>CM060982.1:50409003-51904003 GCA_030765065.1 Deroplatys truncata | reverse complement strand
GATGGAGTTTTTCGGGCGTAAAATCCTTAGCATGGCTTCCTTCGGAAGGGAAGTAAAGCCAGTGGTCCCATGTCGTAGATTTACGACATGTAAAAGAGCCTCAAGCCTGATAGAGGCCTCTGAGCAAAATTTCCGGTCTTTCACGCTCAATATAGAATGGGACGCTAAGAACCATAGTAGTTAAAGGTTGTCCATTAATAAAACTCGATTTTAATTGCCGAAGTCGGATGTTTTTCACAGAATTTCACAAAAATGTTCAAAACAATCCTTTGTTCCACACTTCTCAATGGCTTTCCTTTACGATGTTTTACATACTCAATGTTATCATACACTTTGCAAACAACCGAGATAAATCCCTTTGCTTTCATATGCAGTTCTCTCACAATTTATTTTCTAATACCAGTACTGCCATCGTCCTCTATATGCTTAAACGGACCTAACTTAACAGTCAAGGCGGAGATGACCCTTACCCCCTCGCATTACGTGTTCTATTAAAACTATACACGATCGTGGTTATAAGTTAAATGTACTTTAATTTTACTTATTCTTCATATAAAGTTTCGGAAAACGCAAATGCGCTACATTACATTATTTATAAATTAGGCAGGAAACTATTTTTATCCTATGTCGCAGAGACACGTTTGTACTAAGGCCTCATTAGCCAATAGGATCACATTTGTGCACGTGGTAATGTTTACATCAGTACCCAATCTTAGTGTGCGGCCAGTTATAGGATAGAAGCCAGACATTGTATCCCCATCAATGGGGATAAGCGCATTTAAGCTTCAATGAAATTGTTTCGTATCTGTCAATAGGCCCGCGAATGCTATAGATACTAATAACACTTACGCATCTGAATTGCTTAGGATGAGAGAATAAACATACATAATAAACGCAAAACATAGTGACCAAAGCACGCGATCGTGCATTCCTTAACGATGTTTGGTAGGTATAAGCTTAGGTTTCTTATTCACGGGAGATTAGGTTAGGTTAGGTTACGTTAGGTTACGTTAGGTTTAAAACAGAAACTTAAGGGTAGCAACCAATGGTTACACCAAAGCACGCTCGCTTTGCTCGCGTGCGTTTCTCACCGTTGACAGAACCTACCTCGAAATGTTGCCAGATTTTACTGTATAAACGAGGTAACTAGTTTGGGCGGGTGGGTCAAATTTCTTCGTCGAGACAACTCTTACTAAATAAACTCCTCATTACTTCTAGATACATATTGAATTCCATCGATGGCGTAAGTATTATGCATGTTATAGCCTTACTGACATGTAAGGATCTTTGTCCTTTTCTTTAAGGTATACGAAGAATACACTAAGCTAAAGCGGTAGTCAGATTCTTAAAAAGCGGCTCACTTTGAAATTCCATGGTCTTTGCATGGCCACGAGAAAAAGCGAATGGCGACTTACCTCTTGAAAAAAGTTTTAAGTATTTTAAAATTCAAACGAATAACAAGGCCTGTCTTGGAAATGGTTAAAACCACAAAAATGTATTTTACATGCTTGTCATTCTACATGTTTTCTGTGGCAAGATTCTGTCTTTGTTAGTTTACCAGTTCACAAACGTCTTTCAGAATAAAGAGGTCTTCACTGGCAATTCCCAGGAAATTCAATGTTCACATTTTGTTATGCAAACATCCTAAACATATGGCATTTTGATAAAAATTGTTAGTCATTTTTGAGAAAAAATACAATGAAAATTTTTTTCATGTAAAAGGTAGGTAGGGGGGATATTTAGAAAATCTTTGTGTCAAATTCTTGGAAGATGGTGGACGACTATTGAGTTAACTTTAGTATTTAACCAACATTTCGTTTTTGAGGTATGGTGCACACGCACACACGCGCGCCGGACTCTTTTTAATGCTTCATTTGGTTACAGGGAGTCTCAAAATACGTATTAACAGTGAAATCTTGGTATCGAATTTTTGGATGAAGTGCAATACACCTACTTCACGTAAATGATAGATAAAATCTGATGTGTTACACTCACATGACTTTCTCTACTCTTGTACAAACTATTTTTACAAACGCTTATTCTCCATATGCTTCATGTTAATCGAGATGTTAATCTTATTGCTAACTTTCTTGTAGGTGCAAGGGGAATATGGTAGTATTTAAGCGATAGTCAAATCTTTTAAGAGCTGGTTGCTATGTGGAGCATTTCATTCTCTTTGTATGTCCAGGACATAAAAATCTGATGTTTTACACTCACATGACTTTCTCTACTCTTGTACAAATTATTTTTTCAAACGCTTATTCTCCATCTACTTCATGTTAATGGAGATAAATTTTGCAGACTCTATCTTATTGCTAATTTTCTTGTAGATGTAAAGGGAATATATATTTACAAGGGCAATATAGAAATACAGTAGCCTTTAAGCATAGACATTACTCTTAATAGCTGGTTGCTATGTGCAGCACCATTCTCTTTGCCACAGATTAATACTCTTTACATATCCAAGACAAAAAAATGAATAACGAATTCCCATTTGAGAAAATAAATATTGAAAAATTTAAGGGAATAACTAGCAATATCTCGAAAATGGTTCACTCAAAAAAAATGTATGACATAAATTGTGTATTTTAACCCGATCCACATTTTTGTGCAGTAAAATTTTGTCTATCTCTTGTGGTTTACCTGTTATGCAAAAGTCGTTCACAATGAAGAATACTTTTGGAGACATTCCCAGAAAATTCAAGATATACATTTTATTTGTCATGAAAATATCTTAAATATATGATATTTTAATCAAAATTGTTAGCAATTTCTGAGAAAATTAAAATTTTCGATAAATGTTTCATGTAACGAGTAATCTAGGGTGGAGGATTTTCTTGAAAACCTTTGTGTTGCATCTCTGGAAGATACTGAAACTAAATACCAAGTTTGGTGTTTATCCGACTGTTCGTTTCTGAGTTATGCTGTTCACAGACACACACACGGATATGTTAGCAAAAAATGCTTTTTGTGGATTCAGGGGGTCTCAAAACATATATTTTCGGTGAAATCTCGGTATCGAATTTTTGGGTGGAATACAATACTTCCCCTACTTACTATACGTAGTAGAGAAAGTAAAAAAAAGTCTTAGTATGCAAGTAATTTAGTAAGCACCTACAGCTTTCCTCATTGAAGGAAAAGAAATATTTAATCTTATTTATAAAACTGACAAACAAAACACGATAATTGGCATTATCAACTGGGATAAGACTGGTTATACTAGGAGAAGAGAGCGACGAGTCAGAGAGGTTACTAAAGTGCAGCCTTGACACTTTCCCACCATTATGGTTTGTCACCAGAATCTGGTGATATTCGGGTTGTTAGGTTCCATTCATAACTGACAACTCGTCAGCAAATACGCATCTGTTACATGTATTGTGAAGGTTAGCTATAGGTATTGTATGTTACGTTGGCACTCTTTGTTTTTTATTCGCAGGTGCTTAAACTTTACATACCCATCATTTAGTCAGCAACTGACACAGTGATTATAAAATTAGTTATAATATGTATTACATTACTATTTATATCAGATAAGTTACGGCTATATTAATTAGGCTAATTATACGAGCGTTTTATTATTAGGTGGTTATTAATTATTAGGTCTTACTTTTGCAATTAGCTAGAATTTTGAATTGTTTTTGCAATTTCTGGTGTAGGCATTGTCTGTTTGTGTGGGGTTTTACCTTTAGAGGAAGAACTGCGGCGGCGTATGGGCGGATTTTCTGGGGGTTCTCCGTTTCCTCTGCCATTCATTCCACCAATTGCTCCATCATCACCATTCCTTTCATTCGTTTCACCGTCATTTCATATCATCTCCTTCCTCGCTCTCATACCAGGTTTCGGGCTCATCACCCATCCTGGCTGTTCTCTCTGATACATAGTCTGTGCTCCCCGACAGGGGTCTGACCCCAGACACCCGCTCCTGGAGGGCGAAAGCCCTAACAACGGGGAGGATAAACAGAAAAAGAAGAACGAACCAATAAATTTAATGGGATTAAGTATTACTCCGAAATCACGTTAAAACGTAACTATAAGTTGTTATTCATACTATTACAGTACAGTAATTTGCAACGTCTAATAGCATACGCATGTTATATAAATGAAGTCCATAGCACAGTTAAATGCTTAATTAACATTTAAGGTGCATCCAGGTTATAGGTAATTGGCAATTATGTAGGAGAAGGAAGCTGATGACTAAACCTTTGCACCAAAGAAAAGTATATTACAGAATAATGTATATTGATAACCAGTAGAATATCAAAGTAGTGCCTCTCGTAAATGGGTTATCTGAAGATTTCTCTGGTTGTATTTGTATCCAGTGACCAAAGTCAGAACGTTGCGGCATCATTCTATCTTTATTCTGTAACCTAAGTTAGGCTGCCATGGTATGCAATGTGCTAATGATCAAATAATGAGCTAACACTTTCAGCAGAGGGGTAGAGTATACAGTTAATTAGGTACATTATACTTTGTGGCTATAATTAAGTGTTATGTTGAATCTAGAATTAGGAAAACAGCAGACCTTTTTGTAATCCCTACTCTACAGTACTTACCAAAAGTTGACACCTGTATATTTCACTGAAATACACCCTGTTCTTAAACTATTTTGTCCAGCGGCCTTATGTTTGGTTAAAAATATTACTTTACTAAGACGTACATTTTAAAAATAATTATGTAAATCTCACTATTTTTGAAGGAGTTATGATTTTTTTTCACTTTTAGAAAAAACTATAAAATTCTTCATTTTAAAATACTTGTGGAGTTGTGAACATGAAAATATATAGGATGCCAATTTTCTTATTTGCTGAAGAGAAACCCACATGTGTAAGGAATATTTAAAAATATATCATTGTTATCATATATTGTTTATCAAAAATTGACATGTTTATAATTTTAAACAAATTGGGGAAAAAGAGTTTAAATTAGCATTATTTGACAATGGATTTAATCTCATGATGAAAGAGCCAGCGAAGACGTAGTGGTGTCTGGTTATAGTGTAAGGTGTGTACTGCAGAGTGCACCACTGAAGTCTGTGGGTTACTTCTTGTACCTGCCACGACATTCACTTGGTTTGTGCCTTCCATTTTGTTCTAATGCCAAAAGTGATTAAGTAAAAATGGGAAAGAAAAGCGTAAATAAGGATATAAAATGTCACGTGATTGGTATGCAAAAATGCGGTAAGTTATATAGAGATATTGCAACTCAACTGGGGATAAATAAAACCTGTGTGGCACAGACGGTAGGAAAATATAAGAAAAGCGGCAGCGTTTCAGACCTGGAGCGAAGTGGTAGGCCAAGGGTTACGTCAGCCCGGGAGGATAGGACCTTAGCAGTTATATCCAAACGTGATCGACAGGCTTCTATTCCCAAAATACAGAGGAAATAATCAAGAAAGAACTGGGAAAACAGTCTCACCAATGACTTGTTTTCGTAGACTTCGGGAACAAGGTTTCTACGTGGCGCTAAAAAAATCCTCTTCTGGCCGCAATTTCTCGCCGAAATCGAAGGATTTGGTGCAGAAGTAAGAAGATATGGGGAATTGAAAGATGGGGTAAGGTTTTATTTAGTGATGAGTCTCGGTTTCAGCTTTATCCCAACCAGAGAGTTCGTGCGAGGCGTACAACTACTGAGAGATTTCTCCCAGCCTGTTTGTCGCCAGCTGTTCAAGGTGGAGGTGATGTAGTTATGATCTGGGGATGTATGTCTGCAAATGGAACTTGTGTTTTAAGATTCGTTGACGGCTTCATGGACTCCAGAGAATACATTTCTACAATGCAGGACAACGTGCTCCCTTCTGCAGAAAAGCTCCATGGCTGATACTTGTGTATCAGCAGGATAATGCACCATGCCACAAATCAGCAATGGCAGCGCAATGGTTCCAGGACAATGAAATACCACTTTTGGGATGGCCAAGCAGAAGTCCTGATCTCAATCCTATTGAGAACCTGTGGAACATAATTGGTAGAAGAGTGACTGCCTGCAGACCGAAAAACCGCCAAGAACTTGGAGAGGCACTGTCCGTATCTTGGAACAACATTACCGTACAAGAGTGTAGGAATCTTGTGAACAGCATGCCCAAACGAATAAAACTTTGTTTGAAAGCCAAAGGAGGAGCAATAAAGTATTAAAAACAAGTGCAATCTAAGTTTGAAGCAATACGTAACAAATATGTAATAATGTATAATGTGATGCGTTCTTAGAATAAAGGTTTTCAAAAATTTAATGGGTGTCCTTAAACTTTTGGTAGAACCTGTAGGGCAAGAGCTAGTGTAAATTAGTTCTAGTTCAGTGCCAGCCAACTCAATTACGCATCAGTCATGCCATGTAACACCGCTTCGGGAACTCCTCGGCAAGGGACGTGGAAGAAAGATAAGGGCAGCCTTTGTACCTTACAACATCCCCCTTATAGCCCCTAGTCCTGTCCTAGCAGGAAGAATGAATGAACGATCAGGGAACGGAGGACACTTAGCACCTAGACCCAACGCGGATCTTTTGTGCCCCCAGGAGGAACGGATAAGGCGAAGGAACCGCAGGAGGCTATAGGTCGCAGGAAGGTTGGCCGACAGAGACGCGCAGAGGTCCCTAACGGTTCTAAGCTTAAGGACCCCTTCTTCTCTCTGGCGGAATGGGGAGATCTCTACTCGCCTGAGGCGGCTCAGAGAAGGCTTGCAACGACAGGGCCGAGAAGAACTTTCCAACTAGCAAGCATCTGCGCCATCTGTCAGACTCTGCACAGCCCCTAAGCCTACCCAAAACGTGAAAGGGGAAGCGAAATGAGGGAAAGGAGATTCGTGATACAAGAGAAACTACCCTAGTATTCGCCTAGCCAATCAGGAAAAACCCGTAGTCAGAGGGGCCGGCCCAGGAATTGAACTCGGGACCTCCCGAATGGAGCCTCGCACATTTTCGTGGAGCCATCTCGCTCGGTTAACAGTAAACTTGTCTTTTCCCTTTCTTCGCCTGCCTCGAGTTCCTAACTGTGAGCCAGGAGCAAGAAGAAACACATGCTGTATATATACAGCATGTGTTTGCTGTATTTGTTTGCGTATAATTTACCTTCGTGATTCTAAGTTGTTATAAGCATAACGAAGATTCTCTGATATTCGTTTTTGCAACTTCCTGTTTATTTATTGTTATTGCAAAATAAGAAAGAAAGAAAACAAAATATCAATTATGGTTTTTCATGAGCATTGTCATCATCACCATCGTATTCTTATTCTCCCTCTTCTGCTTCAGACACTGCTAACTTTATTAATACAACAGAGACATTGAAAACTAATTAGTTTAAGCAGTCTAACATTATAAAATGTTACGATTACACTAAAAATACTTCATAATATTATGTGTTTACAATAATAAAAAAAATGCATAACTAAACAGTTTCTTTCAAATGCAATAAGTACAAAGCTTCCAAATTCAGCATCTTAAATAGGCGGATATCCTAGGTTCAACATGACCCGAAAGAGAACACTTTCTTTAACCGTCATTATTTCCTATTCTCCCTAGAATCTGGGAAGTTCGCAACTAGAGCATATATGCATTTCTTCTTCTTCTTCTTCTTCTTCTTCTTTATCTGTTTCCTCCTCTTATATAGGACTTACACCCCCCAGGACTTACAGTGGGTGCCTGGGGTCAGAGGCCCGTCGAGGAGCAGACACTCGTGGATTAGACAGAATATCCAGGATGGGTGATCAGCCCGATGCCTGGTATGGGAGGAAGGAAGTAGATGAAACGAAATGATGGTGAAATGGATTAAAGGAAAGGTGATGATGGAGCAGTTGGTGGAATGAATGGCGGGGTAAACCGGAGAACCCGGAGAAAACCCGCCCAGACACCTCTTTGTCCACCGCAAATCCCACATGCGGGTCCCTGGGATTGAACCCGGGCCGCCTCGGTTGGAGGCGAGCGGTCTCATATATGCATTTAATGGTAATAAATCCAGAGGTTAAAACTGAACATATATTATTAAATATTGGTGATTACTTATCAGACGAAGTTGCTAATATTACTATAGAATGAATGAAATAATAAAAACACAAAATACAAGTATTATCCGTCCTTTTGCACTAGCATGTGTAGACTAACGAAAGATGAACCGGATTTGAAACAAATTCAGGCCAGGACCCAATCCCCAGATCCTCAGCTTTCTATGCTGAAGATCCGAGCTATCGCACCACAATTGCTCAGTAGCTGGGTATCAATTTGGAAAGCAGAAGATCCATGGTTTGATCCCAACCATGACAATGAACTGTTTTATAAAATCTGATTTGACTTATTAAAATGTGAAAATAAGATGCGGAATTAAATAAGGTGCATTTAAAATTGTGTGTAATTGTGTATGTTGTAAGGAGAGACGGTATTGCATTTCACCCAAAAATTTAATACTGAGATTTCAGCAGAAATACGTGTTTTGAGTTTCCCTGAATAAAAAAGGCAGAATGTTTAGTAAAAGGTCCGTGTGTGATTCTGTGAAAAGCATAACTCAAAAACGAAAATTCAGATAAGTACCAAACTTGTTATTTAAATTTATTACCTTCCAAAGATGCGAATGAAGATTTTCAAGAAAATCCCTTCCTTACATCCCAAACCATCCGTGAACATTTTTCGAAATTTTCGATTTTCTAAAAAATGGCTCTAACGACTTCTATTAAAATGCGGTATATTAAAGATACCTAAATGACAAATAAAATGTACATCTTGAATTCTTTTTGGAATAGACTTGGAAGTCGTCCTCGTTCAGAAGGAATTTTGTAAGATCTTGTATAACGTAAACGTTAAGCGATAGATGAAAATGTAGATCTCTTCAAAACTCGCAATTTATTTCAAATAACTTTTTTGTGACATAAGCCATTTCTGAGATATCCGTTATTAATGCTTCGAATTGTTAATTACTTGGTCATTCTTTTAATGTCCTGTCAAAATGCATTGTTTCTCGCGACTGTATGGAAAGAGAGTGGAATTTCAGGGCCAGTCTATAGTGTCCAGTTCTTAAACATTTGACAATGGCTATTCCCTTTGTATCTAAAACGAATGTGCAATGTGGTGTTTCTGAAAAGGTTTATTTGTATTAAACTGAAGTAGATAGGAAAATAAGCTTTAGTAATAATAGTTTGTGTACTCAATAATAGACAATAGAGGGTAGAGAAAGTCATGTTGTGAATGTGTCATAACAGAATTTTTAAAGTTAATTTCAAGCCGGCATGAATATACCTAAACGAGTGCTCGCTTCACTCGTGTGCTTTGGTGTAACGACTTGTTGCTAACCCTAAGTTTATATAAGAAAACTAAACCTAAGCTAACCTCCCATGAATCAGAAACCTAAGTTTATATCATAAACGTCGTTAAGGAATGGACGATCGCTTCGCTCGCGTGCTTTGGTCACTATGTTTTATGTTTATTATGTTTATTCAATCATCCTAAGCAATTCAGATTAATTCAGATACGTAGTGTTGTTAGTATAGCGATCGCGGGCTTGACAGATACGGGGCAATGTCGGAAACAAATATATCACAGGTTCGATTGTTGTTTTTTTTTTAACTCTTCTCTTCTACTGAAGTGGTGATCATGACCATCTATGTATATTGTTGCAATAAAATATAGCTGCCATTTGTTTTTATACTCTGCGGAGTGCAGCAACTATTTTTCTACTCCATGGCAAACTTAACTGAAAGTCAAGAGCTTCATCTAGGGTTGCCATATAACACGTATTTCGCTGACTGTCCGCGATTTTATGGTGGTAGTTTGGAAGCAGGTTTCTCCTTTAGCACCTCGGCATAATAAAGACTTTATGTGGACTTCTGGTTTCTAATCTAAGGGTCAGTATCTACATCCTTGGTTATATGTAGTATTTAACTAACTAGTTAGGGCCTGCTTCAGTTTTGCGCTTGCTTCAAGAACCTAGTATCTGGTGCGTTCTGGCTTCGCATTCTAGTAGAATGTGTAGAATTCATCAAACAGAGACGACAAATGGGTTCCATGTGGTATAATCCCATTGTCTGAATGGGATTTTTCTGAACTTTCCATGTCCAATTATAACACTTCTAAGTGAAGGTTTTTTAAGCTTAGTAAGTAAAATACTTAACTTTTCTCTAGGCTTATTAATTATTAATCGCTTGTAGACTTTATTTTTGTGTTTTGTTTCCCATTTATTTTGGATTACTTTTCGAACCCAAAGTCTGTATTTTTTCGTATTTAACGTGCTTATTCCACAAACAGATTCTGGTCTTAAAAGGGGGAATATACTCCTTTCTTTGCTAAGGAATCAGCCTTTTCATTTCCCAGGATACCTGTATGTCCAGATATCCACCGCAATTCTACTGTGTTGTGGGTGGAAAGGTTTGATAAATATGATAAATATTGATAACATTACCACACTAATTGGGATTTAAAGTGATGGGAACTGAGAGCTTTTAGTGCAATCTAACTGTCAGAGTCCCTACGATTCTCTTTTCCCAGCATAGGCATACACTTTCAAGTAAAGGTATCTCCGCCTGGAAGCCAGAAGTGTATCTTTCTAAACTTATGGTATAGCATTTACCCGTTGATTCATAATAAATGCATACTTAAGTTTTCCCATTTATGCGTGAACCACCAGTATAAATTACAAGGTGGTTCTTATGCATTAAGTGAGGTTTTTCGTCAATGTTCCCATCAGGAATACTTACTTTGAAGGGTTGAGAAAATGAAAATTACTTCTGACATGAAATTCCATTGATATTACACAATCTTCCATTTTGTTGAGAATGGAGGGGTGGCCTGCTTTACAGCGGGTTTCTTCCCACATTCCTATCTGGCTGATTCTGTACGCTGTTAGCTTCGATACAGTCTCTAGCGGGGTAAGACAGTAAGGTTTCCAAAATAAAGGGGGATGTGCTTCTAAAAGCTCCAGATATCCCTAAATTAGCCAACGTCGAGGCTATTTAGTTTTTCGTTTGTTTTAATTTGTAAAGTCTTTGGCCACTATACCAATGCTCCATAATATGTGGTTTTAGCACAGCCTCATAGAACCAACGGTACATGTTAGGCTTTAGAACCCAGTTTTTAACTGTTAAACGTTATCCAGACAACAGTGTCCATTTAGCTTTACAGGTAAGTTTTCAAGGTGTGAATTCCAGGTAAGCTTATCATCTAGTGTAACTCCTAGATACTTGACTTATCCTGAGATTTCATCCTTAACAATGCCAATTTTTAGATTGTTTAAATCCGAGTGTTTCCTTTTCCTGGTAAAGGATACTATAACGGTCTTCTTGGACTTTAGGCCAAGACGCTCTTCTTTACACCAGTCATAGACTATTTCCAGGGCTTCATTGGTGATTAGAAAAATTTCTTCTAATAGGACTATTCATCAGCACACCCTTGGGTGAAAATGCCCTTAGTATTGAGTTTGTCAGTTAGTGTGTCATTTATTTTGTTTGTGGTAAACGAAAACATCCAGGTCGAAAATACAAAGTCACAGATTTTTACTATATTTGAACTAAACTTCAACAAATGTAATGTTTTTTGGGCGGAGGCCACGGATGATAGTTGTGAGGATTTGTTGTGAAATAAGAAATAGGTTGCTTTCATTCATAATTGCTGTTTTAGTGAGTAGTATTCCGATTTGCTAAACATTGTGGGATATTATTTCTGCATTCCTGGTCATAACACCAATGTAGAGAGAGCTGTTGCCTCATAAGTGCTCAGTGGACAGAAGAAAGGAATAGGTTAGCAGTAAAATCAGTTAATGCAATGCTGCAAATACAATACAATATGAAAATATTAGTTGTAGTGAGTTTCATAAACTTATTGTGAACAATACCAAGTTGCTTCCTATATTCCAGATTCTCATAAATGAGAATGGTATATAGAAACTTAAATTTTGATACTGAATACATTAAGTTATATATGCTGAATATATTTAATAATTTTTGATAATGCGTGCTTGCTTAAGGTAAAATACAATAAAGCAGTCCTTCAAAAACTCTGGATTATTAATTAAATGCACATTTCGCCTACATTAGGGCTCCTTATTCCTCAAAAATTATTTTTTTTAATCACTTAATCCAAAATCTGGCATTTGTATTGTTTATCAGATTATGGCAAACCTATCTTCTTCGCAAAACTGTTCTTTTATAACTCCATTTTTGGTTTAACAACGCTGTCAATTACCAGAATCATACCAGCCCACAGGTGTTCTGCAGGAGTTCTTTTACATGAAATCTACTGACATGGGGCTGTCGCTTTAAAGCACACCTAAAAGCCATCTGTCTAGGCGGTTTGGACCCGCAACCTTGGGATCAGAAGGCCAGCGCCTAACCAACTGAGCCATCCAGAATCTTCAGTGTGTACGTATTCAAGTACAAGGGCTTTGTGCCCTTTATAATCGTTTAGTAATTTATGAAACGAAGTTTTTTTAACGTTATAGCTCCATACCTGTCAGAATGAAATAGTAAAAGAATTATCAAAATTTGTCGAGTGACTTTTGTGATCCCCCCCCCACAAACACACGCACAAATATTCTTTCTTTATAATACGGGTATATTTTAGTTAGCTCTGATAAAGAACTTTATTAAAATACAAGGTAATACTGCTGCGGAGGTTGGCGTGTCATGGCGGACGATATTAATGCGCAATGTCAGGTACCAAATATACCTACGAGTGGACGAGTGACAGAAGATACAGTGCAAACGGAGTTGACAGAACAAGGTAAGTACACTAGGAGTTTAACTCAGTGAAAAAAGTAGACAACTAAAAAGTAGGAGTGTTAGCAATTCTGGAAATACCGCTGACTAATACAAACGAAATAAAAGCGCCTAAACTAGGAAGAGGACCTTTTGGATATCGAATGGGAAGTAATATACAAACACGACAGACGCAGCAAGTAACACTCCAGTGTGGTTTCTGAGACGATGAAGTATCAATCTAGTGTGATGGCGCCAACAACAGATGGCACCACAAGGATGCACAGAAGTAACAACAGGTGAATTCGATATACTACAGTCTGTGAAGTTTAACTTGGCACAAGTACCTGGACTGATCTTTCGGAGGGGAGGGTAAGGTATTCCTCTCATATTAAAGACAGCTTTAATGGCTAGGTGCTTCCTTTTGTTAGTTGTCAATTAGTTGCAGTCACAAAACATTCAGCAGTGGGCTGTTAATACTGCAGTTGTTAAGCTGTCTTGGTGGGTAACATTAGGTTGTGTTCAAGAGTTAGTGCTTTAATAATGGAAGTGTGACAGTCAATGGATGCCGTGAATTTCATTCAAGTTGCATTCAATTTTGTTCTCGTATTGATAATTGTGTTAACAGGTGGACGAAAGCAGCAATGACTGCAAGATGGGAGGGAAATTGTGTGTAAAATTAAATTTTTTTGCTCAGGACCACGAAGCATTAAGTAACGAACAGCCTACAATCAGGGCTATTCTGTGTTGTCAAAAATATAGATTTGTTTGTTCAACACAACAAATCCCGAGAGCCTCATGCTAACGGGTTTGTTACACAATGATTCGGATAGACGTTGTTTTAATGCTGCTGTAAGAGCTTTACGTGAAAACGTGCACTTTTAACTTAAAATAAATAGTGATTGACTCATACGTGACAAGGAAAGAAAGCAGGTTAACAACACAAACGAATACTTATGATTCTTGCAGCTGTTATATAAACATATTAACTTGAAAAAACACTCTTAATATACATGGAAGTTACAAAAATAAAACTATTTTGAACGCTTGTGTATTCTTCTTGCAACGAATTCAAATAATTGGTTTGCATTACAATTGGTCTGAATTAACCCCTCATAATGGTTCACTGTTTCTACACGCATTATGTAGAATTTTTGAACATTACTTACAAAAAGTTATCAAGAATTTTGAATACGTCAAAAAGCGTGTATGTTGTCACTATCCCCAGCGCAGAGCTAAGCTGTTAATTCGTCGTCCGCTAGCAGATTCTAACTGAAACTAGGGTTGCCAACTTGATATTTGAGTAATCCGCTAGACCGATAGCTGAATAAGCTTTTTTTCCCCTATTTCAAGCTAAACCCCCCTTTTGGTATACTGCATATATTTCATTTCATCCATATGTTCCATTTGCTAACTATGCAATTTTTTTTATTCCTTAAACCTACTGTTAACCTCTTGATATCTATATTTAGAAATTAAAAAAGTTTTACTGAAGAAAAATACAAAAAAGCATATCTGTAATAACTGTCGATGATGCAATTGACACAATGACGCAGTATGCTCCGAGTGAAGTATTTACACTCTTTACATGTGTATATATACATATATATGTGTATATACCTACATATATATTTAGCGGCTGTATTTACACTATGTACATATTTGCACTTCACAATCTCAGTAAAATACGTTGCAGCAAGGATACTGGAGCTCATACCCATATCAATTTCTTGAGAAAATGACACTTCCGCGGACTGTGCAGATCACATCTTCAGCTTCACTGTCCTCGTGATATGTTGCTGAAGTGCTATTTTTTGCCAACACATTGGAAGGTATAACATAGTCTTTGAAGCACTCTCCATGGCGAAGAAGTCCATCTGTCACCACCAGTATAGAGTGAAGCATTTTAATGTCCCATCCGGTTGCGAATTTTGTTTTTCAGATATTCATTTGTGAAAAAACACGTTCCACCTCAGCATTGGACTAAGGCAGAGTTAACAGTGAGATGGCGAACTGTGCTAATTCCTTAAAACGATTGATCCCAGAAGCGTCAGGAACATAAACGACTTCCTTCCAGAAATTAAATGTTTTGTTAGTGTTGATCCACCTTGCCGTTGTCAGTGTAGCCCATTGCTTTCTCAGTTTCAGTTGCGGGAGCGTTTCATTAGTTCCGCCAGTGCTATAAGAGATTCCTTGTTGACGTGCAGGGCATTCATAACGGACCCAGATGAAACTTGCTGTAACGTCGCCACGTTCTCTGGAAGCCTCTGTTGAAGCTGCTTTAACAAGCAAAGCACTTCAGGACATCAGAATTTACAGCACTTTTCTGCAGCAAAGTTTCTACTTGATATCCCAAATATGCGACCCAGTCCACATAATCGTCAAAGTTGCTATGTGTTAAGGAACCTAGTCGACACGTAGGTAGCACTAGTCGCTTAGCGACACCACGAACGAGAAACACTAAATCATTCGCGAGTTTGGTGGCATCACAATCTTTTATTTCAAAAGATTTGTTTACCCGTTGCACTTCGACCAACACAGAATACAGAAAGAGAAGATAGGCTTGAATTGCTGGATCACTGTATATGTTATACAGCACTGCAGCCTCATAGTCTGTCTATAAATAGCCTGAAATGATCTTTAAGATAATTCCATTGTTGGAGGATTCTGGAAACAGCCGACTCGATAGACAACCAGCGAGTAGTCACTTGAACAATGCGGAGTACGTCGTGGCCTTCATTAAGTGACTTGTACATGATTTTGTACAACGTTTGTCCCACATGAAAGTGACTGAACCATGTATAAGTTGACCTTAAAGAAATTCAAGTTCCTTTGGCTTGGCAGTGTGGCATCGGCTGCAGCCGAAACCGCTAATTGTAAACAATGGCATACACATCGTACCATTACCAGCCCTGGAATTTCTGTCTTTAACTGTTCATAAACACCTTTGTTTACACTCGTCATCACTGAAGCATTATCTACACCAATCCCTACTAATCTATGCAATGTAAGTCGTTTACTAACAATAAGTGTTTTAACAGCCTCGGCAATGGCAGTTGCATTACCGGCCTCCAGCTCCTCTAAACTAAAATACGTAGAGACAACAGTGCCCAGCTTCACACTGAAATAGATCACTACCACACCAAGATACTTAGTTACACTAATGTCTGTTGATTCATCGAGCAATAAGCTATAGTAGCTATCACCAATGTCCTCCACCAGGTCTGCTTCAAAGTGAAGAGCCATAACGTTGTTTATTATTGCACTACACTTAGTCCTATGCATTTTCAAGTTGATGGCTGCAGGACTGTCCCGAATTGTTCTTTACACAGATCACAGAGATGACTCTGCCTTTCTAGTCTGGTCATTCGGCGTCTAAACATCGCGGCAATATATCTTGAGATTGAGCCATCCTTAGCTGCACTCTTATGTTTTTCAGAATTTTTATGCTGTATTAAAACTGCATGCTTTGCATTAATGTCAACCTTTTAAAAGCTACATCTAACCACGTGAGGATTACTCGGTACCTCGAGAATTCAAGATTTTAGATTTTCTTCTTGTTTCCACGCACTACGGAACTTTTGTTTGTAGGACTTCTTGTCATTGGTAACGTTCATTTTTAGAAGCACACATATTTAACCACCGAGCGAAACTTAAAAGTAATATGTATGCTTTTCTCGCCCAACAAAGCTGAAAGCTTCCCCCAGCTAATATACGCCGAACTGATTGCGTTATAACCACGTTACGGCATTGCATTAATAGCAAACACGGCCCGCCGCGACTAAGGTAACCGCTATCGTTGTTGTCGCCATCCAGTTGTTAAAGTGCAATGCAGACCACGTGCTTCATATTTTTCTTTCATCATATTTTTCCAACTCTGAATTATCGTCCTATTTATAGCTATGCAACGCAACACCATCTGCACCGTCACGTTTTAACTTCGAATTTATCATCCTGTTTATAGTATGATAACCGTATTTATATGATAGGTATGCTTAAACAGACACTAAACGTGCACTAAGCGTAATTAAGCTATATTACTTTCACTAGTACGTATAGTAAGTAGGGGAAGTATTGTATTCCACCCGATTCGATACCGAGATTTCACCGGAAATATATGTTTTGAGACCCCCTGAATAAAAAAAAAAAAGCATTTTTGGAAACATGTCTGTGTGTGTGTGTCTGTGAACAGCATAACTCAGAAACGAATACTCGGATAAACACCAAACTTGGTATTTAGGTTCAGTATCTTCCAGAGACGCGACACGAAGGTTTTCAAGAAAATCCCCCACCCCAGATTACCCTTCACATGGAACATTTTTCGAAAATTGTAATTTTCTCAAAAATGGCTCTAACGATTTTGATTAAAATATCATATGTTTAAGATATTTTCACGACAAATGAAATGTATATCTCGAATTTTCTGGGAATGTCTCCAAAAGCATTCTCCATTGTAACGACTTTTGCATAACTGGTAAACCATCAGGGAGAGACAAAATTTTACTACACAAAAAATGTAGATCGCGTTAAAATACACAATTTATGTCATATACATTTTTTTGTTTGTTTTTTGTTTGTTGAGTGAACCATTTTCGAGATATTGCACTTAAAATTTCCAATACTTTTTCTCAAATGAGAATTCGTTATTCATTTTTTTTTATGTACTGGACATGCAAAGAGAATGGAATGCGCCACATAGCAACCAGCGCTTAAAATATTTGACTGTCGCTTAAAGTCTACCATATTCCCCTTGCATCTACAAGAAAATTAGCAATAAGATTAACATCTCGATTAACATGAAGCATATGGAGAATAAGCGTTTGTAAAAATATGTACAAGAGTAGAGAAAGTCATGTGAGTGTAACACATCAGATTTTTTTAAAATTATTAAGCGATGGTAAACTGACAAATAAGCTAAATTTCAAGCCATAAGCGTTTGTGAATTTAGTAAGCTGACAAGATCTGCAAATAAACCAAATCTGGCTTGAAATACGCTGAGTTGGCAACTCTGACTGAAACTCGTTAGGCAGGCGACCCGCGGAGGAGCGAACCATGTGACTTGAGTCGCTGTGAACGCCACCTGGATGGAGAGAACGCACTCTAGCGTTCCACCGACGTATCTGTAACCAGCTTCGACGACTTCTTCTTACTGGTTGCGTCATAAGTCTTGGCAGGCGCAACACATAAGTGTTTGAACTGACAATTATGAAAATAAAGTGTAGCCATCACTGGTCAGCTTAAATGTTGACATATGGACGAGTCAGCAATGTCACAAAGGAGAGAAAAAGAAAACGTTTTTCTCAATTAAAAATGATTTTCCTTAACTTTGGTTTCTCTTCCATTTAAGCGAGAGATAAAGAGGAGAACATTGTTTAACCAGAGGATTCCATGTGGAGAAACTCATCTTAATTAAAACTTTAATCTGTTAAAACATTACAAAGCCATTAAAAATAGATATTGCCCAGGTACTGATAAAAAATATGCTATTACAGTTTTGTAATGCATAATTTATATTTTTTTTCTTTCAAATGCTCAAGAGGCCTAGTGACAGCCAGAGGTAGCTATCTGGCAAAGATAATTATGAGAAAGGGTTTATTGGAGCCCTTATTTTGAATAGACATGCATTGAAATATACTTCTAATCCCATATGTTATGGAAGCCTACACAATAATTTAAATAACTTTACTTTATAAATAGGTGGAGCAGCACTTTGTCATTAATTAAAAACAACTTAATGAAGAATGCTTACATCTTCATTAATTAATGCAAGAAAAAGCATCATAATTTAAAGCATTTTTCAAAGGTATTTTGTCTTCTCCTAAGCTTGATCAACTGCAGATTCTTCATCTGCTTCCTTTAAGGACCTCTTTCTAGATTTTAAGCACATATTTGGTGATGGCCTTTGTTTCTTTGGTTGTATAAAAATGTATTACTGAATCTGGGTTTTTAAATACAAGTAAGCTTTTCCAAGTAATTAATTCTGTAGATTCCTCCACAGTATACATATTGAGTCAGTCAAAGATTTTATATTTATTTTTCAAAATTTCAATAAGGTTTTCAGTACTCACAACTAAATGCATGGTCCAGTGCTCACCTAATATAGAAGTATAGGAAGAGATCTCCATGAGAAAGCTGAACAAGTCTATGTATTACAAGTATTTTGTATGTTTTTGTAGAAAAATACTTTGAAAAAGTAGGTGTTTTAACAATTATCATTTTACTGTGTTATGGGAAATATATTAAATTAAAATATGTGAACTTTAAATTTTAAATATATTAACTCTCATTATTACAACAATATTTACTGAAATTTTAAATGTTTAATGAAGCAACTAAAACACACATGTTTTAAATTTGAATAAAAAATAAATGTTTTACTCTTACATATTTTGCATTTAAACTAAAAACTGCATAGCTATAGTGGTTTTTAATTATCAGACACAAATAAGTTTATTTGTTTACTCAAGCATTAAAAAAAAAAGAAAGAGCAAAGGCAAAATAGATATTTTTATTTAAAAAGTTATAGAAACACAGATCAAAATACACTATCAAAAAGTAATTAGGTACCCATGATAGTTGGTAATTTAGTACAACGGTTAACTCATGTGGCCCGCATGTGATTCATATGCTTCAGGAAATGCCAGAACCAATTGACAAGGAGATGGCATTGGTACAGAGCATAACTGTTGGATGCCACTCAGTAGGCTATTGAGGAGGATGTTTTCAGTGAAGTTAAACAGACCCAAATGAACAGTAGCATTTCTGCTGCATAAGTGGAAGGTGAAAGGGCTTTGTCCCAGTATTGAACATTAATTTGTTTGCTGAACATTTGACTGGCAGAAATCACAAAATTTTGAAGTGTGCAATTGTCAAAAATAGGGCACAACTGATGGCTGCTATCCGATAAGGGCTTATGCAGCAACAGTAGTATCTGTTTCTATTGGAACAATGCACGCTGAAAAATATCAACTTGGATATTTTAGAAAAGCAATGGCACTAGCCTCATATCATGAATGCCTACAATGCTGGGAGGCTCAGGTGGTGTTTGAACCAGCAACAGAACACTAATTCAGTGAAAATTATTTCTGTGGAGTGGTGAGTAGAGATCCACATTATTTTAGTCCACTGGACATGCATGGCTGTAACTCTACCTGGGGAACAACTTCTGCCTGAGAATATACTGCAAACCAGGAATTTTGGTAGTGGTGGAGTGATGGTGTGGGACTATTTCTCATACTTGGCATGGGACTGATGGTGTTTGTCCATGGCAGCATGAACACAGAGACATATTGTAACATTATAGATAATGAGATGCTCCAACATTGTGGTGTTTGTATGCAATGGACCCTTGTTGCTAGCAAGATGACAATGCTAGCCGCTATGATTCTGGATCTACTATGTAGTGGTTCAAAGGCAATGTTTACCAATTGGACTGGACCAGCAGTGAGGTCTTAGAAGACGTGAGTAAAATCCATTGCTCAACTTTTGGAATGGTTGCAAAAGGAATACTTTCCAGTGGATGTCCTGCACACACTTGCCGAGAGCGTTTCAGACAGTGTGGCTGCTGTTACAGTTGCAACAGTTAGCCCTACAATGTTAACAGGTGACACCACCAAACAAACAATGACTTCTTGGCAGAGAGTGTAGAGTATTTTAATTAAATACTTGAATTAATTTTATTTAAACATACAATTGAAGAAAATAATAGATGTACACCATAAGTAATGCTGTCTACGCAGTGCAATACCACACTGCATAGGTGTGCAAGATCAGGCACCATCAGTACTGCCCACGGGGGGGGGGGGGTTGTGGTACAAGTTGCACCATCAGGAACATTTTTGGGAGGAATTCAAAATTTTGGGGAATACAAAATAATTGAAATAAACTAATGCAGGTTATATAAATACATTCATTACAATTTTTAATTGAGTACTGTACTAACTGAATACATATCTTTAAGTTTGTTAATCTAAATGCGCTGTATTTCCCTTCAAAAAATCTAATGTGTTACACTCACATGACTTTCTCCACTCTTGTACAAACTGTTTTTATAAACGCTTATTCTCCATATGCTTCATGTTTATCGTAATATCGAGATGTTAATCTAATTGCTAATTTTCTTGTACATGCAAGGGGAATTGCTAGACTTTAAGCGATAGTAAAATATTTTAAGAGCTGGTTGCTATGTGGAGCATTCCATTCTCTTTGCATTACCAGGACAAAAAAAATGAATAATGAATTTCCATTTGAGTAAAAGTATAAGTATTGGAAAATTTAAGGGAATAACAAGCAATATCTCGAAAATGGTTACTCAACAAAATAAACTGTATATGACATAAATTGTGTATTTTAACACGATCTACATTTTTTGTATAGTAAAATTTTGTCTATCTCTTATGGTTTACCAGTTATGCAAAAGTTGTTCACAATGAAGAATACTTTTGGAGACATTCCCAGAAAATTCGAAATATACATTTTATTTGCCATAAAAATATCTTAAACATATGATATTTTAATTAAAATCGTTACAGCCATTTTTGAGAACATTAAAATTTTCGAAAAATATTCCATGTAAAGGGTAATCTGGGGTGAGGGGATTTTCTTAAAAACCTTCATGTCGCATCTCTGGAAGATACTGAACCTAAATACCAAGTTTGGTGTTTATCCGACTGTTCCTTTCTCAGTTATGCTATTCACAGACTCACACACGTTTCCAAAAATGCTTTTTTTGGATTCAGGGGGTCTCAAAACATGTATTTCCGGTGAAATCTTGGTATCGAATTTTTGGGTGGAATACAATACTTCCCCTACTTACTATACGTAGTAGAGAAAGTAAAAAAGTAATCTTAATTACAATTCATACTGTATGGTATAATGATAATGTTTGAAAATGTATAAAAGGAACCTGCAACATTATAGGTAGGCAAGTATGTAGTTTAACAAACGTATAGTATTATTACACTTACTATATTGGTTTATTTAGACACATGCAATAGAATGCTTTGAAATACCAAGTAATAAAATACACCACCTGCCAAATGTTTTGTTTGTAATTTTTGGTGTAAATATGATTTTTTATTGATTTTAACTTTCCAATTGTTTGTTTAAAATTTCATTGTGTACTGGTATTACAATAGTTACTATTGTACCTATAAGACAGCCCCTTTGCGAAGCTTTCCAGCACCTAGAAAAGGAACTAAATAGTTTAAATGGTGCTCTCAGAAAAATTGGGGGAGAATGATTGTTTTGGGAGGGATGCACTATAGCCTTTAGAGGGATGTGTACCCCTGAGCACCTTATATTTCAAAGTCTAGTTGCAAACCCTTAGCTTTAGTAAAAGTTATTATTTGTAGAAAACAAAAATACTACATTGTGGCAAAATGGGCACTTAATGAGGAAAATGAAGGTAAAAGGGATGATGAGCAATATTTCTATCTTATCCATCAATAAGGCTTTTCTTAATTGCTGTGCATTTCAATTATGCTTCCATGAAAAGCAAGCAAAACTCCTTTTTTATTTTTCTGCTGAAATGAGTGTTTAAAAACAAGTAAAATAGTATTCTAAATTTTCACACATCTCTCTACAGAGAATTTCCTCCTAAGCAGATTACAATTCTACCTCTTATTCTGATCTACTCTGATTTATCTCATTTTAGAGATTAAGAAGTAAAGACAAGTTAACTATAAGTTCGTTCCAACACACAGCTTCTGATCAGTTCATATGCAGGTTCATACATCACCTAGTGTGCATCAGTTTACAACAGTCAGAAACAATATATGTTGCATGTTAACTTCTTACAGTACCTTACTGGAATCAGAAGTCATTAGAATGCATGACTGCAGAATACAAATGCAATCACAGTTAGTTACAGTACATTATCTGACAGATTTCTTAAATGTGCATGTTGAAATTATGAGAAAATCTTGTTGGAATGAAGCTTATGAAATTTGTAGTTTTACTTATTGATAAACGGTTCCAAGGTACCTCAGAGGTTTTGTTTCTGAGGGTTGATGGTTTGATTCCTTGCTATGGGTGGCAATTCCAGTGCTTTGAATCGCTCGGTTGCTGTCACTCTGTCGCTAACAGTTTTGAGATTCTATTCATGCTTATTACAGCAGACTCACTTTTTGCTGACATCTTAAACACAAATAAACCACACTGATCAACAACAGTAAAATAACATAGCCTGCACACTAAGTGCATGTGCAACGTTAATTATAATGGTACAATATTTCTTGAAATATGGGGTAGGGGTGAGGATTAACCAACTACCTGTGTAGGAATTTATGGTTGGGGCGAAAGAACATTGGCAATTTTCACAGGAGGTGTCAGTGCAAATTTGAGCATCTCATTTTTTTGTTCATTCTTTCTTACTTTTTCTCCTTTCCACTGTTTCGGTATAGCCAGGTTTTGGTTAAGCACAATTAAGTGGGGTTTTACGTGTTAATATTAAATGCTTTAGCAAAATGTTGTATTCCACAAGTCATAAATTGGTCTCAAGAGCAAAAAAATGTTTTGGCGATTTTCAGTTATTTAAACTGAGGGCACATGAATTGAAAGTATAACTAGTTATTTTATTGAATATATAGATTGTTTACTTACTAGCACAAACTACAACTCTACTCACATTTATGAGAGATTCTTTTTCTCTCCCTCCATCTCCTTCCTTTCTGACTCACTGTTTTTTCCTCCCAATTTCTTCCATCCTTTCCCACTTCCTATCAAATTCTTTCTGCATTTCTGTGCTCTTCCTCCATTTCTATCTTTGAAACATATGGTCATATAGCATTTGAAAATTGATAATAAAATATTTTTTTCTGGGTAATTAATAACAAAACATAAGTAAAAGCTTAACAGTATGCAAATTTCTGTGCATTCTTTATGTTTATGTATTCCAAATTCTCATATCTTGGGGTAAGCAGAAAATAACATTAAAATTTGCATAATTACTATGTTAAATATTCATAAAAGTGTTTAATTATGTAATGAAAATACTAGAAATGTTATGCTAACAAACTTTTGCTATGCAATGTTTTTCACAAAACCGAATAATACTCTATTTAGTGTACCATTAAAATTCCTGTTTTGGAGAAAAAAAATAGAGTGCCAGCAGCCAATTTGTACTTAGATAATTGGCAACATTTTTAAAAACAAAATTATAAAAATATGGCTTCAGTTTGTATATGTAACATTAGTTATTTACTGAATATAAAAAATCTGCCAAAAAATATTTGGATATAATTTTATCATATTCCTATACTTTAAATTATACAGTTACAAAACTACTATCACAATTATTATTTAATATTTCTAAAGTAATTATTTAATCCCATAAACTATTGAAAATATACCCTATCTTATGCTAGAATCTTTGGCAGACATGTAACAAATTGAATATATATATATATAATATATTTTTATACGTCTTTTAACTAAAATACAAAGCAAGAGTTTCACAACAATGATACCAATATGTAAAAGTGCCAGTACTGTCTATTTTACATGGGCTCTCCTGAGTTTATTCACAGACTTAGTAAGAGAGAACATTCTTTACAGTGAGGATGAGAATCTAGCTAACCATTAACTCTAAAATCTTAGCCAGTATGTTCAATGCTTGCCAAGAGATTCTCAAACTGTGTTTCACAGTGGTCTGCATGCACTTACAGATGCTGCTCCAGGAATATAAAATAGATAACAATTGAATGAAATTAAAGAATAAGAAAAATGTGAACCAAAATAAGAAAATGAAAACCTACATTTTTAAATGGAAGTTTACCAAGTTGAATTGTGTGCATTCCTGCAGTTGGTCATCCTGCTGCCACTAGCTCTAAAATCATTGTAGGCAAAACAACAGTGCTGAGTGGAGCATCAGTATGGTTAATAAATTGTTGAATAACAAGTAATAAATGAAGATATATTTGAACTAGGTTTAATGATCAAATTTGAGAACTGAGTTTATTGTATGAATCTTACTGTTGTTCTCAGCAATAATGTAAAACCTATTTTAACATAAATTATTTGATTTGTTGAAATTTGGAAGAACTTTTGTGCATGGCCAAGTTTTGACAGTGCCCCATATATTGATGGCATTTGAAAATAGAGATATTGCAGCAAATTTCAAAGTTTTTTTATAATATAATTTCATTACATGAGCACATTGCAATTTTTTCCACATCTCTTTACTTTTCCTTACTATCTACCCCCGAATTCAATAATCTCCTGCAACATTATCAACTCTTAACATATTGGTTAGGTCTAAGAGGCTGTGCCATATAAATTGATTCTGAAAAGGGCTTCATGAGTCAAATGTACCAAGTGAACTATGAACCCAGAACATATAGTGGGTAAGATTTTTGGGACACAAGTAATCATGATGTGGTATAAAGTTTGAAAAACCAATTTTGGTCAAAAGGAAAATATGTCTGAAAAGCTTAAACAAAATAATGGTTTAAAATGCGGCAAAGGCTTTTTAAGCTTGTCTACAAACACTGTTACGCAACTTATTGATCAGAAATATCATACTACCCTACAGCATTGTCAGATATAACAGCCAATATGGTGCCATTTGAAGATATTACTTAATTTAAATAACTATCTGAGCTACATCATAACATATAAAACATATAATAAAGAAATAAACAATAAAGTGAGTAAGCCCCAATACTTGTGGAATAATAGCAAACACTTTGAAGAGAAAAATTTTAAATGACAATGGCAGTTCCTGTTTTACTGTATGGTTCGGAGACATGGACTATAGAGAGGAGGGATTGGAATAAAATTCAAGTTGCAGAAATGAAATATCTCTGAACAGTAAAAGGGTGTACAAGATTAGACTGAATTAGAAATGAGGACATAAGAGAAGAATTAAGTATGTTTTCACTAATTGACAAAATATTAACAAACGGAGAGAAATGGAAAAATCATGTACAAAGAATGAATAATACCCACATTCCATTTCAAACATATATGTACAAACCACCGGGTTATAGAAACATAGGAAGACCATTAAAGCAATAGAGGGAAATATGAGGCTGAAATGGGAAACATCTCCTAAACCGTCAAGTGTTGATGTTGACTTAATTTAAAACCAGAATAAAACACATGTTTGATTACTGATGACAAAGGATATTCTCCAATTAATGCAGGTGACAGAGACTAAGGAACACAAGCATACAAATTATAAACTTAGGAAAGTGAGTTATGTCTTTTTGCCAGAACACCATTTATATTTCTCTTAATGCTACATATCAATCACTGAAATCTTTAGTACTTTTTAAGTTAAAAATCACCATGGGAATTTTGCTATCCCATTTATTGGCATAAAATGTTATTTAGATTCAATATCAGGTGTTCTCTACATAATGCAAATTAGCAAAAACTAATTTTGAACAACAATAGCATAACATAAAAGCAGCCAGTCTTAATATTGTATATTTTTTAAATAGGTATCTGACATTCTACATGGCATTTTATATTCTTAAATGCATAGTTTAATTTTGTGAAAGTGTGCCTTCACAGCTAGTGAATAATTGAGCAATGTTATTAATGTGTGCATAAAAATTTGGTCTTAAACTTTTATACATCATTATTGATTAAATACCTAGAACGTGCCAAAATTAAACATTTGTAATATAGGCTGCATGTTTAAGATATTGTTGTTAATACCAGTCATTTGTGTGAATTTATAGATTAGGAGCGAATCATTTCAAACATTACATATATTTGATTTTTTTAAAACATTTATTTACTAATTTATCATTATTTTGATAAATACAAAACATTTATACCAAGATTAGGAAATGGAACTAATGATACTCAAACATTTATAAACATCTAAAACTAATACTTTAATTATGGATGTGTTTACAAGTTCTGGAATTAATTAGAGATGCAGGTAATTGCTACCAAGCATTGCAATGTTGCACAACAGAATGGGGTATAATCGTTATATTACATACTGATTGTAAATGGTCTCTATTTGCTTAATGTGAATTTGAATATATTAAACTTGTGTTTCCTATAAAAGTGTTATAATAAATAATTGTTAAACAATTCTCAACCATGATAAAAATCTCCCAAATGGTAATAGTGTAGCTTTAGTTTTTACAATATCCAGTGATTTTTTTTTTTTAGATTAGCACTGCTTTTAACAACTGAGGTCTGTAGAAATGGTTAATGAAGGAGATAGAATGATGCTCGAATGAGTCCAAGATCCATCAAGTTGAGAGATGCCTTATGTCTTATAAGAATAAGGAAAAAACCTTCCAAAAACAAGTGACACCATCTGGTTTGAAAATTCAGGCTACCACCGTTCTTGTATCTCTCACTCTCTCACACACACATGCACGCATGCTCACACACACACAATGACGTGCTTTGAAAAATCCTCATCTATTTTCATTTGAAGACCAGACATTGTTTTGTGATGGAAAAGCCTTGATGACATCATTGTTGAAGTTGCAGTTGGGCTGCTTGCAGAGTTTCTGAAAAAAGGACTTTTTAGTGAAGATTAATGCCTAAACTGGATAAGCGTTCTTATGTCTGCATTGGCTGACAATGAGATTTTATTTTCTTAAGTGTAGAAAAGGTTCTGTCCACAGATGCTGAGATAGATGGTATGGTAACAATCAATGTTGTCAATTTAAAGATTTCAGGAATCACTTGGTTTTATTTGTTTTTTTCACACATGGTGGACAGAATTTCATGCAGTGGTTTCCAAGAAAAATCAACTACTTCTGCTGAATATATGATACTTAAACTCATTTTTAAGCTTCACTTGATCAAAATAATTGTTTTATGCCTGAAATGTTTTGTTTAGCAGCTCAATGTGGAAGTTTTCCTTATAAACTGAAAATTTGTTTGTGTCTAGAAAGTGTGTGAAATGAAGTTTCCATAATCAGAAAACATTTCATTGATTTGTATGTGCATCCAATCTAGTATGGTATTAAACAGTAGCGTTTATTTCAGTTCATCATGTCCTTTCCTTCATTTTAAAGATGGTTCAATATGACTATTTGAACAACATCCAGTTTCCAAATTATTCCACATAGAATAAAATCCATCATGTGTGAACTCAGCTATGGGTTTTTAACTATAATATTTCTTGCAAGAAGTATATTATATGTCTTAGTTTGAAGAATATTGTAGAGCATGTCAGTATAAGCAAATAATTTAGAGAAAACTTCAATTAGAAATATATTCTGAAACTGTCTAAAGAATACAAATATCCTTAAGCTTGTACAACAGTATTAGTTTTATCCCATTTTTCTTCAGAATTATCACTTATTATATTTTCAAAAAAGTCAATGAGTTACTCTTGGTGTTCTTTAACTGTGTTTGCCAATTAAGATCTAAGATTCCTTTAGTTGGTGCAAGTTTAGAGAGCTTTTTTCTGATAAATTGTTTCAGTTTTTCTGATCTTTTGGGAGATGCAGAGGAAAAAGCAAATAAACCAGAGAGAGTTTTGAAGAAGATGCAACATTGTGGAATGGATGAAGTACTTTGTTCAAAACTAAGTCCAGAACATGGCTGTAGCAATGAACATACAGTACTTGGGGATACTTTTTTTGAACTTTAGTTTTCAAACAATTAGGTTCCTGCCATAACTGAGGCACCATCATATATCTGTGCAATCAACTTATTGCTGACATCATATTCTGCAGTAACATATTCCATGTGCTGGAACAAATCAGTAGCAGTTTTTCCAGAACTGACATTTTTAAAACCTATAAATCTTTCCTGAACAGCACCGGTGCTATTGATGTACCTAAACGGTTAGCAATTTACTTTGATTGGAGCAATCACTTGTTTCATCAATAACAACAGCCACAAGAGGTCTTCTTCTATTTCAGTTTTTATATTATAGATCATAACTTCACTTATTGCAGATATCAAATCATTTTGCATTGCAGGTAATGTACTACGAAACACTGTGGAACTCTCAAGGTGTTTGGCCAGTAAATGCAAGCTCACTTTAGTGAATTTAAATATTCAATGTAAGTTGCTCTATTGCCCATTTCCATGTTTTCATTATGGCCTTGAAAAGCTAATTCATGTTGGAAAATTCTTCTTTTGATACAACATGACTAAACAATAAGTATGCCAGCAAAACAGTTTAGATAGCTTAGAACTACCACATATACAACTCCATTTATTATGTGCCAATGATGTAAAGTGATGTGTACACCCACACTTATTCTTCTTTCACATCTACAGATAACTGCAACTCTGGAGATGATCTTTCAGTTTGCACAATTTTGGCTTTCTAACTAAAGAACGATCATTAAAGGACACTTTCAACAAACTCTCAATAGTGCAGTCACTGTCTTTAAAATATCTCCAGCAGTTTGTTCTGTCATCATTTATCACAGTTTTATAACACAAATAAACAAATCATAATCTAAATTAGACACTTGAACATTTAAAAAATTCCTCACCACTTTTATTTGTTACTGAAATGACATATTTCATCCTTTGGAAAACAACTTACATTGTTTTTTTGGACACATCAGGATTGGATATATAGAAATTTTACTTAGAGCATGTAATACTAAAATAATTACATGATAGTTTCTTTACAAAAATACTGTCACAGAATAACAAAATTAAATAATCTATGTACTTTAATTATGTGTATTATGGAAGACATGGTTCATTTAAATAGTCATTTATGTGTAAATATTGCCTTTTTAGAAGTAACTTTCTTAGTTTACCTTTAAAAGATTCTTTATTTAAGTTTTTTATTGAAGTATCTAGTTTGTTATACATTAAGATACCCAGATGGGAAATGCTTGCTAGGCTTTTTGTAAGCCTGTGGCTATCCAAATGTAAGTTATTGAGATTTCATATGTTGTAGTTATGATATTCTGAGTTCTTTTGAAATATAGTTATATTATTATGAATGAAGTTTAAGGTTTCAAGAATATATAGGCATGGGATAGGCAAAACTTAAAGTTTACTGAATGTGTATATGCTTGGCATTCTTATGGGTACCTTCAGAATTGCCTTTAAAATTATTTTTTGGTTTGTAAGAATATGTGTTGCTTTTGGAGAGGAACTTCAAAGGGGGATCCCATAGCTAATTTGGGACTCAACACAGCTGTGATACACTATCTTTAGTATTACTTTGGAGCACACATTAGCCAATTTACGAACAGCATAACATAATTTGTTCAGTTTGACACTTAGTTGTAGTATATGGGTTTCCCTTGAGAATTTGTTATCAATCCAGATTCCCAGGAATTTTGTTACACATTTTTTAACTATGGGAGTTTGATTTATATATAAGTCTAAATTATTATTTTTTGATTGGTTATGGAAATACAGATATATTTATACAGATACCCCTAGGACATATGCATATTTGCTTGTTTGAGTAATAATAAGGAATTCCTTTTACTTGTAAAGAAACCAATAGCCAGAGTGGCAACTACATTGCCTATCGAAAACACTGTCATGACATGCAGGTTGTAAGGGCACATGTACCCAATAGAATAGAGTATTGAAATAATAGGAATAGCTAATAATGTAAAATAATATTGAGAAATAGCTTTACTGTAAAATAACTTTCACCAAGAATGTAATTAAGAGAAAGCAAGCATATAAGGAAACTGTAATTAGTAACAACCAGGCGAGCAAGCAACAGGGGTAAAGTCCACGGGCACATACACACTAATGCACACAGGGTTTAGGCAAAGTCACAGAAAATAGAGAGAGAGGTTCGAGATTAGAGTGAGGCAAAGATAGTGGTTCAATTACTGGGAGACAAGGGAGTTGGAAGAACAGAAAGAGAAATGAGAGTTGTAAAGTGAGACGGAGATAGTAGGTTTTTCCAGAGAAGGCAAGGTAAGCGTGACTTCTAAGATTTGAAATGTTTTATTTTCATAGCACACTAAGTAGATAACGAATGTGAATAGTTGTTACATATAAAGGCGCAAATTCTAGTGTCAGAGAAGGAAGGTATAAAAAGGGGAAGAGGTCCCAAGTTACTACTCTCTGACTTTACTATGATGATGTAACACATGTGAGTCAGCCAGAAGATTGTGAGCATGTATGTGGGTGGGAAAATATCATATGATGCAGCTAGATAGGTCCACATAAAGAATTCATAGTAGCAGGAAGATTAAATGTATAGCTTTTGTATCATTTTAGTGTTAAGCAAGGGAACGTTGCTAGCAACCTCAATGGACATTATGTTTTGAATAAATTAAGCTGTTTAAGGGAAAGTCAGTTTATTATTTACCTTCACCTACATAAAATCCTGAGAAACATCAAGTTGGAATTTCTCCTCAGCTCTATGACAAGCAGCCCAGCAGAGAACTTCAAGGAACTTTGGAGATCCAAGACAACATCTGCATGAGATAGCACTGGTACTCATGTACAAGCCCTTTACCCTCCCCCCACCTACTACAAGGTGCAGGAGGAGAATGCACATTTCTGTGAAGAGAGTAACCACATGAGCTAGAAGTTTCTGCAGCGCTTTCAGGTCTAAAAATTGTTTTATTTTAAGAGCCATGTGCACACATACCTGCAGAGACCTCTCACAGGAAGCCAAGAATGGATAAAAAGAAGATGATTATTTATATATTGTGTGTTAAATCTCTAATAAAATGTTATTTGCTTTGTATAAATTTTTCTTGAGGTACTGCCAGTAGCCCCAGCAGCCCAGAAAATATGCCCCTGGCAAGGTAAGAAACTCGCCAAAATGTACACTGGAACTTAAGCTCCCTAGGATGGAACGCAGATATATTATCCCCACCCATGGAGGTGAGCATTAAGCATTTAATTTTAAATGTCAATAGAAGGAAAAAGCTATGTTTGTCCATATATTTATTCACTTATTTGTTCTCATGTCAACTTGAAATTAACTTAAAAAGAATCTGATGTGTTACATTCACATGACTTTCTCTACCCTCTTATCATTTATTAGTGGGTAAAGAAATTATTCTTACAAAAGTTTATTTTCCTACTTCATTTTAATCAAGATAAAACTTTCTGGAAATAGCTGCTTTGCACATTCTGTTATAGATAAAAAGGGAATAGCGATAGTCAAACTTTTAGAACTGGATGCTCCATGCTCCATACTCTTTCTATGACATTGCGAGAAACAATTGAAAATCGACAGGACTTTAAAATGGTTATATATTGGACGGATATCTTGGAAATGGCTGAAATTTGAAATAAATTGCATGTTTTGAAGAGATCTACATTTCTTGTATAGTACGTTTTTGCCTATCACTTAGCATTTGCCAGTTATACAAGATTGTACAAAATTGCTTCCAAATGAAGAGGACTTCAAAGGCTATTCCCAGAAAATTCAAGATATATATTTTATTTCTCATGTAAATATCTTTAATATATGATATTTTAATCAAAATTGTTTGAGCCATTTTTTATAAAACAAAAAATTTTGAAAAATGTTCCATGTAAAGGATACTTTGGGGTGGGAGGATTTTCTTGAAAATCTTTGTGCTGCATCTTTGGAAGGTACAGAACTTAAATACTAAATTTGGTGTGATCTGACTTCGTTTTACAATTATGTTTTCCCTCTCTCTCTCTCACACGCATGCACGCACGCACGCACACGCACACACACACACACACACACACGGATGTTTTTCTAAAAATGCCTTTTTTTGTTCAGGGGGCCTCAAAACATGTATCTTTGGTGATATCTTGGTATCAAATTATTGGGTGGAATGCTATATCTTCTTATGAGAAAGTGGTGCTATGTGGTAGAGAAAGTAATTAAATACAATTTTAAATGCATCTTATTTTATTCTGCAGCTTATTTTCAACCCTTTATCTTTTAGTAAGTCAAATCAGATTTATAAAACAGTTCATTGTCATGGCGGGAATGGATCTTCTGATTTTCATATTGATGCTCAGCTACTTAGTGAAGTGATAGCTCATATCTTCAGCATGCCAGGGCAATGAATTTTTTCAAATCCGATTCAGCTTTCCAATGGTAGCCTTTACATGGCAGTGCAAAAGGACAGTTTATACACATTTTATATGTTTATTATTTCATTCACTATATAGGGATATTAGCAGCTTTGTCTTGATAAAATAAGTTATATGTTCAGTTTTAATCATTGGACTTATTACCATTAAATGCATGTATGCTCTAGTTTCAAACTTTTCAGATTCCAGGGAGGATAGGAAATGATCAAAGTTAAAGAAAAATTCTTCTCTCAGGCCATGAATTGGACCTAGGATATCTAAGTTAAGAAGACTGCTGGTCTACAGATAGTCATGCTTTTATGTGCAATTCTGCAATACTTATGAAGTAAATTTGTGGGATCATATAAATTGAAATTGTTTAAAAAGTGAATAGGTGCACATAGATAGATGTAACCTTCTCTTCATTGGTGGTGAATGCAATTACTTTGTCACAAAATGTCAAGCACCACAAATGCACCATTAAGGGAGAATTAGTTAACTCTTTTTAAACCAAAAACCAGAAAACAATCCTGTAGAGTTGAAATAAGTACTGATACCATTATGAGCAACTTAAGACTCAACCTCCTTCAAACACCTGCAAGCTGCTAAATAAAAAAAATTACTTTTTGAGTGAAACGATAATTAATCTTACATTCAAAATGAAAAAGGTTGCCATGTGTAATTGAAAGGAAGATTCTGATTATGCTCAAAAAATGAAAAGATTTTTAGATAATTGGAAAAGGTTGTTTTCTACACAGCCAAAAATCTTAAGTATATAAACTATTCACATTTAATGTACTTGTTCTTAATTCGAAATAGCTTCTTATGAACAATGACCCCAAGATAAAACTATTAGGCACATTTTCTAAGTAGTTCCTATTATTGGGCACAGATGTTGCATCATTAGACTTGCATGAAATCACTAAACAAATGTGTAATACAATTGACCTTAAAATGAACAATAAATCGGTTACAAAAGATTTGTGTTTAAATTACTGTCTTTAACTTTGAATGTGAAGAAATAAACATAAATTCACTGTTAAGTGTCATTTGAAGTTACATATAGTATAATGAATAGCAGTTAAACCACTCAACTTGACCTTTTTCCAGTCAACCACATGCCAGCTGACAATGAAATAAATAAAATGAGTTTTATTTATGGATGCTCTTCAACTGCTATGGTCCGTTCTATATTGGGTGTGAAAGATTGGAAATTCTGCTCAGAGGCCTCTTTATCAGGCTTGAGGTTCTTTTATGTGCTGAAAATCTATGACAATAGACCACCGGCTTTATTTCCCTTCTGAAGGAAGCAATGCTAAGGATTTTTATGCTAGAAAAAATCCATTTCTCTCTGCCAGGTTTGAACCCGTGCCCTCAGGAACTAGAGGCTAGTATGGTACCACTAGACCACAGAGGATGACCAGCTGGAAATGAACCTAAGGCAGAGTAAGCAATCAGAGGCAACTACTACACTGTTTAGTGGACACTCTGTCATTTAGAGGATTATAATTTGTTATTGCTTCTCATATCTGTTTTAATATTATAAAGAGTGCCTTTTTGTAGGTGTAAAGCACTGGACTACGATTATGAGTTTGGCAAGTTAGAATTACATGAGACTTAAAGATGTTTTTAATAGATAAAATTCAGACTGCTGCTAAGGACCAAATTAATTATAAAGGTTTATAGAATATAAAAAGGCACACTTGAGCTGTCTTTATTAGAACAGCAGGAAAGGTGATGGCCTATTGTTCTAAAATGCCCGAGTTCAAATCTTGTAGCAGGTAATGAATTTCTTAATGTAATTAGAGTACAGATTCAGGCCCAGTAATTTTTGTGTTCAATATTCTTCAATATTATAACACATTCTTATAAAATAACATGTTCATATAAACTTTGGCTCTAAAATAACATTAAGAAAATTCCAAAACCTAACCTCTGACCTTGTTTCAGGTGATCGTAGGAGCAGCTGTAGCAAAACGAATGCAGCTTCCAGTAATATGATGTTATCTCAATCAATGTCTACTCCATAATTCCTATAGTTTTGATGGAGGTTTGGTAATTGTATATGCTGTAGTAGGGGGGGGGTACCAAACGGGTACAGAAAAAAGATAGGTTTTATACAGTATCTGCTATGGTTTGCTGATTTTTACACTGTTAGGTGGAGAATATGATGGTAGCATAGGAGTTTTAATTAATTTTAGAATTTGTTCAGAATTACATTTGGGTTTATCCAGTTTACCATAAATTTTGGTTATAGACATCTCATCATTTGAAAGTATAATGTATGGTACGGAGAGTTACTGAAATGCAAAAATATGTTTTGTAATGTATGTTTGCAAAATCAAACTTTTTGCCATTTTAGTAATAAAAGCATACTAACTTCAATATTTTGATTTGTGTTATACTTTTTAAAAACAAAATATTTTTCTGTAAATATGGCAATGCTTAGAATAATAAATGCATTATATGTTTTGCATTACTTTGATGAACTTATTATGCAATTCCTTTTGACGTATTAATTTGCTTATTTATTAAAATTTTCAAAATTAGTTTACATAATTTGTGTATATATTTGGAGGTTAATATTACACAAAACTTCATGTTGTCTTTGGTATTATTAAGTTTATAGTTCTAGCATGCTAAGCACTTGTATATATGTACTTAGTCCTATACGCAGTCTTAAAACTTTGAACTTCTCTCCTGAAGAAGTTTACTAAATATTAGAAACCCTGGTTCTCAACTCACAGTATTTTCAAGTACAATTAGCATTCTCTTCAAATATGTAATTTCAGTCTCTTGCTCATTCTGAGGCTGGTTGTTTGTTTTATTTTGTGTAAGGATTTAGCATATCATGTTTGCAGAGATGGCAAATTAAGTGAGTAAAATGAATATTCAAATTCCTGTGGTGCAGGTTAGAGTTAACTGACATGTCTTCTCAGGATAAAGGAATACTCTGGTAAAACTTACATCGGACAACTCATCCCAAATAAAATTTGAAGTCAGACCCTCTAAATTAGAAGATACAAATGTAAGTAATTCCACATCATGGGGATGGACAAAGTACTGTGATACGTACACCTTCATATGCTTCTACATACAAAGCAACTAAATTATGATAATTTTATTTCCATACTTTATTAAATGGATTCCACAATAATTAACTCCTTAACAAATGAATGGCAGGCAAAATTAACACAGGCTTTATATTTTAACATCCAAATGTGGGTGTAGTGGTAGAGAATACAACTTTTGTGAGTTTGCTACTAGATTTTTATTCCTAGATAAAAATTATGCTTTCATTACATAGATTTTCCCTATTTGTAGGTGCTTCTTTGGAAGATTTTACACTAAACCTCCTCACTCTAATTTTCAATGTTCTATACACGTTTCTTACATGAGTGTTAAGAATTTAATTTCTAGTGAAGTCAATGATCATATATACATGTATGGAAAATTAGAATATTAAATCAGGTAGCTTAGATTACATTAGATTATTTAATTATGTAAAGCATTTTTTTTACTTCTTTGATGATTAAACACATTTTTATGCTTGGCACTTCACAAAAAATACTTTTTCATGTGAATTGTGTTTTCAGTTAAGATTTGGCATAACCTCAGAGAAGTTAATAAGACCACATATCTCATTTCACGAATCTTATATTGGAAGATACATCACGCACACGTTGTATATTTTATTCTGTTGATTCTGTAAACAGTTAAACTTGAATAAACAAAGTAATTTTGAGTTGAATTAAAATTCTAAGCTCCACTCATTTTTGGTGCTTACCTAAAGGCCTCATTGTACAAATTCCAGCTAATGTTTCTGCACCAACAATTGAGCTAACCTAGCAAATCAATGTAAATGTTGGATATTTTATAATGTACAATGTAATAATAATGATATAGTTTTCACATCTAGTTATTACATTTTATATAAATTGTAATTCTGGTTAATGTTTTTCAGAAGTAGAATTACTTCCATAATTTGCATGAGTATATGAACTTAGACAATAATTTCATGTCAATGGTAACTTAAAATATTTACATTTAATGCACTTAGCAAACTATATTCATTTTATAGAGGAAGACTACTGTAGTAATAACATTCATACAGCACATTCCTTTTGTCTTGCCTGCTTGCTTATGGGAGTTGCATCCTGCAATGCCTTGATGCTCATGCATCAATCAACGTCATGCATAGCTTCTGTTAAGACAAATGTTGTAGTGTGTGTTTTGTACACTGTTAACCTTCATTTTGCTTAAGTAAAATTGTTGCCTAGGTCATTGTTTAGGAATTTAATACAAAACAAAGAAATGTTAAAATTCAAACCACCTGTTCACTGCTGGAGAGGGTTGCAAGAATTTTTTTCCTGAGATATTCATAAGGTAGTTTTAAAGACATGAGTCTGTAAAACAAATCAATTTGTATTCAATGAACTGCAGAACAGGGCCATATTTACAGGAGGGGTTTTAGGGTTCAACCCCCATCCCCCCCCTGAAACTTATGACAGTTTTATTTCTTTAATTCATAGCAAACCAATATGGGAAAATGTCGTTAGATAACAGCAAGTCTATTGCTAGTAGCACATTTACAAGAAAAAGGGAAACTTAATATTGTCGCCTTATATAGGTGAGGTGACCATACATTCCAGTTTTCGAAGCAGTCTCCATGTTTTGTGCTGTGAGGTGGAATATCCTCATTCTGGTGAGTTTTTCTTGTCTATATAATGTCTCCAAGCAATTTTCTTATCTATGTAACATCTATATGCTATGGAGTAGGTACATGGTAACTGTGTGGGGTACTGTTAAGTTTAGATCTACTTGTGGAAAACCCTCCCCGAAATTTTTTTCTGGGAATGGGCATGCTGCAGAACAATATAAAATAAGAAATAGCCAACATTTTAGAAGCTGAGCTACAATATATAAACCAAAATATGTTTAGACACTATAACACCTGTCTTGCAGCAAATATGAAATCATCCTGTTTTAAGGGATAAGCATGTTTTCTGTGCTTAACTGGTTGAGCAGTGTATGAGGTTTTGTGGAGCTGAGATATGCAGGGCTGCTTCTATTCTAAGCCCACAAACAGGGGAAAATAAACACTATGCACTATATATTGAAAATTATCAGAAAAGGGTTGCTGCATTTTAGTGTATGTATAGATACACACTTTAACATTCAGGATGAACACATGTTCTCATTAGAGGCATCTTATCTGGGCAAATGTTTTTGACTGAATAAGAGCACAAAATGTTTAGGATGTAGGATTTTCTGTATGTTTAGATATTGCATTCTATTTCCTATGAACTAATTTTCTTTAACACTTTTAAAATTTTTGTGGTACAATCCAGAAGTATATTATCTATAGAATTATTTCTGGTAACTGCTGAAAGTCAGTGACCTCCTTTCTTGTGTACATTTACATCATTAACCAACTCCCACTGAAGTCCTGTACCACTGCGCATATATCTAACTGATTTCTTTTGAACTTTTAACTCTTTACAAGATCATTTGTTTATGACTACCATCCATGCCTTAGGCAAACTAATTTCATTAATTTTTTGCTAAAATTAGGGCTCACTCTGATAGTAATAAAATTGACAAACATGTTTTACTATTAAATTTGCGCTTTATTCATGAGGAACTTTGCAGTTTTAATCATTATTAGATAAATTAACAGTGAATGTAAATCATACTTTTTCTTGCATGTAAAATAGTAATTTTTTTCCCAACTCAATTGCCATTATACATTTGGCAATACTGCTTATCAGCTTATGAAAAACACAAATTGTTAGTGTGCCTCTTCGCTATTATGTTCATTCTCATACCTCAACCTTTATTAAAATGATTTGACATGAATTTAACTGAGATTTGATCCCTGCTTTTTATTTCTGATAGAATCTAGAGTTCTGTGTGTTTATTAAAAAAAATTAGTTATTGTCTTATTTCAGTTACAATAAATCATGCATAGAATGTTATGATCAAGCCCCGGATTCTTAGGTTCTGACCTATTTTATTCCTGACCTCCTACACTCCAAACTTCGGTTTATTTTAATGTTTTAGTTACCAACGAGTAATATACTTCAATTGTATAGAGCCTAAATTGACCTAATTTTACATTAGGACCTAATAAAACCTATTTTTCGTGATAGAATCTAAAAGTGCCTAATTTGGTTATTGAAGCAAATAAGAGTAGATTTATGAATATAAAAGTTTTTTTAAAATGAAGGGAGACCGTTCGAATAAGGAAACTATTAAATAATTAGATTATGAAATCTTGCGCAATACCTTACAATAATAAACGTTAATTAAACCGTCTGCCACAATAATAAAGTAATGTAAATGTTCGCCGCCTTCAGTTATCATTTTCTAGCTATAGTCGCAAGAGGTGGTCAGTGTTACGCGGCATTTCTGAAACGTGTGATGTTTACATGCCGCAACAATAGGTGAAAACTAGAGGCAAACATTTTAATAGCACTGTTGAGTAATATGCATTATTGCTTCTTCCATTATAGGGAGTTTCTAACACACATTTTTGAATTTGGTACTTTCAAATACATACTAAAATTACAGTTAATTTAACTTTTTACAATTTAAAGTTAGTGTTTTAAACAAAGTGCCCAGTGATTTGCATGAATATATATATATATATATATATATATATATATATATATATATATATATATATGCCAAAGATCCTATAAATTCCTAAATTCAACATATAAGATCCTATAAAATCCTAATACACTGGTACATAGAAGCTAATTTTAACTTTTTAGAACCTAAAAATCCGGGGCTTAGTTATGATAGTACTGTTTGCCTAAACAATGTGTTAAATGTAGCTAGAAATAGCAGTAAATATAAAAATTTATCAATTTCAATTCATGCTTACAAAGGTATGTGTAATAGGAAAATAACAATTCTGTCAAGATTATGTAATACATTTTATACAAGTAATAGACTTTATTATAGTTTGAATTAAAAGTATATAGTAGTGTACGGGACTCCACTACCTGTAATCACCTACTTTAGTCTCTAGAGTACTGTACAATGTAATGATGGGTATGTTTCTTATTTTCAAATTGGCAACTGTACATATAAAAGATTAGACATCATAGTAATTATCCACCTTTCATGATGTGGATATGGAATGTTTGCCTTTTAAACCATTGGGTGCTGGTTTGAATTTCAGATTGGGAGAATATTGCCTGGATAAGGTTTTTGCTAAGTTTTTACCTAGAAAGATGTAAGGTAGCTCTCACCTCTGTATTTAGGTTGCATTTTCAAGGTATTCATTCATTCATTTATTATCTGCTTAAAGAATAAAAACAATTCATAGCATTGTCAGGTTAAACAAATAATCACTTGCTCAAAAATATATACATAAACAATATCACAAGATAGAATATTTCTATTTATTAATCCATTTTCTGTTTCTATTTCAACCATTTCAAGTCACTAAAGTATCAGATCATGGCTGAATATTCTTCCTATAAATCAGGGTACATACTGTGTCCTATGTATTGTTTAGAATACCCTCAAAACATTATGATTTCAGTAAATTAACTTTTGCAATACTTTGTACAATAACCTTTTATTTAATATATATTGTTTTGGACATTTTATATATTCTTTGAATAGTAATTATTTTGCTGAATTCAATAATCCCATTTTATAAGCTGATTGCATCATTAATCTAGCAATCTGTTCAGCATATATTGCAATTTTGATATATTAATTTCTCAAGCTGTATCCACCGATAAGAGCAAATATTCCTCATAACACCTAGGTATTTAGTAGTGCTTTTGTTAGTATCATTACCTTCTTGAGCATCATTCTATCTACTTCAATACCACTTCTGCAGACCTTAGTTATTAAAAGGAAGTTTAAAGCACTGCATAAATAAGAATAACAATGAAAATAAAATCACTAGCATCTTTTACTATGTACAAAGACTCATTTATTTATTAGTTGTTCTTACTATATGTCATACTAAGCTTTTCATTGTATAATTTTTCAGTGTCACTCACAATGTTAGACTAACTCGCATTTGTTCTGAGCTGTTCAGAAGAAAAGATGAAATCTCATTGAGTTCCATACCTCTCACTGATGAATGCTGTTCATCAGTGTAGTGGCGTTTCTGTTCTCTCTTGAATTATCACTTCTGAAACTCTAGAAGAACATGAAAGCACAATGCTTTATGTACAAGTTTCTAGAAGCATATACATTTCAAGCTTTCGAATGATTCCACTAACTAGAACAAGTACCTAATGTCTATTTACAGATGAAAATATCCTGCATGTTGTTACACACACTACACTTCAGGGCATGTACATTAGAGCGCCAGCGACAGTTGCAATAGTGTTGAGTAACCTTTTCATGGTGGATGTAGCCTCGGCCACAGCATAGGGTGGCACAATTGGGAGGATTCTCACATTGTCTACCATGTGTGCCAGAGCAGAAACTTGGAGATTTCTCAAGATAGAAGAGCTTCTTGATTGGCAGTGATGATAATTTCTTTGATCTAATGTTATTATGCGGAGTTTGCATCTCTGCCTGCAAAACCAAAAAGATAGTTTGTTGCTATTTTAACAAACAATATTACCCAAGTGATTTGTGTAAAATACAATTTGTGACAATTTGTGTTCATGCATGGTATGATTTTGAACATAAGTTATTTTTCTTTAATCTTTTTATATTTATTTAAGTTATAGATTATTAGTTAACTTTAAACATCTATCACTAAGTAGGTACAAAAATAAGATATAACAAAAACTGTATTATTGAGAGACCGTAGTTCAAAGCTGAGGCAGTATTTTTAACACTTAAATGATTTCAGTCTAATTATATAATATAAAACAAATAACAACCCGCCTTAAAGCAATATGTGTATAATATAATATATAAAATGCATGTAACAGTCATTGTTTTATGTTTATAGTATTGTGTGCATATATAGTAATGTTATGTGAATGTATTAGGTAATTTAATAATGTAGGAGCTGTGAGAATAGAGGCTGAAAGTTGCTAACAATGAGGTAACCTTGAGGCAATAATGAATTGGAAAGTTTAATAATGCTACTAATAATTCTTGAAACAATAATGTAATATTTAAAAAAAACAGTTTATAAATAGCCAATCAAAAACCAGAAAAGCTGAAAGTTAAATAAAAGTTTACTATTGGAGACTTGAAATAGAAAAATTTACAAATTTAAACGGTAAACGGCAGTTGCTAGAAGGCAATGTACCTGAGCAGTTCGTTTGCTTGGTATGTATTCAGTGTGAGACGAAAATTCATTACGGCGAGAATATTATAAAGTTTATGTGTTAAAAAGTGCAAATAATTAATAAATAATCCCACAGCTCTCTATATCATTGAAGTGTTATTTAACCGTGTGAAGGATTAATAAATGGAATGAAGTATAAATTATAATCTGTGTAAGCCTACATTCTTTAGCCACATCACCCCCTGCTTAGAGATACATGTTTCTACAAATTAATACTTACACAGCCAAGGCAAACCTAAATATATATAATATTTAAAGAAACATTAAAATACAACGTTGATTCCTAAAAATTGGGGTGAAGGCCACCGGAAAGTGAATGTTGGGCGATGGCCACCGGAAACTATGTACCATGCGTGGTTGCAACTACTTCAAGTTCGGCTCCCCAACAACGGAACTACAATAATCCTACTTCAAAGCTATACAATATGTTTTTGTATTTTAACTGTCAGTTCTTCAAAATGCAGAGAAAAAAATCAGTTTTGGTTAATGCTTTGTTTTATATCACCATCATTTTCATTCATGGATTAGGTAACAAAATTGTTTCTGATTTCAGCATCTTAACTTTATTCTGTTTGGTTTATAATGAGCAGTTTATTATCCTTTTAACAAACATTAGACATTGTTAAAATTGGCTTTAAATATAGTTCATTTTAAGTTGATACTCTATCAAAACTGAATTCTAAATATAGTTTAATTTGAAATACCATGGTTTTGCACTGTCAATCTTGTCAATGTTTATAAATTATAATTTGTTTTCCTTATAATAGATTTTATTTTGAAGTTATTCATAGACATATGCATTAAAATTATAGACATTATTTGAAAATTGTCTATCACTTGACAATAATTATTTAATCTAGTTGCATTTTACATTGAAAAAATTCAGTTCAATGAACAGTCAGCAGATAAAGATATACAATAAAAATTGTGTTACAATTTTATTTTATTTAGGTATGAAACTCTAATAGAAGGAAAAGTGCTCTTGGAAGGATAAAAAATACAAAGCGTCATTAAGCTCTCTTTTTCCTGTATTTAATTTCTTTACTGCTTACTAGAAGTAGAGGAATTGTTGTATGTAATGCACTATAGAGGTTTGACTGGAAATACTGTTTTAAGATTTCCTGCCCCCCCCCCCCCCCCCCAACAGCATTGTTTAGGAAAATGTGTTTGTGTGTATGAAATGCATAAGTCAAAAACAAAATGTACTTAGTATTTAAGTTCAAACTTTTCCAAGGATGTGACACAAAAGATTTTCAAGAAAATTTCTCCATCCCAATCTACTGCTTATATTAAAACATTTTTTCCCCCAAAAAATATGATGATTTGGATAAATTACTGTATGTTTAGGAAATTTGCAAGAGAAATAAAATGTATATCTTGAGTTTTCTGCAATAGCCTGAATTTTGTATAATTTGTAACCCATAAGAGATAGACAAAAACTTACTACACAAAAAAAAGTAGATCCCCTTAAAACACAAAATTTATATACAATATTTTCTTCTGGTGGCATTTACCACTTCCAAGATATTCTTTGATATTGGTTTGAATTATAAAATACTTCATATATTTAATTTAAAATCCTAAGTTGTGGAGATGCAAAGAGTGGAATATCAAAACAATCAAATAGTGATCAGTTTTTACTTTCTGTACTACGTACAGTAAGTAGGGGAAGTATTGTATTCCACCCAAAAATTCGATACCGAGATTTCACCAGAAATACATGTTTTGAGACACACTGAATCCAAAAAAAAGCATTTTTGGAAACATGTCTGTGTGTGTGTTGTGTGTCTGTCTGTGTGTCTGTGTATCTGTCTGTGAACAGCATAACTCAGAAGTGAACAGTCGAATAAACACCAAGCTTGGTATTTAGGTTTAGTATCTTCCAGAGATACGACACGAAGGTTTTCAAGAAAATCCCCCCACCCCAGATTACCCTTTACATGGAAGATTTTTTCGAAAAGTTTAATTGACATTGATTAAAATATCATATGTTTAAGATATTTACATGATAAATAAAATGTATATCTTGAATTTTCTGGGAATGTCTCCAAAAGTATTCTCCATTGTGAACGACTTTTGCATAACTGGTAAACCATAAGAGATGGACCAAATTTTACTGCACAAAAAATGTAGATCGCGTTAAAATACACAATTTATGTCATAAACATTTTTTTTGTTGAGTGAACCATTTTTGAGATATTGCTTGTTATTCCCTTAAATTTTTCGATACTTATTTTCTAAAATGGGAATTCGTTATTCATTTTTTTGTCTTGGATATGCAAAGTGTTATAATCTGTGGCAAAGGGAATGGTGCTGCACCTAGCAACCAGCTATTAAGAGATATGTATGTGCTTAAAGGCTACTGTTTTTCTATATTGCCCTTGTAAATATATTTTCCCCTTACATCTACAAGAAAATTAGCACTAAGATAAAGTTTGCAAATGTTTATCTCAATTAACATGAAGTAGATGGAGAATAAGTGTTTGTAAAAATAGTTTGTACAAGAGTAGAGAAAGTCATCTGAGTGTAACACATCAGATTTTTTTAAGATCTGACAGTTGTTTCAGCCTCTTGTATCCACGACTCTGCAGTGAAACCATTTCTGCAAATGTTTATTTCAGTTAACAAGTAAATAGTAGATAAAGCTTTTGTAAGAATAGTTTGTAGAAGAGTGGTAGGGAAAGTGGTGTGAATGTAAGACATCAGATTTTTTTTTTTATTTACTTACTTACTTCTCTAAGATGGCAGCTAGTGTATTACTTTTTAGGAAGCTTAGGATGTATCATTAACTTGTGTACCATTGATATCTCACCAGTTAATTACTAGGAGAGAATGAAGTATAATACAACCATTGCATTTGCAAATTCTGCTATAGGTGAAAGAAGGAGCAATAAATTTTCCCCCAGAATAAGTCAAGTATGGCAAAACTGCCTTTATTCCTTGAGTCACAGGAATATGCAACATATATAACATTACTTAACTGTAACTAAAATATCAATGGAATTCAGGTATAAGGCATTCACAAGGAGTCAAAATTGTTGACATTCATCTTTTTACCCTTTAAAATAATTCTGGAAAATTACATTAAAACTTCTTTTACAAACGTAATGGTATTTAGACATTTATGGTTGCACATGCATATAGCTGCTCTTTACTACTTGTGATGATTGACAATATGTTCTAGTTTCAACACAAATGTTCCACAAATAGGAATAAATAGTTTAGTTTTTATGAATATCTATACAAATCACAAATTACCTGTATTTCACTAATTAATTAATGTAAAAGACTCCACAGTAACTTTGTAAAGAAATATATGTTTTCAAAAGATTACAACTAAAAATGTAAATATGTTTAAGCAAAACTTCTGTTGCGACTGTGCAGTAAGGAGAAATGAAAAGGAATCATAAAATAAAAGCGGTTAAGCATGTGTAATGTAGTTTTATTCCAACAAGGGACCAAAACATCAGCAATCACGTGGTTTAAACACCACCATGTATATAAAATCATGCATATTAGTACAGATAAACCTGCCTAAAGAGTTATGGCACCTAGTACATAATAGTTTTATCTAACTAAAACTTTTTCACTATGGCAATTGTAAGAATGTTCACTTCCGTCTGACACCTGACACCTATTCAAGAGGACTCATCTTGCTTGTAGCGAGTTACCTGGGTAAGGTTTCTTTGAGGGTTTTTCCTTAACCTCAGGAGATGAATGTTGATTAACCCTTTAAAGTTTGAATTATGTTGCTACATATGCCACTCTTCTTCTAATTCCTAAACTGGTTTATATATTCCTGTCACAGGCACCTTAATGGAAGTGATTCAAATAGTGGCGTTAATTTAGACAACACGAAATGGACTGGTCATCCATTTTAAATTGAACATAATGAGTTCGAATCCCTGAGACTGCAGTTAAATGTGCCTATGGTAGGATGGAGAGGGCCCGATAAAATAACTATTGAGATGGCATGCATGGATGATGAAGAGGGTTACATTTGACTGCAGTTGTATGGATTTGGTTTTTGTTCTAAAAAATCCACTACAATAGCATTGAAATGGATTAATGTGTTTATGGTATAAAATAGCTACAAATACTTGTATTTTATTGTTAAAGATCAGTATAGTATGAAAATAACAAACAAAACTGTTAAATTATATAAAAATAACCACTTTATAGTCACTTTGCATATTTTAAAAAAAGTGCATTGAAGATTTAATTCTAAATGCCATGGAATTCTGCTTATTTGAACAGGATTTTATTCATTCATGGTATGAAATGCCTTTTCCAGTCAAAGAACATTTTAAAAAAGTAAATGGAAAAATAAAAATCTTATGTGTTACACTCACATGACTTTCTCTACTCTTGTACAAACTATTTTTACAAATGCTTATTCTCCATATTCTTCATGTTAATCGAGATATCGTGATGTTAATCTTATTGCTAATTTTCTTGTAGGTTCAAGGGGAATTGGTAGGCTTTAAGCGATAGTCAAATATTTTAAGAGATGGTTGTTATGTGGAGTATTCCATTTTCTTTGCTTTACCAGGACAAAAAAAAATTATTAATGAATTCCCATTTGAGAAGAAGTATAAGTATTGGAAAATTTAAGGGAATAACAAGCAATATCTCGAAAATGGTTCACTCAACAAAAAAAAATATATATGACATAATTGAGTATTTTAACGCGATCTACATTTTTTGTGTAGTAAACTTTGTCTATCTCTTATGGTTTACCAGTTATGCAAAAGTCATTCACAATGAAGAATACTTTTGGAGACATTCCCAGAAAATTCAAGATATACATTTCATTTGTCATGAAAATATCTTAAAGATGTGATATTTTAATCAAAATCGTTAGAGCCATTTTTGAGAAAATTAAAATTTTCGAAAAATGTTCCATGTAAAGGTTAATCTGGGGTGGGTGGATTTTCTTGAAAACCTTCGTGTCACATCTTTGGAAGATACTGAACCTAAATACCAAGTTTGGTGTTTAACCGACTTCATTTCGGAGTTATGCTGTTCACAGACAGACAGACAGACAGACAGATACACACACACACACACACACACACACACACACACATACACACACACACACACACACACGGACATGTTTCCAAAAATGCTTGGGGGTCTCAAAACATGTATTTCCGGTGAATTCTCGGTATCAAATTTTTGGGTGGAAAACAATACTTCCCCTACTTACTATAGGTAGTGGAGAAAGTAAAAATGTAAGAAGATACACTTGTGAATTAGACATGATGCAGTGGAGTAAGTGGACAGCTTTGTATTCTTGGGATGCACATGCACCATAGGTAGTTTTAATGCAAGAGGTGTTGCTGCAGAACGTTTAATTATATTAAGTTTTGTCTCACCAGAATTCTTTAATCTGTATTTTCTTTGTCATTGGGTAAAAAAATGTTGTCATACCTCTTGCAAGAAAGATTATTTCACAGTTATTGTATCAATAGATGTATTACAAAATGCTGAATCCATAATGTAAAAATCTCTTTTTCTAAAAAGAAATACAATAAATGGACTTTGCAAAAGCATTTACGAGTAAAATTTTAGACAGCTTGGAAATTGTGCCCTCATCAGAACTATATTGATGCAGAAGTTTTAAATGGAAATGTACACTAAGGTAAATTTTAAAAGTAATGAATAATGAGCAGCCACAAAATGACATATTTAAACAAAAATAAAGGTTGCTCCTTTCTGATCTACTCAGAATATGAGTAATAAATTACACTGCTTATGCTGACTAATGACTTTTGTTGCTGAGCATACTAAAGCCCCTCTATCACAACTTATTTCTTGGGTATAAATAAGGTTTGAGTGTAAGATTTCTTAAATTATTTACAGAGTAAATTTTAATAAGTATCCCATATGTATCCAGATTATTTTTGATACAGTGTAGAAATATGCTGAGCTTTACTAGAATACTTACAGAATGATAAAAGTACTTCAACTGCTGTGCAATACTTTTAAAATTCCCCAGTCTTTTCCAACAAGTTTTCATAGTACAAGACCCGGAAATTCCATGGCACTTGCAAATATCATTCATCTTTTCGCCAACAGTCTGGAACAAAGAAAAGCTTTGGTTATACACATACAATTCTATAAGTGTACAAACTTTAATTATAATGATCATTTATTTTATATAGTACAAGTTTTAAGCATGCCATATAAGCATGCTATGTAACTTTCAGGTTTATCTAAATTTGTAATTCTAGCTTTTCAAGTATTTACACAGCTAGCTGCTGAATGATATAGCAGGTATAATCAGATAAATTTTGATAATAAAACAAAGAACAATTACTGAAACTACAGACATTGCAATAAATAAATCGGTGATTGATGTAGACTTTGATTTTTTTATTTTAACATATTTCACGTTTTGTTTGAAGGTCATTCATTGGAAATGTGACTTTGAATTTGGCAGATTCTGACATAAAGTTGGAAAACAAAAGCTGAAGTATTAGATTCACATAATTTTTCTCTAGCCATTGTTGTTTATTTTCATATGTGTAGCTTCCACAAGTGCACACTGTACTTGTAAAAGCTTAGTTTTTGATCTACTTCACTTTAATCAAGATAAATGCTTACATAATAGCTTCATCACATATTATTTCATTGTACATAGGTGCAAGGTGGATACAGGAAAATGAAGTGATACTGACCCAAAAATAATTCTACAAAATTAAATAAATATGTTACAAATCTTAATGGTCACTTTGCTTTGAATTTTAGATCACAAGTTGTACCAATGGAAAAATATCACGCAGTATAGCAATCCTACATTAATTCTGTACATTTCTAACATGCTATTGAAGAAACATGTTTGCTTTGCTTTGTTCTAAAAGTTAAAACTTACATCCTTTTGGAACTGGGTGCTTTATCGGGGAAAATCTCTTCTGTATATTTCAAACTCTACAAGATATGTCCTGTCATTCTTTTTTGAAAACGTTGCAATTTGTACTGATGGAAGTAAGCTTCAAATTTATGTGCAAATAGGAACAAGCTAAAATATATGCAATCTTTTTCATTTGTTTTACTTCACCGTCAATGCATGCATGCAGATAAATCCATTCGATTTTATTTTTAAGGGAGCTGTTAAAGACACAAGGCACCTATGCTCCCTATTGCCTTTATAGTTAGAGATCTATCCTTTGGAAAAGATTTAAGAACTTTCCTATATGGTTTTTATTATCTTCTCCTGAAGGTTGAGCTCCTTTGAGGATTAAAAATATGTGTCTTTCTAGATAATTAAATTCTAGAAGGAGGTGTTCAGCAGTTTCTGCTGATTGTTTACAGAGGAGGTAAAGAGAAATTCTGTTGAAGTGTTTCACAGTCTAGAGATGTTTCCTGAAGGGTCTATATCCTAACTTGTTTGCAGTCCCTTAATTAGAACTTTGGTTAAGTATGAATGTGATGATTTGACTATGGTTTTGCCCAATTTTTTGCCAGGGAAGTTCTGCCGTTGATGTGACTGTTCCGTGTTAATCCCATGGTGAAGTGCAGTTCTAACAGTAGTTTTATTTACTGGTAAGACTGATTGTGGTCCAATAAAAGTGACCTTAGTATCTCTTTTGGCAAGTTTATCTGCTTCTTCATTACTCACAATTAGTCATCAGATACGTCCATGCTTGAGGCAGAACTCAAAAGCAAATTCTCCCATGCTACAGGATTCCAGAACAAAACATCTTAACAAGCGAGGCTGCAAAGATTACTGCCTTTTTTTGGGTCTTTTGCTGTTTTAGGTTTGATTATTTTTGTGGTTGATATTAGTTTTATTGTTCACCCAGATTTTATCATACATGATTATGCACACATATAGTGAGCATAAAAAAATTTTGATGTGTTACACTCACATGACTTTCTCTACTCTTGTACAAACTATTTTTACAAACGTTTATTCTCCATATGCTTCATGTTAATCGAGATATCGAGATGTTAATCTTATTGCTAATTTTCTTGTAGATGCAAGAGGAATTGGTAGGCTTTAAGCAATAGTCAAATATTTTAAGAGCTGGTTGCTATGTGGAGTATTCCATTCCCTTTGTATTACCAGGACAATAAAAATGAATAACGAATTCCCATTTGGGAAAAAGTGTAAGTATTGGAAAATTTAAGGGAATAACAAGCAATATCTCAAAAATGGTTCACTCAACAACAAAAAATATATACATGACATAAATTGTGTATTTTAATGCGATCTACATTTCTTGTGTAGTAAAATTTTGTCTATCTCTTATGGTTTACCAGTTATGCAAAAGTCGTTCACAATGAAGAATACTTTTGGAGGCATTCCCAGAAAATTCGAGATATACATTTAATTTGTCATGAAAATATCTTAAACATATGATATTTTAATCAAAATAGTTAGAGCCATTTTTGAGAAAATTAAAATTCAGAAAAATGTTCCATTTAAAGGGTAATCTGGGGTGGTGGGAATTTCTTGAAAAACTTCGTGTCGCATCTCTGGAAGATCCTGAACCTAAATACCTAGTTTGGTGTTTATCCGACATTTCATTTCTGAGTTATGCTGTTCACAGACACACACACACGGACATGTTTCCAAAAATGCTTTTTTTTTGGATTCAGGGGGTCTCAAAATATATATTTCCGGTGAAATCTCGGTATCGAATTTTTGGGTGCAATACAATACTTCCCCTACTTACTATACGTAGTAGAGAAAGTAAAAACAAAAAACACACACACACACACACACACACACACACATACGACATGATTAGTACATTGGGCGAGATATTAGAGTGAATATTTTTCATAGAGAACTCATGTCCGGAATTACATGGCTTGGACGCTGTGGGTCGTCAAAGTTTTATAGGAATGTTGTTGGTTTCCTAATGTAGTTATCAACAGACATACTCCACATCATACGACGTTCGCAGCAATTGTAAGAAGACAAGAGAAACCGAAAAGTTAGTTGCAAGTAAGTACTAATTTTCCACCATTGTAGCGTGTACGTACAGTAAAGCGTATAGTTTTTCTTTGAAATTGTTATTGTAGGTATAACAGTATTGTCTGGTATCGAGAAATTGAACTGTACGTATCGTAGACCTTCTGATTACTAATTCCGCATTTGTGTTCGGTATCAGTTATCAAAAGCGAAAGGAGTCTGTCCAAGCTCGGTTCGAACATTTAGCTTTGAGGAGGACGTCTGAGACGCTTCCAATACGACCCTCCACCAGCATTCAAGTGATGCAAACGTTGGACAAATGTCAGCTAACGTGTGGAGTGTTGTCCACGAACAAAAGCTACATCCATACCATCTGCAGAAAGTCCAGGCATTAACTGAAGAGAACTACCCACGAGTACAGTTTGCGCAATGGTATTTACAGCGTTGCACATTCCAGCCACAATTCCCGGCTTTGGTACTGTTTACCTATGCGTGCACGTTCACTTGAAACGTCATTGTGAACTTGCACAATATTCATGTTTGGGCAGGCGAAAATCTGCGTGCTTAAGTGGTTAGAAGTAGCCAATGCAGGTTGAGTGTGAAAGTATGGGCTGATATAATTGATGACCAGATCAATTGGCCGTATCTACTGCCAACTAGACTAACAGGTCCGACATTCCTCACTTCTTGTCAGAGATGTTTTTCCTATTCTACTTGATGTGGTGCCACTACAGGTAATGCAGCTGCATAACGACTGAGCTCCAGCACACTTTGATGCAAATGTGCGGCACCACCTGAACGCCACATACCCCAATCGACGGAATTGGTAGATGGGAAGCCTGTGCCATGGCCACGACGGTCAGAGGATCTTACACCTCTTGACTATTTTCTGTGGGGCACCATGAAGACTATGGTGCATGCTACCCCTGTAACATCAGAGGAGAACCTTATCGCACGGATCCACGCTGCGACTAAAATACTGAGCGCACAGCCGCACTTATTTAATCATGTGTGTCTATCTCTGCACCTCCCATGCACGCTCTGCATTCAAGTAGGAGGTCAACAGATTGAATCCCTTTTATAATTAACTGCACAGTGTGATGGCATTGTTGGGTTTATTAACGAAATGTGGAACGCACACCCATCAACATGCCCGAAACGTTCGTAAACTTCGACGCCCTATAATGTTCACTTTAATGTCCCGCCCAACATTCTGAGCGCTGTCGGTGGTTTTTCTATACACCTTGTACACAAACACCCATTCCCAAAATGATACCCCACACCACGAACAGCGAAAGGGAAGAGTCTTAACGAGTGTGAATACGGAAAGCAACAAAATTGCGTGTATAATGCGCTACTTTGAAGCCAAATATGGCAGGTTTAAAATTGTTTGTATATTATCGCTTTGTCAATCACCACTGAACCGATTTCTACAAAGCTTATTATTTAAAACAGATTACGCTCTATAAAGGCGATACAATATCTTACTGAATCCCCCCCAAAGGGAACTTGTGGTAGGGCATTGTGCGCTGGGCAACATCTCCCTGGTAGCTCTCTCAATAAAGCACTATCTATTAATCTATAACCAACTGGTCACAACAAACACAAGTCTGGCCAGCTCACTTCCCCCTTCTCTCCGTCTTTGTTGAACTCTGCTGCTGCCGCCTTCTGTTGCATTTGTGCACACGACACAGCTAGCCCCCAATATTCCGCCCACCTAATTTGTGTCACAAATTATATGTATTTGCATTGAGTCTTAGGCAAGAATTGTTAAACACAATCCTCGAGGAAAGGACAAACCTTTGCAACGGGTCGCTTGTAGGCACCCTCTGCAGTACGTACTGTCACTGCCCAAACTAATCTGACACCCCAGGGATGCTTCTCTTCATCAATTCCGTTGGCCACGTGAGAGGAGAAAGATTGACCTCCTTCAGCAGTACCAACATAGCCGACAGTCCTTGTGGGTGTATTCCTCTGGAAATTAGATCAGTGGGGTTTTCTTCTGACGGTACATGTCTCCATATCCCTTGAACTGTTACGCGTTGAATTTCCGCAACCCTGTTTGCCACGTAAGTCTTCCATGACAATGAAGATCCTACAATCCAGCACTATTGAATTAGTCCAGTAGTATTAACTAGTGATGTTTAAGTTCAAAGCGTTGTGTACCTTCTCAATCATCTGACTAAGAAGAACGGTACCATTCAACTCTAATCTTGGCAGACAGACTTGCTTCAGTGATGCAATTCTAGACTTAGAGGAGAGCAGAGCAGTGATGATATTTCCATGTGTGTTCTCTTACAACGCAGGTATACACAGGTGCCATATGCTCTTTCAGTTGCATCTGAAAATCCACGAAGTTCCATGGAGATGCTCTCTTTGGTAGCAGCTGCTCTTCGAGGAATGTGGATGTCGTTTAATTCAGAAAGGTATCCAAGAAGCTCTTTCCACTACACCTCGAACCTAGTGTTAAGCGATTCATCCCAGTCCGAGTGTTCTTGCCAAAGACTTTAAATGAAGAGCTTGCACTCTGCAATCACAGAGCCCAACAAACCCAAGGTATCGTATATAGAGGCGACTTTAGCCAGCGTCATCCTTTTCGTCCACCTAGAGTTGCTTAGCTTGGCGTCAGACACAGTGAATTATAATAAATCGCTCCCAGGACGCCAATTTAAACAAGAAAAAAACCTTTTTCAAGCCTTCTTCAAAGGGAACAGTTCAAAACGTATCACCATCACAAAGTTCTGCTGGTGTGGTCCTCAAAATGTTCAAGTTGTTGGAACGCCATTTTCTTAAGAGGAATCCTGTTGTTTTGAGAATTGACATCAACGTTTCACACAGCTCAATAGCATCTTCTACGGTGTTAGTTTCAGTCAGCATGTCTTCGGTGTACAAATCTCATTTTATTTCAGCTGTGCTGGGATGCAAATGACCATTGTCAATAGCCACCTGCATTAAGCAACGAGTAGCCAAAAATTGAGCCGCCGAAGTTCTGTATGTCATCATCGTTAAGCAGACGATTTAACTGACTCGTTGGGAATCGCCGCAGAATTTTCTGCAGATCTCCTTCTACAGAGTGAGCCAAAAGACTCTGAACCACCTGCGCGGTGGTTTTACTGTCCGCATCCTCGGCGCTCGTTGCCGTCTGCTGCTATCATAGAAAGGCGCGGATGAAACCAAACAACATTTTAAAACTACTTTTAAAGGCTTTACTTGCCGACTTTATGAAAGGAAATGCTGAAACTGGCCACCGTCGTTGTCCATACATTTTTGACAACTCTTTAGGAAACTATCCATCATAGAATTTTTAAGGGGAATTTTCCAAACGTTGACCGATGACGTTTAATGTTTCTTCGGTAAGAACCGAACGCCGTCTTTTAGATTTCTTAGCCTGAACACTTCTTGTGGCCTGAAATTTAATGTAAAGTTCATGGATTGTTGTACGGCTTGGAACTTTTACACCTGGAAATCTTTCTGCAAATCGTACTTTTACTTGGCGAGCTGACCGAGTTAACACATACGAATAATAAATAAATACACGCTGTGCAGTAGAAAACATATACTGAGCTATAATATACTTTGTGACTAAGCAGGGGACAAAATAATAAATAACTCGTAATAACTGAACCATATCACATCACCGTCAACTCAAAACTGCACTTCACACTGCAAAGCAAAACCACAACAGCGTGACTTTGCTTATAGCAGCAAAGCGTTATCATGTTTTTATCGCATTTCCTCACGCCCAGTGGAAAAACACCGCGCAGCCGGTAATGTTGTTCATAAAATACCCCTCCGGGGTAATTTAAAACATAAAGTGTACAAGATAAACCTACACACCCTGGAAGAATTGAAACAAAATATTCGCCAGGAAATTTCTCAACGTGAACTACGGCGAGTGATGGATAGTTACCCAAAGAGGTGCCAAAAAGTATGGACAACGACGGTGCCCAGTTTCAGCATCTCCTTTTGTAAAGTTGGTAAGTAAAGCCTTTAAAAGTAGTTTTAAAAATGTTGTATGGTTTCATCCGCGCCTTTCTATGATACCGGCAGACAGCAACGAGCGCCGAGGACGCGGACAGGAGAAACACCGCGCGTACGGTTCGGAGTATTTTGGCTCACTCTGTACTTCGTGCATTAGAATCTGTTTGTACATCTTCTCTATGTCCACTGTCAGCGCATATTTGTACGTGCGGAACCGGAGAAGAATAGAAAATAGGTCCTGCTGCACAGTTGGTCCAATCATCATCAGGTTGTTCAGCGAAAGTAAGGATGCTGTTTTTGCTGACGCATTGAGCACTACTCTCAGTTTGGTGGTGCTACTGGACTCCTTTGCCACTGCATGATGAGGCATGTAGTAACATTTCTGGTTCTTGTTTTATTGACAAACCATATGTCCGAGATGTAGATACTCCGACATGAAGTTAATGTACTCCTTCCTTAAGCTAGGTTGTCTTTGAGGTTTCCTTCCTAGGTATCCAAAGTTCCTTCTGGCATTCTCACAGGAATAACCAAGTTCTGTGGAAGAGACGAAGAGACAGTCGTACCACGAATCTCCTTGTATCGTCACGCGTAAAAGTTTTTGAGAAGTGCTCCTCACAGTGCCTTCTTCTTCTGAAAGGGTGATGCATGATTACTTCTTCCTGTTGCCAAAAGCGTTCCACTTGTGCTAGCAATTTGTCGTTGGTGGTTACCAGAAAGTGGCTGAGTTTCTCGTGTGTTGCGTTGAATGTGCAGGCTCACGTCCGGAAAGAATGCAACCTAGCCGAGTATTTTGCAGGGTAGACCACTTTCCCTAGATTGCTGCTCAGGCTTCAGTATCTCAAAAAGGACTGCTGTCCACAAAAGTAAATCTATTCCTCCGTTGATTGTAATATGGATAATCTAGGACAAAGCCAGCGGGTAACTGCCAGTTATCGTAATTTGTCACTGAAGATGGCAGTGGTCCTGCAATCTGGTGCAGAACTGCGCAGACAATATAATTACTATAACCGTCCACTCTGGACTGAGTTCGGATTTGGCACAGATGCGAGGATACTGCCGCCCTAACATTGCTGATGCCATTGTCAGGCACTGATTGCTGATGCAGTTTCAGCTCTAACCGGTTAGCCATGTCACGTGAGATGAGATTCATTTGAGAATCATTGTCTAGTAATGCCCTGCAATGATGAAGCTTACCCTTAATTTCTGCAACGTAAACTATCGCTGTTGATAGTGAACCTTCACTGTGTGAATAAGTATGCCTTAAAGAACAATATGTTTTAATTTGGGCGTTGCATATTTTGGTCATCATGTAGTGAAGCATGTGTTTCTTACTGCATATTTTGCAACTTCCTGTACTGCACGTACTAACTCTATGATAATCCTTTAAGCAGTTGTAGTAAAGGCTGTGTTCCTTCACAAAGTTGATGCGGCCCTCCACATTAAGGTTCTCATATTTTGTACATTGAATGGTATTGTGAGCAGCATTGCACAAAATACAAGTTACGGGAATGTTAACTTCAGGTTGGCGTGGCACCTTAGAACGGGCGCCGTGCTTTACACCTTCTTTATTTTCTATGACAACGTGGCTTGCAAGAATCTCGAGTGTCTGCCAATTAGCTTCCAGAAAGCTAATCAGACTGCTCAATGGTGGAGAGATGTCATTGGAAGTTTTGTTCTCCCGCTGTTTTCTGAGGCTCAAAATAATGCGTTCTAAAACTAAGTATGACAATATTATCTCATGCAATGGAATTTCTACCTTCAGAGCTTCTATGACAATTAAGTTGCTAGCGATTTTAATTGTCAAAGCTTTAAGCTCTTTAGGAGAATCACTGTTTGCAGCTTCTTAATATGGAAATCCAGGAGGGCAGCTTTGGATTATTATACCGGCCACAAATCAAATTCCACGAAACTTTAAAATTACTGTGGGTTACCGGCAAATTCTCTCTAAGCTACCGGTTCTCCTGACAAACACGAGAGTAAATAGTAAAACCTCTGAATATCTGTAAGTGCATGAATTCTTGATAATTAAAGCTTTAAATGGTCATGGAAGTGCACGAATTCTTGCAAAGCACAGTTAAAGTTAAGCAAAGCAATTGTCGACAGCTTCGCAGCACTGTTGTTACTGCCAATGTCGCTTAGTGATGGAGGTTGGGCTGTAGTTTCTGCAGTTAAGAATGTCTCATATTTAGATTCTATTTCTAATAAAAGATCGTCAAAGACTGCTCTGTCTGCGTCATGAGATTGTTCTTGTAATCCTCTACTTCTAATTGCATTTGAATACCATTGTAGTCATCGGCAAAGTTTTTAATAATTTCTTTCTCACCCTGACGTCGTTTAGGCTGTTTACAGTAGGATCAAGAGAGTTGATAAAGCTACTAATTCGAGTTAATCTCGATTTGAGCACTGCTCTTTTCCTTACTAAGACGCGTTTCTCTGAGGCACGCTAGGAATGGAACTGAACCAGAGTGACTTGCTGGAGATGTGAAGGTGCCGAAACTCGTTGCCTTCTCGTATAATATGCTCTGGTAGGCAGGAATGGGCTCGCAACTTCCGTTCTCGTCGTGGAGGATACAATATGGTCAGAGAATGAGTGCTGTCGCAGTTCACTGACTTTCGTTTCGCAAGTTTTTACGTTTGTTTCACAAGAATCCGACGCGGGAGACCAAAAATGTTGCGCGCTGGACAACATCTCCCTGATAGCGCTCTCAATAAAAACACTATTTCATTATTCACTATTTATTAACCTAAATCTACGCTCCTTTACGTTACATCTGTTACCTGCACAACAACCAACTGGTCACAACAAACACAAGTCTGGTCAGCTCACTTCCCCCTTTTCTCCGTCTTTGTTGAGCCATGCTGCTGCCTTCTGTTGCGATTGTGTACACGGCACAGCAACCAACATAGGGTTCCAACATAGGGTATGGAATAAAAACTCTAAATACCTCACTTATTGTAAAGCTTTTTGAAAACAAGTTATATGACAGTTCGTGAAAACGTCTTTAGCCAATGCTGTTTACAAAATGTCCATATAATGAATATTTAAGGAGTTATAAAAATGCTTCTTTATTATTCGGATACACATACCAGTTGTGCGATAAATTCTGTTGTTTTAGGTATCATTGAAAACAATAAATTCTGACGCAGATATTTCATTTCAGCTGGTCACTGATAAAGCAAAATACACAGCAAAATACAATAGGACCTGCTTATAATGATAGGCTTCTTTTATATGGTACCTACTTATTTCTTTAATTTATATTTTATTCAAATTCTACAGATGTGCTTGGGATTTAGCTTTAAGATATCCAAGTAAATGTTATTCCAATTCTACAGAGTATGAGGTGAATTTACTAGTGCCAAAGCATTTTAATTCCGCTTATGTAAGAAGGTTGTTCTGGTTTTCCTCTATATGTAGCAATTAGAGTTGTAAAAATACCGTGTAGTAGCAAAACGCATTGTATAATACTGCATTACATCTAGTATAATACATAGGTAAATACAATATACGAAACCTTCACTAACGCAATGGTCGCCGTTGTGTATAACCACCATGCGACTGGAATAATCAAAGCTAACTTAGCTGAACTTAAAGCTAATGATGGGAATTTTTCCCGAGACACGAAATGGCTGCTGCTCAACATGCCTCACTTTCTATCTGGTGGGGAGGGTTGTGTGGCAAAAATGATAAGTTCGCTGGCATCTAAACTTCTGAATGTACCGCCATCACAGCTGCAAATGACCGCAACTGGTCTCTCAATGGGAGAATCTACACAAAAACCGGGAACAGACTGGCAACAACAGCAAAACTGGTTTCGGCACAACGCAATATCCCATACATTCTCAACAGTTGAGAATCAGAAACTGCAATTGTTATCTGATTAAGAGTCGATTAATCTTGAGAATTATTGAATAAAAATTGTATGTGCACCTTCAGATGTTGAAGGACTTTCTAGACTGTTCTTAATAAAAGTATCACAATTCTGCACAAAATATTATAGCTCTTCTTACTGCATTTTCGTGGAATATATTGTGAAAGAGTATTTAACGTTATTTGTATATCGTTTGCAAGAATGAGTGTAAGTTATTTTTCATTAAAATATAAGACAAGTCAATAACATGCAAAATATTGTCATTGTCACTTTATTTCGATTTTTACAATAAACTATTTTATCGAGTCCCGGTAGTTTTTGCGGAGTTTCCCGACAGGTGCCACTTCCTCCGTCCCACTGAGCTTGGTTCATTCATCTTGTTTTAAGTACAGAGCTGCCAACATATAAGTGACGAACACTACTATGACTAACAAACAGCACCATTCTTTCGCGAATTGAAGTAGTATATTTGTTAGCAGTTGGAAGATGCTTCATATTTATATGCACCACGTATGGGAGCCAATTTGTCGCGGTCACTTCGTGTTATCTTATTTCTGAGCGCCTGTTATAGTTTTACTACTTTGAATGTTGGGTTCATTGTCCTCCGGCTAGCTATTATTATTATTATTATTATTATTATTATTATTATTATTATTATTATTATTCAGTCGAGCAAATCTCTTAAACAGGGTGTGTAAACGGAAAGGAGTTTTTACTGAAAGATAACACTGATAAAAGAATTTGTTTTTACACTTTTATTACCGTCACAATTAATTAAGTTCACATATTGACTCGTGATACATGCCAGACTAAAACTGTTATATTTTCTAATATCACTATAATCACTTATTTACTGCACATTATTAATTCGCGTGTTTCACATTTATAACAAACTTTAAGACGCGAGAGATTTTGTAGAATTGCGTAACGTGTACTTTATGTATGCTTCCGTTGAACTACGCGACGTATAACTCACGAATACTTATGTTGAACTGATCGACGTATTACAGGCGAATGCTTCTGTTGGACTGACGAAATCTGCAAAACAAACAAACAAATGCGTAATTTAGGTTAGCCTAGGCTAACCATGGCCGGTTAGGGTTTATGTCCCTCTTCAGCCAAATGGTTAATTTTTATTTGGGGTGGCGTCGACCTTCCGCAGTCACTTGGCAACAGCAGCTTGATGGTAATGATGGTTTGGGGGAGGGGGCAAAGGAGAAGGTGAGGAGCGGGCAGGCGCCGAGTGTCGAGCTCTGACTTTAGCTTTTTATACTCCCACACCCCGATATGCCTAAAGATTATAACCGAGCTGCTATTGGTTAATAAAACGCGCCAACATTAGCGTCTATTTTTATATCCAATAAAAATTACGAAAACATATGCTCTAAGGAAAATATTCCCGCTATTTCTAAGAAAAGTGCGCCAATCTGACGTCATTTGTTTGTCTCTTCTAATTAATATTCAACTCACCCCCTCGCTCATTGTTATCCGCTCTTATTGTCAGTTTCAGTGAGGTCGTGTAAACTTATTTCCTAACAATGCATATAATTAACAAACATCTCAAATCAATGTCATACAATAATGCTTATTTACACTACAATCACTCTGGCATTTACATTATTGTGATACAAATTACTGCCACATAATAACGAATACTCCGTGCACCTCTTTATTCGAGACCTTAATATTACTACTCTTTGCTTAGTTAGATAATTAGCAACAAGCGATTTTCTTTGGTATAATCCATTATCAACAATACATTTCCTTAGAGTTTACGTTTATGTGAGCGGGAAGCGAATAATAATAATAATAGTAATAATAATAATAATAATAATAATAATAATAATAATAATAATAATAATAAGTCGACAATCTAGCCGATACCTTGGCAATTCTCTATGCGCATGCGCACTCTCGGCTGTCTTGGTTAAGCAAGAATTTTATTATAAAAGAAAGGATTCCTAAAAGGGTGGATAGGTGGGTCAGAGACTCTGGAAGTGTCAACATCTACTGCAAAACACAATTCTACAGTAATGTTACTAATTATTTTACGTATAATAACACCATTTGGTAAATACAATTCTGGTTTTAAACCAAGCCACAACTCTAGTTGTAATCAAGTAGCTACACATGCTAAATAATTATCTATGTAAAGAAAGAGTCTATGACCAGACGCTACTCAGTCAATATTTATACATTACAACTGACAATATTCTTCTTCTTGATGGTTACAGACTGTGTTGTCATTTCCTAATTCTTCTGGCAGAGGAGAATCTTTGCATTCAGCATTTTCGTCTCTATTTAGTTGTACATTGTTGTTAGGAGTTCCTGTACTACGAGAAAGCTGTGAAACCTTTATGTTATTAAATAATTACAGCATCAAAAGAGAGCGTGGCAAAAAGTTTAGAATTACATTTACTGTGATTTTATCTAAAGTTACTCCACCATTCCGATAATTCTTTCACCGCTAAAAGATACTTACTCAAGACTTTAAATTTCCAGAATTTAGAATATTGCCAAGGGGAGGTTAAGGAAATCAGAAATGCAATATCCATCAATATTAATATCCATTTTTCATGAACGTCAGGGAAATGGCTTGTTAATTACAATTATAAGGAGTAAAGGAGAGGGTTCATCATAAAAGCTTTCTAGATCATTGTAGAATAAGGGAGGTAAATTAATTTCTTTAAATTGTCATTCGAGGTTTAAAAAGCAATTTGTGCAACACCTGCTAAGCCAGCTTAGTAATCCATATACATTGTTATTTATGTTGTCACCACTATTATAAATATACTGACTCGCTAAAAATCGCAGAATTTACGTAATAAATCACTTCACTTTTCTCTATTGAAAATTAAATGTAAAGTAGCAGATGCTATTTTAAAAAAATCTGTTGTGATACATTCACATGACTTTCTCTATCCTCTATCGTTTAATACTGAATATACAAACTATTCTTACCAAATTCTATTTTTATATCTACTACATTTTAATCCAAATAAACCTTTGCAGAAATAGCTACAGCACAATTCTGTTATAGATACAAAGAGAACAACGATAGACAAATGTTTAAGAACTGGATGCTATATGCTAGCCTTAAAATGACATACTGTTTCCCCGCGATCGCGAGAAGCAACTGAATGCTGAAAGGACTTTAAAGAATGACCAAGAAATGAACAATTCGAACCATTAATAACGGATATTTCAGAATGACTTAGGCAAAAAAAAAAAATCATTTAAAATAAACTGTATGTTTTAAGGAGATCTACATTTCCTGTGTATTATGTTTTCGTCTATCGCTTAACGATTGCCATTTATGAGATAGTAGAAGATTCCTTCCGAATGAAGAGGGCTTCATAGGCTATTCCTAAAAAAGTCAAGATATACATTTTATTTTTATGTAAATAGCTTTAATATATGATATCTTAATCAAAATTGTTAGAGCCAGCTTTTAGAAAATAAAAATTGTTGGTTGGGGTGGAGGATTTGTTAGTGGGGGTTTCTTGAAAATCTTCATGCCGCATCCTTGGAAGATACTGAACTTAAATACCAAATTTGGTACTTATCTGACTTAGTTTTTGAGTTATGTTGTTCACAGACACATAGACACACACACACACACACATAATACCTATATTGCCAGTGATATCTCGACGTCGAATTTTTGGGTACTTCCCCTACGTACTATACCTACGTAGTAGAGAAGGTAAAATCTGGTGTGTTACATTCACATGACTTTCTCTACCCTCTATAGCTTATTAGTGGGTGTACAAATTATTCTTAGGAAAGTTTATTTTCCTATCTAGTTCATTTTAATCGAGATAAACCTTTCCGAAATAGTTGCATTACACATTTCGTTATAGATACAAAGGAAACAGTGATACTCAAATGTTTTAGAACTGGACGCTATACGTTGGCCTTAAGATTTCATACTCTTTCCATGACATTGCGAGAAACAACTGCAAATCTACAGGAGACGTCCTCCGTGGTGTAGTGGTTACCATGCTAGCCTCAGTTTCCTCGGTAGCGGGTTCAAACCCGGCCTAGGGCGTAAAAATCCTTAGCATGGCTTCCTACGGAAGGGAAGTAAAGCCGGTGGTCCCGTGTCGTAAATTTACCACACGGAAAAGAATCTCAAGTCTGATAAAGAGGCTTCTGAGCAAAATTACTAGTCTTTCACACCCAATGTAGAATGAAACGCTAAGGACCACAGCAGTTCAAGAGCGTTCATAAATAGAACTCAATTTATTTTAATTTAAATCGACAGTATTTGAAAAGAATGGCTATTGAACAATTGAAACCAATTTTAACGGTTATCTTGGAAATGGCCGATGCCACACAAAAAAGTTATTCGAAATAAATTGTGCGTCTTAAAGAGATCTGCATTTCCTGTATAGCAAGTTTTCGTCTATCGCTAACGTTTACAAGTTACACAAGATTATAAAAAATTCCTTCCGAATGAAGTGGACTTCACGGGCTATTCCCAGAAAATTCAAGATTAACATTTTATTTCTCATATAAATATCTTTATTGTGTGGTATTTTAATAAAAATCTAATGTTTTACACTCACATGACTTTCTCTACTCTTGTACAAACTATTTTTACAAGCTCTTATTCTCCATCTATTTCATAGTAATCGAGCTAAACGATTCCAGAAACGATCTTTTGACATGCAAAGAGAATTACATTTTACACATAGCGAACAGTTTTAAAAATATTTGACTATCGCTTAAGGCGTACTGTGTTCCCCTTGTTTTGTATTTGCAAAGGCAATTTAGAAATACAGTAGCCTTTTAGCATAGACATATCTCTTAATAGCTGGTTGCTAGGTACAGCACCAATCTGTTTGCCTCAGATTAATACTCATTGCATATACAAGACAAAAAAAAAATGAATAACGAATTCCCATTTGAGAAAATAAGTATTGAAAACTTTAAGGGAATAACAAGCAATATCTCGAAAATGGTTCACCCAACCAAAAAAAATGTATATGACATAAATTGTGTATTTTAACACGATCTACATTTTTTGTGTAGTAAACCTTTGTCTATCTCTTATGGTTTACCAGTTATGCAAAAGTCGTTCACAATGAAGAACACTTTTGGAGACATTCCCAGGAAATTCAAGATATGCATTTTATTTATTATAAAATATCTTAAACATATTATATTATAATCAAAATCGTTAGAGCCATTTTTGAGAAAATTAAAATTTTTGAAAAATGTTCCATATAAAGGGTAATCTGGGGTGGGGGGATTTTCTTGAAAACCTTCGTGTCGCATCTCTGGAAGATACTGAACCTAAATACCAAGTTTGGTGTTTATCCGACTGTTAATTTCTGAGTTATGCTGTTCACAGACTGACAGATATACACACACAGACACACACACAGACACACACACAGACACACACACGTACATGTTTTCAAAAATGCTTTTTTTGGATTCAGAGGGCCTCAAAACATATATTTCCGGTGAAATATCGGTATCGAATTTTTGGGTGGAATACAATACTTCCCCTACTTACTATATGTAGTAGAGAAAGTAAAAATCACTAGTCATTTTTTAGAAAATAAAAAAATTTCCGACAATCTTCCATGTAAAGTGTGTGTGAGGTGGAGGATTTTCTTGAAAGTTTTCGTGTTGCATCCTTGGAAGATACTGAACTTAAATACCAAGTTTGGTGTTTATCCTACTTTTCGTTTTTGAGTTATGTTGACAACGCACAGACAGACAGACACACACACACACACACACACACACACACACACGCCATTTACATGACTTTCTCTACCCTCTATAGCTTATTAGTGGGTATACAAATTATCTTAGGAAAGCTTATTTTCCTATCTACTTCATTTTAATCGGGTAAACCTTTCCGAAAATAGCATTACACATTTCGTTATAGATACAAAGGAAACAGCGATAGTCAAATGTTTTAGTGCTGAACGCTATACGCTGTCAAAATTCCACACTCTTTCCATGACATCGCGAGAAACAACTGCAAATCTACAGGAGTCGTCCTCCGTGGTGTAGTGGTTACCTCTAGTTTCCTAGGTAGCGGGTTCAAACCCGGCCTAGAGCGATGGATTTTTCCGAGCGTAAAAATCCTTAGAATGGCTTTCTACGGAAGGGAAGTAAAGCCGGTGGTCCCGTGTCGTAAATCTACGACACAGAAAAGAACCTCAAGTCTGATAAAGAGGCAAAATTGCCGGTCTTTCACGCCCAATATAGAATGAAACGTTAAGTGCCACAAGAGTTAAAGAGCGTCCATAAACAAACCTCAATGTAATTTAATTTAAATCGACAGGATTTGAAAAGAATGACTATTGAACAATTGAAACCATTAATAACGGTTATCTTGGAAATGACTAATGCCACAAAAGAATTTTTGAAATAAATTGAGTGTCTTTTAAAGAGATCCGCATTTCCTGTATAGCACGTTTTCGTCTATCGCTTAACGTTTACAAGTTATACAAGATTATACAAAATTCCTTCCGAATGAAGTGGGCTTCACGGACTATTCCCAGAAAATTCAAGATAAACATTTTATTTCTCACGTAAATATCTTTATTGTGTAGTATTTTAATAAAAATCATTATAGGCATTTTTTAGAAAATAAACAAATTCCAAAAATCTTCCATGTAAAGGGTGTATGAGGTGGGGGATTTTCTTGAAAATCTTCGTGTCACATCTTTGGAAGGTACTGAACCTAAATACCAAGTTTAGTGTTGATGCTAATTTTCGTTTTTGAGTTATGCTGTACACAGGCACACACACACGAGTGCGCACCTTTTTCTAAATTTGCTTTTTTTTTTTTTTGATTCAGGGAGCCTCAAAATATGTATTTGCAGTGAAATCTCAGTATCGAATTTTTGGGTGGAGTGCAATATCTCCCCCACCTACTAGGTACGCCGTAGAGAAAGTAAAACGCAGAACGGAACAAACGGTCTGTTTGAAGACAGCACAAATATCGTAGTACATGCTTGTATTCTCTTTGTCCACTATTGCCAGGAAGATAAAAAGCTTAGGTATATTTATTTTTTTATTGTGGACAGGAAAACAAACAACAATGTTTTAAAGGGACATTAAACGACCATTCCTCGCCTGCTGGATTCCGTGCTCTTTGTTTAATTTATTGTACATATATCAGGTGCTGGAGAAGGTTCCCACACATCAGAGGAAAACTAAAATAAAACGAAATGGAAAAACAAATTGCTGCCAAGAAGTGATAACCTTTCCATCGCACAGTTTGTTTGATGCACCAACCTAACATGACCCTGCTCATGTTGAACTTATCTGTTACTTATCCTCACGGTAGAGGGCTCATCAACTACTTGGACTGCTTTAAGTGCTGTGTCCTGATGTGTTAACTTGCTGAGCAGATCATCACACTATCTCAAACGATAGATAAAGGAATTTCGTACAGTGTGCAGCGTTGGGAGTTGTGTATGTGGAACTGCACATTGGTCATGTGAATATGATAAAAATAGCTGATGTGTTACACTCACATGACTTTCTCTACTCTTGTACAAACTATTTTTACAAACGCTTATTCTCGATAGTTAGTCGAGATATGAGATGTTAATCTTATTGCTAATTTTCTTGTAGGTGCAAGGGGAATTGGTAGGCTTTAAGCGAGTCAAATATTTTAAGAGTTGGTTGTTATGTGCAATATTCCATTCTCTTTGTATGTCCAGGACATGATAAAAATGAATAACGAATTCCCATTTGAGAAAAAGTATTAGTATTGGAAATTTCAATCAAATAACAAGGAATATCTCGGAAACGGTTCGCTCCACAAAAAAATATATATGACATAAATTGTGTGTTTTAACGAGATCTACAGTTTTTGTGTTGTAAAAGTTTGTCTATCTCTTACGATTTACCAGTTATACGAAAGAATGAAGAGGACTTTTGGGAACATTTCCAGAAAATTCCAGATATAGATTTTATTTTTCATAAAAATATCTTAAATGTATATTTTAATCAAAATCGTTGGAGTCATTTTGAGAAAATCACAATTTTCGAAAAAGTTCCATGTAAAGGGTAGTCTGGGGTTGCATCTTTGAAAGATACTCAACTTAAATACCAAGTTTGGTATTTATCCGAATTTTCGTTTTTGAGTTATTGCTGTCCACAGACATACAGACTACATCCACAGACACACATGGACCTTTTTCTAAAAATCCTTTTTTTGGATTCAGGGGGCCTCAAAACATGTATTTCCGGTGAACTCTCGATATCGAATGTTTGGGTGGAATGCAATACTTCCCCTACTTACTATACGTAGCAGAGAAAGTAAAAAATGGTGATAGAAAAATTGTTGCAATGAGGTTAAGCGAAAACATAAATTTTCCTATATAATTACTTGGAAACCAAAGACCGGAACGTATTTAAACTACGTATACGTTTGGCTGTAGTTCCTTCAAGCGTCAAGTGATAGCTGTGCTTCTCCGTGTGTATCTAGTGATCCTCAAAACGTTTTGGCTGATTTTATGGCTCGTGATTTTACTGTGAGTGCAGCTGATTATCAGATGACATTAATGCGTTCTAAGGAAGCTTTTTGACATCATGGGAGTAATTTGGAACGCAGCTTCTGGGGGAGGGTGAAGGTCATACAATGATAAACGTATAAAATACGTTTGAAAGTAGTTTTCAGTAACTTTTCAGGTAAATAAAACACGGCTTTAAAATAGTAATACCTAATAATAACAATACTCTGCAGCAACAGTACCATAAACATGTTTTTTTGGATTATAAAACTAATTTATTTAATCATATTCTGTGAGTTAGCACCCTTAATAAAAATGCTTTGTCTAACAGTCGCAAGACTTTCTTCAGATTTATGTATTTTCATAACTAGTCTACTAGTTATTCATACCATACTTTATTTTTGTATGTGCTTCCTGTTACTCACAAATATTTACAATAAGTAGTTTCAAATAGTTAATACCATGATTTGTCGGGTAAGACTCCAAAGACAAGTCGATGTAACTATGTTAGTTATGGTGTTAGAACTGCTTAAGTTGAGCTAATTAGAAACAAAGGAAGTAAACGCAACACATCTGAAGCCATACTTATTTCCAATACACTTTGGCACTCCAGAACAAACATGCAGGATTACATTACTAAACGCCCCCCCCAACAAAAATCCGATGCTCTTCACTTTCCCCAAATTATTGACTAGGAGATATAGTCACACTAGTGCTAAATCCCCTTTGACATTATTGGTTGATTGTAATAAGAAGCTCCTAAGGTACAACTTTTAATGAAAACAGCTCTTTTAATTTTAATATAAAACAAACTATTATAATTTAATTAAATTAACTCAAAATAATAGGGAAATATTAGGAAACGGCAAATGTCGCCATGATACCCTCCCACCCAAGTAATGTTTGACATCATTGACGATCTGATCATCTTATTATCCTGAATTGTGTTGGTGTTCAATAAAGCAAGGTCCCATCTTGTAGGTATCACGAAAGACTTGCTATACACCTGGTGCAGTAACGTTTCCCCATCTACCACAGGGTCCCTTCTTGGTCCGTTATGATTTTGTGTAATTGAAGAAACATCTATGGGGCAGACGATTTTCCAGCTTTAACTCCATTTCTTGGAATTGTTCATGAGTGAATTACATCTTCTGATGTAATTAAGATTCGTGTTAATGTATTTATCGGTAATGAAGTTCGATTATCAACTTCGAGTAGGCGAATGTTATATAAATTTAATTCATTTTGTGGAATTATATAAGAATCTGTTATATAATCGATAATCCACGTTAAACCTTACTTATATAATAATAATAATAATAATAGTAATAGTAGGTAATAATAGTGGGTGTGTCTGGAAATACAAGAATATCTGGGTGTCTGGTTTGAGAAATGTGTAATTCAGACAGTTTGCGAACCAAGGGCACGTCATTTATTGTAAACTCAGCCTGTTGCATACTTCTTTCTATCTTCGTATATGAAGAGATTATTTTAATCTTCTTTATCACCTGATACTTTTTTCTTTCCTGAACCTTTCTGGCATTTAGCAGTCTTCCGGTGCTTCTCTTCACTGCCTCAGACTGCCCTCCCCTATTTCTAATAATCTTCAATAATATTCTTCCTTCATCCGTTCTTCTTAAAGCAGCTTCATCACTTATTTTATCCGTTCATTTCACATGATCCCTTCTCCATGGGTGCATATGAAGTCCTACTACTTTTACATTATCTACTGCTTAGCTATAGTAAGTAGAGGAAGTATTGTATTCCACCAAAAAATGCGATACAGAGATTTCACCGGAAATACACATTTTGAGACCCCTGAATATAAAAAAAGCATTTTTTAGAAACATGTCCGCGTGTGTGTGTGTGTCTATAAGCAGCACAACTCAAAGACATTAAATACCGACCTTGGTATTTAAGTTCAGTACCTTTCAAAGATTCGACATGAAGATTTTTAGGAAGCTTTCCCCTCCCCAAACTACCATTTAAATAGAAGCTTGTTCGATTTCCTCAAAAATGGTTCTAGGGTTTTTATTTTGCGAGTAGAAATGTTTGCAAAACGAAGGCCGCGTTTCGCAATCCTACGAACAAAATAAAACCACTTTCAAACACGTGAGGCACATATTACTTTTTAGACAGCGCTCAAATTTGTAAAATATCAATAATATTATATTGATTACTGAACCTAAAAGAGATCACGTTTAGAACCTGTTCTTGAAACAAGGGAAATGATTTACTAAAAAAAATTCTGATGTGTTACACTCACATGACTTTCTCTACTCTTGTACAAACTATTTTTACAAACGCTTATTCTCCATCTACTTCATGTTAATCGAGATGTTAACCTTATTGCTAATTTTCTTGTAGATGCAAGGGGAAATGGTAGGCTTTAAGCGATAGTCAAATATTTTAAGAGCTGGTTGCTATGTGGAGTATTCCATTCTCTTTGCATTACCAGGACAAAAAAAATGAATAACAAATTCCCATTTAAAAAAAAGTATTAGTATTGGAATATTTAAGGGAATAACAAGTAATATCTCAAAAATGGTTCACTCAACAAAAATGTTCCATGTAAAGGGTAATCTGGGGTGGGGGTTTTCTTGAAAACCTTTGTGACGCATCTCTGGAAGATACTAAACCTAAATACCAAGTTGGGTGTTTATCCGACTGTTCGTTTCTGAGTTATGCTGTTCACACACACAGACACACACACACACACACACACACACACACACACACACACACACACACACACGCGGACGTTGTTGAGTGAACCATTTTCGGGATATTGCTTGTTATTCCCTTAAATTTTCCAATACTTGTACGTTTTCTCGAATTCGTTATTCATTTTTTTTATGTCCTGGACAGGCAAAGAGAATGGAATGCGCCACATAGCAACCAGAGCTTAAAATATTTGATTATAGCTTAAACCTACCATATTCCCCTTGCATCTACAAGAAATTTAGCAATAAGATTGACATCTCAACATCTCGATTAACATGAAGCATATGGAGAATAGCATTTGTAAAAATAGTTTGTACAAGAGAGAAAGTCATGTGAGTGTAACACATAAGAATGTTTTAGTGGTTTTGATATTCAGTTGTTTCTTGCGATTGCATGGAAACATTATGGAATTTTAATGCTAGTATATAGCGTCAAGTTTTTAAACATTTGACTATCGCCATTCCCTTTGTAACTTTAATGAAGTGTGTAATGTTGCTATTTCTATCTCATTCAAAATGAAGTAAATAGAAAAATAAACTTTCGTAAGAATATATAGTGTACACACTAATAAACGATAGAGGGTAGAGAAAGTCATGCGAATGTAACACAGATTTTTTCCCCATGCTTCGCTATAAGTTTCTGCACTGTACAATGCTGCACTCTACGCAAAGCACTTCACTAATTTCTATCTTTCTTCTTTCTTCAAGGAGCCACAGAAAATGCTTTTTCTTCCTACTAAAAGCTCCCTTTATCATTTCTATCCTCTACCTTACTTCTTTACAACAGCTCGTATTACTTACCTATGGTTCATCCCTTCTTGCTCTACCTTATCTCGAACTTGCACGTATTTCTTCTTTGCTTTTCTTCCAGTATCTATAGTTTTATCACTTCCTCTGCCATGCGCCTAGTAGGCAGAGAAGGTATTGCATTCCACCCAAAAATTTGATACTGAGATTTCACCGGAAATCCATGTTTTGAGGCCCCCTGAATAAAAAAAACCCGTTTTTAGTAAAAGGTGCGTGTGTGTCTGGGTGTGTTTGTGTCTATGAAGAGCATAACTCTAAAACGAAATGTTGGATCAACACCAAACCTGGTATTTAAGTTCAGTACCTTCCAAGGATGCGATAGAATTATTTTAATAAATCCCCTCTATCCCAAACTACCCTTTACATGGATCATTTTTCCAAATGTTTCTTTTTCTAAAAATGGCTAGTGCGATTTTGATTAAAATATAACACATTAAAGATGTTTACATGAAAAATAAAAGGTATACCTTGAATTTTTTTAGGAATAGCCTTTGAAGTCCTCTTCATTCGGAAGGGATTTTGTGTAATCTTATATAACTGGTAAACGTTAAGCGATAGACGAAAATATACTACACAAGTAATGTGTGCCTCTTTAAAACACACAATTTATTTCAAATAATTTTTTGTAGCAACAGCCATTTCCGAGATATCGGTTATTAATGCTTCGAATTGTTCAATACTTAGGCAGTTTTAAAATCCTGTCAACATTTAGCTGTTTCTCGCGATTCCATTGAAACAGTATATAATTTTTAGGCCAGCGTAGAACGTCCAGTTCTTAAACATTTGATTTTCGCTGTTCTCTTTGTATCTATAAGAAATGTGTAATGGAGTTATTTCTGCGAAGGTTTATTTGTATTAAAATGAAGTAGATATAACAGTTAGCTTTGTTAAGAATAGCTTGTATACCCACTAATAAACACTACAGAGTAGAGAAAGTCATGTGAACGTATCACATCAGATTTTTTTGTTTGCACTCTCTTTAATCTATGCCCCATGGCATTGTCATTTATCTACATCAGCATGTTCTTTAGCATTTTTACTTTCTCTACTGGGTACTTACAGTAAGTGGAGGAAGTATTTTTTGTTCCCTTTATATCCCTCCTTTAACTGCAATGGTCATATCGGCGGGCTTTCACATTTGAAGCATTTGGCCTTATCGGCAATGATGTTAACTTATATGCACTTGTCGTTGGATTTCTAGATTACTTTGGGTTTTGTACATTAGATCACTCACACATTCACACTTTCAGAATCCGGGGAAGATAGGGAATTATTTTGGCTAGAGAAAAATTTCCACTCCCAGCCGGGAATCGAACCCGAGACCCCTCGCACAGCAGGCAGATGCTCCACCGGCTGAGCTACGGGGCCAGCAGTGGAAGTATTGTATTCCACACAAAAATTCGATACCGAGATTTCTTTAGAAATGCGTTTTGAGGCCCTCTGAACCAAAACACCAAGCATTTTTAGAAAAAGGTCTGCACGTGTATGTGTGTATGTGTGCCTGTGTCTCCTCTGTGTGTGTGTGTGTGTGTGTGTTTGTGTGTGTATGTGTGTGTTTGTGTTTGTGTGTGTCGTGAACAGCATACTTTAAAGACAAAACGTTGGTTATATACTAAACTTAGTATTTAAGTTCAGGCTTTCCAAGAATGCGACACAAAGATGTAGAAAAAATTCGCCTCCCCCAAACTACCCTTTACATGAAGCATTTTTTCGAATATTTTTATTTTCTCAAAAATGGATCTAACGATTTTTATTAAAATAACATATGTTTAATTATTTTCATGATAAATAAAATATATATCTCGAATTTTCTGGGAATAACCTGTGAGTTCTCTTTATTCTGAATGACATTTGCATAATTGGTAAACCGTAAGAAACAGGAAAAAATCTTACGCACAAAGAAATAGGTCTTGTTAAAGTACATAATTTATATCAAATAATATTTTCAGTACACGCTCCCTAAAATAGCTGCTGGATTGTTATCACGCCGAAAAATAGTACCTACTTTAGTGGCCTAGGCTAAAGTATTCAACATGTTTTATAAGTGATACAAAATCCAATAAGAAGAAGAGTACGTCACAGACTAGACACAAAACTTCATTCTTCATGCCAGTAGCCAGTATCTCAAAGACGATCTTTTAATCAAAATCTTTAAAGGCATTTTAAAGACCTGTATAAAGGGTTTCTGGGATGGAGGAATTCCATGTATATCTTAGTCTTCTATTTTAAACAGATGCTTGGCTGTGCTCTGAAATTATATATGTATCCAACTTTAAGCGTTTGTTTTAAGCTGTTCTTACTTTCCTTCTGTCTAAATGCAATCCAATTCTTAGAAGGAATATAATACTTCCTCTAAATACCTCCAATAAGTAATAGAGGAAGTGAAAATATCAAGTAAATTGATTTACGCTAAATTATCTGGTTAAGAAACACTTAAACTCTTTCAACTGTACCAGGAACCAGATAGCTTTAAAATACCTTATTTTGTGAACACATGTTAACTTACAACAAATGACATCAGATTTTTCAGAAACTGTTCTCTTTGCTTATGAAGTATTTCCTAAAGCATAGGATTATTTACTATCAAACCTCCAGTTAATTCCTTTAAAAATACAATTCTACAGAAGTCTAATTAAACGAGTTCGAACTATTCATCGTAGCATCGATTTTGAAAACAACATAACCTCAAAAGTAAAACATAACATTATTTTTTTCAGTTAATGATAATTAACTAAAAGATTTGCAAGAAACAAGACAATCATTTTAAAGCATGAGGTAGGTGTTTACTCATAAACTTTGTGGGTAACTCGTAGCTTCTGCAGCTCCCTTACGCTTAGAGTAGATAAAAATGAAGTATAAACGTCAACTTAAACATATAGTTCATTTTATTAAGGGACGTGAATGAGGAATTACGGGCCATTGCATTGTAAACTTGACCTTTACTATTACACGAAAATCTCCTCCAGGTGCAGCAGAAGAGTATTTGAGTAGCCCTCGGGCGAGACACTTGTGGCATCCGGGGAACGCCATCAGAGATGGAATCTTGACGAGTTCCCACGGCGGACCAACTCACAAAAACAATGTTCCTAGCGCAGTAATGTTCTCAATTTATCGACTTGCAATCGATCAACTTGCAGCTCCTCGATAGTAATCGAGCCTCGAATTGAGTTTTGCTGTACCAGAGCGATTTCTTAAGCGTAATGGAATGCATTTCGAAACGAAGGTGTTTTGTTTGTCAACGCGACAGCTGCGTTATCCCTTTGGTAATTTATAGGAAAGGAAAATTGCCCGACAACACTGCGTTACATTAAGGGATCCTTAAATATTTGACACGTAAAAGCTATTTCACTTATTTTCCCACATAAATGATAGTGTTGCTAATTAGATGCAGGTGTTAAAATCTATTTGTAAACAATTTTAGTGCTAATTTTTTACTTTCCTTACCATCTATCTGTGTGTGTGTGTGCGTGTGAACAGCATAATTTAAAAACGAAAAGTCTGACAGAAACATTTCATATTTCAGTCACATAGTGTTTAACCTGAATCACTCATTATATGAAAAATCTTCATAAATTTTCATTTCCTCAGAAACAGGTCTAAAGATTTGATTAAAACAATATATATATATATATATATATATATTTAAAATATTTGCATCAAAAATAAAATGTATATCTAGAAGTTTGTATAAATAACTTGTGAAGCCCTCTTCATTATGATTCAGTTTTAAATAATTTTATATACATGGTAATTCATAAGAGATAGACATATCTTATTACAGGAAAAATGCAGAGCTCGTCGAAATACACAAGCCGTGTCAAAAATGATTTTTAGCGCTAGCCTATTTCGCAATATTTGATGTTGTATGTTTATACTTTTCCAAGTACTTCTGAGATATCTTTGAAGCTTTGTAATTCTTCTTTTTCCTTTCCATATCGCAAGGCCTGATTACTACGGTTAAACATTCGAATGCTGTTTCTGCATAGCTTATGCAACTAAAGACCTATGTTACTTAATTTGAAATCATTCCTTGGTAAAAATATGCGATGGATAAAGTAATGTGAATAGAAAACTTTCTATATGAAAGCCATCATGCATAGCGTATACAGAGTGTTAAAAGGTTGCGCACAAACTTAAGGAACTTATAGAGGAGTCGAAATACAACAGATTTGGTACAGCATAACATCGTCGTAGAAAATTCTGGCGCACTCTACCAAGTGCATTATGCATAATTTCCTATTTACATCTGATAGTCATTCATCAGTTCTAAGAAAAGCAGGTTGCTTGCATTGCAGTATGGTAGGTGTCGATGTTTATTTTACATTGTTCTCCAATACAGTTTTCTTAAAGTATTTTTCCTGGGAAGAAAAATAAAAAATATGTAATAATAATATACTAGCATATAACCTGAAGATGTATTTTATTTTTGGAATTAGCTCCATGTATGGACGCCAATTTGAAGAAGGAGTACTTTAGAAGCAGTTGTATCGTATTTCAACTGTTGGGGATCCGAACTTGTAGTAGTTGCAACCGCACGTATAGTAAACAGTTTCCGGTAGCCTTCGCCCCAAATGTACTTTCGTGGCCTTTGCCCCAAGTTTAAAAAAATATTAACTTTGTAATTCGTTTGTTTCTTTAAATATTAAATATTTATGTTTGCCTCGGCTGCGTCAGTATTATTGTTAGAGACATGGAAGTCTTGTCAGGGTTGTGATACGACTAAGAATGTAGGCTTACACAGATTTTAAGTTTTAATTCACTCCTTTTTATTAATACTTGATACGATTTTAATAACAGTTCACTGATATAGAGAGCTGTGAGATTCTTTTTTTTAATACTTGCACTTTTTAACACGTATACTATTTTCGTCTCACACGAATACGTAATTAATTTCTCGAGGACACATCATAATTATCTGGTTATGAGCGCTGTTTAGAAGCAACACGTCTGGTTATGAGGACTATTTGGAGGCAACTGAATTGGTTTCAACCGTCTAAACTTGTAAATTTCTGTATTTCAAGTCTCTGATTGGCTAATCTTACTCCAATAGAATACCTTCATTTAACTAAAGCTTTTTCTGGTTGTTGATTGGCTATTTTAAAACTGTCACTAAAATTACATTATTGTTGCCCCAAGAATCACAAGTAGTACCTACTGTTAAGCTTTCTTACTCATTATTGACTCAAGGTTACCTCATTGTTACCTCTTTGTTAGCAACTTTTGACCTATTTCTCACATCTCCTACATTATTAAATGACGTAATGCATTCACATAACATTATTACACATGGTTACAATAATATAAGCATATGCAATGACTGTTATATACATTTTAAAAAATATTGTTACATACACATATTGTTTTAAGGCGGGCTGTTATTGAATTTACATATTTATATAATTAGACTGAAATTATTCAAGTGTTAAAAATACTGCCTCAAATAGATAATTAATATATTATTATTACTACTACTAGTGACGTACCACTGATTATTTATAGGTAGACACATTTTATGTTAACCAATAGAGCGTCTTTGAGGAGACGCTGGGTCCATCTCCTACCAGGGGCTGTCCGCAGGGAGGGGTCCTCTCACCCATGCTATGGAACCTGCAGGTGTATGGACTATTGCAGCAACTCAAATTCAGGCTGTCATACTGTTGGCTTTGCAAAGGATATTGTAATTATCGTCAAAGGAAAATTTCTTAATACCGTTGCGTAGTTGCTTTAATCTACAATCAGGATTGTTGAGACATGGTGCGATGGAACCAAACTTTAAGTTAATCCAGTTAAAGCAAGTGGTATTAACCTTTACCAGACTGAGCAATATCAGAACCTTAAAGGAGCCTACTCTATTTGGTAGGATTCTCACAAGTCAAAATACCTCGATCTGCTTTTAGCCAAGAAACTGACTTGGAAAGATCATTTAGGTCACTTAGCTGCTAAGGCTTACAGAGTCCTTGGAACCTGCAGAAGCCTGTTGGCAAGACATGGGGACTTACACCCACAGTGGTGTATTGAATATACACCATAATGTTTAGATACCATTTCTCTCACGCTGCACCGTTTTGGTGGCCAAGAGTTTAATTGAGACAGTGCAAAAATGAATTTAGTAAGTTGCAAAGGGTGTTTTGTGTTGCTATTAAAGAGACATTAAGAACTACCCCCACTGCAGCTATGAAAAGGCTGTGGAAGACATCCATTTGGGCCGAGGCAGAAGCCTTTAGGGCGTTTCATATATTAAAGCATCAAACTGAAGTTCCCCTTGATGAGAACTTAGATCATCTCAAACTACCCTGGGACGAAGGGATTGTTTAGGATACTCAGTGTGAGGACCGACATTTTGAAACCAAGATTTTTGATTGACAGCTATCTCTTTCACCGTCTCTTATTCTAAACGCAGTGAATTGGAAGGACACGTTAAACCTGAAGAAAATGAAGGCCCAATTTGGTACCCCGATTTTGTTTTTCTTTTCTTGTTGGTCCAGGACCATTTAGCCATTAGGATGTCATATGTTTTGCTTGTTTTCATGACTGATTAACTGGATAGTTCATATCGGACGGTGAATGAACGAAACAGTTAACATTATACTCAAATTGGCCCGGGTTCCCTAGAGTTTAGAACTATACGACATCCGTTTTCTCAGAATAACGGAAAACCCCGGAAAAAACATTCCAGATAACTAGATTTGAACTTGGTATCTCTTGAATGTGAGGCATGTACGTCACCCCCATACCGCAGAGATTGGCACGCTAATGGTTCTAAAATCAGATTTGGGATAGGGGCTGAAGTTTATGACAACGTTACCAGGCTTTCATTTAGCTTGGGCGAATATCTCACAATCTTTCAAGCAAAGATATTTGCTATTTTAGGTAGTACTTTGGGAGAATGTAAGAATATGGTATACTAATAAGACGATTCTTATACTCTGCGATAGGAGGCAGGCCTGAAGGCCCGCGATAACTATTAGTTAAGTCTAAGTTTGTTTTAGAATGCCACAAGTCCCACAATTCAGTTCAGTTGAGGTGGGTGCTTGGGCATATGGGGATTCTGGACAATGAAAGAGCAGATGAAGCTGCTAATAACGGAGCTGGACAACATTTAATTCGACGAGAACCACTACTGGGACTGACATCAGGATCAGTTAAGCTGGCTGTTGGGACTGGAAGAACACGAGGAATACTGGAACTCATAATATACAGGCTTCAGACACACCAAAACCCACATACCGAGATTGGCAGATGCAGGTCTCGAGAACTGCTAAAATTAAGCAGAGAAAAACTTTTGTGTGCAACGGGCCTCTTTACAGGACACTGTCTCATTAAAGGTCACCTGTAGAGGATGGGACAGCAAGTAACGGTGTCAACTAGCAGATGATACACCTGCCTATCTATTGTGCGAGTGCCGAGCACTTGCTCACCAAAGGACCCTAATTTTTTAGAGTCAATTTCCAAAACTGGAAGAGATTTCAAGCATCACGGTCCAGTCTGATTCAGTTCATTATGAACGTCAGATTTCCGGATCGTTGACAAAACTTGGGATGCGCAATAGATCTGCAAGGATCGCAATGCAGGGGAATGTTGCCCCTCCATCATACTAAACTAATAAAACTGCTGATGATAATAATGATAACAATATTAATAATAATATGTTTTCTATTGTGTTACTGGACATTGCTAACAACGAAAGTGTTACAAAATAATTTGCAATTACTATTATCTGTTACTCAGATAGCAGCACATATTGTATTATTGTTTTTGGCGAGCCCAGATTTATAGAACATAAATAAAACATTCTGATGTGTTACATTCATATCACTTTCTGTTTTATACATATTCTGCAAACTATTTCTGAGCTTCCCGAGGTCGCAGGTTCAAGCCCGGCGGAGGGCGATGGATTTTTTAGGGCGTAAAAATCCTTAGCATGGCTTCCTTCGGAAGGGAAGTAAACCCGGTGGTTCCGTGTCGTAGATTTACGGCACGTTAAAGAACCTCAAGCCTGATAAAGAGGCCTCTGAGCGAAATGACCGGTCTTTCACGCCCAATATAGAATGGAACGCTAAGGATCACAGCAGTTAAGGAGCGTCCATAAATAAAACTCAATTTTATTTAATTTTTTTTTCTACAAACTAGTCTTACAAAATCTTATTTTTTATCTAGTTCATATTAATCGAAATAAACGTTTCCAGAAATAGTTTCATTACACATTTCCCTATAGGTGCAAGAGAGATACAGAAAGCAGAAGCGACAGTGAGATCTTTAAAAAGCAAGTATCTATACCTATGATAGCTTTAAAATTCAATACTCTTTAATCGATATCGTGAGAAACAAATAAATAGTGACTTATTACTTCAAAAATTAATTAAGTGTTGAAAAATTTCAAACCAATAACAACAAATATCATGGAAATGGTTGCCGCCACACTTCTAGTTCACATGAACTGCTGGCTGTAACGAGATCCACACTTATCTTGTAGTAGATTTTTGCCTATATGTTTTTCGGTTATACTAAACGTTACAACATTCATTCCGAATGAAAGGGACTATACAAGATATTCGCGGAAAATTCAAGATATCATTTTATATGTCCCTCAAATACCTTAAACCTCTTGCATTTAAGCAAAATCGTTAGAATCACAGTTAAGAAAATAACATATATTGAACATTTTTCCACGTATAAGGCAATTTGAGGTTGGGGTGAGGCAGTATTTTTAACACTTAAATTATTTCAGTCAAATTATATAATATGTAAATTCAATAACAGCCCACCTTGAACAATATGTGTATGTAATAATTTGTAAAATGTATGTAACAGTCATTGCATATGCTTATATTATTGTAAACATGTTCAATAATGTTATGTGAATGCATTACATAATTTAATAATGTAGGAGCTGTGAGAGTAATAAGTTAAAAGTTGCTAACAATGAGGTAACAATGAGGTAACCTTGAGGCAATAATGAGTTTGAGAGTTTCATAACGTTACTAGTCATTATTGGAGCAACAATAATGTAATTTTTGTGACAGTTTATAAAATAGCCAATCAACAACCAGAAAAAGATTTAGTTAAATGAAGGTATTCTATTGGAGTAGGATTAGCCAATCAGAAACATTTACAAATACAGAAGTCAATTGCCTACAAACAGTGTTACTAACCAGACGCAAAAAGTGTCCTCAAGAAATATAATATGTGTTCCTGTGAGACGAAAAATAAGTTTACGTGTTAAAAAGTGTAATTAATTAATAAAAAGAATCTCACAGCTCTCTATATCAGTGAAGTGTTATTTAAATCGTATCAAGCAGTAATAAAAGGAGTGAAGTAAAATTATAATCTGTGTAAGCCTACATTCTTGTCGCATCACAACCCTGCTAAGAGAAACGTCTCTCTAACAATAATGCTGACGCAGTCGAGGCAAACGTAAATATATAATATTTAAAGAAACAGTCAAATTACAAAGTTAATATTTTTTAAACTTGGAGCGAAGGCACTATACGTGTGTTTGCAACGAATTTCAAGTTCGGCTCCCCAACAGTTGAAATATAATACAACTCCTTCAATACAAACTACTTCAAATTGACGCCCAAAGCGTGGTAAAAAAATAACATAACAAAACATCTTCTCAAATTGGCGTCCATACGTGGAGCAAATAAAAGACAATACACCTTCTCAGGGGATTTTCTTGAAAAGTCTTTCTTTCGCATCCTTGGAAGATGCTGCATAAATTCCAAGTTTGGTATTATCCAACCTTTTGTGTTTAGGCTATACTATTCGCAGATACAGACACACACGCGTGAACCTTTTTCTGAAAAATGCCGCTTCTTATTTTTGTTTTATTCAGTGGACCTCAAAGCATACATTCCCGGTGAAAACTCAATATCGATTTTTTGGATGGAACGCAATTCATATTCTACCTACTATAAGAAGGAGCTAGAGAAAGTATTACGAATGCTAATGTGTAAAAAAGTTTCTAACACCTGCGTTCTATAATTTTATATAAACAGAGATCTTGACTTGTGCATAATGTATATAAATGAGATGACTGAACATGGTGTTGTTTAGGATAGCCAGCCGGAATAAAGTACTAGTTGCCACACAGTCCATACTGTGTCGCTGTAATGAAAATGATTGGCGATGCCATCTTAGTACAATATCTAATTACACATTTTGTTATTTGAAACAGTACCAAAACTCGTTGCTTCGTTATACTTTCTCTACAGTTTGATAAGTAGATGAAATGCTAGTTACATGCTTGGTGTTGGATTATCTACCCTATCCTTTAATAATAATAATAATAATAATAATGTTAGTCGCCACAGTACCGCAGGTGAATAGCCTTCAATACTCTCCCGAACGATTGGTTGCGAGCTATTGTTTGGTGCATTTCTAGGACACGGCGGTTGCATTCCGAACTCAAAACGCTATCCTATTGTAACAAGAGTTGTGAATGCTGATTAGTGTCATACTATCTTGCCAGGGTGCAAGTGTGTTTTCATTTATGTTAAATTGAAAATGTTTTCAGTTGAACAGTGTATGTGTATGTTTAGTGAAGAATGATTTTAGAACTGGTAAATATACAGAAAAAGTGGAACAAGGAGCATGTTCCAAATTCCAGATTACCGTTTCGGAATACTCTTTAAGATTTAATAAATAAATTTGGCGAGAGTCGTTCTGTTCATGACGCTGTAAGCAGTGCTAGACCGCGATTACTTCTTTGTGTTCAAAGTCAACAGTTTATAAAGATAATACGAAAACAATAAATGAACTGAAACTGGCAATAACTAATTACACTAATTCAGAGACAAAATAAACGTAATCAAAGTGTTTAGCAATAAATTAAACGTGTTAATCCGCGCCCTTAACTGGGAAGGATTTTCAACATCTTATGTTAATGGATAAGGTAATTATATTTTGATTTATTTGTTTTCTCTTTCTAATGCTTTCCCCAAAAGAAACTTTCAGTCATTAAATTTCCCTGAAAAGGAAGATGTAATTAAAACAGGTCCTTCAAAGCCCGCACTCAGTATTACAACTAACATTAAAACAATGTGTAAGGCATTTCAACATCAAAGTTTATTAAAGTGAGTCATGGCTGTGCGGTGGTAAAACCTTAAACAAACTGTTTTTGTTGGCCATGTTTTTTTTCTTTTTTCAAATGAAAGGTGCATCTGGAATTCCAGTGGTTATGAAGATTTAAATAACATTTATAAGGCAACCAAAAAAAACGCAACTATTCTTGTAATCATGTAATATGTGAAAAACAACTAAAAAGTTTCGGGAAAACTCCCAGAATAGGATTTTCATTGAATAGTCAGTATAAGCTCTCAGTTGAACAGCATAACAGTGAAGTGAAAAAGAATAGAGGTTTACTTTCTCACTTTGTATAGGCTGTATGATTTTTAGGAAAACAAGCACTTGTGTTTCGTGGTCACAATGAGAAAGAAGGATCTTTAAACAGTGGTAACTATATTGAGTATTTAAATGGATTAGCAGAATATATCTCTCATTGGAAATCGACTGTTTTTCGTGTAACTTCACCTGATATTGAGAATGACTTAATTTCAAGTGTGAGTGTCGTCATACGTATGAAATTAAGGAAATTTCTGTTACCTTGTTTGTTTCACTGATATTAGATGAAACTCCTGACATAAGTAATAAACAGCAATTCTCTGCCGTGTTACGATACATAACTATTGACGGAAATGTTGGAGAGGTTTATTTGCTTTACAGATGTAAGCTCTGACAGAAAAAAAGATTTTCTCTGTATTATTAACATAATAAACATAATGATAACATCATGATCCTAAATTATGTTCTTAAATTACCTTCCAGTGTACCAATCATGCGTTAATGAATTTACTAGGTAATAATTCTAAATTGTATAATGAAAATCTTGTTTACACTACATATTGTCTAGCTGAGATTAAATATACTGATATTGTAACACCCCACGGGGGTGGTTACCCCCGCAGTAGGTGATTACACAGGGGGGTTGGTAGCTCAGAGGTAGGGGGGGATGCGTTGGTACCGGGGTGGTAAGCAGGCCAGGGTGGCGTTCTAGGATAGGGGGTATTTAAATGATGAACAGGGGATGCATTGACCCAATAAATTATATTGTTACCTTAAGTGAGTACATTCGGTTTGGGGTGAAACCCGGCAAATGAACAGATCTCAGATGAGTTACTGCTTACCTGGTTAACTGGTGGCGACGGATCTCGAGACTAACAACTGATCTGACGACTCTTTGATAACTGCCTGGCAACTCTCGCGATAACTGCTCTTGATAACTGCCTGGCAACTCTCGCCTGGCAACTCTCGCGACCGAGTCAAAACCCTGTAGTATAAATACATACAGAAGCGCTGACTCGGCGTTGTGCAGCGTGGACCTGTTGCTAACTCACCCATCATCTTTGACATCTCTGATACCTGCTTCTGGAGGGTATCGTCTGGCATACTAAGGGGAATTCCCTGTGCATCGATTAGGTCTACCCTTTTTCCTGCTAGGTAGCGGGCTGATTCTACCCTGCGGACGAACTGTGTGAGAGCGTCCACTGTTTGTGGGTTGTAGGGCAGTACCTGTTCTATTAGTGATGGTTTAAGGCCCCTCATGATGTGTTTTACCCTTTCCTTCTCTGTCATTTCGGGGTTGACTAGATCACAAGAGCTATAATGTCATAAGCGTATTGCTCTGTGGGCTCACTAAGGTCCTGTACCCTCTGCCTTAATCTGACCTCCATCATTTCCTCCTCTGCCGCGTGAATGAAGGCTTTTAATAACCCCTGCTTCAATGTTTCCCATTGGGCGTCCCTATTTCTATGGGCAAAGGTTTTGTACCAGTTTAGTGCGGTACTATTAAGGTAGCATGGTAGATACTGCGCCTTATGCTGGTCATCCTAATTATTGGCACGCGCTATCAACTCAAACTTATGGAGATAGTCCCTTACACTTTCCCCTGGTTTCCCCGCAAAGCTACCCGGATCCAATGGTGGACGACTAATGTGCATGGGTTGAGGTGCTTCAGTTACCCTTCTACTTAAAACAGGTGAGTCCATTTTAATCATAGTATTTGTGCGTTCGTCTCCCTTATTCATGGCTAACTGTTTTTCTATCCTACTTGTGCTTGGGCTAGAAGTGTTAACGATCTTGCCGGAGCGGAGACGTATTTAATTTGCCGTCCCAGCGTGTGCCGCGATCTCGTTTGATATTCCTTTCAAATCTGTGATTAGAAATTCTTGGAATTTAAATTGTTCCCCCTGTATAGCTGCTAATTCTGCGCAGATTTCTAATCTCTTTAGTAGTAGGACTAGTAGAGTTTTGAGCAGGTTCAGCCATGCATAATAACTTAAATGTACTACACTAAAACAATATACATAATTTGAGAAAAGTTAAAAAAAAGTTATATTCTGTGTAGGAGACTCATGATGCAAAGGGTGGGAGGGTGGGTCTTCACCAGATAACCTCAGGTAAAAGGTTATCCCAAAATGAGGCGTGTTTTACACCTTGCAAAAAGAAAAGAGGAAAAAAATTTATTACATCCCCTGGCTGGAAGAGTTAAGGATGTTTTCCTCCATTATATCCGGAGACTCCGTCACATTGTAGTCGGTGCCTACTACATGTACCCGGCGCTCCACCACATTGTAACACCCCACGGGGGTGGTTACCCCCGCAGTAGGTGATTACACAGGGGGGTTGGTAGCTCAGAGGTAGGGGAGATGCGTTGGTACCGGGGTGGTAAGCAGGCCAGGGTGGCGTTCTAGGATAGGGGGTATTTAAATGATGAACAGGGGATGCATTGACCCAATAAATTATATTGTTACCTTAAGTGAGTACATTCGGTTTGGGGTGAAGCCCCGGCAAATAAACAGAACTCAGATGAGTCGCATGCTTACCTGGTTAACTGGTGGCGACGGGTCTCGAGACTGACAACTGATCTGACGACTCTTTGATAACTGCCTGGCAACTCTCGCGATAACTGCTCTTGATAACTGCCTGGCAACTCTCGCCTGGCAACTCTCGCGACCGAGTCAAAACCCTGTAGTATAAATACATACAGAAGCGCTGACTCGACGTTTTGCAGCGTGGACTTGTTCTGTTAACCTGGTTTCCACACTTGCGCTGGTTTACAACTAATGTTGCAATACGCGGTGCTCAACCTGGTCCGCTACAATATGGACAACTCTGTTTAGTTTGGGTCACGTTTTAACGAATTTTACAATTTACGTTGAATTACATACCCGAGTCTGATAATCAGGCTACGCCACTGGGTGGAGTCATCAGTCTAAAGTTTAGGCTCTGATGTTCTTTCTTACTGGAACGGCATCCTGAAGAGAGGGAATGGAATCATGCAAAAAGGTATATATATTTGGCTCTGCTCACCTGAATGCCCACTTCACTGTTGTGACGAACCAAGTTGCCCAGAGGATCCAAACCCTCCTGGGAGAGCTGAAGAAAACGGCGAGTGAAGCGACGTCCAGAAGTAAAATCGTCTCCACAGACTCCCCATGTCCACGCTGATTGGACATTTGATCCGACTGCTCCAGAGCATGCGCAGCGTTTCAAACGTCCACTTGCGCATGCTCGTGACACCGTCTGCACAAGCGCGGCACTGTACATAGCATACAACACCGCTGTCTCTCGGTACACTGAAAAGTGATAACAATGCAAGACCTTATATGCTGTAATAAAACAATATTGTACAGATAATAGCACTCACTATTCCATTAGCCAATGACATTGCTAGACAGATGGCCAATCAAAGAAGTATAACACTTATAGTAACGTACCTTAGATTACTATACTGATAGTATTTCATCGTAGAGCACTTGTTTTTAATTTATAGGAATGCACTGTGTGAGATCACGTAGGCCGTGACTGCAATAATTGCAATTCAAACATGGCGCGCTTTGGTAGTCAAAATATTGCTAATATAAGAGCAGCTGTAGACAAGTTAACTCATGAAAATACAAAGAAGAAGAGCAAGAGTATGGTGTGGAACCAATTTTCGGAGTTCTATGCAGAGTGAAATTATAAATTGACGGCTCAGTTAGTGTCGAAGAGATTGCTTCCATCTTATAGGGCTGGGTATCGCTAAACTATGTAAGTTCATAATAAATAAACGTTTCGTGCTATTATCAAGCCGAGTAGCACTTGAGCTAGTGTTCCACGACAATTTAATGTTGATTTCAAACTCATAAGTCTTTTCATAACATAATTATTTCGAGACCTTCGGTATAGATTAAGTTTATAATGCGTAAATTTCATGTAAAATTCTATACCTCTTAAGGTGAGTCCACACTGTTCAACATATCAACAGTTAACATTCAACAATTAAAAAAATGTCACATTCAACATGTTAAATGCCTTCAGCATGTTGTAACTGAACGTTTAACATTCTATCCACACCAGTTGACTTGTTGGGACAACAAAATCTCTAAAAACAAAATGGACTCCGGTGATTAGGATTTGACAATTGCTATTTGTATCTGGTATGTAATAAAAAGAAAAGTGGAAGGTGATGAGGCTCTATCTTGTTAATCGGCACAGGAGTGAAAATATTTTGAATGAGTTTAAAATTCGGAGCAGGTTGGCTTCAATTTCTGGAGAACAAGTCAAAGTGACTTCAACTTTGTTTTGAGCAAGGTTTCTAACCTATAATTCACAAAAAGGACACACATTTGAGAGCAGCCATTCCAGCTGCCAGACTTGAGCCTTTTTGCGGTTCTCTAGCATAGTGAGGTTGTTATTTTTTTCTGATATTGCCTCTGGAACAACAATAAATTGCATATAGTTTGGTATATTTGTCCATCCTTTTTATTACATATATTACAATGTTCCATAATGATAGCCTCAAAGATTTTATTAATGAAAGTGTCTTTTCTTTCGTCCATTCCATAACTTCTCATGAAGCAAGCCAAATCAAGGATATAAGCACAGAACGGGTCAACATGGAACTACTAGCATGAAGGAATCACAATAGCTGCCATGGTTACAGTCTGGAAACTTCCGAAGTTCACCCAATCACATACACAGAGAGCGAATTGACTTAACACGTTTTCCATTAAAAGCCGAAAACATCCAACATGTTAAAAGTGTCAAGCACAACTCTTTCGGTTAACATGTTAAGTCAATTCTGTGATCGAAATTTGGCCAACATGCAAACTGTTAACATGTTGCACTTGACAAGTTTTGTTAAATGTTAATCAGTGTGGACAGGGCTTTACAGAACACTTTGTGAGAGAGTAAGAATAGAGATCTAGCCGATTTGTATGAAAGTATACATTTATAAAAAGGCGAATAAAGTAAACAATTTGGTCGCACACCGGAGGAGTAACGAAAAACTAACATGTGTGCACAGGCACGGGCAGCGATGGTGGCTCGAAGTAAACAAATGCAGGTTCACTGGCCTGTTGCAGGCGGATTACTTGGAACAGTACTTTCGCTTCCCCATTCTTTGGTAGAAAATAAATTGATGGAGACGAATGGGACTTGGACCGATTACTGAAGCAGTTGCGTTCGAAATATTGATGTCCCTTAATTGATGTTAATACATATTTTTGCATAAAATAATGTACATAAATTCGTACACTAACTCTCCAGATGCTTTCCACGAAAAAATCGGAGACAAAAGGTTTATGGTGCGTATTACTTACTCTAAGTGTAATATTTTTGAGAATAGCGAAAAGGCGCGATATTGCATCACAGTTTTGCGTTACGTACAGTTTAGCCAAGTAACCAGGCCAGCCCGCATGGGTGTTAGCAGCAGCAGGCTGGCAGCGTAGCGCTAAACTGTTATACAATATCGCACCTTTTCACCGGTTAAATTTTGACGGCTATAACTTGAGAACTATTACACTTAAAATACGCGTACATTCCATAATTGTTTTTAATTCGACCATAAAATAGCATCCTGAAGAACTAATGCGCAAATTCATGGATAGCCGGTATATTTATGTTATATGAGGCAGTATTTTTATCACTTAAATGATATCAGTCTAATTATATAATTTAAAATATATTAACAGCCCGCCTTAAAGCAATATGTGTATAATATAATATGTAAAGTTATGTAACAGTCATTGTATTATGTTTATTTTATTATGTACATGTATAATAATGTTATGTGAATGTATTACGTAATTTAACAATGTAGGAGCTGTGAGAATAGAAGTAACAGTAAATTAGATAGTTTAATAATGCTACCAATAATTCTTGAAACAATAATGTAATATTTAAAATAGTTTATAAATAACCAATCAACAACTAGAAAGGCTAAAATTTAAATAAAAGTATTCTATTGGAGTAGGATTAGCCAATCAGAGACTTGAAATATACTAATTGTACAAATTTAAGCGGTAGACGCCAGGCGCTAGAAGACAGCGTTCCCGAGCAGTTCGATTTTATACGTATTCAGTGTGAGACATAAAAAATTTCATAACGGCGAGAATAATATAACGTTTACGTGTTAAAAAGTAAAAGTAAGAATAATCCCACAGCTCTACAGTAGGATATATCAGTGAAGTGTTATTTAATCGTGCGAAGGATTAATAAAACGAAGTTAAATACCATTATAATTTGTGTAAGCCTTCATTCTTTAGCTGTACTACCCCTGCTAAGAGATAAGTGTTTCTGCAAATTACTGCTGATGCAGCTGAGGCATAGATATATAATATTTAAATAAACATTAAAATACAAAGGTGATTTTTAAACGTTGGGGCGAAGGCCACCGAAACTTTGTATCGTACGTAGGGCGAACACTCCAAAAAACATATCTCCCGCAATACGTGGTGCAAACAGTAGTAATAAACAACTTCAGGTTTGGCTCTCATACGTGCAGCAACAACCCTCTCATGTATCAATAAGGAAGCACGTTTTAGTTTCCTTTACGGTGGTATAAGTAATACTTTTTATTACACTATTGAAAGTCTTGTAACTAAAACCACAATTTAAAAGTATTTTAGCTGTGATATGTTCTAGGCGAGTCTGAAATGTATATTTTGTAATGATGTTACTGTTTATGTACACGTTTTAGCGATATACTAATCTAATACTTCTAATATTTTATTCGTTGTCACGGTTCTGTTAATTTATGAGCTCCATAAGTTCACTCTTAGTTGTACTTATATAGGGCCTTTCTACAAGAGTGTCCTATCTTTGAACTTAAATAAAAACACGTTCTATAAATGATAGAGGTTTATTTATTTTTTATTTCGGAACATAATTAATGTCATTACGTGTGGAAGAGAACATCAGTTAAGTGACCGCCGCGACTTCGTTGGGTTGCGCGTATACCGTTGACCCAATTTTCAATGACAGAAGAACGTAAATTAGGTTCAACTTCACGAATAACACGCGTGATGTTATTCACAAGATCATTTACTGTTTCTAGCTTGTTGACATAAACTCGAGATTTAACATAACCCCACAAGAAGTAATCCAACGGCGTTAAATCACATGACCTCGGCGGCCAGTTAACATTACCACCACGGTAAATGATGAAACCTCTGAACTTCTTTAAAAGATAGATTGTTTCGAGAGCAGTATGACATGTGGCACCATCTTGCTGGAACCAAATGTTTCTGAGATCCATACCATCCAATTGAAGCCAAAAATAGTTCCTTATAAGAGCTCGGTATCTTTCTCCATTGGCAGTTAGAGCTTCTCCATGTTCATCTTAGAAAAAAATATGGACCAATGATTCCACCATACCAAAATTCATACCACACAGTAACCTTTTGGGGATGAAGTGGTTGTTCTTGAATTTGCATTGGATTGTGATTGCTCCAATAGCGACAATTTTGTTTAACACAACCATCCATCCAAAAGTGGACTTCGTCGCTGAAGATGATTTATCGACAAAAAACCGAGTCAGCTTCCAATTGCTCCATAGCCAGTCAGCAAATACACGCCGCAACCTATGGTCGTTGGACTTTAGTTCTTGAGTTAAAACCATTTTGTAAGCTTGAAACTTCAAGTCAAGATACAGAATTCGCCAAGTTGTGGTCGGCGAAAGCCCCAATTCTTGCGCTCGACAAGCAATTGATTTGTTTCCGTTCTCACGCACACTCTCACGAACGGCGCCTATGTTTTCGTTGGAGCGCTTACGTCGATTTCGTTCAGGCGTTCTTTGATCGCTGACAGAACCACTTCTTACAAATTTATCGATCAAACGCCGAATCGTTCTCTCGCAGGGACGATTATGCATACCGTAAGCTTCACGCAATACACGGAAGGTATGGCGAACAGATGATCCATTTTGATAATAAATTTTCACAATTTCTACGCGTTGCTGAATGCTGTAACGTTCCATGGCTATTTGTCGATAACAACTGTAACTACATGAACAAAATGACTGCTGTAATTCAGTAACAACGGCAGCTATCGCATGTTAAAGCTAAGACACGCTTGTTGAAATACCCTATATTATAGTCATATATTTTCTTATTTAAAATATAGAATTTTGTTACCGAGCGAAATGACTCCACGGTAACGTGCGAGATTAGCATTCTGGAGATGCTGGGTTCGATTCTTTGGGCTGGCCACTCTGACCATAGGTTTTTCGTGGTTTTCCGTGGTTGCAAAGGCGAATGCTAGCGGGTATCTCCTCTACCTCGAACTTCCTTTCCTTCATTCCGTATCATTCCGCTTTCCCTTTAATGTTTCAAGTAGGCATAGGGGCTGTGCAGTGTCTTTTGGTGTCGGGTAGATAGCGCGGATAATACTTGCTCGTTGAAAAGTCCCTCTCGGCCCTACTAGATAGCAGGCTTCTCCGAATCGTCTCCGTTGGATAGCGTTCACCCCGCCAGAGGGAAGCCTCTCTGAGCAGCCCGCTGGTGTGATCAGGTCATCAACTTTGGAATCGTCAAGGACCTTTGCGCGTTTCTGTCGACTAACCTGCCTGTGGTCTATAGCCTCCTGTGGTTCCTTCAACTCATCTGTTCCCCCGTAGGAGCAGTAAAGGTAAAGGCACGTATGTGGTCGTCCTTCATGGTGCAGCGGTTATCATACTAGCCTCTAGTTCCCGAGGTCGCGGGTTCAAACCTGGCGACGGCGATGAATTTTATAACTTCAAGCGTGATAAAGAGGCCTCTAAGCAAAATTACCGGTCTTTCACGCCCATTATGGAATGTGACGCTAAGGACCACAGCAGTTAAAGAGCGTCCACAAATAAAACTCAGTTTAATTTGTAAAGGTATGTATCATGAATGGGCCCCCGGAACTGGGGCAGAAAAACGTACGCAGGCCAGTCGGTCCTTAATGCTTCTAACGTGACCCCCCTGGGAGTGGTAAGCACAAAAGATCTGCGTTGGGTCGAGGTGTCTCCTTGGTTCCCTGGTCATAGGTCATAGAATTATGCGTAATCATGCTTCAGTTCACTCGATTTTTATTCTGCAGAAGAAAGCTGAGTGGAAAGCTGGAGTAACTTCAAAGGCACAATGTAAACCACTCTTTATTCGTTTAGGTAGGTACTACTAGTACTACTAACCTTACCATCAATGTTTGTTCCGGTCTATCTGCTTTGTGTTTAAAGTAATATAGATGAATTTACAATTTGTTCAACTTTTCATGCTAATTCCACACGTACAAACTCGGATTTGTATATACACAAATGTTTTCAGATAGTATCCTTAAAGTTATTTAATAGTCTACCAATTTCTAATCAGCAGTTTCTTCTTCTAGCATTTAGAAGAAGGATCCGAGCAGCACAGATTTTTAACCCTCTTTATAATTTGACAACTTTTATTAAATTAATGTGTAATGCATGCTTTTAATATTTTGAGGATACTGCACATTATATTTATGTGAATTATATAAATAAACGAATTACGAACTATAATTTTCACACAAATAAACTGAATAATAGAATATATAATGATCTGTAATAATCAGATTATACCAAGAGACCCGATGAACTAAGAACCAGCTGCGCGGCGTTTTTCCACTGGGCGTCTGAACACGTGTTTTCCGCCGCTGGTGCAATCAAGGTGACGCTAGCTTTGTTCTACCATGATGCGGTGTAGTTTACTGTATGTCGGTGAAGCCATAGCCCATACACCCAATATTTCGAAGAGAACAATTGAAAGTGTGTTTGTGGAAGACAGAATTATTAGTAAAAATTTGTGGCCTCCCTTGGTCTCCCGATCTAAACCTCTGTGACCTTTACAATGGGTAAATTAAATATAAAGTATACTAGGCAAACCCACACACCCTGGAAGAATTAAAAAATATCCGTCAGGAAATTGCCAGCAATTCGTAAACGTGAACTACGGCGAGTGATGGATATTTTCTTAAAGAGATACCAAAAATATATGGACAACGATGGTGGCCAGTTTCAGCACCTCATTTCAAAACGTTGGTAAGTAAAACTTTTAAAAATAGTTAAAGAAATTGTTGTATGGTTGCATCAGTGCCACTCTATGAGAGCCACAGACGGAAACGCGAGCCGCCATCGCGAATCGGAAGAACACCGCGCAGGCGATTCCTAGTTCATTGAGTCTCCGTGTGTTAAGCTGAAAATATGACCTAGGCAGCAATGGAGTTTTTCTTCTGTAGCTTTTAGTTATCTGCCATGTAAATACGAAGATGAAGTGTTCAATGAATTTAATATAGACAACGCATCATCGATACTTGCATTTATGTATTTAAACAATTCACATCTATTACAACACTCGGCCTCATTCACCAACTTGCATTTTGGAAAGAGGGAGATGTCTACTGGTCCGTTTACTCTTTTCCTATTATTCTGAACGTATATATATATATATATATATATATATATATAAACAATAATAAATTCTCCTTCCCATAGGGTGGCGCTTGGCAGAAACTAAATATTAATTACACACCGATCTTTAGTGTCATTTTGCAAATGTTTGATGTAACAAGTGGGCAAAAATGCGGGCATAGAGAGTATATATTACGCTTACACTGCGTGATCAAAAGTATCCGGACACCTGGCTGAGAATGACGTACAAGTTCGTGACGCCCTCCATCGGTAATGCTGGAAGTCAATATGGTGTTGGCCCAACTTTAGCCTTGATAACAGCGTTCACTCTCGCAGACATACACTCAATCAGGTGCTGGAAGGTTTCTTGGGGAACGGCATCCCATTCTTCACGGGGTGCGGAACTGAGGAGACGTATCGAGTAGTTCGGTGAGGTGTTCTATAGGATTCAAATCAGGACTCTGTGCAGGCAGGCCATTACAGGGATGTTATTGTCGTGTAACCACTCCGTCAAAGCCCGTGCAGTATGAACAGGTGCTCGATGGTGTTGAAAGATGCAATCGCCATACCCGAATTGCTCTTTAACAGTGGCAATCAAGAGGGTGCTTAAAATATTAATGTAGGTCTGCGCTGTGCTCGTGCCACGCAAAACAACAAGGGATGCAAGCCTCCATCCAGGAAAAACACTACCACACCATAACACCACCACCTCCGAATTTTACTGTTGGCACTGCACACGCTGGCAGATGACGTTCACCGGGCATTTGCCATACCCACGCCCTGCCATCGCATCGCCACATTGTGTACCGTGATTCGTCACTCCGCACAACGTTTTGCCACTGTTCAATCGTGTAATGTTGACGCTCCTTACACCAAGCGAGGCGTCGTTTGGCATTTTCCTGCGTGATGTGTGGCTTATGAGCAGCCGCTCGACCATGGAATCCAAGGTTTCTCACCTCACGCCTAAATGTCATAGTACTTGGAGTGGATCCTGATGCAGTTTGGAATTCCTGTGTGATGGTCTGGATAGATGTCTGCCTATTACTCTTTACGACCCTCTCAAATGTCGGCGGTCTCTGTCAGTCAACAGATGAGGTCGGCCTGTACACTTTTGTGCTGTACATGTCCCTTCACGTTTCCACTTCACTATCACATCAGAAACAGTGGACACAAGTGATACCCATCACCTGACCACGTTCGAAGTCCGTGAGTTCCACGGAGCATCCCATTCTGCTGTTTCACGATGTCTAATGACTACTGATAATGAGTACCAGACAGTAGGTGGCAGCACAATGCACCTAAGATGAAAAACGTATGTTTGTGAGGGTGTCCGGATACTTTTGATCACATAGTGTATTACAGTATGCGCGCGAAACATACTTCCGACTGCCTCAAGCTGGTTTTAGCGGCCAGTTGTATGAATACTGAACCATACAAGCCCCCAAAATTGTAAAAGTGACAGAGAAGTTAATTTTAAATAATTCTTACCTTGTTATTACATTGAGCACCATAAGTAAGTGATCGCTTACCAGCTATGTGTACATTTCAAGTTTTGTTTGTTCCATTTTTCGTGCCAAAATAAAATGTTTTCCTTATTTTATCGTCACATTTTCTAATTATAGCCAATATATTTTTAAGATTACGGAAATAAGATCGGCGATTTTTTTCCATAATTTATTTCTTTAGCACCGTTCTAAAGTCCGCGCCTTTATGAGACTTCAGAGCTAAAATTAAAATTCTGAAAACTCAGCTCAATAATAATAATAATAATAATAATAATAATAATAATAATAATAAATACCCACTTCTAGCTCGTTTGACGAAGTTGACGTTTCCAAAAAGAGACGAGCAACCCCAAGTATTGAAGCGAAACTGTTCTTGGCAGTGATTTTTGGCGACCTCGGCAGCCTTCTGGAAAAGATTGCTGATTTCTAGATTACTAAGGCAGCTCTTCTGCTGTTGCGGGGCATTTCTCAGGTATTGACATGGGCAGCTCAAACCTCTAGCCCCAAAAACTGCCATTATTAGCCTCTCAGCCACCGGTTTCCCTTGCACGATGCTGGTAACAGAGAGAAAAACACATTGAACAAAGTTGTCCCAGCTAAATTCTGGAAGATGAAAAGGGCGAATAATTATACATTTTGTCCGATAAGTAGAGACAACAGAAATCCTAGTTTTACTGAGACGGTGTCGTTTTCGTTTTATCTCAGTACCTGCTTATAGGATCCAGCCGAGACGTTTTTCATTCATAAAACAGAAAGAAAAAAAAAATTAAAACTGTTCATCCCTCTTTGCGTTATGCTAGCTGTATTATCGGGCATTGCACGGATGGGTCCTGTAAGTAAGGGGTTGAAATTAAGGGTTTGATTGGTTTCTGAAAGTTGTGAATAATACCGAAGTTTTGTTCAGAATGATAAAATGATGTAAATTTATATATAATGGGTGAAAATATGAGAAGGGGTAATTTCCGAAGTTCTAAGGTATCCTATAATTTTCTCTAAGTTCTATAGCTCAAGTGTATAAATTTATGCACTAATTAGTCAAGCAGTATAGTTTTGTCTATAGGGGGTTGCAAATAAAGCGTAAGCGTAGTTTTTCAGTCTCGATGTACTATATGGTTGAAAATAAAGGTTGGGTAATTTTTTGAAGTTGCAAGCCAACCTGTGACTTTTCACAAGTTGTGTACTATAATTATACAATATTTTAAATGAATTAAACAGTATAGGTTTATATACAATATAAAACATGGTAGGGTAGATTTAGAGATTTAAAAGGTAGCCTACATTTTTCTTTGGGTCGTAAGTGTACAAAGTTTTGTATAGATACACCAAAGGTTGTTGATTTGTATGTTAGTTGAAAGTAGGGGTTGAAAAAAATAGTAGTTGACCATTTCTGACAGATTCTAAAACTCAAGTGTGTCAACTTTTTATCAAAAGCATACCATAATATTCCTTGATTTGGAAGCTCAGTGAAATCAGAAGAAAATTATGAGCACGACATGCAACTCCCCCTTCCAATAACTCAATTTTGAAATATTTAAAGCCTCCCATTTACCTCCTTGGGAAGGTAGTGAGTAAAAATCTGTAATGTTAAAATAAGCCCCAAAAAATCTTCCGATATGCATATTCAAAGAAAAGCGACTGACCTTGGGTAACGTAAACATGAAACTTTCTCCTAAACCGCAGAGATTTAAACCTTTTGGAAATATTTTATAGGCTTTCTCCTTCCGCAAGAGCAGTACTTTTAAATGTTGAAATAATTACCAACCGAGCGAAGGATTTCCTAGATTACCGAGTGCACTAGCGCATGCGCGCGCACACAAACAAAAACACACACATCCACACACCCTACTTGATGAATTCACTGTATTGCATCCATATATATTGGCATTTCCATAGTTATATAAAAATGGCACTAATAACTGCAGCCACTGTTCTTTGTCTGATTTAGCCATTAGATCAATACTCCGTGAATTGAGTGCACATATTTTAGGATAATCTAGTACATTATTTCGTGAAATTCTGAGCTAGAAACCCATAAACAATGTAAAATTAAATTAACATTGAATTAATTATTAACATTAAATGTACCCTTGATAGCTTAAAACAATAGCAAAACTTTTGAAATTATACATTTAAGTGACTTTTTCCATCCTCTATCGTTTATTAGTGCGCATACAAACTGTTCTTACTAAAACTTATTGCTTTCACTACTACGTATAGTAACGGGAAGTGTTGTATTCCACCCAAAAATTCGATACCAAGATTTCACCGGAAATACAAAATCCAAAAAAATCATTTTTGGAAAAATGTCCGTGTGTGTGTGTGTCTGTGAGTGGTGTGTGTGTGTGTGTGTTGTCTGTGAAGAGCATAACTCAGAAACGAACAGTCGGATAAACACCAAACTTGGTATTTAGGTTCAGTATCTTCCAGAGATGCGACACGAAGATTTTCAAGAAAATCTCCCCATCCCAGATTACCCTTTACATGGAACATTTTTCAAAAATTTTAATGTTCTCAAAAATGACTCTAACGATTTTGATTAAAATATCATATGTTTAATATATTTTCATGATAAATGAAATGTATATCTCTAATTTTCTGGGAATGTCTCCAAAAGTATTCCTCATTGTGAACGACTTTTGCATAACTGGTAAAGAGTAAGAGATAGGCAAAAGTTTACTACACAAAAAATGTAGATCGCGTTAAAATACACAATTTATGCCATATACGTTTTTTTGTGGAGTGAACCATTTTCGAGATACTGCTTGTTATTCCCTTAAATTTTCCAAAATTTATTTATACTTGTTCTCAAATTCGTTATACATTTTTTTTGTCCTGGTAATGCAAAGAGAATGGAATACTCCACATAGCAACCAGCTCTTAAAATATTTGACTATCGTTTAAAGGCTACCAGTTCCCCTTGCATCTACAAGAAAATTAGCAATAAGATTAACATCTCGATATCTCGATTAACATGAAGCATATGGAGAACAGGCGTTTGTAAAAATAGTCTGTACAAGAGTAGAGAAAGTCATGTGAGTGTAACACATCAGATTTTTTTTTATCTACTGCGTTTTAATCCAAATAAACCTTTGCAGATATAGCTACATTACACATTTCGCTATAGATACAAAGGGAACAACAATGGACATATGTTTAAGATGTGGACGCTATATGCGGGCCTTAAAGTTCCATACTGTTTCCATGTAATCGCGAGAAACAACTGAAAGTTAATAGGACTTTAAGAGAATGACAAAGTAATGAACAATTCGAACCATTAGATAACGATATCTGAGAAATGACTTATGCTACCAAAATTCTTATTCGAAATAAACTGTGTTTTAAAGAATCTACATTTTTTTGTGTAGTACGTTTTCGTCTATCGCTTAACATTTACCGGTTATACAAGATTATACAAAATTCCTTCGGAATGAAGAGGACTTTACAGGCTATTCCTAGAAAACTTAAGATATACGTTTTATTTGTCATGCAAATATGTTTAATATATGGTATTTTAATAAAACTCGTTAGAGCCATTTTTTAGAAAACCAACATTTTCGAAAAATGTTTCATGTAACATGGAACATGACAATGGGGATTTTATTCAAAGTCTTCGTGTGGCACCTTTGATAGATACTGAACTTAAATACCAATGTTTCGTACTTATCTGACTTTTGGTTTTTTACTTTCTCTACTGCGTATAGTAAGTAGGAGAAGTATTGTATTCCACCCAAAAATTCGATACCGAGACTTCACCGGAAATACATGTTTTGAGGCCCCCTGAACCCAAAAAACGCATTTTTGGAAACATGTCGGTATGTGTGTCGTGTGTGTCTGTGAACAGCATTACTCAGAAACGAACAGTCGGATAAACACCAAACTTGGTATTTAGGTTTAGTATCTTCCAGAGATGCGACATGTCATATGTTTAAGATATTTTCATGACAAATGAAAGGTATATCTCTAATTTTCTGGGAATGTCTCCCAAAGTATTCTTCATTGAGAACGACTTTTGCATAACTGGTAAACCATAAGGATAGACAAAATTTTACTACACAAAAAATGTAGATCGCTTTAAAATACACAATTTATGTCATATACATTTTTGTTGTTGAGTGAACCATTTTCGAGATATTGCTTGATATTCCCTTAAATTTCCCAATACTTATGCTTTTTCGCAAATTCGTTGTTCATTTTTTTTGTCCTGGTATGCAAAGAGAATGGAATACTTCACATAGCAACCAGCTCTTAAAATATTTGACTATCGCTTAAAACCTATCAATTCCCCTTGCATCTACAAGAAAATTAGCAATAAGATTAAAATCTCGATTAACATGAAGCATATGGAGAATAAGAGTTTGTAAAAATAGTTTGTACAAGAATAGAGAAAGTCATGTGAGTGTAAAACATTCAGATTTTTAGTTATGCTGTTCACAGACACACAGACACGTACCTGACCTCCTTAAACAACTCGAGAAAATATAGGAGGACTAAAGGAGAAATATGTCAGTTCAGAGGTTATATTAGTGTGAGAACTTTATATTAGGAGTGAAAAAGCTGATTTGAATATGGGAAATAGATGAATAGTGAGATATTAGAGAAACTAGAGAACTTTATTAATAAAAATGGACAATGTGAATAGACTATATAGGATGTCAGTTAACATTAGCTAAATGATTTTAAAGTCTTAAATCTTAGTTCTAGTAGTAGGCATTTTCCATTAATAACGGATATTAAAATTAAACCTGAAGACTCAACTACACATCAATTAGAAGATTCGTTACATGCAGAGAGATTATAAAAAAATATATGGAATGAGAATTACAAAACAGATTTTGTTTGTGTCTTTAGAATCTCACATAAAAAATAGAATTTAAAGTCTAGGTAAAACGTACCTTAAAATAAGAAATTATTATTGATTATTTACACAATATTTGTATGAATTTGTAGTACAGATGTCTGTCCTGAATAAAGTGGCCAAGGCCAGTTTCAGTGGGCAGCCGAATATTTTGTAATTGCTTTTACTTAAATAAATCAACAATAAAAAGTTGAATATTGTTTTGGCAATGACCGTTTCCGAAATTTTCGCTATTGCTCGTTTGATTCCTAAAATAAGCAGTACACTTTGAACTGTTAATCTCCATTTTTCTTATGATGTAAATGCTGTTTATAATTTTATTAACAGTTTACTATTATCAATGTCTAATATTCATTACTTCACGTTGCAATGACCACAGAAACGTTTGAAAGAATAGTGGGTGGAGTAACAGGGCAAAGTCCAAGCGATCGCATAAAACAGAGACTTAGAATTAACTCTTTTTATCCACTTGTAGAGATCAACTAGTACTAAACAAAACAACAAAACTTTCGTAGTGGACCAATTAGCTTTAGAACTTGGATACAGGGTTTTTCGGCTACCAGCACATTACAGTTATTTGAATTAATTCTGCAAATGAGGTTTAATCTGGACTTAAACGAAAAGTGAAATTGGAAACGCTTTTAGGAGCCTAAGTTAGTAAAAGTATTCAGTTCGAGATTTGATATCGAAATTATTAGAAAAATAGATAAAAGTTATGTTTTGATAATGCTTCTTAAATACAAGCCGTGTGTAGGCTAAGCTGGACTTCCCAATGATAAGAGACATTGGGCCATTATTATATCAGACATGTAGAACCAATAGACGAATAATACCGAGGTCGAAACAGTTTCTCAGATTAATGAAGTTAAAGGTGGCTATACAAATTAAATAACGAAAAACAAATACCGAGGCATTTTATTAACTTCCTGTCGTAATTTCAATAATTGTTAAGGAAAACGATTCAAGATTCGCATGATAACATATGCAAGACATGTATAACGAATAAACGCTGTATATATCATTGCAATACTATTTAAATAATTAAGATACACTTATACTTACAAATCTGATAAAAAATAGAAGAAAGGAAAAGCATGCATAAATCATGACTTAATCATTTAAGTAGTGAAGTACAGTGACAAGGTTAGAAACATGACAATGTTGATATGTTTGCATCTCCTGCTACCCTTATCCCCACCACTCACACATTTCCGTGGCCACTGAATCACCAAAATGTGCATTACCTAATAAAAACCATATCTGAAATATGAGATCAACCTATAAAAATGGACATTTTAAACACTTCTAACTCTAGCTGTTTCGTTTGGGTGTTTGGAAGTTATAGGAAAGCAAAAGTATCGAAAAATCCAATAACCTCACATTTTTTCTTTGTGTACAGCGGCAATACAAACACTTTTGTTTTCTGTTGCTCAAAATTGTTCCAGTACCTCTAACAAAAATTTGTAACAGCAATATTTTGTCCTCTACTTGGGGCATGCCAGAATCGTCAGTTTGCATAAATACACACAACGGAATATTAATGACCGCAAGAGCCACTGTAAAGGAGTTAATAAATAAGATAGAAACTTTTCCGAAAAATAACGTTACCCAACATAGGCATTAAGTAGGATACCAAATAAATGAGAAGAGTTGCATCAACAAACCTATCTGGAATACGCACACCTATTTCAGAAAGTTCGCTGTTATTTTTATTGCCCATTAATTTCATAAATTTATTATACTCCCTATCTTACAACTTTCAAAATACTTATTTGTAACCCATACCAATATTATAAGTCTGTGGCTCGCATTCGGGAGGTCCCGGGTTCAAATCCCGTTGGCCGACCAATCTGTCTGAAGTTTCTTTGTGGTTTTCCTTAGTCGCCAAGGTAAATACCGGATTGGATATTTAATACCACGACCCAAATCTTAAGTATAAAACAATAGTAAAATGAAAAATAAGTGGTAATAGCGAATGCTATGCCATCTATCCACATACAATGTAAGCACGTAGACTGGACAGCACTATAATGCCATCTGCACAGCATGAAGCAGGGGTTACAGGAATGAGACCTAGAAGGCTAACTGTCCATCACATATCGTTCTAACAGATAACCACCAACAGATCCGTTGCGATATGACCAAGGAGTTAAAGCGACGTAAAATAAAATACAATTAAAAAAATATCACAAGAGAAAATATTTTATGTGTGTGTGTGTGTGTGTGTGTGTCTGTGAGAGTGGGGATGATCCTAGAAACCTTTCAACCTATGCAGATAATTCTTTCGCCATAAAAAGTACTTCTCGGCGACCATAGACTATATTCCTAAATGACTAAAATAATTTACAAGACCCGAATTCTTAAATTGAACATGTTGTAGTCATAAAATGGTATACTTGCGAAGATGGTTTTTATTTTTTTTTGTTTTGTTTTGTTAAGAATGCTATGGAGTAGAAGTTTGTACTTGTTACTTCACAGAAAACGGGATTAAAAGAAATCTGATGTGTTTCACTCACATGACCTTCTCTACTCTTGTACAAAATATTTTTACAAACGCTTATTCTCCATATGCTTCATGTTAATCGAGATGTTAATCTTATTGCTAATTTTCTTGTATATGCAAGGGGAATTGGTAGGCTTTAAGCTATAGTCAAATATTTTAAGAGCTGGTTGCTATGTGGAGTATTCCATTCTCTTTGTATTACCAGGACAAAAAAATAATGAAAAACGAATTCCCATTTGAGAAAAAGTATAAGTATTGGAAAATTTAAGGGAATAACAAGCAATATCTCGAAAATGGTTCACTCAACAACAAAAAAATGTATATGATATAAATTGTGTATTTTAACGCGATCTACATTTTTTGTGTAGTAAAATTTTGTTTATCTCTTATGCAAAAGTCGTTCATAATGAAGAATACTTTTGGAGACATTCCCAGAAAATTCGAGATATACATTTCATTTGTCATGAAAATATCTTAAACATATGATGTTTTAATCAAAATTGTTAGTCATTTTTGAAAAGGTAAAAGTTTCGAAAAATGTTCCATGTAAAAGGTAATCTGGAGGGGGATTTTCTTGAAAACCTTCGTTTGCATTTCTGGAAGATACTGAACCTAAATACCAAGTTTAGTGTTTATCCGACTGTTCGTTTCTGAGTTATGATGTTCACAGACACACACACACACACACACACACACACACACACACACACACACACACATGGATATGTTTCCAAAAATGCTTTTTACTTTCTCTACTACGTAAAGTAAGTAGGGGAAGTATTGCATTCCACCGATACCGAGATTTCACCGGAAATACATGTTTTGAGGCCCCTGAATCCAAAAAAACTACTTTTGGATACATGTTCGTGTGTGTGTCTGTGAGTGTGTCTGTGAACAGCATAACTGACAAAATTTTAATAAGAAATGTAGATCGCGTTAAAATACACAATTTATGTCATATACATTTTTGTTGCTGAGTGAACTATTTTCGAGATATAGCTTGTTATTCCCTTAAAGTTTCCAATACTTATAGTTTTTCTCAAATGGAAATTCGTTATTCATTTTTTTTGTCCTGGTAATGCAAAGAGAACGGGATACTCCACATAGCTACCAGCTCTTAAAATATTTGACTATAGCTTAAAGCCTACCAATTCCCCTTGCATCTACAAGAAAATTAGCAATAAGATTAACATCTCGATATCTCGATTAACATGAAGCATATGGAGAATAAGCATTTGCAAAAATAGTTTGTACAAGAGTAGAGAAAGTCATGTGAGTGTAACACAACAGATTTTTTTGTCTTGGATATGCAAAAAGTATATATTAATCTGTAGCAAAGAGAATGGTGCCGCACATAGCAACCAACTATTAAGAGATATTTCTATGCTTAAAGTCTACTGTATTTCTATATTGGCCTTTCAAATACAAAACAAGGGGAACATAGTGCGCCTTAAGCGATAGTCAAATATTTTTAGAACTGGTTCGCTATATGTAAAATGTAATTCTCTTTGCATGTCAAGAACATAAAAAAAGAACAACGAATTCTCAGTTGAGAAAAAGTGTTGGTGTGGGAAAATTAAAAGAAATAAAAAGGAATATCTCGAAAATGGTTCACTTTACAAAAAATGTTTATGACATATATTGTGTGTTTTAACGCGATCTACATTTTTATGCAGTAATATTGGCTATCTCTGGCGGTTTACCAGTTATGCAAAAGTCGTTCAGAATGAAGAGGACTTTTGGGGACATCCCCAGAAGATTCAAGATATACATTTTATTTGCCATAAAATGTGTTAAACATATGATAAAACAAAAGACACAGACATTTTATGCTAAGAAATATACCTACATAGACAATTTCAAATTTTAGCAATTGGGAAAAAAGAAGGCGACAGAAAACAAAGAATAGCAGTACAACACGCATGTAACATTTTTACTTTCTCTACTACGTACAGTAAGTAGGGGAAGTATTGTATTCCACCCAAAAATTCGATACCGAGATTTCACCAGTAATACATGTTTTGAGACCCACTGAATAAAAAAAAAAAGCATTTTTGGAAACATGTCCGTGTGTGTATATCTGTGTGAGTGTGTGTGTGTGTGTGCGCGTGTGTATATCTGTGTGTGTGTGTGTATGTGTGTGTCTGTGAACAGCATAACTCAGAAACGAACAGTCGGATAAACACCAAACTTGGTATTTAGGTTCAGTATCTTCCAGAGATGCAACACAAAGGTTTTCAAGAAAATCCCCTCACCCCAGATTACCCTTTACGTGGAACATTTTTTTAAAATTTTAGTTTTCTCAAAAATGGCTCTAACGATTTTGATTAAAATATCACATATTTAAGATATTTTGATGACAAATAAATTGTATATCTTGAATTTTCTGGGAATGTCTTTAAAAGTATTCTTCATTGTGAACGACTTTTGCATAACTGGTAAACCATAAGAGATAGACAAAATTTTACTACACAAAAAATGCAGATCGCGTTAAAATACACAATTTATGTCATATACAGTTTTGTTGTTGAGTGAACCATTTTTGAGATATTGCTTGTTATTCCCTTAAATTTTCCAATAATACTTTTTCTCAAATTCGGTATTTATTTTTTTTATGTCCTGGACATGCAAAGAGAATGGAATGCGCCACATAGCAACCAGTTCTTAAAACATTTGACTATCGCTTATAACCTACCATATTCCCGTTGCATCTACAAGAAAATTAGCAATAAGATTAACATCTCGATTAACATGAAGCATATGGAGAATAAGCGTTTGTAAAAATAGTTTGTACAAGAGTAGAGAAAGTCATGTGAGTGTAACACATCAGATTTTCTTTCTAACGTATAAGAAGTATTTAGCAGTTGGCTTAACCGACATTGGGTTGGTGGGATTTTCTTGAAAACCTTCATGTCGCATCTCTGGAAGATACTGAACCTAAATACCATGTTTGGTGTTTATCCGACTGTTCGTTTCTGAGTTATGCTGTTCACAGACACTCAGACACTAGCACATACAGACACACACACGGACATGTTTCTAAAAATGCGTTTTTTGGATTCAGGGGATCTCAAAACATGTATTTCCGGTGAAATCTCGATATCAAATTTTTCGGTGGAATACAATACTTCCCCTACTTACTATACGTAGTAGAGAAAGTAAAAACCAGATAAGATGAGCCTTTCTCCGCATACACGCATAAATAATGACGTCACAAGAAGGTTTATATACAGAAGCACGCTTTGGTATTCGCCGAAATTTAATTCTTATTTCTTTGAAACACATTTAACATGCTGGTAAAAAATACACCCCATGAAACTCAATTACATTACTATATCCCTTACCATTTTTAAACATTTCGGAAACTAGCTCTTATGTAAACATTAATTAATGAAATAAAGTATAACATAATAAATTAGCTTCATAATACATCATTTCATAAGAATCGTGTGTAGATATGATATCAATTAATGAAAGATAGGTAATGCTTTCACATACGATTTTAAAAATATTTTCTTAAACAAAGGATACAGGTCTAACATGTAGAATCAACGAGCTGGAATATTAAACATTTCCACTGTTAATCTGCTTATTCCTTTCATTTGTATTGAATTTGACACGTCTTCAAGAATTTAGAAAAGTCCAAGCATTTACATATCTGTTGTTGCGCCCAGGAAACACTTTCACCTTAGGTCAAAAACTGCTGCTTTCCGGATATACAAGAGTAAAATCACAAGCATAACAATAATCTTCATCTTGACAAGATCAAACATCAGAGAACCCCATATCACTACACCCTCATTTGAACGCAATTAAGTGCACAATTGTGTCTGCAGGTGGCAGTAATTGGGCGACGCGCTGTCTGCAGATATTCAGCGGCTATACTGGGCGACACTCACGATTTGTTTGGCAGAAATGAATGAGCCTTCTGTCATAAGAAGTGTTGATGTCTTAGCCGTAGGGTAGGGGGTAATGCTAGGTGTGAACTAAGGATATCCTTCGTCAACAGCACCTCTCCACCCAACCGGAAAGGGGCAGAAGTCTCACACCTCCTTATCGACGTGTGAAGTCTTCAAACGGCAACAATGAAAAACGCGTCTGTGAATAATATCCTGGCGTTGCGAAATACGAATTAATTCACCGTATAACAGCCTTTCAATTTGTTGGATCCTAGGACTATTACTTTACACTTTCCTTTCGGGCTTTTAACGTTTCTTGAAGTAACTATCCAAGAGTACTCTGAGAAAGGTGTTTTCTTTACCTTGCTTATTAGCACCACGTAATGAAGCCAATTTGAAATAGTATTGTTATTATTATTATTACGTTATTTGCACCACGCTTTGGGAGCCTTAGGCCCAAAAATTTAAAAAATATATATACTTTGTAATTTGACTGTTTCTTTAAGTATTAAATATTTATGTTTGCCTCGGCTGCGTCAGTATTATTGTTAGAGACACGTTTCTCTTAGCAGGGTTGTGGTGTGACTAAGAATGTAGGCTTACACAGATTATAAATTTAACTTCACTCCTTTTATTAATGCTTGATACGATTTATATAACACTTCACTGATAGAGAGCTGTGAGATTCTTTTATTAATTATTTGCACTTTTTAACACGTAAACTATTTTTCGTCTCACACGAATACGTATTAAATTTCTTGAAGACACTTTTAGCGTCTGGTTAGTAACGCTGTCTGCAACCAACTGAATTGATTTCAATCGCCTAAACTTGTAAATTTCTGTATTTCAAGTCTCTGATTGGCTATTCCTAATCCAATAGAATACCTTCGTTTAACTAAAGCTTTTTCTGGTTGTTGATTGGCTATTTTTAAACTGTCTCAAAATTTACATTATTGTTGCTCCAATAATGACTAGTAGCATTTTAACTTTCAAACTCATTATTGCCTCATGGTTACCTTGATTCAATAATGGCAAGGTTACCTCTGTTACCTCATTGTTAGCAAGCTTCTACATTATTAAGTTACGTAATATATTCACATAACATTATTACACATGGATACAATAATATAAACGTATACAATGACTGTAATATACACTTTTTATATCTTGTTATACACATATCGCTTTAAGGCGGGCTGTTATTGAATTTATATTTTGTATAATTAGACTGAAATCATTTAAGTGTTACAAATACTGCCTCAACTCTCACAATACTTCTTAAATAAGACTTTTTCTGCATATCCATATTATAAGTGAATCTACAGAATATTATTATAAAAGTTAATTTTTCTATCCATTGCTTCTTAATAATCACGAGAAATTAATATCTGTATATAAGTATTATTTCAGTTTTAAGTCGAAAGATGCAGAACAAAGCATGTCCAATGACTGGTGTTTCGAGATCCTTAAGGAATTATGTACATGTGTTTACATTTAAGCTCAGTTACCTTCAAAAGTTCATGATATACATTTAAAGATATTATTTTTGGAATCTTCAAGGGATGTTTCGAAATATACAAGTATAAATGTGGATAAACATACCTTATTAAAATAATAATTTTTATTAATTTTACATTGTTTTCCAGAAAAAATATAAAGCGATCATTTCACTCTTAAATCAGAAATATGAATTCATTTTTAAAAATAAATCTATAACTACGAAGCGAAATAAAACTTCCTTAGATTTCTTTGCTTTTGTTTCCAGCAAATGAAATGTTAAAAATTTCAAACATGTAGTAATTATGGAAAATGCTGAAGAAAAAGAAGAAAACTGTTTGCCGAAAAAGTCGAATTTAATCTGTAAATTTCCTATCGCCTTTCCAGGATACTCAATATTTAAATCATGCTGAAAAGTATTGGAATGTGAAGAGGTCAAAACTATTAATAGAATATGAATATACAAGTTTAGAGATTTTTGTTAAAGGAAAAAGGGTAAAAAACGATTTTTTGAAGGTTTTGTTACAGATTCAGTAGAACACTTTTTTAAGTTTGTCGAATTATATACAAAAAATTGTTTCATTTAACTTTGAATTATCCTATTCATAGAATTAATTATTCTTCCACACAAACTGTGTGTTGGACAAGGTTGACAAGGTAGAATCAGAAGAATGAAAGATCCAATGCCATCGCTGGGATTTGAACCACGGATCTCCCGGTTTCTGTCCGGTTGCTCTAACCACTGAGCTACCATGGGAACATGCCGGTTTTATACCAAGGGCACAACCGCCTTGTATGCGTATCGGCCGAGATGACAGTGACCTCAGTATTATGCCACTGCGCAGAAGCAGTACAGGACATGTCAAGGGTAGGTTTATCAGCTGTGAGTTGTCTCAGTCGTTGCTTTGTCTTCATGTTGTGAAATTTTTTGACAATACGTGTGTTGTGTGCGATTTCCTTAGGAATGTTATTTTCTTATTAGTCCACGGAAGTGCCTGTCAGCAAATTCACACTTGAACGGCGTATTTTTATATACGATACATACGTGTGAACTTAATTATGTAGAAAGGTGTGTAGACAATTTCAGCAGCAATTTCCTGGTTATGTTCGGGATAGAGACACTATGAGACGTTAGTTCAATAAATTTAAAACAACGGGATCGTTAAATGCTAAAAAAATAAAGTTAATAATCTTCACATCTTAGACGGACTTAAGGATAATATAAAAGCAGAAGTTGAACCTTATGCAAGAAGAACTTATGCGTATGAATGGTAATTTCATCCAACGATATCAAGAATGTCGTCGCGCAGATGGTCACCACTTTCAACAAGGTTAGTACTCACTACATATATGTTACTAACACTCGTGAAAAAGTAACGGGCGTTACGGAACGGAAAACCCCGCAGTGTAGTAGATAGTGTGCTGTGCCTTGGCATAAAACGAAGGCACTGTATTTTCTTATCCTTGGCATTCTCAACTAAAACCCAAGGTCTTTTTCGCAAGCATGTTCTTTTATAGCTCCAATGTGTTCGTATTCGAATACAACATGTCTTGGTAATCCTTTTTAATATTTTAGTAATTTATGAAATGGAATTAGAAGGTGCTTTATAGCTTCATGTCCGTTTGAACGAAATGGGATTTTCAATGGTAAAACCATTATCATAATCGATTGAGTGGTTTTTGGGATTACCCCGCGCGCGCGCGCACACAGACACACACACACACATATTTTCTCTCTTTATAGTATGTATTAGTATACATATAGGTACATTTAAAGACAACGTTCAAATATGTATTCAAAAGTCGAAGTTAGTAGCTCTTGCAAACGTAACGATTTAGCCATAATCGCAATTAGATTAGACACTTATATTTAGCATGTAATGTTTAAAAAATCTGATGTGTTACAATGACATGACTTCCTCTACTCTTGTACAAACTATTTTTACAAACGCTTATTCTCCATATGCTTCATGTTAATCGAGATGTTAAATCTTATTGCTAATTTTCTTGTAGATGCAAGGGGAATTGTTAGGCTTTAAGCGATAGTCAAATATTTTAAAAGCTGGTTGCTATGTGGAGTATTCCATTCTCTTTGCATTACCAGGACAAAAAAATGAATAACGAATTTGAGAAAAAGTACAAGTATTGGAAAATTTAAGGGAATAACAAGCAATATCTCTAAAATGGTTCACCCAACAAAAAAACTGTATACGACATAAATTGTGTATTTTAACGTGATCTACATTTTTTTGTGTAGTAAAATTTTGTCTATCTCTTATGGTTTACCAGTTATGCAAAAGTCGTTCACAATGAAGAATACTTTTGGAGACATTCCCAGAAAATTCGAAATATACATTTCATTTGTCATGACCATATCTTAAATATATGATATTTTAATCAAAATCGTTAGAGGCGTTTTTGAGAAAATTAAAATTTTCGAAAAATGTACCATGTAAAGGGTAATCTGGGGTTGGGGGGGTTTATTGAAAACATTCGTGTCGCATCTCTGGAAGATACTGAACCTAAATACCAAGTTTGGTGTTTATCCGACCGTTCGTTTCTGAGTTATGCTGTTCACAGACACACACACGTACAGACACACACACACGGACATGTTTCCAAAAATCCTTATTTTGGATTCAGGGGGTCTCAAAACGTATATTTCCGGTGAAATTTCGGTATCAAATTTTTGGGTGGCATACAATACTTCCCCTACCTACTATACGTAGTAGAGAAAGTAAAAATGTATGAAAAAACTCTGATGTATTAAATTTCCATGACTTTTCTACCCACTACATATATTTTTATATCGATAATTTTTGTTTCAACTTGATGAATATAAAAACAGTTGCAGATATAGTTTCATAACACATTTGGTTGTAGGTACAAAAGGGATAGAGGAGACGGATTCGATAGTCAGGTGTTTAAAATGGCTCGTCCTAGATAATCGCACTCAATATGTCATTAGCCAATGACAGGTAGGGTGTGCTAGTCAGTTGGCCAATCAAAATCGTACTACACTGATAGTATTGCAGTGATGCACTTGGTTATAATGTATGAATGTAGTGAGAGATCACAATTGAGTTTTATTTATGAACGCTCTTTAACTGCTGTGGCCCTTAGCGTCCCATTCAATATTGGGCGTGAAAGACTGGGAATTTTGCTCAGAGGCCTCTTTATCAGGCTTGAGGTTCTTTTACGTATCGTAAATATACGACACAGGACCACCGGCTCTACTTCTCTTCCGAAGGAAGCCATGCTAAGGATTTTTACGCCCGAAAAAATACGTAAAACACGAAAAAAATAATAGCAACTGAAAATGCCGCGCTTTGGAAGTCAAAATATTGGTAATATAAAAGCTGCTGTAGATAATTTTATGCCAGAAAACACAAAGAAGAACAAAAGTATGGTGTGGAACCAATTTTCAGAATTCTGTACGGAGAGAAATTATAAAATTGACGACTCAGCGACAAAGAGACTGCTTCCATTCTACAGGACTAACAAACATAGTTGTCGCTAAACTAGGCAAGTTCATAATAAGTTTTGATAGTGTGATTATCTAGCCAAGTAGCACTCATGCTACTACATGACAATTTAATTTCGGTTTCAAACTCTTGCATCTTTTCATAAGATAATTATTCCTCACCTTTGGTCTCGAAATAATTATCATGAAAAGAAGCATTCGTTAACCTTAATTGTCGTAGAATTATCAGCACTAGTGCTACTTCTGTTGATAGTCTTTCCATGACCGCTTGATACCAATAATAATGGATATCTTGGAAGTGGCATATGCTAAAAAAAAGGTTAGGTATTTGTAATAAATTGTGACTTTTAAAGGAATCTACATTTTTGTGTAGTAAGTATCTATCCCATAACGTTTACCAGTTATACAAAATGATATAAAACTCCTTCCGAATGAAATGGACTTCACAGGCTATTCTTAGAAAATTCAAGATATATATTTAATTTGTCACGCAAATACCTTAAATGTATGGTGTTTTAATAAAAACCATTATAGCCACTTTTATGAAATAAAAAATTTCGAAAAATGTTCAATGTAAAGCATAGTTTGGGGTGGGGTTATGAGTTATGCTGGTCAAAGCACACACAAAGTTTTCTAAAAGCGATTTTTTCTATTCACGGGCCTCAAAATATGCCTTTTCGCCGAATTTTCGATATGGAATTTTTGGATGGAATACAGTACCTTCTCTACTGTACGTAGTAGAGAAAGGTTCAAACCAATAACAACGTATATCTCGGAAATGGCTGCTGCCACAAAAAATTATTTTAAATAAATGTGTTTTAAGTTATATATTTGTGTGCAGTATGTTTTTGTTTATCTCTTATGGTTTCGGGTTATATAAAATTGTATAAAATTCCTTCTGAATGAAGAAGACTTCATATGCTATTCTCAAAAAAGTCTACATGTATATTTAATACGTTATATCAGCATCTCAAACATACTATAACTTTTTAGCGACAACCGTTAAAGCCGTTTTTGAGAAAATAAAAATGATTTCTACGTAAAGGATAGTTTGAGATGGGAGAAATTGTGGGAACATTTTGCAAGACGTTGCACCTAAATATCAAGTTTAGTAACCATCCATGTTCTCTTTTTAGGGATACGCTGTTCACAGACAGACTGAACACGCGTGCTCCTGTATATGGGCTTTTCCCCACGCCAAAGATTCCTTTTAATTTTTTATTAAATGAGCTTCGAAACATGTATTCCGGTGAAATATTGATGTTGAATTTTTGGGTGGAACACAATTCTTCCTCTACGTTTTATAAGTAGTGATTTAGAAAGTAAAATCGATTAAAATTCCATGTTATTATTACTAACAATTTTAGTGATTGTTTCTAAAGTCATATAATTGAAGAAGTTTAGGGTATCCATAGATGAAACCTTTAAATTTCGCAGTTTTTTTCTAACTGTTTTCAGAATTTTCTCACTTGCTGCTGTATTACAATTATACGTGTTTTTAAATTTCGTGGATATAGCTTTAATAGTTTTTGATAAAAAGTCTCATTTTATTTTATTATACTAATTTAATCATACGTTGCAAGACGTAGAAATCTTAACTTTGAAAAATACAAATACTGCCACATTCTTTAAATGCTAATACACAACCTGAAATATATAAATTTGGTTTCTTTTAGTTGTTTCAGAAAAATCTTTAAATCTTTAAATGCAGTTTTCGTAACAATTTATTCTCAGTGGTCGAATTAATTACGCCACATCTTGAAAAATTTAAAAGTGTAGCAAAACCATATGCCAGTTTTTAGGTTCCTTGTCTCTAGATGTCTGCTGAAAATTTGAAAACGATTGGTTAAAATTACATATTTTTAATGCGCAAAGGTGTAAGAAAAATCGAAGTCAAGTTTGATACCTATAGGCATTAGGCTGTGTGCTCTTTAAATGTCCACATGTTGAAGCTTTAAAGGGCTTTCAGCTTTTGGTACCTTTAAAGAGGTTATAGCAATGGAACAAAAATACACAAATAAACAAATAAGCAAATAAACGAAGGAAAAATAATAAAAATACAACAATTAAAATATGAAATTTCCGAAATATATAGAATTGGGTTTTTGATTTGCGAAAGGTGCAACTCAAATTGTTTTAGGCCCAAAGGCATGCCATCCGCTGTAAATTTAGCCTGTTCCACTCTTCCAATTTTTCAGTTTCTTTTACTGCCTTCAGTGATTTTCTAAAAATACTTTGGTGCGGGACTAAAGAGAACTCAGCAGAAGATTTCGGATATCGAAAAGATATCGAGCCTTATGGGGGAAAAAATAATTTCCCTACTTACAGAGAAAATAAAAGTGTGGAAAAAATTAAGTAGAACAAGAAAAGAAAGAAGAGAGGAACATCACTAACCATTAGAGTTGTAAAAATACTATATAATACCAAAACGTATTGTATAATACGCATTAATTCTAGCATAATTATGTATAATACACGCAACCTTCATTACCGGAACGGTCGCCGAAGTGCATAATCAACAGGCAACTTGTCTGTCTTTAAGCAACGTGCTACGACATGACTGGAACAATCATGGTAACTTAGCTGAATTTAAAGCTAGTGATGTGTAGCGGGAAACGGTCGTTGGGCGACTTTTTTAGCTGGAAATCGATCATCCTTGGGTCGTTGTTGCCTGTTGCAGTGTTCTTCTTCCTCGGCTATTGGTGCTCGTCGGTTGTTGAGTATTCCATTCTTAGCTATATTTAATTATTGAATCTCAGGTTCTAGTGGGTGAGGTAAATTAAAAATACACTGCAAGTTTCCCTTAATCAATGAAGTTTATTTCACACTTTGAATAGTTATGGACGGCTAGCTTATCCCATTATTATAATAATAATAATAATCCCACCACGTTAAGTTAGTCAGGAGCCTAGCTATATTTACACGTACCCCACCCTGGTGCACCTATAGCACCTCGTGTTGACATGACTTCTCGATGAGTTAGATTTAGAATAAGAGCGACCTCTGAGCCTTTGTCTGCCCTTATATACGGGAGCCTAGTGACGCTCCTCTCCGCGTTTGAAAATGTAACGTTTCCTATTGCTCCTCAGGCCGCGTTACCCTGTCATGTATAAGAAAGTGTGTGTTTAGATCCGTGCGCTTGGGCGCCATGATGTGGCGTGGTACCGCTCGGTGACAGGTACGGTCTTTATGATTTCTTGGAATTCTTGCTAGCTCGCCCGTGTCTTACAATCAGCTCTGTAGAAATGTTAGATATTGAGTATTTTAACATATTAGTGAATTAAATTATTACTGTACAATTCTTATATGTATGTACATACTTAGGCTTTCACGGCCGGCGTCATAACTAATAAACTGACTCCGACCACCGCAGACACTGAATCACTTCTCCCTGAAGATGCCAAGCGCTGCACTTGGCGAAACGTAGGTATCCACGATGCATTCTAGACCACGGCCTACAAGCCCGTATAGTTGTAATTCATTTATTACTTATATGTATGGTTCCGCTTTATTTGTACAATTCCTCTATCTATGTATAATATATCTCCTTTCAGATGGATCGTATGGGCTGCAGCTCAACATGTCTCACTTTCTACCTAGTGGGGAGGATTGTGTGACAAATAGTGATAAGTTCGCTGGCATCTAAGCCTCTGAATGCACCATCTTCAGCCCCAAGTGAGTGCAATTGGTCTCTCCATGGACAAATCCACACAAAAACCAGGAGCAGACTTTCTTCGGCAACAACCGCAACGCTGAATTCGATACAATGCAATCTCCGAAGCAAGGATGACCATGCATATGCACCAAACCAGTTGAGAATCAAAAACTGCAATCGCCATCCCATTAGGAGGCCGATTAATGTTGGTAATTATTGAACAAAAATCGGATGTGTTATATTCACATGACTTTCTGTTCCCTCTATCGCTTATTAGTGGGCATACAAATATCTACTTCATTTTTATCAAGATAAACCTTTGTGGAAATAGCTACATTACACATTTCGTTACACATATAAAGCGAATAGTGATAGTCAAATGTTTTAGAACTGGACGCTATGCGCTAGCCTTAAAAATCCATACTCTTTGTATGACATCGCGAGAAATAACTGAAAATAGATAGTAGCTTAAAAGAATAGCTAAGAATAGATCAATTCAAACCATTAATAAGGATGACTCAGAAATGGCTGATACCACATAAAATGTATTTGCAATAAATTGTGTGTTTTATAAAGATCTACATTGTTTGTGTATTATGTTTTCGTCTATCGTTTAACGTTTACCAGTTATACAAGATTATACAAAATCCCTTCCGAATGAGGAGGATTTTACAGTCTATACCCAGAAAATTGAATATTATGCTGTATTTTTAAGTAAACATATTTTAATCAAAATCGTTAGAACTATTTTGTAGAGAATTAAAGGTTTCGAAAAATGTTCCACGTAAAGGTTAGTTGGGAGTGGGGGATTTTCTTCAAAATCTTTGTGTCGCATTTTTGGAAGATATTGAACTTAAATACCAAGTTTTTATTTTGTATTTTTTGAGCTATGCTGTTCACAGACACACTTCCCGTACTTACTGTGCATAGTAGAGAAAGTAAAAATTTTGTGCACCTTTTCATTGGTTCCCTTAGTTTTTGAAAGAATTTCTTGACTGATCTTAATAGAAGCGTCATAATTCTGGCATAAAATATTCTAGTTTTGGTTCCTGTGTTTTCGTGGAAATTATTAGAAGGAGTGTTTAATATTATTTTTGCTTTCTTTTTCAAGAATGACTACAACTATTTTTCATTAAAGTATAACCCAAGTCGATGTCATGCAAAATATTGTAATGGTTATTTTATTTTGTTTTTTTGTTTTATTAATATACTTATACATTTCATTTAGTAAAAAATACTTATTATTTTATGTTTCCTTGGAATGTATGTATGATATAGCTATAATACCGAAATTACAGCTCTGGTACAGCTATGAGCCTCAGTGCCATCATACATAAACACATTAGCTGAATTGCTTATGACTTACTTTGAAGTTGCAAATACTTACGTAGACTTTTTATAAGTGCAATCATTTCTGTGACTATAACCTTTGCTCAGCACAATCGGAGGTGAATCTGTCACTCAGGAAACTTCAATATAAACGTTGGCACTTTGGCCGACCCAAGGGTTTGACCTCACAAGAAGAACACCACATAAACAGGCGATTCATGCGGAATTGCTATGACGCCTGGTTGTTTATGTTTCACGCCAAACAGTGCCAGGCCAGTTACTTCACAAAGTTGAAACCAGTGTGGGTTCTCATGCATTTAGACATGTTTGTCTCTCTCTTTCTGATCCATTCGACATCATGAGCAGTTGAGCCATCTGGTCCATTCCATTCCAAATAAAACTAAAGTGCCAGCAGTGCACATTTGACTGGCAAGTAGTTACTTTTACTTTCTCAACTGTGTAGGTAGTAGTAAGTAGAGTAGAGGAAATATAGTATTCCACGCAAAAATTCGATACCGAGATTTTACTGTAAATACATATTTTGAGGCCCCTGATTCCAAAAAGGGCATTTTTTTTAGAAAGGGTTCATGTGTGCGGTATCTCTCTTATATCTCTGATTGCATAAAACAAAAACGAAATGTCGGATAATTAACAAACTGGGTATTTAAGTTAAGAATCTTCCAAAGAAGGGGTACGAAGATTTTCAAGAAAATCTCTCCAGCCAAACTGCCCTTTATATGAACATTGTTTGATTTTTTTCCTCAAAAATAGCTCAACGATTCAACACCATATATGAACATTTATATGTCAAAAAATGTATATCTTGAATTTTCCGAAAATAGTCTATAAAGTCCTCTTTATTCGAAGAGGATTGTGTAATTCGGTAAACCATAGAGATAGACAAGAGCTTACTATACAAAAAAATCTGATGTGTTACACTCACATGACTTTCTCTACTCTTGTACAAACTATTTTTACAAACGCTTATTCTCCATTTGCTTCATGTTAATCGAGATATCGAGATGTTAATCTTATTGCTAATTTTCTTGTAGATGCAAGGGGAATTGGTAGGGTTTAAGCGATAGTCAAATATTTTAAGAGCTGGTTGCTATGTGGAGTATTCCATTCTCTATGCATTACCAGAACAAAAAATAAAAAAAATGAATAACGAATTCTCATTTAAGAAAACGTATAAGTATTGGAAAATTTAAGGGAATAACAAGCAATATCTCGAAAATGATTCACTCAACAAAAAAATGTACATAACATAAATTGTGTATTTTAATGCGATCTACAGTTTTTGCGTAGTAAAATTTTGTCTATCTCTTATGGTTTACCAGTTATGCAAAAGTCGTTCACAATGAAGAATACTTTTGGAGACATTTCCAGAAAATTCGAGATATACATTTTATTTGTCATGAAAGTATCTTAAATATATGATATTTTAATCACAATCGTTAGAGCCATTTTAAGAAAATTAAAAGTTTCGAAAAATGTTCCATGTAAAGGGTAATCTGGGATGGGGGGATTTTCTTGAAAACCTTCGTGTCGCTTCTCTGGAAGATACTGAACCTAAATACGAAGTTTGGTGTTTATCCTACTGTACGTTTCTGAATTATGCTGTTCACAGACAGACACACACACACGCGGACATGTTTCAAAAAATACTTTTTTTGGATTCAGGGGGTCTCAAAACATGTATTTCTGGTGAAATCTCGGTATCGAATTTTTGAGTGGAATGCAATACTTCCCCTACTTACTATACGTAGTAGAGAAAGTAAAAAGTAAATCTCTTTAAAACGCAACTTATTTAAAAGCTTTGATTGATAATCAGCCATTTTCGAGATATTTATTGTTATTGGTTTGAATTTTCAAAATAGTTTTGTCATTTTTGGAGTCCTGTTTCTTGTTGTTAAGGAAAGAGCAATCCGCATTTAAACATCTGACTGTCACTTTTCTTTCCTGCATCGCCTTTGTACCTACAACGAAATATGTAATGAAATTAATTCTCTAAGCTTTAACTCAATAACATAAAGAAGATACAGGGTGATTTATGAAGAACTGACACTTTTATTTCTTTAATTATTCTGTTTGAAATTCATTCAATGCCCCAATTTTAGCACCAAATTAAGCGGAATATTCTGGAGTTTCGATTGCCTGTCACTAGATACGTAGATTTCATGTTTTATTCGTAATTGTTAGTTTTATTTTCGGCAACTGTTTTTGAAATTTTGTTCTAGTCAACGTGAAAATGGAGTACACATTAAATGAGCGGCTCTTCCTTGTACAGCAATACTGGATTACGAATTCAATTACAGCTACTCAAAGGGCATACCAAAGAGAATTTGGTGTTCGGAATCCTCCATAAAGAAACACAATACTGCGATTGGTAAACAAATTGGAAACAACTGGATCACTGGTGAGTGAAAAAGGCAAAACTCGTTCATTAGGCTTCCCACGGTTGTTGTTACGTAAGAGCACGACTGGATCAGTCACTCAAAAAACCATTAAGACGTTTGTCGCAGGAGTCAGGGTACAGCTACAGGGTACAGCTACTCAATGTGTCAGAGATCTGTGAAAAGTGCAGATACAGGAGGAACCAGATAAGGATAGACGATTGAATTATTGTCGTTGCTTTCAGGTATTCATTGTGCAAAATCTTGCTATATCGTCCATCACATGGTTCAAAGATGAAGCATGGTTCCATTTATCCGGCTACATGAACTCACATATGCACCCGGTTAAAATCGGAGTTTGGCGCGCAATATCCTCACAGAGAATAGTGGTAATAATTTTTTTTGGAAACAATGTGAACACTGCAGAGTACTGACGGATTATCATGGAGTTTGCTGAGCAACTAGACGATGTAGAGTTGAGTCAAGGATATTTTCAGCAGGACGGCGCTACATATCATACATCAAATGAATCCATTGCACTAATTGCAAGTTTCTTTGACGACCGGATAATTTCCAAGAACCTGTGGCCACCATGATCTCCGGATTTGACATCGCCTGAATTCTTTCTACGGGGTTAGTTAAAAGACAGGATTTATGCCACACGTCCCCAGGCATTGGATGATCTGAAGCACAACATTACACAGGAGATTCAAGCTGTTGACAACAGAGTCCTCCAACGAGTGGTCAGTAACATGGAACGACGTGACGAGTTGTGCCTTAGGTAGGATCGAAGACATCTTCAACATTTGCTATAGAGGTAAATAATCTCCCAAAATTCCTGTGCATTTGAGTTATAATAAGTTGTCGCTAGCATAACTCATTTTGAAACAATTAAAGAAATAAATGCGTCAGTTCTTCATAAATCACCCTTTAGAAAATTAAAGTTTTGTAAAAATGATTCCAGAAGCTATATAAAAATATAAGATAGTGGGCAGAGAAAGTAATGTGAATGTAACCCATATATGTTTTCCTTTTATAAGATACTCTTCCGTTTACCTTTGTAAGAGAATCAATTTCCAAAATATTATATAAGGTTATGTGATTTATCAATAATTTTACCTTCTCCGACTAGATATACTGACATTTCACCGCGGATTTGCGTTTTATGGAGCATTTTCAGAAACAAATCCGAATGTTTGCGTTTCAGTGAAAAGCGCCTTCCTCTACTCATTCGGTTTATTACTTTCTCTACTACGTATAGTAAGTAGGGGAAGTATTGTATTACACCCAAGAATTCGATTCAGAGATTTCACCGGAAATACATGTTTTGAGACCCCCTGAATCCAAAAAAGCATTATTGGAAACATCCGTGTGTGTATGTGTGTGTGTGTGTGTCTGTCTGTGAACAGCATAACTCAGAAACGAAAGTCAGATAATCACAAAACTTGGTATTTAGGTTCAGTATCTGCCAGAGATGAGACACGAACGTCTTCAAGAAAATCCCCCAACCCAGATTACCTTTTAAATGGAAGATTTTTCGAAAATTTTAATTTTCTCAAGATAGCTCTAACGATTTTGATTAGAATATCATATGTTTATGATATTTTCATGACAAATAAAATGTATATCCTGAATATTCTGGGAATGTTTCCAAAAGTATGGGAATGTCTCCAAAAGTATTCTTCATTGTGAACGACTTTTGCATAACTGGTAAACCATAAGAGATAGACAAAATTTTACTGCACAAAAAATGTAGCTCGCGTTAAAATACACAATTTATGTCATATACATTTTTTGTTGAGTAAACCATTTTCGAGATATTGCTTGTTATTCCCTTAAATTTTTAAATACTTATTTTCTAAATGGGAATTCGTTATTCATTTTTTGCCTTGGATATGCAAAGAGTATTAATTTGTGGCAAACAGAATGGTGCTGCACATAGCAACCAGCTATTAAGAGATATGTATGTGCTTAAATATGTATGTATTTCTATATTGCCCTTTCAAATACAAAACAAGGGGAACATATTAGGCCTTAAGGGATGTTAAAATATTTTTAGAACCGGTCGCTATGTGTAAAATGTAATTCTCTTTGTATGTTAAAAGATCGTTTCAGCAAATGTATATCTCGATTAATATGAAATTAATGGAGAATAAGCGTTTGTAAAATAGTTTGTACAAGAGTAGAGAAAGTCATGTGAGTGTAACACATCAGATTTTTTTTATCTCTTCCACTAACTATTGTTACAAGAGCTTATTTTTGTATTCTCTGTTAATCGAGATCATTTGTAGAAATGGTTTCATTTCACATTTTGTGTCCACAAGACCACAAGGAGATACAGGAGACTGAGCCAATAGCCAAATATTTAAAAAGTGGGCCGTATATGCTGGCTTTCAATTTCAATATGCTTTCCGTGACACCGGAGAAACAAAATAATGGCGATATATCACTTTAAAAAATGTAAGGTACTGAAAAATTGAAACCAAGAGCAAGGAATGTCCTGGAAATAGTTAATAGTCCAACAGTGTGTGTTATAAAGATTGAAATTTTTTGTGTAGTAAGTTTTTCTCTATTTCTTATGATTTGCCAGTAATACAAAAGTAGGTACACAACATTTATTCAGAATGAGGAGGACTTTACATGCTATTATCAGAAAATTAAAAATATAAATTTTATTTCCAATGCATTATTTAAACATACGGTGTTTTAATAAAAGTTGTTATAGCCATTTTTGGCAGAATAAAGCATAAGGAATATTTTTCCATATGAAGGGTAATTTGTGATGGGGGAATTTTCCTGAAAATATTCATCTTGCTGCCATGCTGAATTAAAATAAAATCAAGTTTACTATTTATCCAAAATTCATTTATGATATTCAACACTCACATACACACAATTTTTACTTTCTCTACTACGTATAGTAAGTAGGGGAAGTATTGCATTCCACCCAAAAATTCGATACCGAGATTTCACCGGAAATACATGTTTTGAGACCTCCTGAATCCAAAAAAAGCATTTTTGGAAACATGTCCGTGTGTGTGTCTGTGTGTGCGTGTGTGTGTCTGTGTGTGTGTCTGTGAACAGCATAACTCAAAAACTAACAGTCGGATAAACACCAAACCTGGTATTTACGTTCAGTATCTTCCAGAGATGCGACACGAAGATTTTCAAGAAAATCACCCCAACCCAGACTACCCTTTACATGGAACATTTTTCGAAAATTTTAATTTTCTCAAAAATGGCTCTAACGATTTTGATGAAAATTTCATATGTTTAAGATAATGTCATGAGAAATGAAATGTATATCTCGAAATTTCTGGGAATGTCTCCAAAAGTATTCATTATGAACGACTTTTGCATAACTGGTAAACCATAAGAGATAGACAAAATTTTACTACACAGAAAATGTAGATCGCGTTAAAATACACAACTTATATCATATACATTTTTTTGTTGAGTGAACCGTTTTCGAGATATTGCTTGTTATTCCGTTAAATTTTCCAATACTTATACTTTTTCTCAAATTCGTTATTCATTTTTTTATGTCCTGGACATGCAAAGAGAATGGAATGCGCCACATAGCAACCAGCGATAAAATATTTGACTATCGCTTAAAAGCTACCATATTTCCCTTGCATCTACAAGAAAATTACAAATAAGATTGACATCTCGATATCTCGATTAATATGAAGCATATGGAGAATAGGCGTTTGTAAAAATAGATTGTACAAGAGTAGAGAAAGTCATGTGAGTGTAACACATCAGATTTTTTCTAATTTATTGCTTTCTCTACTACGATAGTAAGTAGGGGAAGAATTGTATTCCACCCAAAAATTCCATACCGAGATTTCACCGGAAATATATGTTTTAAGACCCCGTGAATCCCAAAAAAGCATTTTTGGAAACATGTCCGTGTGTGTGTCTGTCTGTGTGTGTGTGTCTGTCTGTGAACAGCATAACTCAGAAACGAACAGTCGGATAAACACCAAGCTGGTATTTAGGTTCAGTATCTTCCAGAGATGCGACACGAAGGCTTTCAAGAAAATCCCCCCACCCCAGATTACCCTTTACATGGAACATTTTTCGAAAAGTTTAATTTTCTCAAAAATGGCTCTAACGATTTTTATTAAAATATCATATGTTTAAGATATTTTTATGACAAATAAAATGTATATCTTGAATTTTCTGGGAATGTCTCCAAAAGTATTCTTCATTGAGAACGACTTTTGCATAACTGGTTAACCATAAGAGACAGACAATATGTTACAACACAAAAATGTAGATCGCGTTAAAATACGCAATTTATGTCATATACATTTTTTTTGTTGAGTGAACCATTTTCGAGATATTGCTTGCTATTCCCTTAAATTTTTCAATACTTATTTTCTCAAATGGGAATTCGTTATTCATTTTTACTTTCTCTACTACGTATAGTAAGTAGGGGAAGTATTGCATTCCACCCAAAAATTCGATACCGAGATTTCACCGGAAATACATGTTTTGAGACCTCCTGAATCCAAAAAAAGCATTTTTGGAAACATGTCCGTGTGTGTGTCTGTGTGTCTGTGTGTGTGTGTCTGTGTGTGTGTGTCTGTGTGTGTGTGTCTGTGTGTCTGTGAACAGCATAACTCAAAAACGAACAGTCGGATAAGCACCAAACTTGGTATTTAGGTTCAGTATCTTCCAGAGATGCGACACGAAGGTTTTCAAGAAAATCCCCCCACCCCAGACTACCCTTTACATGGAAGATTTTTCGAAAATTTTAATTTTCTCAAAAATGGCTCTAACGATTTTGATTAAAATATCATATGTTTAAGATAATGTCATGAGAAATGAAATGTATATCTCGAATTTTCTGGGAATGTCTCCAAAAGTATTCTTCATTGTGAACGACTTTTGCATAACTGGTAAACCATAAGAGATAGACAAAATTTTACTACACAAAAAATGTAGATCGCGTTAAAATACACAACTTATGTCATATACATTTCTTTTGTTGAGTGAACCGTTTTCGAGATATTGCTTGTTATTTCCTTAAATTTTCCAATACATACTTTTTCTCAAATACGTTATTCATTTTTTTATGTCCTGACATGCAAAGAGAATGGAATGCGCCACATAGCAACCAGCGTTAAAATATTTGACTATCGCTTAAAAGCTACCATATTCCCCTTGCATCTACAAGAAAATTACCAATAAGATTGACATCTCGATATCTCGATTAACATGAAGCATATGGAGAATAGGCGTTTGTAAAATTAGATTGTACAAGAGTAGAGAAAGTCATGTGAGTGTAACACATCAGATTTTTTTGTCTTGGGTATGCAAAGAGTATTAATCTGTGTCAAAGAGAATGGCGCTGCAGCTAGCAACCAGCTATTAAGAGAGATGTATGTGCTTAAAGGCTACTGTTTTTCTATATTGCCCTTTTAAATATATATTCCCCTTACATCTACAATAAACTTAGCAATAAGATAGAGTCTGCAAATGTTTATCTCGATTAACATGAAGTAGATGGAGAATAAGCGTTTGTAAAAATAGTTTGTACAAGAGTAGAGAAAGTAATGTGAGTGTAACACATCAGATTTTTTTATCAGGGGACCTTAGTACGCGTATTTTCGATGGAAACACACACACTGTATAATATTTGGGTGGAAAACAATACTTCGTCTTGCTACTATAGTGGTTGGTAGAGAATGTAAGAACCGATACCAATATCCATGTTGCTTATGTAGGTTTTTCTGAGTAACTGTGTATTTCCTAAACGACGGGCCGTTGATTGAAATGGGTAAGACGCCCATTCCATCTGGGCGCGCGCCCACACACACTCACAATACATTTTTCTAAAAAAATTATTGTTGATATTATTTTGTAATCTAGGTTCTTCAAAATGTGCTTTACATTTAAATTGACACAATTAAATTGACAATTAAAATTGATATTTTAATTGACACCCAATTTTTGTGTGAAATGCAGTTCTTCCTTTACCTTAATTTCTTGATCAGCAGAAAATCCGTCAGTTGTGGAATTGAAAAAGGTCGCCATTGGAAATTCAACAGAATTAGTATCTCCCTTCTTCCCCCCTTTTGGTTTTGGTTAAGCATCTGTCTGTAAAAATACAAACTCTAATTGGAAAATTAAATCACACTTAAAAAATCCAATGCCGCAACCGCGATTCGAACCATGCTCTTAGAGCTTAAAACTTAAAGATAACTAGAGACAGGCAAAATATGAAATTTCATGTTCTAAATCATGTTGCTATCATTATGGGAATAATTGTGTTTATATTTTGAGTTTGTAGAATTCAATGAACATAACGAAATTTCATATCACATAATATTTTGATAAAGCCTTTATATTTTATGAAAGCCTTCGTATATCTTCATATTTTGTAAGATTTACGATTTTTGCTTTTAAAATAGTTTGCATTAGTAATGTACCGGGTTTTTCAGATATTCTATTTGGGAAGTCTTCTGTGAAACGCATTTAGAAAACTCAAGCCACTCTTTCCAGAAAACGCATCTTGAAATACCTGCATCATCCTTTCCATGTCAGGTATATTTGAGAAAATGTAGTATATGCTAAATTTGATGTCACGTGCGAAATTAAACACCCTCTATTCGTGAAGAGTTATTATTTTTCCGAACCGGTGTTTTTAGTGGCATGTTATAATTAGGATTAAGCTGGGACAAAGTAGCCAGTAAATTAATTTTATTTTAAGGGTGTCTCAATGATTAAAGTTGAAGTAGGTTGTTGTATTGTATTTCGACTGTTGGGGAGCCGAACTTGAAGTAGTTGCAACCGCACGTATGGTAAAAAGTTTCCGGTAGCTTTCGCCCCAAGTTTACTCTCCGGTGGCCTTTTCCCCAAGTTTAAAACAAAAACTTTGTATTTTGATGTTTTCTTTAAATATTATATATTTTTATGTTTGCCTCGGCTGCGTCAGTATTTATTTTTAGAGATATGAATTTCTTAACAAGGCGTGGTGCGGCTGAAGAATGTAGGGTTATACAGATTATAATTTTTACTTCACTCCATTTATTAATCCTTGACACAATTTAAATAACACTTCACTGATATAGAGAGCTGTGAGATTATTTATTAATTACTTGCACTTTTTAACACGTAAACTATTTTTCGTCTCACACTGAATACGTATTATACTTCTTGAGGACGGTCTCGCGTCCGATTAGGAACGCTGTCTGCTAACAACTAACTTCTGAATTTGTAAATGTTGCTCCATTTCAGTTTCTGATTGGTTAATCCTACTCCAATAGAATACTTTTATTTAACTTAAGCTTTTTTTCTGATTGTTGATTGGCTATTTATAAACTATTTTAAAAATGTTACATTATTGTTTCCAAGAATGACTAGTAGTATTATTAAACTTTCTAATTCATTATTGCCTCAATGTTACCTCATTGTTAGCAACTTTTAACCTATTATTCTCACAGCTCATACATTATTAAATTACGTAATACATTCACATAACATGTTTACACATGTATACAATGACTGTTACATGCATTTTATATATTATATTTTTATACACATATTGCTTTAAGGCTAGCTGTTAATATATTTTATATTATACAATTTGACTGAAATCATGTAAGTGTTAAAACTACTGCCTCAATGTCTATAACTCCATGAAATTTGTTGTATTTCATTTATGTTTTATTATTAAATATGTACCAAAATCTAAACAGGCTATTTTTAAACTAATACACCGAGCCTGTTAAAAACCCTTAACTTATAAGATATTTTGACTTTAAAACATATATTGCATAGTATTCTGTGATTTTCTGCATATTGTGTCTTCTCTAAACATAACATAACTAAAAGGCCACTTTCAACGCTGCAAGTGCTTTAAATTTCCAAGTGTTATAGTTAACCCTATTAGAGTTAATTATGTTTTGATAATTGTTCCTTCACAATAACCGTTTGTAGGCAATCAGTTGGAAACTTGAACCGGACTTGAAAAATCCATTGCGACGGCCGGGACTCGAACAACGGATCCCCGCTATTTAATGTGCATACGGGTAACTCACCATGGAAGCTCAAGCGGCCAGTACATCGGCACGGTAGTGGAAGATCCGTGATTCGAATCCCGGCCACTAGAGACCCCATCTGTGCTTGCGCCCGTTGTCTTCCACCCTTCGGGTCTCTCCCTTATCCCTCCCGCCCGGGGGTCACGGTAAAAGCACAAGGGGTCGACTGGCCTGCGTGCGGTGCTCTGCCCGGTTTCGAGGGTCCCCTCTTTTCGTCTGTACCTCTTCATTCGGAAGGAATTTTGCATTATTTTGTATTACGTGTAATAAACCTTAAGACATAGACAAGCACTAAATGCACAAAAATGTAGACATCTTTAAAAATCACAACCTTTTTTTTTAAATACATTTTTGGTGGCATTAGAAATTTCCGCGATATATATGAGGGGCACTATTTATATTTTGAGCCTAATAATTAAAAAAAAAGCAATTTCTGATTGAAAACTGCTTCATTGTTTTTCAAAATATTCTCCTTTAGGATCAATACACTTTTGCATCCGTTTGAACCATTTGTCAAAGCATTTATTCCAGTCTTCTTGAGACAACTCCAAAACATGGTTTTTGAAGGCATCAACGGCTTCTTCTGCCAACGAAAATCGTTGTCCACGGAATTTATTCTTGATGTTCGGGAACAAAACGAAGTCATTGGGTGCCAAATCAGGACTGTATGGCGGATGACCATGAATTCGATTTTTTGAGCCTTCAAATACTCTGTTGTTAGACGAGATGTGTGTGCGCTCGCATTGTCTTGATGAAGAACGATCCTACGGTTATTGTTGGTTTTCCTTACTTCACGAAGACTTCCGGCAAACAAATGGTTGTGTGCCATTCGGCATTGACCGTTTACGTTCCTCTAAAGGCACTGTTGCCACATGACCAGTTTTGCTGAAAAAGCAGCCGCCCATTTGCTTCGAAGTGCTTCGAATGCGAACAACTTTTGTTGGATTTGCTTCATCTTGAAACACCCATACAGTCGAGTGCTGTTTACGTTCCGGCTCATTCGCATAGAACCATGATTCGTCACCTGTTACAATCTTATATGCGTCTTTTGAGGCACCACCATTGAATTTCTTGAGAATTTTTGTACACCCATCGACACGAGCATCTTTTTGAGATTGCGTCAAAGTATGTGGAATCCAACGAGAGCAAACCTTTTCCACGGCTAAATAATCATGCAATATTTATATATGCTGATGAAACTAATACCTAGGGTTGCCTGAATCTCGCATAATGTCGCATGATTACGTTTTGTACAGCATCAATGTTTTCTGGCACGACAACTGATTTTGGACGACCTTCACGAACTTCATCATTGAGCGAACGGCGGTCACGGTTAAATTCGTTATACCAGCGTTTCACAGTGGCAAAGGATGGAGCTTCGTCGGCAAATGTGGAAGTTTGTTGATCGATGCACTCTTGTCTCATAATCCACATCGAAAGTCGTAATAAATCATTGCACGAACATTTTCACGAGTTAATTCCATGTTTTTGTTGACACAGAATTTTCAAGTTAGTGTAAGCAAAACAAATGACACTCTATTGACAAAGTGTTTGAAGTAGATTATGATAAAAAATGTCAAACTTTCCATTGGAACGTCAGATAGCACCTACAACATTCAGGGTTGCCAAGGCTCAAAATATAATTAGTGCCCCTCGCATTTGCTATTATGGGTTTGAATTTTTTAATATTTTATTTCAGTGCTGTCGCTTTTCATTTGTTTCTCGCGATGCCATGGAGAGAGTACGATTTTTAAGGCTACGTGTTAAAACATTTGACTATCACGTCTCCTGTACCCTATTTGTGTCTACAACTTAAATCTGTAATCAAATCATTTCTGAAAATGTTTATATAGATTAGCCTAAAGCAGAAAGACAAATAAACTGTTTGTAACAATATATTGCAGAAGAGATATTAAAAATAAAAATTAGTGGGTAGAGAAAGTCATACGAATATAACAGATCAGAATGTTTCCGTTTTAGATTAATATGTGTTTACAAGCTCTGCTCTGCAGTGCACGGTTCGTGTATTTTGTTTGTTGTAGGGAAGAGCAATGTTCCTCTTAGAAATTGCACACAGTCTCTACAGCTGTGGTGCGATGTGATGCTTGGTTGACAACATTCCAAAATAATACATGTCTGCTTCATTTCCTGTTTGTTGCAAAACCATTTCGCCACTCGTCTGTACTGCAACAGCGTTATGCGAACTGTGCAAATTCATATGGAAGAGTGGGACAAAGCGAAAGATTTTTACTATACCATAGCTTATTAATGTTTACTATTATGGATGTAATAAAGGAATATTTTCTTACTTTTTTAAGTAAAATATGTTTTAATTAATTAGTTCATTTAAAAATATGTTGTGAATTGACGGTGCATAATAGTAAAATATACTACACGAGACATACTAAATTTTATATATTGCTATTTATCTGAACTATTATCTCCGTTGGTGTGACTCGAAGACATAGTATCTCTCTAAGAATTAATAAAAAAAAATCTGATGTGCTACATTCACATACGTTCTCTATCCTATATTATTCATTAGTAGGCATAAAAATTATTCTTACAAAAGTTTACTTTTATATCTGCTACATTTTAAACGAAATAAACCTTTCCGGAATTAGCTACATTACACATTTCGTTATAGATACAAAGGAAATAAGTAATGGTCAAATGTTTTAGAACTGGAGCTACGTACTGGCCTTAAAATTTCGTGCTCTTTGCATGCAATCACGAGGAACACATTTTAAGAAATTCAAACATTTCTATAAGGTATCATGTAAAGGGTAGTTTGGGATGGGGATTTTTTTGAAAACCTATATATCGCATCTTTGCAAGATGCTGAACTTAAATACCAAGTTTGGTATTCAACCTACTTTTCGTTTTTGAACTGTGCATTTACACACACACACACACACACACACACACACACACACACACACACACACCACACACACAAACACACACACACACACGACCTTTCTCTAAAATGATTTCCTTTTTGGATTCAGGGAGTCTCGTGTATTTACGATGAAATTTCGGTATAGAATTTTTGGGTGGAATACAATAGGTATTTGCCATACTTACTATAGGTAAGTAATACGTTTTTACTTTCTCTACGTAGTAAGGAATTTAGTATAATATTGTAGTTATAACTTGTAAGCGTTAAGTGATACGCGAAAACGTACTAAAAGAAACCTATGTGATACATTCACATGACTTTCTCTACCCTCTATCTTTATTGGTGCGTATACAAACTATTCTAACTAAAGCTAATTTTTCTATCTACTACATTTAATCCAAATAAACCTTTGCAAAAGTACCTACGTTACACATTTCCTTATATAAATTAAAGAGAACAGTGATAGTCAAATGTTTAAGAACTGGACGCTATATGTTGGCCTTAAAATTCCATGCTGTTTCCATGCAATCGCGAGAAACAACTGAAAATCTTTGGGATTTTAAAAGAATGTCAAGTATTGAACAATTTGAACCGTTATAACGGCTTATGCCAGAACAAACTTGTTTAAAGTAAATTGTATAAATGCTTTTAAGGTCTAGACTAGACCAATTATGTCAGCAATATCTTAGTAGAAAATCGAAGAAATAGGAAATAACCCTATTAGAATTAAAATTGTAATAAGTAATAAGTTAATACGAAAGGTACGATAAATTAGCTATTTAGGATGCGGTGTTAGCTATAGTTATGATCAAGACTTAGATATAAAATTAATGAAATATCAAATGATGTGCGGAACAATAAGAAGAAGAAAAGCCCCACAAATGAAATTTTATAAAGTGATGGCTGTGCCGGCCCTTTTTTACGGAAGTGAATCATGGATTCACAAGAAGAAAGATGAAAACCGTATCCAAGTACCAGAGATGAAATTCTTAGGAACGTTTAGAGATTGCACCAGAAGGGACAGAATAAAAAATCTGATGTGTTACACTCACATGACTTTCTCTACTCTTGTACAATCTATTTTTACAAAATATGCCTATTCTCCATATGCTTCATATTAATCGAGATATCGAGATGTCAATCTTATTTGTAATTTTCTTGTAGATGCAAGGGGAATATGGTAGCTTTTAAGCGATAGTCAAATATTTTATCGCTGGTTGCTATGTAGCGCATTCCATTCTCTTTGCATGTCCAGGACATAAAAAAATCTGATGTGTTACACTCACATGACTTTCTCTACTCTTGTACAATCTAATTTTACAAACGCCTATTCTCCATATGCTTCATGTTAATCGAGATATCGAGATGTCAATCTTATTCGTAATTTTCTTGTAGATGCAAGGGGAATATGGTAGCTTTTAAGCGATAGTCAAATATTTTAACGCTGGTTGCTATGTGGCGAATTCCATTCTCTTTGCATGTTCAGGACATAAAAAAATCTGATGTGTTACACTCACATGACTTTCTCTACTCTTGTACAATCTATTTTTACAAACACCTATTCTCCATATGCTTCATATTAATCGAGATATCGAGATGTCAATCTTATTGCAATTTTCTTGTAGATGCAAGGGGAATATGGTAGCTTTTAAGCGATAGTCAAATATTTTATCGCTGGTTGCTATGTGGCGCATTCCATTCGCTTTGCATGTCCAGGACATAAAAAAATGAATAACGAATTTGAGAAAAAGTATACATTATCTTAAACATATGATATTTTAAACAAAATCGTTAGAGCCATTTTTGAGAAAATTAAAATTTTCGAAAAATGTTCCATGTAAAGGGTAGTCTGGGGTGGGGGGATTTTCTTGAAAACCTTCGTGTCGCATCTCTGGAAGATACTGAACCTAAATACCAAGTTTGGTGTTTATCCGACTGTTCGTTTTTGAGTTATGCTGTTCACAGACACACACACACACAGACACACACACAGACACACAGACACACACACAGACACACACACGGACATGTTTCCAAAAATGCTTTTTTTGGATTCAGGAGGTCTCAAAACATGTATTTCCGGTGAAATCTCAGTATCGAATTTTTGGGTGGAATGCAATACTTCCCCTACTTACTATACGTAGTAGAGAAAGTAAAAATGAATAACGAATTTGGGAAAAAGTATAAGTATTGGAAAATTTAAGGAAATAACAAGCAATATCTCGAAAACGGTTCACTCAACAAAAGAAACGTATATGACATAAGTTGTGTATTTTAACGCGATCTACATTTTTCATGTAGTAAAATTTTGTCTATCTCTTATGGTTTACCAGTTATGCAAAAGTCGTTCACAATGAAGAATATTTTTGGAGACATTCCCAGAAAATTCGAGATATACATTTTATTTGTCATGACAATATCTTAAACATATGATATTTTAATCAAAATCGTTAGAGCCGTTTTTGAGAAAATTAAAATTTTCGAAAAATGTTCCATGTAAAGGGTAGTCTGGGGTGGGGGGATTTTCTTGAAAACCTTCGTGTCGCATCTCTGGAAGATACTGAACCTAAATACCAAGTTTGGTGTTTATCCGACTGTTCGTTTTTGAGTTATGCTGTTCACAGACACACAGACAGACAGACACACAGACACACAGACACACAGACACACAGACACACAGACAGACACACACACGGACATGTTTCCAAAAATGCTTTTTTTGGATTCAGTGATTCTCAAAACATGTATTTCCGGTGAAATCTCAGTATCGAATTTTTGGGTGGAATGCAATACTTCCCCTACTTACTATACGTAGTAGAGAAAGTAAAAATGAACAAATAAGAGAGGAATTGGGTACTAATGCAATAAAGATAACATTTTATATCACAGAGAAAATTGGAGAGAGCAAAGAAGAAACTCGTATCCCAAAAATGGCCCTGAAATATCGAGCTATGTCAGTTGTCTCCACGTAAACATGTTTACGGAAAATCATTAAGTCACTTGCGTCTGGAGTTTATAAAAGCAGTACGTCAATTGCACCTGGGTTTTTACTTTCTCTACTACGTATACTAAGTAGGGGAAGTATTGTATTGCACCCAAAAATTCGATACCGAGATTTCACCGGAAATACATGTTTTGAGATCCCCTGAATCCAAAAAAGCACTTTTGGAAACATGTCCGTGTGTCTGTCTGTGAACAGCATAACTCAGAAACGAATAGTCGGATAAACACCAAACTTGGTATTTTGGTTCAGTATCTTCCAGAGATGCGACACGAAGGTTTTCAAGAAAATGGCCCCACCCCAGATTACCCTTTACATGAACATTTTTCGAAAATTTTAAATTTTCTCAAAAATGGCTCTAACGATTTTGATTAAAATATCATATGTTTAAGATATTTTCATGATAAATGAAATGTTTACCTCGAATTTTCTGGGAATGTCTCCAAAAGTATTCATCATTGTGAACGACTTTTGCATAACTGGTAAACCATAAGAGATAGACAAAATGTTACTACACAAAAAATGTAGATCGCGTTAAAATACACAATTTATGTCATATACATTTTTTTGTTGAGTGAATCATTTTCGAGATATTGCTTGTTATTCCCTTAAACTTTCCAATACTTATACTTTTTCTCAAGTGGAAATTCGTTGCTCTTTTTATTTTGTCCTGGTAATGCAAAGAGAATGGAATACTCCAAATAGCAACCAGCTCTTAAAATATTTGACTATCGCTTTAAGCTTACCAATTCTCCTTGCACCTACAAGAAAATTAGCAATAAGGTTAACATCTCGATTAACATGAAGCATATGGAGAATAAGCGTTTGTAAAAATATTTTGTACAAGAGTAGGGAAAGTCATGTGAGTGTAATACATCAGATTTTTATTTATGCTATTCATAACTTCCTCTAAGTTCTGATAAAATAATCTCGAGTCATTTTCTATCCTTTCTTCTGGGGCATATAATGCAACAATGGTCATACAACCTCTACCTGAGTCTTATTCTTAACCTTAAAATTCGTTCATTAATGAAGCAATAGCTGCGGATCTTGCTCCACCACTTTTCCTTGTAAATATTACTGAAATAGTCTTACTCAGGGAGCAGCGAACCTGCCGATGTGAGCTCCAGGGCCTTCTGACCCGGAAGGTAGTACCTGGTAAGAGTCCCATCCATGGAATAACGTGGGGGATTGAGTTTTTTAAATGTAGTGAAGGCAACTAACCTAGGAGAAGATGACTTTAAAATTAAACTCCTGGTCCCCAGATTGGGGGTTATGCAGTACCTTACTCACGTAAAAGAGATAATTACTCATAAACTCCAAATTAATAGCCGGATGGATCCAGCTAAAACTAAACAGACTTTGGCTGTGAATAAAGCCATTCTGCATATTATCATCCAAAAACTCGTTCTATAAGAGACAATCCACAATGCAATAGTCTTTAAATTTTATATCTTCAAATGCCAGATCAATAAGTAGAATGTGTTTAACTAGAAAGTAAAAACTAGTAAAGTGAAATGGGAACACTTTGAATTAGCTATTATGCATCAATTACATTTCTTCTCATGTTTGCAATTCACAAGAATTAAACAATTTTATTTATACATTTTCGGTGAGACATAGGGACAAACATTGACCGAAATTTAAATGTACTAGCAATAAGAGATCAAGAAATACTTGTTGGTTACTTAAATTAACTCGCGCTAGGAGTAGATATGAACTTTTGAGGCAAATATTGTTTGATATATCAAGATTTTAATCTTAAATACATGCAGTCTATAATAGAAACTAAATTAAATTTCAGGAAAGAAATTCATCACAATGCCAGGTTCCATGGGATTCTGTATAAAAGTTCTGTAAGAAACGGAAAACTTTAATCAGTTCTATCAATCAGCTTAATCAGTTGTGCTAAACAATTGATACAGGAAATGGCATGACCAAAACATCCTTTGAAAGTGCAACAGTATTGAGTGATGACTTCTTCCCAGTCGACTCGCTAAACAACAGCAAATGTACTTCGATCATTCAACAGTCACTTTGTTCCCCTGATACTCAGGACGATATCCCCTTTTCTGCAATGGAAACTGCATGTATTATTATCAAACAGAATGGTAAGAAAGCGGTTGGTTATGACTTCAAACAAGCCGATTATTAAACATTTGCGCTTGGAGTTACCTGCGTTCTTTCGAAGCATCTACAATTTGTCTAGAGTTAGGCGTGTTTCCTCATGCTTGGAAAATCAGAATTGTTAAAATAATTCCGAAATCTCATGCGAAAAAAAAACTTTTGTTTTTCAGACCTATAAGCTTACTGCCAATAATGGGAGAAATACTAGAAAAGCTCTGAATGGACCGAATAATGATACTACCTTCACAAAAACAATTTACTCAGCAAAAAATTAGTGTGGATCATACGAAACAGATCAACAGAAGATGCGGTTGCAAGAGTAACATTCCGTTTAAAAAAATCTGTGTTACATTCACATAACATTTTCTACCCTCTATTGTTTATTAGTAGATATACAAACTATTCTAAAACTCCGGTAGTCCTCGTGTGGTAGATTTACGGCACGTAAAAGAACCTCAAGCCGGATAAACAGAGCTCTGAGCAAAATAACCGGTCTTTCACGCCCAATATAGAATGGGACGCTAAGGACCACAGCAGTTAAAGATCGTCCATAAATAAACCTTAATTCAATTCAATTTTATAAACTATTCTTACTACAGTTTATTTTTCTATTTAATTTTAATTCAAATAAACATTTGCAGAAATATCTACATTACACATTTCATTATAGCGGCAAAGGGTACAGGATAGTAACATGTTTAAGAGCTGGACGCTATATTAAACTGGCGTTAAAATTCCATATCTTTCGATGCAATCGCAAGAAACAACTGCATATAGAAAGGATTTATAGCGTATATATCTTTAACATATGGTAATTTAATTAACATCGTTAGCGACATTTTAAAAAATGCTCCATAGAAAAGATAGGTGGGAGTGCTTTTTTTAAATTGTCGTGTCGCATCTTTGGAAAATACTGCACTTAAATGCCAAGTTTGGTATTGTCCGACTTTTCATTTTTGAGTTACGCCGTTCACACACACACACACACACACACACACACACACACACACACACACACACACAGACCTCAAAACATATATTTCCGGTGAAATTTCGAAATATAATTTTTGGGTGGAATACAATACTCCCCCTGCTTACTATATGTGGTGGAGAAATTAATAATATGGAATACTTGTATCGTTGGATATATCTGGTGCCTTCAACCACGCTAGGTGGCCAAGAATCTTCTTCCAACTTAAGAAGAAAAGATTTCCAAAGAATCGTTCTCACTCAAAACTGTTTTAAAAATCTGATGTGTTACACTCACATGACTTTCTCTACTCTTGTAAAACCGCTTATTCTCCATATGCTTCATGTTAATCGAGATATCGAGATGTTAATCTTATTGTGTTTTCTTATAGATGCAAGGGGAATTGGTAAGCTTTAAGCTATAGTCAAGAGTTTTAAGAGTTGGTTGCTATGTGCAGTATTCCATTCTGTTTGCATTACCAGGACAAAAAAATCTGATGTGTTACACTCGCATGACTTTCTCTACTCTTGTACAAACTATTTTTACAAACGCTTATTCTCCATCTACTTCATGTTAATCGAGATAAGCATTTGCAGAAACTATCTTATTGCTAATTTTCTTGTAGATGTAAGGACAATATATATTTACAAGGGCAATTTGGAAATACAGTAGATTTTAAGCACATACATATCTCTTAATAGCTGGTTGCTAGGTGCAGCACCATTCCCTTTGCCACAGATTAATACTCTTTGCATATCCAAGACAAAAAAATTAATAACGAATTCCCATTTGAGAAAATAAGTATTGAAAAATTTAAGGGAATAACAAGCAATATCTCGAAAATGGTTCACTCAACAAAAAACATGTTTATGACATAAATTGTGTACTTTAACGCGATGTACATTTTTTGTGTAGTAAAATTTTGTCTATCTCTTATGGTTTACCAGTTATGCAAAAGTCGTTCACAATGAAGAATACTTTTGGAGACATTCCCATAACTTTGGAAACATTCCCAGAAAATTCAGGATATACATTTTATTTGTCATGAAAATATCATAAACATATGATATTCCAATCAAAATCGTTAGAGCCATCTTGAGAAAATTAAAATTTTCGAAAAATCGTCCATTTAAAGGGTAATCTGGGTTGGGGGATTTTCTTGAAGACGTTCGTGTCGCATCTCTGGCAGATACTGAACCTAAATACCAAGTTTGATGTTTATCCGACTGTTCGTTTCTGAGTTATGCTGTTCACAGACACACATACACATAGACACAGACACACACGGACATGTTTCCAAAAATGCTTTTTTTGGATTCAGGGGGTCTCAAAACATGTATTTCCGGTGAAATCTCGGTATCGAATTTTTGGGTGGAATACAATATTTCCCCTACTTACTATACGTAGTAGAGAAAGTAAAAATCAAAGGCACAAGGTACCCTGTGTCGATCTACAGTGGAGATGAATATAATCAAAGGTTATCCACAAGGTTGTGCGTGCAGACCTGGATTCTGAAATACACTGTATGAAGACCTACAATTGAAGCTACCGTAAAACTGCGATATTGTTGCACTGTTGATGCTATGGTGTTTGAGCCTCAGAAATATCACAATTAACATTAGTAACGAGCAAAGCTCTGGATCAAATATCTAAATGGGTTCTGGATAATAAGTTAGTCTTAAATATGCATAGCACAGTCTAAGATTGCAAAGACCTCAGCTTGAAAAACCGTGACAAATAGTCCAAGGGGAATGACAAGCCTGGTTCTAGGGTTCAAGTGGGCTCAAAGAAATCTTTGCCAAATTCAGCGAGGATTCAGGCTCCGAATTATTAGAGGATACATGACAATTTCCACCGATACTTCTCTAATCCTTTCCGGTATAGCCCCTCTATCTCTCAGTAACCTACGAAGTCAAGAGGGCATATGCTGGTTGTTTACACGTTCCTCTTGTTATCGAAGGTAGCGTTCCATTCCTGGAAGCTGGGCATCCTGGTGTACACTGGAACTGGTGAAACAAAATTATGTAAGAATATTCCGACATTAGCACCTTTTCTAAAGGCTCACGAATAGATGAACTATGAAGAAACAGAACAACCCAGTTACGTAGTATGCTCTTTCGTAGTTTACAACTGTAGAGATCATGACAAAGAAATATTTAGCAAAGGATTTAGTCTAGATTCTATCTGCTCCATTTATCGAGCAGAAATGTTTGCTTTAGATCAAGCTATAGGATGCTATTTTTAAAACTTATCAACTTAACACCTGTGTTCACAGTGATTCAAACATCTCTCATTAGCCTTGAAGACACTATAACAACAATCCTCTAGAAAATACAATTAGAAAGAGCATTATTCAAAATACCAAACATATGTGTCTATGGCCATGCTGAAATTCTTGAAAATGACAGAGCTGATCAAATCGTAAAACTTTCTGCCAAATCCAACTTGGAATTCTATTCGTTATGTCCAAATTCATATTTAATTTTTTCTAAAGAAAGAAATAGAAAATTAAAATATACCTCGGGTTAAGCAGCGTAAATAAGATATAAGACAACTAATAAGATAATTTTTCCTTCGGTTTTTCATCACATCTCTTGCAAGTATTTCATATCAAATTGCATTGTTACACAATTTATTACTGGACACAGAGAATTTAAAAGTTACCTGCAAAGTTACCTCATCTGGAGTCATCAGATAGTTTTATTTGCAAATGTGAAATGTTAGAAGAAACAATATTACACCAGCTCTTCCAGTTCAATCGTAAACATATCATAAGATAATTTTACAAGATCATCTCTAACATTGTAAATTCAGTTATACACAGCCACTGACAAAATTATTCACTAAATCATGTTACACCCCTGCTTTTATATAATTTTTTCTACCATTTATTCATACATTTAATTGTTTATAATGGGTTAACTTATTATTTATTTGTTTGTTTCATTTTGTATAATGTGTATTTATAAAGTAACATGCCATTTGGTGTAATAAGGTACAAATATTTGTTGTAGAATTAATAATAATAATAGCCATTATTATTCCTAAATATAAAACTATACTTGGAATCGAGAAAATACTCCCCTGAAAATGTGAAAGAAACTGATATAAAACTGCATCATGAGAAACATTTTAAATTGGGAAAAATTTAAGAAAACAAAGGTATAGTAAAATTACATTTAATATTTCTTGCAATATTTGCATATCCATTTAAATAACCAGAAAAGGCAATTTGGATTCTGATTATAATAAGTTTGAGGATTTTATTCCATGGAAATTTAAAAAAAAAACAATTTTTTTAAATGTTGTTGAATACTTATCTTTATAGAGGTGCTAACGATGGTCCCTTTTGATTTTTCGTTTGTATTTGCAATTCTGTTTTATGCATGGGTTGTAGGAAAACTACTGTATGTTTGCTAAATCCTAAATAAAACATTATTATTGTGTATATTTATTACTATTTTATTATTAATATTATTATTGGCTACTGACAAACTCTTCATTTGATTCCATAACAGTGACTCTTTCATTAAGCCTTTTGTAAAAAGGTGTACTACGGGATAGGCTGCTGATAGTTGCATTTCTGCATTCCTTATTGCAATGGTAAAGAGATAGTAGATCCAGCTTTTGACATCAGTGTTACGGAATACCAAATCTTGCAATGTACAGTTACTGCAACGATGAGAATTCCAACTAGAAACTGTACATTTGCAGACATTTTTATTTCTTTGGGTTTTACCTACTCTGCTGCTTCAAACCATAAGTTTTTATAATTTTCTATTATGTTACTCGCATATCAATGCTAAAATGAAACCAATTATTACAAACTTAAAAGCACAATGCGGAAATACTTCGGCACAATTCGGCTGTAACACAATCCAAGGACATAAAGGTCAATAAAATCTCTTAATCTCATTACAGAAGCCTCTCCAAGTAATATACAAGATATGCGAGGGCGGATCGAAAAGAAACGCACAATAATTTTCTTTACAAAAAAGTTTAATAGTTACAACAAAACAAAAATCACAAATGAACTTACACCTTTTACCTACTTTTCTACATAGTCACCAAGTTTCTCAACACATTTCTCCCATCGTAAATTCAGTTTCAATATGCCCTATTCGTAGAAGGCCGTTTCCATGAAGTATAGCCATCTGCGGACTGCTGATTTCACTTCCACATCTACCGCAAAGCGTTTGCCAACCAGGAATTTTTTCATGGGACCAAACAGATAAAGTACGACGATGCAAGGTTCGGACTGTATGGTGGATGCTGGAGCATCCTCAACCAAATTTGGTAATTTACTGACGAACAGCAGCAGCAACATGGGGCGAGCATTGTCATGAAAATTTTGACATCGTCAGCATTCATGTTGTGGCGTTTCTCACTAAGGGCACGACACATCTTCACCAAAGTTTTCATGTAGGCTGCAACATTCACAGTGGTCCGTGTTCAGCAAAGTCCACCAATACGACACCTTGCATATCCCAGAACACCGTCACAAGCACTTTCCTAGCAGATTGAGTCACTTTGAATTTTTTCTTCACTGGGGAACCAGCATGTTTCCACTCCATACGTGCCTGCTTTGTTTCGGGCGTGTAGTGGTATGCCCACGACTCATCACCAGTGATGATTCCTTTCAGAAAGACGTGCCCTTCTGCGGTGTACCGCGTTAGGTGATCTAAGCTCATCAATTGCTGGTCCTTGTGGTTGTCTGTCAGGTTCTTAGGCACCCAGCGAGCACTAACTTTACGAAATTTCAACGTGTTATGAACAATATGGAAATGTACTATAGGAAAAGTTGAACTGTTGCGATAAGTTTCGTAGTTGCACACGCCGGTCGTTTAAATTTGCCGCCTCAATGCCTCTGACATTCTGCGGGGATGCAGCTGTTACCGGCCTCCCAGAGCGTGGCGAATCACTTAGATTCACACGGCCCTCTAGGAAGAATGCACACCACCTGGAGACATTGCTAGGGTCCATACAATCATTCCCATATACGCCACGCATGTCCCTGTGAATATCACTCGGTTTATGCCCTTTGGCCGACAAATATCGAACCACACCTCTCTGCTCTTCACACGTGGACGACAGTAACATGCGCGCCATATTTGTTGCGTAGTTCACGCTTCTCTCGCTAGAGCTGCACAAGAAACAAAAAATACCCTCTGTAGTGAAAACTTCAAACTAGATCTGTGTGAAATTGCAACATTCCTGCTGCAATACCAAGGCACAAAAAATTATTGTGCATTACTTTTGCCCTCGTAATTTAGACGTTTTTCTGATCGTCTTGCGGGGACTTTCTTACTGATGAATACAATAGCTAACGATGAACACTGACCCTCTCCACTTCTACTTTATTAGCTCACTACGTGTGACAAATGAGCATTCGTATGATTCAAAACCAACCTATTCTCGTCGTTAATATTGTAGATACATTTTTAGAAGATTATTATTTTGCAGCCACAGCATCTGTTGAAGGTAAATTATAGTCTTGCACCAAAGATGCAGTAGCAAATTCTATACGTCACCTCCGCTGAAAAGAATCGTTATATGGTCACCCTTTAATCAGTGTATAAAATTACGTTTCTCTCTTCTGTAAAACAATTTTAATCATAAGCTTCTAATGCATGTGAATAAATATTTTTCTTCGTAGGAATTATTAAACGTACTTATTGAAAATTTAAATTTCTGTGCATTCATGCTGCTAATAGTTTCAACAGAAAGAAAAAAAAATTATGATGTGTTACATTCACATGGCTTTCTCTACCCTCTATATCTTAACAGTGAGTATAAAAATTATTCTTCCGACAGTTTATTACTTTCTCTACTACGTATAGTAAGTAGGGGAAGTATTGCATTCCACCCAAAAATTCGATACCGAGATTTCACCGGAAATACATGTTTTGAGACCTCCTGAATCCAAAAAAAGCATTTTTGGAAACATGTCCGTGTGTGTGTCTGTGTGTGTGTGTCTGTGTGTGTGTCTGTATGTGTGTGTGTCTGTGTGTGTGACTGTGAACAGCATAACTCAAAAACGAACAGTCGGATAAGCACCAAACTTGGTATTTAGATTCAGTATCTTCCAGAGATACGACACGAAGGTTTTCAAGAAAATCCCCCCACCCCAGACTACCCTTTACATGGAAGATTTTTCGAAAATTTTAATTTTCTCAAAAATGGCTCTAACGATTTTGATGAAAATATCATATGTTTAAGATAAGGTTATGAGAAATGAAATGTATATCTCGAATTTTCTGGGAATGTCTCCAAAAGTATTCTTCATTGTGAACGACTTTTGCATAACTGGTAAACCATAAGAGATAGACAAAATTTTACTACACAAAAAATGTAGATCGCGTTAAAATACACAACTTATGTCATATACATTTCTTTTGTTGAGTGAACCGTTTTCGAGATATTGCTTGTTATTTCCTTAAATTTTACAATACTTATACTTTTTCTCACATTCGTTATTCATTTTTTTTATGTCCTGGACATGCAAAGAGAATGGAATGCGCCACATAGCAACCAGCGTTAAAATATTTGACTATCGCTTAAAAGCTACCATATTTCCCTTGCATCTACAAGAAAATTACCAATAAGATTGACATCTCGATATCTCGATTAACATGAACCATATGGAGAATAAGCGTTTGTAAAATTAGATTGTACAAGAGTAGGGAAAGTCATGTGAGTGCAACACATCAGATTTTTTTCTATCTACTTCATTTTAACCCGATAAATCTTACCGTGAAAAATAGCTGCATTACGAATTTCGTTAGAAATACAAATAATATAGCCATTGTAAAATATTTAAGAACTGAACCCTGTATGCTGGTCTTAAAATTCCATGCTGTATCCATAACATCGTGAGGAACAACTGAACATCGGCAGGACTTTTAAAAGAGGCTAAATATTCATAAAATCTGATGTGTTACACTCACATGACTTTCTCTACTCTTGTACAAAATATTTTTACAAACGATTATTCTCCATCTACTTCATGTTAATCGAGATAAACATTTGCAGACTCTATCTTATTGCTAATTTTCTTGTAGATGTAAGGGGAATATATATTTACAAGGGCAATATAGAAATACAGTAGCCTTTAGGCACATACATATCTCGTAATAGCTGGTTGCTAGGTGCAGCACTATTCCCTTTGCCACAGATTAATACTCTTTGCATATCCAAGACAAAAAAATTAATAACGAATTCCCATTTGAGAAAATAAGTATTGAAAAATTTAAGGGAATAACAAGCAATATCTCGAAAACGGTTCAGTCAACAACAAAAAATGTATGACATAAATTGTGTATTTTAACGCGATCTACATTTTTTGTGTAGTAAAATTTTGCCTATCTCTTATGGTTTACCAGTTATGCAAAAGTCGTTCACAATGAAGAATACTTTTGGAGACATTCCCAGTAAATTCAAGATATACATTTTATTTGTCATGAAAATATCTTAAACATATGATATTTTAATCAAAATCGTTAGAGCCATTTTTGAGAAAATTAAAATTTTTGAAAAATCTCCATGAAAGGGTAATCTGGGTTGGGGGGATTTTCTTGAAAAGCTTCGTGTCGCATCTCTGGATGATACTGAACCTAAATACCAAGTTTGGTGTTTATCCGACTGTTCGTTTCTGAATTATGCTGTTCACAGACAGACACACAGACTGACATGTTTCCAAAAATACTTTTTTGGATTCAGGGGGCTCAAAACATGTATTTCCGGTGAAATCTCGGTATCGAATTTTTGGGTGGAATACAATACTTCCCCTACTTACTATACGTAGTAGAGAAAGTAAAAATTAACCAATAATTACGGATATCTTAGAAAGGGCTGATTGCGTAAAAAAGTTATTTAAAATAAATTGTATGTTTTAAAGAGATCTACATTTTTTGTATAGTACGTTTTTCGTCTATCGCTTAACGTTTACCAGTTATGGAAGAGTATAAAAATTTTCTTCCGAATGAAGTGGATTTCACAGGTATTCCCAGAAATTTCAAGATATACATTTAATTTGTTGATTAAATATCTTTAGTATATTTCCTTTTAATAAAAATTATTAGAGCCATTTTAAGAAAATCAAAATATTCTAAAAATATTTCATATAAAGGGGAGTTTGGTGTGTGAGTTTTTTCTTCAAAATATTCGTGTCGCATCTTTGGAAGTTACTGAATTTAAATATCAAGTTTTGTATTTATCCGATATTTCGTTTCTGAGTTATGCTGTTGAAAGGCACACTCGGACCATTTTCTAAGAAAATGAGGAAGGGGTAGGTCAGGAAGAGCTCAGATGGATAATATTATATCAGCAATGCCTGATCGGAAACCTAGCATGATGGTAAATCATGGGAACTGGATATGACAAATGACCTTAGTGCTGTATAAGCTCGCATAATGCGTACGTACATACATACAAACATACATATTTACGCAGTTATAAGACCTATTATCGATAAACACAATCAATATGTCCAATCCGTGGCGAAATTTTATATTTCAAGTTAGAATAGACGCCTTCTTTAAGGGACACTTTCTGATATACATACATATATATTATTTTACTGGCCGATTTATACTGTCTTTAGAAGATTTGATGTCATTATAAAACTAAAAAAGGAGATATACAGGGCTTTCATTTCAAAATTTCCCAGCCTGAATAACAATTTATTTAAATTTAATTTAAACAAAAAGCACTTCAACTTAAATATTGAGGGAGGCAGCTTAAAACTAGTCTTAATTGCGTTTTAGGTTTCACCCCCTCACTTCAGCCACCACCACTTTGAAATTTCAAATGACACCCCTATATTTTCATACTTAAATATGAAAGAGTATTCAATTGTTTATACACCTCATTCATTTTACATCTTTTACCTGGCAACCAGACAAGAAACACAGTTTTTGGGGCTAAATCAAATGTTTAAAATGTGCTTCATTGTTGGCAAAACAGTAATACAGTCAATTTTGGAACTCCTCGCGAACTTTCTGGTGTGTTCCATTACTAATCCGATTACATCTTTGGGTTATTCTATTTCTCTGTTCTTGAATATTCTCAGGCGGAGGAATATAAACAACTGATTTTAAATGATCCCTTCGGAAGAAGTCAATCGGCGTCAGGTCTGGAGATCTCGCCGGCCATTCTAGAGCACCTCTACTACTAATCCATTTCCCTGGAAGTCTATCCAGTCATTGTCGCACGGGTACTGCATAACGTGGGGGAGCTCTGCCTCGGGAGGGAGCGAGAGAAAAGGGGGAGTGGGGTTATTAATAACAAATCTCTGGCTTAAAATTCTTTCCAATGAGAGCGCAATTCATGAAACTTAGTAATTAATGCAAAATTGAGTTTTTTGTTTATGGACGCTCTTTAAATACTATGGTTCTTAGCGTCCCATTCTATATTGGGCGTAAAATAGCGGTAATTTTGCTCAGAGGCCTCTTTATCAGGCTTGAGTTTCTTTTACGTGCCGTAAATCTACTTTCCTTTCGAAGGAAGCCATGCTAAGGATTTTTTACGCCCGAAAAATTAAATTGCCCTCCGCCAGGTTTGAACCCGCGACCTCGGAAACTGAGGCTAGCAAGGAGGGCGATAATAAATGCAAAGACAACCGAGCAAGATGGCTCTGCGGTAACGTGCGAGGCTCGAACTCGGGAGCTCCTGAGTTTGATTCCTGGGGCCGGCCACACTGACCAGGTTTTTTGTGGTTTTCCCTGGTTGGCAAGGCGAATTCTGGAGTGGTTTTTGTTCTAGCACGTAATTTGTTGTACGAGAGCACCGTATATTTAAAATAATTTTTATTTAATTGAATTTTATTAATAAACTATTTTGGCAGAATGTTTCAGCTAGGCCTAGGGGCGTTGCAGTGTCGGTCGGTGTCCCATAGATGGCGCAAATGCTTGCTCGTTGGAAAGGTCCTCTCGGCCCTGCCAGATGGCAGGTGGGTCGGAATTTTCCCGGTTTCGTCAGAGAGAATCCTTCTCTGAGCTTGTGATCGGGTTATCAAGCTTGAAATCGTTGGGGACCTCTGCGCATCTCTGTCGGCCGCTCTGCCTGCTGCCTATAGCCTTCTGAGGTTCGTTCGCCTCATCAAATCACCCTGGAGCTGTGAGCACAAAAGATCCGTGTTGGGTCTAGGTGCGAGGTGTCCCTGGCTATTCATTCATTCAGTACAAACATAATAAAAATGCTTATACGTTTTAACATAAAATGTGAAAAGAGATTCAGTGCTGTGTGCACTATCCATTGGAGCTGAAATAGATTTCGCTTGATAGAAGCAGAACGCCAAGACCTCTCTCTCTCTCTCTCTCTCTCTCTCTCTCTCTCTCCCTCTCACCACAGCGTGTAGTTAGCCTATGATGAGCACTGGGAGAAAGGCGACGCGAACGTGTCCTATACTAACAGCAATAGCATGTACGTTACTTGTGAACGCCTGTGTACATCTTGGCAGTGCTACAGAGAAATTGTAAATGTTTAACCTTGCTCTCCCTTACACTTTGCCCCCTTCCCAACTGTAAAGATACCCGCGTTAATAAAATACTACTACCACTACCACTACCACTACCACTACCACTACCACCACCAACACCACCACCACTACCACTACCACTACCACTACCACTACTACTACTACTACTGCTGCTGCTGCTGATAATAATAATAATAATAATAATAATAATAATAATAATAATAATAATAATAATAATAATAATAATAATGATAATAATAATACGAAGGTCACCCAGAAAATAAGGCCATTTGGCTTTACTATATTCAGAAAGAATATTTTATTAAAACAAAACGCAAAACCTTATTTTATTTCTCCATATAATTAATCATTTAAGCATTTGCTATTCCAGTGTAATAGTCAGGTGCCAGCAGTCCCTTAAGCCAAGATGTGCGGACACAATTTCTCAAGCAAAGAACGAGAAATGTTTGAGAAAGAAATCTATAACACGTCTGGGGTTAGACGTCTGTCTTGCACGATTTTGTTATTCAGCGGATTTTCCAAATCACCTGGGATGAGTGATGGACGACCAGTTTGAGTTTCGTGCACATTTGAGTATTCATTGTTGAATAACCATACACTTAATTTAGTGATGGTAAATTTCTACAGGTTTTACTTCCTTCCGAGCTTTTAAAACCTCATTACTTCTCGCCTCAGAGACTGCGGGACTTTGTATCACACAGCTCATTTTAAACAATCACAGGATTCACAATGACAACTTATTTCGACTGAAACTCAGACACAATGAGAAAAGATATCGAGGCAAACATTCGACCTTGGACAGAAGCGATCTGGCAGTGCGAATGCGCAAACGGTCGTTATTGCCTGGATGATCCTCGTAGTAGTAGTAATAATAATAATATAAATAATAATAATAATAATAACAACAACTCGAATAAGTGGACCTTAAAGGTTTACTTCTTGATCGTACGCCACTGACAACACGCGTTGGACATTTTATACCTGATTGACCCAACAATGTCGCCCATTCACAGCAGATTGGCATACCAAAAATTAACATTACGCATGCGCCGTTCCCACGTCATCGCGTAGCATATCGATCCATCGATCTGGAGACTCGATATTACATCACGTTGGACGGCCGGTCGTGGGAACGAGACCACCGTTGTGCCCTCCTGATTTGCATATTCGCTCCACTTCGATAGATATTTCTTCATCTCGAGCCCCATATTAGGTCCTTGTGAAACATGACAGTCTTAAGTCAAACTGACGCTCTGTGCCACCATGTTTGTTTGTCCGTAGCAGCTTCGTGCAGAAGGGAATCGTTAAAGCGATCGATGCGTTAACTCATTCAATAATATTAATTCATAAGCTAATATGGAAAAGAAAAAGAATTGCGGGTTGCATCTAAATAACGCAGAAGGCTACTGCAGACGAAACATCGATACTTGCCATATTTGTTTACTTAGCAAAGATCATTTGGTGATATATGAGTCTATTCCACTAACGAAAAGGAACTGCACTTTTTGTCCCCAAAATAAAATGCAATGCCATATATTATAAGAAAAACGTATTTGTGGGATCATAGCACTTCAAAAACCTATTACTTTATTTTGCCATTGCAGGTCCTGTTTTAAGTTATGTCCATTTCCAAAATGTCAAATAGTTATTTTGAACATCTATTCTTTTTTCACACACGTCCAGTTCATGCTGAAATGGTTGAAAGTCTACTTCGCTGCATGTAGAGCTGCCAATCTAATCTACCTACAATTTTAAGCCTTCTTTGCTGCGTACTTGCGGTACTTATCTGTATCAAATCTTAAACTTTTGATATACATACATGCATACATTTGCTAGGTAAATTTTACAATTTCAGTCTTGTCTGTTAATTTCTCATTCCTCTTCAATTTAAGAATCAATCTTTCCTTTACTTATATTACCTGCCATTATTAAAAACTAATGCTGGCATTAATTTTATAGCGACTACCAGCAAACTTAAGCAATCGTCCTAAAGCTAACATGACGCACTCGTGTCAGCTTACAATATTAATTAATATAATTGTTTCAGTTATCTGTTAATAACACTTTGATATCATTGATACTTCTAATTATTAACGTCGTCCAAATACGTGCAATACACATCTGTTAAATGCACAAGAGTGTCTAGGATAAAGATTCACCTTCAGTTTGTTTTTTCACACATTTCCTCCACATTTCGTAATGCACTGGCGCAATATATAATTACGCAACTGTTACACAAAATTATACTACACTCTTATCCTACAGTTAAGAAACTGACACTCGCATAGCAAAAGCGAAATATACTAGATTATATGTACTCTTCACATTTTGTCAGAATTTCTTTTTGAATTTGAATTTATGTTGAAATGAAGATATTGCTTCATGAATGAATGAGTGCACAGCCATTCACCTTATAAACTGCAGGGATCCAACAGACTACGCGTTTTCATAATATGCAGGATAACAAGATAAGCGGAATAAAAACTCACTGTAATAAAAACAGTCAGAAAAATCTGATGCAATAAATTCACGTGGCTTTCTCTACCCTCTATCGTTTATTAATGAGTATAAAAGCTCCTATTACGAAAACTTATTACTTTCTCTACTACGTATAGTAAGTAGGGGAAGTATTGTATTCCACCCAAAAATTCGATACCGAGATTTCACCGGAAATATAGTTTTGAGACCCCCTAAATCCAAAAAAAAAAGGATTCTTGGAAACATGTCCGTGTGTGTGTGTCTGTCTGTGTGTCTGTGTGTGTGTCTGTCTGTGAACAGCATAACTCAGAACCGAACAGTCGGATAAACACCAAACTTGGTATTTAGGTTCAGTATCTTCCAGAGATGCGACACGAAGCTTTTCAAGAAAATCCCCCACCCTAGATTACCCTTTACATGGAACATTTTTCCAAAATTTTAATTCTCTCAAAAGTGGCTCTAACGATTTTGATTAAAACATCATATGTTTAAGATATTTTCATGACAAACGAAATGTATATCTCAAATTTTCTGGGAATGTGTCCAAAAGTATCTTCATTGTGAACGACTTTTGCATAACTGGTAAACCATAAGAGATAGACAAAATTTTACTGCACAAAAAATGTAGATCGCGTTAAAATACACAATTTATATCATATACATTTTTTTTGTTGAGTGAACCATTTTAGAAATATTGCTTGTTATTCCCTTAAATTTTCCAATAGTATACTTTTGCTCAAATGGGAATTCGTTATTCACTTTTTTATGTCCTGGTAATGCAAAGAGAATGGAATACTCCACATAGAAACCAGCTCTTAAAATATTTGAATATCGCTTAAAGCCTACCAATTCACCATGCATCCACTAGAAAATTAGCAATAAGATTAACATCTCGATATCTCGATTAACATGAAGCATATGGAGAATAAGCATTTGTAAAAATAGTTTGTACAAGAGTAGAGAAAGTCAGGTGAGTGCAACACATTAGATTTTTATATAATTGACTGTCATCTTGGCCTACCTATAAACCTAACTTTAGGCTTTTTAACATTTGTTTCTTTTTCTTAAGGTTATTCTTGACACACACACACATATATATATCTCGTGTTGTTTCTAGTCAACCCCATGATGTGTAGGTTCAAGTTTTTTTCCGGGGTATTCCTATATCCTAAACGGCAAAAGTTTATTAACTCTCGTTTAGTAAACCCCGGGCTTTTTTGAACATCATTTTGCCCAATTTTTATTCCTATTATGCTGATCTGAATTGTTAAAGGGATGTTATATACTTTAAAACAGGAAGGAAAAATAAACAATGGACCCTTACCGTAATCATATCTGTATCTGATATCTCTTAAAGTTTTCATAAGAGAAATTCTAAGAGCCTTAAGTCTCATCTGAATAAATAAATAAAGAGATAAAACGATATTGATATTAATTCCTTTTAAATCAGTAAAAACACCTACAAGTAGATTGTGTTTGAACTAGCGATTTACCACCCCATCCTCGGATGCTACCGATTAGGCCAGCGCTAATCCGTATGTATGGCATAGTTGACCGATAAAGCGATTCATTCATTGTTGAGAAGGCGTATCTTTTCTCTGTTACCGCTGCGTAGAAAAGAATGATTCCGCATCGGCAACATTTCCCATGGAGAGAACATTAGATAATGACATAGGACACGATCTCATGAAGCGGCCACCGTGTCTTGTCGTTTCGTATTATCTAGCCGGAACAATCTTCGGTGCCTGTAACATGACAAGTTAATCAAGCGGTATGTAGAGAGATACCCAGGTGGGAAAGGAAGGGCCCGACTTCAAGGGGAGGGTCTCCTTGCTATTGAGCCGGACTCGTGAACCCTAAATGAGTGGCCTAAGAAATTCAGGGGTGCCCTGCCTCCTTTTGTAAGACTGACCGAAGCTTTAGCGATGCAAAGAATTTAGCTGAGATGCCGACATCGAATCATTTGTTTGAATCGGTTAGGACTGAAATGAACTCCAAAAGGGTTATAAGAAAAACATAAAGAGTGTTAGAACATGGTTTTTGTTTGCGCTTATTGATGTGAATATCGGAACATTGAGAAGGTGTTACTGTTGTTTATTGTTGTTGGAGTTTGATGTTGAAGTTGTTGTTTTGCTTACGTAATATGCTGCTACGTATGAAAAGCCGATTTGAAGATGTATTTTTGTTGTTACGCTCCAAGTTTAAAAAAAATAATATTAACTTTGTTATAGATATTATTTATGTTTATTTTTCCTCGGCTACGTCAGTATTACTTTAGAGACACGTTTCTCTTAATCAGGATGTGGTGCGACAAGAATATAGGTTTACACAGATTTTAAGTTTAAATTCACTTCTTTTTATTAATCCTTGACACAAATTAAATAGCATTACACTGATATCAAGAGCTGTGAGATTCTTTTATTTAATACTTGCACTTTGTTAACGCGTATACTTAATTTTCGTTTCATACGAATACGTAATACTTCTCTAGAGAACACATCTTCCATTCGGTTACTACCAAGGTCTGCCAGCAACTGAACATATTTTAACCGTATAAACTTTTAACTTTTTGTATTTCATGTCTCTAATTGGCTAATCCTAGTCCAATAGAATACCTGCATTTTACTAAAGCTTTTCTGGTTGTTGATTGGCTATTTTTAAACTGTCACAAAATTTACATTATTGCTGCCCTAATCATAACTAGTAGATTTCAAACTCTCAAATTCATTATTGCCTCAAGGTTACTCATTGCTACCTTATTGTTGGCAACGTTAAATTTATTATTCTCACAGCTCTTACATTATTAAATTACGTAATGCATTCACATAACATTATTAAACATGTTTACCAACGTAATCCAACACCGACCTGGCTGATTTCCTGAGAACAAATTATTAATAACCAACGTCCAGAAAGCTTGAGGCAGTATTTTAAACACTTGAATAATTTCAATTAAATTATATAATAAGTAAATTCAATAACAGCCCACCTTGAAGCAATATGTATGTAATAATTTGTAAAAATGTATGTAACAGTCAGTGCAAATGCTTATATTATTGTAAACATGTTCAAAAACGAGGTTCTTTTACGTGCCGTAAATCTACGACATGGAACCAACGGCTTTACTTCCCTTCCGAAGGAAGGCATGCAAAGGTTTTTAAGCTCGAAAAAAATCCATCGCCCTCTGCCGGGTTAGAACCAGCGACCTCGGGAACTAGCATGGTACCCCTTTACCACGAGGACGACACAATATGCGGAGCAGTATACGCTGATCCGTGGCCTCACCTTATTATTGTTATTATTATTATTATTACTATTATTACGTTATTCGTTCTTTTAAAACTTATTATACATGTTGTTGGACCCGCCATAATACAAAAAAATGAATAAAATAAATACATAACTAGTTATAAGCTAGAAAGTTTATAAATAATGATTTACAAATATTTCGGTATTGCGTACAGTTACACACCTGTGTACAATTTTCGCCTGTTATGTAATCATCTATGGAATAAAAGCAAGTCTATATAGAATATTTTCTAAGTCTTTTTTAAAGCACCTCACTTTGGAATTTTTTTTTTAAATGATGTATTTAGGTTTTCAAAGTTCTAACAAGAGCAGCTCTACAGAAAATAGTTTTTTTCCCTTGTGTAATGATCGTGAGTGTATTTATTTTCTTTTCTAATGTTTTCTTTAGCTTATGTATTTATCTGTGTATCTAGCGAGTACAAAGTAAAGATATTTATTTTTTAAAACTCTCTTTACAGGATTTCATGTGTTTTACACCTGGAAATATAGTCTCATTACTCTTTTCTGCAATATAAATGCCCCGTTTGTGTTTTTCTTTCTAGCACTTCCCCAATTTATGATGCCATTGATATATTTATCCATAATAAACTATTTTTAATAAATAATTGAACTTTTTAATACATCACAGGGATCTTTCTTTTTTCTAAAAAGGCTTTTTGGGGGGATTCATGAGCCGCAAAACATGTATTTCCGGTGTATTTCATTTTTGGCGAAATTTAATACTTCATCTATTTAATAAGTATTGGAAGAGAAAGTAAAATTCTGATGTGTTAGATTCACACGACTTTCTCTACCTACTATCGTTTATTTTTATATTCTGGACACTATTCTTGCCCACCTCGTGGTGTAGGGGTAGGGGTCTACCTTTAGTTCAAGATGTCTCGACTTCAAATCCCGGTGAGGTTGAGTTACCTGGATAGGCTTTTTCCGGGGTTTTCCCTTATCCTGAGAAGACGAGTGTCGAGAACTCTAAGCTCTCTCTCTCTCTCTCTCTCTCTCTCTCTGGAGCGCATTTGAGTATCATTTCAATCCGTTCGTTCATTCACCGTCCTACATGACCTACGGTTAGACAAACTTCAAGAAAGGAGAGAAGAAAAAACAAAAGCTTATTTTTCTACCTACTTTATGTTAATCAGATTGCAGAAATAGTCTCATTACACATTTAGTTATAGTCACAGAGGAATAGAGAAAACGGAACCGCTAAATAGGTACGTTATAGTCTGCCTTTGAAATTCCATGCGCTTTCCATGACATCGCGAGGAACAACTGAATAGGAACAGTACTTTTAAAAATTTACAAAGTATTGAAGTATTAAAACTAGTATTAATTAATATCTACTAAATGGCTGATGGCATAAATAGTGTAGGTGCTTCAAATAAATTATTGCTTTAAAGAGATCTACATTTTTTTGTGTAGTAAATCTTTGTCAATGATTTACCCGTTATGCAAGTACATTTTCCTTCCGAATTAAATGGATTTCACAGCCTATATATAAGTACATTGTTCCTGAGATCGCGAGTTCTAACCCGGCGGAGGTCAATGGATTTTTTTTGGGCGTAAAATCCTTAGCATGGCTTTCTTCGGAAGGGTGGTCGTGCTGTGTCGTAGATTTACGCCAAGTAAAAGAACCTCAAGCCTCTGAGCAAAATGTCCGTTCTTTCACGCCCAATATAGAATGGGACGCTAAGAACCACAGCAGTTAAAGAACATCCATAAACAAAACTCAATTTAAAAACAGGTTATACACATAAAATTCTAGATATACATTTTAAATATCATGTAAATTCTCAAATATATGATATTTTAATCAAAGCTATTTTAAAAAATCCAAAAACATTAAATATTAAAATTGTTAATTGAAAAGTAATAATAACATATAAGGTTAAATAGTTAAAATAATGTTAAAAAGTTTAATTTGAAAATGAAATAACTGTAAATTTTAAATTGGATGTTATATGTAAAGTTATTGAGATGACTAATCATGAAATGGGAGTTGTGTTGATTGAAGAGGTATTTTGTTGATTGTGAATGAATTTTAAATTTATTTATGCAATGTGTACGTTTTTGTTTATTTGTTTATTGTATTTAAGTTTAATGATTAAGATTTTAATAAGTAATGCTTTGTTATTGTAGTGTTAATTGTGAATTATTGTTTGAATGAAATGTATTGTTTTATTTTATATTTTTTTAATATTGTATTTATATTTTGCCTTTTCTTCTATACAATTATTATTTATTTTATATATATTTTATATTTTCGTTAAATTAATTTTAATTTATTTTATTTTATACATTTATACATAATGCTATTTTTACTTATTTACATTAACTACTTGATTTAGAATTAGTTATTACTTTTATATACTATATATGTGTAAAATATTGTGTTGTAAAATTATCTAGAAAAAGTGAATAAATTATAAGGATCTGGAATATAGGCCCTGGTTTAAGGAATTAGGTACCACGGTTAAGTATTACAGATTTTTATTTATTTATTTATTTTCCCTTTCCCTGCAGGCTTGCATTTCCCACTGGAGGGCCCGGGACTCGGAGATCGCCCTCCTTCCGGAGGACGAAGGGTTACATAGAACATCCTTTTCCCCTACCGTTTCACGCCGAGACTCCCGCAGACACTTTCAACCCTGAAACAGACCAAGCCGATGAAAGCTGAAGTGAAATGAAAATGGAGGTAAAATGGAGGAACAGGAAATTCGGGGATGTAAAGAACTTTCCCAGTGTTCGTCTAGTGACCCGGGGAAATCAACGAAAAAACCCATAGGCCTAAGAATGTCGGCTGCGGAAATCGAACCGATGAGCTCCTCATTGCGGGCCACAGACCGCCCGCCTGAGTCATCCCGCACGGTTTATCCAGGTAACTAACCGAGATTTCAACTCGGGACTTCTTTATATTTAGCTTATGAAGGTAGGTTTATCTAATATACAAAAAGTCGAAAGAAGAATGAGCTTTTGTAAGAATGGTTTATAGAAAAGGGTAGATTATGTGAATGCAACACATCAGGTTTGTTATTATGCTGTATATACACATATACAGATTCACACAGACCATTTTCTAAAAATACCTTTTGGACTTAGGGGCTTCAAAATGTGTATTTCCGGTGGTATTTTTCATCAAATTTTTGATGGAACACAGTACTTCCTGTTTATTAGGTAGAAAGGTAAAAAGTGGCCCATTCACCCATAGCAATATTTTTTTCTTTCTCACGTTTCCACATTTGTCTAAGCAGCACTAGTTTACACCCAGCCCTTGCCATGTCACTCTATGTCTTTCTTGAAACAAACATGATGTTATACTCGGAAATAAGCTCTATGAACCAATTCGAACTGATTGAACTGATTCGAATAAAAAAGTAGAGATGTCCTAGCCCAGTGAAATGTGATTAGTGACTCGACCTTGTAGAGGAAGGGCTGGGTGGGAAATGAGTTACCTGCATTACTGAAATGCACATCAATAATAACATTTGTGTTACAAGTTTCTTCGAAGTAGACATGCAAACGAGGGTTAAAATCATCCGGATTAATACTGCCAAGAACACATTCAATGTATTTGCCAATCCTAATAAAATCTTCGGTCCATAAGTATTTAGATTGAAGAAGGTGCCAATTTGAAGAAGGTGTTGTATTGTACTGCTGCAGTTGGGGAGCCGAACTTGAAGTAGTTGCAACTATGTATTGTACAAAGTTCCGGTGGCCTTCGCCCCAACTTTACTTTTCGGTGGCCTTCGCCCCAATGTTTAAGAATCAACTTTGTATTTTAATGCTTTCTTTAAATATTATATATATATATATATATATATATATATATATTTAGGTTTGCCTCGGCTGCGTCAGTATTAATTTTAAAGAAGCATGTTTCTCTTAACAGGGTGTGATACGGCTAAACAATGTAGGCTTACACAAATTATAATTTTTACTTCACTCCATTTATTAATCCTTCACAGGATTAAATAACACTTCACTGATGTAGAGAGCTGTGAGACTATTTATTAATTACTTGCACTTTTTAAACACGTAAACTTTATAATATCCTCGCCGTAATGAATTTTTGTCTGACACTGGATACGTATTAAACTTCATGAGGACGCGTCTCGCGTCCAGTTAGGAACGCTGTCTACTAGCAACTGACTTCTAAATTTGTACAATTTGCTCTATTTCAGTTTCTGATTTGCTAATTCTACTCCAATAGAATACTTTTATTTAACTTAAGCTTTTTCTGGTTGTTGATTGGCTATTTATAAACTGTCTCAAAAATTAAATTATTGTTGCTCCAAGAATTACTATTAGCATTATTAAACTTTCCAATTCATTATTGCCTCAAGGTTACCTCTTTGTTAGCAACTTTTGACCTATATTCTCACAGCTCCTACATAATTAAATTACATAATACATTTACATAACATTATTAGACATGTACATAATAATATAAACATTAATACAATACTGTTACATACATCTTATGTTATTTTATACACATATTGCTTTAAGGCGGGCTGTTATTATATTTTAAAATATATAATTAGACTTAAAATCATTTTTAAGTGTTAAAAATACTGCCTCAAGATGTAATAATAATAATTATTGTTATTATTATTCCTATACCCTTATGGACGATAGGAAAATAAAATATTGTTATTAATATTTTCATTAATTATATTATTACATAATAAAACTGATATGGTCCTAGTAAATGAAAAATGTAATTAAAAAGACTATTATCGTCACCCTTATTAATATTATCATGATTTATATTAACTTAACGATATTAAATTAGAATGTACATGACAAGATTCCTCCCATCTTTTGGAATGATGTAAGAAACTTACCAATCAAGTGGATAGATTTATGCAAGAGGAAGATAGAAGGATAATGTTTGGAGAGGGCGGAATTACAATCCTAGTACCAACTTACTCTCGTTATAATAGAGTCACTTTTTCTATTCCAAGTGTACATGTCACTTCCTCTGTATTTCATTCATTACTAATCCGTGTCCAAAACACATATCCATCCGCTCTCTGGTAATTATTGAAAGTTAATTACAATGTGCCATGTTACACGAAAGTGGAACAATAACTTAAGTAAAACACTTTTGAAAACTTATAGTTTCAGACCTGGTAAGGAGTTATTGTAGATTTGGACAATTAGAAGCTGAATAAGGACAGACAAGGTTGGCACCCCTGCTGCGCGAACTGTTAAGTATGAAGTACTATGCGCGCTCTCACGCTGACTCGCCAACAATGCGCGATGTGACGTGCGGAACGGAAAATATTCATCAGGGAACAATAAGTGATGACAAGTTGTAATTATTGAAGTAAAAAGCTTTCTCTTCTACATTGCTGGCATTCATGTCCCCGGCCTCACTCTTCTCCATCGTCCGAGTGCTCCTGCACAAATGGAAAGGTTTCATTGTCTGAAGTAACACAACTACACGTGTTAAAGCACGATCCATCAGTCTAAAGTAAGGAAACTTTGGCATGTTTGCTTTATCTTCATGATGTTTCATTTTTACTTTATGTATAGTAGGTAGAGAAGGTATTGCATTCCACCAAAGATTTTACCGAAAATGAATGTTTTAGGCCCCCTGAGTCCGTATTTAGGCCAGCTCCTTCTGAAGATGAGACACGAAGATTTTAAAGAAAATCCTCCACCCTTTACATGAAACATTTTCCGAAATTTTGTTTTTCTAAAAATAGCTCTGACGATTTTATTAAAATACCATATATTAATGATATTCGCATAAAAAATGTATGTGTTGCATGTTTTGAGAATATTCTTTGAAGTCCTCTTCATTCGGAAGGACTTTTGTATAATCTTGTATAACTAGTAAACATTAAGCGATAGAAGAAACCCTATTACACAAGAAATCTAGTTCTCCTTAAAACACGCAATTTATATCAAATAATTTTTTTTGTGGCATCAGCCATTTCCGAGATATCGTTATTAATGGTTCAGATTGTTAATTACTTGGTCATTCTTTTAAAGTCCTGTCAACATTCAGTTGTTTTTCGCGATTACATGGAAACAGTATAGCGTTCAGTTGTTAAACATTTGACTATCGCTGTTCCCTTTGTATCCATAAAGAAATGTGTAATGTAGCAATTTCTGCAAAGGTTTATTTGGAAGTAGATAGAAATGTAACCTTTAATAAGAGTAGTTTGTATACTCATTAATAAGCGTCAGAGGGTAGAGAAAGTCATGTGAATGTAACACACAAGATTTTTACTTCTATTGTATGCATTTCTTCTAGTAAAATGGGGACAGTAAAATATACAACTTCTTCAGTAAATTAGTGTTTTAACATAGACATTATTACATACGGGCATAACTATGTAAATGTTATTTTCAAATAATTAAAATTGGAATGAACATAAATATTTATCCTTAATTTTTTACTTACATTAACCAATTTGAATTCTTCTTGAAGTTTGTAACTGTTTATATATCATATAAAAGCTCTTCAAGAGAGGGTTAATCCTTAAGCTATAAAAATGAATGGTAATCTAATAAATGTTCTCAGTCACTTGATAGATAAGTATATAATAACGGTCATTATTTCTGCTTTCGTGTATTTAATTTTGATATTTGGTTTTGATTATCATAACAATATGCATTTTATAAATGATTTTTTGGTCGACCACACTATAATACTATGACTACATGTAACGTAACTAAACTGTTATGCCACAAATAATATATCAGCAACTCATTACGATCTTACTCGGCGACACGCACAGCTCCCCTATCGCCCATACCTTATTTCATCCTTCAAAACAGCAGTACCCTGGGACCCATTCCCCAGTTAATGAATGAAATATGTGTATTTAAAGTAAAATAAATTCTATTCATTGTAATTTTAATATTATAATAAACTGAATTCATTTCCTTTACTTCAGTATGTGTTGCTTTCACGTTACCTGCAAAAACTCAATAAACACGGCACGGACTTAGCGGTCCAGCCATCAGTGCTGTCATTCGATCAGATTTAATTACACATAAATAAGAAGGTAAGACCTTTTTGTAAAAACTCAGAAGTTTTGAAATTATAGTGTGATGGAAGAAAAACAGTTGTACGTAACTTGACTGTAATGGTAATTAAAACGCTTGTGTGAAAATTATGAAATTGCTTAATTACCAAGGTTATAGCCTTGCTGCATAATATACAATTATAAAAGTAGGATTCCTTATAATGCATTCATTTGATACTTTATAATATGTTATAATAACAGGCGAACTATATTATTTAATTGCATTTGCTTTCTTCCCGTTTCCTGAAGGTGAAGGCCAATCGTTTTAGTATCCCCAGTTCGTACTCGTGGGAGTGTATTATTTTAATTGATTTGCTTTGGTTACATGTAAAAACCTAACTGTTTAGTTTCTTCTTTGTTTTGGAATATAGAGTGATTTGCTCCAAGTTTATTATTGTTTGCTTCATTAATTTAGTTCATTAGGATATCATTTTGTTTAAATCTTGAGGCAGTATTTTTAACATTTAAATGATTTTAGTCAAATTACATAATAAAAATATAATAACAGCCCGCCTTAAAGCAATATGTGCATGTAAAAATATATAAAAAGTGTACATCACAGTCATTGTATTAGTTTATATTATTGTATACATGTAATAATGTTATCTGAATGTATTACGTAATTTAATACTGTAGGAGCTGTGAGAATAATAGGTTAAAAGTTGCTAACAATGAGGTAACCTTGAGGCAATAATGGGTAAGAAAGTTTAATAAGCTACTAGTCATTCTTGGAGCAACAATAATGTAAATTTTGTGGCAGTCTATAAAATAGCCAATCAACAACCAGAAAAAAGCTTAAGTTAAATAGAAGTATTCTATTGGATTAGGAATAGCTAATCAGAGACTTGAAATACAGAAATTTACAAATTTAGGCTATAGAAATCAAGTCAGTTGCTTGTAGACAGCGCCCCTGACGTGTTGGTTGTAGACAGTGTTCCTAACCGGACGCGAGATGCGCCCTCCAGAAATTTAATACGTATTCATTGTGAGACGAAAAATAGTTTACGTGTTAAAAAGTGCAGGTAATTAATAAAAAAATCTCACACCTCTCTATATCAGTGAAGTGTTATTTAAATAGTGTCAAGCATTAATAAAAGGAGTGAAGTAAAATTATAATCTGTGTAAGCCTACATTCTTCAGTCGCACCACCCCGTCTCTAAAAAAATATAAATACTGACGCAGCCGAGGCAAACATAAATATATAATGTTTAAAGAAACAGTTGAACTACAATACAACAAAACTACTTCAAATTGGCATCCCAAAGCGTGGGGCAAATAGCAATAGCAACAAAAACTCTACATCAATCTAAATTGGTTAGGTGCGTACTTCTTAGAGATAGAGAGAGAGAGAGAGAGAGAGAGAGAGAGAGAAAGAGAGAGAGAAATCTTGTAACGATTACACGACCTTTCGTACCCGTTACCATTTTACAGTGATTCTAGTAAATATTTTTAAAACCTATTCGTTTTCAAACCATTCTTGGAATACATTAAATTCAACGCCAGTGGACGTTGTTTCAGCTAGGTAAATTTTGTGGTGCACAGAAGAATAACCTGTTAATAAAGTCTATTAATTCCAGCCATAAGTTCGTAAGAAACAAAAGAATAGAGATTTATTATTTTAAAACAGCTGAACCTAAAACATAGGAAATGCGAAATATGTTTTTTTCGCACAAGATTTTTCGAAAGCTTGAACACAAAGTCCTCGTATTTTGACGTAAACTATATTTTCCTGTTTTGCATATCTTTTATGATTTCCCAGCCTAACGAAATTAATGACGGGGAATTGGACCGGCTACTTGAAAATTTTAAATATATATTTTATTAAAATAAATAATTATAAGAAGCAATCTTGATAGTGGAGACACGTTTATTATAGTAACTTACTTGGTCAACCTTTCTCATCACTCGACTCCTAATGTCAATGGATTTTTATTTACACATTTTATTCTTAAGTTTATGATACTTTAATTTAAATCGTTAATCTTGAGAAAATAAGAGAAAGAGATAAGTTGTTTGGGTTTCACTTTGTGCCCTTAAAAGTATCTGAGCTTAAGTACAAAGTTTGGTATTTATTTGACTTTCCATTTTTAGCCATATTTCCTGCTTCTTTTTCTCTTTCTGCCCCAATTAAATTAACATAAAAATCGATTGCTAATCAAATGAATCTTACAGTCCTAGCTCGACAAAAATGATTATTATTTTCTCTACCACGTACTTCTAGCTACTGGTAGAAAAGCTATTGCATTCCACTAAAAAATTCGTAATCGAGATTTCATCGGAAATACACGTTTTGAGGCCTTTTGAATAAAAAGTGCATTTATAGAAAAAGGCGCATACATGAGTATGTGCATCTGTGAACAGTATAACTAAAAAACGAATAGTCGGTTAAATAGTTGGTTGGTATTTAAGTTCGGTATCTTTCAAATATACAGGAGAAGCTTTTAAAAAAAATCCCCCACCCCAAACTGCCCTTTACATGGAGCACTTTTTGAGTTTTTTATATTCTGAAAGTAAAAAACGACTCTAATGATTTTTATTAAAATTTTAAGATATTTAGATGAAAATAAAATGTATATCTTGAATTTTCTAGAAATGGCCTGTGAAGTCCACTTCATTCGGAAGAAAATTTAAAAAAAATGTATAACTGATAAACATTAAGAGAGAGACAAAGGTATAAAGAAATATAGATCGCTTTAAAACGTACAATTTATTTAAAATAACTTTTTTGTAGCATTAGCCGTTTCCAAGATAACAGTTAGTTGGTTTACTTGTTCAATACTTTGTAACCGTTTTGTCCTGCCGCTATTCAGTTGTTTCTCGCGATGTCATGGAAAGGATATAGCATTTGGAAGTGATAGCAAACCTTTGAAACACCTGACTATCGATTCGGTATTCTCTGTCCCTCTTGCACATACAACGAAATGAGTAATGAAACTATACGTGTAAATGTTTATCTTGATCAACATGAAGAGGTAGAAAAATAAACACGCGTAAGAATACTTTGTAAAAGCTATATAAAATAAATGATAGTGGATGGAGAAAGGCATGTGAATGTAACACATCAGATTTATATCCGTTTCTTCACCCCAAGTAAAAAAAATCCTTGATGGAATCAAACTCATGATGCTCTTGATGAAAATATTGTTGATAATACAATAAAAGTAATAATAATAATAATAATAATAATAATAATAATAATAATATGTCGAGGCATGACTTTCGTTATAGATGACACAATTTTATGGCAAGGGGTTACAAAATCTTTATCCCCCGTTATGAGAAGAGCTTAATAAGGAGTACCACTCGTTCGAAAGTGATAATTTAGTTTTCACTGAATTGACGGAGGAGGTGTGCTTCATAAAAATTTAAATGGCTTTGATCCAAAGCAATATTTAGTGCAGTTTTCGAGCGCTAAAGTTATGAGCATCGTGCTTTGTACTCAGCACGTGGAGTCACTCTCCAGAGCGCTCTAGCCTTTCAGTCTCTCTGATGTTGCCTGTATATCCTATTCTTATGTTTTACCGCGCACCAAAAATAATGTCGTGAAGACACCATAGAGAATGGTATCAAACGACAATGGAGCATTTTAAACAGTGTCGCCTGTTTAAAATATTTCGCTTTTTTGTTTTAGCTTAGTACTTTATAAAAAATTAGTTTCATATGTCTTCAACAGAGATTAAATGGACCTGAAGTCTCATTAACTGTCATGTATTCTAGTAGCGTATAAAGGATATACAATTTGTGTCTTTTGAATCGTCTCTAAATTGCTTCCTAGTTTGTTTATTCATCAAAGGATGCTTCTACTCATTTTCGCTTCACATTTTTGAGCGAGGGTTTCCTTTGGTCACATATACTTACTTTCTCCACTACGTAGCTATAGTAAGCAGATAGAGAAAGTTTTGTATTCCATCCAAAAGTTCGATATCGAGATAGCCCGGGAATACATGATTTGAGGTCCACAGAATCCAACAGCATTTTTAGAAAAAGTTTTGTGTGTACGCGCGTGTGTGTCTGTGAGCAGCATAGCTCAAAATGAAATGTTTGGTGACTATCAAATTTAATGTCTGTTTCGTACACTGTTTAATATGTCAGTCGAAAATTTTCAGTAATATTTCCTCAAACCAAAGTACCCTTGGAAAAATTGTCATTATTTTCCATTTCCTCAAAAGAGACTGACAATTTTGATTAAAATACCACACATTTAAAACATTTGGGTTACTGATAAATAATCTGGAATGTTCTGTGAATATCCTGTGAAGTCCTCAGCATTCAAAATTATACTTAAAATTATTTTGTAAAAATTGTTAAACATAACTTATAATCAAAACATATTGCACAAAAAAAAACTCACTGAATACGTCTGAACAAGCTCTTCATCAAAAATTTGTAGTTGCACTTTATAAAGCTTTCCCAGGTTAAACTGCCAATCAGCATCTACAAGGTATTTTAAGCTTTTTTTATTTTTACCCATATGGTTTCATTAGTAGCCCCCAAAAAACCTGACTAACGAAATGGGAACAGTTTTGTTTTGTTTTTGGCAAAATGCATGCCACCAAGTATATATTACTTAATTTAAAATTATTTGTATGCTATAAGTTATGGTGAATAACATATTGGGAATATAAGAATAGTTTTCATGAATTTTATAAGGGAATATTGAGGTAACACTAGTGAAAATCGTGTAACTGTGACACATCGGAGTTGTATTCATACATCTAAAACTACCTCAAATGCTTTGTTTGAAGTAGAATATTTGTTAGTAGTTGGTAAATGCTTCATGTTTATCTGCACCACGTATGGGAGCCAATTTGTCGCGGTCACTTCGTGTTATCTATTGCTGGGCGCCGTTATTGTTTTACTACTTTGAATGTTGGGTTCATTGTCCTCCGGCTAGCTATTATTACTACTCAGTCGAGCACATCTCTTGAACAGCATGTGTAAACGGAAAGGATTTGTTACTGAAAGATAACACTTATAAAAGAATTTGTTTTTTATACTTTTATTACCGTCACAATTAATTAATTTCACATATTGACTCTTGATACACGCCCGACTGAAACTGTTATATTTTCTAATATCACTATAATCACTTATTTACTGCACATTATTAATTCGCGTATTTCTCATTTATAACTAACTTTACAACGCGAGAGATGTTGTAGAATTGCGCGACGTATAACCTTTGTATGATTCTGTTGGACTGAGCGACGTTTACCTCGTGAATTATTCTGTCAAACTGAGCGACGTGTAATGCGTGAATATTCCTGTTGAAATGGACAATACTTGCCTCTGGCTTTAGCTTTTTATACTCCCTCGCCCCGATATGCCTAAAGATTATAACCGAGCTGCTATTGGTTAATAAAACGCGCCAACATTAGCGTCTATTTTTATATCCAATCAAAATTACGAACACATATGCTCTAGGGAAGATATTCCCTCCATTTCTAAAAAAAGCGCGCTACTGTGACGTCATTTGTTTGTCTCTTCTAATTAATAAACAACTCACCCCCTCGCTACATTGTTGCCCGCTCTTATTGTCAGTTTCAGTGAGGCCGTGTAAACTTATTTCCTAACAATGCTTATAATTAACAAACATCTCAAATCAATGTCATACAATAATGCTAAGTTAGACTACAATCACTTTGGCATTCACAGTGTTGTCATATAAAATACTGCCTCATGTTAACAGGGCACCGGGTTTCGTTTCCGGTTCTCGCATCGAGGACTGCTCCCGTGACGTGCTCCTATGAAGTATTCCCAAAGCCCAACGTGGTTTAGAGTCAATGTAAAAGCTGTGGGTCCTCTCATTCCACCGCCCATCCTCACCAGTACCCTACTTATCATCAGAGGTAACGGAATCTGCCCGCTGGGTGCCTCCACGTCAGAAATGGATCCTCATCTTGGCAGAATGAAGTAACCCCGGAAGATCATATACCATATATGGGGAGTGTTAGAGACGACAGGATTTGTTGACCATTTCGGCAGGTACAATTTGTTGTTTAGTACGTGAAGAAAAAAGCTTTTTAAAGCTGAAGTCATAATTACGAATGTCAGCATTCTTGTAAAATCGTCATATTTAACAGCGAACAGCGACGTTTTACTGTGTGTATTATAGGAAAACCTATGTTGAGGTAATTCGACACCTGTTAAACAAGTGTTAGACCGACTGTGTCTACAGGGAAACCACTCAAATGTCAAAAAGCTTTCAAAATCCAGGTGTCGAGCCAACTCCACTTCAAGATTTGCACCTCTCGTCCTTCTAGCCTTTTTGGTCCTTACTTGCGTTTGTATTCTCCGTTTAAAGCGTTCTTGAGCTTTAATAATATACTGTGGTTCACTAAGGTTGTCAGGAATGTTCTTCTTCTGACCTGAGAATGTTGATTGTACCGTCCATTCCAGAGTCTTGTGTTCAACTGTGTAAGTACTGCCGTCTTTCTATTTGTCTTCTAATTTAATACGCCAAGCAAATGCATAACTACAGATAAGCGTCAAAATATCACAGTTTATTAAAGAAATGGCCAAAGAAATAGGTTTACTCACGTTGTGTCCATTGTGTGGAGGGCAGGAAGATTTAGAACACATTTTGTTTGAATGTAAAGTAGTTGAAACATGGAGAAATGTATCTATTAACCACAAGCTTAAACTAGAGAAAACAACAATGATGAAAATGGTATTTACTAATGATTCAGGAGTGTGGTACAAGTTTATATAAAGGGAAAAACAAGTGGAAATGGGCAGTAAATAGAGGAAAATAAAATTGAGTATTGCAATATTGAATTTGGCATGTAAAGTGGATGCCAGCTAATAAATGTCCAGGGCCAAATTCTGCAGGCAATCTTATTTATTGTAACATTATCAGCACTTGACAAACAAATAAATAAAAATAGAGAAAGGTATTGTATTCCGCCCTAAAATTTCATTTCGAGATCTCACCCAAAAGACTCATTTTGAGGTCCCCTAAATAAGAAAAAAGCACGTTTGCTTTCTCTACCATGTACATAGTAGATAGGTAGATATTGCATTTCACCCAAAATTCGATACTCAGATTTCACCCGAAATACATGTTTGAGGCCCCCTGAATAAAAAACATTTGTAGAAAAAAAGCCAGAATGTGTGTGGGTATATTTCTGTCTTCCTGTCTGTGCGTGTGTGTGTGTGTGTGTGTGTGTGTGAGTGTGTGTGTGTGTGTGTGTGTGAACAGCTTAACTCAAAAACGAAAAGACGGATAAGCACAAAACTGGTATTTAAGTTCAGTATTTTTCAAAGATACGATACGAAAATGTTCAAGAAAATAAACCCAAACTATCCTTCACATGGAACCTTTTGGAATTTTTTTATTTGCTCAAAAATGGCTCTAACGATTTTGAATCTAATATTATATATTAAATATATTTATATGACAAATAAAATGTACATCTTGATTTTTGGGAGCAGCCTGTGATGCCCTCTTCATTCAGAAGGAATTTTGTATAATTTTGTACAACTGGTAAACATTAAGTGATAGACAAAACATACTATACACAAAATGTAGTTCTCTTTAATGCAGATAATTTATTTCAAACAACTTATTTTCTAACATAGGATATCATTGTTAATGGTTCAAATTGTTCAATACTTTCTCATTCTTTTAACTGACTGTCGATTTTCAGTTGTTTCTTGCGATTGCATGACAATTTTAAGGCCAGCATATAGCGTCCAGTTCTTAAACATTTGACTATTGCTGTGCCCTTTGTATCTATAACGCAATGTGTAGTGTAGCTATTTCTGTCAAGGTTTAGCACAATTAAAATAAAGTAGTTAGAAATTGTTTTTACATCAACTAATAAACGATAGAGGGTAGAAGAAAGTCATGTGGATGTAACATATACGATTTTTAGCAAATGCTCCCTATGTGTGTGCGTGAAAAACATCTCAAAAAATAAATATCGGATAAACAGCCAACTTGATTAACTTCAGCATCTTGCAAGGATGCGACTCGAAGACTTTTAAGAAATCCCTTAACTACCCTTTGCATGGAGATTTGCTGTTATTTTGTATTTTCTCAAAAATGATACTAAAATTTTGATCGAGATATTTGCACGACTAATAAAATTTATATCTTTTAATTTCTGTAAATAACATGTGAAATCCTCTTCATTCTGAATAAGTTTAGTGTATTTGATACATAGACAAAAATATAGATGAAAAATATAGATGTTCTTAAGACACAGTTTATGTCAAATGGATTTTTGTGGGAAGATAACCATTTCAGAAATATTAATTTTTATTGGCTTCATTTTTCAAATACTTTTAAACTTTTTCGATGTGCAAAGTCCACATTCGTCGTTTATAAAATTTGACTATCGCTTTAGCCTTGTACCCTCACGAAAAGTGTAATGGAACTATTTTCTGCAAAGGTTTATCTCAATATTCCCCTCAGACCTGAGTTCAGTTGCTGTTAAGTCAAATTTTGTAGGTGTGTCATGGAATATAAACAGACCTTAAGGATATGAGTTCGTTTGCTATTGAGGTCGAATGTTGCATGTGTGATCACACAACATATATGTACTGAATTTAAGGGACTGAGTTCGATTATTATTGTCAAAGTTTGCAGCTGTGGTCACACAATATAAACAAGCCTTAAGATGTGTTTCGTATAGGACACGCCAGGTCTGAGGAGGATATGAAGTGAATATAAAAATAAGCTTTTGTAAAAATAGTTGGTAGAACAGTGAGTACAAAATACATTAATGTGAATGTAACAAGTCAGATGCTGTTTCTATCCTTTTTTTGAGTTTTCTATCTTCCATCACCTTAACAGAAGGTTATTTAGGATATAGGTGATAGTCAAATATATTTTCAGTTTATCTACCGCTCACCTATGGTAGCAGAGTAAATATTCATTTCACACATGTTTTGAGGAGATCCCCTGAACCCAACAAGAGTAATTTTAGAAAAAATATTCTCGCACGCGTTGGTGTGTGTGTGTGTGTGTGTGTGTGTGTGTGTGTGTGTGTGTGTAAACAGAATAACTAGAAAATGAAAATTTGGATAAATACAGAGCTTGGTATTTACGTTAAATATTTTACAAGGAAGCAACACGAAGCTTTAAGCTTTATTTTATATAGAAAATGTTTTGTTTTTTTATTTTAACAAAACCTGATTTAAAGGTTTTGATTAATATCTCATATGTTTCACACGTATATATTCAATTTTCTGTGAATAGCCTGCGAAGATGACTTCATTCCAATTCATTTTTACAACTATAAAACATCATATTAAGAAAAAATGTACACATTCTTAAAATATACAATTTGTGGTTAATTTTTAGCTTTAGCCATTTACGAGATATTTCCTTTTTGTTGGAACTTTCCGGTATTTAAAGCTACATACTTTCGAAATGTTATGCATTTTCTTTGCTTCTCATCAGGCCGTGCAAAGAATATTCGAAATATTAAGTCCAGCATATGTATATATACATACATACATACATACTTATTTATACATACCCATAAAGTTTTTTCTATGAACAGGTTTTTAGAATAGGTGTGAAATAACCCATAATGGGGAAAATTAGTTTACTAATACCCTCTCCATTCGTATGCATTAAATTAGGACTATTATATATCCTAGTTGGAATTCAGGTTAGAGGGGCTTCTCTACCACTCTACCAGACAAAAAGGCTTAATTAGTTTTATAATTAAGAATTTACACCCAAAATGAAAGATTGGAAAAGAATATTACATTTTATAATAGTCGAGAAAATCTATGATTAGATTACTGACGTAGGGATTTCAAATGTAAATGTTATTAAACTGGTTATTTAAATCATGAAAAAAAATGAGATGCAAACGTTGATCAAGGTATATTTAAATATAAGGTGTTCTTTGACAATCACTAACTAGGATATGGAAGAAATTTCGTATTTGTGGAGGCGTATGCTGAATTTTGAATATTCGTGCGTTCGGTAGCGAAGAATTATTGATAATGATAGTAACCAGTTTGCGACAAATAATCAAAAGTATAGGCCAGAGTCATGCAATTCAACTACATGTGGCGTACTATAGTTGTGTGACGTAACATGGTGAGGGTGATTCTTAGGCTAGAGTACAGAGGCAAGGGGCGCTTAGGCAAGCAAGTGGGTACAGAGACGTACATTTCCCTTATTATTAGCGAATGGTTAATGGGATAACTTCACCCTTCCTGTTGCCTCATCTGCTCTACACTTTTCAATGAATTTCTAGCAGAGAGCAAGAAGATGTTGGCTCACTGACGTCACAGTTGACTGACACTGGTGTAGTGAGTAGGTTACAGACACGGAGAAAGTTAACCTGTAGCCTAAGGAACGGGATGACTTTGTTATTTGAAAGGAAGCATTATATGGAATGACTTGAAAGTAGATGACTTTTGAAAACTAAAATTCCAGTCAAAATAGGCAATATGCATATTCTTGGTACATAGATATAACCATTTAATTTTATATCAAATTAGGGATTTAAAAAGCTCCTTTTATTTATGGAGCTATGGGATTTTTCATCACAAAAGGCAGCTTTTCCAAAAATTTAAAGGAAAACTTAAATTTAAATAAAGCAATAACGACATAAACATTCATTTCCAGTTATTTTAACGTGTTATACAGTGTCAAAATGTAATCACATGAATTGGAAAAGTATATCCTCAAATCACTTTATAAGTTTGACGGTTAAATATTTAATAATTATATTTTAGTGCAACGAATTAAATGGCGTCAAGATCAACTCATTTCTAGAAAAACTTAAGCAGTACGTTATGCTTAACTTACACTACGTGTCAAAAGTATCCGTACACCTGGCTGAAAATGACGTACAAGTTCATGGCGCCCTCCATCGGTAATGCTGGAAGTCAATATGGTGTTGGCCCACCCTTAGCCTTGATGACAGCGTTCACTCTCGCAGGAATACTTTCAATCAGGTGCTGGAGGTTTCTTGGGGAATGACAGCCCATTCTTCACGGAGTGCGGAACTGAGGAGAGGTATCGATGTAGGTCGGTGAGGCCTGGCACGAAGTCGGCGTTCCAAAACATCCCAAAGGTGTTCTATAGGATTCAAGTCAGGACTCCGTGCAGGCCAGTCCATTACAGGGATGTTATTGTCGTGTAACCACTCCGCCACAGCCCGTGCAGTATAAACAGGTGCTCGATCGTGTTGAAAGATGCAATCGCCATCCCCGAATTGCTCTTCAACAGTGAGAAGAAAGAAGGTGCTTAAAATATCAATGTAGGTCTGCGCTGTGATGTGCCACGCAAAACAAGGGGTACAAGCCCCCTAGAAAAAACACGACCACACCATAACACCACCACCTCCGAATTTCACTTTGGCACTACACACGCTGGCAGATGACGTTCACCGGACATTCGCCATACCCACATCCTGCCATCGGATTGCCATATTGTGTACCGTGATTCGTCACTCCACACAACGTTTTACCACTGTTCAATCGTGTAATGTTGACGCTCCTTACACCAAACGAGGCTCGTTTGGCATTTTCCTGCGTGATGTGTGGCTTATGAGCAGCCGCTCGACCATGGAATCCAAGGTTTCTCACTTCGCGCTGTCATAGTACTTGGAGTGTATCCTGATACGGTTTGGAATTCCTGTGGGATGGTCTGGATAGATGTCTGCCTATTACTCTTTACGACCCTCTTCAAATGTCAGCGGTCTCTGTCAGTCAACAGACGAGGTCGGTCTGTACGCTTTTGTACTGTACATGTCCCTTCACATTTCCACTTCACTATCACATCAGAAACAGTGGATCTAGGGAAGTTTAGGAGTGTGGAAATCTCGCGTACAGACTTCTGACACAAGTGACACCCAATCACCTGACCACGTTCGAAGTCCGTGAGTTCCACGGAGCGTCCCATTCTACCGTTCCACGATGTCTAATGACTACTGAGGTCGCGGATAATGAGTACCAGGCAGTAGGTGGCAGCACAATGCACCTAAGATGAGAAACGTATGTTTGTGGGGTGTCCGGATACTTTTGATCACATAGTGTATAAGCAGAACAATGTTTTGACCTGCGGGATAAATATTAACGAAAATAAATTACAAAAATGATAGTACATATTTCACCTTATTTTATATGTACCGTGTTTTAGTATATATACTAACTATATAAAGAGAGAAAATTGTGTAGGTGTGTGTATGTGTGTGTGTGTGTGTATAAGGTAATCTCAAAAACCCACCCCACCGATTTTGATAGGTAATTCTTTCTCTATTGAAAGATAGTACTGTTGTTCCAGACTGGCAGACTATAAAATATTTCCAAAGGGAGTTTAAGGTTTTTTTCTTTTTGCATTTATATCACCCAGCTTTATTCCCATTTCATTGAAAATATTATCAGAAGATTTGTTTTACATTTTAATGACAGATTTAATGACATCCCGCCCTAAGGGGTAAAGTGGGAGGATTAAAATCTTTTGTAATTGAGTTATTGGAGGGGGGAGTTACATATGGTGTTCCTAACACCAAGTTTCCCTCTGGTTTTGCTGAACTTAGCAATGAGTATATTTTTGTATGATTTTTGACAAAGCTTGAAATACTTGGGTTTTAATAATTCAACCTTCAAAAGCTTCCACTGCCATTTTTTCCTTCTCTGTTTCCAACACCCTACGCACAAATCATCAATATTTGGTCTGTCTAGAACAGAATTTTATAAGTTATACCAACACTACCTAGGTGGGTGTGGTTATACAATAGGACCGAAAGAAATTGTAAGCTTACTTAAAACTCTTAAGAAAGCTACGATGTTGTAAGCCCTTATGTAGAAATGTGGCTGTTTAGCCCACTTAGTTGAAGCATTGTATAATTATAGGTGTAAAAGGACCTAGCAAAAATCAGGTTGCGTTAAAACTTCCAAACATATCCAACCCTTGTTGTTGTTGTTCTTATTATTCGGCATTTTCCCTTAGTCGCTCTCAACTTCCGCAAATCTTTCCATTCCAGACATCATGTCCTAAATTTTTATCTTCATTGCTTTCTGCATTTATTCTTACCATGTTAGCGCCAGTCTTCCTTTTTGTTCCCGACGGTTGCCATTTCAATATTTTGATCGGCCAGCTGTAGTCAAGCATTCTCTTTGCGTGGATGTCCCATTGAGTCGCTCTATTCTCCATTGTTATTGTTATGAGGATTATCTCCATTCGCCTCTATAACTCCTAATTTCGTTACCTGCTGCAAGCATCCACCATTATAATTCTAACCCTGATTTTACTTGCTTGAAGCTCTGTATGGAATTATATTTTTTGGACGATAGTGTTTTTTGATCGACTTCCCTTTCATGCTGTCGCAGTCGAAAGTTGAATTTTCTGTATTCATTCTGGTGAACCTAACCTAGCTTCGCGATTTGTCTATTTTTACTGCACATGTCTGCATGAAATATATTAAAACCTATAATTTTTATATATTTATTATTGCAAACATGAAATATAATATTTGATAGCTGAATCTACATTATATCTTTCCATATTTACTTTCTCTACTACCCAAAAATTCGATACCGAGATTTCACAGGAAATATATGTTTTGAGACCCCCTGAATCCAAAAAAAGCATTTTTGGAAACATATCCGTGTATGTCTGTGTGTGTGTCTGTGAACAGCATAACTCAGAAACGAACAGTCGGATAAACACCAAACTTGGTATTTAGGTTCAGCATCTTCCTGCAACACGAAGTTTTCAGGAAAATCCCCCCACCCCAGATTACCCTTTACATGGAACATTTTTCGAAAATTTTAATTTTCTCAAAAATGGTTCTAACGATTTTGATTAAAGTACGATATGTTTAAGATATTTTCATGACAAATAAAATGTATATCTTGAATTTTCTGGGAATGTCTCCAAACGTATTCTTCATCGTAAACGACTTTTGCATAACTGGTAAACCATAAGAGATAGACAAAATTTTACTACACAAAAACATAGAATCGCCTTAAAATACACAATTTATGTATATACATTTGTTTTGTTGGGTGACACATTTTCGAGATATTGCTTGATATTCCCTTAAATTTTCAATACTTATTTTCTCAAATGGGAATTCGTTATTCACTTTTTTATGTTCTGGACATTCAAAGAGAATGGAATACTGTACATAGCAACCAGCTCTTAAAATATTTGACTATCGCTTAAAGTCTACCAATTCTCCTTGCATCTACAAGAAAATTAGCAATAAGTTTAACATCTCGATTAACATGAAGCATATGGGGAATAAGCGTTTGTAAAAATAGTTGGTATAAGAGTAGAGAAAGCCATGTGAGTGTAACACATCAGATTTTTCATTAAGGAGCGAAAGATTAGGCGTTGAGACACAGAAATCTCGGAATGGTCTATAGGTGGGCCCGTATTTAGGAAAACACAGTGACAGGAAATATAAATGGGCGAGGTTTAGCGTTCTCTTTTGGACAAGGTGTCGCCTGCAATACAAACATTCCTTGCCTATTCTGTTTGGATATAAAACAAAACACTAGCCATAGCAATCCTTGCAAGGGACGACTCAAGTGTTAGCTTTTTAAGAAAGAAGCCGTTGTTTGCTTAGGCACTGTGCCGTGTAAACTTATCAAACAGCTTACCGAGTATCAGTCAGAACAGATATAGAATTTCCGAGTGACAGATTATTTTGGGAAGGAATTCCTAGCTAACCATGTACTGTTCTTTGTTTGTGTATCTTGGGAACAATGCGTGGTTCTAGAGAGTGTTCCACAAGTACTGGGCCTGTGATCGTAGATGTGCTAAAGCGGCTTTGAACTTCAAAGTTAAAGCTTTAGTGCTTCAGATTTCAAACTTTCCTCCGTATTGGAATTAATTGTTCTCCCACACAAAATCTGATATGTTACACTCACATGACTTTCTCTACTCTTGTACAAACTATTTTTACAAACGCTTATTCTCCATATGCTTCATGTTAATAGAGATGTCAATCTTATTGCTAATTTTCTTGTAGATGCAAGGGGAATATGGTAGGCTTTAAGCTATAGTCAAATATTTTAACGCTGGTTGCTACGTGGCGCATTCCATTCTCTTTGCATGTCCAGGACATAACAAAAATTGAATAACGAATTTGAGAAAAAGTATAAATATTGGAAAATTTAAGGAAATAACAAGCAATATCTCGAAAATGGTTAACGCAACAAAAAAAATGTATATGGCATAAATTGTGTATTTTAACGCGAGCTGCATTTTTGTGTAGTAAAGTTTTGTCTATCTGTTATGGTTTATCAGTTATGCAAAAGTCGTTCACAATGAAGAATACTTTTAGAGACATTCCCAGAAAATTCAAGATATACATTCCATTTGTCATGAAAATATCTTAAACATATGATAGTTCAAGCAAAATCGTTAGAGCCGTTTTTGAGAAAATTAAAATTATCGAAAAATGCTCCATGTAAAGGGTAATCTGGGGTGGAGGGATTTTCTTGATAACCTTCCTGTCGTATCTCTGGAAGATACTGAACCTAAATACCAAGTTTGGTGTTTATCCAACTGTTCATTTCTGAGTTATGCTGCTCACAGACACACAGACACACACAGGGACATGTTTCCAAAAATGCTTTTTTTGGATTCAGGGGGCCTCAAAGCATATATTTCCGGTGAAATCTCGGTATCGAATTTTTGAATGGAATAGAATACTTACTGTACGTAGTAGAGAAAGTAAAAACGCAATGCCATACCCCGGATTTGAACCGCGGATCTCCCGGTTTCGTCCGGTTGCTCTAACCACTGAGCTACCATGGCAACATGCCGGTACGACATTAAATTCCCCAAACTGATTCGTATTTTTCCCGGTAAACTACAAGGAGATCTCAAATTGTATTGAGATAACATACTCCAATGGCGACTTACAATGTACTCCTACAAGCCCAGGACTTAAAATACTTACAGGGAATCAGTTAGGGAATTTAATGTCGTACCGGAACGTTGTCAGAGTAGCTCAGTGGTTAGAGCACCCGGACGAAACCGGGAGATCCGCAGCTCAAATCCCGGCTATGGCATTGCGGTTTTTGGTCGCCTGATTCTACCTTTCCTTTCCTCCGTATTATGCCTAAGGTAAGTGTGGGAAATATGGTCTTACTATTCTATGGGAACGAGCGGATGACTCAGGCGGCAACGTCTCTAGCCCGCATTCGAGAGGTCAGGGTTCGATCCCGTTAGCTGACCCACTCTGACGATGGAGTTTTTCGTGGGTTTCACCTAGTCGTCTAGGTGAATGCCGGAGTGGTGTATTCAACCACGATTTCTCCTTTCTGCCATTTCCTCTTATTTCTTCTCTCCCTTTCACGTTTCAAGTGCGTTTTCCGGTGTTAGCGATGTTGCGAAGATGGCGTGGATGCTTGCACGTAGGAAAGATTTTCTCCCTGTGAACGCCAAGGTGCGATGACCCGCCCGTTATACTCGCTTTGTCGCTCTCTCCTGGGATTCTTCACCTCTACTGGTACGCGGGTGTTCAAACTGGAAATATTAGGGAGTTCCTACTATCTTATGGGCTCAATATTTTCTCAAAGGATGCATCTCACTTGTTATGAGTTGTCACTTCCTTCGCTTGTTCCTATCTTCTAAATTTATTTCCAAATCATTTTAACTTTTAAAGTAATATCGTGCATCTTAATGCATTGTGCGAAGTTGCTCATTTGTCAGCCATTTGGCCTTAGAGCTGCCTTACGTACCACTCTACCGATGGTGGTTAGCCTCTGTTTTCTACTGTTCTCCATTGTTTGCCTTTTGGATTTTGGGGGTCGTGGAAATTGCATGCATCGTGGCATTAACCGGTGGAACAGGGGTAATTGAAAGTAAGTTATGTTGGTCAGAATAAAGGCTTTTTTCAGGGATTGTCTCTGTGATCGAGTTGTTAGCATTCATGCTTCTCCTTCAGGGGCCCCGCGTTCGATTCCCACTGGGGCGGGTGAATTTTGTATTTAACTAAAATAATGCCCTACACTTCGCATTAATTGAAACTGAATAATTTAATAGTTTTAACTAATGCATAACAAATTTAAATCTACGGTTTTTAAACCTATCCAGAAAATATATAGCTAATAAGTTATACACCGTGTTCGAAGGAGCGTTTTGAATAATTAAAAATGCTGAAAAGAAGTAATTGACAAAATTGAGTTATAAGCTCAACGTGATGCTTTATCTAAATGGTGTACAGGACAATTAAATATCCATTTGTGGCTTTAAAATTGTGGATATTAAGAAACCAATAACTGTATAGCATGAAAGTACAAGTTTTAAGTATAATGAAAATGAAAACAAAAAGAAAACAAAAAATACAAACAAAAAATTGAAAACTTTCACGTTTTTAACAAAATTTTACGGATGTAAAGCTTTGAGATAATTGCATGACAGATAAATATATATTTTGAAATTCCTTAGAATAGCCTTGACGCCTTCTTTATTTGATTGGTTTTGTATAATGCTGTATAAGAAGGAAACCATACGCAAGAGATAAAGCTTGCTGTAGAAAATATGTAGAGCTCATTAAAATGCAAATATGTGTTCAATTTTCCATAGCGTTAGCATTTTTTAAATATTCCCTGTTACAACACACTTTTCTCAAGTGTAAATGCATCATGTAACGGATACTGCTTGAAACTTTGCGTTTCTTTGTTTTTATCTTTTTCTTTCTTTTTATTATAGTAGTTTGTTTCCACCAATAAATATTTGAATACTGTTTTCGCATTTAACTAAGCAATTTTTGCTTAATCTTATATCATTCCTAAGCAAAACTATGCTTTGAATAATGTAACGTGTATAGAGGAATCACTTTTTGTATGAAGAATATAAAATATAACGGATATATATATGTGAAGTTGTCGTTTGTGGAGAAATGCATCACAACAGATTTATATATAAATACCTCTCCAAATCCTTCCTCCTCTTGCAGTCTCTTTTCGTTGAAAAGCATTAACACAAAATCTCAGTTTACAGCCAGTAAGCAATCGTACCAGCAGACATCCCTACACGAGCTATATCAGCTTACCGACAGATGGCAGGTGCGCCGTGCATTACTCATAATCCACCGTAGCCGTAACCGTTTTATGCTTGTTGAAATCGAATTACAACAGCGAAGCTAATTATTACAAAATGTTAATGAGCTACTAGAATTTCATTATCTCATCTCGATTACACTCTCCTCTGTTGGCGTTTTTAAAAAGCTTCTTTTACTAATTAGCATAGCCATGCTACGTCACAAACAACTAATTGGTGTTTTATTATTTGTGTACCGCAGTTGTCTTTCCTTTTCTCTCATACTGTCTTTCATATTTCATTTCGTATATTTATTTTACGGCAGAAATACATTAAAAATTTTTATTTATACCAAATTTAATGCTTGGGATGTAACCAAATTAATATTATGAAGAAAGAAAATTGTTTGTGTGTGTACTTGCAAGGGTGATCAATAAATAAGAACCCACGAAGAGATAAATTATTACACAGATCAAGATTCCTCTGATGATAGATAAAAATCTAGTGCGTTACTTTCACTTATTTTTATATAGGTTGTACAAATTATTCTTACAAACGCTATTTTTTCTATCTACTTGATGTTAATCCAGAGAAACATTTGCAGAAATGACTTTATTACACATTTCGTTGTAGATACAAGTGGAATAGAGCAAGCCGAATCCATAATCAGATGTTTAATCGCGGGACACCATATCTCGCCTTAGATTTCTAGATTCTCTGCATGACATCGCAAAAAACACACAAACAATCAAATAAAATCTGAATATAGATCGCAAGAAACAAGTGAACAGCGAGAGTACCTTAAAACGACAAAATGCTGATATTTCAAAAATATAACGGATATCTCGGAAATAGTTGATGACACAGAACGTTACTGAAAATAAACTGTGTGTTTTAAAGATTTGTACATTCCTTTTTGTAGTACGTTTTTGTCTATCGCTTAATGTGTACCAGTTAAACAAAACTATACAAAATTTCTTCTGAATAAAGAACGCTTCACAGGCTATTCCCAGAAAATTCAAGATATAATATATATTTGTCACGTAAATATGTTAAATATATTGTATTTTGTTTAAACCGTTAGAACCGTTTTCGAGAAAATGCAAAATTTCGAAACTTTTTCCATATATCGATAGTTTGTTTGGGAGATTTTTCTTGAAAATCTTAGTGTTGCATATGCTGAACTTAAATACCGAGTTTTTAATTAGTTATGCTGTTCAAAGACAAAATCTCTCTCTCTCTCCTCTCCCTTTCTCTGACACACACAGGGACCTTTTTCTAAAAATATTTTTTTACGATTCAGCAGCTGACGCAGTATTTTATATCACAACAATGCAAATGCCAGAGTGATTATAGTGTAAATAAGCATTATTGTATGACATTGATTTGAGATGTTTGTTAATTATAAGCATTGTTAGGAAATAAGTTTACACGGCCTCACTGAAACTGACAATAACAGCGGGTAACAATGAGCGAGGGGGTGAGTTGTTTATTAATTAGAAGAGGCAAGCAAATGACGTCAGATCAGCGCACTTTTCTGTAGAAATGGAGGGAATTTCTTCTCTAGAGCATAAATATTCGTAATTTTGATTGTATATAAATATAGACGCTAATGTTGGCGCGTTTTATTAACCAATAGCAGCTCGGTTATAATGTTTAGGTATATTGGGGTGTGGGAGTATAAATTCCGTGCCAGAGACGGGTAACGCGCAGTTTGACAGAATAATTCACAAGGCAAACGTCGTTCAGTCCGACAGAATCATACAAAGGTTATACGTCGCACAGTTTAAGAGAATCGTTCACGCGTTATACGTCGCGCAATTCTACAAAATCTCTCGCGTCGTAAAGTTTGTTATAAATGTGAAATACGCGAATTAATAATGTGCAGCAAATAAGTGATTATGGTGATATTAGAAAATGTAACAGTTTCAGTCGGGCGTGTATCAAGAGTCAATACGTGAAATTAATTAATTGTGACGGTAATAAAAGTGTAAAAACAAATTCTTTTATAAGTGTTATCTTTCAGTAACAAATCCTTTCCATTTACACACCTTGTTCAAGAGATATGCTCGACTGAGTAGTAATAATAGCTAGCCGGAGAACAATGAACCCAACATTCAAAGTAGTAAAACAATAACAGGCGCTCAGCAATAAGATAACACGAAGTGACCGCGACAAATTGTCTGCCATACGTTGTGCAGATAAACATGAAGCATCTTCCAACTACCAACAAATAATCTACTTCACAGCCCACAAAACATGCATTTCCTGCGAAATCTCGATGTTGAATTTTCGGGTGGATTACAATACCTTCTCTTCTTACTAGGTACATAGAAGACAAAGTAAAAATTGCAATCACACAAAATGTTCGTTTATCCCTTTAGCAGGTTAAGACGATTACAAACGCACAAAATACATATAAATGGAAAACACACTTTGTAGCTGACTGCATTTGTTAAGTGTGTTTGTGGTTCTTAATCATCTTATTCATATTTTTTAAAACACCTGTGGCTTTTATGTGCAGGCTTCATCTTCATGTCACCAAATTTCAATTCCATTTCGTAGAATATGAAGACCAGAGACATTTTTTGGCATTTTATTGCGAGTATGATATATTTTTAATCACATCCAGCCCAACGGAATAAATGGAGAACCTTTAAATCTTTTAAAGTTGAGTTATTGATGTACATTAATTCAAATTGGCCTCTGATTTCGCTGAGCTTTAATATCAAGGAGTGTGCATTTTGAAACCTGACATTAAAACACTACGTCGACCTAAAACTTTCTAAAACTTTCGTACCCTTATTTTCAATCCCTAACAAATTAATTAGCACTTTTTGGCCTTCTACAAGGCAAAAATTCTGACACTTAAACAATAGGGCCCAATGAAAACTATAGGCTACCTTACAACCCTAAAAGCTTTGCCTCCGTATTTCCAACTCCTTATGTAGAAATGTGCACTGTTTATCCCAACTGCTCAAAATATTGTATAGATAAAATCATAGCAAAAATCATAGCTTGCCTTAAATCTTCCAAAAATTACCCAAACATTATTTCAATCATAAAGTAACCCGAACATTTTAAAAGCTACCATTATCCTATCTGGTCAGCCAGGGAAAAGTTTGTGCACTTAGTCTATAAGACTTGGAGAAAATGATAGGATACAATGTATATAATTTCAAAACACTGTCGTACATAACTGTAGTACAAATTTGTACAATTTAAACAATTTGGACAGAACTTGGTACACATACTTTAGATACGATGAAATTTGTAGTCTACTATGACTTTAAAAAACCACCCTATCCGTCTTTTCAACCTCTTATTTACAGAATTCACCCTAGCTATCCCGGGTAAGTGATAGTATAACAGTCCGGAAAGTGAGTTTTACTGGTCTAGGAAGTATTATAAAAACGGACATAAGCAAGGTTTTTCTTTATTTTCAAGATTACAACTTAATATGTACAATACATAGCTGCATTGGAACAGTTAATTAAGATAACAGATTAGTTAGCAACGAACGAGGGTATTCCGAAGGCCTTTAACCTACATAACCAGAAGGAAGCGATTCCACATTGTCAAAATGGGATATTTTAACTCTGGTTTATTAGTACACTTAGATAATAAAGTAAAGGGCCAACACTTGGAGCTGCTTTCAGAGCAACCTAAACTATTTAGCATAGCATTTTCCCGTATTTTCTTTAATTAAATTCAGTGTCTGAGGATGAGATACGAGGATTTTGAAGAAAAATTTCCAACTCAAACTAGACTTTACATGGAAACAATTTCGTTATTTTTGATTTCCTTAAAATGGCTTCAACGATTTTTGTTGGCATACAGTATGATTAAATTACTGACCTGACCATTACATTCTACATCTATAATTTTTTTCACAATCAGAATTTAGTGACTTTCTCTACTACGTATAGTAAGAAGGGGAAATATTGCATTCCACCCAAAAATTCGATACCGAGACTTCACCGGAAATACATGTTTTGGGGCGCACTGAATGCATATAAAGCATTTTTGGAAACCTGTGTGTGTGTCCGTGTGTGTCGTCCTCCGTGGACTAGTGGTACCGTGCTAGCCTCTAGTTCCCAAGGTCGCGGGTTCAAACCCGGCGGAGGGCGATGGATTTTTTTCGGGCGTAAAAATCCTTTGCACGCCTTCCTTCGGAAGGGAAGTAAAGCCGGTGGTCCCGTGTCGTAGATTTACGGCACGTAAAAGAACCTCAAGCCTGATAAAGAGGCCTCTGAGCAAAATTACCGGTGTTTCACGCCCAATATAGAATGCGAAGCTAAGGACCATAGTAGATAAAGAGCGTCCATAAATATATAAATAAAAAAAATGTGTGTGTGTGTGTCTGTGAACAGCATAACTCAGAACACCAAACTGTGTTGAGTATTTTTCAGAGATGCGACACGAAGGTTTTCAAGAAAATCCCACACCCCAGATTACCTTTACATGGAACATTTTTCGAAAGTTTTAATTTTCTCAAAAATGAATAAAATACCAGAAGTTTAAGACATTTTTATGACAAATGAATTGTGTATCTCCAATTTTCTGGGAATGTCTCGAAAAGTATTCTTCATTCTGAACGACTTTTGCATAACTGGTAAACCATAAGAGATAGAAAAACAAAAATGTATAGCGCGTTAAAATATACAATTTAAGTAATATAGGTTTTTTTTTGTTGAGTGAACCATTTTCGAGATATTGTTTATTATTCCCTTAAATTTTCCAATACTTATACTTTTTCTCAAATAGCAATTCGTTACTTTTTTTCTCCTGGTAATGCCAAGAGAATGGAATACTCCACATAGCAACCAGCTCTTAAAATATTTGACTATCGCTTAAAACCTACCAATTCCCCTTGCATCTACAAGACAATTAGCAATAATATTAACATCTTGATATCTCGATTTGCATGAAGCATATGGAGAATAAGCGTTTGTAAAAATAGTTTGTGGCGGCTCTGTGGCCCAGTGCTTAGACCGTTCGCCTCTCACCGAGGCGGCCCGGGTTCAATCCCAGGGACCCGCATGTGGGATTTGTGGTGGACAAAGCGGCGTCTGGGCGGGTTTTCTCCGGGTTTTCCGGTTTCCCCCGCCATTCGTTCCACAACTGCTCCATCATCACCTTTCCTTTCATCCATTTCACCATCATTTCGTTTCATCTAATTCCTTCCTCCCATACCAGGCATCGGGCTGATCACCCATTCTGGATATTCTGTCTGATCCATGAGTGTCTGCTCCTCGACGGGCCTCTGACCCCAGGCACCCGCCTGTAAGTCCTACATAAGAGGAGGTTAAACAAATAAAGAAGAAGAAAAATAGTTTGTACAAGAGTAGAGAAAGTCATGTGACTGTAACACATCACATTTTTACTTTCTCTACTACGTATAGTAAGTAGGGGAAGTATTATATTCCACCCAAAAATTCGATACCGAGATTTCACCGGAAATACATGTTTTGAGATCCCCTGAATTCAAAAAAAGCATTTTTGGAAACATGTTCGTGTGTGTGCTTGTGTGTCTGTCTGTGAACAGCATAACTCAGAAACGAACAGTCGGATAAACACCAAACTTGGTATTTAGGTTCAGTATCTTCCAGATATGCGACACGAAGGTTTTCAAGAAAATCCCCCCACCACATAGAACCCTTTACATGGAACATTTTCGAAAATTTTAATTTTCTCAAAAATGGCTCTAACGATTTTGATTAAAGTATCATATGTTTAAGATATTTTAATGACAAATAAAATGCATTCTTGAATTTTCTGAGAATGTCTTCAAAAGTATTCTTCATTGTAAACGACTTTTGGTAAGCTGGTAAACCATAAGAGATAGACAAAATTTTACTACATAAAAGATGTAGATCGCGTTAAAATACACAATTTATTTTTGTTGTTGAGTGAACCATTTTCAAAACATTGCTTGTTATTCCCTTAAATTTTTCAATACTTTTCTCAAATGGGAATTCCTTATTCATTTTTTTGTCTTGGATATGCAAAGAGTATTAATTTGTGGCAAAGGGAATAGTGCTGCACCTAGCAACCAGCTATTAAGAGATATGTATGTGCTTAAAGGCTACTGTATTTCTATATTGCCCTTATAAATATATATTCCCCTTACATCTACAGAAAATTAGCAATAAGATAGAGTCTGCAAGTGTTTATCTCGATTAACACGAAGTAGATGGAGAATAAGCATTTGTAAAAATAGTTTGTACAAGAGTAGAGAAAGTCACGTGAGTGTAACACATCACATTTTTTTCTTTCTTTTCGATTCAGGAGGCCTCAAAACTTCCATTTTCGCTGAAATTTCGATGTTCAATACTACTGGATAGAGAAAGTTAAAAGCATTATAAAAAAGCTCCCTTTGTGTGTGTGTGTGTGTGTGTGTGTGTTTGTGTGTGTGTGTGTGTGCGCGCGCGCGCGTGCGTCTCTATCTGTCTGTTAAAAATGTCGGATAATCGATTAATATTATTCTCATCTCAAATAAATAGATCCATTCAGTGAATACATAATTTCCCTTTAGGTTTCTTCCCTAAATGAATTACTATTCAACTAATAATCCACCAAATTTATTTATTAAGTTCAATATCTCTCAAAGGTGTGACAACGGTTTTAAGGACAATTTCACCTCCCCAAAATACCCTTACATACAAAAAGGTTTTATTTTCTGAAAAATGGCTCTAAGAATTTTGATAAAAAATTCTATATATTTCATTTCTTATTTGAAAAATAAGGTTCATGTCTTTTCTGGAAATTGCCTAGTTTTCTTCATTCTGAATGCAGGCAAACACCTGTACAAAAATGCAATTATCTTTTACGCAATTTATGCCAAACAAAATGTTTTTGTTAGTAGCCACTTTCAAAATATTCGTTGTAGTTAGTTTCAGTCTTCAGATATACTCTTTTGAAGCATTAAGCCGCCATCCACTTGTTTCTCGTGATCATGGAAGGAATATAGAATCTCAAAATCGGCTCACATCGACCCAATTTTTAAAAAATTGAGTATCGCTTCATCCTCCTGAAAATTATTGAAGCTACACAGAAATCCATAATGAAGCATCTCCACAAATAATTAACTGGCTTAGCATGAAACAGATAGAACCATAAGCTTTTGTGGAATAGTTTATAGAAGAGTGGATAAAGAAAGTCATGTGAATGCAACAATGCCTAATGTGTCCAGAGTTAGGGTCGATGGTGGACGGCCCTGGTTGCCGCTCGGGTAAGTAGCCGGTATTCTTGGCGACAGCTACACGACAAACCAAAGAAAGAGATCTTGTTGGGAAGGGATTATGGTAATCTGACTCACTGAATGGGAAGAGGAAGAAACAGAGCAAGATAACCGAAACGAAAAGGATGGCAAGAAGGGACGCCCGAGAGATGGAAACTAGTGAAAAAGATATCTGGGTCCATCTTGCGCTCCAAAGTGAAACATCTCCATTACCCTCTCTAACTTGTGATAGCGATACTAATGCCATAAAGAACTGTGTATTCAAAGGGCAAACCCGCTTTCTACATTCTTTAGTACCTACTTATAAGTAGACCGAACAAGTATTGCATTTCATTCTGAAATGATATCGAAGTTTCACCGGAAATGCATGTTTTGAGGTGATCTGAATATAAAAGAAGCAGTTTTAGAAAATTTTGTGTGTACGAAAAATCGCGTAACTACCAAAGTGAGTAGTGAAGTTTAGTATCTTCTAAGGACGCGACAGAAAGATTTTCAAGACAATTTCATCACTACAAAATACCGTAACATGTTTTACTTTCACAAAATAGCAATTTTGATTAACACACCATATCTTTAAAATCATTACAGAACTAATAAAATGCATGTCTTTAAATTTCTGTGAATAGTTTGTGAAATCCTCTTCATTTGAAATTAATTTTGTATAACTAATAAACCATAATAAACAGGCAAAAGCGTATTACACAGAAAATGAGATTACTTTATAACACAAATTCATTTAAATAACCTTTTCTGTGGCATGATACAATTCCGAGATATTCGTTGTTATTGATTTAAATTTGTAATTTTTGTTGCGCTGCCACCATTTAGTTGTTTTTCCTCTTGTTATGGTAAGAATATTGAATTTCAAAGCCAGCACATAGCGATGTTTTGACTGTTGCCTCAGCCTTCCATATTGTACTTACAAAGAAATGTATAATAAAACTATTTCTGAGAATGTTTATCTCGATTAATATGAAGTAAATAAGACCCTTCCTTTTGAACGCATGGCCATATTATGGGGAATTGCTTGTCCTGTGGTGTTTCTGATAGGTTATGTTTCCGCTCCACTTTCCCTCCTCTCCGTGTGCTGGATAATCAGTTGACGTGAAGTCTTTGTATAGAGGTTGTTACGTTGTCAGACAATGTGTTTCAGTGTTACGGTAAAGGTGCGCATTAGGAGGAGCCCCGAAATCGGTGTAGAGCACCGCAAACAGCCGCCTAGGCCATTTTCGCGTCTAACGTGATCCCTGGGAGGGAGGGTTGAAGGAAGAGACCCGAAAGGCCACCAGATCCGGATGACGACGGGCGCAAACATGAACGGGGTCCCTATCTTCCCATATAGAACACATTTGATGCAGCTCGACAACACCCTTGAGTCCTTAATCCACGAGGTCCCCACTGGTGGGGCCCACTTCGGAGGCAGGTTCGGACTGGGCAGTCCCGGCCAAGGAAGAGAGCTATACAAAGCGCACATATACCGCCAAGCCGCAAACCGCTGAACACCGTCCCCTGGTCCTACAACCCTGAAACTGATGACAGTGAAGGAGATGATGGGTACAGGAAATGAGGGAGAGGAAAGTCGTGGTAGAAAAGGAACCACTCCAGCATTCGCTTGCCACCCAAGAAAACCATGAAAAACCCATGGGTCAGAGTAGGTGATCGCCTAGGATCGCACTGGGACCTCCCGAATGCGAGTCGCGCATCTTACCGCGGAGTCACCTCGCTCGAATTCGGTATAGTGTGTTCGTACTGTTAAATTTCCAAAATAACCATACACCATGCTAAACAGAATCTTCATGTATGATTCGTGTGACAATTGAGGCAGTATTTTTAACACTTAAATGATTTCAGTCTAATTATATAATATGTAATTCAATAACAGCCCGCCTTAAAGCAATATGTGTATGTAACAACATATAAAAATCTGATGTGTTACACTCACATGACTTTCTCTACTCTTGTACAACCTAATTTTACAAACCCCTATTCTCCATATGCTTCATGTCAATCGAGATATCGAGATGTCAATCTTATTGGTAATTTTCTTGTAGATGCAAGGGGAATATGGTAGGTTTTAAGTGATAGTCAAATATTTTAACGCTGGTTGCTATGTGACGCATTCCATTCTCTTTGCATGTCCAGGACATAAAAAAAATCTGATGTGTTACACTCACATGACTTTCTCTACTCTTGTACAAACTATTTTTACAAACGCTTATTCTCCATATGCTTCATGTTAATCGAGATATCGAGATGTCAATCTTATTGATAATTTTCTTGTAGATGCAAGGGGAATATGGTAGGTTTTAAGCGATAGTCAAATATTTTAACGCTGGTTGCTATGTGGCGCATTCCATTCTCTTTGCATGTCCAGGACATAAAAAAAATCTGATGTGCTGCACTCACATGACTTTCTCTACTCTTGTACGAACTATTTTTACAAACGTTTATTCTCCATATGCTTCATGTTAATCGAGATATCGAGATGTCAATCTTATTGCTAATTTTCTTGTAGATGCAAGGGGAACATGGTAGGTTATAAGCGATAGTCAAATCTTTTAAGCGCTGGTTGCTATGTGGCGCATTCTATTCTGTTTGCATATCCAGGACATAAAAAATTGAATAACGAATTTGAGAAAAAGTATAAGTATTGGAAAATTTAAGGAAATAACAAGCAATATCTCGAAAATGGTTCACTCAACTAAAAAAATGTATATGACATAAATTGTGTATTTTAACGCGATCTACATTTTTTGTGTAGTAAAATTTTGTCTATCTCTTATGGTTTACCAGTTATGCAAAAGTCGTTCACAATGAAGAATACTTTTGGAGACATTCCCAGAAAATTCGAGATATACATTTTATTTGTCATGACATTACCCTAAACATATGATATTTTCATCAAAATCGTTAGAGCCATTTTTGAGAAAATTAAAATTTTCGAAAAATCTTCCATGTAAAGGGTAGTCTGGGGTGGGGGGATTTTATTGAAAACCTTCGTGTCGCATCTCCGGAAGATACTGAACCTAAATACCAAGTTTGGTGCTTATCCGATTGTTCGTTTTTGAGTTATGCTGTTCACAGACACACAGACACACACACACACAGACACACACACAGACACACACACACAGACACACACACGGACATGTTTCCAAAAATGCTTTTTTTGGATTCAGGAGGTCTCAAAACGTGTATTTCCGGTGAAATCTCGGTATCGAATTTTTGGGTGGAATGCAATACTTCCCCTACTTACTATACGTAGTAGAGAAAGTAAAAATCTGATGTGTTACACTCACATGACTTTCTCTACTCTTGTACACACTATTTTTAAAAAACGCCTATTCTCCATATGCTTCATGTTAATCGAGATATCGATATGTCAATCTTATTGGTAATTTTCTTGTAGATGCAAGGGGAATATGGTAGCTTTTAAGCGATAGTCAAATATTTTAACGCTGGTTGCTATGTGGTGCATTCCATTCTCTTTGCATGTCCAGGACATAAAAAAAATGAATAACGAATTTGAGAAAAAGTATAAGTATTGGAAAATTTAAGGAAATAACAAGCAATATCTCCAAAACGGTTCACTCAACAAAAGAAATGTATATGACATAAGTTGTGTATTTTAACGCGATCTACACTTTTTGTGTAGTAACATTTTGTGTATCTCTTATGGTTTACCAGTTATGCAAAAGTTGTTCACAATAAAGAATACTTTTGGAGACATTCCCAGAAAATTCGAGATATACATTTCATTTCCCATGACATTATCTTAAACATATGATATTTTCATCAAAATCGTTAGAGCCATTTTTGAGAAAATTAAAATTTTCGAAAAATCTTCCATGTAAAGGGTAGTTTGGGGTGGGGGGATTTTCTTGAAAACCTTCGTGTCGCATCTCTGGAAGATACTGAACCTAAATACCAAGTTTGGTGCTTATCCGACTGTTCGTTTTTGAGTTATGCTGTTCACACACACACAGACACACACACAGACACACACACACACACACAGACACACAGACACACACACGGACATGTTTCCAAAAATTCTTTTTTTGGATTCAGGAGGTCTCAAAACATGTATTTCCGGTGAAATCTCGGTATCGAATTTTTGGGTGGAATGCAATACTTCCCCTACTTACTATACGTAGTAGAGAAAGTAAAAATGAATAACGAATTTGAGAAAAAGTATAAGTATTGGAAATTTTAAGGGAATAACAAGCAATATCTCGCAAACGGTTCACTCAACAAAAGAAATGTATATGACATAAATTGTGTATTTTGACGCGCTCTACATTTTTCGTGTAGTAAAATTTTGTCTATCTCTTATGGTTTACCAGTTATGAAAAAGTCGTTCATAACGAAGAATACTTTTGGAGACATTCCCAGAAAATTCGAGATATACATTTTATTTGTCATGACAATATCTTAAACATATGATATTTTAATCAAAATCGTTAGAGCCGTTTTTGAGAAAAATAAAATTTTCAAAAAATGTTCCATGTAAAGGGTAGTCTGGGGTGGGGGGATTTTCTTGAAAACCTTCGTGTCGCATCTCTGAAAGATACTGAACCTAAATACCAAGTTTGGTGTTTATCCGACTCTTCGTTTTTGAGTTATGCTGTTCACAGACACACAGACAGACACACAGACACACAGACACACAGACAGACACACACACGGACATGTTTCCAAAAATGCTTTTTTTGGATTCAGTGAGTCTCAAAACATGTATTTCCGGTGAAATCTCGGTATCGAATTTTTGGGTGGAATGCAATACTTCCCCTACTTACTATACGTAGTAGAGAAAGTAAAAATGAATAACGCATTTGAGAAAAGTATAAGTATTGGAAAATTTAAGGAAATAACGAGCAATATCTCGAAAACGGTTCACTCAACAAAAGAAATGTATATGACATAAGTTGTGTATTTTAACGCGATCTACATTTTTTGTGTAGTAAAATTTTGTCTATCACTTATGGTTTACCAGTTATGCAAAAGTCGTTCACAATGAAGAATACTTTTGGAGACATTCCCAGAAAATTCGAGATATACATTTCATTTCTCATGACATTACCCTAAACATATGATATTTTCATCAAAATCGTTAGAGCCATTTTTGAGAAAATTAAAATTTTCGAAAAATCTTCCATGTAAAGGGTAGTCTGGGGTGGGGGGATTTTCTTGAAAACCTTCGTGTCGCATCTCTGGCAGATACTGAACCTAAATACCAAGTTTGGTGCTTATCCGATTGTTCGTTTTTGAGTTATGCTGTTCACAGGCACACACACACAGACACACACACACAGACACACACACAGACACACACACACACACACACACACACAGACACACACACGGACATGTTTCCAAAAATGCTTTTTTTGGATTCAGGAGGTCTCAAAACATGTATTTCCGGGGAAATCTGGGTATCGAATTTTTGGGTGGAATGCAATACTTCCCCTACTTACTATACGTAGCAGAGAAAGTAAAAAGTGTATATTACAGTCATTGTAAATGTTTATATTATTGTATACATGTTCAGTAATGTTATGTGAATGTATTACGTAATTTAATAATGTAGGAGCTGTGAGAATAATAGCTTAAAAGTTGCTAACTATGAGGTAACAATGAGGTAACTCTGAGCAATAATGAGTAAGAATGTTTAATAACGCTACTAGTCATTATTGGAGCAATAATAATGTAAATTTTGAGACTGTTTATAAAATAGCCAATCAACAACCAGAGAAAGCTTAAGTTAAATAAAAGTATTCTATTGGATTAGGAATAGCCAATCAGAGACTTGAAATACAGAAATGTACAAATTTGGCGGTAGAAATCAAGTCAGTTGCTTGTAGACAGCGCTCATAATTGGACGCGTTGGTTGTAGACAGTGTTTCTAACGGGACGCGAGATGTATCCTCGAGAAATTTAATACGTATTCGTGTGAGACAAAAATAGTTTACGTGTTAAAAAGTGCAATTAATTAACAAAACAATCTCACAGCTCTCTATATCAGTGAAGTGTTATTAAAATCGTGTCAAGAATTAATAAAAAGGAGTGAAGTAAAATTATAATCTGTTTAAGCTTACATTCTTCAGTCGCACCACAACTCTGCAAAGAGAAACGTGTCTCTAACAATAATACTGACGCAGCCGAGGCAAGCGTAAATATATAATATTTAAAGAAACAGCCAAATTACAAAGTTAATATTTTTTAAACTTTTTTTTGGGGGAGGGAGCAAAGACCACCGGAAAGTACATTTGGGGCGAAGGCTACCGGAAACCGGGTACCATACGTGGTTACAACTACTTCAAGATCGGCTCCCCAACATTTGAAATACAATACTCATCCTTCAAAGATACTACTTCAAATTGACACCCAAAGCGTGGTGCAAATAACGTAAAGATACAAACTACTCCACAATAAACTCTTGTACAGAAGTGGGCGAATAGGGATCTATTGCTGATAAGAAACTGAAAGTAAATCGCGTGTTCTTACAAAAAATACCCGATGACATTGGAGAAAATAAGAAACGAAGTCTAATGAAATCTGTGAGAAAGCTTGCACAGTAAACAGGAATTTCACTAACCACGTCTTGAAATGGCACTAAACTTTTAAAATTAAAACTGTTCAGGAATTGCAACCACGTGAGAATATGAGCTGAGTTAATTTCTCTTTTTGGGTGTTGGAGAATGCCAATGATCGCTCTACTGACCCGTGTTTATTTATTTTATTTATTTTGTATTTATTTTTTTATATTTTTTTGCGCACCAGTCAACGTGGCTATGAAGAATTAATGACTGTTGATGCAAACTTTCTTAAAAGGTATGATGATTTGTTGCGGTACAAGAACATTATTTCTGACATCTTCTATAACGAAGATATGTATTTATTGTAGTTATAATTTGCATGAAAAATCCATGGGCTCGAATTTAAGGGGCTATAAATATCCGACTTCGCCGGCAAACAGCGTGCTTCTCGGTGCTAAGAAATATCCGTTATATTGGCCACGCGTACAAAGGAAGACTCTGCAGAAAAATAAGCGTTTGCAAAAATAGTATATAGAGGCTACATAAAAATAAACGATAGTGGCTAGAGAAACTCGTGTGAATGCAAGAATTTTCCTCGAAATGATCAGTCTTAATTCTGACTCCTTTATTGGATTTCCAGCTGCAAAGTAAGTAGATCTTTAAAACGCTTTGCGCATCTTTACTTTGGGGATTGTAAACAGTGCACAAGGAGTTACTTTAGTCTCTCCATAGGAACGTTTTAGCGACTAATAAAAAAATCATCACATAACAAATGAAATACAATTTCAATTGTAATTTAGTTTTGAACAAAATAAATCACTTTGATTGACGAAAATGAAATGCACAATTCTTTGCAAATTTAAAACTATCACTTGACATTAAAAAGACACCTGATCCAATAATAAAGCTCATAAATAACAGTCCTCCAATTTTGCACTAACGCGATCGCTCGAATATTTTTATAACTCCAACCCGCGACTCTCAGCTTGGCGGAGCGTCGGAGCTATACACTCCAGCGACCACGGCTGCAAGGGTCGGCTGATTGATTCTGATTCTTTCGTATCAAGTCATCGTGACCATTCGTCTGTTATAAATATTCTCAGTGGCAAGACGATACTCCCCACCTTTCCTTTTCCACTCTCATCTTACATTCAATATGTACACGTAAATTCACAACGTGCTGTGAACAACAACAAGCATGCCACATTACAGCTAAATACTCATTATAATTACTGCTCATTTATCTCATGTTAAAAAAAACCTGATGTGTTACACTCACATGAATTTCGCTACTCTTGTACAAACTATTTTTAGAAACGCTTATTCTGCATGTACTTCATATTAATCGAGATAAACATTTGCAGAAATTATCTTATTGCTAATTTTCTTGTAGGTGCAAGGGGAATATGGTAGGCTTTAAGTGATAGTCAAATCTTTTAAGAGCTGGTTGCTATGTGGAGCATTACATTCTCTTTGCATGTCTGGGATATAAAAAAACGAATGAGTTACCATTTGAGAAAAAGTATAAGTATTGGAAAATTCAACAAATAACTAAGAATATTTCGGAAATGTTTACTCGACAAAACAAAAGTACATGACAGAAATTCTGTGTTTTAGCGAGATCTACATTTTTTTTGTAAAGAAACATTTTGTATATCCCTTATGGTTTACGTTATTCAAAAGCCATTCAGAATGAAGAGGACTTGGGGACATTCCCAAAAAATTGAAGATAAACATTTCATTTGTCATGAAAGCACTTAAATATATGATACTTTAATCAAAATCATTAAAGCCATTTTTGAGAAAATAGAAATTTTCGAAAAAAGCGTTTCATATAAAGAGTAGTCTAGGGTGGGGGATTTTCTTGAAGGTCCTCGTGTCGCATCTTTGAAAGATACTGAACGTATACACCAGGTTTGGTATTTATCCGACGTTTCGTTTTTGAGTTAACTGTTCACAGACTCATAGACACACATGCACACAGACACACATATAGATCTTTTTCTAAAAATGTTTTTTTTTTATTTCAGGAGCCTCAAAACATGTATTTTCATGAAATCTCGGTATCGAAGTTTTGGTTGGATGTATGAAAATATTTAAATAACTATTGTATTAGTTTAGAGAGCTTTTATAAAGTAACTATGTATTTAACATACACCCAAACGACCTTAGCAGACTCAACTGATATTTAGATTTCTCCCTGAAGGCTTCTTTCACACTAGTTATATCAATGGTGATTGGGGGCTACGGTTATGGTAGCGGACCAAGGAAGATAATCTAAAACGCAACATCTGGATTGGGACAAACGCTGGATTTCAAGAAAATATTTGGGATAAAATGGATTGCTTACTGATGTGCCCATATTTATTCCTATATAGTGTTTGTCACTTAAAACACTAATAAAAGTAGGTAATGCTTATAGGTGTTAAATGAAGAGAGCTTTTTAAATTTTAATTGATACACTAAGAATTGCAATTTAATCTTGAGCACATTCCAACATGAGCACCATTTATATATAACGGTGATATCAAGCCTGTTATCAACTCTAACCATATGTTCCTAAGAGTACCACTGATGATATTTGGAATAACAAGGTGAGTTTTACACTTCAATGGTCGTGTCAGCCACCGGTGTTCAATGCACTTGACGTTTTAGGAATACCCATAATAAAAGGTCCAAAGGACTTCCTTTAAAGTGGGTTCGAATGCGTTCCATCTTATTGTAAGAAATGCTTTATTTTCTTTTTTTAAATGATTTATTAATCGATCAGCACATGTGCACTCTACAAACCATTCTTAATGTGCATTATAAATAGCATCAAAATAACATTGAAATGAGGTAAACCCGATTAGGTTCTTATTGACAGTAGTTAGCTCACATGATAACAGTCTTCTTTTAAGAGTGGTCCACTGGTAGATGACTCCTGCTGCAAGTTGGGAAGCTGGATGTTTTTGCTAGGAGAGTAGTAAACAGCTCCAGGGACGCTTGTTAGGTTGCTGCAGAATTCTTCTGCTTGGCAGGAAATTGACTGTTGGATGGTACTGATACCAGTTCGCTATTCCAGTTCGCTATTCTGGCAAACCACGAAGCGTTGGTTGAGATGCGTAGAGTCTTATTTTTGAGTGTTTGGATAAAAACAAACCGGACAGGCATGCAGTAATAGTGGTCTTAATAGAGTGGTATATGCAGTTTTTCAGTTTGAGTGAAGATCTTTTGTTGAAAAGTGGATAAAGCTTGCCAGTCTCTCGTTTGAGCTAGTTTATTGGGAATTTGATTTTTGTTTTTATGCTTACCTTTATGTAATGTATGATTTGTATCTTGTTATTTATGCGTGTTTTCCATGTTAGTCATCGGTCCACATGTACACCGAGACACTTCACCGTTTCTCTTTCAGATTTCCAAGGTATAGGTTCAAGTGTTATTGATGGGGGATAGTCCGGTCTGCACAACGTAAAGATCATTGCTTCACATTTTTGTTGATTGAGCAAAATGTGCCACTTGTCAAGCCATGGTATGATCATGTTTATGGCCTCTTGAAGATAATTTCTGGTGACGTAATATTACGATGGGTGTCATAGATAGCAGTGTCATCCACATTTATAGAAATTTGAGCTGTAGGTGTTGTAGGCATGTCACATGTGAACAAGTTACATAAAATCGGACCCAGGATAGGGCCTGGGGGAACGCCTGCTATTAGGTCTGGTAGAAGAGTAACTGATGCCTATGCGAACTTAAAAGGTATGGTATGACAGAAAAGAGGAAATTATTTGCACAGGTAGTCAGGTGTGCCAATTGCAAACATTTGATCCTGATGCCAAACTCTGTCCAATGCTTGAGTGAAGTCTAGGAATGCGACAGTCGTGCGTTTTTCCTTTCAAAATCTTGTGCCACTTGCTCTGTAATCTTGAGAATTTGATGAGTGGTTGAATGTTTGCAACGAAAACCAAATTGAGAAGCATGTAACACTGAGACTTGATTTAGAAACCTTCCTAAACGTTTCAGTATAATTTTCTCAAACACTTTGGACAGAGTTGGTAGCAGAATTACGGGGCAACAATTTGTAGGATTTGACGGGGATTTTGCAGGCTTATGAATAACAATAATTATTGCGTGTTTCCAGTTCTGGAGAAATAACCCATTCGCATAAAACTGTTGAGTAGTGAGGCTAGATTGGCAAGTGCTTTGCAAGTCAAATGTTTTAATGCGAAATTTGGAATGAGGTCATATCCAGGTAATTTCCTGACTGGTATGATGTGCTTATCAGTGTTCGGCACTGAGCTTGAACTTTATACAACAAACCATTATTCTTTCATAGTTAGTAATGGGATCGTGACTTCGAGTATTGAATTCTCGACAAAACATATTTATTTCTCTTTTTTGATATATTTTAAATAATAATAATAATTATTCATTTTATTGGTATTTTTAGGGAACATTGTATATTTATCTTATGTAAATATAAGAATATTATCTCACGCAGCTAACTTGATAAGCGCGTGTGTGTGCACGTGTACGTGCGTGCACGTGTACGTGCGTGCACGTGTACGTGTGTGCGTGTGTGTGTCCGTCCACTATACACATGAAACAGCCAATGGACCACTGTACGTACTGATGAATTGTTATATACAGAAGTTTGAAGAAACTGGCATATTTCATATTTGGATGTATCCGTTTATAATTAAGCGTAATTTACATGCACAGCCTGGTAAAAATTAAAATCGTGACGTGGGAGTCGAAATTTCATATATGGGTGTTTGAAGCACATTTTTGCATACCTCAGGTACTTTTAAAAATTAAGTATAGATGGTTTAAAATTTACACTTTTAGTGCAGGTACCAAGGCAAAATGTAATAAGGTTTTAAACAATATCTGTTGACACACTTCAAAATATGTGTTTGACAGCGATGCAGCTTTTAGTTTACATGGATTCTACTAAAAAGTTACTACAAAATAGTATCAACAATAAATATATCAATTCACACAACGAAAGATTACGTACTTTAATAAAGTACATAAATTTACAATGTTATCAGTCGGTATGTGACTGGATTTCCAGTAGCCTACCATGTCACGACTGTGCGCCGACTATTTTCATGCTTGATTCGATCCTTAGACGGAACCAAGGAGGGGCTAAGAGTCTATAGCCGCCCTCTTAATCACAGTAAAAGGCATACAAATTGTATTGCTTTGGCAAAGTCAAAAGCAACACTTTTAGTCCCATTACATTTATTTAAACCAGATGTCATCTATTCGTTCACAGTCAATTAGAGAATTTACCATAATGTGGACCATACCTTAAAATACATTCCACTAAATAAGTACATAGGCTGAACCAACATACTTTACATTTACTATTAAATAACTTCTCATAAGAATTAAATATCATTACAAATGAGCAGCAATGGTTTACACTAAAACTGATAATCAAATTAGTTAAATATTACATTTAAAAGATTTCTTTATTTAAATAAATAATTTCAGAAGTTTTCTCAGAATTTAAATTAAATCTTGCATCCAAAGAATAATTCGTGAATCACTTATATGATGTTTGAAAATTTAGAAACTGAACTTCTCTATTACGGACTGCATTTTACTCATTGGTAAGGCATGTATATAAACTCCTCCCTAAAGGAATCCTGATCCGCCTCTGATTCGATCTGATTGTTTTGTCATCTCTGTTTCAATAAGCAACGGATCACAAAGAATCGTTATACTCTGTGGTGCTCATTTGTTTTTACGGAAGAGAAGATATTTTCAGCCTTTTGTCTATAACCTTCCAGATGTTATGTTTAATCGGTGTATTGTCATAATCTTTATGTGACAGATCGTATAGCTCCTAGTACTAATGAACCAGCGATTGGTTTCCCTGAACAATACGCATTAAACGTATTTGTATCATTACGGAAAATGCCAAAAATAGCCGAACTTCAAGAGGCTGCCAATCGGCGCCCGGCAGACAGTAACAATAGGTCATGTGGAAATAAACAAACAGCTTTGAGGGTGCTCCTTGACTGTTCCTAAACGCAGCACATGGCCGGGACACAGTCGGTGCACAGGTGTAACACGGTGGGATATATGGAAATCCAGCTTAAATAGCCAATTGTTGGAGAAATGTGGAGTAATTCTATTACAAATAACAATAAAAGCTTTAAGAAATATGGCTTTAATATCTAATTGTTTAAACACATTTAATCTTTATTCTTGAGTAATTTGAATACCAAAATCATGTTCTATCCATACAGTTGCCCCAAAACTATATGTTTAGTAAATACTGGTGTTATATTTCTGGTTTTTGATTGTGGGCCCCACGTTAGGGCGCCAATTTGCGGTGGTATGTGGCTTTTTTACGGTACAGGATTTGTGGAAATGGTCCCTGGTTCGGTACTAGCTCAGGGTTCTTTGCATGGATCTTGGATCTCGGGTTAGTGGTAAATACGACTGTCTGTTTTCCTGCTCGTTTATTTACCGTCACCGTTTTAACATTTGATTCCTGCTATTTTTTCGACACACACACACACACGCATTTCCTATTTGTTACGCTTCATATCATCTCCAAGGAACTATTACGGCCAAGTGTGTATTCTAAACTTTTGACAACCATCTCCAAGGAACTACCTCTGCCCAGTGTGTATTCTAAACTTTTCTGACAACCATCTCCAAGGAACCACCACTGGCAAATGTGTATTCTAAACTTTTCTGACAACCATCTCCAAGGAACTGCTACGGCCAAGTTTGTTTTCTAAAATCTCCTGTTTCTCTATTTCAAACGTTCTATATCTCCGCATTCCACTATTGGAGGCCTAAGGCTATTTGGCTTTTGGCGAACATTGACCCTTTTCTACACCTCTGCGTGCCAGCAACCTAACGGGACACTTAACAATAGAGGGAAAAACCACCCGTTTCCGGCCGCTGATGGTCTTGTCTCTCTCAACCCTTCGACAAATTTACAGTCACACTCGCTTTCCAGTTTTATTTAACACTATCCTTACTGTTATTGATATTTATTCTCCCTATGATTGTAATTTTATTTAACTACTCAAAACGCACTGTTTCAATACTTCTAGTGATGTATAAAATGTTAGTGATGAGGAAGTGTTGAATACTGTTTCATTACAATTTTTTTTTCAATTACTACTTTATTACACATTATAACTAATGTGGAAGTAATTTATTCTAAACTATTACATTTATATCGCTAAATTTTGATACACTGGGTACCATTAGTATTTGCCATACAGTTTAGTTAGCATTGTATTTTAGTTGTAATGCGTGATAAACTGGACCATACTTAACACAACCCATACTACAGGATGAATTATAAAGAACTGACACATTTATTTCTTTAATTATTTCAAAACGAATTATGCTATCGACAACTTATTATACCTGAAATGCAGAGGAACCTTGGGAGATTATTTATCTCTATAGCAAATGCTGAAAATGTCCTCCATCCTGCATAAGACACAACTCAACACGTCGTTCCATGTTACTGGCCACTCGTTAGAGGACTCGGTTGTCAATAGCTTGAATCTCCTGTGTAATGTTGTGATTCAAATCGTCCAATGTCTGGGGACGTGTGACATAAACCCTGCCTTTTAAGTAACCCCATAGAGAGAACTCCGGCGATGTCAAATCCGGAGATCTCGGTGGCCACAGGTTCTTGGAAATTATCCGATCGTCAAAGAAACTTGCAATTAGTGCTATGGATTCATTTGATGTATGACATGTAGCGCCGTCCTGCTGAAAATATCCTTGACTCAGCTCTACATCGTCTAGTTGCTCAGCAAACTCCATGAAAATCCGTCGGTACTCTGCATTGTTCACATTGTTTAAAAAAAATGGTCCCACTATTCTCTGTGCGGATATTGCGCACCAAACTCCGATTTTAACCGGGTGCATTGGTGCTTCATGAATAACATGTGGATTTTCGCTGGCCCAACAGCATGAATTATTTGAGTTCACATAGCCGGATAAATGGAGCCATGCTTCATCTGTGAACCATGTGATGGACAATATGGCAGGATTTTGCACAATTTACGTCTGAAACCAACGACAATAATTCAGACGTCTGTCCTTATCTGGTTCCTGTAACTGATGAACAACCGTAATCCTATACGGCTTTAGGCCTGCACTTTTCACAGCTTTGCCTTTTTCACTCACCAGAGATCTGGTTGTTTCCAATTTGTTTACCAATCCCAGTATTGTGTTTCTTTGGGGAGGATTTTCTCTGGTATGCCCTTTGAGTAGCTGTAATTGAATTCGTAATGCAGTATTGCTTTACAAGGAAGAGTCGTTCTTTTAATGTGTACTTCATTTACACGTTGACTAGAACAAAATCTCAAAAACAGTTGCAGACAATAAAACTAACAATTAGAATAAAACATGAACATCTACGCATCTAGTGACAGGTAATCGAAACTCCAGAACATTCTACTTAATTTGGTGTTAAAATTGGGGAATTGAGTGAATTTCTAACAGAATTACCCTGTATAATTTTACCCAGAGGAGCGAATCTTAATCACTTAACTTGTGGTCCAATATGAAGGAGATAAGAGAAATTACCAAAAGAGTAAATTACCTTTATATCTTTTATTCTACAAATTCTGAGTTACGTATAAATGTATAGACAAGAAATTTAACAATTAAACCTATCTGCTGATATGGATTGACGGTTGAAAAAAAGTAAATGTCATTTACAATAACTGTGCGTACACTTCGTTAATAATTAACAATTCCTTCTTTTTATATTTTCTTAATGCTCAAAAATAGATTTTTTAATTCTCAGAAATTTCTTTTAATACAAACATAAAAACGTTATAAGAGAACATTAAGGCTTCTTTCGCTGACACACGTAATGCATATGTATTTCCTTCGCAAAGCTCAATTCATATTTACATGACTCTTAATTGCAGGACTCCAAAACGCACGAAGAGATGAAATAATTTCAATAATTTACTCACCAAAACCTGTTGTATAATGAATTCAGAAAAAGGCCAAAAATGCTCCCGGATACCTTGCCCTAACGAAAACCGAGCTGAGCGCTTTAAAGTTGGCGAAGAACGATGTTCCCCGTTCGCTGTTTCGAAGCAATCCAGCATCTCTTCAGCCCAGGGCAATGTTTCTTCCTCACCGCTACATGCAAGCTCTTCGATAACCTTGTTATTCCACTGAGAACTCGGACAGGGACACCAGTGCCGACCCTTTGGGCGTCTTGGTCCACTTCTTGGCCATTGGCGACTAGAGAAAGCAGGTGGGGAAATCGGTACATAGTTTCTATTTTTATAACCTTCTGTCTATTGTCTTCTTCTTCTTTCTCTGTTTAACTTCCTCGCATGTAGGAGTCACACCCACAGGACTTACAAATGTATCTAGGAGCAGACACTTTGGATAATATAGGATATTGTTACATGCTGGATAGATGGCCTAAAAGTTCACATGAAAATTAAATTAATTTCTAATACCCAGCACGCACATTGAGGGGACGTATACTTACTTGGCTGAGGAGGACCGAAACGTGGTGTGGAGGTTAAGAGGAAGGTGTGGGTTTTTCACTGTACAAAATCCATAACACAAATCTACCCACACATTCCTAGATTTATTTCCTAACAGTTTGGGGTTTGTAGTGGGGATTAATGGGTAATAGGGTTTTCTTGGTGTCGGGTTTCTTATACGGCAGGATTGTTGTTGCCGGCTACTGAGGTAGGGGGTGTGGAGTGTGGATGGGAGATGAATGATACTCACTGTTCTCCTCTCAATGGCCCGTTTATTGAAGATCCACTGCTTTCCTTGGCCGAATACCCTTCACACGAGACGCGATTCCGCCTATCATCCCCCGCTATTGTTTACGTGCTTTACCCTTTCCTAATTATCTTTAGAAGTTGAAACATACTACGACCTGGATTTAATGACTTGACTTTTGTCATTCCTAGCTACCCTTTCCTCACTTTTACTTAACACTAATTTTCAAATACAAAAATGCTTAAGTTTCGACATCTACACTGTTTCCCTATCTGACATGAAATGCTTTGAAGTTCTACATCTACTCTTCCCCACTGCATGACACGAAGTCATCTATTCTTCCCCATTGTACGACACGAAGTGATACATCTTACACACGTCTGAAATTGCTCTCTGTCATAGATAATTTTTCTATTCCACGCCTCTTTTCTAGTTTCCATCCTTCGTTTTTCTATGCACGTGACTTTTATACTTTCTTATTGGTCATTTTTCTAAATTTTCCTCCGTTTTCCATTGGTTCGTTATATCGCCATTCTGACCCTGTCCGCGTCTTCCATTACCACCTTACGTACGCTTCACTGGATTTTCTGTGCGCTTGACTGCATTCGATTTCCGTTCCGTTGTTCTCGCTTCCTGTGAGTTTCACCAGATTTCTATAGGACTTAATCGTTTGCTAATGTTTCTTTTCCTGTACGTTCTTAAAGTCTTTCATCCTTTTACAGTTTTCACCATATGTCTCTTCGTTCTAAAATACGCGTTTTCCTACATTTTATTTCACGTTCTGATTATTTATTCGTATCTGTTCTTTACTTTATTTCTTTCGTAATGATTTTATTCCCCCCTTTTCTAATCCTTAATATTCTCTTTTATTCTTCCTTCTTATTAGTATTCCCATCATTATTACTTTGATTATATGATTATTAACATTCTTATGATTATGATTATTATTATTATTATTATTATTCGGGCGGATCTTATCACTTCAGGTTCCTACATTACTAAAAATGGAAGGTGGGAGGAGATGCCCACCGATCCAAAACCCGGCTTACACACGCGGTCCGTTCCTCACGGAATCTTAACTGAGACAGACACTATATCCCTCACCACTCGTGGCTAGCAAAAGCTACCAGCCAGGAGTGACGTAAACAACAATGTGTCTGGTAATGACAATGCAGATCAATAATGTAACCCCAAATTATTAATACGCCACAATTTCCAGAATGGGTGATCAGCCCGATCCCTGGTATGAGAGCGAGAAAGCAGACGATATAAAATAATGGTAAAATATATAAAAAAGAAAGGTGATGATGAAGCAGTTGGGGGAACGGCTGGCGAGGAAACCGGAGAACCCAGGGAATACCCATCCAGACGCCGCTTTGTTCACAATAAATCCCATACGTGGGTCCCAGGGATCAACTCCGGCTGCCTTGGTGAGAGACGAGTGGTCTAACCACTTGGTCACGGCGCCGCGTCTATTGCCACAAACGTTAATATTTCCATTAGAACATTTAATTGTAGCTTATCGCTGCAAATACAATTAAACTGTGTTGGGAAATTTGAGCTTCAATTCTTGTAGTGTTTTTAAAAATATATATTACCTTACATAAAATGTTTTATCCATGTAAGGCATAACAGTTGGGATGAAACAACGAATCATTGATGTGTCATCTGATAATAGGTTAATTTTAATATTTTTTGCTTCTAGATATCATCCTATCAGGGAGGATAAAATAATAATTTCAAAAAAATAGCTGGCAATAAAGTCGCTGGAAAGAGACTTAATTATTTAAGTATTAATGCTTTTTCGATTTCATTTAAAAACAGCTACAAAACTGCTAAAGGAAAAACAAAAACGTTCTTTAAATTTTAAAAAAAATCATACCCTGTATTACGAGGATAATCCGAAAAGTCCCAGACGTTTTGAAATAAACAATTAACAAAATGCAAATATCAACGTTTATTATGTATATTTGAAAGGTACACTCTTAAGCTATTTTTCAACATAATCGCCATTCAAAATGAGGCATTTATCATACAGTGGCACAATTTTTCAATATCCTCTCTGTAGAAATCTGCCGCCTGCGACTTCAACCACTGGTTTACACCGGCATGCAGTTCAGCGTCAGTATCAAAGCGTTGTGTGTCGAGCCATTTCTTCATCGCTGGGAAGAGGTGGTAGTCGCTCGGCGCCAAATCCGGGCTGTATGGTGGATGGTCAAACACCTCCCATCCAAAACCATCCAAAAGTGTTCGGGTACGATTGGCCGTGTGTGGGCGTGCATTGTCGTGAAGAAACCACACCTTGGTGCTAAGTTTTCCCCGCCGCTTATTTTGTATGGCACGCCTTAACTTTCTTAGTGTTTCACGATACCTCTCTGAGGTTATTGTTGTTCCACGTTCCAGAAACTCAACGAGAAGCACTCCCTTAGAGTCCCAAAACACAGTAGCCATGACCTATCTTGCTGACAGCGTTTGCAAACACTTTCTTTGTTTCTTGGGAGAATGTGTGTGTCCCCATTCCATCGACTGCTGTTTTGTTTCACAATTGACATGCTTCACCCAAGTCTTGTCCCCGGATACAATCGAGTAAAGCATTACCATATTTGTTGAAATCTTGGAGGAAGGTCCGTGCTGCAGCCAGTCTCTGTTTTTATGGTCTTCCGTTATAGGATTTTCGGAACCCACCTAGCATAAAATTTGTGGTAACCAAGCTTCTCCACCACAATGTGATGCACCAAACTCCGTGAAATTTGGGAAAAATGTTCCGAAAGTTCTGTAATCGTAAAACGACGATTTTCACGAATTTTGTCATTGATTTGATTTGACAGTTCATCAGTCAGAAGGTTAGGTCTACCACTGCGATCCTCGTCGTGAACATTGGTACGGCTATTTTTAAAATCAATGCACCGTTGCCTGGCTCAGCTCTCACTCATTATTCCCTATCCGTAAGCATCACAAAGTTGACGATAAATTTAAATTGGTTTGTTCTTTTTTATGCAACAAAAACCTAATCACAGATCGCACTTCACAAGTGGCGGGATTTTCTATTGTAGCGCACATTTTAACAATTCACAGAGAGCACAGTAAGGAAGGCACAGTCCTCACGCTACCACAGCTGGATGCGTACTGAATGTAGGAACGTTCTAACACCACGATGGCGGCTCTAGCCCTACTCATCGCCACGATAGGCCAAAACGTCTGGGACCTTCTGGACTGCCCTCGTATTAACTTTTAACAAAACTAAGAATGCAATTCTGACACAAATGAGACTTTTTAAATGTCTCTTCTTATTTAATTGAAACTTTAGAAGCATATAAATCAAAACTATATTAGGTTTAAAATGTCCATAATTTCAACTAAACGGTCTGTGTTGAACATATACTTGTCAAACTAAAGAAATAAATATTTTTACATTCTCCACCTATCTCTAGAGGAAGTATTGCATTCCACCAAAAAAGGCGATACCGAGATTTCAGCAGAAATACACGTTTTAGACTCCCTGAATCCAAAATAGAATTTTTAGAAAAACGTCCGTGTGTGTGCGTGTGTCTGCAAACAGTATATGTTGACTTAACAAAGAACTTTAAGTTCAGCCATCTTCCAAGGATGCGACTCAAAGACTTTCAAGAAAATACTCTCACTGAGATTACCCTTTACATAGAAAAATGTTCGTTATGCTTTATTTTCTCAAAGCATGATTCTAACGATTTTGATTAAAATACCATAGATTTACGATATTTGCAAGACAAAGGAAATGTGTATCTTGAATTTTTTGGGAATATTTTGTGAAGTTCTCTTCATTCTAAAAGAGTTTTGTATAATTGGTAAACTGTAAGAGATAGATAAAATCTTACTACACAAAAAAACCTGAAGTGATACATTCAGATGATTTATTTCTATCCTTATTCTGGTTATTCCCAGAACAATCAGAATATAAATGTTATTTTTCATGTAAATATCTTTAATATATGGTATTTTAATCAAAATCGTTACAGCAATTTTTTAGAAAATCAAACCTTTCGAAAAATGTTCCATGTAAAGGGTAGCTTGGGGTGGGGGATTTTCTTGAAAATCTTCGTGTCGTATCTTCGGAAGGTAGTAAGTTTGGTATTTATCCGACTTTTCGTTTTTGAGTTATGCTGTTCACAGACATACTCACAGACAGATTGACATCGAGTTTTTGGGTGGAATACCATACCTGTCCTACTTACTATATGTAGTGGAGAAAGTAAAAATATAGCTAAAAATGTATTAAAACACACAATTTATGCCTGGTTTTTGTGGAGTTTACCGTTGCATTTCCAAGATATTCCTTATTGTTGGTTTGAATTTTCTAATTCCTATACATTTTACTTTCTATACTACGGGTAGTAAGCAGGGGAGGTATTGCATTCCACTCAAAACTTCGATAACGAGATTTCCCAGGAAGTACATGTTTTGAGGTGCCCCGAATCCAAAAAAGAATCATTTTTGGAAACATGTCGGTGTGTGTGTCTTCTCTGCCAGTGTGTGAACAGCATAACTCAAAAACGAAAAATCAGATAAATTCCAAACATAGTACTTAAGTTTACTATCTTCCAAGGATGCGACACGAAGATTTCAAGAAAATTCCCACACAAACTACCCTTTATATGGAGTTTTTTTCGAAAATTTTGAGTTTCTCAAAAATCGCTCTAACGATTTTGATTAAAATATCGTACGTTAAAGATATTTTCGTGGAAAATGAAATGCATATCTTGAATTTTTTGGGAATGTTCTCAAAAGATCTCTATATTCCGAATGACTTTCTCGTTACTGGTAAACCGTAAGAGGTAGACAAAATTTTACACACAAAGAATGTTCGTTAAAGCATACAATTTATGTCATATAATTTTTTTGTGGAGTGAACCATTTCTGAGATATTACTAGTTATATTTTTTGAATTTTCCAATACTTAAAACTTTTTCTGAAATGGATTCTTTTTATTAACGTCCTGGACATGCAAAGAGAATGGAATACTCCACATAGCAACCACCTCTTAAAATATTTGACTATCGCTTAAAGTCTACCAATTTCCCTTGCATCTACTAGAAAATTAGCAATAAGATTAACATCTCGATATATCGATTAAAATGAAGTAGATGGAGAACAAGCGTTTGTAAAAATAGTTTGTACAAGAGTAGAAAATGTCATGTGAGTGCCATACATCAATTTTTTTCAAATGGGAAGTTGTTATTAATTTCTATACTATGTATAAGTAGGGAAAGTATTATACACCACCCAAAAATTTGATTTCGAAATTTCACCGGAAATACATGTTTTGAGGTCCCTTGAATAAAAAAAAGCATTTTTATAAAATGGGTGTGGGTCTGTGAACAACATAACTCCAAAACGAAAAGTCGGATCAACACCAAACTTGGTATTCAAGTTCAGTACCTTCCAAGGATGAGACACGAAGATTTTCTAGAAAATCCTTCCCACTCCAAACTACCCTTTACATGGAACATTTTTCGAAAGATTTGATTTTCTAAAAAATACATCTAACGATTTTTATTAAAATACCGTCTATTAAAAGAATTGCATGACAAATAAGATGCATACCTTCAATTTTATGCGAATAGCGTGTGAAGGCCACTTCATTTGGAAGAAATTTTATTTAATCTTTATAATTGGTAAATGTTAAGCGACAGACGAAAACGCATTATACAAAAAAAAAAAAAAAAAAAAAAAAAAAATGCAGATCTCTGTAAAACACACACTTTATTTCGAATAAGTTTTTTGTGTCATAAGCCGTTTCTCAGATATCCGTTATTAGTGGTTCGAATTGTTCATTTCTTGGTCATTCTCTTTAAGTCCTTTCAACATTCAGTTGTTTCTCGCGATTGCACGAAAACTGTATAGAATTTTAAGGCCAGCGTATAGCGTCCAGTTCTTAAACATTTGACTATCGCTGTTCCCTTTGTATCTGTAACGAAATATATAATGTAGCTATTTCTGCAAATGTTTATTTGGATTAAAATGTAGTAGATAGAAAAATAAACTTGAGTAGAAATAATTTGTATACCCACTAATAAACGATATGTGTAACATAAAGGCAGTGGTTTCACGACATTTTTTCTCGATTCGTGTTCGTAGATGTTGCAGATCAATCTCCCCATTGTGGCAGTAATTTGTATCACAATAATGTAAATGCCAGAGTGATTAGTGTAAATAAGCATTATTGTATGACATTGATTTGAGATGTTTGTTAATTATAAGCATTGTTAGGAAATAAGTTTACACGGCCTCACTGAAACTGACAATAGGAGCGGATAACAATGTGGGAGGGGGTGAGTTGAATATTAATTAGAAGAGAGAAACAAATGACGTCAGATTGGCGCGTTTTTCTTAGAAATAGCGGGAATATTTTCCCTAGAGCATATGTTTACGTAATTTTTGATTGGATATAAAAATAGACGCTAATGTTGGCGCGTTTTATTAACCAATAGCAGCTCGGTTATGGTCTTTAGGCATATCGGGGTGTGGGAGTATAAAAAGCTAAAGTCAAAGGCAGATTTCGTCGGTCCAACAGAAGCATTCACGCGTTATACGTCGCACAGTTAGTTCATCAGAATCGTTCGCGGGTTACACGTCGCGTAGTTCAACGGAAGCATACATAAAGTACACGTCGCAATTCTACAGAATCTCTCGCGTCTTAAAGTTTCTTATAAATGTGAAACGCGAATTAATAATGTGCAGTAAATAAGTGATTATAGTGATATTAGAAAATATAACAGTTTCAGTTTGGCGTGTATCACGAATCAATATGTGAACTTAATTGTGACGGTAATAAAAGTGTAAAAACAAATTATTTTATCACTGTTATCTTTGAGTAACAAAATCCTTTCCGCTTACACACCCTGTTTAACAGATTTGCTCGACTGAATAATAATAATAATAATAGCTAGCCGGAGCACAATGAACCCAAAATGCAAAATAATAAAACAATAACAGGCGCCCAGCAATAAGATAACACGAAGTGACCGCGACAAATTGGCTTCCATACGTGGTGCAGATAAACATGAACCAACTACCAACCACCAACAAATATACCACTTCACCATTGACGTAAAAGTTTGCCTCGTCAGAGAAGAGCACTTTCGTGAGGAACCTGTCATCTCGGCCTATCTCGTTAAGGAACCATTGACACATTTCCATCCTTCGGTGTGGATCATTATCAGATAGATGATGGATAACTTGAAGCCTGTATGGATGGATTTTTCTTTTTTAAGGATATAATGGATAGTGCTCTTAGGTATGTTCATTTTCATACGTGTCCGTCGTAGAGACATCTTTGGACGGGCATGAACTTTGCCATAACAGCTTCACGAACTTCCGGGGAGAATTGTGGATGTCGCGATCTGGTCAAATCGTTGACAGACCCCGTTCTCTTGAACTTTTAAAGCAGTCGAGATGCCGTACTTTGCCTCAAGCCTCTGTCCGGATGCCGTCTGTTGAATTCCCCGCCAGCATTCTCTGTGACCAAGCCACACGTCCGCACAGCAAAATGATATCAACCCATTCTTCCTGCGTCAGCATGATTCACCTAAAAGAAAAGAAAAGAAACAAAAAAAAAGAGAAAACAATTAAAACAAAATTATGATATTGCCTATGATGCAGGACTTGTCGGAAACTTTATAGGGAAAGTACGTGAAGTAGTTTAGAAATACATATGGCATTCATTGACTCCGAAAAGGCTTTTGAGTCTATTGACAGAAATAAACCACAGAAGACAATGTGCAAAATGGCTATGCTTAACGTTTATTTGAAACTACTAAATGTCTCTGTAGAAAAACAAAATAATACTCAGGGCAGGCATGTTAAAACTAGAACCTATAATAATAAACAAGGGAGTGAGACAAGGTTATGGTCTATCACTTACACTTTTTTGCATCTATATTGACGACGTAATTAGTAAATGGAAGAATGAAGTAAGTCCAGGCATACTAATAAGTAGAAATAAATGTGTAAACGTAATGTTAGATGTAGATGATATAGCAATAATACAGAACAATGAACATAATTTACAATGTTCAGTGTATAAGCTTAGAAAATGAAATATTGGAATAAGTGAATTATTTTGAACAGGGACATTGAAAATAAACTCAATGAATTTCAATCAATTTGTGGAACAATAAATGGAACTCTTCAAAATAAAATCGAAAAGATACAACATTAACATTTTATAAGATAATGCCTGTACCAGGGTTACTGTTTCGAAGTGAAAGAGATAATGACATTCTCTCTAAAGTAAAAGGATGTACAAGAATGGTTACGAATGAGACTATACGAGAAGAATTGAGCATATACAACTTAAATGAAAAAATAGAATAGTAGTGTAAAGTCAATTGGAGGGCCCTACTATCTCGAATAACTGGGTTTGGTGAAGCTATCGGCCTCAAGGACGTCCAAGGAAAAGATGGTCACAGCACTGTGAAGTTGGAACAGGCAAGAGTGCCTACTCCTTGCAAGGATGGTGATTATATATATGTATATATATATATATATATATGAAGTCACAAAAGTCATTCAGAATTAAGAGGATTTCAGAGGCTGTTCCCAGAGAATTCACGATATACATTTTATTTGTCATGTAAATATCTTAAACATATAGGGAAATTTTTGAAAATTAAAAAATAGTGAGGTTATTTCAGGAGGATTTTCTTAGAAATCTTGTTGTCGCTAACTTGAAAGATGTTGAACAAGTCTGGTATTTAATCAACATTTTGTTTTGAGTTATGATGTTCACAGACACACACACACACACACACGCACGCACACATATCTATGTCTAAAACTTATTTTTATTCAAGGACCTCAAAACGTGTATTTGCAGTGAAATCTCTCATGCAGACTTTTTAGGCGGAATGGAAGTACCGTTGAGGAAAATGATAATAGCGCTAGTGGTTCAATTAAACGTTCTTGTCTATGGAAGTCTGGGATTGTTTGGCAAATACAGGTAGATGCTTAGACAGTTAGATACAGAATGAGCCTTGCAGTCACATCCCTCGGAATAAAATAACTGCAGGTATTAATCAATGTTAGTAAAATACTCTTAGTGTATCCATTGGCGTGCCAAACGGTTGCTTACATTTTACTTTTGGCAGTACCTAAGAAACGAAAATTCTATTGTCGATTTTGGGAGGACTGTAACAGATAGAGAAAGAGCTAGAGGGATAAGAGATTTTTCACCAGAGCGAGCTATGGGTTCTGCTAGTTAAAACACGAGACCCACGTTCTCAAAGGGAAGTTATTTATTTTACTGTTGGCAAGCGTGTGCACGCCACTGCTGACTTCCGTAGCAACCCTTGCTTACCTGAGCCGGTGTTATCATTGCCTGCTTCGTTTTAACGTCATCATCCCTGTGCACATGTGCCAGTGAACGCGAAGAAGGGAAACCCAAGTTTTATCGGGGGTTTGTGATCGGGCGGCAAGCAGAAGTGACGGAGCAGATACGATACATTGTATGGGGAGCCCCGGGGCCGCTACTGCCAGGTCCCCGCACCTCAGCGTCAAAGCGACCCAAGTACAACAAGAGGGAAGTTTAAATTCCTCTTGCTCCTGTCAATAATACACGAACAGCTACGTCAAGGGATCTCGAAACTTATATTTCCGTTGAAATCTCGATATCGCATTTTTACTTTCTCTACTACGTATAGTAAGTAGGGGAAGTATTGCATTCCACCCAAAAATACGATACCGAGATTTCACCGGAAATACATGTTTTGAGACCTCCTGAATCCAAAAAAAGCATTTTTGGAAACATGTCCGTGTGTGTGTCTGTGTGTGTGTCTGTGTGTGTGTGTGTGTGTGTGTGTGTCTGTGAACAGCATAACTCAAAAACGAACAATCGGATAAACACCAAACTTGGTATTTAGGTTCAGTATCTTCCAGAGATGCGACACGAAGGTTTTCAAGAAAATGCCCCCACCCCAGACTACCCTTTACATGGAACATTTTTCGAAAATTTTAATTTTCTCAAAAATGGCTCTAACGATTTTGATTAAAATATCATATGTTTAAGATAATGTCATGAGAAATGAAATGTATATCTCGAATTTTCTGGGAATGTCTCCAAAAGTATTCTTCATTGTGAACGACTTTTGCATAACTGGTAAACCATAAGAGATAGACAAAATTTTACTACACAAAAAATTTAGATCTCGTTAAAATACACAACTTATGTCATATACATTTCTTTTGTTGAGTGAACCATTTTCGAGATATTGCTTGTTATTTCCTTAAATTTTCCAATACTTATACTTTTTCTCAAATGCGTTATTCATTTTTTTTGTCCTGGACATGCAAAGAGAATGGAATGCGCCACATAGCAACCAGCGTTAAAATATTTGACTATCGCTTAAAAGCTACCATATTTCCCTTGCATCTACAAGAAAATTACCAATAAGATTGACATCTGGATATGTCGATTAACATGAAGCATAGGAGAATAGGCGTTTGTAAAATTAGATTGCACAAGAGTAGAGAAAGTCATGTGAGTGTAACACATCAGATTTTTTAGGTGGAATACAATACTTCCATGAAGGTATTGCATTGCACACAAAAATTCTATGCCGGAATTTCAACGGAAATGCATGTTTTGAGAACACCTGAATTTAAAAAAAGCATTTTTAGAAAAAGTTCCGATTATGTGTCTGTAATCAGCATCACTCAAAAACGAAAGGAGGATAAATACCAAACTTGGTACCTTTCAAAGTTGCGACACTAAGATTTTCAAGAAAGTAAAGCATGGAACAAGTTTCAAAATGTTTCATTTTCTAAACAATGGCTCTAAAGATATTGATTAAAATACCATAATAATGTTTATTTAATAATAAACAAAATGTATGTTTGAATTTGGTGGGAATTGCCAGAATCCTCTTTATTCGGAAGGAATTTTGTATAATCTTGTATAACTGGTAAACGTTAAGCGATAGACGAAAACGTACTACACAAAAAATGTAGATCTCTATAAAACACACAATTCATTTCAAATAACGTTTTTGTGTGATCAGACATTTGCGAGATATTCGTTATTAATGGTTCGATTTGTTCAATATTTTGTGATTCTGTTTAAGTCCCATTGATTTACAGTTGTTTCTGCCGATTGTATGAAAACAGTATGGCCTTAACCAGCATATAGCGTCCATTCTTAAACGTTTGACTATCGCCGTTCTCTTAATGCTAAAATTTTCTTGCAGGCGCAAGAGGAATATCGTAGGCTTTAAGCAATAGTCAAATCTTTTAAGAGCTGTTGCTAAGTTGAGCATTTCATTCTCTTTGCATGTCCAGGGTATTAAAAAACAATAACGAATTCCCATTTGGTAAAAAGTATAAGTATTGGAAACTTCAAACAAACAACAAGGAATCTCGGAAATGTTCACTTCATAAAAAAATCTTATGTGTTACACTCACATGACTTTATCTATTCTTGTTCAAACTAGTTTTACAAACGCTTATTCTCCATATGCTTCATGTTAATCGAGATGTTAATCTTGTTGCTAATTTTCTTGTAGATGCAAGGGGAATTGGTAGGTTTTAAGCGATAGTCAAATATTTTAATAGCTGGTTGCTATGTGGAGTATTCCATTCTCTTTGCATTACCAGGACAAAAAAATGAATAACGAATTCCCATTTGAGAAAAAGTATTGGAAAATTTAAGGGAATAACAAGCAGTATATCGAAAATGATTCACTCAATAAAAAAATGTATTTTGACATAAATTGTGTATTTTAACGCGATCTACATATTTTGTGTAGTAAAATTTTGTCTATCTCTTATGGTTTATCAGTTATACAAAAGTCGTTCACAATGAAGAATACTTTTGGAGACATTCCCAGAAAATTCGAGATATATATTTTTTCATTTGCCATAAAAATGTCTTAAACTTATGGTATTTTATTGAAAATCGTTAGAGCCATTTTCGAGAAAATTAAAATGTTCGAAAAATGTTCCATGTAAAGGGTAATCTGGGGTGGGGGAGTTTTCTTGGAAACCTTCGTGTCGCATCTCTGGAAGATACTGAACCTAAATACCAAGTTTGGTGTTTATCCGACTGTTCGTTTCTGAGTTATGCTGTTCACAGACACACACACACACACACACACACACATGTTTCCAAAAATGATTTTTTTTGGATTCAGGGGGTCTCAAAACATATATTTCCGGTGAAATCTCGGTATCGAATTTTTGGGTGGAATACAATACTTCCCCTACTTACTATACGTAGTAGAGAAAGTAAAAATCACCCTAAAAATGTCAGTTACATATTTGTTATATGCATGGAGGATAAGCCTGAACGTGAGGTTGTGCTTACATTATGTTCACCTTGCATTATGTATGAAGAAACCAGCATATACTGTCTACCCGACAAGAAAAATCTGGTGCGCTACATTCACACAACTTTCTTCTACACACTATACCTATAAAAGCTTATTCTTCCATATACTTTATTGTTAATGAAGATAAACGTTTGCAGTAATGCTTTGATTACACATTTCGTTTTGGATACAAGGAGGATACAGGGGCTGAAGCGATATCACATCTATAAAAAGCGGGTCGCTATGCGATAGCTTTGAAATTCGACAGAATGACGTCGCAATAAACAAATGAATGGCGACTTACCACTTCATAGATAGATAGATACTTTAGATAGATACTTTATTTGTACATTTTTACACAGTTCTTTTTACAATATTCCACTTATAAGCTAACTTCACCTATGTACAAATTTCCTTGCCAGCTATGCTGCTCTTTTTGCCTGGCATCCTGGCCTTCTGGCTCATCTAAGCATCCCTTGCTACCTTTAATCCCTATTGCCCATCCTCTCCTTCCTCTGTTTGCCTTTCTACCTTTCTTATCTCTCTTACTTTTCTAATCCATTTCTCTTTAGTTTTCTTTAAGTACTCCCCCATATTCTTATTTTGCTTTTCTTCCTTTCTCGTTAGCATTTTAATTGCTGCTATTTTCCTATCCATTTTTTCCCATTTTTCTTCCCATACTTCTTCTCTCCATTCTGCTAATTCTTTGCATTCTGTCATATAATGCTCTGTGCTTTCACTGCCTCCGCATAATTCACAAATTCCGTCTTTTTTTACCTCTTGGCCCTCTCAGATACATCGATTCTGTTCTCATCCATGCAAACGCTTCTTTTTCTGCTCTATTACAATAATTCACATACCCTTCTCTTCCCCATTTCCTTTTTACTAATCTATAGAACCCTAGTGAATTTTTATTCTCTAACCTTCCCCAAATCTCTTGTCTTTCTATGTCCTCCACTCTATTTCTTACTGTCAACCAGAAACCATTGCTATTTCTTTCTCCTGTTCTCCAAATATCTCCCATTCCTATCTTCTCCATAATTGTTTTTACCCCTGTCCATCAGCTATTTTTATTTTTCATACTCTTTTTTTGTTCCATGCATATCTTTAAAATTTTCTCTTCATCTAAACCAGAATTTTAATATCCTTTCTAGTATCACTCCCTTTCTTCTTGTTCTTCCTAATTCCACTAATGCTACTTCCATTGGTGCTGATCTTGGTAACCCCAAAAGCTCTTTACAAAACATTCTATTGCTCTGATCTATTTTTTTTGTTTAATTCAGTTCCTCCCCAAATTTCTACTGCATATAGCATTCTTGCTTCTACCAATGCTTCATACATTCTTTCTATCCATTTAGTTGGCATTTCTAATTTATATTTGCACATCCTTATTCCTGTCATTGCTGCCTTTCCTTTAGCCGTAACCTTCCTGCTATGCGCCCCCCCCCCATTCCCCATTACTGCTCATCCTCACCCCGAAATAATCCATCTCTTTGGCAACTTCTAACTTTAAGCCCCCAATCTGCCATTTCTCTTCTCTACCGCTTCATAGGAGTGTAAAGTATTTGAAAATTCCAACCAATATCAACCAATATCTCAGAAATGTTTAATTGGTTAATACTTAAGAGAATAAAATCGGAAAATTGTGTTTTAATGAGATCTACATTTTTGTGTAAAATCTCACAGGGGGTTCCAGTTATCAAAATTATACAAAATTCATTCAGAATGAAGAAGACTTCACAAGGTGTTTACATAAATAAGTTCAAGTTGTACTACTATTTGTCACGCAAATATAATAAAATATGATAATTTAATATAAATTGCTTGTCAGTTTTGAGTAAGTAAAAACTAACGAAACAACGTTCATGTAAAGAGTCATTTTGGTTAAAAAGACATTCCTGAAAATCCTCGTGTCGCATTCTTGGGAGACCCTGAACTGAAATACCACATTTGGTATTTATGCGACATTTATGCTGTTCACAGACACACATGGAGAACCTTTTCTAAAATTATTTTTTATTCAGAGAATTCAAAACTTCTATTTTGGGTGAAATTTCAATATATCATTTTTAAGGATACATTATTTACCTTCTTACTACTATTAGAAAGCGCGAGAGAAAGTCAGATTTAAACTTCGAACGCCCCTAAACATAGGTAGTAAATATTTGTAGATTCTCGCTTCAGGTCACATCCTTGGAGAAGGAATTTAAGCTAATAGTAGACCGGAAGGCGTTGTAAATTGCCCGATGGAGTAACCGCAAATTCTGCATAAGAAGATAATAGCAGGTGTTCATATACGGCGATCCTACTTTTGGCCCGTAGCAAGGTCGTCCCAAGGCACACCGCACACATCCTGCTACTTCTGGAAATTCTTGGAGGTGCGATGAGTGTGTCAAGGCAATGGAATGGCATGATAGACAACAAAAATATTTCACGCTAATGAGGCATTTAGGGACGGCAATAAACTGACCGCAAGGAAAGCCCACGAATTTCCTGGAATAGCTCTGATTCATTCCTGGAGAAACATTCCCAAGTGGGCTTACCTCTCGTTCCTGGCACTTGTGGATAAACACCGAATTGATTTCTCTCAAATTTATGAACAAAGCAGGAAAACTGAAGTTTATATACCTAGAATGCACTCACACAAATAGATTTTAGATTATTGAAGGTAATACATCTATGAAATTCGAAAAATCGGAGATGTTGTTGAAATTTTCAGTTATTACACATGATATCAGTAATATTCTTGCCATGTTTCAAAATTCTAGCTTGCCTGTTATTGAAATATAAGAAGCGAGTTTGTTGTATTTATTGTTTTGCCCCACGCTTTGGGAGCCAATTTGAAGTAGGTTGTTGCTTCACGTAAGGAAAGCCAATTTGAAGTAGGAGTTGTATTGTAGTTCAACTGTTGGGAAGCCAAATTTGAAGTAGTTGCAACCACACGTATGGTACCCGGCAGCTTTCGCCTCAAACGTACTTTCCGGTGGCCTTTGCCCCAAATGTTTAAAAAATATTAACTTTGTAATTTGACTGTTTCTTTAAATATTATATATTTATGTTTGCCTCGGCTGCGTCAGTATTATTGTTAGAGACATGTTTTTTAGCAGGGTTGTGAAGAATGTAGGCTTGCACAGATTAAAATTTTTACTTCACTCCATTTATTAATGCTTGACACGATTTAAATAACACTTCACTGATATAGAGAGAGCTGTGAGATTTTTTTAATTAATTACTTGCACTTTTTAACACGTAAACTATTTTCGTCTCACACGAATACGTATTAAATTTCTCGAGGACGTGTTTCGCGTCCGGTTAGGAACACTGTCTACGCAACGCGTCCAGTTATGAGCGCTGTCCACAAGCAACAACTTCATTTCTACCGCTAAATTTGTAAATTTCTGTATTTCAAGTCTGTGATTGGCTAATCCTACTCCAATAGAATACCTTCATTTAACTAAAGATTTCCTGGTTGTTGATTGGCTATTTTATAAAATGTCTCAAAATTTACATTATTGTTGCTCCAATAATGACTAGTAGCATTATTAAACATTCTTACTCATTATTGCCTCAAAGTTACCGCATGGTTAGCAACTTTTAACCTATTATTCCCACAGCTCCTACATTATTAAATTACGTAATACATAACATTATTGAACATGTATACAATAATATAAACATATACAATGACTGTAATATACACTTTTTGTATATTGTTACATATACATATTGCTTTAAGGCGGGCTGTTATTGAATTTACATATTATATAATTTGAACTAAAATCATTTAAGTGTTAAAAATACTGCCTCAGTTATTAATTCTTATTTTGTAAAATCATTACTCTAATAAAAATATTCCACACGATTCATTCTTAATAATAATCACACCAAAAATTCAGGTTTTACAGCAAATTAATTTCGAAATGTATACAGATTTTTTATATTAACCCCCAATAACTTTAGAAATATTTCCACCTTTAGTACTCTTCAAATCTTTGATTTTTCAAAAATTAATAATTTATTTCTCCAATTTGGAACATTAGTTTAAAAACGTATATAGCAACATTTTTCAATGCACTTTTGAAAGGCAGTAAAACAATTTTGAAGCAAATTAGTGAAAAATTGCATCGTGTGGAATATTTCGAGTATGGAAAAATGCTGAATAAAGTTTGCGAGAAAAGGATGCTTAAAATTGGGCGTGCCTATTAATAAGCATCCACCTTTCCATTTATAGTTTCAGTAAATTCGGATTTAGATGAGTCAAAATGGAAAGAACTGTATTTTGTCTTAATTATTTTATTATGAAAAATTAATGTTTTAATTTCTAACAAATTTTGGTCAAATTTCACAGATGCGTTACCCTAAGAATATCGGTATTGAAATTTCTAAATTTAACAGCAGATTTAACTTAAACTTTTATCACAGATTTGTTCAACATAATTATTCAGTAAAATTAATGTTCATGTCCTTTGTACACAAAATGAAAATCGAGTCTCATTTAAAAAGCCCCATATGAAGAAAATGTGGAAAAAATGAAAAAAAATGTTACTTTTGATGTTTTAAAAAATGCATCATGTATTAAATTATTAAAATTTTAAGTCCAAAATTATACTTAATGTCAAGAAAATACTGTTTATATTCGTTCGTCAACCTTCAAAGAACGAATATTGAAATTCTAAAAGAAATTAAACAAAAGTTGTATAATGGGAAGCATTTTAAAGTGATGAAAACGTACGAAAAACAGAATACCAGAAAATCAAGTTTTAATACTATATAAGCTATTTGCATATAGTTAAGCATGTCCATTTAAACGTCACATTTGGCCGTTTAATAGGCCAGGAGGTAAAAACCCAATTAGATGCCAATTTTATAATTTTTGAGCATTCTTTCCAATTTTAAAAAGCAGTCTTTGGAAACCTTGTTGAAATTCAGTTTTGAATGTGGGCTATCCGAAGCAAAAAAATTAATTTTGTTTGTATGCGTAAACACACACACAACGTTGTAGAATGCCTTTAAACATCATTAGACATTTAATATTTTGCGATCTGTCATTTTATTTTAACCGTATTAACCATGTTGAAATCGAGAGTGAGTATAGACACATTTAAAGACTCGTATTTTTGAACTTATAAACCGTTCCTTGAGCGTGATTTGTGGCCCAGTTTTAATGAAGACTTTTATGTTTGATCTTTATAAGCATATTTCTTACTCTAGCTATTATTCTTTCTGTAATATCTTAAAAGAAAGAAAACTTAATATTTCAGTAACGTATCACTTAAAAGCTAACTACCAGCGCTATTCTATTAAGCTTAAAAAATTGTATATTCGCCCATTTGAAATGTTATGTTGCAAGGAGTCTTCAAAGCTCTATGAATATTTTGTATTAAATTTTAAAAAAATAATTGTATATCAACAAAAGGAACCTATGCAATTTCAAATTAATTAACTTCAAAATTACAGAAACTCGTAAATTTAGTGCCAGGGTTCCCTAATTGCTTCCTCCAAAGAGGAATTAGGATGAGGCACAAATACAAAAATTTGAAATTTCTCGCTTGTTACCGATTTACGGAAGGGATAGGTAAAGTTGGCAAGAAACGAATTCGTAAATGGGAGGTGTACGCTTAAATCCCACCAGAACCTCCATTACTGAAATTCCCCCCTCCAAATGGCATCAGCCAGGATCTTAGATCCGCAACGCTTCCTTCCCACATATCTTCTCCCAGCCAATTCATTTCAGGCATCATCGTATGCTGGAGAACTATTGTTAACGGAACAATCACATTTTTGAAAGTGTTATATTATAAATTATCTCGAATGAGCTTTTCATACTGTTTATTACTATTTGATCAAGTGCATATTAAGATATTTATACCAGTTTTTAGTTAGCATTATTCGTTTGGAGATTCGGTTAGATACGTTATAATTCATGTTTTAGAGTTCTTCTAATAACAAGCATAAGGTACAGGCAAACGTTTGTGAGCTATTCAACTTTTATTAGGGTTTTGATATTTATTAACACTCCAGAAAAACAGTATTATTACCAGTTTTCAAAACATCACCCAATGTATAAACTGCACAGGATTGAGGAGACAGAGAGGAAGAGAGAAGGAGTAGAGGTGAGAGGTGATGAAGAGGGAGAGGAGATTAAGAGGGAAGACAGACAAATTATGATAGACAGTGAGTGAGAGAAGAATCTCCGCAGTTGAAATAACGCTCATGGAACTACGAGTTGTGCTAGTCTCCTCGGATACAACGGACGTTTATCCCTGACAAAACATGTGATACGATCACCAGGAGAGAGAGTGGGAGTAAAAATTAATGTCTTTATTGAGATAAAAAACGATACAAAGGATATTACGCTTGTCTTTGTTCCTATTCGCACACAAATGCTGTACTAAACACACCTCTGAACTGGGCAGAATTAATTTACGTAAACTCAAGTGGAAAATGCATTTTTAACTTTTTCAACGATCGTGGTTTTACTTTCTCTACTACGTATAGTAAGTAGGCTAAGTACTGTATTCCACCCAAAAATTCGACACCGAGATTTCACCGGAAATACATGTTTTGAGATCCCCTGAATCCAAAAAAAAGCATTTTTGGAAACATGTCCGTGTGTGTCTGTGTGTGTGTCTGTGAACAGCATAACCCAGAAACGAACAGTCGGATAAACGCCAAACTTGGTATTTAGATTCAGTATCTTCCAGAGATGCGACACGAAGGTTTTCAAGAAAATCCCCCCATCCCAGATTACCCTTTTATATGGAAAATTTTTCGAACATTTTAATTTTCTCAAAAATGGCTCCAACGATTTTGATTAAAATATCACATGTTTAAGATATTTTCATGACAAATGAAATGTATATCTCGAATTTTCTGGGAATTTCTCCAAAAGTATTCTTCATTGTGAATGTCTTTTGCATAACTGGTAAACCATAAGAGATAGACAAAATTTTACTACACAACAAATGTAGATCGCGTTAAAATACATAATTTATATCATATACATTTGTTTTGTTGAGTGAACCACTTTCGAGATATTGCTTGTTATTCCCTTAAATTTTCCAATACTTATACTTTTTCTCAAATTCGTTATTCATTTTTTTTGTCCCGGTAATGCAAAGAGAATGGAATACTCCACATAGCAACCAGCTCTTAAAATATTTGACTATGGCTTAAAGCCTACCAATTCCCCTTGCATCTACAAGAAAATTATCAATAAGATTAACATCTGGATATATCGATTAACATGAAGCATATGGAGAATAAGCGTTTGTAAAAATAGTTTGTACAAGAGTAGAGGAAGTCGTGTGAGTGTAACACATCAGATTTTTTTATCTACTTCCGTTCATGCTGTCATGGTGGAAAGTTGAATTTCCTGCATTCAGTGCTGCTAACCTAAATTACCTGCATGTTTTGTCTACTTTACTGCACATTTGAGCATGGACTATAGTGAATACTCTGTTATTTTTCATGTGTATTGTTGCAGACATGGAATAGAATCATATTTGGGGTTGAACTTTACAATTTAAATCTTAGCTGGGTACTTACTTCCTTGTATTTGCTAATATTTACTAACAATTGATACATGCAGGAGCTAAGAGGACTGCAAGTTATTAACTCTTGTTTAAGATTAACAACCAGGCGTGGATAATTGATCGCACCAAGGTTAATGTTGGTGATCTTGCTACTGGAACCACTATGTTCAACAGTCGTGAGAAGTTAATTTTATATTCGCGTAAGTTCGAGCTATTTATTTTATTCATTATTCGAAAAGGTAGTATGCAGTAGAATGCATTAAGTGCATTGGAGAATCTTGGAAGTAGAAAATACTCGACTTCATGTTGAATTTTCAAAATCTAACTCGTTCTCCACTTACATACTTATATCGCAATATACTATTATTTTGCAACACTGTCAAATGAGATAAATTTGGCCTTTGACACTAATGAGAAACGATTTCCTCTGCATTAAAACGCTATAACTCATTGCATTCCCAAGAAACCACAATGAATGTGCTGCATAGGTTTCAAGGTTGAGAGTCTGCAAGCTTACCTGCCGCAGTCGGCTGGGTCATCGCTATTAAGTTGTCTTTTGTTTCTGGAGATCGAGTTTCAACTAAATGGTAGGTTCGTCTACTGATTAATTTAATTTGAACACGCTGCCTGGTATAAAAAAAGTTGAACCACAATTGCGGTTTATAAAGTGTAGACCCTTCAGTAGGAAATTAACATACAATACTACATAGTAAGTCACCATGCAGCTCTGAACTAAACTTGCATTTTCTCAAGCATTCCATTTCCTTTTCGTCATGCTTCTAGATTCTGTTGGTGCAGCACAGCACAGAAACTTAAAATGTCAATTTAATAAATAAACATCGTGCATTCAACCCAGCCCTTATTACTTATTTTGCAATCATTTCTAGGCATACATTTACCATAATAGAGCATTCTTGAATAGCATAATACAACGTGATCCGTTTGCAAAGGTACAAAATAACAGGGCCTTAAAAGCACACAAAGCATTCATTTTATGTCTTGTGTTCTGGCATTTAATAGGGGTTTTTGGGAAAGAATCCAAATAGCATACATTTTTAGCACACTTCCCATAGTATAAACTGTCCTTAATTGTTTGTCGATTTAAAACACATTACATTCATGAATATCGCTGGATACCTCCATCCCAGAAATGTGTCCAGTCATTGCTTGGTGGAATGAGGTATTCTCCGAAGGTCACAGGCCTATGGGAAGCGTTAAAAAGACAACGTTCATGAATATTTACTTATAATTTGCTAAAACATTAATTTGTTTTCTCGTCATTTAAATAATACCGGCATAACCGATATCATTATATTACAATGATACCGTCATTATTGACAGGAAGATATAAATAATTACATAAAGGAATAATAGTAAGATAGAGAATAATTGAATAATTAATTTCTGTATATTTAATAAATGTATAATGTAGTAAGCCTGATTTAAAGATTTGTCTGTAGAAAAGTAACAACCGAGTGGTGAACGTATTAGCATAAGGATTCCTGCAATGCAGGTAGACTTAAGTTTAGCACATTTACAAAGTCCCATAAATAGGTATTCTGTAAATTAGAAAGGAATTGGAATTCTTAGATTTGAGAAGGTACCGCATAGTAACAGTGCCATACGCATACGTAGAGTTTTAAGATTGGATCGCTTAAATAGGAACGTTGGTAGGGGTAGCGATGGGTAGGTGGAGCTTAAGTAAAGGGCGTGCACTGTAAATCAGACTTACTTACTTAATATTGTTCACTTATTAAATCATATGAGGCACTCGTGACGCTGCGATTTACTCGTGTGATACTTTGTTTAATTTTTAAGTTGAGTCGCGTCCAGTCACGTCCTAGAGTTAGAAAGACTTGGAGCTGCTGTGAGGGATCTTTTATCTTTTGGCGTAACGTAATGGCAACTGACGCTTCGCATAATTATTATTATAAAATAGTTTGTTTTAATTCAACAACCAGCGACTCTTTTCAAAACGAATATTTAAGTTAACATTAAAATTTATCAGCTATGTTATCCTTTCACACTACACACGCACATACCTTGAGACAAAGTACTCATAGCTGGCGGATCAGACTCGCAGAACGAGCTAGGAGATGACATCGTAGAACTCATCAACAAAGCGGGTAACATTAAACATCATCTAAATGGATACAACTTAGAGATTTGAAACAAAGGTTACGGCTTCTAAAATCGTTGTACGAGGGCTAAAAATGCACACCATTGCGGGAATTCGAATTGAGGACCATTAGAAGCCACATTGGAACTCAAATCCAGTAAACAGCCCAAGAAGGAAGGAAGACGATCTACAAGGACAATAGCTTAGGCTATACAGGGGAAACAACAGCTCGAGAAGAAAGTAAGGATGAATATCTACAAGGACGATAGCTTAGGCTATACAGGGGAAACAACAGCTCGAGAAGAAAGTAAGGATAACGATCTACAAGGACGATAGCTTAGGGTATACAAGTGAAACAACAACCCGAGAAGGAAGGAAGGAGGATGATCTACAAGGGCGATAGCTTAGGCTATACAGGAGAAACAACAGCTCGAGAAGGAAGGAAGAAGGACGATCTACAAGGGCGATAGCTCAGGCTATACAGGGGAAACAACAGCTCGAGAAGGAAGACGATCTACAAGGGCGATAGCTTAGGCTATACAGGGGAAACAACAGCTCGAGAAGGAAGGAAGAAGGACGATCTACAAGGGCGATAGCTCAGGCTATACAGGGGAAACAACAGCTGGAGAAGGAAGGAAGGAGGACGATCTACAAGGGCGATAGCTTAGGCTATACAGGGGAAACAACAGCTCGAGAAGGAAGGAAGGAGGACGATCTACAAGGACGATAGCTTAGGTTATACAGGGGAAACAACAGCTGGAGAAGGAAGGAGGACGATCTACAAGGGCGACAGCGTAGGCTATACAAGGGAAACAACAGCCCGAGAAGGAAGACGATCTACAAGGGCGATAGCTTAGGCTATACAGGGGAAACAACAGATCGAGAAGGAAGGAGGACGATCTACAAGGGCGATAGCTTAGGCTATACAGGGGAAACAACGGCTCGAGAAGGAAGGAAGACGATTTACAAGGGCCATAGCTTAGGCTATGCAGGGAAAACAACAGCTCGAGAAGGAAGGAAGACGATCTACAAGGGCCATACCTTAGGCTATACAGGGAAAACAACAGCCGACAAGGAAGGAAGGAAGGCGATCTACAAGAGCGATAGCTTAGGCTATACAGGGGAAACAACAGCTCGAGAAGGAAGGAAGACGATCTACAAGGGCGATAGCTTAGGCTATACAGGGAAACAACAGCTCGAGAAGGAAGGAAGGAGGACGATCTACAAGGGCGATAGCTTAGGCTAGACAGGGAAACAACAGCTCGAGAAGGAAGGAAGGAGGACGATCTACAACGGCGATAGCTTAGGCTAGACAGGGAAACAACAGCTCGAGAAGGAAGGAAGGAGGACGATCTACAACGGCGATAGCTTAGGCTAGACAGGGAAACAACAGCTCGAGAAGGAAGGAAGGAGGACGATCTACAAGGGCGATAGCTTAGGCTATACAGGGAAACAACAGCTCGAGAAGGAAGGAAGGAGGACGATCTACAAGGGCGATAGCTTAGGCTATACAGGGAAACAACAGCTCGAGAAGGAAGGAAGGAGGACGATCTACAACGGCGATAGCTTAGGCTAGACAGGGAAACAACAGCTCGAGAAGGAAGGAAGGAGGACGATCTACAACGGCGATAGCTTAGGCTATACAGGGAAACAACAGCTCGAGAAGGAAGGAAGGAGGACGATCTACAAGGGCGATAGCTTAGGCTATACAGGGAAACAACAGCTCGAGAAGGAAGGAAGGAGGACGATCTACAACGGCGATAGCTTAGGCTATACAGGGAAACAACAGCTCGAGAAGGAAGGAAGGAGGACGATCTACAACGGCGATAGCTGAGGTTGTACAGGGACGAGAGAAGGCAGCAAACGAGGTACTTGGTGTACAATATTTATTAGAGGTGACTAGTATAGATTGTGGTTAAGGAGTGGAAAAATGTTAGGTAGAAATAATTTAGTAGAAACAATGAAAGTTCAGGAAGGAGAAAGTAGGTAGTTGTAAACAAGAAATTGTACAAAATAGGGTAACAAATGCCAGGTATGAGAGTGAGGAAGAAGATGATATGAAATGAAGGCGAAATGGATGAAAGGAAAGTTAATGATGGAGCAATCGGTGGAATGAATGGCAGGGAAAACCGAAGAACCCGGAAAAAACCGCCCAGACGCAGCTTCGTCCACCACAACTCCCACTTGCGGGCCCCTGGAACCGAACCCGGGCTGCCTTAGTGGTATGCGAGTAGTGTAAAAGCTGGACATGGCACCGCATCTTACTAAATACTTACCTGGAAGTTGGTTTTGTGTATCTAATATCATTTTAGACTTCATAAACATTTATCTTTGGATTATAAAGGATCGTGCCATGGTTTACGCTCGACACACAGTTTTGTCTTATTCAATTTACATTACTATTCGTTCCATAGGAGTAATAACGTTTTTATACCACTTATTGTCAACGAAAAAGGAATAATATTTTCAAACTCTTCTTCTCTCTTATACAAAAATTTAAGCATTCATTTTTTGTGTATAGAGAGTTCATAATAGATATATTTTGGAAAAGTATATAAAAGTATAGATCGTCTTCCTTCCTTCTTGGACTGTTGTTTACTGGATTTGAGTTCCAGTTTGGCCTCCTCGGATTCTGATGGTCCTCAATTCGAAGTTCATAGTGTGCCAGTTTAAAGTCTGGATTTCGAAAGGAATCATCCGCGATACAGTACTTTGTTAATATGAATACATTTAAGTTATTTAAACATAAATTTAAAATTTGTTTATGCAGTTTGCTTATCAATGTATGTTCTGAAAAGTATGTGACATTTGAATCAGTTCTATACCTTTTTGAAAATTGCGGGATGTTAAAAAATTGTTTAATAAATAAGTTTAATAATGGACTACAATAAATTATATTTATTATGGATAATTATTGAAAAGTAATTTAAAAGTGGATTTGAAATTAATAAAACAAAAGTTATAAATATTAGGGATATCCTATCCAATAATATTGTTATAATAACAACAATTGTATAATTGTTATAATAATCAGTTCTATACCTTTTTGAAAATTGCGGTATGTTAAAAAATTACTTAACATGCATTTAGTAGAGCAAAGTTTAAATTGAGGTGAAAATGGGTTTTGGTCTATCAAAGTCAGAAATTATCAGAATTGTCACTGAACTTCCTCATTAACACCTCACAAATTTATTTCCACGTCAGATTAAATAATACATCAATGCAAACATTTGATGGGTCACATTAACACGACTTTCTCTACCCAAAATTCCACAATAACACCCATTGTTCCATAAATTAATTTTATAAAATCTTCTTTTTCTACTTGCTTCATGTAAATCCGGATAAGCGTTCACAGAAATGGTTTCATTATGCATTTCCTTGTAGGTACAAGGGGGATGTAGCGGGTTGCTACATGTTGGCTTTGAAGTTTCACTCTGCATGATCACGAGAAACAAATGAGCTGCGACTTAGCACTTAAAAAGGTGTGAATTATTTGAAAATTGAAAACAATAACAACACTATCTCAGAAATGGGGAATATGACAAAATTATTTAACATAAATTGAGTGTTGATATTAACGAGATATACCTACATTTTTCTTGTACTAATAGATAGTCTTTATCCGGTCAGGATACATCGGATGATAAATGAATGAAATAGCTGAAATTATACTCAAATGAGCCCGGGATCCACGGAGCTTAAAGTTACCCGACATTCATCTGTTCAGGATAAGATAAAACCCCGGAAAAACTTTATCTGGGTAACTCACTCTAACCCAGATTCGAACTCGGAACCTCTATTAAGATGCTGTCTCTCCCTTATGGTTTACCAGTTAAACAAAATAAAAAAAAACCTCCTTCAGAATGAAGAGGACTTTACAGGCTAATTGTAGAAAATCCAAGGCATATATCTTAAACGTGTTATTTCAATCAAAATCGTTAATCCTTTTTGAGAAACTAAAATATAATCAAACCTTTTTCATGCTTGAATTGGGGAGTTTTATACAATCTAAGTGTCGCATTCTTGGAAGATACTGAAATTCAAAACGAAATTTAGGGTAGGTACAAAATTTGGTATTTGAGCTTTGCTGTACACGCACGCACGCAAGCATACACACACTCACTCTCACACACGCTCTTTCTAAAACTTCTCTTGGAGTTAAGTCGCTTTCCAAATGTTTCTTTCCCATGAACTCTCGATGTCAAATTCTTGGATGGAGCTCAGTATTTCACCTACCTACTATAGCTATGTGTTAGAGAAAATGTGCTCTAGTAAATGTATATAATTCATGGTATAAGAGATTAAAATAATATTTAACACTGAGTGAAAACACCAACGTCCGAGGATTGACAAGGGTGATAATTTCCCCCAAATATTAAATATATTTTAATATCATGTGGCACAGAGTAATTATTTTAATTAAATAAGTCGATTTATGTTGCTGGATGGGAGCATGATAGCATCATGCTGATAGTCTTGGAGACAATGAACATAAAAATAAACTGAATTTGATGGCAGATGTTATAGGTAAGTGTAAATTGAAATCTGTACGAAAAGGGAGGAATATTTTATTCCTGAAGAAGTTCTACTGGATTCTCAGAATTCAATGACTTCATTGATCCTTAAAAAGCGTACTTTTCGATAAAGAGTGGGCACGAGTTTCGTAAATGAACTAAACATATTGTAGTTTAAAACGAGTTGGGAACTAGGACTAGGAGCGGAAGGGGACCTATGAAGATCTTTTGTGTCTAAGACCCAGAGAGGGATGAGGTGAGAGGCGACAGAGACACGGCAGGGTATTTATCTTTTCCAGATTGAAAATCCCCGGATGACCGCTGGTGCAACCAGCTCTCCTTCTCCCTGTAGGCTTGCATATCTTAGTGCGGAGCCCATGGCTCGGAGACCACCCCCATTCCGGGGGACGAAATGTTACATAGAGCATCCTTTTCCACTGTCATGCAACACTGATACTCCCGCCGACACTTACAAACCTGAAACAGACAAGCAGATGAAAGGTGAAGTGAAATGAGAATGGAGGTGAAATGCAGGGACAGGAAATTCGGGGATGTAATGAACCTTCCCAGCATTCGCCTGGCGAAACCCCCAAAAACCCCATGTGTCCGGAAGGTCGACCGCGGGAATCAAACTCAGGACCTCCCGATTACGCGCCATAGACGTTGCCGCCTGCGCCATCCCGCTCGGTTAAACGTTTTAACTCACAACTGTGATTAATACCAGTATTTATTACGATATTTTTTACAAACGATATTTTATATGGCAGTAGTGGATAAAACAAATTTGAATACACTACACTTGAAAAAGTTGCAAAATCGGTGTAATTCTACAAAAGTAATAACATGAGAAATCTGGAAAAATACAAGAACACATAAACTGTAATATCATTTTTAGAACGCAAGGCCTAGAAGAAGAACTTCTAAAACAGTGCACACGAGCTAAAAGCTTTGCATCATTGCACTAATGCGATAATCTTCATTGTGACCAACTTTGGTTTCAAATCCAATCACATGGCAATTACCGTTTGTATTTGTACATGTTTAATAATTCGACTTGGTTTGATTAGGTTTTACTTTTGATTGTGTCTTTTTATATGATTAATTTCTCATGCCGCTTGTATTATTTGTTCACAATACAAATCGTCATACTTCAGTTTATTGCAGTTCGTTGTAGAGTTAACCTATAGGTTATAAGCCAGCCTTCAGCTTTCTTTTATCTAGTAAAACATACCTAACGATTAAATGGCGGAAATTGTGAATTCAGAAGAAACTGAAATAAAAAAGCCAGGTGAAATTACAGGAGCAACAAAAAGAACATTAGAAGTACTTACCCAAAAAAATCCAGATAGCAATATGATATAGCATTTAATCGTTTCATCGGTTGGTGTAAGCAAAACTTGTTGAAATAATTTCACCAAAAATGCCTGCTAGCGAATCAACAAAATATCAAAACAGCTGACATCTCGCTTTTTACTTTCTTTAGTATGTACAGTAAGTAGGGGAAGTATTGTATTCCACAAAAAAATTCGATACCGAGATTTCACCGAAAATACATGTTTTGAGACCCCCTGAATCCAAAAAAAGCATTTTTGGAAACATGTCCGTGTGTGGGCGGCGCCGCGGCCGAGTGGTTAGACCGCTCGCCTCCCACCGAGGCGGACCGGGTTCAATCCCAGGGACCTGCATGTGGGATTTGTGGTGGACGAAGCGGCGTCTGGGCGGGTTTTCTCCGGGTTCTCCGGTTTCCCCCGCCATTCATTCCACCAACTACTCCATCATCACCTTTCCTACATAAGAGGAGGGTAAACAGATAATGAATGAATGAATGTCTGTGTGTGTCTGTGAACAGCATAACTCAGAAACGAACAGTCGGATAAACACTAAACTTGGTATTTAGGTTCAGTATCTTCCAGAGATGCGACACCAAGGTTTTCAAGAAAATACCCCCACACCAGATTACCCTTTACATGGAACATTTTTCGAAAATTTTAATTTTCTCAAAAAAGGCTCTAACGATTTTGATTAAAATATCATATTTTTAAGATATTTTCATGACAAATGAAATGTATATCTCAAATTTTCTGGGAATGTCCCCAAAAGTATTCTTCATTGTGAAAAACTGTTGCATAACTGGTAAACCATAAGAGATAGACAAAGCTTTACCAAACAAAATTTGTAGATCGCGTTAAAATACACAATTTATGTCATATACATTTTTGTAGTTGAGTGAACCATTTTCGAGATATTGCTTGTTATTCCCTTAAATTTTCTATTTTTTCAAATGGGAATTCGTTATTCATTTTTTTTTGTCCTGGTAATGCAAAGAGAATGGAAGACTCCACATAGCAACTAGCTCTTAAAATATTTGACTATCGCTTAAAGCCTACCAATTCCCCTTGCATATACAAGAAAATTAGCAATAAGATTAACATCTCGATTAACATGAAACATATGGAGAATAAGCGTTTGTAAAAATAGTTTGTACAAGAGTAGAGAAAGTCATGTGAGTGTAACACATCAGATTTTTTAACATCATTTCTCTTTTTTAAGAGTTGCGTTCTAAACGTGATCTTTGTTAGTTTCAGGAATGAATATATTATTGATATTTTATAAATTTGAGTGCTGACTGTAAAGTAGTATTTGCCACACGTGTTAAAAGTGGTTTCTTTTTATCGTTTGCTCCGCCTTCGTTTCGCAAACATTCCCACTCGCAAAATAAAACCAAACTTTTACCTCTTGTACCCTAATCGACTAGTGTTTCTTCTGATTATTAAAGATGAGAGTTTTCTCTCCATCAATTCGGCTCCTTTTATTTATTTTAAGGTGAAGCTGAATCCTTTCTGGAGTCATTGCAGCTACCTGTACGACGAGAGGCTTCCGCATGCGCCGGACTCACAGCTAATGCAGGGTTCGGAGTGAGATCTAGGCACACAGCAGTTGACAGCCGGACAATGTAAGTGACCTGTTTAGGACGAAGAGGGCTAACTGAATAGGTCCATTAGTATAGGACTTGAGAGAGCTGTTGAATGGGTCTTTGTTAACATGTAGAAAAGAGTGTAAACTAGCCTAGCCCTCGGCACAATGGTGCAGAGTGTATCATCTGCCCTTGTCCTTTCAGCCTCTTGTTGATCGATACACATGCACACAGGAAACAAAACGGCTACACTTAAAACTATCTTCCTCTCTCATCTGCCACTTATTTCTCTATTTCCCTCAACTTGCTTCTTTCTTCATACTTCCGAACATCCTGTTAACCGTCCCCTTTTCGGCTCTTTTCGCATACCGAAGGGTATTCTAACACTTGAGACCTGTTGCATTTCGACTACAAACTAATATAATTAGCAATGAGTAATTGGTATCAATCGACTGTCATAAAAACTTAGCTATATACCAATATAAACACGATTTGCAGAATAACTGACAACTACAGAATAATTAATAAGATAGTAGTGAAAAGACTAACAACTTCAAAACTGCCTCGACAAGCTGTAAGCTAATTAAGCTATTTTGTTTCCATAATTAAGCTGCAAAATTCAATTTAAAAATGTCCACAATACGGAGGTTTACCGCACTTAAGCATTTTTGGAAACATGTCCGTGTGTGGGTCTGTGAACAGCATAACTCAGAAACGAACAGTCGGATAAACACCAAACTTGGTATTCAGGTTCAGTATCTTCCAGAGATGCGACACGAAGGTTTTCAAGTAAATCCCCCTACCCCAGATTACCCTCTACATGGAACATTTTTCCAAATTTTAATTTTCTCAAAAATAGCTCTAACGATTTTGATTAAAATATCATATGTTTAAGATATTTTCATGACAAATGAAATGTATATCTCGAATTTTCTGGGAATGTCTCCAAAAGTATTCTTCATTGTGAACGACTTTTGCATGAGAGGTAAACCATAAGAGATAGACAAAATTTTACTACACAAAAAATATAGATCGCATTAAAATACACAATTTATGTCTTATACATTTTTTTGTTGAGTGAACCATTTTCGAGATATTGCTTAAATTTTCCAAAACATACTTTTTCTCAAATGGGAATTTGTTATTAATTTTTTTTGTTCTGGTAATGCAAAGAGAATAGAATACTCCACATAGCAACCAGCTCTTAAAATATTTGACTATCGCTTAAAGCCTACCAATTCCCCTTGCATCTACGAGAAAATTAGCAATAAGATTAATATCCCGATTAACATGAAGCATATGGAGAATAAGCGTTTGTAAGAATAGTTTGTAAAAGAGCAGAGAAAGTCATGTGAGTGTAACACATCAGATTTTTTTCGCTACCGCTTGTTATATTCAATGTGATGTCGAAAGCTATGACTCTGCAGCACAATTTCCATCGCAGAAGACAGAAAAGGGGATGTTATCCCAATCCTCCTAGCAGACTTTCCAAAGACCCTCAATTGTGGTGCAACGTCGAGAAGCAAGGCGTTGTTTCAGTGTACCAAATCCATAAGAATCAATTGGTGAGGCTTCTGGTGACTTCACAGGGATCCTTTTAAATGTTATTACATTTACACTGTTTCCTCAGCATTCTGTTGCAGTAATCCCCGGAAGATCTATCAGTGTGGCTGGATGTTTTATCCATGTGGATCAAAACGTTTCAGGCAGCCTCGCCATACAACCGGGTCTCTTCATCAAAAATTGGGTCCAAGACATTCCTTTGGTAGTAGACGCCATTAAATTTTACATTTTTGACAACTCTGTGAATTTTGAGTTTGTAGTAGTAGTAACCGACAACTACCATGAACCCCTTGGAAAAGTTTTCCTTCTGAAGTTGGAGTGTCCCTTTTGGCCCACTTGATGGTAGTAAATGACATGGGGTTTGTTTGTGTCATCTAGATAAACCCTGCCTCATCTAGAGGCCACTTTTCGCCCACCAGGTGATGTTCATAAAGTTTTCTTGCATTCGTGAAACGTTCTCTGATGTGCTGCTGTTTCAACACGTGCCTTGTGCTTTATATTGCCGTTTTAGGCTCAATTTTGTTTTTGGATTATCCTGTAAATGGTCCGTTTGGATGTTCCATTGCGGTGGGCAATGCTTCTTTGCGTTGATGCTCTCACCTTGGCTATTAAACCTTTAGGTCATGCTGATTAGGTCTTTTTCCTTGTTAGTTTTTTGCAGATTGGGCATCAGATGAGAATCCATTTTTGTGCAGCTGTATCATGCGACCAATAGACGACTTACTTATGGTAAGACCTTTGTGTTTGCACCTTTCTACTATCACTGAAAGGCTGTAACAGTCTTCGGAAAGTCCAACAATGTGCCCCCGCAAAAAATCAGCGACTTTAAAAGCCATTACCTACGAAGTAAAGCTTGTTCCAGAATGTACCTGCAGACTGCAGGCATACACAGTGAACTGATGCAATAGCAAACGCCAGCGTCTGGATGAACAACAGGAGTGTTAGAACAATTTGAGGTAGGTGGTTATTTTAGGAGTTTGCCCCACGTATCGGCGCAAATTTGAAGAAGTTTATTTATTACGTTATTTGCACCATGCTTTGGGCGTCAATTTTTTTCTAGAGGTTTATTTATGGACGCTCTTTAACTACTATAGTTTTTAGCGTCCCATTCTATATTGGACATGAAAGAGTGGTAATTTTGCTCAGAGGCCTTTTTATCAGGCTTGAGGTTCTTTTACGTGCCGTAAATCTACGACATGGGACCACCGGCTTTACTTCGCTTCCGAAGGAAGCCATGCTAACAATTTTTACGCCCGAAAAAATCCATCGCCCTCCGCCTGGTTTGAACCCGTGACCTTGGGACTTTGGGCGTCAATTTGAGGTAGTAGTTTGTTATAGGAGTTGTATTATATTTCAAATGTTGGGGAGCCGAACTTGTAGTAGTTGCAACAGCACGTATAGTAAACAGTTTCGGGTAGCCTTCGCCCCAAGTTTAAAAATATTAGCTTTGTAATTTGACTGTTTCTTTAGATATTTAATATTTATGTTTGTCTCGGCTGCGTCAGTATTATTGTTAGAGATATAGAAGTCTTGTCAGGGCCTTGATGCGACAAGAATGTAGGTTACATAGATTTTAAGTTTTAATTCACTCCTTTTTATTAATCCTTGACACAAATTAAATAGCACTTCACTGATATCCAGAACTGTGAGATTCTTTTATTTAATACTTGTACTTTTTAACACGTATACTTATTTTTCGTCTCACACGAATACGTATTGTATTTCTCTACAGGACGCATCTTGCATCCGGTTACTATCACCGTCTGCAAGAAACTGAATAGATTTCAACCGTCTAAACTTGTAAATTTCTGTATTTGAAGTCTCTGATTGGCTAATCCTACTCCAATAGAATACCTGCGTTTAACTAAAGCTTTTTCTGGCTGTTGATTGGCTATTTTTAAACTGTCTCAAAATTTACATTATTGCTACTCTAATAATGACTAGTAGCATTTAAACTCTCAAAGTCATTATTGCCTCAAGGTTACCTCATTGTTACCTCATTGTTAGCAACGTTTAACTTATTATTCTCACAGCTTCTACATTATTAAATTACGTAATGCATTCACATAACATTATTACACATGGATACAATAATATAAACGTTTCCAATGACTGTTACATACATTTTACAAATTATTACATACACTATTGTTTCAAGGTGGGCTGTTATTGAATTTACATATTATATAATTCGACTGAAATTATTTAAGTGTTAAAAATACTGCCTCAAATTCAAGTTCATCCCAGCTTATTTGGGGCAATCCTACCATTTTATTACTTTCTTTACCGATATAAAAATTTTAAAACTCATGTATTACTTTCACATGCCTTACTGTACCCAGTGCCGTTTATTTTTGCATATATATGTTCTTACAAACATTATGTTTCCGTCTACTTCATATTAATCGAATAAACATTTGCAGAAATGGTTTCTACACTTTTTATATATATTAGAAGTGGGATACTTGAGGCTGAAGCAATAGTCAGATCTTTAAAATGCGAATCACTATAATTTGGTGGCTGAAATTTCATACTCTTTGCATGATACTACCGGAAACAAGATAATAGTTACTTAGCATTTGGATAAAATTCAAGCCAATAACAACTAGTATCTGTGAAGTGATTAAAAAACGAGACAACGTGTGTGTTTTAACAAGATCTATAATTTTCGCAAGTAAGCTTTTGTCTATTTCTTATGGCTACCAGTTACACCAAAGTGTACAAAATTAATTCAGGATTAGACTTCGCAGGCTATTCTCAGAAAATTCAAGATTTACATTTTATTAGTCAGGCACATATCGTAAACGTATGGTATTTCAATCGGAATCGTTTGCACCAGTGAGCAAATAAAAAAGGAACAAAACATTGATGATGTAAATGGTAGTTTGGGTGGAGTATTTTTGTTGTGGGAAAAATATTCAGTTCGTATGTTCAGAAAATGCTGAACTTAGATACCAAATTTGGTATTTTTCCGGCATTTCGTTTTTGAATTATGCTGTTCACTAACTAACGCAGAGATGAGCTGGTAGATAACTTTCTAAAACTGCTATGGGTTCTGGCCACCTCAAACCATATGCTTCAGGTGAAATGTCTATAGGAATTTTTGGGTGGAATGCAATACTCCCTCTACTTATTTCTTCTGTGTAGTAGATAAAACTACAGGAGAGAGAGAGAGAGAGAGAGAGAGAGAGTGACAATCGGATGAACACTAAACATTGTTAAGGAGATTCAGCACCCTTGGAGGATGCAATACGAAGATTTTCGTGAAATTACACCTACCCCAAATTATTCTTTATTGGAAAAAACATTATGCTACGTTTTATTTCTCCAAAATAGCTCTAACGGTTTTTTTAAAACAGCATATTATGTTTGAGATATTGTCTGAAGAATAATATATACATTTTGAATTTCTTATCAATAGCCTTTGAAGACCTCTTGATTATGCAATCATAATCGTATAGTTTTGTATAGCTAGGGCACTATAAAGAGATAGATAAACTCTCACTTTAGGAAAAGTTGAGAGGTAATTAAATTGTGTCATATAGCTTTTCTGTAGCATTAGCTGTTTTAAAAATATTCCATGATGTACTTTTCAAATCTAAGTGCGTCAGCCAACAGAGGATTCTTGAGAGTTTACGATTTGTTTCTTAATGAATACCACAATATGTAGGATATGTACATATATAATTAGTAAATGGGTGGAGAAAATATTTTGAGTGTACCACATCAGACTTATTCTTTATATCCTCTTCCGGCTAGCCATCGTATATATTTGCCAGAAATGGCTTCAATACAATTGTGTTGTTTGCAGGCACCTAGGTGATTTGAGCGACAAGTCTGCTGTTAAAAAGCAAGTCGAACATTATAGCCTTGATGTAGTACGATCTAAGAATGATATCCACGGCAAACATACGCATTATTCGTCTTTATCCACATTTAAAAAACTAAAAAAGAAAAAAAATCTGATGTGTTACACTCACATGACTTTCTCTACTCTTGTACAAATTATTTTTACAAACGCTTATTCTCCATATGTTTCATGTTAATCAAGATATCGAAAAGTTAATCTTATTGCTAATTTTCTTGCGGATGCAAGGGGAATTGGTAGGCTTTAAGCGATAGTCAAATATATTAAGAGCTGGTTGATATGTGGAGTATTTCATTCTCTTTGCATTACCAGGACAAAAAAAATGAATAACGAATTCCCGTTTGAGAAAAAGTATATTGGAAAATTAAAGGGAACAACAAGCAATATCTCGAAAATAGTTCACTTAAGAACAAAAAATGTATATGACATAAATTGTGTATTTTAACGCGATCTACATTTTATGTTTAGTAAAATTTTGTCTATCTCTTATGGTTTACCGGCTATGCAAAAGTCGTTTACAATGAAGAATACTTTTGGAGACATTCCCAGAAAATCCAAGATGTACATTTTATTTGTCATGAAAGTATCTTAAATATATGATATTTTAATCAAAATAGTTAGAGCCATTTTTGAGAAAATTAAAATTTTTACAAATGTTCCATTTAAAGGGTAATCTGGGGTGGGAAGATTTTCTTGAAATCTTTCGTGTCGCATCTCTGGAAGATACTGAACCGAAATACCAAGTTTGGTGTTTATTCGACTGTTCGTTTCTGAATTATGCTGTTCACAGACAGACACACATGCACACATACACACACGGACATGTTTCTAAAAATGCTTTGTATGCATTCAGTGCACCTCAAAACATGTATTTCTTGTGAAATCTCATATCGAATGTTTGGGTGGAATGCAATACTTCCCCTACTTACTATACGTAGTAGAGAATGTAAAAAGCAAGAAGAAAGAAAGAAAAACAAGCAAGAAATTTCATATACCTTTTACTACCGAGATATCACAGTGCAATCTGTACCTTTATCGAAAGAAGGGCTGTGCACTGGGGAGATTTTTCATTTGTAGTTTCAAACTTTTTTAATCCGCACATTCAGGTAGGCATCTTTCTTTCAAGCACATAATCAGGTATTTTTGGACTCATCAATTCCTGGACCTATCACCTAGAAATGTGCTCTTGATTAGAATGACTCCCATTATTACTATTGTCTGGTTGGGTTTGGACGTTTAGGCTTAAGGCATTCCTTCACTTTTCATCTCCAAATTCATCTTCAATCTCATCTTTGCCTGACTGACAGCCGCTACTTACAGGTGTCCCAACCTGCAAATCCGCTTTGCCAGGGAAGAACCTGAACATAAGTGGCATTGAAACAAACAAAAATTGTTTAAGATAATGTGTTGGAGGCTCAAAATCAAATAATTGCTTGTGATGTCATACAATGTTGTCGAATCTCTGTGACAAAGCTACGCAGAAGATTACTGTTTGCCAATGTATAATACGATGAATGTGTTCAAAACAACGATACTCCGACACCCACTGGGACTGTGTATAAGTACTTTGGCGATACTCTTATGAATGTTTTAAATCATAAACTTTTGGGTTGGAAATTCCGATCAGGGAATTCTGTGTGTACGGTTCACTAAAATATTGTTTAACATCAATAAATTTATTTAATGAGAAACTATAAGTGTCTTAAGGCCTAGATGCTAGATGATATAAAACTAGGCAAATGAACTCACTAATGTATCATTTGAACAATGGTACTGCGCAAGGGTTCACAAAATTTCCTCCAGAGTTCATGGTTCACAAGTTTGAGATCCACCCGTCACGATCGGAAATCCGGCCCCAGTAATGATTTGTTACCTTGTCCGATGGACCAAGGGTATCTTCCCACAGACATCGGCATCTCACGCGAAGAAGCCTCTTTCTAAACCAGATCTTCTCAATCATATATAGCACAGTAAGGTGATTCATTATTTATTTGGTCTGGAATTAGTAATCATACGGAAGAAAAATATATCTAATAATATTAAGCCAATATCTCCAAAATATGAAGATCATGGAAGGCATACCCGTTTCAATCTTTAATTTATAAATGTTTAGGTGTTAATTAAACTTAATTTTATGACATATTACGATAATTACGTTGTATTTTGCAGAAAATTAAAACTATATAGCACTTAAGTTTAGGTTTGAACCAAGGTAATTTGAGTACAAACCAGTAAAGTGTAGAAGTTTATGATTTTGTAAGCCATGATATAAGTTTCCAGGCATACTTTTATGTATTATAGTGCAGCTTTCAGAACGAGTTTCACCTCCAAAGAGTAGGTTCGTTATAGTAAATATTAGGAGTATTAATATGTCCAATAAGTAGCCAAATGAGATTATGTTGACAAGTTAGTGGATAGCAATGGCAAAGGAAGCTTGTTGTAGAAAATAACATTTTCTCTGGATTCTTGAAGAAACACTAAGGAAGATATTGTTCAAATGCTTTGTGTGGAGTGTGGTTTTGTATATTAGGAAATTTTGACGTTGCGACTAAGTGAGGAAAAACGATTTCAGGTATTTCATTTTTGGGTATAAGCAATGCATAACTTGAGTGTAACGAATATACAAAATAAGTAACAAAGATCTTTTGGAAAATCTGGGAGAAGAAAGAAGAATGCTAAAACTGACCAGGGGGAGGTAAATACAGGCTTAGACATTGGATGAGAAGGAAATGTTTCCTGAGAGGAATGCTGAATGGTTTGAAGGGTTATAGGAGAAAAAGAAACAAGACCTAAAATTAAAATAAACGATATATACGAAGACAGGGATGATTAGAAGAGCTGGGTTTGCAATAAAGTCCACTTAGCTGAAATCAGTAGAAGCAAGGGAGATATTTTAAATGCCATATGTTTCCTATTTTATTCATTACGACTGGGTTTTCGTAGATAACTTGACATATTTAAAATATCTGTGGACACTTGCGTGCCAAACGTCGGCCCATACAGAGCGACTAAGACCGGTGATGGAATTTGTATCTCCGTCCTCTCCAAATACTAAACTTCAATCTTCTCTCTTGCGCAATTCTAGCGATTTGATTGGTAAGTTGCTTAATGCATCCCAAAAAGTGGTCGGAGGATTCATTGTCATTGAGTCATGTTCTTGCTAGTCGAGTACTGTTAAGTAAATAATAATCATGATAATATTAACGAGAAAGACTATAGTATGCTATGCTTTTGACTACCAGGGAATTTTTGTTTATTATTAGGGAACAATAATAATAACAATAATGTAATTCTGTATTATATTATACACAGTATAAAATCATTATTATTTATTTATTTATTTTTCCTTATGAACCAAGCATTAACTTGAATTGGGACATAGTTCGAATTAACAGCCTCCTTTTTCATAATTTTTCCACTAATGGGATGCATCTCTATTGGATGTCAGCGGAAATTCTCCATGTCTACTTCAGAAGAAACGTTGTACATAAATACAGGGGCTATTTTCCTTTTTAAGCTAAAGGTAATTGATTTTTCACCCAAACCTCTGTTTATCGTACTAACTCTAAATATAAAGCGACTTAAAAGTCAATTCTTCACAATATTTATAACATTTTTGCCACGACTTTTGTAAGATTTATTAGGAGTACATTGACGATATTCAGATTATCCTGACGCTTATACTTCATGAAATATTGAGCCAGCCCATCTCTAAGTTATTTGCACCAATCAAAGCAGAATTCAGCTAATAGATGCTATTTCTGACCCCCTTTGCTCAATCTTTCATTGTTGTTTCTTGAAAGGTGTTATAAACTGGTCATAGAAAGAAGTGATAAGGGCTGACTTTGCGGAAGAAACAACGCCATTGCGACCTAAGGGGATTGGGCCACTTTTTATGCACACAAGTGTACGTCCTTCAGCTGTTCGTATTTTCATCCAAGGGATAGAGTATGGAAGGCGGGGAGGTAAAGAACAATCATCGTATTGAAATTAATTGTTCTTTCAAACAAGACCGTGTATGGTACAAGGGTTCTAAGGTAGAATCAGATGACTGAAAAATTCAATGCCATAGTTGGAATTTGAACCACGGACCTTCCAGTTTCCATCCGGTTGCTCTAATCAACTGAGCTATCATGCCAACATGCCGGTAAGATATTAAATTCCCCAAATGACTCGCATTTATTCCGGTAAACCACACGGAGATCTCAAATCATATTTGAGATGAAAGACCCCAATGGCAACTTACAATGTGTAAGTACTTTAAAGGTTGATTCACAACCAACGAGAAGGGTAACCAGAACGAGCACGAGAAAGTTGAAATACGTGTAATCAAGTGGGAGCGTTCACAATCGACGGGAAGCTTTCCCGGGCCCCGGAACGGAAAAAAAAGACTTGCACAACCTTTAACTTTCTCGTTTTCGTTCTGAGGCAGTATTTTTAACACTTAAATGCTATCAGTCTAATTATATAATATAAAATATAATAATAGTCCCCCTTAAAGCAATAAGTGTTAATAATATATAAAGTGTATGTAACAGTCGTTGTATTATGTACATGCATAATAATGTTATGTGAATGTATTACGTAATTTAACAATGTAGGAGCTGTGAGAATAGAAGCAAAATGCCTTCCGTAGCAAACACAATTATAAAGTAGAAGCCGAAAGTTGCTAACAATGAGGTAACAATGAGGTACCCTTGAGACAACAATAAATTAGAAAGTTTAATAAAGGCTACTAATAATTCTTGGAACAATAGTGTAATATTTAAAACAGATAATAAATAACCAATCAACAATTAGAAAGGCTAAAAGTTAAATAAAAGTATTCTATTGGAGTAGGATTAGCTAATCAGAAATTGAAATAGAAGAAATATACGAATTTAGGCGTAGACACCAGACGCTACAAGGCAGTTTTTCCGAGCAGTTCGATTTTGTACGTATTCAGTGTAAGACATGAAAATTCATTACGGCGAGAATAAAATAAACTTTACGTGTTTAAAAGTGCAATTAATAAAATAACCTCACAGCTCTGTAGTAGGATATATCAGTAAAGTGTTATTTAATCGTGTGAAGGAATAATAAAAGTAGTGGAATACAAATTACAATTTGTGTAAGCTTTCATTTTTAGCCGTACTACCCCTGCTAAGAGATACGTGTTCTAAAAAATTACTACTGACACAGCCGAGGCGTACATATATAATATTTAAATAAATATTTAAAATAAAAAGTTGATTTTTTTAAAAGGGGGCGAAGGCCACCGGAAAGTTTGTATCGTATGTGGGGCGAACACTCCAAGAAACATATCTCCCGCAATACGTGCGTGGTGCAACCACAACAACAATTCAACTACTTCAAGATTGGCGCTCAAAGCGTGGTGCTAATAACGTAAAGATAATCTATCTTACTTCCCGGGCACAGCATATTACCTATAGATCCATATTGTGCAAATTAGACTCTTCACTCTAGAGATGATTCTAGGCGGCCATGACATGAAACACCGCTAGTGCTCTCTATTGTCGCAAGCTGGAAACATGAAATTGGAAGAAATTAGTAGTAAATGTGCTTCCTAGCCTCAGATCCTGATACCCACAAACCCAATGAGCGTTGGTTCAACTGGTGAAAGGGTCATCTGTAGTTTGTTTATATGCAACTCAAAACTGGTTATTGCCTTAAAAACAATGGCAAAAGCTACAAAGAACAGCAAAAACCGGTGAAAATTAAAAAAAGAACCATACACAACTTTAATTTATGCCATTAAATAAAGGAATGAAAGCTTGACACAATAGGAGGGATCGGAAATGCAATGGATATGTATTCAGATAATGTTTACTCTATCGAATTTTGACGTTGGCTAACCCGCGTTATGTCGGCTAAGTTGGAGTAGGTGAAAAAATATTGGTCAGTTAAAAACAAATGAAATACCAATGCGCAAAATCGACTTTCACTTTGTGATCGATATGATTTTCTTTTTTTTTCGAGTGGAGGAGAAAATGATTTAATCACTGACCTCAGCCCCGATGGGAGTCGGGACTGAGAGTGTGGGATTTACCAATTAATTGGCATACCCACTAAAAACTCCTCCCCGGAGTAAGAAAGGGGAAGGTTTGCAGCGGTACCGCCTAAAGCACCCGTGCATTCCAAGGTGATGGTGTGACTGGGCCGCAGTGCGGTCACCAGGGTAGAAAGGATTGTGTGCTGGGAGACGAGATGGGATTCGATACGTTCCAGTTTACGCTGTGCAGATGCGAGCACCCCGTCGTCGTCCTGTAGCTCGGAGATCCGGTTGGAGAGTGCGATGATTACTCTGGCCGAGGTTTGCTACTTGGCCTCCACAGCCGAGAGACGTGTGAAGGTTGCACGGCGTAGCTCAGCCAGTTGTGTAGAGAGGTCCGTTATTCCTGCCTGTATGGTTGTCAGGAGGCCTGAAGTCCGTGGTGGGCTGTGTCATTAATTCCGCTAGTCGTGTCCCGGGCCGTTCCAGAGGGCTGCGCCTGGTTAGTAGTAGTTGGTGTCGGTGTAGGTCGCGGCTGCTGTTGTCGTCTGCTCCGGGGATACAGGGGCATTGCGCCTGCCCTGTAAAATGTGTGTTCCCGGAGCAGGTGGCGCAGAAGCTTCGGCATCGTCGGAGGTCGTGCTGAGTGCAGGCTGCCGTAAGGGAGCCTGACCACAGTAGTGGCATCTGGGCGCAGCGCAGTAGGCCTCCGCTGAATGCCCGAAGGCACAGCAGCGTCGACAGGGCACCGGACGTTCTCCTCCCAAGTAGAGGCAGTCCTGTGGCTATGGCTACTTCCACGTCCGATGCGGCTCCCAGGTGCAGGCGGACCAGCAAAGTTGGACCTCTAGCAGTTATATGATCATCGATATGCATTCCCGTTCTCGTTACCGGGCTGTTGTGAACCAATGTTTTGTATATTGTCTTGCTTCCCGTTCTCGTTTACGTTTTGGTTACCGTTCTCGGGCGGTTGTGAACCAGCCTTAAGTCCCGGGGCTTTATAGATAACCACTATTAAGTCAATGGTAATTTAATGTTCTTTCACACAAAGGGAGATCCCCTTGTGGTTTATCGGAAACAAAATGGGAGTCATTTGGGAAATGTAATGTCCCACCGGCATGTTGCCATGGTAACTCAATTGTTAGAGCAACTGAACGTAAACGTAAGATCCGTGGTTCAAATCCCGGCTAAGGCATTGATTTTTTTCAGTCTGATTCTACCTTTCAAACATCCTATTCATGATAAAAAATTGAAAAATCATTCTGTATCAACATTCATCAAAATCAGAGAAAAACTTCACATCTGTTTTCTATATCTTTAATGTTTGCAGTGTAACCTGTAAACCGTTCTATGCCACCATTCTGTATTAAAACATTCAATACTTCTGAAAGTTGGAGAAAATCTGGGGATAAAAAACTCGGTTAACTATGCCTATATATTTTTTGTATCTCGCATGGTAGAATATAAGAAAACAGCAAATTTCACACTTCCTGTATGTTAAAAATCTTCTTCATACATGACGAGATCGCCATTCTTACTTTCTCTATTACGTACTTACAGTATGTAGAGGAAGTATTGTATTCCACCCAACAAACCGATGTCGGTATTTCGCCAGAAATGCATATTTTGAGGCCCCCATAACCCGAAAAAGCAGTTTTAGAAAACGGTGCTTGAGTGTGTGTGTGTGTAAATAACATAGCTCAAAAACGCAATTCCGTATAACTACCAAACTTGGTATTTAAGTTCAGTACCTTTCAAATATGTGACAAAGGGATTTTCAAGAAATCCCCCAATCTAAACTACTCTTTACATTAAACATTTTTCAAAAAGTTTGATTTTCTAAAAAATGGCTTTATCTTGATTAAAATGCCATATAGGCATGATACTTAGATACGAGTAAAATGTATAGGCATCTGAATTTCCTGGGAGTAGTCTGTGAAATCCTCACGTGGGAGCAATTTTATATAATTTCATGTAAACGGGTAAAAATAGAAAAAAAATGTACTGCATAAAACTGTAGATCCCTCCAAAACACATAATTTATTTCGAATAACTTTTTCTGTGGTATCAGCCATTTCCGAGATATCAGTTATTATTGGTTTGAATTTTTAAACACTTTTGTCATTTTCTTTAATCACCCGGCGTACTTTGTCATGGAAGAGTGTGGAATTTCAAGACCAGCATACACCGACTAGATTTTAAACACCTGACTATCGACTCGGTTTCCACTATCCCCCTTGCACCTACAACGAAATGTGAAATGAAAATATTTCTGCAAGCATTTGTTTCGATTAAAATAAAGTAGATAGAAAAATAAGCTTTTGTAAGAAAGTCTATAGGAGTTATACAAAAATAAACGATAGTGGGTAGAGAAAGTCGTGTAAATGTAACACATCAGAATTTTTTTTATCCTAATGCCCTGTTGTTTGTTTGTGGGTACTTCTCGGTTGAAAATCGATCTTCCAGAGAACGTCCTCTATTGTCGGAGGCACATCGATAGCGTTAAACCGCAACACAACCCTTTCAATCATCATAGTGGCCGTGACCACAGAGTAACTAATGAATTCGAAGAGGTCCACAGTTATTAATCAAACAGCTATTTCTCTTCCTTATAAATCCAATCTCCGCGCCTATTCTTATGTGGCAAACCGCAGAAATAGATTAAAATGTGAGATAATTAACGCTTTTTAAAAGAAGGGTTGCTGTGAAATTTAGATTGGGAGCCTATTCCGTGACAGAATTGATTCGTCAGTGTATACTACTGATGTTCTGTCTCTTTCTTGGTTTGATGCTGCAACAAAAGCGTGTTTTCAAATGACCTCCCATGACGACTTCCCGCTGTTGGATACCTTATTCCCTACCGCGTAGAGGGCACCGAGAAAGGGTGAACAGGCAAGGTTAAGGCCAATGATCAGAGACGGAAACGTATTAATTCAGATATGATTTCATAGACTGGAAAAAGAACCTCCTGTAGGCTTAACTGATATAAGATGGCGTTTCGCAAAAATTTACTGTGGTACGCTTACAAGACTTTTAGTCGCTATTATCGTTTATTACTTTCCACCACTTACCTAGTAGGTAGAAAAGGTATTTTATTCCATCCAGAAACTCAATACCGAGATATAAATACCGAGATTTAACCCCCGAATCCAAAAAACAACAACACATTTTTAGAAAAAGGTCCGCGTATGCGTGTAAGTATTTGCGTGTCTTTGAACAGTATAACTCAAAAACGCAAAGTTTAATCAGCAAAAAATTTAGTAATTAAGTTCAGTACGTTCCAAAGATGCGACATGAAGATTTTCAAGAAAATCCCCCTACCCCAAACTACCCTTTACAGAGGACATTTTAAAATTGTTTCATATTCTAAAAAGGATCTCTAAAGATTTTTATTAAAATACCATATATTAAAGATATTTACATGACAATAAAAAGTATGTGTTGAATTTTCTAGGAATAGCCTGTGAAGTCCTTTTCATTCGGTAGGAATTTAGTATAAAATTGCATAACTGGCGAACGTTAAGCGATAGATAGTCGAAAACGTACTACACAAGAAATGAAGCTCTCTTTAAAACACATAATTTATTTCAAATAACTTTTTTGTGGCATCGGACATTTCCAAGATATCCGTTATTAATTGTTCGAATATTTTTTAGTTCCATTTATACCTCCGCCATACATTGGTCTTATAGGCGGTCCTATGGATCTTATTGCCTATTGGCAATGGTGTTAACTCGTGTAGCTTTCGTCGTTGTGTTTCTTCAGATTATATCATCAGATTATACACACACATATCCAGAAACTGGGGAGGATAACCAATAATCTTAGCTAGAGAAAAATTCCCACCCCCCAGCCGGGGGTCGAACTCGGGACCCCTAGCACAGCTAGCAGCTGTTCTACCAACTGAGCTACGACTGAGCCATTACTTGAAAGTCCTTTCAGCATTCAGTTGTTTCTCGCGATTGCATGGAAACAGTATGGAATTTTAAGGCAGTGTATAGCTTAAACAGGCAGCTCTTAAACATTTGACCATCGCTAACTTTTTATCTATAACGAAATGTGTAAGGTAGTTATTTCTGTCTAGGTTTGTTTGGGTTAAATGAACTAGATATACAAAAATTCTGCTGTTACACTCACATGACTTTCTCTACTCTTGTGCAAAATATTTTTACAAATGCTTAATCTCCAATTGCTTCATGTTAATCGAGATTTCAAGATGTTAGTGTTATTGCTAATTTTCTTGTAGATCCAAGAGAAATTGGTAGGCTTTAAGAGATAGTCAAATATTTTAAGAGCTGGTTTCTATGTGGAGTATTCCATTCTCTTTGTATGTCCAGGGAAAAAAATAAATAACGAATTCCCATTTGAGAAAAAGTATAAGTATTGGAAAATTTAAGGGAATAATAAGCAATATCTCGAAAATGGTTCACTCAACAAAAAATGTATATGACATAAATTATGTATTTTAACGCGATCTACATTTTCTGTGTAGTAAAGGTTTGTCTATCTCTTTACCAGTTATGCAAAAGTCGTTCACAATGAAGAATACTTTAGGACACATTCCCAGAAAATTCGAGATATACATTTTATTTGTCATAAAAATATCTTAAATATATGATATTTTAATCAAACTCGTTAGAGCCAATTTTGAGAAAATTTTCCAAAAATGTTCCATGTAAAAGATAATCTGGGGTGGGGGGATTTTCTTGAAAACCTTCGTGTCGCATCTCTGGAAGATACTGTACCTAAATACCAATTTTGGTGTTTATCCGACTGTTCGTTTCTGAGTTATGTTGTTCACAGACACACACGGACATGTTTCCAAAAATACTTTTTTTTGGATTCAGGGGGTCTCAAAACATGTATTTCCGGTGAAGTCTGGTATGGAATTTTTGGGTGGAATACAATACTTCCCCTACTTACTATACATAGTCGAAAAAGTAATAAGGTTTAGTAAGTGTAGTTTCCATACCCATTAATATACGATAGAGGATGGAGAAAGTCATGCGAATGTACCACATCAGATTTCTTTTTATATGGCATTTAGAAACTATTCTTGCAGCATACAGGCTCTGGGACTTGAATGAATTTTCGACACTCCGGTAGTAAACAGAACAATAACAAGCCTAGCAGTTCCCAGTATTGAAGCTTTAATACAGTGATAAACCAATCATTTGTTATCATCTTTTACCAGCTATAGTAAATTAATATTTTTGTCGATTTTGACATTAGTTTCAAACGTAAAGGGATTGTAATCTTCTTCGTAGACAATTGCAGTGTTTTTACTTTCTCTACTACGTATAGTAAATAGGGGAAGTATTGTATTCCACCCAAAAATTCGATACCGAGATTTCACCGGAAATATATGTTTTGAGACCCCCTGAATCCAAAAAAATCATTTTTGGAAACATGTCCGTGTGTGTCAGTGTGTCTGTGTCTGTGAACAGCATAACTCAGAAACGAACATTCGGATAAACACCAAACTTGATATTTAGGTTCAGTAGCTTCCAGAGATGCGACACAAAGGTTTTCAAGAATATCCCCCCACCCCATATTACCCTTTACATGGAACGTTTTTCGAAAATTTTAATTTTCTCAAAAATGGCTCTAACGATTTGGATTAAAATATTATATATTTAAGATATTCACATGTCAAATAAAATGTATCTCTCGAATTTTCTGGGAATGTCTCCAAAAGTATTCTTCATTGTGAACGATTTTTGCATAAGTGGTCAACCATAAGAGAGAGAGACAAAATTTTACTACATAAAAAAATGTAGATCGCGTTAAAATACACAATTTATGTCCTATACTTTTTTTTGTGAAGTGAACCATTTTCGAGATATAGCTTGTTATTCCCTTAAATTTTTCAATACTTATTTTCTCAAATGGGAATTTGTTATTCATTTTTTTGTCTTGGATATGCAAAGAGTATTAATCTCTGGGAAAGGGAATGGTGCTGCACCTAGCAACCAGCTATTAAGAGATATGTATGTGCTTAAAGGCTACTGTATAGTATAGTATAGTACGCCTTAAACGATAGTCAAATATTTTTAGAACTGGTCGCTATGTGTAAAATGCAATTCTCTTTGCGTGTCAAAAGATCGTTTCTGCAAATGTTTATCTCGATTAATATGAAATAGATGGAGAATAAGAGTTTGTAAAAATAGTTTGTACAAGAGTGGAGAAAGTCATGTGAGTGTAACACATCAGATTTTTGTACTTTGGTTTTGATGAATGCTTAATCTGACGGGGAAACCACTGAATTCATAAACGCCGAATTTTATTTTCGAGTATACCTCTTTACTTTTAATCACCTAGTGTGATATTTGATTGGATTAAATATCTCTTGAGTAACACGAAAGAGTAAGCCTCTTAAGCTTGTGATAATTTGCGGATAACACACGCAAACAAAAACTAAAAGAAAAAGTGAAGCAATATGGGTACGGTAGTACCTATATCGGAGTTGTATGTGTAGGACCTAGGCTTTCATAGTGACGATCTACACTTTTCTACTAAGTTTTTGTGTTTATTTTCACGATACCCGAAGTGCACTTGGCACTTAAGTGGCAAAAACTAATGATCTGAGTAAACAAGTTTTACAAAAGAGTCGACCTTTTTAGATGTTTTTGTTAAGAGGTGGATAGCTTGAAAATTCGATATTTTTAACAATGACCTTCCACTGTTTAGAAGCGATAAATGGAAACCGCACTTCAAAAACAACTCCGATCATGAAGATAAAAGCTTTTACGAAAAGCAAGTGAACTCGCCGACAGAAATAGGTTCTCCATTAGTAAGTGGTGGAGGTTTATTATGAACGTTATGTTCCTATGGTCATTGGGGGTTAATAATGCACTGTTATTCTATTTGGCGGGGAACTATATCCGTAGCTGCCAAATCTGTTGGTTAGATAAATGCTAGAAGATCCCCTTTGAGGCAGTATTTTTAACACTTAAATTATATAAGTCAAATTATATAATATAAAATTTAATATCAGCCCGCCTTAAAGCAATATGTGAGTAATAATATATAGAAAGTATGTTACAGTCATTGTGTTATGTTTATATTATTATGCATATGTATAATAATTTTATTTGAATGTATTACGTAATTTAATTAATGTAGGAGCTGTGAGAATAGAAGCCGAAGGTTGCTAACAATGAGGTAAGAATAAGGAAACCTTGAGGCAAAAATGAATTGGAAAGTTTAATAATGCTACTAATAATTCTTGGAACTATAATGTAATATTTAAAACAGTTAATAAATAGCCAATCAAAAACTAAAAAAAGCTTAAGTTAAATAAAGTATTCTATTGGAGTAAAATTGGCCAATCAGAGACTTGAAATATAGTAAATGTACGAATTTAAGCGGTAAAAGCCAGACATTACTAGACAGCGTTCCTGAGCACTTCGATACGCTACAGTTTAAGTGTGAGATATAAAACTTAATCACGCCGAGAATAAAAATAATGTTTACGTGTTAAAAAGTGAAATTAATAAGTAATCTCAACGCTCTACAGTATAATATATCAGTAAAGTTTTATTTAATCGTGTGAAAGATTAATAAAACGAAGTTAAATACCATTATATTTTGTGTAAGCCTTCATCCCTAAGAGATACGTGTTTCTGCAAACTACTACTGACGCAGCCGAGGCTTACATATACAATATTTAAATAAACATTAAAATACAAAGTTGATTTTTTAAACGTGGGGGCAAGGCCACCGAAAAAGTGAATTGAGGCGAAGGCCACCGGAAAGTTTGTATCGTACGTGGGGCGAACACTCCAAGAAACATATCTCCCGCAGTACAAATCTACTTAAAATTGGCTCTCGTACATGGGGCATCAACCCTCTCAAATTGGTGACTAAACGTGGGGCCAGAATAGGCACGAATAGGTGAAAAGAAGAAAATAATCAGTGAAGAGCTACCAGAATCGACGAAACTAAAGACTAAACTACAATCAGGGAATTTCAAAATCATCAATAACATCATCTAAGGACAGCGAAAATTCTTTCAGGAGTACGGGGCACGCAGTCAACAATTCAACTACAATCTAGTTGAGGGAACACCAGAATAAAAAGGTTTACTAATACAGCCAGAGAAAAGGTCAGAAAATTGCAATATTATTTATTTATATAATTGTCAAGATAGTTAAGAAAATATATATTGTCTCCCTTGTTGTCTTGAAAATTTGATATTTTGGGTAGTGTAATTGAATCTGTTTTGGCCCTGAAATTCATTATTTCTCCATTATTGTAACTCCAGCCATGCATGAGGAAGATTTTATTAATTTAATTACCAGACACTACCCTCTACACATACAAAACTACACCTTAATTGCAAGACCTAAGACTATTTATGAGATGACAGAGCTAATATCATCATTAGAACAGCAAGAAAATAGTAATAGTAATGAAATTTGGAGTCTACACAGACGAGACAGAAAAATTAGACAAGATAGGCGTAATGTGTCACACCCACACGACTTTCTCTACCCTTACAACTTCACATAATCTCTTATACACTATTGCATTCATATTAACGGCGATTTTTCAATTTATCTTAAATTACGCGACTAGAAATAATCCAAATTAAGCAACAGAACTTGGTTACATATACAATACACAATATATCGTAACTCAGTGCTTGTTACCAAAGGACCGATGCGGGAAAAAAGAAGAATCGCATTAGAATATTATAGATGCTGCATGAAAGCTTAACCAAGGTAGACTTAAAGGTACAACAACAAATGCTTCAAGAAGATCTATGTTTAAAAATAGCTGTTTGACATAAACTTGATGTTTCAATAAGCACTACATTTTTCGCGTGGTAATCGTATTTACCTCTCATGGTTTACGTATGTGCATAATTTTACTAAATTCATTCAGAAAGAAGGGAATATTCATAGAAAATTAAAAATGTACATTTTACTAGTCATAAATACACCCTAAACATATTCATATTAAAACATATTCTTTGGAACATTTTTGACAAAATAAAGAATAACGAAGATTTTCCATATAAATTGTAGTTTCGGGCGATGAATTTTTACTTTCTCTACTACATATAGTAAGTAGGGAAAGTTGAAGTAGGATGATATTTACGTAATTCATTTTTAAACTTGAAGATGGTTATGGTTATGTTGCGCTGCTTTTTGTTTTTACGTAAACTTGAAGAACTTGGTTTGCTTCTCGTAATATATATGTTTAGATTTGAAGAAGTTGGTATGCTTACGTAATTGTATTTTACGTAATATTTATTTACGTAAATATTTTATTTAGTTGCATTTAAGGAGTTCCTAAAACACGCTTTCGGCGTCTGTTTGAATTTGTTGATTACGTAATAGTTACTCTTATTACGCAATATGCTGCTACGTTCGAGAAGCTGATTTCAAGATGTGTTTTTGTTATTACAACTCCAAGTTTTATACTATAATATTTAACTTTGTTATCAAAACTGCTTCTATATATTATTTATGTTTGAATTTTGCCTCAGCTGCGTCAGTCTTACTTTAGAAACATGTTTCTCTCATTCAGAGTGCGGTATAACAAGAATGTAGACATCACAGTATTTAAGTTTTTAAATTCACTTCCTTTATTAGTTCTTGCACATTTTTTATAAAGCACTACACTTTTTAAGAACTGTGAGAATCTTCAATACTTTCACTTAGCGCGTATACATATTTTACGATTCACTCGTAGAGAACACATCTTACATCTGTTCACTACCAAGGCTTGCCAGCAACTGAGTAAGATTTCAACGGTTAAACCTGTAAGCTTCGGTATTTCAAGTCTTTGATTGGCTAATTCTAGTCCAATAGAATATCTGCATTTAATTTAAGCTTTTTCCTTGCTATTGATTTACTAAGTTTAAACTGTTACTGAATTTACCCTATCTTTGATATAATCATGACTGGTAACTTTTCAAACTCTTTAACTAATTGTTGCTACAAGGTTACCTCATTATTACCTCATTGTTAGCAACTTAAAACTTATTATTCTCAGAGTTCTTGCATTATTGAAGTATATAATGTATTCACATAACATTAATAAAACACGTTTACAATAAAAATAAGCATTTGCAATGACTGTTACATACAATTCAAATAATTATTACATACATATTGTTTCAAGGGGGACTGTTATTGAATTTGCTTATTGTAAAATACAATTGAAATTATTTAGGTATTAAAATACTGCCTCCAAGTATTGCATTCCACCAAAAATTCGATACCGAAATTTACAGGAAATACATGTTTTGCGGCACCCTGAATACAAAAAAGCATTTTTAGAAAATGTCCGTGTGTGTCTGTGTCTATGAACTAAAAAACGAAAACTTGGATGAATTCAAAACTTAGTATTTAGTTTCAGTATCTTTCAAAGATGCGACACGAAGATTTTCAACAACATTCACCAACCCAAATTACCCTTTACATGAAACATTTTTCGAAAATTTTGATTTTCTCAAAAATGGCTCTAACGATTTGATTAAAGTAGCATATTTTTAAGGTATTTTCATGGCAAATAAAATGTATATCTTGAATTTTCTGGGGATGTCTCCAAAAGCATTCTTCATGGTGAACGAGTTTTGCATAACTGGTAAACCATAAGAGATAGACAACATTTTATTATACAAACATGTAGATCGCGTTAAAATTCACAATTTATGTTATATACATTTTTTTGTTGAGTGAACCATTTTCGAGATATTGTTTGTTATTCGCTTACATTTTCCAATACTTAAACTTTTTCTCAAATGGGGATTCGTTATTCATTTTTTTATGTCCTGGTCATGCAAAGAGAATAGAATTCTCCACATAGCAATCAGCTCTTAAAATATTTGACTATCGCTTAAAGCCTACCATATTCCTTGCACCTATAAGAAAATTAGCAATACGATAGTTTCTGCAAATTTTTATATCGATTAATATGAAGTAGATGGATAATAAGCGTTTGTAAAAATAGTTTGTACAAGAGTAAAAAAAGGATTTTTTTTTAAAAATATTCGCCTGATATGCTTCAACAGTGACTCTTCTTCTTCGTTAACGGATCACTCTCCTCTTTGTAGGATTTATACCCCTAAGGACTAACAAGCCAATGTCTTGGGTCAGTAGACTGTTGAGGAGCAAGCAAACTCAGGATCATAGTATATTCAGAATGAGTGATCACTCAATAGCGATGAAGAAGAAGGAAATGAAGTGTGGTGCTGAGAGGGGCCATAAGAACGTTCACGGATCAAATTATCCTAACCAGCGTTTGCCTAGCGACCGAGGAAAAATAGTTTGAGCCACTTTTTAGAAAATCAAAATGTTCCATGTAAAGGATAGTCTGAGGTGGGGAGATTTTCTTGAAAACCTTTGTGTCGCATCCTTGGAAGACAATAAATTCAAATACCAAGTTTGGTATTTATCCGAATTTTCGGTTTTGGGTTATGCATTTCACAGACTGACAGACACACAAATGGACATGTTTCCAAAAATGCTATATTTGGATTCAAAGCACCTCAGAATATGTATTTCCGGTGAAATCTCGATATCAAATTTTTGGGTCGAATGCAATACTTCCCCTACTTACTATACGTGGTAGAGAAAGTAAAAATGAACTAGTGCAACTTTCGATAACGTTTAGAGCGGAATTCCCCATTCTTTTCAAAGTAGAAGTGTCACTTTCGTGTATCAAGAACTGCTATTTTTTTCTTTCACACGAAACAAAACCGCTATGTTTCAGCTCCATTACCTCTCATATTATTCAAACAACAAGGTGTAATATCTCTGCTTTTAAAACTTCCTATTGTAACTGTTTTGGCTTACTTATTATTCCTCTACCTGTCACAATGGTTTTGTTCTAGATCCATATCCTTCCTCTGCTGCACACTTCCGCTTCTTCTTCATTCCAAACCTTATCTCACCCTTTCGTACACTTCCATCTATTGTGCACTTCACATGACTGTCTGGAATTATCAAGTTATCCTTAACAGATCCTCTGCCAAGGTTGTTCTTGATCAAACTGCAATGATCAGCGTATATATTTTTAACATCAAAATATTCCTTTTTTAAGTATTTTACTGGATATTTTGTTTTCTGCTGCTTTACAGGCAGAATGTTCGGAAAACCCCATCACAAATTCCAAGGGCCTATAGAAGGGAACGAGTAGATAAAGATAACGCTTTGAATAGGAAACCAATCCATAGTTTCCGTGCTGCAGGTATAAACATTACAAAAATCTGACGTATTACACTCACATGACTTTCTCTACTCTTGTACAAACTATTTTTACAAACGCTTATTCTCCATATGCTTCATGTTAATCGAGATATCGAGATATATTGGAGTATTGAAAAATTTAAGGGAATAAAAAGCAATATCTCGAAAATGGTTCAACAGAAAAAATTATATGACATAAATTGTGTATTTTAAGGCGATCTACATGTTTTGTGTAGTAAAATTTAGTCTATCTCTTATGGTTTACCAGTTATGCAAAAGTCGTTCACAATGAAGAATACTTTTGGGACACATTCTCAGAAAATTCGAGATATACAATTCATTTGCCATAAAAAGTCTTTAACTTATGGTATTTTATTCAAAATCGTTAGAGCCATGTTTTAGAAAATTAAAATGTTCGAAACATTTTCCATGCAAAACGTAATATAGGGTGGGGGGTTTCTTAAAAACCTTTATGTCGCATCTCTGGAAGATACTGAACCTAAATACCAAGTTTGGTGTTTATCCGACAGTTCGTTTCTGAGTTATGCTGTTCTCAGACAGACACACACATGGACATGTTTCCAAAATGCTTTATATGCATTCAGTGCACCTCAAAACATGTATTTCCTGTGAAATTGCGGTATCAAATTTTTGGGAGGAATGCAATACTTCCCGTACTTACTATACGTAGTAGAGAAAGTAATAAAGTGTTTACAGTTAGCACAAAAACCTTTAAATAATTTTATGTTTTTACTACAGAGGTGTGCGGTGAAGTTTCATGTAAGTAGTTCTCCAGTAGTTTGTTTCCGTTGCCAATAGAATAATCCAGGAGCGACGAAAAGGTTTTTCGAGATGATATTTGAAGTCTTTCCACCTCTTTCCTTCATAGCAGCACTGCACTCATTCTTATTAGTATAGTTACAGTACGTGGGCTGCCCTCACGATTGTAGTAATACTAGGCCAGTATGCAGCTAGGCCACGTTACGCCATGAGTATTTGTTCAACGCTGAGGCTTATGGACATCTAATGAAATATTTTCTTTTAACTTTTATTCCAATCTAAAAGTTTAGTTTGTGAACAATCCGTATGGTTATGATTAACATACAATTTGAATACAATTTCAGTGAATTGCTGGAAAAGCTCTTTAATTCGCTCGTAACCTCTCAAGGAAGAGATTTTAGTTTCTCATCTATACTAGATAGAGGAAGTTTAAAAAAATCTGATGTGTTACACTCACATGGCTTTCTCTACTCTTGTGCAAACTATTTTTATAAACGCTTATTCTCCATATGCTTCATGTCAATCGAGAGTTAATCTTATTGCTAATTTAAGCGATAGTCAAATGTTTTAAGAGCTGGTTGCTATGTGGAGTATTCCATTCTCTTTGCAATACCAGGACAACAAAATGAACAACGAATTTGCATTTGAGAAAAGGTATAAGTATTGGAAAATTTAATGGAATAACATGCAATATCTCGAAAATGGTTCACTCAACAACAAAAAGTATATGACATAAATTGTGTATTTTAATGCGAACTACATGTTTTGTGTAGTAAAATTTTGTCTATCTCTTATGGTTTACCAGTTATGCAAAAGTCGTTCACAATGAAGAATACTTTTGGAGACATTCCTAGAAAATTAGAGTTATACATTTCAATTGTCATGAAAATATCTTAAACATATGATATTTTACTCAAAATCGTTAGAGCCATTTTTGAGAAAATTAAAATTTTCGAGAAATGTTCCATGTAAAGTGTAATCTGGAGTGGGGGATTTTCTTGAAAACCTTCGTGTCGAATCTCTGGAAGATACTGAACCTAAATTCCAAGATTGGTGTTTATCCGACTGTTCGTTTCTGAGTTATGCTGTTCACAGACACACAGACACACACACGGACATGTTTCCAAAAATGCTTTTTTTTGGATTCAGGGGGTCTCAAAACATATATTTCCGCTGAAATCTCGGTATCGAATTTTTGGGTAGAATACAATACTTCCCCTACTTACTATATGTAGTAGAGAAAGTAAAAAAAAAAAAATTAAATTGAATTTTATTTATGGACGCTCTTTAACTACTATGGTCCTTAGCGTCCCATTCTATACTGGGTGAGAAAGACCGGTAATTTTGCTCAGTGGCCTCTTTATCAGGCTTGAGGTTCTTTTACGTGCCGTAAATATACGACACGGGACCACCGGCTTTACTTCCCTTCCGATGGATGCCATGCTAAGGATTTTTACGCCCGAAAAGATCCATCGCCCTCCGCCGGGTTTGAACCCGCGACTTTGGGAACTAGAGGCTAGCACGGTACCACTAGTCCACGGAGGACAGCGATAGAGGAAGTATTGTACTTAAGTTCAGCGGAAGACGGAATTTGAGGTCGCGAATAATAATAATAATAATAATAATAATAATAATAATAATAATAATAATAATAATAATAATAATAATAATAATAATTCGCATTCTTAGAAAAAGGTTCCGTGTGCGTGTGAACAACATAACCCAAAAACAACATGTCCGATAAATACCACATTTGGTATTTAACTTCATCTTCCAACACGACGATTTTCAAGAAAATTTATCCACCCTAAACTATGCTTTACATCAGCCATGGCGAAACAGTGCTTCGCGAGTCATTTTGCGCCTCAGTTGACTCGCGCACTACCCCTCCGTAGCTTCTCCAGCCCCTCCACCTCCTACTCATGTCAGCGTGGTCAGTGCTACGTCAAACAGTGGCGGCTTGCAATGCCGCTTGCGAAGCAACATTCGAAGAGCAGAACATTTCATGGAATGGCAGGAAAAGTTCTTCGTTGAGGATGATGGCAATGCAAAATGTTTAATATGTCCCAATGCGGAGTAATGCAATTCAACATGAAACGCCATTACAATGCTTATCATTCCGAATATGCCAAGTTACAAGGTAATTTTGGTCAGTAATTATTATTATTATTATTATTATTATTATTATTAAACATTTTATTTAATGAGACTTTAATTCTTATTTAAACTACAGTTAAAATTGCTAATTTTCAATATGTTCACAGGACGCGAAAGAACGCAAGAAATTTTGAAATTGATAGAAAACAATGGACCTAAACCAACTACAAAGACTCGAACTATGCCAGAGAAAAGAAATCACGCTAGTTATATTGTTACCTGGGAAATTGCAAAGGCCTTAAAGCATTTAAGGAAGGAGAATTTATTAAAACATGTTTAATAAAAATTTCTGGGATTTTATGTCCTCAACAGGTCCATAATTTCGAGTGTTGGCATATTTTCCGACAAACCATTGCAAAGAAAGTTGAAGTGCTTTCTGCCGACGTAATAAGGACAAGAGTATAGATGTAACTGACACCTCAATTGGCCATTTTCATTCGATGTGTCCATAAGGAACCTAATGTTGAAGAGTATTTGCTCGATTTAGTCCCACTGAAAGGCAGTACTACTGGCGAGGGATATTTAAAGCTCTAAAAATTAGTACCGAATGATATTGTTTACAGTGGTCGAAATTAGTATCACACGGTGAAAAAGGTATTTCGAGCAAATTTTATGCTTGGCATTGTCTGTTGCATCAAGAAGCCTTTGTGCCAAGTCAGCTACACTACAATAGTGATGGATTGTGTTGTGAACAAAGTAAAAGGAACTGCTTTGAAACACCGACAGTTTCGAAATATGTATACTCAAAAATATGGGAGAATCATTTCAAGATATTAACTATTTGTGTGATGTTAGATGGCTTGACAGAGGTGCAATGTTAGGTCGGTTCTTCAACCTCAGAGATACATTCCCCGGATTCATGAAAGAAAAGGCAATTTATTTTAGCTTTACATTTACATTATTCTCATATGCTTTAAGGTCATTTTATCGTAATTTTATTGTTTCCTTAGGAACTAAATAACGAGGTCTGGGTCTGCGACTTAGCTTTCTTATGCGATATATGTACGCAATTAAACAAGCTGAATACTACATTTCAACGATGCAGTCAAAATATTGTTCATAAGTATAGTTCAGTGCAGGCGTTCGTAAACACACTTTCATTCTGGGTAGATCACTTGAAAGAGGGGCAGGTGTATTATTTTCCATATTTAAATATTCTTTCAAATTTCTCCTCAGATAAATTCAGTATTTACATTAGTATTCGCTTAACACTTAAAAGTGACTTTTGTGATTACAGATTTCGTGATTTCAGGGTTTTTAAATATGATATATCAGTGTATGTCTATCCATTAAGCATAGACGTAAGAAAGGCCAGAATCAATCTGCAAGAGGAGCTGGTTCATTTACAATCCGATGAAATCATGAACGTCAGATGCAAGGATTTAAAAGGAGTGGGATGTTTTAAAATCTTATGCGACAATAAATATCCGAAGCTTCGATTATATGCAATTTCCATGAAAGCAATGTTTTGTACAACTTACGTCTGTGAATATTATTATTTGCCATGATTAAATTGGTAAAAAGCAAATGCAGATCCCGACAGACCAACGACCATCTTCATGACCAGTTACGTCTAGCTGTAAACAACATAATTCCCGATTTCGAATCTCTCATTGTAAACGACATTGGAGAAGCTTAATTTACTTTAAATACAGAGTACAGGACGCCACTCAGTTCGTTCTTTACCACTAACCCGCCCGCCTTCCAAATTCACCCCTTCCATAGCTTTGTTATCCAGGTTGCATCAAGGTGCTTCGGGGCAGGCTTACAGTCTCGCCATGCCTGCTTTACATCAAGGGTGATGAAAACGACTTCCTTCCGCGAGTCACCAAATATGCAACACGCACCGCATCACTCAGTAGCATGTGAAAATCAAACGGACGGTTGCAGAGAGGGAACGGGCGCCTGCGAGTCAAAATGCCACGCGAGTCACGTTTTCGCCACCTCTGCTTTACATGAAAGAGTTTTCGAAAAATTCGATTTTCTCAAAAGTGATTCTAACGATTTTGATTAAGAAGATTCTGATGTGTTACACATGAGGGGTATACCAATTTTCTTATGAAAATTTGTTTTCCTATTACATTTTGATCGAAATAAATCTTTTCGGAAATAGCTGCATTACACATTTCATTATAGATATAAGTGAAATGTTTTAGAACTGGACGCTATACATCGGCCTTGAAATTCCATGCTCTTTCCATGACAACGCGAGTAACAGCTGATAAACGACAGGAAAGAATGGTTAATATTGAACAATTCGAACCATTAATAACGGATATGTCGGCGATGGCTGACACAAAAAGGTTATTTGAAATAAAATTATCATTTTTAAAGTGCTGTCGCTATTCAATTGCTTCCTGCGATGTCATGGAAACTGTATGGGATTTCTAGGCCCGCATAGGTATCTAAAGCGACTAGCTTTTAAAGATCTGTTTACCGATTCTGTTTCCTATTATATCCTTTGTACCTTCAACGAATGTGTAATGAAATTATTTATGCAAACGTTTATCTCGTTTAACATGAAAAATAGGCTTTCATAATAACGGTTTGGGGAAGCTGTTAAAAATAAACGAAAGTAGATAGAGAAAGTCCTAATGGACGTACACATACTTTTAAGGTTGGCACTGACCGGCCATTTTAATACCTCAAGCATCTGTTAATGTAACTAGGTAGATGACATCACAATTATCATAATTATCATCAATCGCCAAATAATTAGTGCTGCAATATACACCTTTTAACTGTATAACGAGCTTCGTCTCGTATTTTGAGTTTTCCTCAATTTGTTACAAACCACTGATAGCATCATTATTGGCGGGCAGATATGTATATATATACTTAAATTATTTATATTGTATATTATTAAATAAAGAAATAACAGTAAGATAGAGAAATAATTGCAATAAATACTTTCCGTATATTAAATCAGTGTATAATGTAACAAGTTTGAGTTGAAATGTCTGTCTGGAAAGATGAAGGTAATTAGGAAGTCATGTTAACGAAAGTAATTAGCGACAGCTGAATACAGAAAGCATTAGAGTTAAAATTCCTGGAAAACAGTTAAGTTGTAGTTCAAGACGAATGTGAATAGGCACGTAGGCCAACTCTGAAAAAGAAAGGTGAAAGGTGTACCTGAGATTTTAGCCAGGTCCACCATGGCAACAAAGATAAGAGGTACACTTGGGGTTTTAAACATTGGCCCGGGAGTGAAATAATTTTGGTGAAAGTAATTCTAATGTATGCGTGACTTAAGTAATAAGAAGGCGTGTATCCAATTCAGAGAATTACTCTCTCGCTGATGCCATCAGTGATACTTAAGTGTGTGATTTTAAGCGCTTAGTGACGCGCACGTGTGAGTAAGGTTTCGCGGCTATTGCGAGAGGTCTCGCAGATAAACATTTTAGCAACTCACGGCAAGTTATGCTTCTAGTTTTTTTTTATTGCTGAAACAATTATTTCCAACCGTAACTTAGCAGGTATAATAATTCAATTGTTATAGTTTCGAGTCAGTTTATTTCTTTATTTCAAGTGGTCGGCAATTCATTTCAATAACTCCTATATTAGTTCACAATAAATTTATAGTTAATTCAAACTGGTGTTGTCCTTCACAATACATCCAGGCATACCCCGAGGGAAAATACTCATAGCTCTACCACTGTAGCAGCTGGCAGCAGACTCAACAGCAGATATGTGAGACATTGAGAAAAGGTAGCACCTACACTCCAGTATCAAACTTTCGCATCACCGTCCCGGCAAATTTCTAGCTTCAAAATGTCGCAGCATCGACCATTCGTTCCCAGCTTCACCACTTAGGCAGTAAGGCATGAGTTTTCTCATAGTTTTTAAATAACCATAAAGCCAATCTGTACACCTATGTAGCTATTAATGAAATTTAGCTGTTACATGTATTTCATAAGAAAAGCTGTGTCGTAGGGTTCAGATAGCAGCAGGCATTTTTGGAAAAAAATTTAAAAGATCACATAAGATATTTCAACTTTTCTTAATGTGAAACACTGTTTCTGTCCTCAACATTTTTACACGAATAATACCAAGTTCCAGTTTTATGTAAATAAATATGTAAAAAGTAAGAAAGGTTCACACGGCTGTGCAGGTGGTCCGGGGTGGAGTTAAGCTCTGCAGGGGGCCCTTCTCTAATTAATGGTAGAGAGATGTACGTGGGTGGCGAAGCCTATTCAATTTGCTGTACGCCACGAGAACTGCTCCACATTACGCCGGGATGGAAGATAAATGAAAATCTGAGACCACCGCTCGGGGAATTCCCAAAAACCATTTGTTCCCGGCAGAAAGCGTAGGTGTGATCTATATATTCTTACAAATGTCGCAAAATTTTCACGAGGTCATTTTTCTTGGTGCACTGTGGTGTGTCCAGAATATATTATTTTTTATTGTTACATTTGTGTAGCCCCCTTTAACTTTTGTGGTTATATTTGAGGCTCTGTCTTTAGAAACAATTAACCCGTTGACTAGTTTTACTTTCTCTACTACGTATAGTAAGTAGCGGAAGTATTATATTCCACCCAAAAATTCGATACCGAGATTTCACCGGAAATACATGTTTTGAGATCCCCTGAATCCAAAAAAAGCATTTTTGGAAATATGTCCGTGTGTGTGTCTGTGAACAGCATAACTCAGAAACGAACAGTCGGATAAACACCAAACTTGGTATTTAGGTTCAGTATCTTCCAGAGATGCGACACGAAGGTTTTCAAGAAAATCCTCCCACCTCAGATTATCCTTTACATGGAACATTTTTCGAAAAATTTAATTTTCTCAAAAATGGCTGTAACGATTTTGATTAAAATAGCATATGTTTAAGATATTTTTATGAAAAATGAAATGTATATCTCGAATTTTCTGGGAATGTCTCCAAAAGTATTCTTCATTGTAAACGACTTTTGCATAACTGGTAAACCATAAGAGATAGACAAAATTTTACTACACAAAAAATGTAGATCGCGTTAAAATACACAATTTATGCCATATATATTTTCTTTTGTTGAGTGAACCATTTTCCAATACTTATACTTTTTCTCAAATTCGTTATTCATATTTTTTATGTGCTGGACATACAAACAGAATGGAATACTCCACATAGCAACCAGCGCTTAAAAGATTTGACTATCGCTTAAAGCCTACCATTTCCCCTTGCATTTACAAGAAAATTAGCAATAAGATTAACATCTCGATATCTCGATTAACATGAACCATATGGAGAATAAGCGTTTGTAAAAATAGTTTGTACAAGAGTAGAGAAAGTCATGTGAGTGTAACACATCAGATATTTTTTAGTTTTTATTGGTAATGTTTTTACCGATTTTCATTAGGAAACACTCACATTCACTCCCATAGTCATATTTTCAAACTCTGCGGAGGGTAGCGAATAGTACATTAGCGACAATCGAACCCGGAACCTCTGGATATATAATTTGAAACAAATTGTTTGTGTTCATAGAAAAACTATAACTAAATAATTTTACTTTTTCAACTAACTATTTAAACTAGATAAAACGGTGAGTTCGTCCCAAAATTTTGATATTGATATTTCACTAGAAATTCAAGCTTAAGTGCTCTGAATAAAATAAAATAAAATGTCATTCGGTAAACAATATGAGATAAAAACAAAAAAAAAATTATGTTTAACACACAGCTTCTTCTACCCTTTATATATCTACATACATACATTGAATACTGTTATTACATAATAATACATTTAAAGTGATTCCTCTATTCACCTTACCTGATTCACGAAAAAATATTTGACGAGAAAAGTTTTCGTATTATGCAACAATATAACAACAATATGAATCATATTAAGCAATACGAAATTAAATTTCTTGTTTCACGAGTGAGTTTCTGTAACGAATTCATGTGAATAAAAAGAAGAATAGGATATTTTAAAAAATATATTCCATCATACTCACATGACAAGGTTACACTTAGGAAAATATTCATTCATTCATTATCTGCTTACCCTCCTCTTTTGTAGGACTTACACTCCCCAGGACTTACAGGCGGGTGCCTGGGGTCAGAGGCCCGTCGAGGAGCAGACACTCATGGATCAGACAGAATATCCAGGATGGGTGATCAGCCCGATGCCTGATATGGGAGGAAGGAAGTAGATGAAACGAAATGTTGGTGAAATGGATGAAAGAAAAGGTGATGATGGAGCAGTTGGTGGAATGAATGGCGGGGGAAACTGGAGAACCCGGAGAAAACCCGCCCAGACGCCGCTTCGTCCACCACAAATCCCACATGCAGGTCCCTGTGATTGAACCTGGTCCGCCTCAGTGGGAGGCGAGCGGTCTAAACACTCGGCCACGGCGCCGCCACTTAGGAAAATAAAAACATATAATCAGCAATACTTTGGAAATGGCTATGGGGATAAAATTATGCAGACATTTGAATGAGCTCTGCGTTCTTTTATTTCTCAATTTTTGGCCTTCTCTTTAGTTTCAAAGTTAATTAAATCCAGTTGAGAACGACGGTCAGGCAGACTATTTATAAACAATACAGGATACACATTTGCTTTCCGATGCCAAGTCATAAAAATGCTTTTAATTAAAAATCTTTAAGAGCCATTTTTGGGGAAAAAAATATAGCCAAAATCTTTGTATCCAAAGGAGCGTTTAAAGTGGCAGAATTTGGCAAAAATCTTCAGCTTGCAAGATATTGGCATAAATGTAGATGTTGCAATTTATTGGACTTTTTGAGCACTGCTATTCTCTCTCTCTCTCTCTCTCTCTCTTTCTCTGTTCATAAATATAAACAACATTTTACTAAAAAAAAGTATATTTATGGTAGCATCTAAGTAGTGATTAGGGTTTTAGCTGGAATACTACCCTCGCTCCACCTACCACGGTTAAGCGGTAGATAAGTAAATCTCGGATATACATCCAGTTTCCTATTGTTTCTTATTGTTAGACGGTTTTCAAAAAATTCCCTTCAATTTAAATAAAAATTTTACTTTTATTATTTTCTAAAATATAACATTAAGGATTTTGATTACGAAATTATTTTATTGATATGACGATCGAAATTTAAGTCCTTAGTTTTGCAAAGATCTTTTTATTATCTTCCTTGAATTCTCTATTACGGGAAGCTATAAGCTAAACAAAACCTTATTCCAGCAAAAATGCAGTTCTGGCTAAAATATACAATTAATCCCAATGCTTTTGTGAAAATAACGAGTTTAAAAACAGTTTCTTTTTTTATTTAATTTTTGCCACTTTTTAAATGCTTTGAAATGTGTAGTATTTTCCTCCGTTGGCTCTTACACATGATTACACATGATATAATGGCTACATTGTAAACTGGCTTACCATTTTAAACAGCTGATTGCTGTTTTAGTCTCCAAAATGTGCAGGTGTTTCTCTGAAACCCAATCCCTGATAATGTTTACCATTATTTATGAGGTAAAGATAGAAGAATAAGTTATTTAGCAATTATTTTTAGAATACCTATCAAAATAAACGATGAGTAGAGAAACTCGTGTGCCATAAGATTTTTCTCTGTAGTTTTCGATTATGGAAAATCACTAACTTGGCGTATGGACCAAGTTATATTATTGCGTAAATACAGTGAGTTTATTTTGATTTTATTCTACAAATACCAGCATTTTCAGAAATACTTAAAAAGGTAAAACGCGAATATTAGACTCTTGTGTACTATGACTGTTTTAAGTTTTGCACTACCGACTTTAAAATTAACTTCAGTTCAATAAAGGATACCAAAATGGTTTATTTTATCAAATTTATCACCTAATACCGCGCCACTGCGCTTTTAAATGGTATGTAAACACACATAGCCTACTTTTAAAATATTTCTTGTTTATTTAAATAAGGCTAGTTTATGTATTTATTTTAGTTTTAATGAGCATAATGAGCTTAATTTCCTGAATTATTTGTTTACTCTATTGAATGTTAAACATGGTATTCATTCTTTTTATACAGCTATCGACTTCTTTTAGATAATTACTCCATGCAAATGAATTCAAGATACACATCATGTATAATTAAACTGTTTGTTTGGTTACCATGCACCAGGAAAATTATTTTTACATACTTTTCACTATATATGTGCACTTAAAGTGGGAAGGAGTAAGACGAGCAAAACTATCTGCTAAAAATTCGTGTAAACAGGAACATTTCATCAGCCTCAATCATAACTTCATAGATGTACTAAGAATCACTCCAATTACTAATATTACGTCAGATATCGAGTAATAGATCGATTCCTTTTTAAAGAGCCTTTTCGGAGAAGAATGATATTGTAAATCACTGCACACCTGCTGTGTGAGGGGTCCCAGGTTCGATTCCCGACTGGGGATGGAAATTTTTCTCTAGCCAAGATTATTCCCCATCCTCCCTAGAGTCTTGGAACTATAAATGACAGTGTGAATATGTGTGTTCTCATGTATAAAACCCAATGAAAAGGGTATACGAGTTAACGAATGGCAATATTTTCCGAAGGTAAAAGGCCGCCGATATGACCATTGTAGTTAAAGGCGGGTGTAAATGGAACATTGAAGAAATCACTACTATTTGCATTAATTGGAGAATATATTTAAATCAAAGGATATAAAATGAAGACTTCTAATTTTAAATTATGTAAGCTCATAGAACTTGCACCAACGCCTGAGATTACAATATTATTCATCGCTGTAATAGACAGCTGCCAAGAACTATATAAATGTTACTACTACTACTACTACTACTACTACTACTACTACTACTACTACTACTACTACTACTACTACTACTACTACTACTACTACTACTACTACTGTGTAACGCTTGCATTCGGGAGATCCTGGGTTCGATTTCTGTCGACCGCCCACTCTGATCTTGAGTTTTTCATGGTTTTCTCTGGTGGGTAGGCGAATGCTGGGACGGTTTCTGTTATACCACGATTTCCTTTCCATCATTTCCCTTTCATTCCGTTTCCTTCTTATCTCTCAGGTGTGCTTCTAGTTTTCGTGATGTATGGCGGTGCCGGACAAATGGCGCGGTTGCTTTCTAATGGACACTAGAGGGCTGCTTGATCACGGTTCGTTCATCGCCCTCCCTATGCAGCTCCAGCAGTGGACAGGTCTTCGAGCCTGAAATGTTAGGGACTTCCGCGCGTCTATGCGGCCTGTCAGCTTGCGTCCTGCAGTTTCCTGTGGCTCCTTCACTGCATCCCTTCCTCCTGTGGGAGGAAACTACAATAAACCTAAGTCCCCCTCCGTTGTATAACCTGTATCTACCTAACCTATACCTATTATTATTAATTTATTTAGTACCTAAACTTTCAGTGTTAATATTACGTGAATATACATCCTCGGTGCTGCAAATAAAATGGAACTGTTTCACCTGAACAGATTCTAGATATTTTATTGCTTTTAGTCTAAGTGAAGAGGACCCGCTCTCGAGCCCAGACTGGTAAAACACGTGTACTATATATACATTTACACACTTACAACTGATGTTTTTATTCAAAGGAAAGCCTTTATACGATTCTATGAAGCAGCTACAATGACAGAGTGATTTATTTCTTTTCCTGTTCCTTAATATGCTGTATCCAAAGCATTATTCCACATCCTTCTGGTTCCGACTTTCATTCTTGCGCTTCTTTTTCTCGTTACCGAAACCTTTTACAAAGTATCTGTTGGGATGACAAGCACTTCTGTTTCATACACTGCAACTCCTTTCACTGGCTGGTTTATCAGAGGCAACTCAAAGGATGACTAATGATATTAACACAAATATGTTAATTGTTCCTTTCTCTTCATATAAAACAGTAACATGATACACTCGTTCTGTTGTTCCAGCCTCTTTCGCCCATCTTGTCTACAAGAGGCTTCGTTTGTTTTAAAACTACCTTGCTGACTATCTTTATATGATAGAGCTGCTTTTCCCAAGTCTGTGACTTGATTTCTGAAATCAGTTGATTCGTCACGACTAGGGCGTAAATTTATAGGTACTAAAACATAAATTACTCAGGTGAAATAAGGCACTAAAATCCAAGAAATACAGAGATACAAATTTAGAAAAATTCACTAATAGCTACCTAAAAATCCACAGAAGTTCACGAAGATACAATAAATAAAAGAATGGATGTACTTAAATTTTTTTTCAAAACAATTTAAAATTGTTTCAACATCTAAGACTCATTACAATAGTTGCCTTTCGGTTACCTGATAAACATGAATCAGTATGTGCCAAACGGGTCGCTTTAGTTGCGCAGGCGCCTTCCTTTGGTATCTGGTTCTTTGCTAGAAGTTGTAATTTGTAAATCTGGGAGTTACTCTTCTGTGGAGACAGAAAGTTTGCAATCTCACCGCATTTTGGAATGCAAAAAACATAATTAAAAGCCTATCAGACAAGGAATTTCCAAAACAAAATTGACTTTTGTGTATATTTAATTAATTGTACTGCTGTTATTTTGTTATTATTATAAGTATTACTTTAGCATAATATCTTTATAGTTTTCTAAAACTCAATATTAGTTGGTTACTAAGTAATTTTTACAACCAAATGCCGACAAAGGGGAGCCAGATCGTTAAGACACGAATTCATGACCTAGAGTTCCGCGGTTCAAATTTCGCAGTATCATCCCGATTTAGTTCTTTTTTACTTTCTCTACTACGTATAGTAAGTAGGGGAAGTATGGCATTCCACCCAAAAATTCGATACCGAGATTTCACCGGAAATACATGTTTTGAGAATCACTGAATCCAAAAAAAGCATTTTTGGAAACATGTCCGTGTGTGTGTCTGTCTGTGTGTCTGTGTGTCTGTCTGTGTGTCTGTGTGTCTGTGTGTCTGTGAACAGCATAACTCAAAAACGAACAGTCGGATAAACACCAAACTTGGTATTTAGGTTCAGTGTCTTCCAGAGATGCGACACGAAGGTTTTCAAGAAAATCCCCCCACCCCAGACTACCCTTTACATGGAACATTTTTCGAAAATTTTAATTTTCTCAAAAACGGCTCTAACGATTTTGATTAAAATATCATATGTTTAAGATATTGTCATGACAAATAAAATGTATATCTCGAATTTTCTGGGAATGTCTCCAAAAATATTCTTCATTGTGAACGACTTTTGCATAACTGGTAAACCATAAGAGATAGACAAAATTTTACTACACAAAAAATGTAGATCGCGTTAAAATACACAACTTATGTCATATACGTTTCTTTTGTTGAGTGAACCGTTTTCGAGATATTGCTTGTTATTTCCTTAAATTTTCCAATACTTACACTTTTTCTCAAATTCGTTATTCATTTTTTTATGTCCTGAACATGCAAAGAGAATGGAATTCGCCACATAGCAACCAGCGTTAAAATATTTGACTATCGCTTAAAAGCTACCATATTCCCCTTGCATCTACAAGAAAATTACCAATAAGATTGACATCTCGATATCTCGATTAACATGAAGCATATGGAGAATAGGCGTTTGTAAAATTAGATTGTACAAGAGTAGAGAAAGTCATGTGAGTGTAACACATCAGATTTTTTTTACTTTCTCTACTACGTATAGTAAGTAGGGGAAGTATTGCATTCCACCCAAAAATTCGATACCGAGATTTCACCGGAAATACATGTTTTGAGACCTCCTGAATCCAAAAAAAGCATTTTTGGAAACATGTCCGTGTGTGTGTCTGTGTGTGTGTCTGTGTGTGTGTCTGTGTGTGTGTCTGTGTGTGTGTGTGTGTCTGTGAACAGCATAACTCAAAAACGAACAGTCGGATAAGCACCAAACTTGGTATTTAGGTTCAGTATCTTCCAGAGATGCGACACGAAGGTTTTCAAGAAAATCCCCCCACCCCAGACTACCCTTTACATGGAAGATTTTTCGAAAATTTTAATTTTCTCAAAAATGGCTCTAACGATTTTGATGAAAATATCATATGTTTAAGATAATGTCATGAGAAATGAAATGTATATCTCGAATTTTCTGGGAATGTCTCCAAAAGTATTCTTCATTGTGAACGACTTTTGCATAACTGGTAAACCATAAGAGATAGACAAAATTTTACTACACAAAAAATGTAGATCGCGTTAAAATACACAACTTATGTCATATACATTTCTTTTGTTGAGTGAACCGTTTTCGAGATATTGCTTGTTATTTCCTTAAATTTTACAATACTTATACTTTTTCTCACATTCGTTATTCATTTTTTTTTGTCCTGGACATGCAAAGAGAATGGAATGCGCCACATAGCAACCAGCGTTAAAATATTTGACTATCGCTTAAAAGCTACCATATTTCCCTTGCATCTACAAGTAAATTACCAATAAGATTGACATCTCGATATCTCGATTAACATGAACCATATGGAGAATAAGCGTTTGTAAAATTGGATTGTACAAGAGTAGAGAAAGTCATGTGAGTGTAACACATCAGATTTTTTAGGCTATCTACTACGTATAGTAAGTAGGGGAAGTATTGTATTCCACCCAAAAATTCAATACGGAGATTTCACCGGAAATACATATTTTGAGACCCCCTGAATCCAAAAAAAATATTTTTGGAAACATGTCCGTGTGTGTGTGTGTATGTGTGTGTGTGTGTGTGTGTGTGTGTGTGTCTGTGAACAGCATAACTCAGAAACGAACAGTGGATAAACACCAAACTTGGTATTTATTTTCAGTATCTTCCAGAGACGCGACACGAAGGCTTTCAGAAAATCCTCCCACCCCAGATTACCCTTTACATGGAACATTTTTCGAAAATTTTAATTTTCTCAAAAATGGCTCTAACGATTTTGATTCAAATATAATATGTTTAAGATATTTTCATGACAAATGAAATGTATATCTCGAATTTTCTGGGAATGTCTCCAAAAGTATTCTTCAATGTCAACGACTTTTGCATAAGTGGTAAACCATAAGAGATAGATAAAATGTTACTACACTAAAAATGTCACTCGCGTTAAAATACACGATTTATGTCCTATACATTTTTTTGTTGAGTGAACCATTTTCGATATATTGCTTGTTATTCCCTTAAATTTTCCAATACTTATACTTTTTCTCAAATTCGTTATTCATTTTTTTCTGTCCTGGTAATGCAAAGAGAATGGAATGCGCCACATAGCAACCAGCGCTTAAAAGATTTGACTATCGCTTAAAGCCTACCAATTCCCCTTGCATATACAAGACAATTAGAAATAAGATTAACATCTCGATTAACATGAAGCATATGGAGAATAAGCGTTTGTAAAAATAGGTTGTACAAGAGTAGAGAAAGTCATGTGAGTGTAACACATCAGATTTTTAATTAATTGTACTGCTGTTAGTTTTTTATTACTATAAGTATTACTTTAGCACAATATCTTTATAGTTTTCTAAAACTCAGTATTAGTCGGTTACTAAATAATTTATACAACCAAATACCGACACGGGTAGCCAGGTCGTTAAGAGAGGAATTCTTGACCTTGAGGTCCGCGGTTCAAATTTCGCAGTAACATCCCTATTGAGTTTTTCCCCCAGGTTTTTCACAGTCCTCAGAAATGGGAAATGCCAGGAAGATACCCTAAACATACGGAACATCTTCCCAAATTTACTTAAATTTCATGTATCATCGGTGACCACCGCCTGTGGTGCCATACAGAATAAGAACGGGCGTTAATCACTATCAAAGGTACAACCAATTTGGATTTTTATATCTTAAAAATACTGTTGAGTCTTATAGCATTATTACTGATTTAGTTCACTTTTATCATTATTATTATTATTATTATTATCATCATCATCTTTTTTGTGTATTTCTATGCACTTTCCTCCTGAACACCAGATTTGCTACAAATTAGCAAATATCGTTAGTATTTGTTACTATTTTTCTCTCGTAAATAAACATACAGGTAGCAGATGTAGTGTGAACAGATGAACTTAGATGCTTAGTCGCTTTTCTGTACTACTATTTTCCATCTGTGTGACACTTTATGTCATAGTATTAAATATTCAATTCGGTATTTAACTCTTGACTACAGAAAAACACGAAAAAACTCAAATCATGTTGTTTGGGAATTGATCCCGTGATTTCGCGTATGTGAGCCGCAGTCACTGCAGTGCGAGTAATTGTGTTAATTAGTAATGTATGGTTATCTATTTGAAGAAGTCGGATATTATATGCATAATTAGTGCTCCATTTTTCTATTAAAGTACATCCCTTCATATAACACTGCACCCCTTTTGGCCAAAAAGTCTGCTTTCTTGTTACCATTCACTCCCACGTGTGTTGGTAACCACAGTAATATTATCTGTTGAAATTTTGTTAGTAGTAATCTATAATAACATCTCACATCCTTAATATTATAAGACTAGATATGAAAGTAGAAAATGCCAAAATTAATATAGAATATAAATACCAATATAGTATTCAAAAGGAAATTACTAACAAAAATTACTCCAACATAAAAGAAATAGTACAAAAAATAAAAAATGTCCCAAGGAAAGAAGCCGTTGCTCACTTCAGATTGGCCACTAGACATGACTGTCTGGCGGAACATCTACATAGATTTGGTTTTATGAATGAAAAACATGTTAAATTTGCAATACTGACAAGATTTTTAATGGAGAAAACATACTAGAATGCTCAGAATTGAGGAAAGCTGTGCCAGATGGGAAGATACACAATTTATATTGCCTAGCAAGGGAAAAATTTATAGATTAAAATCTGCACATTAGATCAACAACAACAACACATCCCTTCATATAAAACGGTGTGCTGAAATTATCATGTGCATATTTTCTCAAGGTTTTCGGGAACGAAACCTTGCGTATAATTATAACGCACAATAGTTATACTAATTATTCAGTACATTACAAGTAAACGGAAACTTCTGAAAACCTTCTGAAATTTACCTTTAGACGAGTTAAAGTCAACTTCCTCCACTCTGTAGAGTACGTATTAACCCTATACCGCGGAATAGATATGAATTCAATACTGGACCTAAGACACTCCCCAATTATTCCATCTTTATTACTTTCTCTACTGCGTATGGTAAGTAGGGGAAGTATTGTATTCCACCCAAAAATTTGATACCAAGATTTCACCGGAAATATATGTTTTGAGATCCCCTGAATCCAAAAAAAGCATTTTTGGAAACATGTCCATGTGTGTGTCTGTGTGTGTATCTGTGAACAGCATAACTCAGAAACGAACAGTCGGATAAACACAAAACTTGGTATTTAGGTTCAGTATCTTCCAGAGATGCGACACCAAGGTTTTCAAGAAAATTCCCCCACCACAGATTACCCTTTACATGGAAGATTTTTCGTAAATTTTAATTTTCTCAAGAATGGCTCTAACGATTTTGATTAAAAATCATATTTTTAAGATATTTTCATGATAAATAAAATGTATATCTTGAATTTTCTGGGAATGTCTTCAAAAGTATTTTTCATTTGAACGACTTTGCATAACTGGTAAACCATAAGAGATACACAAAATGTTACTACACAAAAAATGTAGTTCCCGTTAAAATACACAATTTATGTCATATACATTTTGTTTTTGTTGAGTGAACTATTTTCGAGATATTGCTTGTTATACCCTTAAATTTTTCAATACTTTTTCTCAAATGGGAATTCGTTATTCATTTTTATGTCCTGGAGATACAAAGAGAATGGAATGCGCCACATAGCAACCAGCTCTTAAAAGATTTGACTATCGCTTAAAGCCTACCAATTCCCCTTGCATCTACAAGAAAATTAGCAATAAGATTGACATCTCGATTAACATGAAGCATATGGAGAAATAGCGTTTGTAAAAATAGTTTGTAGAAGAGTAGAGAAAGTCATGTGAGTGTAACACATCAGATATTTTTTACTTTCTCCACCATGTAAAGAGAAGGTTTCCCAAAATTCGATACCGAGCTATCGCCGGAAATACATGTTTTGTGGCCCCTTGAACCAAAAAAGTACATTTTTAGAAAAAAAGGTGGCTTAAAAATCCTGCTTTCGGAAGGGCAGTGGTCCCGTGTCATAGATTTACGACACGTAAAGCACTTCAAGCCTAATAAAGAGGCCTTTTAGCAAAATTTCCGATCTCTTCGCCCAACATAGAACGGGGCGCTAAGAACTATAGCAATTAAAGAGCGCCCATAAAAAAAATTATCGAAGATACTGCTGCAATAACATTGGATGTGAGTTGTCAAGGTATTACCATTAATTCTGGAGATAGGGGGTCCATTATATCTTATTCTTCTTCTTCAAGCCCTTTTGCTGCCAGGCGTCGGGTTCAGCTCTTTCCATTCATTTCTTCCATATATCTCTATACACATTCTTTTTATTTCTCCCATTGATTTTCCTAGTTCTTGTATTATTCGTTCCGTGATGTTTTCCCATTTAATTATTGGTCTTTCTCTTCCTATTTTACCTTCTCTACTACGTATAGTAAGTACGATAGCGAGATTTCGCCGAAAATACATGTTTTGAGCCCCCCTGAATCCAAAAAAAGCATTTTTGGAAACATGTCCGTGTGTGTGACTGTGAACAGCATAACTCAGAAACGAACTGTCGGATAAACACCAAACTTGGTATTTAGGTTCAGTATCTTCCAGAGATGCGACACGAAGGTTTTCAAGAAAATTCCCCTCAACCCAGCTTACCCTTTACATGGAAAATGTTTCGAAAATTTTAATTTTCTCAAAAATGGCTGTAACGATTTTGATTAAAATATCATATTTTATGATATTTTCATGACAAATGAAATGTATATCTCGAATTTTCTGGGAATGTCTCCTAAAGTATTCTTCATCGTGAAGAATAACTGGTAAACCATAAGAGATAGACAAAATTTTACTACACAAAAAATGCAGAACGCGTTAAAATACACAATTTATGTCATATACATTTTTATTGTTGAGTGAACCATTTTCGAGATATTGCTTGTTATTCCCTTAAATTTTCCAATACTTATACTTTTTCTCAAATTCGTTATTCATTTTTTTGTCCTGGTAATGCAAAGGGAATGGAGTACTCCACATAGCAACCAGCTCTTAAAATATTTGACTCGCTTAAAGCCTATCAATTCCCCTTGCATCTACAAGAAAATTAGCAATAAGATTAACATTTCAATACCTCGATTAACATGAAGCATATGGAGAATAAACGTTTGTAAAAATAGTTTGTACAAGAGTAGAGAAAGTCATGTGAGTGTAACACATCAGATTTTTCCTTCTACTCTCATCTGCATTCCCTGCTTAATTTTCTTTTCCTCCGTATTTGTATAGACATGCCCAAATCACTTCAACGTTTCTCTAATATAGCTTCAGTTATTGATTTTTAAAATTTTTACCTCTTCTCTTATTTTTTTATTTCTAATTCCATCCCTTCTAGTCTTTCCGACAATTATTTTTAAGTATTTCATCTGTACTGCTGCTACTTTGTCTTTATATTTGTCCAACAGTGTTCAGCATTTTGCTCCATATTGTAATATTGGTTTTATTATTGAGTATTATTATATTTGTATTTTTCTTTATACAAATACCGTAATTATTGACGGGGAGATAGAAATAATTAAATAAAGAAATGATATTAAGATAAAGAAATAATTTTAGTAAATAATTTCCATATTTTAAATCGATGTATAATGTAATAAAGCTTAGTTGAAAGATTTGTCCGAAGAAAAAGGTAATTAGCGAGCCATGTTAAGCAAAAACACTTGCAGGTAATGTAGCTTTCAGAAGACCCAAGATGCAGGATGTGTGGTGTAGAGTAGGAAACGGCCTCGCACTTAATATTCCACTGGAATGCACTGGAAGTGAATAGATAAAATCAATTTGGAACTGTTCATCCAAGTGAGATAGTATCAAATAAAAAACTAATCAGTGGACACCTGAGACTTATTATTGTTTAGGGAGGTGATGATTGGAAAAACAGGGAGAAAACCTACAATAAACCTAAGGTACGAGCGGGTAGGGGTAAGTATGCGATTGGTTCAGTACGTTTGCAAAGTCACGTAGGCAAGAATTCTGTAAATCAGAAAGGTGAATGGAATTCCGAGAGTCGCGGAGGTTCCGCATAGAAACAGTGTCAAATACGTATACTTAGAGTTTTAAGAATGTACCGCAAGAGTAGGAGTAGCGATATGTAGGCGGAGATTAAGTTAAGAATTCTGTGACTTACTCGTGTGATGATCCTGTGAATGTTGGACCTAGTGACGCGCTGGAGTAAGTAAGATTTAGCGGCTACTGCGAGGAATGTTTCCGAGTAACATTACTGCGATTTAATTCGTAAATTCAACAATCGGCGACTCTTCTCAAACTTAGCGTTTTAGTCAACATTAAAATTTATCAGGTAACTAAACTGGTGTTATCCTTTCAAAATACGCTTACGCATGCCTTGACATAAAGAACTTAGAGCTATACCACTAGATCAGCTGGCAAATGAGACAATGCAGAACGAGCTACGAGATGACACATTATATAACTCATCAACAGAGCAGGCTATAAAAATTTGAAGCAGAGAGCGGCATCAAACGTGTCGCAGAAAACGCCTTCATTCTTTTTTTCCGACTATTGTGTTATTTATTTGGTAGTATGCTAATGTTGCATTTTTACTCTGTTTAATATCTTTTGTTCTACTCTACCATCACTTCAAATAATGGTACCCAAGTACTTACCATGGTTTAAGTAACTAGGCACTTAAACTTTCTACTCTCTCTAATACCTGTAATGATCACTACATTTCATATTAAGTTCTTCCTTTTGGTTGACCCTTTGGATATCCACATAATTTTACTTTTATTACTATTAATTACATCCCTTTTCGTAATAGTTCCTCATACCATGAATTAATCACATTTTGCAATCTTTCAGGTAAGTCCGATTGGAATTATATCACCCGCATACAAAAGGTACTTGTAAATGAATCAGTAATTTTAACACTTTAATGATTTTAGTCAAATTATATAATATGTAAATTCAATAACAGCCCGCCTTGAAGCAATATGTGCATGTAGTAATTTGTAAAATGTATGTAACAGTCATTGCATATGCTTATATTATTGTATCCATGTGTAATAATGTTATGTGAATATATTACGTAATTTAATAATGTAGGAGCTGTGAGAACAATAAGTTAAACGTTGGTAACAATGAGGTAACCTTGAGGCAATAATGAGTTTGAGAGATTAAATGTTACTTGTGATTCTTAGAAGCATTATTGTGATTTCAGCGTCAGTTTATAAAAATAGCCAATCAATAACCAGAAAAAGCTTTAGCTAAATGCAGGTATTCTATTGGAGTAAACAATAGCCAATCAGAGACTTGAAATACAGAAATTTACAAGTTTAGGCGCTTGAAATCAGTTCAGTTGGCTCAGACAGAGTTACTAACAGATGCGAGATGTGTCCTCGAGAGAAATATAATACTTATTCGCGCGAGACAAAAAGTAAGTTACGTGTTAAAAAGTACAAGTATTAAATAAAAGAATCTCACAGCTCTCGATATCAGTGAAGTGCTATTTGTGTCAAGGATTAATAAAAAGGAGTGATTTAAGACTTAAAATCTGTGTAAGCCTACATTCTTGTTGCATCACGCCCTGCCAAGACTTCCATGTCTCTAACAATAATACTGACGCAGCCGAGGCAAACATAAATATTTAATACTTAAAGAAACTGTTTACCATAAGTGCGGTTGCAACTACTACAAGTTCGGCTCCCTAACAGTTGAAATACGATACATCTGCTTATAAAATACTACTTTCTCAAAATAAACTGGTCTCTAATTCCCAGCCTAGTTCTTCAGGTTCGGCGTTTACATATTTTCACTATTTCGCCCATATATATGCACTTTATTACACTTTCTCCATAGGTACCATTTACCTATATCAAGACGTCAAATGGGATAATAGTTACTCCCGTCCATAGCGTCTAGGCAGTGGAATCTGCACGCTGAAATTGAACAAAAAATAAGTTTAAACACGAGTAGAATAAGACAATGATATATCTTTTTATGTTACCTCACAAGCCCTGCTTAAATATTATTCATTATAGCCGTGCTGGCGTTAGTTATCCCCTTTTCTTGTGATGTAACAGCTTTGGGCAGCGATTTCTTAAGAAGAATTTAAGCTATTTTTCTGAAAGTACCTTCTATCTGTAATGCTTTCCAATATGTTTCTAATGATATTCCTGAACCATGGTAGACTTCGATTCTTTGCTTTAAGATATGACTGGCAACTTCTATGTCTTCACATTGGTATAAAAATGTAACCAAGTTGTGCAGTTTTTCTCGTAATTTAATATTTTGATGTGATTAACTGAGAATACTATGAAGATGAAATTTTTGCAAATCATCAGTTTTATTGTGTTCTATATGCACAATAGAGTAAATGGATTTACAGTAAATCATAAAATAGATGTATACAGCTTTTTGTTATGACATTTTCACCGTTAAAAAACTAGTAATTAAAATATAAATAATCGTTACCCTATGCAACCTAAGAACCTAAAAGATTCCAAAAATCTCATGTATGTTCTTCTACCATTTTTAGAAAAGTACACATAAATTTAGAAAATTAGCATTACGGATATATAGGGTCTTTCAACAAGAGTGTCCTATCTTTAACATGTGATAGTTGCCGTTGTTATTGAGTTACAGCAGTCATTTTTTTATGTGGTTACAGTTGTTATTGATAAATAGCCATGGAACGTTAAAGCATTCAGCAACGCGTAAAATTGTGAACATTTATTATCAAAATGGATCATCTGTTCGCCAAACCTTCCGTGTAATGCGTGAAGTTTACGGTGTGCATAATCGTCCTGCGAGAGAACGATTCGGCGTTTGATCCATAAATTTGAAAGAAGTGGTTCTGTCAGCGATCAAAGAACGCCTGTACGTAATCGACGTAAGCGCTTTAACGAAAACATAGGCGCCGTTCGTGAGAGTGTACGCAAGAACGGAAACAAATCAATTGCTCGTCGAGCGCAAGAATTGGGGTTTTTGCCGACCGTAACTTGGCGAATTCTGCATCTGGACTTGACGTTTCACGCTTACAAAATGGTGTTAACTCAAGAACTAAAGCCCAACGACCATAGGTTGCGCCGTGTATTCGCTGAATGGGCTATGGAGCAATTGGAAGCTGACCCGGATTTTTGTCGAAAAATCATCTTCAGGGACGAAGCCCACTTTTAGATAGGTGGTTGTGTTAACAAACAAAATTGCCGCTATTGGAGCAATCACAATCCAATACAGATTCAAGAACGACCACTTCATCCCCAAAAGGTTACTGTGTGGTGTGGATTTTGGTATAGTGGAATCATTGGTAATATTTTTTCCAAGATGAAGATGGAGAAGCTCTAACTGTCAATGGAGAAAGATACCTGGGTCTTATAAGGAACTATTTATGGCCTCAATTGGATGGTAAGGATCTCAGAAACATTTGGTTCCAGCAAGATGGTGCCACATGTCATACTGCTCTCGAAACAATCGCTCTTTTGAAGGAGAAGTTCAGAGGTTTCATCATTTCTCGTGGTGGTGATGTTAACTGGTCCCCGAGATCATGTGATCTAACGTCGTTAGATTACTTCTTGTGGGGTTGTGTTAAATCTCGAGTTTATGTCAACAAGCCAGAAACAGTAAATGATCTTATGAATAACATCACGCGTGTTATTCGTGAAGTTGCACCTAATTTACGTTCTTTTGTCATTCAAAATTGGGTCAATCGTATACGCGCAACACAACGAAGTCGCGGCGGCCAGTTAACTGATGTTCTCTTTCACACGTAATGACATTAATTATGTTCCAAAATAAAAAAAGAACTTGTTTTATTTAAGCTCAAAGATAGGACACTCTTGTTGATATGGATAACGATCCTAGTTGCGGCAACGGTTGGTTTCCTGTCTTTCCCAACACTAAGTGAATGTCGCCGCACATCTTTCAGCTATAGTGTAAGCCATAGCTGGTTGATCTTCTTGTGCTATACGGGAAAGTTTCTGTGTAGCATTATAATTCTGACTGAAGCTGGAATCTAATTAAGCTGTGAAACAATTTAAGTCTGTGATGTTTACATTATGCGCATCAAGCAGCCGTTGTGCCTATTTTTTTAGTTCCCTTGTTTTATCCAGTTTATACTGTGTTTTTACTGTTTTTGTTACCGCTTATCACTGCAATTACACAACACATAAACACACCCAAACACCCATGCCCATGGCGGGACTCGAACCCGCGACCCTCAGCTTGGCGGAGCGCCGGAGCTATACACTCTAGCGACCACGGCTGCGAGGGCCGGCTGTGTTGAATTTCATTTCAGACAATATTAGTTCCTATTCTATTAATGCATGTTTTGAGGTGTTTCTATTGCGTTCTGATCTTCAAATACGGCATTTAGTATTCACCTTGAACGCAGAATGCCTTATATACCATATAGAACGTGGGCTTTACTGTTTCCAACTTAAGTTAACGCAGCAGTGCTATCGAGAAACGCCCTTCATATGCTGGAATTCCTCGGGTTACGTGTTATTATTATATAGCAGGTAACGTCTTCACTTTTGTTGTCTACGCCATTGTGCACTCAGTCCCCTGGCACGCCTCCCCTACGTTACTCTATTGTTTCTGATACACATGATTCGAATTCTATCACACACAATGAATTAGCGTCGGAACTATGCGTGATGGATAAACAGTTTTTGTGCGATCTAAATAATGGTTCGCACAGCCAAGTCGCTTTTGTTTAGGAATTCTGATAAGGTATGCGGATACATAACCAAATGTATTCAATAATATGAATTTGTTGAAAGAGTAATTCTTTGTGTTCATATATTTTTTTATTTCATTTATGTTCAGTTCTATTACGTGGCGTAACATGCCCCGGTTTCCAGCCTCGACTGTACAAGGGTTCGAGCCCAACCAAGGAGTGCAAATTGTTAGGAGGGGTGAAGCATTAACTACACATTTCGGTAGGGGAAACGTGATGTTGATCACACATCACCCGTCACTTAAATACCCCTCACCTCTGCCATGGGTTTGTGGGCGTAAGGCTAATAATCAGCTCGGGTCAGCTATCCCCACTGTCCAACCAAATGGGGCTGCAGCCCTAAAAATTACACTAGTCTGCATTTTCAAACTTTTTGTCAGACGATTTCAAAAGTAGGCGTTCTTGAATCAAGCATTTATGCTGATTCCAGAAATAACTTCCGTTTTTTTCTATCACGTCAGGTTTTTACACAAAATAAGAAATAATGTTTTGACAATTTTACTAATGAGCGTAGAAAAGTTTCAAATACCATTTCACACAAGGTAAGTTTTTATTCAAGAAACATTTTAACAATACTCTCAAGAACTCCCCTAATTTATTTCAAGACTACATTTTAACAAAACAAGAAGCCAAAGTGTTTCATTTAATTTTTTTCAAACTTTCTCTTCTTTGACTTCCTTGCAGATCCTTGAAGATGACTGTCCCTCCTCAACATCCAACAGTAGTCGCCCATCATAGTTTCATTCCATCTCCCCTTGTACCTCCTCTCCATTTCCTTAATATCTTGGTGAAAACGTTCACCCTGCTCTTCACTATAATGTCCCAGATTTTCTGGAAAGTAATCGATATGTGAATGCAGAAAATGCACCTTTACACTCATGTTACAATCCATCTTCTTGAATTTTTCCAACATTGTTTCGACAATGGCCTTGTAATTAGGATCTTTGTTATTGCCTAAGAAGTTTTCAGTAACTGATCGGAAGGCGGTCCATGCTTCTATTTCTCTCTCATTCATTGTCTTCTCAAAATCTTCATCCTTCATCAATTTATTTGAGCACCAACAAAGCTTCCAGCCTTTAATTTGTCTTGTGTAATGAAGGGAAATTTCTTGGAAAGGTACTTGAAACAGGGTCCATCCTGTGGTAGGGCCCTTACAAGTTGTATCATCAAGCCCAATTTTATGTGTAGTGGCGGAAGCAATAACTTTATATCTCTATATATTTGAAGTGAAATTATGAAAAAACTGTACGTGATAGAAAAAAACTAAAAGCAGTTCTGAAATCAGCATTAAAAAGTGAGTCAGAATCACTTATTAGTTTTCAGGCATCTGATATCATACAGACTAGTGTTATTACTATTATTATTATTATTATTATTATTATTATTATTTCATTTACCATTCTATCCAGAATGCATGGATATACCTATTACACTGAAAATGTGTTTGAGTATATCTACAAATAGTTTATACATCCACCATTGCTGTTATTCGTTTATTACCGAGCGAAATGGCTCCACTTTAGCGTGCGAGGCTTGCTTTCGAGAGATCCGGGGTTCAATTTCCGTCGGGCCGCCACCCTGATCATGGATTTTGTCGTGGTTTACCAAGTCAGTAGATAAATGTTGGGTGGTTCCTCTTCTACCACGAATTATCTGTCCTTTAATTACCTCTCATTTCGTCTCCCCTTTCAGGTGGGCTTCGAGACTGTGTAGTGTCAGTCCGTGACAGATGGTCTAGGTGCCTGCTCATTGGAAAGCTCTTCTCGGCCCTGCCAGATTGTAACCTTTTTGAGTCACCTAATTATCCACGGCTCCGCCAGAGGGAAGCCTTCTCCGAGCAGCCCGATGGTGCAATCGGGTCTTCAAGCTTAAATCGTTAGAGACCTCTGTGACATGTCTGCCTGTGGCCTATAGATTCCTGCAGCTGTTCTTGTTCCTCCTGGGGGGGTGGCGCCACAAAGATTGGGTCGAGGTGAGCGAGGTGTTTTTTCCCTTTACCTTCTCATAGTCATATTCGTTTATTTCTCTTATCAATCGAAAAGTTTAATTTTCTAAACAAAAGGATTAGTAAGTATCTGTATTCAGTTTAAAAATACCTTGTTAATATGAAGACCTGTTCAATCATTGTAGTTCCACATTAAAACCAATGTGTTATGAATAACTGTAAAAATTCAAAGCCCAATGAAGAAAACGAATAATATGTTTCAAAGTTAATCGTTTTAGAAGCGATTAGTTTTAGAACACACGAAGTCTATGCTAATTAATTGATGTTTTACACATGCCATGTGTAGGCTAAGGTTGGAAAGGTAGAATCAGATTGAAAAATTCAATGCTATAACCGAGAATTGAACCACGGATCTTCAGTTTTAGTGCTGTTGCTCTAACCAACTGAGCTACCGTGGCAACTTGCTGGTAGTATGAATTTAAGATCGCTTGTGGTTCACCAGGAAAAATGCAAGTCATTTGGTGATTTAATATATATATATATATATATAAAATCCTTTAATTATCATTCTGAGGCACAGAAAATGTTTCCCAGTTTAAACGACTCGTTTAAGTGTGCGCAATATGAAATGTTCCATTTTTGGGCTCTTATGCTAATATTAGAAACAATTTTCCAGTGTAAGTGTGTGCAAATTATCATACTTCCAGCTCATTACTGGTGAATTTGTTAGTGCAACTTCATTATTTATGATATATATCTTGGCTAGAGATTCTATTGGAACTTTTTGGCATTTGGGTATATAATTATTGGCTGAAAAACTGCGTAACTGTTAATTGTTTTGCAGATATTTTGCTCGACAAATAAATCTTGCGAGTGTAGAGACAAACACACGAAGAGCCAGAAGTAATGGGACCCGTACATTAAAAGCCAGCCTATGCTTTCTCCCTAATGAATCTGATAAGGTGAAAGAAATGTTAACTTTAATTTCATTCGAGATTGATAGCCTTGTCTGTTGGTTGTTGCGGGCCACAGCTGTGTTGTGAAAGCTGTGTTCTGCAACAGTTCACCGAGTTGTAAAAACAGTTTAAGCTGCTGTAAACGAGCTAACAAGCCTACTTCACGCGTGGCAAATGCAAACGTGTGCCTAAAAACTACTCTCTACCTTATAAGAACATGTTTTTAGGCGTTAATATGACGCTTGGGATGTACTAGATTTAAGTTTATGCATATTTTGCTTGTCTTGATTCGCTGCTTGCAGCACTGGCTTATTCCGTTTGTGGTGCAATGGGTAAAGGTAAACGTACGTATCACGGAGGGCCCCCCGGAAACGGGGCCAGAGCTCTGCACGCAGGTTAGTCGGCCCCTTGTGCTTCCAACGTGACTCCTGGGAGGGAAGATTGAGGGGAAAGACCCGAAGGGCAACCAGATCCGGATGCCGACGGGCGCAAGCTTAGACGGGGTTGTTAACGTTTTCCAGTATAGAACGCATCCGACATGGTACGGCCCCTGCCCACAAGACATCAACCTACAGGGTGCACCGGAATGGAGCCTCACGCTGAGGAGAGAGCTAACTGAGTGGTACCGCAGCGACGCCAGGGAAGAAACCTTTACAAGCAAGCCACCGCCCAGCCGCAACCCGCCGAATACCGTCGCCTGCTCCTAGAATCCTGAAACATATGACAAGGAAGGAGAGTCGCGGTAGAAGATGAACCATACAGCACTCGCCTGTCGATCCGGGGAAAAACCTATTGGCCAGAGAGGGCGATCACCGGAGCTCAATCCCGGGACTTCCCGAACGCGGGCACATACGTAACCACCCCGCTCGATTGTTGCAATAGGACTGCCAACTCGCTCATCCATTTGTCGCATTCAATGTAGCGCTACAATCCTTTGCTACTTAACAAGTGCAGTAGAGTGGCATGTCAACGTTAGCTTATATATTATGCTACTGCAAATTTAAGTTCCTATCGTGTGGTGGTGTTATTAGAACAAACGCTGCAAAAGGGTGAACAAAACGAGTAACACAAAAAAAGAGCTTGCAGAAAATTTTAATTAACATCGAGAAGTTTTCTTAAATAAATGGGTCATAAGAATAAAAAAAAAGAAATACATAGTAATAAAATGTCTGATATCAAAGTATATTAGAAGTTTTCTCTGCGTCCGAATAGTGACGCATGAAAAATCCCCATTAAATAAATTTAGTTTATGATTTTATTCTTGTTTTAGAAAGACTGTGCGTTCAAATGTTTATTGCTGAAAAACAATATCAAGCAGTATTTCGATTTAATTTCCTGTTTATATATACTTGTGAATATGTTTAACTGGCGCCATTTCCACTTCCATAAGATTGTTACTTGTTAATATGTTGAATTTAGTAAATAAATAAAATTTCGGATTACACGCAACTCATTGTGTAAGGTTAAACAACACATAATCTTAAATAAGCAATTAATTGTAATGTATACTTCTAGCCTCACCGAACATTTGAGTTTATATGCCTTCCTGTGCTGAATTCATCAAAATTGAAGGAACCAAAGAGGTTACGGGCCGCAGCAGACAGTCTACAGAGACGCGCGGAAGTCCCTAACATTTCCAAGCTTGAAGATCGTCTCACTGCAGGAGCTGCCAAGAGAGGGCGATGAGCAACCCACCAACCAAGCAGCCCTCTGGTGTCCACGGGGAGTACTCTTTCCTTTGAACATGTATCCGCGCCATTTGTCCGGCACCGCTATAACCTACGAATCCTAGAAGCACAGGTTCCTTCAAAGTTCTATCTGGGCAAGAGCCTAAGCTCAAGCCTCCTCCTATAACCCAGGGTTAGCGCCATCCGACCGGCTCTCCAACTGTGGGGGTTTCCCCTGAGGCCAATTCCTTGTTTCCTAAAAAGGTTCCCCCGCTTGCGCGGGACTGGAAGTGGATGCGCCACTTAAGCGCGTACCCTTAAAATGGATGACTACCGAAAACCTCGGTAGGGCCGACAGCAATCTAGCATGCCGTCTACCAACTCTCACTCATGGTTGGTGTCGGAGAACATCGAGGCGTCTCACAACCCCCCTGGGCGGAAAACCAGCTAGAAGTGCCCACACCCATGCTGCCCCGCCAAGTCCAACACCTGAAAAATGAGAAGCAAACAGAATGAAAGGAAAATGATGGAAAGGAATTCATGGTAGGGAAGAAACCATCCCAGCATTCGCCTGCCGACGTGGGGAAACCACAAAAAACACATGGGTTAGAGTGGACGTTCACCCGGGATCGAATGCGTGTCGTGGCACCACCTCGCTCGGTGATTAATTCATCATTCATCCATTCTTTCTTGCATCCACTTTAAATAGTCTTTACGTAAGCATTTCCAGTTGTCATTATACATAGAATAGCATACTATAAGAAAGAATCTCATTAGCAGATATCCTAAAAATGTATCACCTGAATAAAAATGCTTAATTAACTGTAAACTTTCTTTACTGAACTAAATACGCTACTCTGTAATAATTGTTCGGCAGCTTGTTGCAAAGCATAATTCCCAAAATCACATCACTACATTATGTTTCTTTTTTATATCTAGAATCTAGTTGCAAGAATCTTTAAGGTTGATTAAGCGTCTTTCCTAATCTAAACATATAAAGTCAAATCATATAGAAATTAATAAATATTAAAAGGTTTAGTTTTTATAAATAAAGCTTTACAATTCTTAATGGTTAATACTATAATCTTTCTTTTGAGTTAAACTAGAGTGTAACCCAGCATAATTGACAAGAAGATCATCTTAAAATGGGTGGAAAAAATGCAAAATTATGAACATTTACATAGTTTGAAGTATTTCAGCAAATGTGTTCCCTTCATAAATGAAGAATGTGGTAATCGTGCACTTAATACTCAATATACTTTTTCAAGGCAAACAATGATTTCGCAATAAGAAATTTTGTATGAGAGGTAAAGGTAAAGGTGCATACTACAGCGGGGCCGAAACCGGGACAGAGCACTGCAATTATTATATAAAATAATTGAGAATGTTGAAATAAAAATGAATGTTGATCCTTTATTAATTTTTTCCGATTAGTAATTTAAATTGTTCATGGAGTTTATTAATAATTAAATTTCATAATATTTTACTACGTGAAGGGCCGCAGCGTCCACTTTTACTTCTAACGTGACCTCTAGAAAGGAAGGATGAGGGAAGAGAAGCAAAGGGTGACCAGACCTCGATGACGACGGGCGCAAGTATGGATGGAGACCCTAACGTTTCCAGATAGAAGCATCTGTCGCCACTCGACCCTACCCACGAGCCCCTAACTCCCGCCGGTTCTCCTCGTGGGGCCCACTTCGGAGAGCACATCCACAACCCAACCTCAACCCTTCAAACACCGTCGCTCGGTCCTACAACCCTGCAACAGATTACTCGATTAACATGAAGTAGATGAGGATAAGCGTTTCTATAAATAGTTTTACAAGAGTAGGGAAAGTCATGTGAGTGTAACACATCAGATTTTTTACATTTCATTAACGGTCGATTTATAACTTTTACACCCACAGTGTACGTAACGACACATGCACCAAGAGGGATCGCTCAGGTGGCTACGTCTGAGACCCCAGTTCTGGAGGTACCGGGATCGATTCCCGGTGATCGCCCACTCTTTTTGTGGTTTTCCTCTGGTGGCTTAGCAAATGGCGGGTGGTATATTCTACCACATTTCTCCTTTCCCCATTTCATCTCTCCCTTTCACGTTTCAGGTGTGTTTTCATATATATGGCTAGATGGCGTGGATACTTTACATTGGATAGATTTATCCCCGTGAACACCAGGGTGCGTTGTCCAGCCCATTAGTGTCGCTTCGTCGCCCTCTCTCGCGATCCTTCGCCTCTACTGCGCGCGGGTATTCAAACTGAAATTATTAGGCAGTTTGCGCGTCTCTGGGGGCCTGTCTGCTGCGGACCTGCGGCCTCCTACGGTTCCTTTACCTCATCCCTGCATCCCGGGGGGCGTAGCCAAATAGATTAAGTAGGTCGCAGTGCGCGAGGGTCTCCCTCGTTAAACACTTCCTACATCCTAACGATACACTGCGAAGAGTGTATTTTTACATTCTCTACCACGTATAGTAAATAGGGGAAGTATTGTATTCCACCCAAAAATTCGATACCGAGATTTTACCGGAAATATATGTTTTGAGACCCCCTGAATCCAAAAAAAGCATTTTTGGAAACATGTCGTGTGTGTGTGTGTCTCTGAACAGCATAACTCAGAAACGAACAGTGGGATAAACACCAAACTTGGTATTTAGGTTCAGTATCTTCCAGAGATGCGATACGAAGGTTTTCAAGAAAATCCCCCCACCCCAGATTACCCTTTACATGGAACATTTTTCCAAACTTTTAATTTTCTCAAAAATGGCTCTAACGATTTTGATTAATATATCATATGTTTAAGATATTTTTATGACAAATGGAATGTATATCTCGAATTTTCTAGGAATGTCTCCAAAAGTATTCTTCATTGTGAGCGACTTTTGCATAACTGGTAAACCATAAGAGATAGACAAAATTTTACTACACAAAAATGTAGATCGCGTTAAAATACACAATTTATGTCATATAGATTTTTTTTGTTGAGTGAACCGTTTTCGAGATAATGTTTATTATTAACTTAAATTTTCCAATTCTTTATACTTTTTTCAAATGGGAATTGGTTATTCATTTTTTTTGTTTTGGATGTGCAAAGAGTATTAATCTGTGCCAAAGAGAATTGTGTTGCACCTAGCAACCAGCTATTAAGAGATATATCTATGTTTAAAGGCTACTGTATTTCTATATTGCCCTTGCAATTACAAAACAAGGTGAACATAGTACGCCTTAAGCGATAGTCAAATATTCTTAGAACTGGTCGCTATGTGTAAAATGCAATTCTCTTTGCATGTCAAAAGACCGTTTCTGCAAATGTTTATCTCGATTAATATGTAATAGATGGAGAATAAGAACTTGTAAAAATAGTTTGTACAAGAGTAGAGAAAGACATGTGAGTGTAACACATCAGGTTTTTTTATTAAAAATTCTCAATATTTCCTCTACTTACTATTGAAAAGTAGTAGACAAAATAAATATACACAGAAAATTGCTCGAAAATACTGGAAACTTCCGAAAGTAACTGTCTATTTGGCTATAGCTGGCATGAGCTGACAAATTACTTCATCAGCTCGCCCACTCCTTTTAGTACTTTCTCTACTTCGTACATTCAGTAAACTGTATTTAATTCCAGCATTTTCCAAGGATGCGACACGAAGATATTCAAGAAAATCCCCCACCCAAAAGTACTCTTCACGTGGAAAAGTTTTTGAAAATTTACATTTTCTCATAAAATGGCTTTTGATTGAGATTAAAATACCATATGTGTAAGATTTTTCATGACAAATGAAACGTTTATCTTGAATTTTCTGGGAACAGCCTCTGAAGCGCTCTTGCTTCTTAATGAGATTTGCCTAATTTGCAAACCGTAAACAACAGACAAAGTCAACATTTACGAGATATTCTTTGTTATTGGTTTGAATTTTCAAATAATTTATACTTTTCTCAGCCACACATCACTATTTTCTCCTTTTTTATTATTTCTTTCTTTTTCGTGTTCATGCAAAGAGTACCGAATTTCAAAGCCATTCATAATGAAAGCTTTTCAAAGCTTTGACAGTCGCTTTAGCTTGCTATAGGTACTTCTTATACCTACGATGAAATGTGTAAATGATTAATGAAGGTTTATCTGTATTAAGAAGTAGTACATAGAAGAATACGCTTTTATAACAGTAGTTCGTGGAAGGTTGAGATGAGAAAGTCAAGTGAGTGCAACACTTCATAAATTTGTTTGAAAGGTGCTAAATAATTGTTGTGCAACAATATAAAGGTATTGAAATCTAAAAACATGTAAAAATGACGCACTTTCATTGAAACCCCTTTTCCATTCTTATAAACAAACATTAGGAACTTGTGAAAATCGAAAGCAAATTCGGCTGAATTCCTAACGTCATAAAATTACGAACTACAAGGAAGACAGTGAAGATCGGTCAAGAAGACGGTGACATGATCAGTTCAATTAAAACTATGTGGAGACGTAACAGACCACATGGCCTAAACCATATCATTATTCCGAAACTAAGCTCCGTTTGGTCATAATAACAAATCGCTCATGAGACAAGGTTTGGATAGTAGTATGTGCCTACATATATTCTTTACTTTTCCACATTATCGCCGTTCACATCTATACACTTGCTGTAACGCTGCACCAGCTTCTTTAATCCCTACTTACTATACGAGAAACACTATTTATATTTTGAGCCTTGGCAACCCTGAATATTGTAGGTGCCATCTGACGTTTCCAATGGAAAGTTTGACATTTTTTCCATAATCTACTTCAAACATTTTGTCAATAGAGCGCCATTTGTTTTGTTTACACTAACTTGAAAATTGTGTGTCAAACAAAAACATGGAAGTAACTCGTGAAAATGTTCGTGCAATGATTTATTACGACTTTCGACGTGGATTATCAAGACAAGAGTGCATCAATAAACTAACTTTCACATTTGGCGACGAAGCTCCATCCTTTGCCATTGTGAAACGCTGGTATAACGAATTTAATCGTGGCCGCCGTTCGCTCAATGGTGAAGTTCGTGAAGGTCGTCAAAAATCAGTTGTGCCAGAAAACATTGATACTGTGCAAAAACTAATAATGAAAGATCGTCATGCAACATATTGTGAGACTGAAGTAACTCTAGGCATTAGTTCCGCCAGCATATATAAAATATTGCATGATTATTTAGCCGTGAAAAAGGTTTGCTCTCGTTGGATCCCACATGATTTGATGCAATCTCAAAAAGATGCTCGTGTCGATTGGTGTACAAAAATGCTCAAGAAATACAATGGCGGTGCCTCAAAAGACGTATATAAGATTGTAACAGGTGACGAAACATGGATCTATGCGTATGAGCCGAAACGTAAACAGCAGTCGACTGTATGGGTGTTTCAAGATGAAGCAAATCCAACAAAAGTTGTTCGCACTCGAAGCACTTCAAAACAAATAGTCGCCTGCTTTTTCATCAAAACTGGCCATGTGGCAACAGTGCCCTAGAGGAACGTAAAACGGTCAATTCTGAATGGTACACAACCATTTGTTTGCCGGAAGTCTTCGGTGAAGTAAGGAAAACCAACAATAACCGTAGGATCGTTCTTCATCAAGACAATGCGAGCGCACACACATCTCGTCTAACAGAGTATTTGAAGGCTCAAAAATCGAATTGATGGGTCATCCGCCATACAGTCGTTTGACACCCAATAACTTCTTTTTGTTCCTGAACATCAAGAATAAATTGCGTGGACAACGATTTTCGTTGGCAGAAGAAGTCGTTGATGCCTCCAAAATCAGGTTTTGGAGGTGTCTCAAGAAGACTGGAATAAATGCTTTGACAAATGGTTCAAACGGATGCAAGAGTGTATTGCTCATAAAGGAGAATATTTTGAAAAACAATAAAGCAGTTTTCAATCAGAAATTACTTTGTTGTAATTATTAGGCTCAAAATATAAATAGTGACCCTCGTAGTAGTCTGCCGGATGGGGCTTGAACCAGGTGGTAACGCTCGTCTAGAGTTATCATCGGTTTGAAATCGTTGTCCACCCGGCCACTGTTTCAAATGCAAGAAGAGCAAATAGTCGCTTGGTGCCAGTTCGGAACTGTACGGAGTGTGGTCAAAGAGTTCCCAACGAAACTCTTGAATCTTCACTTTGGTTTTGACAGCGGTGTGCGGGCGAACGTTGTCGTGCAGGAGGATGATGCCAGACGAAAGCTTCCTGCGAGGTCGATTTTGGATCGCACGTCTCAGTTTGGTAAGCGTTGCACAGTACACATCATCTGTAATTGTATTTTAATGAATGTTCGTGCAATTTAAATCACAGTTACTCTGGTATTGTCAACGGCATTTACTGCTCATGTGATATTTTAAGCACCAAGAGACACCTTGTGTGAGTAATATTTCGCGGTTATTGCGAGGGATCTTTCCGGTAAGCATTTTAGCGACTCACGGCACGTTATGCTACTAGTTTCTTTTTAATTGCAGAAGCAGTTACTTAAAACCTTAAGACTGATGCCGCAGAAGTAAACAGCTATAATAATTCACTTTTTATATTTTCGAGTGCTACGATTCGTAAGTTTCATTCTTCTTAAAACGGTTGGAACTCGCTTCAAAAGCTCAAGTATTAGATCACAGTAAATTTTTCAGTCAATTTAACTGCTGTTTCCTTCACATTACACTCACGCATACCCTGAGATACCACTCATATCTCTACCACTGGAGCAGCTGGCGCACGAGGCAACAGAACGAGATACGAAATAACGACAACTTCAGAAGCAGGTAAAGTATACTGCTTTAAAATTGCCGCACCATCATCGAAACTACTTCACACTATCGCATCATTGCATTGCTTCAAAAGTCATTTGGGTGGCACCTTAAGGGCACCCAAGGTAAAATTTGTAAACCTTGCAGTTTTTATCTAAATGTTTTCAATATGTTGTACCATGCAACACTTAAGAGTGTTTTAAATTTAATGCAAATATTTTAATAGTCTTTAGAAAAAATTATTTTATTTTTATTATACTAATTAAGAAGGTATATAAATCGTAATTTTGAAAAAATAAAAGCACTGCCACATTAATACAAAAAACTGGCATAGAGAATTTTTCTCACTTTTATGTTTGTTTAAAAAAATGTTTAAATATAATTTTTGTGACAATTTATCCTCAGACGTCGATTTAATTATACCATATATTGAGAAACATAAAAATTTAGCATAAATCATATAGCATTGTTTTAAGTTCATTCTCTCTAAGTTTCTCCTGAAAATTTTAACAAGTTGATGATAAACTACGTCGTATGGAACATTTTTAAGCAAAAGTGTAAGAAACATAAAAGTCAAGCAAAAGATATTGGAAGTAAATCCATCAGGCTATGTACTCTTGGCAATGGCACATGTTGAAGCTTTAAAGGGCTCTGGGAGCAGGCTACAGTATATAATTGAGGCTAAATGTTCAAATTATTTTGGAGATAAAAAATAATTTTAGAATTTTTTAATAATGTTGACCATATTTCAGCTATGGGTACCCTTAATCTTGGAGTGCTATTCTTTTGTTTCTCTTCAAATCAAGCAGGAGGTGTGATAATCTAAGCAGGCCTCTCGTGTACTGTTATGTAACTGTTGCAAATGGTCTATTCAAACCATTTCTGTCAACATTTAGCACGATTAACAGGTAGTAGATAAATATAAGTGGTTTGTAGGAATTATTTTTAGAATAGTAATAGAGATTAAAATAAACAATATCGGATAGAGAAAATGTGTATCTGAAACCTGAGAATGTTTAAAATGTTCACTAATAAAATTATTACAATTTTGTAGGAAATATTTTTCATCAATTAGTTTAGGAAAGACTAGCTAGCCACCAGTGAAACCTGGTTACACAAGTTAATGCAATTTCTCGTGAACTTATGCATGCAATTCAAAAGACCTCAGTCTTCTTGCGATATTTTCCTACTTTTACGTCCTTACAATAAGGAATTGAAAAATATTTCATATCGAAAGCCTGAAACTGTAAATTATGTTTTAGCAAGTTCATACATAAAACGTAGGCTAAAAAGACTCAGGTTCATTGAGTGCTTATATAAATTTTCTTGTCTATTTTTTGTTCACAGCAACAAGAACCACAGGTGTGTTTTATGTAGAGAACTTCAGGAATAAATGGCTCAGAATTGTAGAAATAATTGTGTAATTACAAGGTGCCCTTCCTCCCCGTGTTGATTAGCCTATATATCACGTAATTTGGTCTGGATGAGGAAGATGTCTGCAAGCCAGCAACAACAAAACCACTAACCAATTCCAAACGCATTGAGAGTAAAAAAATATAATTCGCAAAGCTCGGTAATTGCTTGAAGTTTCTTTAGTTGGAATTTCATTAGGAAATATTTTTAAAAAGGTTGTTTTGTTTCTTGAGCGCAGGAATGCAGTTGGATGTCTAGAGACACCTGTGAGAGAGAACAAGTGAATGGAGGCAGCCTGCAGGGGTGATTGTTCAAGAACAAAGTGACAAATTAGCAACGGCTCTGCATCCTGGATTCTTTGCTTAACGTTTCCTCATTCCATCGCTAGCAAACATCGTTCTGCTAAAAGTCATGGTTCACGAAATTGTGCTTCTCACAAACAGTTTGCTACGATATATGAATTGTAAAGGCTGGAAGTTAATGAACTGAATACTGGTGTGCGTATTTCACGAGGAAACTCTCCCAAAATAATTTTTTAAAGTTAAGTAAATAATAAATTTCCCATGAAATGCAAGCAATACTAAATAAAAAATATGATGTATTACACTCACATGATTTTCTCTACTCTTGTACAAACTATTTTTACAAACGCTTATTCTCCATATGCTTCATGTTAATCGAGATGATAATCTTATTGCTAATTTTCCTGTAGATGTAAGGGGAATATGGTAGGTTTTAAGCGATAGTCAAATCTTTTAACCGCTGGTTGCTATGTGGCGCATTCCATTCTCTTTTTATGTCCAGTACATAAAAAATGAATAACGAATTTGAGGAAAAAGTATAAGTATTGGAAAATTTAAGGGAATAACAGGAAATATCTCGAAAATGGTTCACTCAACAAATAAAATGTATATGGCATAAATTGTGTATTTTAACACGATCTACATTTTTTGTTTAGTAAAATTTTGTCTATCTCTTATGGTTTACCAGTTATGCAAAAGTCGTTCATAATGAAGAATACTTTTGGAGACATTCCCAGAAAATTCGAGATATACATTTCATTTGTCATAAAAATATCTTAAACTAGGATATTTTAATCAAAATCAATCAAACATTTTCGAAAAATGTTCCATGTAAAGGGTAATCTGGGGTGGGGGCATTTTCTTGAAAACCTTCGCGTCGCATCCCTGGAAGATATTCATTCATTATCTGTTTACCCTCCTCTTATGTAGGACTTACACCCCCCAGGACTTACAAGCGGGTGCCTGGAGTCAGAGGCCCGTCGAGGAGCAGACACTCATGGATCAGACAGAGCATCCAGGATGGGTGATCAGCCCGATGCCTGGTATGGGATGAAGGAAGTAGACGAAACGAAATGTTGATGGAGCAGTTGGTGGAATGAATGGCGGGGGAAACCGGAGAACCCGGAGAAAACCCGCCCAGACGCCGCTTCGTCCACCACAAATCCCACATGCAGATCCCTGGGATTGAACCCGGGCCGCCTCGGTGGGAGGCGAGCGGTCTAACCACTCGGCCACGGCGCCGCCCATCTTTGGAAGATACGAACCTAAATACTAAGTTTGGTGTTTATACGACTGTTCGTTTCTAAGTTATGCTGTTCATAGACACACACACACAGACACACACACAGACACACAGACGGACATGTTTCCAAAATGATTTTTTTGGATTCAGGGGGTCTCAAAACATGTATTTCCAATGAAATCTCGGTATCAAATTTTTGGCCGGAATACCATACTTCCCCTACTTACTCTACGTAGTAGAGAAAGTAAATAGGATGATCATTACAATCCCATGACTTTCTCCACCCACTATGGTATATTTTTATACAGCTTCCCAAAATTCTAACAATAGCTTATTACTTTCTCTACTACGTATAGTAAGTGGGGAAGTATTGTATTCCACCAAAAAATTCGATACCGAGATTTCACCGGAAATATATGTTTTGAGACCCCCTGAATCCAAAATAGCATTTTTGGAAACATTTCCGTGTGCGTGTCTGTGAACAGCATAACTCAGAAACGAACAGTCGGATAAACACCAAACTTGGTATTTAGGTTCAATATCTTCCAGAGATGCGACACGAAGGTTTTCAAGAAAATACCCCCACCCCAGATTATCGTTTATATGGAACATTTTTAGAAAAAGTTAATTTTCTCAAAAGTGGTTCTAACGATTTTGATTAAAATATCATATGTTTAAGATATTTTCATGACAAATAAAATGTGTATCTTGAATTTTCTGGGAATATCTCCAAAAGTATTCTTCATTGTGATCGACTTTTGCATAACTGTTAAACCATAAGGGATAGATAAAATTTTACTACACAAAAATGTAGATCGCGTTAAAATACACAATTTATGTCATATACATTTGAGTGAAACATTTTCGAGATATTGCTTGTTATTCTCTTAAATTTTTAATACTTATTTTCTCAAATGGGAATTCGTTATTCATTTTTTTTGTCTTGGATATGCAAAAAGCATTACTCTGTGGCAAAGAGAGTGGTGCTGCACCTAGCAATCAGCTATTAAGAGATATGTCTATACTTAAAGGCTGCTGTATTTCTACATTGCCCTTGCAATTACAAAACATGGGGAACATAGTACGCCTTAAGCGATAGTAAAATATTCTTAGAACTGGTCGCTCTGTGTAAAATGTAATTCTCTTTGCATGTCAAAAGATCGTTTCCGCAAATGTTTATCTCGATTAATATGAAATAGATGTAGAATAAGACTTTGTAAAAATAGGTTTACAAGAGCAGAGAAAGTCATGTGAGTGTAACACATCAGATTTTTTAAATCTACTTCATGTTAATCGAGATAACCTTTGCAGTAATAGTTTCTTTACAGATTTCATTATATGTATGAGAGAGAGAGAAAGAAAGAGAAAGAGAGAGAGAGATAGAGAGCGTTAGCCAGATGTTTAAAAACGGTGGCTATATACCGGTCTTTAAATTCCATACTCTATGGCATCACAACTGTTTCTGAATGAGTTGAAACAGGACAGTTTTAACTCGTCCTGTTAGCGACAGGACTTTAAAAATGACGAAATATTGTTTAAACCAACAATAAATGGAAATCGCTGGTGACACAAAAACGTTAGTTGAAATAAACTGTGTGTTTTAAAGATACTACACTTATTGTGCCGTACGTTTTTGCTTATCTCATATAGTTTATCTGTTATACAAAATTGTATAAAATTCCTTATGAATGCAGTGGAGTTTATAGACCACATATTTCCAGTAAATTCAATATATATGGCGTTTTATTTGTGGTGTAAATATCTTAAAAATACTTATATTTTCAAAATATTTTGAGAAAGTAAAAACTAACGAAAAATTTTCCATGTAAGGGTAGTTTGGTGGGTGATTATTTTTAAATATTCGTTCGTATCTTTGAAACATACTGAAATAAAATACAAAGTTTGGTGTTAATCCGACTTCTCGCTTTTACTTTCTCTAATACGTGTAGTAAGTAGCGGAAGTATTGTATTCCACCCAAAAGTTCTATACCGGGATTTTACCGAAAATACATATTTAGATGCCCGCTGAATAAAAATCGTTTTTGAAAAAAGTCCGTGTGTGTGACTGTGAACAGCATGATTAAAAAACTAAAAGTCGGATAAATACCAAACTTGGTATTTAGGTTCAATACCTTCCAAAAATGTGACAGGAGGATTTTCAAGAAAATTCCCCACCACAGATTACCCTTTACATGGGACATTTTTCGAAAATGTTTATTTTCCAATAAATGGCTCTAACAATTTTGATTAAATACCATATATTAAAGATATTTACATTACAATAAAATGTATATCTTAAATTTTCTTGGAACAGCCTGTGGTCCACTTCATTCGAAAGGAATTTTCTATAATTTTATATAACTGGTAAACATTAAGCGATAGACGAAAACATACTACACAAAAAATATAGATCTCTTTAAAACACACAATTTATTTCAAATAAATGTTTTGTAACGTAAGCAATTTCCAAAATATCTGTTATTAATGGTTCGATTTGTTCAATACTTTGTCATTCCTTTTAAGTTCCATAGATTCTTAGTTGTTTCTCAGTATTGCATGGAAACAGTATAGAGTTTTAAGGCCGGCATATACGTAGCGTTCAGTTCTTAAACATTTGATTATCGCTGTTCTCTTTGTATCTATGACGAGTGTAATGTAGCTATTTTTGTAAAGGTTTATTTCGATTAAAATGTGTCAGATAGTAAAATAAGCTTTAATAAGAATTTGCATACTCACTAATAAAGATAGAGGGTAGAGAAAGTCACTAGAATGTATCACATCAGATTTTTTAGTTATATGTTGTTCACAGACACACATAGGATGCAAACGCCTTTTTCTATTTTTTTATTGGGGAGCTCATCAAGGCATAAATTTTGATGAAATCTCTGTATCCAGTTTTTTGGTGAAACGTAATACTTTCTCTACCAACGTGATAGAGAAAGTCAAAATGTATTTAATGAACAATGTTTTCGATAATTTCTGATTTTTAAATCATTAGATGAATTTTTATCAAATCATTATTATTATTAATTACTTATGTATTTTCTTACAAGAAGGCAATTTTGAAATAGTCAGAATTAAGAACAATATTTTAAAAGGAAAATATGAAGTTAATAATTTGTATTTCATTTAGAAATTATTGCTTAATTAAATTTATACACGTCTACTTTAATTTAGTTCTTAGTGGGGTTTAAAAATGTAATGTGCAACACAGACTACAATAAAATTCTTGTAAAACATGACAGTAAAACCGAGCAATTACTATGACCAAAATGATTATACTTTTTTAATTTATCTATTCATTGTCGTTTATTTATAAGGGTCTTATTGCGACATACAAATTAGAGAGCAATGAAAAATTGTCAACACAATGTACTATAAGTATTATAACGAATTAATTCAACATAGTATACATTTTACAAATAAATTCTATGTATTTATTTTATGGTCACAGATTGTCATATAGTGCTGTAGAGTGAAGAAACCTAAGAATAGTTTAGATAATTTTCGGGCTATTGAATACTGTTGGAAGATAGGCTATTATATGTACCATACTGTTTTGTTTTTTCCTGTATGTTGGGCATTCTATAAACATGTACTTGATACTTTAATTTCAATGACAATGTTGACATCCGGGTGACGGTTCTTTGGTAAAATGGCAGTATGTGTTAGTCCTGCGTTTCCAATGCGGAGTCTTGATACTTTTGTTTGATCACAGTGTTTTAATCGTATTAATATAGCTAGAGATACAAACTTAGTAGATATTTTTTTGTAATTTGGTTTGGGTATTACTAAGTCATTTATTGGTCCAGCTACGTTTTGTTTTTCATATACGATATGACATCCTGGTAAGCGGTAAACATATTAAGGTCGTTTTGGGAATACTTGGTCGCTTCTGCCGTTGTAAACTCTGCCTTTTGGGAAGCTTTCAATGCAATTGTAGCTTGTTTCCTTCTGTTCTTAACTTAGTGGAATTAGCTGTTGTATGTTCTAGACGATAGCATTGTGTGAATATCTGTCTTTTAAGGCATTTATTGCACTCATACAATCTATAAAATTTATAAAGGGGTTGCATACATATATGTTCTTGCTGGATCTTGAAGAAGAATTTTATTTTTGTATTTGTTTCAGTTTCTGCCCTACGCATGGGCGCCAATTTGAAGAAGGTGTTTTATTGTTTCACGTATGGAAAAACCGATTTGAAGTAGGAGTTCTATTATAGTTCAACTGTTGGGGAGCCGAACCCTTAGTAGTTACAACCGTACGTATAATAAACAGTTTCCTGTAGCCTTCGCCCCAAATGTACTTTCAGGTGGCCTTTGCCCCAACTTTAAAAAAAATTAACTTTTTAATTAAACTGTTTCTTTAAATATTTAATATTTATGTTTGCCTCAGCTGCGTCAGTATTATTTTAGACATGAATATCTTGGCAGGGCGTAATGTGACAAGCATGTAGACTTACGCAGATTATAATTTTTACTTCACTCCTTTTATTAATACTTGATACGACTCAAATAGCACTTCACTGATACAGAGAGCTATGGGATTCTTTTATTTAATACTTGCACTTTTTAACACGTATACTATTTTCGTCTCACACGAATACGTAATTGGTTTCTCGAGGTCACATCTCGCATCCGGTTACTATCACTGTCTGCAGGTAACACGTCTGGTTATGAGCAATGTTTGGAGGCAACTAACTAGATTTCAACCGTCTAAACTTATAAATTTCTGTATTTCAAGTCTCTGATTGGCTAATCCTGCTCCAATAGAATACCTTCATTTAACTAAAGCTTTTTCTGGTTGTTGATCGGCTATTTTATAAACTGTCACTAAAATTACATTATTGTTCCTCCAAGAATCACAAGCAGTACTGTTAAACTTTCTTACTCATTATTGACTCAAGGTTACCTCATTGTTACCTCTTTGTTAGCAACTTTTGACCTATTTCTCACAGCTCCTACATTATTAAATTACGTAATGTATTCGCATAACATTATTACTCATGGATACAATAATATAAGCATATACAATGACTGTTACATACATTTTACAAATTATTACATACACATATTGCTTCAAGGCGGGCTGTAATTGAATTTACACATTATATAACCAGACTGAAATCATTTAAGTGTTAAAAATACTGCCTCACTCTGTGTAAGACTTTGTTTTGTCGCATATAATTTGCATGTGAATGCTGTATAGAAATTTGTCCGTCTATAGAGCATTGTAAACTCAGGGAGTAAGCTCGCAGATGTTAATCAATGTCGGAAATGTCTGTGTAAATCTGATGTGACTAATACAAATTTGTTTTAGTTCGTTGAAATATGATTGGTGAACTTTGTGATGGGTAGCGTCTTAGCTGTTTTGTTCATTTGCATATTGAAAACAGGCAGATCTATTCTTCACAAGTAGTTTTTATGAATCATTATTGAAATGTCTAGTGTTCCCTTAAATATACTAAATTAAAATCTGTATGGTAACGACACACTTTTGTGGGGTGTACGGCTTTAGAAAACATGCATTCAGGAGTCTGGATTGGTCGCTGCTTTAAAGGCTTCAAGGATTATTCTCAGCTAGGTTGTATAGTGTCCAGTAATTTCAGCCTAGCAGCTGAGGCAGAACTGTAAAATATTGAGGCATAATCCAGTTTAGATTATATTAAACCTGCATATGTCATAAGAAGGACTTTAAAGTCAGATCCACAGCTTTTAACTGCAATTGTTTTCAGGATATTAATTCTTCTTGCACAATTTTCGGTTGCTTTTTGTGGTTGTTGATTGGCTATTTTATAAACTGTCACTAAAATTACATTATTGCTTCCAAGAATCACAAGTAGTATTGTTAAACTCTCAAACTCATTATTGCCTCAAGGTTACCTCATTGTTACCTCATTGTTAGCAACTTTTAACTTATTATTCCCACAGCTCCTACATTATTAAATTACGTAATATATTCACATAACATTATTAAACAGGGATACAATAATATAAACATATGCAATGACTGTTACATACATTTTACAAATTATTACATACACATATTGCTTCAAGGCAGGCTGTTATTGAATTTATATATTATATAATTAGACTGAAATTATTTAAGTGTTGAAAATACTGCCTCACCTTAGATTTTCCAATTTAACAGCTATAACTCATATGATGGCTATAATTTAGGAGGCTTTGAGGCAATTGTTTGATGCTTGATGCCGCGATTCAAAGCGACTTGTGTGAAAATAACAATATGGACGATAATAGAGATTCAGTATTTCAAGAAGATTTGCATTCGGAGACGTGGATTATAAAGAAGCAGATTTTGAACAGACATGGAAATTGTTTAAGTTCCATTTAAGTACATTGGTCTTATCGGAGACCTTACTTTTGGAACTTGTTGCCTATTGGTAATGGCGTTAACGCGTATTCTCTTATCGTTGGGTTTCTTGCACTTTTTGGATCTTAATCATTAGATCACACACACACACACACACACACACACACACACATTCATACTCTCATTCTCACTTCCAAACCCTGGGGAGAGTAGGGAGTAATCGTGGCTAGAGAAAAATTCCCACCACTCCCGCAGCCGGAATAGAACCCGAAACCCCTCGCACAGCAGGCACATGCTCTACTGACTGAGGTACGGGGCCAGCCCGCATGGAAAATTGGGTGCGGGTCATTTATTGCTTCCTGAAAAAAAAAATGTGTTTCACTCACATGTTTTTCTCTTTCTCTACTCTTGTACAAATTATTTTTACAAACGCTTATTTTCCATATGGTTCATGTTAATCGAGATATCGAGATGTTAATCTTATTGCTAATTTTCTTGTAGATGCAAGGGGAATTGGTAGGCTTTAAGCGATAGTCATATCTTTTAACAGCTGGTTGCTATGTGAGGCATTCTATTCTCTTTGCATGTACAGGGTACAGGATATAAAAAAAATAATAATGAATTCCTATTTGAAAAAAAGTGTACTGGAAAATTCAAGCAAATAACAACGAATATCTCGGAAATGGTTCACTCGACCAAAAAAACAAACAAAAACAAACAAACAAACAAAAATATATATTACATAAACTGGTGTTTTAACGAGCTCTATATTTTTTGTGCAGTACATTTTTGTCTGTCTCTTACGGTTTACCAGTTATGCAAAAGTCATTCAGAATGAACAGGACTTTTTGGGAATTCCCAGAAAATTCTAGATCTGCATTTCATTTGCCATGAAAATACTTTAAACATGTGATATTTTAATCAAAATTGTTAGAGCAATTTTTCAGAAAATAAAAATGTTTCATATAAAGGGTAATTGGAGGTGGGAGATTTTCTTGAAAATATTTGTGTCCCATCCTTGGAAAATGTAAACTCAAATACGAAGTTTCGTATTTATCCGATTCCCTCCACTCCAGACTGCCCTTTACATGCAACATTTTTAGAAAATTTGTATTTTCTCAAAAATGGCTAAGGATTTTGAATAAAATATCATATATTTAAGATATTTTCATCAGACAAATAAAATGAATATCTTGAATTTTCTGGGAATGTCTCAAAAAGTCCTCTTCTTTCTGAATGGCTTTTCCATAAAGGTAAGAAATAGACAAAATGTTTCTACGCAAAAAATGTAGATCTCGTTAAAATACACAATTTATGTCATATACATTTTCTTGTCGGAAGAACCATTTACGAGATATTCGTTGTTATTTGTTTGAATTTTCCAATACTTATATTTTTTCTCAAATGGGAATTCGTTATTAGTTTTTCTATGTACTAGACATGCAAAGAGAATGGAATGCTTCACATAGCAATCAGCTCTTAAAAGATTTGACTATCGCTTAAAGACTACCAATTCCCCTTGCACCTACAAGAACATTAGGAATAAGATTAATATCTCGATATCTCGATCAATAGGAGTAGATGGAGGGTAAGCGTTTATAAAAATAGTTTGTACAAGAGTAACACATCAGATTCTTTTCACATTCAATACTTACCGATAAGTAGTAGCACACGCTTGATAGTGTGAAACTTTCGACATACGCTATATTCCGAGATTAATTCGTAAAACACTCGAGTGCTATCATTTAATACCAGAGTGCACACTATTATTTCGTATCGTTTATTACAGGTAATCCTGGCAATGAAGTTGTTTATCTACTGATAATTTACTTGGATTATATTATATACTGGAGGAAATGTAATTAACTAATGGATGCCGGCAAGGCCGCCGACTCCTAGCTGCACAAGGCCGGAGAGTCTGTCTCGCACAACATATCATTACGTGATGCTTTATTTATCCTTCTAATTACTATGGCTCTGTCTATTCTTAGTTCATGTAAATGACAGCTGCCTAAAAACACGAGAAAAGAATAACTTTGCAAAGCTATGTCACTGTGTGAATGCGGATAATGAAACGGATACCATACAATCAGCTTAAATTTTGCATAGAATGCAGTAAACCCTAAATATTAACGCAGCACCTTCGTAATTTTCTCTATGAGTTTTCTCTCATAGAAACTTAACGCTATTGTCAAACATGCATGGGAGCGCTATTTGAAGTATAAATTTTTACTTTCTCTACTACGTATAGCAAGTAGGGGAAGTATTGTATTGCACCCAAAAATTCGATACCGAGATTTCACCGGAAATACATGGTTTGTAACCCCCTGAATCCAAAAAAAGTATTTTTGGAAACATGCCCGTGTGTGTGTGAATGTGTGTGTCTGTCTGTCTGTGAACAGCATAACTCAGAAACGAACAGTCTGATAAACACCAAACTTGGTATTTAGGTTCAGTATCTTTCAGAGATGCGACACGAAGGTTTTCAAGAAAATCCCTCCATCCCAGATTACTGTTTACTTGGAAAATTTTTCGAAAATTTTAATTTTCTCAAAAATGGCTCTAACGATTTTGATTAAAATATCATGTGTTTAAGATATTTTCATGACAAATAAAATGTATATCTTGAATTTTCTGGGAATGTATCCAAAAGTATTCTTCATTGTGAACGACTTTTGCATAACTGGTAAACCATAAGAGATGACAGAATTTTACTACACAAAGAATGTAGATCGTGTTAAAGTACAGAGTTTATGTGATATACATTTTTGTTGTTGAGTGAACCATTTTGAGATATTGTCTGTTATTCCCTTAAATTTTTCAATACTTATTTTCTCAAATGGGAATTCGTTATTCATTTTTTGTTTGTTCTGGACGTACAAAGAAAATGGGATGCTCCACATAATAACCATCTCTCAAAAGATTTGACTCTCATTTAAAGCCTACCAATTCCCCTTGCACCTACAAGAAAATTAGCAATAAGATTAAAATCTCGATTAACATGAGGCATATGGAGAATAAGCGTTTGTAAAAATAGTTTGTACAAGAGTAGAGAAAGTCATGTGAGTGTAACACATCAGATATTTAATTATAAATTGTGTTGAATTAATTATTGTCGTGACGTTTATGTTCTCTCAGATTTCTTGTGGTGTTTCTCTCAGGTCATAATGATTTTAAGAATGTTAGCTTTGGAATAAAAATTCATTTCCGTTTTCTAAGAGAAAATGCATTTACTTTATACTAGTATTTGTAATAGTTGCTATTATATGGTTTAATTCTTTAATTTTAAGCGTAACTATTTCTTTAGTTTATTGACGTATCAAACAATATTCCAATAATATTTGCGTCCTCTATGCCGATAAATAGCTTTATATGATCTCGGATTTTCCTGAGAACTTTAAGTGAATTTCAAGTTTTTCTTCCAACATAAACATAAAGTAAACCTAATGCGCTTAACTAGAAACTTAGGAATTAAATAGCCCTAAAACATGTTCGTGAGTGTGTGAATGTGTGAGTCTGTTTGTCTGTCAACAGCATAACTCAGAAACAAACAGTCGGTTAAACACCAAACTTGGTAATTAGGTTCAGTAACTTCCAGAGATGCGACACGAAGGTTTTCAAGAAAATCTCCCCACACCAGATTACTCTTTGCATGGAACATTTTTAGAAAATTTTAATTTTCTCAAAAATAGCTCTAACGATTTTGATTAAAATATCATATGTTTAAGATATTTTCACGACAAATAAAATATATATCTTGGATTTTCTGGGAATGTCTTCAAAAGTATTCTTCATTGTGAATTACTTTTGCATAACTGGTAAACCATAAGAGATACACAAAATTTTACTACACGAAAAATGTAGATCGCGTTAAAATACACAATTTATGTCATATACTTTTTTTGTTGAGTGAACAATTTTCGAGATATTGCTTGTTATTCCCTTAAATTTTTCAACACATATTTTCTCAAATGGGAATTCGTTATTCATTTTTTTTGTCTTGGATATGCAAAGAGTATTTTCTGTGGCAAAGAGAATGGTGCTGCACATAGCAACCAGCTATTAGGAGATAGTCTGTGCTTATATTGCCCTTGCAGATACAAAACAAAGAGAACATAGTAGGCCTTAAGCGATAGTCAAATATGTTTAGAACTGGTCGCTATGTATAAAATGTAATTCTCTTTGCGTGTCAAAAGATCGTTTCTGCAAATGTTTATCTCGATTAATATGAAATAGATGGAGAATAAGAGTTTGTAAAAATAGTTTGTACAAGAGTAGAGAAAGTCATGTGAGTGTAACACATCAGAATTTTTTTGTATAGTACGTTTTCGTCTATCGCTTAATGTTTACCCGTTATTCAAGATTGTACAAAATTCCTTCCGAATGAAAGGAAATCACAGGCTATTCCCAGTAAATTCAAAATATGTGTTTTATTTGTCATGTAACAATGTTTGATGTAAGATATTTTAATAAATTTTTTAGAAAATAAAACATTTCATAAGGGTAGTGGGATTAGGGGGATTTTTTTTGACAATCTTTATGTGGTATTTGTAGAAGATACTGAACCTAACTACCAAGTTTGGCATTTATCCGACTTTTTGTTTTTGAATTATGGTGTTCACTGGCGCACGCGCGCGCACTCACGCATACACACACACACACACACACACACACACATTCAAACAGATACACACGGACGGTTTTCTAAAAATGAATTTTTGGATCAAGGTGCCTCAAAACATGCATTTCCGATAAAATATTAGTATAGAATTTTTGGGTGGAATGAAACACCTCTACCTACTATGTACGTGGAAGAGAAAACAAAAACCAACAATGTTTTTTCCTCGCAAACCATCAGTAAGCCTTATTGTAGGAGTATAACAGTCCTTAGCCAAAGAATACTATTGCGCATATACTACAACAGTTACAAGAAGGTAAATTACGATTTGAAATACATTAACCGACAGAAGGATGACGAAAAAGATATGAGGGATTTAAGGAAAAGTAAGAGAACGCATTGTACAAGTTTTCTTCAGAGGATTTTTTTACTTTCTCTACTACGTATAGTAAGTAGGGGAAGTATTGTATTCCACCCAAAAATTCGATACCGAGATTTCACCGGAAATATATGTTTTGAGACTCCCTGAATAAAAAAAAACATTTTTGGCAACATGTCCGTGTGTGTGTGTCTGTGAACAGCATAACTCAGAAACGAACAGTCGGATAAACACCAAACTTGGTATTTAGGTTCAGTATCTTCCAGAGATGCGACACCCACCCCAGATTACCCTTTACATGGAACATTTTTTGAAAATTTCAATTTTCTCAAAAATGGCTCAAACGATTTTGATTAAAATATCATATGTTTAAGATATTTTCATGACAAATGAAATGCAGAATTTTCTGGGAATATCTCCAAAAGTATTCTTCATTGTGAACGACTTTTGCATAAATGGTAAACCATAAGAGATAGACAAAATTTTACTACACAAAAAATGTAGTTCGTGTTAAAATGCATAATTTATGTCATATACATTTTTTGTTGTTGAGTGAACCATTTTCGAGATATTGCTTGTTATTCCCTTAAATTTTTCAACACCTGTTTTCTCAAATGGGAATTCATTATTCAATTTTTTGTCTTGGATATGCAAAGAGAATCTGTGCTGCACATAGCAACCAGCTGTATTGCCCTTGCAAATAGAAAACAAGGGGAACATAGTACTCCTTAAGCGATAATTAAATATTGTTAGAACTGGTCGCTATGTGTAAAATGTAATTCTCTTTTCATGTCAAAGGACCATTTCTGCAAATGTTTATCTGGATTAATATGAAATAGATGGAGAACAAGAGTTTGTAAAAATAGTTTGTATAAGAGTAGAGAAAGTCGTGTGAGTGAAACACATCAAATTTTTATAACGACATTTGGTTTCTGAACACATAATACTAAGTGAATTTATGAAATTACGGCGGAAAATCCCACGTCCGAGCCATCGAATCTTCCATCTGAAGAATAAGTCACGGAGTTCGTATACGGAGATTAATGAATCTTTCCCAGACCTTATTTGGTCACAAAAAAAAGTTGCGGAGTTGATATCCGCCCGTTAAAACTTCCTCATGGAAATTCGAAAATCAATTATTGAAATCAGCTCTCGTGTCGCACTGGATTTTGCAAATCTGATTTAGCCTTTCAGCCTTTCAGGCCCATGATGCAACAGTTATTATACATAATGGATTTATTATTATTATTATTATTATTATTATTATTATTATTATTATTATTTTTATGACATGGTGAAGAAGTTATTTTGTTGTAGGAGTTGTATTGTAGTTCAACTGATGGAGAGCCGAACTTGTGTAGTTGTATGGTACCTGGTAGCCTTCGTCCCCAAAAATTTAAAAATTGCCTCGGCTGCGTCAGTATTATTGTTAGGGACATTGATTTCTTATCAGGGAGATGGTGCGACTGAAGAATGTAGGCTTACACAGATTATAATTTTTAATTCACTCCTTTTTATTAATTCTTGATACGATTTTAATAACACTTCACTGATATAGAGAGCTGTGAGATCCTTTTATTAATTACTTGCATTTTTAACACGTAAGCTATTTTCCGTCTCACACGAATACGTATTAAATTTCTCGATGACGCATTTCACATCCGGTTAGGAACACTGTCTACAACCAACGTGTCCAGTTATGAGCGCTGTCTTCAAGCAACTGACTTGATTTCTACCGCCTAAAATTTGTAAATTTCTGTATTTGAAGTTTCTGATTGGCTATTCCTAATCCAATAGAATACTTTTATTTAACTTAAACTTTTTCTGGTTGTTGATTGGCTATTTTATAAACTGTCACAAAAATTACATTATTGCTGCTCCAAGAATGACTAGTAGCATTATTAAACCTTATAATTCATTATTACCTCAAGGTTACCTCATTGTTACCTCATTGTTAGCAACTTTTAACCTATTATTCTCACAGCTCCTACACTATTAAATTACGTAATGCATTCACATAACATTATTGAACATGTATACAATAATATAAACATACACAATGACTGTGATATACACTTTTTATATATTTTTACATACACATATTGCTTTAAGGCGGGCTGTTATTGAATTTATATATTATATAATTAGACTGAAATCATTTAAGTGATAAAAATACTGCCTCAGTGGTTCTGGCATTAAATGCTAGGAAACTGATACAATGCTATTATAAAACAAAAAAATCTTTCTGGAAGTCTGAAAAATAAATTACGGTTATCAAGACTTTAAAGGATTGTACGTATTCCATTTGTAAACCTTAGCTTTACAAAAAAATTGGAAATTATGTCTTCAGTAGGCACAGTCTAATCTCCAGTGTATAAATCTCTATCCATACACCTTTCTGTTCTTTCTTTTTTTCTATCGTTTAACATCCTTTAATCGGCGTACTCATATCGGACGATGAATAATGAAATAGGTGAAATTATGCTCAAATGAACCCGGGGTCCACAGAGCTTAAGGACCTGACATTTATCTTTTCAAGACAATGGAGTTTTGCTTCTTGTTTACAGTAAAGTACGAGTTTTCACGGTTTACCCATCTTGTCTTAATTTCAAGACGCTGATACAAATTTCTCTGAATATTGTCATACATTCAGAGAAATTTTGGTTTATTCTGAATGTTTTGTGAAGACTAAATTCCACTGTGGTCATTAATGTGATCATCTTGTTCTTTCCTATGCTAAACATTACAAAATTTATAGGTTTTAAAGTGGGCGACTGTAACGGAGTATATTTTGTCGATTAATTTTAATTATTATTATTAATTAACAAAATTTTTAATTTTTAATCGAAAAATGTATAAAGAATTTTGATATGTTAATTTCACGTTGCTTTCTCTAACCACTATAGTTTATTTTTGTCTCACTCGTTCAATCAATTCTTACAAGAGCTCTCTTCTTCATATTATATTTCCGTTTGAGGAAAAGGTTTATTATACATTTCGCTATAAGAGACAAGCTAAATACTGGCTTTGAAGTTTCATGCCCTTTGCAGGAAAAATGTGCGATAAAATAGCAGAAAATTTAACAAATATGAATACATATCTTGGTGATTTATAACGTTAAATTTTATTTGAGATAAATTGTGTATTTTAACAAAATCTAGACCTACACGGGTGGCCGAGCTCGTTAAAGCACGTACTCGTGAGCAGGAAGTCCGTGGTTCAAATCCAATCAGGACCGTCCTCCCCGACAGAGGCTTTTTGAAGGTTTTCCTCAATCCTAACAATGGAAAATCCCAATTTCGGTTTGGAACGTTTCCTTCCCAAATTTCCTTCCTCAATTATCATTTCATTTCATGTATCATTACTGCCCATCGTCTGTTGTGCCGTGTGTAGTAAGAAAGTATGTTAAACACTACAAAATAAAAGATCTACGCTTTACTTACAATAAGTTTTTTTTATATTTATCAGTTATATAAAATTCGTTCAGAATGAAGAGGACTTCAGAGACAATTGGCAGAAAACACCAGATATCACTTTGTTATTAATGAAAATATCTTAAACATGCCATTTTTATTACAATTATTGGAGAAATTTTTGGGTAAACCAAAATTAAGGAAATGCTGAGTTTAAATGCCAAGTTTGGTATTTATCGCATATCTCGTTTTCATTTTTGAGTTATTCTCGTACACGGGGTCCTTTTTATAAAAATGCATTTTGGATTCAAGGAGCCCAAGGCATGTATTTCCGCTGAAAAAAAATGTATTATATATAATGTTTGAATGGAATACAAACATAGGTGTATGGTATATACAGTAAAAATACATTTTTTATTGTTATTGTATAAATTTATTATACTTTTAATTGACCTTAGCCTGGCCTAGGCAAGTTTTTAATGTAGAGTCAACTGAAACATTCAATGCCACAACCGGGATTTGAACACGGTTCTCCCGCTTTCCGTGCGGTTGCTCTAATGGTTAGAGGTCTATTAAAAGGTCTAAGGTCTATTAAAAGTGTAATAAATTTATACAATAACAATAAAAAAATTAAAAACTCTGAATAAATTATGCACCCAGCGCTGAAGTACTTGCAATAAGCAGGTCGCCGCTAAGTTTGTCATCTCGATGGAGATGCCTTGGTAGGTATGTCTGGGAAACAATTGAGTCGATTGGGGAATTCGATGCCCCACCTGCATGTTGTCACAGTAGCTCAATGGTTAGAGCAACCGCACGGAGAGCGGGAGAATCGTGTTCAAATCCCGGGTGTGTGGCGTTGAATTTTTTAGTTCACTCTACATTAAAAATACATTGTATAAGTATGAAGACTTAATGTACATTATTTTCGAAACATGGAAACAATGCTTCTAGGTATCATGCTTCTAGGTAGAAAGACAGGCCCCTCAGCTAAATAAACAATAATGTAGAAGCAATTGAAGAAGCCCAAAAGTCTGTACTTCAGTATCTCTGATAAAAGAATAAAATAAAAAATCGGATGTGTTACACTCACATGACTTTCTCTACTCTTGTACAACCTATTTTGACAAACGCTTATTCTCCATATGCTTCATGTTAATCGATATATCGAGATGTTAATCTTATTGCTAATTTTCTTGTAGATGCAAAGGGAATTGGCTTTAAGCGTTTAAGAGCTGGTTGCTATGTGGAGTATTCCATTCTCTTTGCATTACCAGGACAAAAAAATGAATAACGAATTTGAGAAAAAGTATAAGTATTGGAAAATTTAAGGGGAAAACAAGCAATATCTCGAAAATGGTTCACCCCACAAAAAAAATGTATACGACATAAATTGTGTATTTTAACGCAATCTACCTTTTTTGTGTAGTAAAATTTTGTCTATCTCTTATGGTTTACCAGTTATGCAAAAGTCGTTCACAGTGAAGAAAACTTTTGGAGACATTCCCAGAAATTTCGGGATATGCATTTCATTTGTCATGAAAATATCTTAAACATACGATATTTTAATCAAAATCGTTAGAGCCATTTTTGAGAAAATTGAAATTTTCGAAAAATTTCCATGTGAAGGGTAGTCTGGGGTGGGGGGATTTTCTTGAAAACCTTCGTCTCGCATCTCTGGAAGATACTGAACCCAAATACCAATTTTGGTGTTTATCCGACTGTTCGTTCCCGAGTTATGCTGTTCAAAGACACACACACACAGACACACACACGGACATGTTTCCAAAAATGCTTTTTTTGGATTCAGGGATCTCAAAACATGTATTTCCAGTGAAATCTCGGTATCGAATTTTCGGATGGAATACAATACTTCCCCTACTTACTATACGTAGTAGAAAAAGTAAAAATTTAAGTGCCCCAACTTTGGAATTTGGAAGCTTCCCACGTATGTTAAGATTCTTCTTAATTTAGGATGTATGTTTCAACCGCTACATGCGTTCTTGTCCCTTAATCGTTTGCCTTTATCAATGTCTTGTATTAGTTTATCACTTGACTATGATTACCTCTAATCCGTGTTATATTCGACTTTTAAACCATCAAATTAAAATAAACTGTAAGTACACGATTTGTGTTACCCCCTGTATCAGACAACTCGAAGCTATTACCAGCATAATCGTACAGTGCTTGAAGGTAATCCCCCGAGGAGAATGTGGAATGAAGGGAAACCTGTTCCAACAGGAGAGTCCGGGTGAGGCGAGGGGAAGACCGTACACTACACCTGGAAAATCAACAACCTCAAATAACATTTAATTTTCCTAAATAAGGCTGGATGTAAGACATCCACACACAAGATTAAAACAAAAGAGACGTTGTCTTCACTAAGCGCATCGTACGGTTTTACTTGTACCGTGTGAGCCAAGCTTCTTGTGAGCAAATTTACTGCCTAATGATTGTGCAACGTGAATACGTTCAAATATGCAAGCAATAGAAACAGCTCTTCTTCTTCTTCTGCTTATCCTAGACTTCCATCCTATTGTAAGGCGATGTCTTTTATCCCTTTTTAGGTCCTCTAATTGGTATATTGTGTCACAGGAATAAAAATATGTTTTACATTCACATAACTTTCCCTACCTATTATCGTTTATTTTTATATAACTCCTACAAATTATTCCAACAAAAATGTTCTATCTACTTCATATTAGAGATTAACTGTTGCAGAAATAGTCTCATTGCACATTTCATTGTGTTTACGAAGGCGATAGAGCAAGCCGAATCAATAGTACCACGTTTAAACATCAGGTCGCTATATGCTGGCCTAGAAATTACATGACATCGCCAAAAATAACTGAATAGCGACAACACATTAAGAATGACCAAGTAATTAAACAGTCAAACCACTAACAATGGATATCCCGAAAATAGCTAATGCCACAAGATAAAATAATCTGATGTGTTACAATCACATGACTTTCTCTACTCTTGTACAAACTATTTTTATTCCCCATATGCTTCATGTTAATCCAGATGTTAATCTTATTGCTAATTGTCTTGTAGATGCAAAGGGAATTGGTAGCTTTTAAGCGATAGTCAAATCTTTTAAGAGCTGGTTGCTATGCGGAGCGTTCCACTCTCTTTGCATGTCCAGGATATAAAAAAAATCTGATGTGTTACACTCACATGACTTTCTCTACTCTTATACAAAATATTTTTACAAACGCTTATTCTCCATCTACTTCATGTTAATCGAGATAAACATTTGCAGAGTCTATCTTATTGCTAATTTTCTTGTAGATGTAAGGGGATAATATATTTACAAGGGCAATTTGGAAATACAGTAGCCTTTAAGCACATACATATCTCTTAATAGCTGGTTGCTAGGTTGCAGCACTATTCCCTTTGCCACAGATTAATACTCTTTGCATATCAAAGACAAAAAAACGAATAACGAATTCCCATTTGAGAAAATAAGTATTGAAAAATGTAAGGGAATAACAAGCAATATATCGAAAATGGTTCACTCAAAAAAAATGTTTATGACATAAGTTGTGTATTTTAACGCGATCTACATTTTTTGTGTAGTAAAATTTTGTCTATCTCTTATGGTTTACCAGTTACGGAAAAGTCGTTCACGATGAAGAATACTTTTGGAGACATTCCCAGAAAATTCAAGATATACATTTTATTTGTCATGAAAATATCTTAAACATATGATATTTTAATCAAAATCGTTGGAGCCATTTTTGAGAAAATTAAAATTTTCGAAAAATGTTCCATGTAAGGGTAATCTGGGGTGGGGCGATTTTCTAGAAAACCTTCGTGTCGCATCTCTGGAAGATACTGAACCTAAATACCAAGTTTGGTGTTTATCCGACTGTTCGTTTCTGAGTTATGCTGTTCGCAGCCACATACACACACACAGACACGCAGACACACACGGACGTGTTTCCAAATATGTTTTTTTTTTGGATTCAGGGGGTCTTAATACATATATTTCCGGTGAAATCTCGGTATCGAATTTTTGGGTGGGATATAACATTTCCCCTACTTACTACAGGTAGTAGAGAAAGTAAAAGGTTGTTTGAAAAGAGTTGTGTATTTTAAAATAATTTAAAAAAATTTTGTTGTACGCTTTTGCTTATCTCTTATGGTATTCTTTTTCTTCTTCACTTCAAGGATTAGGCATTACACCTGTTCCGTCTTCGCATTTCTTCTTCTTCTTTTTTTTATTCCATCTCTTTCTTGGGCGTCCGATGTCTCTTTTTCTTAACGGTTTATATTTATTAGTTAATTGTTGTATACTTTATTCAATCATGCGATTCATGTGCTCTTTCCGAACAATGTTTATTTTCTTCAATTTTATCATATAATTTATAAATATTCAGTTCTTCTCTAATTGTTTTATTTCTTATTAAGTTTAATCTAGTGCATCCTTTAGTTCTCCGTAAAAATCTCATTTCCGCCGATTGAATTTTACTTTTGTTCTTTTCTTTTATTATCCAAGATTCGTTGCCTACATGATCATCGGGATTGCCATGGTCTTGTAGAACTTTTTTTTGTTTCTTTCCTTGCTCTATTTTCTAGGGTTGTTTTTATTGTTCCACATATTTGTTGAAATTTATTTATCGTATTATCTATACCCTATCCACATCGAAAATTATGTCACAATTAAAATTCATGAGTTGTTCCAGGATATTATTTCCAATCCATATTTTTGTTCCCACTGGGCATTTTCCTTGGTGAGCCATTACTTTGGTATTTTTTAAGGAAATCTTTAAAGTATATTTCAGGATACACTTCCTTCTACCATGTTTTTATAAGATCATCTATATATATATATATATATATATAAAATAAGGTGGGTGAAAGGCTAGATCCTTGTCTTACTCCTTAATTTGTTATTATTGGTTGTGATTTTGTAGTGCCTGTGTTTATAATATCTTTAGTGTTTGTATATGTAATTTTAATTACCTCTAAGATGTATAGAGGATATCCCGATTGTCCATTATTTTCCATAAAATAGTTCTGTCCATCAAGTCAAATGTTTTTCAAAGTCTTATGGTTTACCAGTTATAAAAATTCCTTCAGAATGAAGAGGGCTTCAGGGGCTATTTCCAGAAAATTCAAGATATAGGTTTTATTTGTCATGTAGTTAAAATTTAAAAAAAAATCTTCCATGTAAATGATGGTTTATAGTGGGAGTATTTTCTTGTAAATCTTTGTGTCGCATCCTTCATAAAAGACCTATTGGTATTTAGTGGACATTCCGATTTTGGGGTTTCCTGTTCACACATAGAGACCTTTTTCTAAAAATACTTTTTTGGGCCTCAAAATAAGTATTTATGGTGAAATCTCGATATCCAATTTTTTGGTAGAATGCAAATACTTCTCTACCTACTGGGTATATGTTAAAGAAAGTACAAATGAGTATTATGGTTAATGCTTCAATTATTTTAGTTTCTATTCCATCTATGTAGAGGAGCATTGTATTCCACCCAAAAATTTTATGTTGAATGAAGTCCACTGAAACTCAAAATATTGCATTTTAGGTCCGAACATTTTAGGTCTGTGAACAAATGGAATATCTGACGAAATGTCATACTTGATCCTAAGACTGTTTCAGCACGTCAGGTGAAAATTTTCAAGACGATTACCATACTCTTTTCGAAGAATCATTTTGTTATTTTTCGTTTTCTCAAAAAGGGTTCTACCAATTTTGATTAAAAATAATCATTTTCAGTAATGCTTGTGTCAAATTGTTTTCTGTGAAGAGCCTGCAAAGTCTTCATCATACTGATTGAATTTCGTGTAATTTTGTATGACTAGGAATTCATGAGATAGACAAAGCTTAGAAAATACAAATACAGATTTCATTATAACACACAATTAGTTTCAAATACCTTTTTTGTAATATTGTTAGCCGTTTTCAATATAATCCATTATGTTGAGATACTCGATTCGGATGAGAAAGTATAATGCGCATAAGGGTATTTCGCCGTGCTCAAACGCTGAGAGTAGTGGCACGGAGACCGCAGATCTGTGATTTCAGACCGGCCAAGACAATGAATTGTTGAGGTCTGATTCAACTTTCCAAAGAATTACATGCTAGAAAGTTTCCACTTTCCCAAGTACGTCATCTGACGGACATGGCTGAGAGTTTGCGAACCTTCTTTTTTACTTTCTCTACTACATATAGTAAGTAGGGGAAGTATTGCATTCCAACCAAAAATTCGATACCGAGATTTCACCGGAAATACATGTTTTGAGACCCCCTGAATAAAAAAAAGCATTTTTAGAAACATGTCCGTGTGTGTGTGTGTGTGTGTCTGTGAATAGCATAATTCAGAAACAAACAGTCGGATAAACACCAAACTTGGTATTTAGGTTCAATATCTTCCAGATATGCGACACAAAGGTTTGCATGAAAATCCCCCTTTACAAGGAACATTTATCGAGAATTTTAATTTTCTCAAAAATGGCTCTAACGATTTTGATTAAAATATCATATGTTTCAGATATTTTCATGACAAATAAAATGTATATCTCGAATTTTCTGGGAATGTCTCCAAAAGTATTCTTCATTGTGAACGACTTTTGCATAACTGGTAAACCATAAGAGATAGACAAAATTTTACTACACAAAAAATGTAGATCGCGTTAAAATACACAATTTATGTCATATACAGTTTTTTTGTGTGTGAACAAGATATTGCTTGTTATTCGCTTAAATTTTTCAATACTTATTTTCTCAAATGGGAATTTTTTATTCATTTTTTTATGTCCTGGACATACAAAAAGAATGGAATGCTCCACATAGCAACCAGCTCTTAAAAGATTTGACTATCACTTAAAGCTTACCAATTCCCCTTGCACCTACAAGAAAATTTGCAATAAGATTAATATCTCGATTAACATGAAGCATATGGAGAATAAGCGTTTGTAAAAATACTTTGTACAAGAGTAGAGAAAGTCATGTGAATGTAACACATCAGATTTTTAGAAAAAGGTTTGTGTATGTCTGTGAAGAGCTATAACTTAAAAACGAAAAGTCGGTTAAGCACCAAACTTGGTATTTAAGTTCAGTATCTTCTAAAGATGCGACATTCAAGAAAATCTCCCACCCCAAACTACCATTTACATAGAAAATATTTTGAAGCGGTTTCATTTTCTCAAAAATGGCGCTAACGATATTTGACTTAAATGCTATATATTATATATATTTGCATGACAAATAAAGTGTATATTTTGAATTTTCTTTGATTGGCCTGCGAAGTCCTATTCATTTGGATGGAATTTTATATAATCCTGTATAACTGGTAAACATTAAGTGATAGACGAAAACCTACTCCACAAAAAAATGTAGATCTACTTAAAACACCCAATTTATTTCAAATAATTTTTTGTAGCATCAGCCATTTCCCAGGTATACATTATTAATGGTTGAAATTGTTCAATTCTTTTTTATAATTCTTTTAAAATCCTGTTGACATTCTGTTGTTTATCGCGATGCATTGAAAGAATGTGGAGTTTTAAGGCCAGTATATAGCCTCCAGCTCTTAAACATTTGACTGTCGCTATTAAATTTGTATCTGTAACAAAATGTGTAATGTGTTTTTAGGTATTTCAGCAAAGGTTTATCTCAATTAAAATAAAGTAGATAGGATAATAAACTTTCGTAAAAATATTTGTATATACACTAATAACGATAGAGGGCAGGGAAAGTCATGTGATGTAACAGATCAGATTTTTTCCCCTTTCTATCACAAGAGCTATTCACCACGGTTAAACAATTTGAGTGTTGTTTATTCATATTGTATGTCACCAGGCACTTGCTCAAGTTAAACCAATTTCTATTATTTATGAGGGAAAACAAGGATTTAACAACCACTTTAATGCTATAATATATTATATAATAAATATATGTCATTGTATTAGAGAAAGTTACTTGAATGCTCACATCTGATGCTTTAGTGCGTACTGTGCTTTTAAAGACAAACATTTAAGGGTTCCTTCTTAATTTTTAGCACACATCTGAGTAATGGAGGCAGAATAGAACATACTTAACTGTCCATCTTACAGAAGTATTGAGACAGTAGTTTTAACACTTAAATAATATCAGTCTAATTATATAATATAAAATATACTCACAGCCCGCCTTGAAGCAATATGTGTATAAATAATATATAAAATGTAGGTAACAGCCATTGTATAATGTGTATATTATTATGAACATGTATAATAATGCTATGTTAATGTATTACGTAATTTAACAACGTAGGAACTGTGAGAATAGAAGCCGAAAGTTGCTAACAATGAGGTAACCTTGAGGCAACAATAAATTAGAAAGTTTAATAATGCTACTAGTAATTCTTGAAACAATAATGTAATATTTAAAAGAGTTTATAAATAGCCAATCAACAACTAGAAAAAACTTAAGTTAAATAAAAGGATTCTATTGGAGTAAAATTAGCGAATCAAAGATTGAAAACAGTAAATGTACGAATTTAAGTGGTAGAAGCCAGACAGTTTACGTATTAAAAAGTGCAATTAATAAATAATCTCACAGCTCTACAGTACGATATATCAGTGAAGGGTTATTTAATCGTGTGAAAGATTAATAAAAAAGAGTGAAGTAAAAATAATAATTTGTGTAATCGTTCATTCTTTAGCCACACCATCCCTGCTAAGAGATACATGTTTCTACAAATTACTACTGACGCAGCCGAGGCATACAAATATAATATTTAAATAAACATTCAAATTACAAAGTTGATTTTTTAAAAGTGGGGCGAAGGCCAACGGGAAAGTATACGTGGGGCGAAGGCCAACGGAAACATTGCAACGTGCGTGGTCTAAACAATTTCAAGTTTGGCTCTCCGACAGCAGCAATACATCAACTTCAGTGTCCATCTTACAGAGTTTAATGCCCATATCTGGTGAGAATGAAATCTTGTAGTTCTCAGTTTTAGAAGTTCATTATTTTCTCATGTGGAGCATCGTTAGAAGAGAATCACTTTTGAGCATATATAGATTTGTGTTTACTTACAAGGAATCTGAAAAGAAAGACAGAAATTGCTATCTATGTAGTGTTCATGGAAAAAACCTCACTCACATAGCCATGAACATTCAAACAGTGTCAAAATCCTTATTTTTAACGAAAACAATCTAAAAGTAACTTTATTAGTCAACTTTGTTGTATAAAATATAAAATTCAGTGTCTTATAACTTTATAGCAAGGTTCATTTATAGTAGAAGTAGTGTCTAGAAGCCTGGGATTTGATTTGAATCTCTATCCAGTAACTCACGAGCTTTGATTTTACAATACTTTAATTTTAATTTCTTTGAGCCTGTTTTATTGACATAGTTTTGCTTCCTCATCATATTATTTGCTTTAGCTAATTTAATTTACAGTAATGCTTTTTTGAACATTGCTCCACTTTTCGCTTTCATTCCCTGAAGGACCTCGCGTTTGCTTTTGTGATTAAGTGATTAATTAGCCTCACATTCTTTCTTAAAATTAATATTAAGCCAACATTTCGTCCTTGGAATCCTCTATCAAGCACGACCAATGGTACGCCATTTTTGTATGGTTAACTCCTAGTTAGCAATCTAATCGCTACTCGGATATGGTGGTTACTATGGGAATAACTCCCAGTAAGCTCTTAATTGAAGATTGTAATGCAATCATCTGGACGTATTGTGTGTAGGAAAGTGGAAAAGACAGTTTTATATGGCAAAGCCTTTTCCTACCTTGTTAATAAGCTAAGTCCGTTATTTAACTTGAGACTATTCTAGGTGTATTTATCACGATTTTCTTAAAGTGAATGGAAGAATGATCCTGTTTAATAACAGTGGTATAAGTATGTAGAGTACTTATGAATTGATAATGTGCAGAGAAAATTATGTGTATAATACTTATTTTTTTGTTTAAGGTAATACAACTATTAAAATCCAAAAATCTACAGTTTTCTTCCGATTGCTTTGACTATTTTACCATAAACTCATAACATAGAGCATATAGTGCACGCAACATTTTAACTCGCTATGTCAAACCATTTTTAAGATATTAACTTATTGATTCATAATTAATCACTTATTAATATGGTGATATAAATGTTCTTACGTTTTATTCTATCGCTCCCAAATTTGTAATTTGAGCTTAGTATACAAACTTAAAGAAATTGTTGTGCAGGCATTTCTTATTTTAATTGTTTAAGAGCAACAAAAATGTTTATACATTTTTCAACCTTTTCGATATAAGTTAACAAAAATAATAACTAGTACAAAACAACTTTTAAATTCGTAATCCCTGAAGCTCGCTTGAAAATTTCAAGCTAATCAGTTATGTAGTTGAAGTAGGTTCATTTTAGGTGTTGTATTGTAGTTCTTATGCTGGGGAACCGAACTTGAAGTAGTTGCAACCGCACATATGGTAAAAAAGTTTCCGGTAGCCTTCGCCCTAAATGTACTTTCCGATGGCCTTTGCCCCAAATGTTTAGAAAATATTAACTTTGTAATGTTGACTGTTGCTTTAAATATTATATATTTATGTTTGCCTTGGCTACATCAGCATTTATTTTTAGAGACATGAATGTCTTAGCAGGGAGTGGTGCGACTGAAGAATGCAGGCTTACATAGATTATAATTTTACTTCACTGCATTTATTGTTTGACACGATTTAAATAACACTTCACTGATATAGAGGGAGAGAGCTGAGATTTTTTTATTAATTACTTGCACCGTTTAACACGAAACTATTTTTCGTCTCACACTGAATACGTATTAAATTTCTTGAGGACGCATCTCGCGTCCGTTTAGGAACACTGTCTACAACCAACGCGTCCAATTATGAGCGCTGTCTACAAGCAATTGACTTCTAGATTTGTAAATTTTGCTATATTTCAATTTCTGATTGGCTAATCCTAGTCCAATAGAATGCCTTCATTTAACTAAAGCTTTTTCTGGTTGTTGATTGGCTATTTTATGAACTGTCATAAAAATTACATTATTGCTTCCAAGAATCACAAGTAGTATTGTTAAACTTTCAAATTCATTATTGCCTCGAGGTTACCTCATTGTTACCTCATTGTTAGAAACTTTTAACCTATTTTTCTCACAGCCCCTACATTATTAAATTACGTAATACATTCACATAACATTATTACACATGGATACAATAATATAAACATATGCAATGACTGTAATATACAGTTTTTATATCTGGTTACATACACATATTGTTTTAAGGCGGGCTGTTATTGAATTTATATATTATATAATGAGACTAGAATCATTTAAGTGTTAAAAATACTGCCTCAAATTGTGGTCCAAAGAGCAACTTGAATGCTGAAAAACGCTGAAAATAGAAGTTTAAAACAAATGAGTTGAAAATTCAACGCGGTGCTTTACCTATACAGCACACGACCGATTAAATATCCATTTGCGACTTTAAATTGTTGATATTAAAAAGTCAATTATGTGCATGAAAGTACGAGTTATAGGTATAATGAAAATGCAAAAGCAAACAGTCGAACATTTTCACAGTTTTTACTAAATTTCGCAGTTACATCGCCTTAAAATAAAATGAAGCTCTTGAAAGTGTGCGCCAAAATAAAAGGTAACTCACGAAACTGTTATTGCAATCTATAAACCAAATGAATGTATAAACTGTGTAAAATAAAATATACAGAATAACTAAGCTTTAGTTTACACGGAATGCAGGTAAGGTGAAGACATAGCAGGTGTCTATGACAAAAGCCTGTTCCCATAACTCCCGAGAAAGTGAACAACCTTTAAACAAAGAACGGGATGAAAGAGGTGCGCCTGGCAAACTCGCCAAATAGATGAGCTGTAAAACATGATCCTGTAGAAACAATTTTGGCTGCTTTTAAGTGCGTACTTCCGGTGCACCCTCTAACGGCTACAATGGGAATGGGACTATGTGAAGATTGCTTGTGATTTGTTCTCATAGTACCTGAAAATCTTCCGTCCATTAACAAACACTTCCAAAAGGTCCGAATTTTATTGCCCCGTTGCCGTTGTAAACTCGGGCTTTCATCTCGGATCGAAACACCAGATAAGAACGACTGAAATTCATTCAACTTTCTTTGAACTGTATGGCATCTTTATGACAGGTTTAGTGACTAACTTTCACATCGGTTTCCCAGGAAAACTTGAAAAAGGGAGACAATTCAAGCCAAGAATAGTACTGAGTGCCGCGGTACCATATGTTTTCTTGTGGCAAACAGTATACAAACATTATTGTATACTCCGTTACCTATTTCTTTCAAATATTTGCCCTTTAAGGTGAACGACATGAGTAAACTTTCAAGAATTCTAAACAGAACACATTCTGGCGCTCTTGTGCATTAATAAATAAAATCGGATATGGTACACTTATAGCAATTTCTCTACCCATTATAATTTTACCGATTTACCTTATGTGATACGTCATTAATTTTTCTTTATGTTTTTTTATAAATAATTTAAAAATTGTAAGTTTCACTTACATTTATATCTTGGCGGTTGCTTAAAAGATGTGAAAGCAAGTCAGCTGTTTATGTATCAAATCAACGAGTCATATAAAAAATATAGAAAAGGAAATAAATGTGATGTGTAGCACAAACTATTTTTACAAACGCTTATTCTCCATATGCTTCATGTTAATCGAGATGTTAATCTTATTGCTAATTTTCTTGTAGATGAAAGGGGAATTGGTAGGCTTTAAGCGATAGTCAAATATTTTAAGCGCTGGTTGCTATATGGCGCATTCCATTCTCTTTGCATGTCCAGGACACAAAAAAATGAATAACGGATTTGAGTCGAAAATGGTTCACACACCAAAAAATTGTTTATCACATAAATTGTGTATTTTAACGCGATCTACATTTTTTGTGTAGTAAAATTTTGTCTATCTCTTATGGTTTACCAGTTATGCAAAAGTCGTTCACAATGAAGAATACTTTTGGAGACATTCCCAGAAAATTAGAGATATACATTTCGTTTGTATTAAAAATATCTTGAACATATGATATTTTAATCAAAATCGTTAGAGTCATTTTTGAGAAAATTAAAATTTTTGAAAACTTTCCATGTAAAGAGTAATCTGCGGTGGGGAGATTTTCTTGAAAACCTTCGTGTCGCATCTCTGGAAGATACTGAACCTAAATACCAAGTTTGGTTTTTATCCAACTGTTCGTTTTTGAGTTATGCTGTTCACAGACACACAGACACACACAGACATGTTTCCAAAAATGCTTTTTTTTGGATTCAGGGGGTCTCAAAACATATATTTACGGTGAAATCTCGGTATCGAATTTTTGAGTGGAATACAATACTTCCCCTACTTACTATACGTAGTAGAGAAAGTAAAAAGGGGAAAAATGATTATATTCTGCCAGCTTCAAAGCTTTACATATGGCGACATAGCACGGTTTTTAGCACGAGGTAAATAAAACGTGCATATTTCAAAAGCGTCTAGCGCTATAGAAAGTTACTTGGCACAAACTACATATATATATTTCAATTGGCTCTACTTTTTTTGCAGTAAATTACTGCTTATCTCGTAACTTCTCCTAATTATGCAAAATTATAAAAGCATTCAGTTAGAATGAAGAGGAATTCAGAAGCTATTCACGCAATTAAATATTTGCATTTTACCAGTCAAATCTTTATTTTAGAAGGATGACACAATACATCTTTAAAGCAGCTTTTGAGAAAATAAAAATTAATGAATTTTTGTTATTCATTTAACAGCAGAATTGTGGTGGAGATATTTCGTAATAGTAAATTATGATAAAAGCGTTAAAATAAAACCAGTTTTAACATGTGTGGCATATACTATTTTTTAAACAGCGCTCGATTTTGTAAAATATAAATAAAATAATATTATATTGATTCCTGAAACTAAGAGAAATCACGTTTAGAACGAGATCCACTCACGCGTATAGCTAGATTCTAGAAATAAGAGAAATGACGTTAAAACCGAGATCAACTCTCGTGTACAGCGAGATGTTTTGTTATTCGCTAGCAGGCATGTTCAATGAAATTATTTTCAGTATGTTTTGCCTTCCACTAGGCAATGAAACGATTAAATGCTATATCATATTACTTTCTGGATTTGTTGAGTAAGTAGTTCTAGTGTTATTCTTTCTGCTGCTTCTGTAATTTCACCTGATTCTTTCATTTCAGTTTCTTCTGAATTCATAATTACCGCCTTTCAATCGTTATGTAAGTTATACTAGATAAAAGAATAACGTTTTAAATCAAAGAAAGCACGCGGCTGCCAATATAACGTGTACGTTAACTCCACAATGAATTGAGATAAATTGAAGTATGACGATTTGTATTGTGAACAGATAGTGCTGCCGCCATGAGAAATTAATCATGTAAACAGACATCATGAATAGTAAAACTAATCCAACCTAGTCGAGTTATTAAACATGTGCAAATACAAAGGGTAATTGCCGTGTAATTGGACTTACAACCAAAGCCGGTCACATGGAGTGGTATAAAATTTTTATCACAGTAGTGCGATAATATAAAGCTTTTAGTTTGTATGCACTGTGTTAAAAGTTCTACTTTTAGGCCATGCTGTCTAAAAAAAGTATTTTATCGCATCCTTGAAAGATGCTGGACTTACGTAACAATTCTGGTATTTATCGGACTATGCGCTTTCCCTTATATATATATATATATATAGGTTTTATATAAAAAAGATTTCCTAGGTTCAGGGGCCTTAAAAGTTTTATTTCTAGTAAACTATCGATAACTGACTTAAAATGTTCAGTACTAAAGTGTCAACCCCCGCCCCCCCCCCAAATCATCTATTCTATACACGCGATTTTTCAGCATTGTCATCCAATTTGTTCGTACAGGCGACCCAGATGACTGCATTAGTCATAGTAAAAAATCTCTACTATTTTATCATTGCATTACGTAGGACTACTGTTTAAGTTATTTTATTTAAAACTGTTTTGGTATTGTCAAGTGTTTGGCTTTAGCTACATTTAGGTTTGATTGCTACATCAATCTAACCGACATGCGTTTGTGTGTTATTAATCCTATACTTCGTATATTATTATTATGTTTATAGCATGAATACCTATTCAGATGTGTTTTGTTTACGATTGGTTATGGTGGCGAGCTTCTAAGAAAAGGTTCAGAGTTCCAATTCCGTGCAGAGTTTTATATCTGTATTACATACTGTAGTTTAATAAACACGTATGTACGGAGCCACAACTCTTAACTGATTAAAATGTGTACAACTCCCCCTGCAACACACAACTAACACTACCGGCGCGCCGTGCACCACTATATCACTTCAAGAAATAGATGGAGATCCGGAAACACCTCTCGGAAAATTGCTAAACCGATTTGAACAACTTCTTCAATGAAGGGTACTCCAAACCTCTTGTCTAATACAAGCTATCGCTTTGTAAAAATCTTATACTTTTACAAAAAATTCAATATTAATGTATTTATTCAATTAGTTCATATGCCGTGTATTTGATATTAACCAGTAACGTATAGCAGTGCTTCAGGTTTGACCAATCATGGTGGTTTATTTTATATTATGCTTGCAAGGATCTTATTTTATCGGATAAAGCGTCAGTTCGTTATTGAACAGTAATAGTATAAGTATAAAATTCAGTCTAAGCCACTTCAGTTGGTAGCATTGGTTAGTATTCCGTAACACATTAGATTGTTCATTTAGTATACTACGACCTAACAGTTGATACAATGGTGATTTGATTGTGAACAAAAAAGTAAGACAGTAATTACTATTTATACCGTCTGTTAGATTTCATTCATGGAATAGCTTAATAAAACCCCTTTAATGTTACGAGCTTCATCAGATAAATTCATAACCTCTCGTGGGATTACTATGACAATTTATCTCGAACGTTCTTAGACGATGAACAACTTATTGATACAAGGCGTGTTTTTAAAATAAGTACCTAGGTACAGAACATTATTTTCCAAATGCTTTATTATCATTCATTACCTTATACCTTACACTACTTCTCCACAGAGTCACTGCCGTTATTCAGCATTAGTCGTAACAGGAAACCGATTATTGCATGACGTCATCAAAGAATGAAGCCGCCTGTGATGAAAGCCAAGACGTCTGCAACAACATCATCGTCGTTGAAATATTTTCCACCAAGGAATTTCTTCAGATGAAGAAAGATGAACATCACTTGGTGCATTCCAGGAGGATTGGTCGAATTGTTCCCAACCAAATGATACGATCAGATTTTGAGTTTGTTTAGCTGTGGCCAGGTCATTATTGTTTCCGATGTACGTTACACAATTGGCGATGAATGTTTGTGGCGTAACATTTCTCGCCAACAAAAAACGAATCACTGATGTGACTTCACAGTCGGCGGGTCGTTCGATTGCTGAATATTTCCAAACGCTCTAAAACAGGAAAACACAAGGTGACGATCGCTCATAGCTGCGTCTGGTTTCCTAATGAATGGAGGAAGTGATGTTGACAAAATCACTGCTGCAGCACTGCAGCGGCAAAATATTAATACGGTACTTATTTTAAAAACATGCCTCGTGCTAAACTGACCAGTGAGGATCGAATTATATCAGTGAAACATAGCATGGTTTTCATAAACTTATAAGCGATAGCATGTTTCTCTTACGTGGATTTGTTTTATTTTTAGAAGCGTATTATTTGCATGACTCCGCTTTCGATTCACCTACTTTCCTAAACTCATGAATGTTAATAATACAAACGCAGTCTTTCATTTTTATCACCACTGATGAATTTACTTATTTTTTTTCTCCTAACAGCAAGCGCTTGTCCTGAAGCAAATTTCGCTAGATGTGGAAGCGACATCAATGAAATAAATGAAATCACTGAAAACTTGACTCCTTCGAACACCAAGAGGAATAACGCTATGGTGTGAAATCGGTTGATTAAAGTACCTGTTACATGATAATAGTAATAAAATCATCATCCTCATCTCCCGTGGTGCTATAGCCTATGAAGGACCTAGACCTGCCAACCCACTGCCAGTCTCACGCCCACGGGCGCACGGCAGAGGTGGGTAATTACCAACCGATACGGGGGAGGTGATGTGGCCAGCATCACGCGTCCCCTAGCCAGAATGTGGACCGCCTTGGCCGGGATCGCTGCCTATCGCAGCTCCTCACTTTCCTCACAATGCTGAGTGAGCATCGGTCTTAAACCCGGAACTTAAAAATCCGCACCGCCAAGGGCGGGATCGAACCAGGGCACATTCCGTGGCCGGGAACTAGAACATCACGCTCTAGCCCTCGGCGTAGTACAACCATTACATAGAGTGCAGTCTAAATGTCAGTATTTGGCTAAAGCAAAGAAACTGGAAAGCACAGAAATCTAAAGTTTGCCTATTGGAGGTTAATTTTATGTTTATTAAGCTTTAATACTTTTCTAAAGAAGCCAAAATCAAGTTTATTAAGCTCGTCTCCACTGGCCATTGGCGCTTATGCATCTACAATCTATAGGAAAATATAATTTAATTTCACTTTTAAGCTCATATCAATTATTATGACATATTTACGCTCAATTAAATGATCGAAAACTATCAGCATTTGTGATAATACTGCTGAAAGTACTGATAGTAGCAGAGAAACCAGATTGATTAATTCAACTTAATTATTTTAAAATGAAACATAACCCCGCCCCAAAGTGGCTCGTACCACTTGAGTGGTACTTGAGAGTTGTCCATCCTTGTACGACGAGAGAAACATGTGCACTGACTAGGCTGCGCTAGCTTATTATTATTATTATTATTATTATTATTATTATTATTATTATTAACATTATCATTATTGAAGAATATAAGATGGATTCGTTAATAAAGCGTTGATGAGCCAGACAGGTAGTAAATTAAATAGTTCATCAAATATGGAATTTGGTATTTACGTTTAGTATCTTCGTAGGATGCGACACGAAGATTATCAAAACCTCCCCCCTCCATTTCCATAGATGAAAAATTGTCTTTAATTTTATTTTCTCAAAAACGGCTCTAACGATTTTGATTAAAATGTGGCACGTCTAATATACTAACACGAGAAATAAAAATTTATAATTGTCTGTGAATATCCTGTGGAATTGCTTTCATTATTAAAATACACAATTTGTGTATAATTTTCGTAGCATTAGGCATTTTTAGATATCCTATGTTGCAAGTTTAGACCTTGATTGTGATCCTTTTTCCACCCCGCATCCTTCTTTTTCGTTTCATTGCAAAATCCTATTACCACGAATATACATTTGAATACTGTTTTCACGTGTTGAAAAATACCTTGGCATTATAGGGTCTACCGCGATATAATGTTTTAGTTATCCAGCAACATCGAGCTCTCTCGAAGCATTTCCGACAGCAAGGGCAATTAAATTACATAAAGTTTGGAAAATTTTAGTTGCAAAGCATACAACGCAAACGAACATTCACCCGGGCAAAGTCGAGGGTAAAGCTTATAACATATACACATTCTTGTTGTTCATAGGTCCCTTGTTTCTTCTTCATTATATAGGTTTCAAATACCAAGTATTTAGTCAATCTTTTTAATATAAACTTTTTGCGTACTTTAGTACAAATGTAAATATATTAATTTCGTGTTTGTAGCAATATAATATTATATGAGTTCATTGTTTGGAACAAACTCAGTGGATTTTCATATACATAAATAGGCATGCATTTTTATTATAAAAATGTCACCCATGTAATCATATCCCTAGCCGTCTTTGACATCTTTCGTCCGTTCCAGTGACACAGTCTCTAGGGGACGTAACTAAGCCCAGCAATAATACTTAGCAAACATATTGTCTGGTTGTTCAGTTTACTTGGCGTTCTCAAATATCAAGTGTCTATGTAGCAGAAGCGTGACTACGTCTGAACCACGTATGCCTTCGGTGTACACCTCCACCAATTATTACTTCCCGCTAATAAACACAGCCGACACCAGGTACAGTCCCTTCCACAAGTAACACGCGAGCAGTAGAACTGGTTTCCATAACCCCTTCTATAGTTTATAATTATATTCCACACAGCTACTGATGACGTTCATAATTTATCAACTTTTGTCTTCCTTTGTTTGGGGAAATTGGATCTTTAGAATATACTTTAGGCAACAATTAAATTAATAACCCTTTTTAAAGCTCTGACTCTAGTTAATAAAGTTATAATTTCATTATGAGTTTTAAAGGAAAAGAATCATTAGCAAAAATATCATAAAGCAATCTTCTACTAAAATAATTCCAGGTTGCATGTAATGAGTGTACAAAAGTAAATCACCGATTACAATCTTGATTACAAGAGAGAACATGTATCCCTGGAATAGATATTTATCAAACTGTGTCGCAATTACATTATCTAGATTAAATATTGGGATGTAGGTGAAGATGCAGGTAGAAGCACCGTTCATTTGACGACAACACAAACTTCTGGAAGCTGGGTTTTAGAAGCCTTTAAGGATGTCAGCTACACTAAACAAACGTTTCTATAATATATTTTCTCTTTCCACAGTGATTAGAAAAATTAAAATATTGAAATGTGACATGACACAAATATTGTTTTATAATTTTCGTGTAATATCATTGTAAACTTTTATTCACGTAATCTTAAATATTCCAATATTAGATTTTTCCTGGTTTAGATTGATAAAAATGTAATATGGAAAATGCTGCTGAAGGATAAAATTTCATTTACGTAGTGTTTCTTTTCATACTAAACGGGTTTTTTAGAACAACAACAAAACAAAGTTTGTGCCCTCATAGGTGTTCAAAGTATGTTGGCCCTCGTAGCCGAGGGTCGTATGTTCGAATCCCGCCATAGACATGGGTGTATGTGTATGTGTAATTGCGGTAATCAGCAGTAATATAAACAGTAAAACACAGTACATAAACTGGGTAAACAAGGGAATTTAAAAAAAGCTTATCTGGGTTAAAATGAAGTAGTAATAATGAAAAAAAACAAATGATCTGCATTATTATGTTCGTATCCTTCAATGGTTTTCACAGATAAATGATACAATATCAATTTTAAAATCGCCTTTAAGGGACAAACATTTACTGGTAACTCAAAAATTTATTTTAGATAAATAACAGCATGGGCCGAAGAGATAGTTCATCGTTCGTCGTCCATAATCAGTCTAATGAGGATGAAAAAAAAACTTTTCAATTCTAGTCTTAAAGTCCTTTCATGGGATATGTCAAAACTGTTAATATAAGTCGTAAATTTTGAAAACATTCTCATGAGGTATTCCTTCTACGTTTTGGATCATAATCGTCACTCATGTTCTTCGGGCCCTTTTACGCTAATTACACTACTTATACAAGTATTTATTCCAGCTCTTCGGATATACGATAATGTGTCGATTTCAGTGCTTTTCGAGATTTAGAATTGCTATGTTTTACACGTCCATCTATTATTATAGCAGTTTGATAATATTTATCTTTGAGAACCTTGAGAATGCAAGACAATAGATTGTCCTTGTTGGTTTATCGCATGGTGGCATGTACTCTCTTATCCACTCGTTCAAATCAGCAGCAAATCTTGGACAGTAGAATCTAATGTACGTATAGAAGAACCTGCTGCAAAAAGAAGGCATATCAACAGGTTTTCAAATGTGGGTTATATAACACTTTAAGCTGGAATGCTGTGCAGAAATGATTATAATTCCACATCCTCCACAGAAGTTGGGAGAACTGACTTACAACGCAAGAATACAGAATGTGAAGACTGGAACACTACAAAAGCTCAAGTGCAACTTCATAAGAAAAAACCGACCTCTTAAAGAATTAAAGCAACCTTCTAGTTCACATGTAGAGGAATTTTATAACAATGTCTATTAACTACAAAGGAAATTTCAATCCTAAAGCAATTACACACAATTTTTACTTTCTCTACTACGTATAGTAAGTAGGGGAAGTATTGTATTCCACCCAAAAATTCGATACCGAGATTTCACCGGTAACATGTTTTGAGACACCCTGAATAAAAAAGAAGCACTTTTGGAAACATGTCCGTGTGTGTGTATGTCTGTGTGTTAGTGTGTGTGTGTGTGTGTGTGTGTGTGTGTGTGTCTGTGTCTGTGTCTATGTGTCTGTGAACAGCATAACTCAGGAACGAACAGTTGGATAAACACCAAACTTGTATTTAGGTTCAGTATCTTCCAGAGATGCGACACAACGGTTTTAAAGAAAATCCCCCCTCCCCAGATTACCCTTTACATGGAACATTTTTCGAATATTTTAATTTTCTCAAAAATGGCTCTAACGATTTGATTAAAATATCATATGTTTAAGATATTTTCGTGACAAATGAAATATATATCCCGAATTTTCTGGGAATGTCTCCAAAAGTATTCTTCATTTTGAACGACTTTTGCATAACTGGTAAACCATAAGAGATAGACAAAATTTTACTACATAAAAATGTAGATCGCGTTCAAATAAACAATTTATGTCCTATACATTTTTTTGTTGGGTGAACCATTTTCGAGATATTACTTGTTATTCTCTTAAATTTTCCAATACTTATACTTTTTCTCAAATACGTAATTCATTTATTTTATGTCCTGGACATGCAAAGAGAATGGAATGCGCCACATGACAACCAGCTCTTAAAAGATTTGACTATCGCTTAAAACCTACCATATTCCCCTTGCACCTACAAGAAAATTAGCAATAAGATTAACATCTCGATTAACATGAAGCGTATGGAGAATAAGCGTTTGTAAAAATAGTTTGTACAAGAGTAGAGAGAGTCATGTGGGTGTAACACATCAGAATTGTTGTTCTCTTTTCTTTGTATTTAACAAAAATATTTAGCAATAAGTATTGACCATCTAGAGCTTTGGTTTGTTATTGAGTAACCCTAGGTCCAATGTACGCATAGTGTTTTGCTAAAAGTTATACCATTTTAATAGCTCATCCTGTTATCAATTTTTCTGTATCCTGGACATTGTTGAAGTTATTAATGATGCTTTATAAACTGAATGAAAATGTTGCATCATACTGAACTAATGATGCATTAGTCATTGTGTAATTGTTGCGAATTGTTTCAAATGTGAACAAAAATATATGAAAGATTACATTTTAATTTGTGATTTAAGGACCTTCCTAGCTTTTATATTATAATACACAAGTTTCCAGTGGTTAGAACATAGTCTGCAGATAAACAATGACTAGATTCATTCTTTTACAATGGGAAGACTTTAACGTTGTGTCTGGTATATAGTTGTTGAGAAGAAAAATAGTACTTGACTACATGACGTTGCTCTGATATTCCTTTTCCAATTACCCAAGCTGAGGGTCTCCAGCATCGCAGACACATTCCAGCATGATGATGATGTTGCGGCTTGAGGGCAGACATTTTTATTTTGACAGAAAGGTGGCAGGCAGGTGGGGAGTGAGACCACACACACACGTTCCTACCAACACATTAATAAAGCGGCAGGTCTCTCCTAACCAATATGCCGTTATTAATACTTTAATCCTCGCTCGCCTATTAACTTCCTGACGGTGATTAATATTTGGATCGTACCACACCTGAGTACGAATCGCCAACTCTGGTGATAACAAAATTTCTGTGCCTAGTGTGCATTGTGTCCTGAAAATTTCTCCAATGTGCTGCTAGATTAATTTTTTGGCATCCCAACTAGAACTTTCCCGACTTCTTGCTTTCTCTGTATGTGTAAATTCAAGTTCCAAAGGAGTATTCGAGTCACTTCACAAAGAAAGGACTCCATTTTTTCTTAATTCACACAACATTGAAGTTCCTTTCTATGACCATCGCCGATGTTAAATTCGTGAATGTCATGTAGACCTCTATTACCTCTTTCCCATCTTTAACAATGTGGGAGCCTGCATATTTCTTCGTAGTTTTCCAATTTTTTTAAAAGGAACTAATTATCTCTAACTTTATATCAAAAAAGACTACATAATTGATACTTCCGCCCGATTTGAATATTATTCTGGCCAATCTGAAGAAGTTCCCAGAGAAAAACAAGAGATCTACACATCTATCGTTCCATATTAAAAACAAAAATATTATGTAAAACAGCTTCCACAAGTACTGAGTAGACCGGTTTGGAGCTTGTCTGCTCAGTGTATAAGCGTGATGGGAGCAACTGAAAGAGTAGCAAAGGAGAAAATGTTGACGTCATTCATACCCTTCCTCAATGCAATGGCGGTGCTGTAGAGTAGTTTTAATTTACCATTGAGGACAGTGTAACTCGACTACAATAGTACTGCACTTCGCTGGGGTGCTTCCACATGTATTCAAATGCTGGTTTCCGTAAGGTCAAGTACAATAATATCAAAGTCGAGTAGTGCTTTATGGAACAGTCAACAACACTAACTAGGTTCAGCCTTGCTTGTGAGGAAACATATTTTATTACAGCACAAGATAATGGTGTTAAGTGTTTAATTTGTAATAAGATGTTAAACCATATAAAAGTTTAATCTACAGCGCCAATATTCGTCTTGCCATGCGAATCAGCGTGAAAAATACCATCGAGAAGAAATGTCAGCTTTATTGGAACAACTAAAATGTACAGCGTTTGTGGGTATAAGTACAGTACATTTTATTGTAGTGTAATTTATTGCTATTTCTGAATTTGTTCATGCTGGCTAGACCTACAATTTGATTATTTTGCCTTTGAACATACGAATTATAACGTTTTTTATTAAATAATTTATTATTCAGCGCTTGTATAATCCCTCCTATGATACAATGCATAAATTAACTATGTCTCGCCATATTGAACGTTACAAATTATATTATTTAATAGTAATAGTAATAACAATATATTATTATATAAGTAGTATACTTCCGTAAAATATGATTACAACACTTCAAATCAATTTGTATCTCAAAGTTACTCCAGAGCAGTTACAGGAAACGCCACTGAGTTTACAAACCGGCCTGCTGCTCAGCTCTGTTTGTGGCAGACGCTAATGAGAGCGGAGTAGGTAAAGCCGGCTCCCTAGAGCTACATGGTGATGATGCCTGATCTAGAAAACATAGAAATCATTGGAATAATGGTGGGCGTTAGCTGAGCAATTCTTATATTTTTCTTTAGAACATGGAAAACCTTTAGTCTACACAAGCTGTAGGTACACACAGTAGCTATCACTACAATATGATAATTTTAAGAAACCAATTGTATAGTAATTGAAATATGCTTTTCTTATACCGATGGTAAAATGTTAGCTCACATAATATTAACTAAAACTGATGTTATATTAATCTTTTTCCGCACAGGATTTTGGATTATAATATCTTCACAATAGCTGTTAGTTTCTAATTTTTATTTATTTTTTGGAAATTAGTTTTTATTGTGGATAATACTTTGTTCACGTGGCAGTCCGCTTAAAATAAATGAATAACCTTATTGGTACATCAATGTTGTGAAAGAAATTAATTTAAACAGCTGCTTGATTAACGGAAATAAAAATAACACTTAATGTTTAGCAATAATAGGACTTTCTCTATAATTCGCCAATTCATGAGTTCTATGTGTTATTTGCACAAAAGGCTTATTTTTACTCTCTATTACTATATGCCACGTTTAACATCTTAGATAATATAAATTGGTTTTTACAGGAATAATTGCTAATCTGCAATAATGTTCACTGGTTTTACTTTTGAAAATGTTTATGTCATTAAAATTATTGATTAGTTTTTCAATATTGAAGTATACACACGTATACTTATTTCTTAGAAAAGAAGGAAAACAATCCTAGTTAAAGAAAACTCTACTATTCATTCTGGAAATCTATTTCGCGTGCTAACCAATGGAGCACAGAGGCTATCTATTAGATGCTCACAGGGTATCTATTTTTCTAGCCCTTCTAAGATCACAAACTCTATGTACATTGAAATTCTTGAGATTGTACTAGAAGTTTATCAGTCATTAATAACGTGTTTTTTGCAATCTACTGTTTATAAACCAACTGCAATTGTTGGCAACAGTTTGCCAACCTCGAGTAATGCTCGGATTGATGCTTTTTAGGAAGACTGAAGTAATAGGGTGCGTTTCAACTAATGAACTCAAAGAGCTACAAACATGAATACACGACATGCTATGAGCAGATAATCTCAATACAGTAAACTATAAACTTATTTCTAAAGCTGTAGAGTACTTAAGTTAGATAAACTATTTGTAGTAATGCTTCAAATAGCAATGCAGTTTGAAATCCTTAGATCTTTTGTTGTCCTACTTCCTTGCTTTTTTACTTACGTAGAGGAAGAAATTCGATGTTATTATTTAAAAAGGCATTTTTAGAAAAAGTTCCGTGTATGTATGTAAGTATGTATGTATGTATGTATGTATGTATGTATGTATGTATGTATATACGAGGTGTGATCAAAAAGTTTCCGGAATGACGTCATAAATACTACATAACAGTTTGTTTTGTCTAATCTGCAGTGTCACCCTCGAAGTAGTCTCCTTGGGAATTGATACACTTGCCCCAGCGCTTCTGGCACTGCTAGAAGCACCTCTGGAAGTCCTCTTCTTTCAAAATGTTCTGAGCCTTCTGCGATTCGCGATGGATGACATCAATGTCCTCAAAACGGTGTCCTCGGAGCCCCATTTTAAGTCGCGGGAAAAGAAAAAAGCCGCTGGTGCCAAATGTGGAGAATAGGCGGGATGGGGAACAGTATTCATCCTATTTTTATCCAAAAATTGGCGAACAAGGTTTGTGCGGGGCGCATTGTCATGATGCAGGAACCAGTCACCACTCCTCCATTTCTCCGGCCGTTTGCGTCGCACATTCTCTCTTAATCTTTGCAGCACTTGTTTGTAGAACACTTGATTCACTGTTTGACCCTGAGGCACAAACTCTTTATGTACAATGCCTTTAATGTCAAAAACACAATCATCATTGACTTCACTTTGGATCGAACTTGTCTGGCCTTTTTCGGGCGTGGAGATGAAGGACTCTTCCATTGTGAAGACTGTTGCTTCGTTTCTGGATCGTACCCATAAATCCATATTTCATCGCCAGTAATAATTTTCTCCATAAACCGTGTGTCATTTTGTAGCTGTTCTTTAAGATCAGTGCAAGCAATCATACGGCTTTCCGTTTCGTCATTTGAAAGCCGGCGGGGCACGAACTTGGCGGCAATTCTTCTCGTATCCAAATTGTCTTTCAAAATGCTTTGAACACATCCAAAGGAGAGTCCTAATGAGTCAAAAAGTTCTCTTATTGTATTGCGCCTATCATTTAAGACCATTTCCTTCACCTGATTGATATTTTCATCAGTTTTGCTGGAAAACATGGTCGCCCCGAACGATCTGCATCTTTAACTAATGTCACACCACTTTTAAATTTCGAAAACCACTCAAATACTTGAGTCCTCCTCATAAGCTGTTCTTAACATTTCATAGGCTTCTGTTGCAGTTTTACCGAGTTTAAAGCAAAATTTGATGTTAGTTCTTTGTTCTTCGTAATCAGACATTTTTGCTGCGCGGAAAAATCGCAGCACTTGCAAAAAACGTGTTTACTTCAGAGCGTCTACCTCGTCACTGCATGATCACAGGAAGTCATGTGAACTCTCATTTTTATCGGAAAGGAACGCTGTATGTATAGTCTGGGTAAGAATTGAAGAAATCTCAGCGTCAGCACTGTTGTGAAGTCATTCCGGAAACTTTGTGATCACACCTCGTATGTGTGAACAGCATAATCCAAAAACGAAAATTCAGATAGATATCAAACTTGGTATATAATTTCAGTATTTTACAAAGTTGCGACATGAAGATTTACAAGATCTCTTCATCCCAATCTACCCTTTGCACGGAGTCGTTTTCGATATTTTTATATTCTCAAAAGAGGCTCTAAAGATTTTAATTAAAATACCACATGGTTAAGATATTTTACATGCAAAAAATGTATATCTTGAATTTTCTGGGAATAGTCTGTGAAGTCTTCTTCATTACATTTTGGGTATTTCGTAGAATTTGAAATAGTGAGCACATAATAACAGATAGACAAAATCACACTACAGAATAGGTGCAAATATCTTTAAAACACACATTTCATGTCAAGTGACTTTTTTGACATCAGACATTTCCAATATGTCTGCTATTATTCGTTTGAATTGTTCAATACTTTGTGCATAGAATTGCATAGAAATTTAAGCTTTCGTAAGAATAGCTTATAGATGTTATATACAAATAAACGATAGTGGTAGGGAAAGTCATGTGAATGAAACACTTTATTTCGATTTACTGTCTTTTAATTATTTGGTTTTCAGTGCTTAATGTACCTCTTTTTATATTAATACCATATTTAACTTTTTATCACCACAAAAAATAAACAGATCTTGAAATGGATTATGGATTTGATGCTTCTGTTGTTTTATGACATCACTCAGAGTGATTATGCAGCACATATGCCTAATGTAATCTCTTCTAATAGAGTTTGCTTAGATCAGTGTTTATATTATGAAGCAATGGACACAAAAATTAATTATGCATATTCTATACCTCGGGCCATTCATCATTTACTATGGACGCGGTTCTATAACATATAATATAATATAACATTATGTAAATGCTCATTCAGCGACAGGAGCCACGTTCAGTTATCACGTACAAGGCGTGGTCATTGGTTATTCTCTTCAATTCTGGACCGAAACTTCCTTTTTATACCAGTTTATGCATTTGGTATTCCAATGTTACATTGTAGATGAAGTTGCAGAACCAGTTCCTTCATCATATTGCAGTCATAAGCATAGTAATGACATGCAGTAATCTTATGTATTTTAAGTTGGAATGGAGACAACTATTGTTGCCAGTGTGTTTTCTTTTAGCAGAAGACTGGATTTATAGTATAAGTGTTTACTAAATGTACAGTGAATAAGACACTTTTCCTAAGAAAAAAATCTATTTACATTCACATAACATTCTCTATCATTTATTGGTGGGTATCTATACAAATTCTTCTTATGAAAGTTTAGTTTTCTATCTACTTCATCCTAATCGAGAGAAACATTTCGTTAGGGTGCACAGGGAACAGTGACAGTCAAACTGCACGCTATATGTTGGTCTTAAAATCCCATACTGTTTCCGTGCAATCTCGAAAAACAACTGACTGTTGACAGGACTTCAAGAAAATGGCAAAGTTTTGAACAAATCGAACCATTAATAACAGATGTCTCGGAAATCGCTGATGCCAAAAAAGTATTTGAAATAGATTGTGTGTTTTAAAGAGATACACATTTTTGGTGTAGTAAGTTTTCATCTATCGCTTAATTAGCATTCCTTGCGAATGAAGAGGACTACAGGCTATTCCCAGAAAATTCAAGATATACATTTTGTTTGTCTTTGTCATGTAAATATCTTTAATATATGGAATTTTAATAAAAATCGTTAGAACAATCTGATAGAAAATCAAGCATTTTGAAAAATGTTCCATGTAAAGCTTAGTTTGGGGTAGGGTATTTTCTTGAAAATCTTTGTGTCGCATCTTTGGAAGGTACTGAACCTAATTACCAACTTTGGTATTTATTTGACTTTTCGCTTTTGAGCTATGTTGTTCATAGACGCACGCGCGCGCGCACACACACACACACACACACACACACACACACACACGGACTTTCTTCTAAAAATGCTGCTTTTGGTTTCAAGGGGGCCTCAAAACATGTATTTGCGGTGAAATCTCGGTATCAAATTTTTGAGTGGAATGCAATACCTCTCTACCTAATATGTACTACGTGGTAGAGAAAGTAATGAAATACATATCGAAGTTTTAATCTGCAGCTTTATTATAAAATATTCATTGACTAACAAACTAGTGCAGCATAATTGTTGTAAGCATCATAGGAATTACTATTCTGTATTCACTCTTAGGTTGATCCGCGTCAAAACAAACCCCAGGTGACCAGTGCACCGCTATTATGTATCCTTCCGCCATTCGCACAGAAATACTGTCACACTTTCAGACCATGTGACGAGTACAAGCGACACGTTGTACAAAAAAGAACAGAGTCCTTATTTCGACAACTGAAATGGTGACTAGCATATTCTGTTAAGGGTTAAAGGTGATAAGATTGATATTGCAGCAAAATAAACGTTTGCACATATAATATTAGTTAATTCTGAAACAAATGAGCGAAAAATAAAGTAACAGGTATGCGATAACCGAATTTATTCGCTTTCTGGAAGCGGCATTTTATTAACTGTTCGCGGCTCATTTTAAAAAAGAAATTGTTTACTGTTACGGGAATTGCATTCTTCTTAAAATCACTACATTCTTGCATCGCGTATTTCATATGCTTTTTCCGGGTGTAACCACTTTTCTCGTTTCAGATTTTTCTGCACAAACACTGTTTGTTTGTACTTCACTCAAAACAAAACACCTGTGAACTCGGAAGTTAATTTCACAATTTCTTTCACGGAAAGTGCTGGATATTTCTCACATAAGTTATAATAAAGATTCAACATTATTTATTTTTCACCACCAGTCAATGGTTTGCGCGGCTAATGCTTTACGTAATTCGACGAAAACACAAGAGCGAATTCACTGTCCTCCATGATACTAAACACAACTGCCGATTTCTGGCTGTAAACAATATTCTGCGCCTAACCGGATGTCAGGTGACTCATACGAATTGCATCATGGGACTTGTAGCTCTGTTTTACGGTATAAATCAGCGTTAAATAAAACCTTAGGTATTTGTATAGAATATTATACTATTTAAGGATAAATTCATTCTAAAATTCAGAGATTAGCATAGGACTACTTTCCTGGGCGCATTGCTACCTGTTGCTCCACGGTACACTGACCACGTGGGTTTGTTTTGCCGCGGATCAACCTTAGAGTGAATATAGCTTAATGATCATGCTTTCACACAACTTACAGCCTATGGGCCACTGTCCACGGTTTGCTTTTTGTCTCCTTAGAATATAATAATTAGGATAGTACCTTTGGTACATTAATAAATATTAAAGGAATGCTTATAATGAAACGGTTTGAGCACTACAATTTGGATTTAGCTGAGCACTATGCTGTGACCCTTAAAATCCCGAAATCTTTCTTTTTAACACACTTGTCCCTCATTCTTCATCTTCAGAGGATGTCACAGCAGTAAACAGATTGTTGTAAACAATTAAGGCCATATTGGATAAATTAATATTTTAATCAGATTAATCAGTACGCTTTTTGACAAAATAAAAATGAAGAATAATTGTTTCTGAGAAAAATTGTTGCTTGTACACAGATAAATTTCAAAAACCTCGCCTCATAGCACAACAAAACATTATTCAGCAACACGTAAACACAGACACATTAAACGTCCATCGCTTTTAAATATTCTGATCTAACCAAGGAATAAAGGTCTGTAAGCTGTGGGTGGTATTGCATAAACGTACGCTATTGCAAAACGTACTAAAGAATAAGATGGTAAAAATACTGCAACTTTTAATGGCCTTAACTGCGCACTTTTGTTACCCTGTTTTGACGTCGCATTAATCGTTGAGATTGTTTTATGACTTGCACGAGTCTGTAAGTACTTCCTTATGAGAATCATTTGTGAAAATTGCTGGTCTTTAAACCACTACTGAGACACTTTATGGAGCAAATGGCCGTTTGGGAGAATAACAATCTCTGAAGAACTCGTTAATAATCTCCTAATGCTCCCGATCCAGTGTTCTCTCTTCGACTGACTACAGAAAAGTTATCTAAGAGGACGTACTTACATGGGACTTGAGATATAATTTCACACTACATTCACCTTTGGAAGGAGATAATTGTTTTTTGGTTTACCTGTACTTTTTACTTTTTCTCTGCCACTTTTGTATAAAATATTTAGCATCGAGATTTGAAATACTTGTACCTACACGTTTCGAGAAACTTTTAACATGGAAACATGCTGTAAACTACTACTTTTCATCCATACTGAGTAATTGGGAAACTATATGAGAAAGGCGAACAGTTACTACAATGAAACTTATGGTTTATTAAAGTATAGCTATAATTTATGTTATGTACGTTACTGCGTAGCATTATATTCTTAAATATGGTGGTGTGTTTTCATTATTTTTTTTCAGATTGGAGTTCAGTTTGATGCGCGTCCGTGGGACCTTTTACAAAATGTGAATTTGCGTTTTCTTCGCCGGAGCTCTGAACACGCAAAAGAACCTCCAGCCTAATAAAGAAGCCTCTGAGAAAAGTTTTGGGTCTTTCACGCCCAATATAGAATGAGACGCTAAGGACCACGGGAGTTAAAGAGCGTCCATAAATAAAACTCTATTTGATCTTATTTTTTTCGCGAGAGCCTATTACTAACATAAAGAGTTATCAGCTGAATTTATTTTGCAAACAGTCCAATCAGTATTTGAGGCAGTATTTGTAACACTTTAATGATTTCAGTCTAATTATATAATATATAAAGTCAATAACAGCCCACCTTAAAGCAATATATGTATGTAACAATATATAAAAAGTTTATATTACAGTCACTGCAAATATTTATATTATTGTATACATGTGTAACAATGTTATCTGAATGTATTACGTAATTTAATAATGTAGGAGCTGTGAGAATAATAGGTTAAACGTTGCTAACAATGAGGTAACCTTGAGTCAATAATGATTAAGAAAGTTTAACAATATTACTTGTGATTCTTGGAGTAACAATAGTGTAATTTTTGTGACAGTTTATAAAATAGTCAATCAACAACTAGAAAAAGCTTTAGTTAAATAAAAGTATTCTATTGGATTAGGAATAGCCAATCAGAGACTTAAAATACAGAAATTTACAAATTTAGGCGGTAGAAACCAATTCAGTTGCTTGTAGACAGTGCTCATAACTGGACGCGTTGGTTGAAGACAGTGTTCCTGACGCGAGATGTGTCCTCGAGAAATTTAATATGTGTTTTGTGTGAGACAAAAATAGTTTACGTGTTAAAAAGCGCAAGTAATTGACAAAAGAATCTCACAGCTCTCTATATCAGTGAAGCGTTATTAAAATCGTGTCCAGAATTGATAAAAAAGGAGTGAATTAAAAATTATAATCTGTGTAAGCCTACACTCTTCAGTCGCATCACGCCCTGTTAAGAAATTCATGTTTCTAACAATAATACTGACGCAGCCGAGGCAAACTTAAGTATATAACATTTAAAGAAGCAGTCAAATTACAAAGTTAATATTTTTAAACATTTGGGGCAAAGGCTACCGGAAACTTTTTACCATACGTGCGGTTGCAACTACTTCGTGTTCGGCTCCCCAACATTTGAACTATAATACAACTCCTTCAATACAACCTACTTCAAATTGATGCCCAAAGTGTGGTGCAAATAACAATGCAACAAACCATCTTCATATTACCTAATTTGAAACCATTTGTAACCAAGGATTTATCGTGATTAATGTAAAGTGGATAGAAGTATCAGTTTTCTTCAAACAGTATCTTATGCATAGAATACCTGAAAAGATAAAGGGCAGAGAAAGTTTGTTTTAGCAACTAATTTTCCTCTAATGTATTTAGATTGTTCCTCGTGAACACGAATAGTCAAGGAAAGATATGAAGACTTAAAAGAAATCACAATCTCAGTTGCTATTTCTTGGATAGAACTACAGCCATGGAATTAAAGGCATTTGCCACTCCTATTTCAGTATTAGACATCTACGCCAAAACTTTAATGGAGATTTTATACACCTTGGTGGAAAAGATACCGTTATCGCAACATGTACAAAATTTAAATACATGAAAAAGGCTCTGCTGCAACAAACAACGATACACATTTGCATGCAGTTTCCACTCAACACAATTTTATATACAATAGTAAGGTAGAAGTTTCAAAAAACTAATTTCAACAAACTTTCATCAAAAGTAGTTTTACAATATCCAAAATGCTTTGCTCTGCAGAAAAATCCACTGTAGAATCTATACAATTTTTGTGTACCCACCGTCACTTAATGTTTCCTTCTCTTCTGCAAACTAATGTTACAAAACTTTATTTTTCTCTACTTCATGTTAATCTGGAGTTTTTGTATAAATGTTCTCACTTCATATTTCGTTGCAGGTACGAGAGAAATAAAATATACTGAAGTTGTAGTTTAACAAAATAGTTAAATTTTTAAAAAGTGGGTTGCTATATGATGGCTTAGAAATTCCAGTCTTTGTACATGATTTAATACTTCAAAAATGTATGATAACATTATTGGAAAATTCAAATAAAAAGCAACAAATACCTCAGGAATTATTAATAAAATTGTTATAAATACTGCGTTCTAATATGCATTTTTAATGTGGCAAGATTTGTGTGTCTTATAATTTATCATTTTTGATAACTTTTTTTATCCAATTACATAGTATCACAAGGTACATTTAGTTTGTGTGTACAGAAGATGACAGTCGTATGAAACATGTGTTTAGGTTGCTGTTCAATAACAGTACAAAATTATGTACATGTTGGTCGAGCAACAACTGGATATAATTTCATTTCAACATAATACAGAAAATTTCTGTATGTACAGAAATATAAGCTGAGATATATGAGTGAGTATATTTACATAATATAACGTTATTCAAAAAGAAGGAACACGTAAAATAAAATTTTGAACTTTTCTCTATTCAGTGACTTATCGCATGTTTATTGTCGTTCATTAGAAATAACTATTTAAAGTCTGTTCCCTGTTTTTGAATAATCCTGTATATAAATCAAAGGAGGAGGTCGTTTGTCGTTTTATTTTCAGTAGTCTGTTGGGCAGCCTTGGTGGAGGATGTAAAGTAATATCACATAGTAGAAGGTTTGGTTGACTGACGAAAGTTTGATGCTGTTCATCCTGACGACTTGCAAACTTCTGGAATGTCCAAGTCTTTGTGGAGAGTGGCATTGCTGACATACCAAGGGGCACCTGTATTCATTCTTGAATTCTAAGTGGCTTACAATATTTTAATTTGGAAAATAACATTCTCTGAGGAACATCCATATTACCAAATAAGTCTTATTAGTGAGATATAGAGAAGATATTTACATACCAGAGCAAGAGAAGATTTCATTTGAATGTTGTGTTTATTATGTAGGATGCTATTCATATTCTTGAGTTGATGTGTATGATGTATGAGTTTCAGGTTAATTTGCTAACCTGGAAGTTAAACGTATACATTTGGGCATCATTGCAGAATGACACCCAGATAACGAAGTGAATGAGATGTGGATACAGAGACTCCTCCAAGAATTATGGGACACTGGGATATCTGTTTTATATGTGAGATATACGGCCGTGATTTCTTTTGCTTCATTATAACTCTCCATTGAGAGTATCGCCTGTTAATTTCTAGTGAAGGAATTTCGATTTTGTGTTGCTTATTCACAATTTTCTTTACAAGAATTGTATTATCATCATTTAAAAATATGCAATAGTTAAGTGAGCATGCTAAATTGAGCAATATATACGCTGTATAAAGAAGCGAGCCTAAAATACTGCCTTGAGGAACACCAGAATAAACTGTGTGTGGTTTGAATTGTGCGTTTTGATATTTTACAAAACTGGAACGGTTATGAAGGTGAACTTTTATTATATATATCTAAAGCGTGATTCTTTATATTTAGTGGCAATCTATTGTGTCACTCTTTGTCAAACGCCTTTTCTGTATCTAAAAAGAGACCTAAACATACTGATTTTTATCCTCATATCCTGAAATATTTTTGTCAATTATTCGGTGTAGTTGTGAGCAAGGGTGGCTTAAATCTGAATTGTATAACGGGTATAAATTATTTCAAGTGGGGCCGCAGGGCAAGGAAACTAACATTTCAAAACGTTTTGATAAGAGGTAAAGTAGGCTTATTGCCCGATAGCCTTTTGGATTATTTATCTTTATTGGAACTTCGTATCATTACGACAGATGCATGTATATATTGAATTTTCTGATTTTTTGGGGGGGGTTGGGAATAGGAAGGATTTGTCGTGGATTAGAAAGGAGAAGTAAGAAAAGGTATTGGGGTTGCGCTGCTGCACCCCCGTTAGTACGCGGAAGGATATCTGCCAGCTTATTGCGCTGGCAGAGGAGCAAGGAGTGTCCGGCTGACGGCCATTACCTGGGCTCTGGCCGGCACCACGGGGAGTTACGTGGGTAGGATTTGGAAGGGATTTGGTGTTGTATATTTCATCATTTTAGTGATTGTTGCGCGGCCCTCGATAGGAGCCCTCTGGTTGTCGATAGAAGTTGGGTAGTACCGTCGTTAAAATGCGTGTTTCCAGTGACGCCACGCGGACGCTGGTTCGCTCCTGCTCACTCTTCAGTCCGGAGAGGACAGAAGTCCACTCGGTCATCGTAGTGCTCAGGGATTGTAGTAGGTCGGCATGACCTGACAACGTGTGCGGAGCTCCTCCAGGGAATCTGCCGGAGCTGGCGGTGCTGCTGGCGGTGGCAGGCTGACGATGGATTCCCCCAGGCCACTGACTGTGGTGTTGGTGTCGTCTAATCGCTGCAGGCAGCTGGTGGTGAATGTGTTGTGTGAGGATGACAAGGCTGCAGTGATGGTGTGTAGGTCTTGAAGTCCGATTTCCAATGCGGCTACTTGGCTGAGGAGTCGGCGGAGATGATGATTGGTCTCGTTGGAGTTAGCAGCGGTGGTCAGTGTTGTGATGAGTTCTTCTTGTTGTGAGATGCGGCCGCCGATGTTGAGGACCTCCGTGTGGAGATCCTGGACTGCATCTCGAAGGGTGGTGTCGTTGATGGCCGGCGCTGAAGGTGGCGTCGTCGGAGGAGGAGGAGCGGCTGGAGCAGTGTAGATACTTTCAGGCGGTGATATTCGATGGCTTCTTGGGTACAATGGGCACTGCGCCTGCCTGGTAAAGTGGCCGTGGCCGTTGCAGGAGGCGCAGTACCGACGTCGGCGGCGGAGATCGTGTCTGGTGCACTGGGTTGTCAAGATCGGTGCACCGCAATAGTGGCACCGGGGTGGTGCAGCGCAGGTGGTTTTCTGAGAGGCCCTCTTTATTCTGAACCACTTTTGTATAACTGGTAAACCGTAAAACATAGACAAAATCCTACTCCAAAAAATGATCTTGTTAAAGTGCACAATTCATATCAAATGTTTTTGTGGCTTTACTATTACTGAGATATTATTTGTTATTGGTTTCAAATTTCAAATACGATATACACTACGTGATAAAAGTATCCGGATACTAGGCTGAAAATGACCTAAAAGTTCGTGGCGCCATTCATCGGTAATGCTGGAAGTAAATATGGCGTTAGCCCAACCTTAGCCTTGATGACAGCGTTCACTCTCGCAGGCATACTTTCAATCAGGTACTGGAAGATTTCTTGGGGAATGGCAGACCATTCTTCACGGAGTACGGAACTCAGGAGAGGTATCAAAGTAGGTCGGTGAGGTCTGGCACGAAGTCGCGTTCCAAAACATTGAAAGATACAATCGCCATCTTCGAATTGCTCTTCAACAGTGGGAAGCAAGAAGGTGCTTAAAATATCAATGTAGGTTCTGCGCTGTGATCATGCCACGCAAAACACAAGGGATGCAAGATCCCTCCAGGAAAAACACGACCACACCATAACACTACCATATCCGAATTTCATGTTGGCACTACACACGCTGGCAGATGACGTTCATTGGGCTTTCGCCATACCCACACCCTGCCATCGGATCGCCACATTCTGTACCGTAATTCGTCACTCCACACAACGTTTTACCACTGTTCAATCGTGTAATGTTGACGCTCCTTACACAAAACGAGGCATCGTTTGGCATTTTCCTGCGTGATGTGTGGCTTATGAGCAGCCGCTCGACCATGGAATCCAAGGTTTCTCACTTCACGCCTAACTGTCATAGTACTTCGAATGGATTCTGATGCAGTTTGGAATTCCTGTGTGATGGTCTGGATAGATATCTGCCTATTACACTTTACGACCCTCTTCAGTCAACAGACGAGGTCGGCCTGTACGCTTTTGTGCTGTACATGTTTGTTCATGTTTCCATTTCACTATCACATCAGAAACATGGACCTAGGGATGTTTAGGAGTGTGGAAATCTCGCGTGCAGACTTCTGACACAAATGACACCCAATCACTTGACCACGTTCGAAGTCCGTGAATCCACGGAGCATCCCATTCTGCTGTTTCACCTTGTCTAATGACTACTGAGGTCGTGGATAATGAGTACCAGGCAGTAGGTGGCAGCACAGTGCACCTAAGATGAAAAACGTATGTTTGTGGGGTGTCCGGATACTTTTGATTACATAGTGTACTTTTCTTAACCAGAAATCACTCTTTTTACTTTCTCTCACCGGAAATACATGTTTTGAGACCCCCTGAATCCAAAAAAAGCATTTTTGGAAACATGTCCGTGTGTGTGTCTGTGTATCTGTGTGTGTGTGTGTCTGTGTGTATGTCTGTCTGTGAACAGCATAACTCAGAAACGAACAGTCAAATAAACACCAAACTTGGTATTTAGGTTCAGTATCTTCCAAGGATGCGACACAAAGGTTCTCAGGAAAATCCCCCCACCCCAGATTACGCTTTACATGGAAGATTTTTCGAAAATTTTAATTTTCTCAAAAATGGCTCTAACGATTTTTATTAAAATATCATATGTTTAAGATATTTTTATGACAAATAAAATGTATATCTTGAATTACCTGGGAATGTCTCCAAAAGTATTCTTCATTGTGAAGGACTTTTGCATAACTGGTAAACTATAAGAGATAGACAAAATTTTACTACACAAGAAATGTAGATCGCGTTAAAATACACAATTTATGTCATATACATTTTTTTTGTTGAGTGAACCATTTTCGAGATATTACTTGTTATTTCCTTAAAATTTTCAATACTTGTTTTCTCAAATGGGAATTCGTTATTCATTTTTTTTGTCATGGATATGCAAAGAGTATTAATCTGTGGGAAAGGGAATGGTGCTGCACCTAGCAACCAGCTATTAAGATATATGTATGTGCTTAAAGGCTAGTGTATTTCTAAATTGCCCTTGTAAATATATACTCCCCTTACATCTACAAGCAAATTAGCAATAAGATAGAGTCTGCAAATGTTTATCTCGATTAACATGAAGTAGATGGAGAATAAGCGTTTGTAAAAATAGTTTGTACAAGAGTAGAGAAAGTCATGTGAGTGTAACATATCAGATTTTTTAAAAATAAAATGTTCCATAGAAAGCCCTAATCGCACATTAGAACCTCCCAGAAACAAGATGTATTTGCATTCACGTTGGAGACACGTTGGAACCTGTTAATGTGTTGTAGTTTACAGGTAAATCATTGTTTCTCGCAGAACCTATTTGGCAGGAGTTAGGTATATAACCTTGAAAATCCTTTCCGAGCCTTAAAACTATGTGAAAGGATAACGGACATTGACATGAAGCTGGCGTAGATGTTGATGAACAATGTTTGTTTGGATTGTAGATATTTCAGATTTAATTTTTTTTTTACTTTCTCTGCCTAATTGGAAGCGGAAGTATTGCATTACATTCAAAACTTTGAAACCGAGATTTGCAGAGAAATACATGTTTTGAGGCCTTCGAAAAAAAAAGCATTTTTAGAAAATGTCCGTGTGAGTGTGTGTGTCGGTTAAAAAACAAACATACATGTTCAACGTCTCCAAAGATGTGACACGGAGATTTTCAAGAAAATCTTCCCACCCAAAACTTTAGTTATTTTTGGTTTTCTCAAAAATGGATCTAACGAATTTGATTAAAATACTGTAAGTTTAAGATTCTGTATGACAAATAACATGTTTATCTTCAATTTTCTAGTAATAACCCGTGAAATTGTTTTTATTCTGAATGATTTGGTACAACTGGTAAACAGTAAGGGGGAAAGAGACGGAATTTCACTACACCAAAAATGTAGATCTCATTAAAGGACACAATTTATGTCAAAAAATTGTGACGTTAACTATAACCGACATACTTTACTATTGATTTTAATTTTTAAATACTTGTACTTTTTTAAGTGGTAAGTCGCTATTCATGTTTTCTCTTACTCATACTAAGAGGTTGGAATTTCAAAGTCCATTATTTAGCAGCCGCTTTTTCAATATCCAAAAATCGCTTCAGTCACCGGCCCTCGTCCCTGGAGACTATAGCTTCGGTACTCCGCCAAGCTGATCGTCGCGGATTCGAGTCACGGCATGGGCATAAGTGTTTGTGTGTCTTTGTGTTGTTGAATATATGTAACAGTAATGGCGGTAATAAGTGGTAAATTAAACAGTAACAACACAGTAATAATAAACTGGGGAAAACAGGGGAACATTTAAATGAAAGAAAGGAAAAAAAGAAAAGCCTACCTTATTCTTCTTATTCCTATAACGAAATGTGTAATAAAAGTTTTACCTTGATTAATAAAAGATGGATAAAAGAATAAACTTTTATTAACATAATTAGTGGAAGCGTGAGAAGAGACAGTCAGTAGAGGCGGAGATGAATTTCACTGTATTTCATCAGGGTTTTACCTATGAGTATTTTAAATAATTTAAGTAAGTCAGCAATACATGCTTTAATTTAGCAGCCTAGAACGGATTTTGAAGATCTGTCATCGACAGAGATACATGTCGATGTTTATGCGATTTGAATACTATTTAGATACCAATATTAGATACAGAACTCGATACGATACCCTTCTCTAGCAGGATTTCGAATTCAGTCCGATTGTATCCCAGTTTAGCCACATGTAATTAATACGGAAAACGTTTTAACATTTATTTCAATACCTCAGCTAATATATGGAATATTACGAAAATGTTGGTTCTGACATTCAGTAATTTATAGAATTTGGCAAAAACAAATGCAATATTTCATTGCCCCTTATAAAAACGAGAAAAAACAAAGAAATTTGAAGGTTTTATCTTATTCTGAATGGCAAAGCTATACCCTATATGATTACTAGTTTAAAAACATTAAATGATTTATAAAATCAGAGCACTCTATAAAGGAGACTCCAAATCAAATCGAGTTTCACCTAAAAAATTCTGATGTGTTACACTCACATGACTTTCTCTGCTCTTGTACAAACCATTTTTACAAACGCTTATTCTCCATTTGCTTCATGTTAATCCATATTAAGAACTGTTTGCTATGTGGAGCATGCCATTAAAAAAAAAAAAAAGGAAAGAAAGGAATTCCCATTTGAGAAAAAGTATAAGTCTTGGAAAATTCAAAAAAATAGCAAGGAATATCTCGGAAATGGTTCACTCTACAAAAAAGTAATAAAATAGAATAAAATAAAAGTATGACATAACTTGTGTCTTTTAACGAGCTCTAAATTGTTTGTGTAGAAAAAATTTGCCTACCTCTTACGGTTTACCAGTTATGCAAAAGCCATTCAGAAGAAAGAGGCCTTTTGGAGACATTCCTAAAAAATTCAAAATATACATTTTAATTTGTCATAAAAATATCTTAAACATATACAATATTTTAATCAAAATCGTTAGAGCCATTATTTGATAAAATAAAAGCTTTCGAAAATTGTTCCATGTAAAGGGTAGCCTTGTGTGGGGAGATTTTCTTGAAAATCTTTGGGTCGCATGTTTGAAAGATTCTGAATCTAAATATCAAGTTTGGTATTTGTGCAATTTTTCGTTATGCTTTGAGTTATGCTATTCACAGACACACAGACACACATAGGGACCTTTTCCTAAAAGTGCTCTTTGCATTCAGGAGACCTCATTACATGTATTTCCGGTGGAATCTCGGTATCGAATTTTTGAGTGGAATGCAATACTTCCCCTACATACTATACGTAGTAGAGAAAGTAATAAGCTTTGCTAAAAATAGTTTGTATATCCACTAATAAATGATAGAGGGTAGAGAAAGTCGTGTGAATTTATCACATCAGATTTTTAAAGAAATAACTAATCATGTTACTAACACAATAGTAGGTCCACAACAGCACTTAGAGGACTTTTTGTCATCCTAACATTTAATTTAATTATCTTCAATGATTTATGAGAAAACATTATTTGTACAAGAAAGCTTCATTCAGAGAAAAAAACCAAAAACTGAGAAACAAACTCGTATATATTTATAGAGAAAGAAATTATATGGCTGGAACACACTGCTGTTTTCTGTAAAGTGGTTCAGAATTAAAAAATGGCAAATTCAGGAACCATTTTAAAAAAATTTAGTTAATATACATATCGTACCTACAATGATAAAATATATAATCAAATTAAAGAGAAAATGCCGATTAAAAAGATTGCAAAATAATTAAAAAGTGATTTTGGGCGAATGTTTAACCTCCCTTTAAGTTGATATTGGGTTCTGCGCATATCCGCATGCATTCCAGAGCTAAACGGAGTTGAGACACAAGAGAGTCGAGCCTCTGTGAAAAGAAACCATTTGAAGGATGGATTATTTAAACCTTGAGAGAGCGTCGTACTCAGGACTCTTCACTCAAGTGTTTGGAAGTGCCGATATCCGTTTAACCAAATCTTAAGAGCCTCACAACAGTTCCGCTTTAGCGGAAAGCAGTCGGCCATTCTTTACAATGTCTTATCTCAAACAAAAAGACGTACGACTTGTAAATCAAGTCAAGGCCTCCTGCGAACTTGCACAGGTAAAAGGGGAGAGGGCCGTAATGCCGTATTGGGATGCCTAGGCATGCACGCACTGTGCACCCAAGCGGGGCTAATGTCGCCGGCGCCAGAGACCTCTTTTATTGGCCTGTCAACACAAAACGTGTTTCGGTACGTCTATAAATAGACTATTAGTGGTAACTCACAAAACACGGAGCGTTCCTTCGTTTCTACAAATTGCCCCTTGCCGGCAATAACACCCCTCTACCCTCACACATCGCATGTCTGCAGGTGAGAAAACAAAAACAATCCGACAGAAAACATCATCATTAATTTTTATTGGCATGGCGTGTTTCGCTCAAATTGAGTGAACTGAAAGGCAAAATTGTACCCCAGTGCAGAGATTAAGTTTATGGGAAGAGAAACAACACTCAGTATCTCTAAACTATAATTTTTATTTTCTCTACTACGTATAGTAAGTAGAGGAAGTATTGTATTCCACCCAAAAACTCTATACTGAGATTTCACCGAGATACCGAGATATATGTTTTGAGGCCCCCTGAATCCAAAAAAAGCATTTTTGGCAACATGTTCGTGTGTGTGTGTGTGTGTTTGTGTGTGTGTGTCTGTCTGTGTACAGCATAACTCAGAAACGAAAGGTCGGATAAACATCAAACTTGGTATTTAGGTTCAGCATCCTCCAGAGATGCGACACGAAGGTTTTCAAGAAAATCCCCCCACCCCAGATTGCACTTTACATCGAACATTTTTCGAAAGTTTTAATTTTCTCAAAAATGGCTATAACGATTTTGATTAAAATATCACATGTTTAAGATTTTTCATGACAAATGAAATATATATCTCGAAATTTCTGGGAATGTCTCCAAAAGTATTCTTCATTGCGAACGACTTTTGTATAATTGGTAAACCATAAGAGATAGACAAAAGTTTACTACACAAAAATGTAGATCGCGTTAAAATACACAATTTATGTCATATACATTTTTTTGTTGAGTGAATCATTTTCGAGATATTGCTTGCTATTGCCTTAAATTTTCCAATACTTATACTTTTTCTCAAATGGGAACTCGTTATGTACTGAACTTACAAAGAGAATGGAATACTCCACATAGCAACCAGCTCTTAAAATATTTGACTATCGCTTAAAGCCTACCAATTCCCCTTGCATCTACAAGAAAATTACCAATAAGATTAACATCTCGATTAACATGAAGCATATGGAGAATAAGAATTTGTAAAAATAGTTTGTACAAGAGTAGAGAAAGTCATGTGAGTGTAACACATCAGAATTTTATTTGGTAAATTTCCTGTAGAACACCCAGCGAGGTAAACAAATCTAGCTTATTACTAGATCGTGGAGTTTTAGATGGTAGAACAAGTATTATATTGCAGTATCGAGATTTCAACGGTATCATCATCTATCCTAAACCATTCCCACAACATAGCATTTTTAAAAAAAATAGCCATATATATGTCTACCTGTGTTCAGTGTAACAAAGAAAAGAAAGAAAACTAAATACCAACGCTGCATTTACTTCCAACATTATTTAATCCTCTCACCCGCCCCCGAACAAATACTGGAAAATTGTTCATTACTTTTTTATTCACTCAAAAATCACAATTAAGATTTTAAATCAAACATATTTGAAATACTAGAAGAGGAATAAAATATGTAAACTGCGTTATCCGCAAATGATCTGATAGATCCTGTTCATTCTTATTACGTTTTCATAATTGGAAAACCTAAAAGATCTTACCACAGGAAAAAAATGTGCAGCCCATTTGACAGTTTATGTCAAATACGTTTCCTTTTTTGTAGCATTAGATATTCCCCAAATATTAATTCTTAGTGTTTAAGTTTTTCCAGATTAGTTAACTATCGTGCAATTTTTTTAACACGTTAGACAAAAGCGTGGTTCTTTTGTTCTTCACATGAGTGTATAATTAATGAAAATATAGTACCAACGTGAATAATCAAGTATGACTTGCATATAGGCAGCTAATTATCGTCTTTAATGTAAAGTGAATGAATTAGCTGTTATATGGACGGTATAATAAGCAAAGTATAGCTAAAAGTTTATATTTAAATATGAGTACGTTAATTTTATGCCACCCAAAATTAAATTATTTTACATTAAAGTTTTTAAAGCAGTGCATCTTGCGTGCAATAAAGTAAAATTTAGGAAAGTTTAGACGACTGTTTCGTTTTTGGTTTATTTTCAGGCGATTATTGGAATGAATTTTTTAAACAATTAATGATTTGACCATTTGTTTTAATTTTGACACTTTGAGTTGAGAAAGGTTTTTTTTAGGAGTTGTATCGTATTTCAACTGTTGGGGAGCCGAAATTGTAGTAGTTGCAACCGCACAGTTTCCGATAGCCTTCGCCCCAGATGTATTTTTACTGTTTCTTTAAATATTATATTTATGTTTGCCTCGGCTGCGTCAGTATTTGTTAGAGACACGCTTCTCTTAGCAGGGTTGTGGTGTGACTAAAGAATGTAGGCTTACACAGATTATAATTTTACTTCACTACATTTATTAATGGTTGACACAATTTAAATAACACTTCACTGATATAGAGAGCTGTGAGATTCTTTGTATTAATTACACTTTTTAACACGTAAACCTATTTTTCGTCTCACAGGAATACATATTATATTTCCTGAGGACACTTTTTGCGTCTGGTTAGTAAGATCGTCTGCAGGCAACTGAACTCTAAATTTGTAAAATTTTCTCCTTTTCAGTTTCTGATTGGCTAATCCTACTCCAATAGAATACTTTCATTTAACTAAAACTTTTTCTGGTTGTTGATTGGCTATTTTATAAACTGTCACTAAAATTACATTATTGTTACTCCAAGAATCACAAGTAGTACTGTAAACTTTCTTATTCATTATTGACTCAACTTTACCTCATTGTTACCTCATTGTTACCTCATTGTTAGCAACTTTTGACCTATTTCTCACAGCTCCTACATTATTAAATTACGTAACATATTCACATAACATTATTACACGTGGATACACTAATATAAGCAGATGCAATGGCTGTTACATACATTTTACAAATTATTACATATACATATTGCTTCAAGGCGGTCTGTTATTGAATTTACATATTATATGATTTGACTGAAATCATTTAAGTGTTAAAAACACTGCCTCAGAGTAAACATTACCCTTATATTTGGTTTTGTGTCCTGCGGTCCAGTTGCCTTTCCTACACTGCAAACACTATGTTACTTTTCTCACATTAGTTTTGATATATACTTTTAACACCTATTATAAAGCCTACTATGAAGATATTTACAATGTAGTTAAAACATATTTTATAGGTTCCAAGTATCTACCATCAAACTTCAGGAGATTTTGGAAAACAAATTCAATAAAAGTTTTCAATGTTGGGTAATTTGTTAACTTCATAATGAAGTGAAATATAAGATACACCAATTATCGTTATTTAGGATTAGGATTCAAAGTGGAGGGGGACTTAGCACGTCGACCTGCATGGTTCTTTTGTACCTATGCCCCGGACGGGTGCCTCCGGGAGGGAGGGATGAGGTGAGAAGAGACAGAGGGCGGCCGCACCACGGGGTACGACAGGCAGAGGGCAGGGTCTCTACATTTACAAATTTAAACTCCCCGGATGGGCACTGGTGCAGCCGGCTCCCCTCCCCTCTGTGGGCTTACACATCCCCTGGGGGGCCCAGAACCCAGAGATTGCCCCATTTCGAGGAACGAAGGTTTCCTAAGAGCATCCTTTTCCCCTGCCATGTACACGCCGAGACCTCCCGCCGACACTTGCAACCCTGAAGGAGACCAAGCGGATGAAAGGTGAAGTGAAATGAGAATGGAGGTGAAACGGGGGTATAGGAAATTCGGGGCACTTAATGATGTCATGGGAATCGAACCCACGACCTCCCGAATGTGAGCCACAGACGTTACCGCCTGAGCCACCCCGTTCGGTAACTATCGTTATATACAGTGACTATTTCATTCATACGTCGCGTGTTGATATTTACCAATAAAGTTAGCCATGCTTCAGATATCGGCCAATCACGGTCGTTTGTCTTATTATATGGTTGCAAGATGCGATTTTATTGGATAAAACATCCTCTCGTTTCTAAACCACAGATAATAGTATGAGAATGCATTTCAGTCCAATCCTTGTCAATTTTCACCATCAAAACCAGAAGATTATTTCAACTTTCCTTTGAACATTTTTTTTTAATCAATGCACATTCAATTAGCATCAATTTACAAATAAATTATGTCCTTGAAAAAAATTTCTTTTTATATTCTGATTTTAGCTTATCTTAATTTTGAGGTTAGCTTTTTTTCTATACGTTGGTAGCATTGGTTAGTATTCCATAGCACATTCCATTGTTCGTTTAGTATGCCGTGATTTGACACATTCGTGATTTCATTTTAAACAACACAAGTAAGTAAGTAAATATTATGTATATATTTTCTTACATTTTAATCATAGAACGGTCATAATCAAACACAGTAATGTCTAAGCATTAAAGACAGAACGAAAGGAAATAAATTTGGAATGTTACTGAACTTTAGCCAGGGACGTCGCAGGTAACAAACTCCATGCTTTCTACAGTCGATTGGCATTTACAGCACTCATGTTTACCTGGCGTCAGTGACCGGTGTTGCTTAAGCCCTGTCCACACTGGTTAACATTTAACAAAACTTGTCAAGTGCAACATGTTATCAGTTTGCATGTTGGCCAAATTTCGATGGCACAATTGACTTAACGTGTTAACCGAAAGAGTTGTGCTTGACACTTTTAACATGTTGGATGTTTTCCGCTTTTAATGGAGAACTTGTTAAGTCAATTTGCTCTCTGTGTATGTGATTGGGTGAACTTCAGAAGTTTCCAGACTGTAACCATGGCAACGGCGTACTTCTGATTCCTTCAAGCTAGTGTGTTCGGTAGCTGCGTGTTGACTCGTTCTGTGGTTGTATCTTTGATTTGGTTTGCTTCATGTGAAGTTTTGGAATGGACGAAAGAAAAGACACTTTCATTAATAAAATATTTGTTGAGGCTGTCATTATGGAACTTTGTAATAAAAAGGATGGATAATTATTACCAAGATGTGTGCAATTTATTGTTGTTCCAGAGGCAATATCAAAAACAACAATAGTTTCAAGTCTGGCTCAAGGCTCAAGTCTGACAGCTGGAATGGCTGCTCTCAAATATGTGTCCTTTTTATGAATTATAGGTTAGAAACCTTGCTCAAAGCTAAGTTGAAGTCACTTTGGCTGTTCTCAAGAAATTGAAGTCAAATCTGCTCCAAATTTTAAACTCATTAAAAACATTTTCACTCCTGTGCAGATAGAGACTCATCACAGATGCAAATAACAATGGTCAAATTTTCATCACTGGAGTCCATTTTGCTTTAAGTTGAGAGATTTTGTTGTCCCAACAAGTCAACTGGTGTGGATGGAATGTTAAAGGTTCACAGTTATAACATGTTGAAGGCATTTAACATGTTGAATGAAACATTTTGTTAATTGTTGAATGTTAACTGTTGATATGTTGAACAGTGTGGACTCACCTTTACGTCCTTTGTATTGCCATATGATTTGACTGTAGATACCTTGAAGGCAACTGCTTATGAATTCTTATGCCTAGTCATAATAAATCCCATTTAAGGTTACGAGTTTCAACAGATAAATTCGTAGCCTCTTTTGGGATTACCTATGGTAATTTGGACCAATTATGAGTATTTCCTTAGGAGAGCTCACTGTTCCGTTTAATCTTCTTTTTCCTAAGGCCCAGTGCACAACTGACTAGGAACTTAAACGTGAACCAGAACCGGAAGAAAGATAAAATAGTCTTTTCAAAGGTCAGCATGCACAACCAACTGGAAATTTTCCAGAAAAGTAGATCAAGTTTCATGTTCCCGTTCCATTCCGTTATAATATGTGTGGTTATGTGTATAGATATTTGCATTCTAGAAGATGGTCATGGAGGTCACGATCCCATAACAGCCATTAGGTAGAGGTCTCTGGTAACACGCTTAAAAAATCTGATGTGTTACACTCACATGACTTTCTCTACTCTTGTACAAACTATTTTTACAAACGCTTATTCTCCATATGCTTCATGTTAATCGAGATGTTAATCTTATTGCTAATTTTCTTGTAGATGCAAGGGGAATTGGTAGGCTTTAAGCTATAGTCAAATCTTTTAAGAATACACTCTTTATATATTGTTACATACACATATTGCTTTAAGGGGGCTGTTATTGAATTTATGTATTATATAATTAGACTGAAATTATTTAAGTGTTAAAAATACTGCCTCAAATACAATACTCCCTGTTATCTACTACAGGTAGATGGCGGAGAAAGTTAAAGGCAGAATTTATTTCTCTCATATTTCAACTAATTTCATCTGTTTTAAAGTAGCAGACTGTAAGCATGCTGTAGAACACATGAGTCAGCAAGGTCAATATATGGTATATTGAAGTTGTTAAGTGTGATGCGCGATGGTGCAATAGTTTGGTAAGTAATGTAGTTGCCACCTGTTGATTCTGATCCAGTGGTAGAACTAAGAGTAATTTCCCTCAGGGTGTGCATGAATGTATTGTAAAGGACGACACCAGTTTAAATTGAGTGAGAAATTTATTGTGAACTGATATTCGAGTTATTGGATTGAGTTGCCGACCGTTTGAGATGAAGAAATAGGCTGATTATGAATCGTAGCGCTTGAAATTGTAACAAAAGAATTACTATACCTGCTAACTTCTGCAGTATCAAAGTTACGGTTGGAAATAACTGTTTCCGCAATAAAATAAACTAGAAGCGTAACGTAATGTTTACTGGCAGTGCATCGCAACTGGGCGCTATAAATATCACACAAGTAAGTACCGGTGCGGTACCAGAAAGAGTAACTATCTGATCTAAAATTTCACGCCTTTATTACTTTTAGCTCTGCCTACATATTATTCCCCCACCAACATTATTTTTCACTCTCAACCAATAATTAAAATCTTAAGTGTGCCTTTGTCACTTTATTACCAAGAGGCCTAGCCAAATTGTCGGAATGTAACTGGCTTCTCTTTTCCAGAATTTTGCCCTACGTGCCTGTTCAAGTTTATTGAATGTAACTCTAGCTGCTTTCCCAGAAATCCTTAAGCAAATGTGCTCGCTACTTCGTCTGTCGCTAATGACTTTGACTAACCTGACTTCCTAATTACCTTCGCCTTTCCAGACAAAATCTTTCACCCCAAGATTGTTATATAATACATTGATTTAATATACGAAATTATAGCAATTATTTCTTTATCTTACCATTCTTTCTTTATTTGATCATTTATTTACTCCCGTCAATAATTACGGTATCAGGATAAACGAAAAGCGCTCCATGAAGAGAACGCTTAGTCAAGAAGCGGTGATTAATATCCGTTATAAAGATGCACTGGTCATTCGCCTTAACTGAGCCGAGCAGCAAACTAATTAACCATTTAACCAAGTCCCGTTATAGCTTGCTACCTGCCGCTGCTGGAGCATCTGCACGCGATGGGCCTTCTTTTCTTGCGAAACACGAAAATTTTGTTTCTAAGCTTTGAGACAACGAGTTATTGACTTGAGTAGTGATCTAGTTTTATGCTGGGCAGCCTGGGATTTCAATAGCACTTCCAGGAAGCTACTGTGAAACTGTTGTAACTGAAAGCACAGTAATTGGTAAACTATCTTCCGATAATTTTACTATTATGAAAAATCACACGTCTGCATTTTCAAACTTTTTGTCAGATGATTTCTTAAAAGTAAGTGTTCTTCAATCATTTTTATGCTGATTCCAGAAATAACTTCCGTTTTTTTCTATCACGTCAGGGTTTTTACACAAAATAAGAAGTAATGTTTTGACAATTTTACTAATGAGCGTAGAAAAGTATTCAAATACCATTTCACACAAGGTAAGTTTGTATTCAAGAAACATTTTAAGAATACTCTGAAGAACTCCCCTAATTTATTTCATGACTACATTTTAACAAAACAAGAAGCCAAAGAGTTTCATTTAATTTTTTTCAAACTTTCTCTTCTTTGACTTCCTTGCAGATCCTTGAAGATGACTGTCCCTCCTCAACTTCCAACGGTAGTCGGCCATCATAGTTTCATTCCATCTCCCCTGGTACCTCCTCTCCATTTCCTTAATATCTTGGTGAAAACGTTCACCCTGCTCTTCACTATAATGTCCCAGATTTTCTGGAAAAGTAGTCGATATGTGAATCCAGAAAATGCACGTTTACATTCATGTTACAACCTATCTTCTTGAAATTTTCCAACATTGTTTCGACAATGTCCTTGTAATTAGGATCTTCGTTATTGCCTAAGAAGTTTTCAGTAACTGATCGGAAGGCGGTTCATACTTCTATTTCTCTCTCATTCATTGTCTTCTCAAAATCTTCATACTTCATCAATTTCTTTATTTGAGGACCAACAAAAATTCCAGCCTTTAATTTGTCTTGTGTAATGAAAGGAAATTTCTTGGAAAGGTACTTGAAGCAGGGTCCATCCTGTGGTAGAGCCCTTACAAATTGCTTCATCAAGCCCAATTTTATGTGTGGTGGCGGAAGCAATATCTTTATATCTCTATGTTTTTGAAGTGAAATTGTGAAAAACTGTACCTGATAGAAACAAATAAAAGCAGTTCTGAAATCAGCATAAAAAGTGAGTCAGAATCACTTATTAGTTTTCATCATCCCATATCATGCAGACTAGCGTAATTAATACTATTTTGCTTTACAGCTGTACATGAAAGATAATTTGTAATGAAACTTCGCTCCACTTGTGGTTTAAGGACAGAAGGTATTCTGATGTCCTTTTCAGAATTACATCAATGTTCTAGCCGATTTTATAAACTTTTACTATGTATATGGAATACCTTTATACCACCGGGCGAGTGCATTCGCTGCTCGCCCGGGTTACGACCCCCCGCTAGAACCTTAGGTTTATAATGGTTTTCCCTGGAGGTAGACAAATGTTGGGTTGGTTTCTTATCTACCATTTTCCTTGTATTCCGTTTCCTTCTAATGTTTCAGGTGTATTGCTGGTTTCGTGGTATGTGAGAGTGCCGGGGAGATGGCGCGGACATTTGCTCCAAGGAAAGAGTATTCCCCTTGGATACTAGAGGGTTAACTGGTTCAATGGGTCGTTCATCGCTCTCTCTGGGCAGCTGCAGTATTGGTACGGGTCTTCGAGCCAGGAACTTCCGCGCATCTCTGTGACATGTCTGCCTGCGGCATTTGGCCGCCTGTGGCTCCTCATTTTATTCCATCCTCTTTGGGGGTGGTAGTCGCAATAGATGATAGCAGTGCGCGAGGTGTCCTCCGTGGTGCAGGGTGGCTTCTGTCGTTTGAATGCAATTGCGATATTTCCGTTGTGTATTAATATAAATTTATGTTAAAATTGAATCGAGCTACAGTACAACAATGGGCAATCTTATGCAGTATGAATAATCGATAGTTGGCATTCTTCTGTCAGCATTTCTGTTTATTTCATTAGTTCGTATACACGTTGCTGTTCACATTCTGGAAAATGATTTTCTCGATTTAAGAAAGAATTCAAATTTGAAGGTAGTTTATTTTTAGAGGAGTTGCATTGTAGTTCGACTGTTAGGGAGCCAAAATTGATGTAGTTGCAACCACGTACGATACAAAGTTTCCGGTGGCCTTCGCCCCAAGTTTTAGGAATCAACTTTGTATTTTCATGTTTCTTTAAATATTATTTATATTTATGTTTGTCTCGGCTGCGTCAGTATTAATCTGTAGAAACATGTATTTCTTAACAGGGTGTGATGCGGCTAAAGAATGTAGGCTTACACAAATTATAATTTTTACTTCACTCCTTTTATTAATCCTTCACACGATTAAAAAACACTTCACTGATATAGAGAGCTGTGTGATTATTTATTAATTACTTGCACCTTTTAACACGTAAACTTTATAATATTCTCGCCGTAATGAATTTTCGTCTACCACTGAATACGTATTAAACTTCTCGAGAACGCGTCTCGCGTCCGGTTAGGAACGCTATCTACTAGCAACTGACTTCTACCGGCCGTATTTGCAAATTTCATCTATTTCAAGTCTCTGATTGGATAATCCTACTCCATTAGAATACTTTTATTTAACTTAAGCTTTTTCTGGTTTTGATTGGCTATTTATAAACCTTTTTTAAAAATTACATTATTGTTGCTCCAAGAATTACTAGTAGCATTACTAAACTTTCCAATTCATTATTGCCTCAAGGTTACTTCATTGTTAGCAACTTTTGACCTATATTATTACAGCTCCTATATTGTTAAATTACTCAACAAATTCACATAACATTATTAAACATGTACACAATAATATAAACTTTTATACAATGACTGTTAAATACATTTTATGTTCTTTTATACACATATTGCTTCAAGGCGGGCTGTTATTATATTTTATATTATATAATTAGACTGAAATCATTTAAGTGTTAAAAATACTGCTTCAAAATGTGGAAACATGTGTGAAAACAGGTTCGATTAAGGAACGAGTCAATGATGTCTTCTCTGCGGAACGAAAACTGTTGCAAATATTTGTGGCCATCACGTTCCCCAGATATAACAACCTGTGATTTTTTCCTGTGGAGATATTTGAAGAGCAAGGTCTGTGAAACGAATCCACACACAATACAGGCACTGAAAGACAACATCAACCGTGAAGTTACCGCCATCGATATTTGAACTTTACGCCGGGTGTATCTGAATATAGCTGTGTACAGCTGTATACTGATACTGCAGGGGGCCACTTTCAACGCCTTCAATAAATGGTGAGTCCATTTTGAGGCAGTATTTTATATCACAACAGTGTGAATGCCAAAGTCATTGTAGTGTAAATTAACATTATTGTATGACAATGATTTTAGATGTTTGTTAGCTATAAGCATTGTTAGGAAATAAGTTTACACGGCCTCACTGAAACTGACAATAGGAGTGGGTAACAATGAAGCGATGGGGTGAGTTGTTTATCACTTAGAAGAGACAAACAAATGACGTCAGGGTAGCGTGCCTTTCTTTAGAAATGGAGGGAATATCTTCCCTAGAGCATATGTGTTAGTAATTATGATTGGCTTATTAAACAGACGCTAATATTGGCGCGATTTATTAACAAATAGCAGCTCTATTATAATGTTTAGGCATATCGGGGTGAGGGGGTATAAATTTTTTAGCTGGGGGCACATATCGCGCAGTTCTACAGAATCATTCACAAGGTAAACGTCGCGCAGTTCAACAGAATCATTCACCAGGTAAACGTCGCGCAGTTCTAAGAAATCTCTCTCGCGAGTTACACGTCAGGCAGTTCTAAGGAAGCATTCATGAAGTACACATTATGCAATTCTACAGAATCTCTCTCGTTGTAAAGTTAGTTACAAAATGATACGCGAATTAATAGTGCGCAGCAAATAAGTGATTGTAGTTACATTCGAAAATATAACAGTTTCAGTCAGGCGTGTATCAAGATTAAATATGTGAAATTAATAACGTGTGACGGCAATAAAAGTGTAAAAACAAATTCTTTTATCAGTGTTATCTTTTGGTAACAACTCCTTTCCGTTTACACACCCTGTTCAAGAGATATTTGCTCAACTGAGTAATAATAGCTAGACGGAGGACAAAGGACCCAAAATTCAAAATAGTAAAACAATAACAGGCACCAAGTAAAAACGATAACACGAGAGATTACCGCGACAATTGCAGCAATTCGTTTGGTATTCGTGAGTCTGTATTTACTCTATACTCACGCGGGCCTTATCCGCGCCAACCATGCCAGCTATCGATTATTAATATTGCTTAAAATTGCCCACTGTTATATTGTAGCTCGATTCAATTTTAACGACCAATTTTAACAGAAATTTATATTAATACACAACGGAAATATCGCATTTGTATTCAAACGGGAGACGGGCCACTTTTATGTATGCTGCCCTTTATATCCTATACCTACCTTTCTACCCAGCCCAGAAACTGCCTAGTGAGCGAACGCCTTTAGCATGAGTATGCTGTCATAATTGATTGTGGTTATCAGGAAGAGAAGAAGGATTTTAGCACTTAAGCGCATAGCTATTATGCTTCTGAAAACCCCAGGACGAAGGGATGAAGCGAAGGACACAGAGGGCTCGGACATAGGGGTCCCTAACATCTCCACATATTACCTCCCCCTACGAAGAGAACTCTCTGAGGGTCCATCCCACACCAAACGTCGGGGCAGACAGTTGCACAAACCAAACTCCACTGTCATACGCTTCATCCATTCATGATAACGAAACGAAATGACAGGAAATGGGGGCAGGCCAAATCGTGGCATTATATAATCCAGTGGTGGCGAAAGCGCGACTCGCGAAGCATTGTGACTCGCAGGCGTAACTCCTTTTCTAGCCGTCTATTCATTTGTTCTCAATGTGCTTGCTGAGTGGTGTAGTGCGTGTTGCATATTTGATGACTAGAGAGAGAAAGGCATTTTCGCCACCCATTGCCTAGCAGCCAGAGAAAGCCGCGAAAAAGCCAAAGATCAGAGTGACCGGTCAAACGGGTCTGGAACCAGAGACCTTCCGAATGTGAGATGGAGGGCGATGGATTTTTTTCGGGCGTAAAAATACTTAACATGGTTCCTTCGGAGGGGAAGTAAAGCCGGTGGTCCCGTGTCGTAGATTTACGGCACACAAAAGAACCTCGAGCCTGATAAAGAGGCCTCTGAGCAAAATCAGTCTTTCACGTCCAATATAAAATGAGACGCTATGGACCGCAGCAGTTAAAGAGCGTCCATAAATAAAACCCAATTTAATTTTTTCACACGTAACCGCAAACTATCTCGCTCGGTCGCTGTCATAATTGGTCAAAAAGAACTACTGATTTAGGAAGGCTATAGGTTATACCTGTATGCGAAATGGATTCTGTATGCTTGCATCACACAAAACATTTAAAACGTTTTATTTCAATTCTGTAGTATGATGCTATGTGAATATATTACGTAATAATGTAGGAGCTGTGAGAAAAATAAGTTAAACGTTGCTAACAATGAGGTAACGTTGAGAAAATAATGAGTAAGGAAGTTTAAATGCTACTAGTCATTATTGGAGCAACAATAATGTAAATTTTGAGACAGTTTAAAAATAGCCAATCAAAAACAAAAAAAAAAAAACTTTAGTTAAATGAAGGTATTCTATCGGACTAGGATTAGCCAATCATAGACATGAAATACAGAAATTTACAAGTTTAGACGGTTGAAATCAATTCAGTTGCCTGCAGACAGTGCTCATAACTGGATGCGTTGCTTGTGAGTCCTCGGGAGATTAAATACGTATTCGTGTGAGACCAAAATAGTTTACGTGTTATAAAGCGCAAGTATTAAATAAAAGAATCGCACAGCTCTCTAAATCAGTGAAGTGCTATTTAATTTGTGTCAAGGATTAATAAAAAGGAGTGAATTAAAACTTAAAATCTGTGTAAGCCTACATTCTTCAGTCTCACCACAACCCTGCCAAGACTTCCATGTCTCTAACAATAATACTGAGGCAGCCGAGGCAAACATAAATATATATTATCTAAAGAAACAGTCAAATTACAAAGTTAATATTTTTTAAATTTGGGGCGAAGGCTACCGGAAACTGATTACTATACGTACGTTTGCAACTACTTCAAGTGTTCGGCTCCCCAACAGTTGAAATATAATACAACTCCTTCAATACAAACTACTTCAAATTGACGCCTAAAGCGTGGAAAAAATAACGTAACAATAAATACCTTTCTCAATTTTTAGCCAATTCTCCAAAGATTAAACCACTTATCTACCAATTATAAATGTTTTTCAAATACTTGTATTAGCACAGTAAAAGTTTTTTGAACATAATCACAGACTTCCACCGCCAGTTCCAATTAGGATGTTTCCGTAGTTGAAACTTTCTTATTGAAAACGAGCTTTGATAATCTATTAGGAGATACTCTCGCATATGCATGGAAGCTTCCTGAAGGACGTAAATAATGAGCAGCCTGTTTTGGCGAATATCGGATTAACGTAGAACATAATTTCTGAATTGTGATGAAGATCGAACTTCGCACCACCAGCTTCAGTCTCCCTAAAACCAACGATCTGCCATGACATATTAAATACAGAAAAATACATACAAAGGTTTTATGGGAACTTCTATGAGAGAATGTATTCTACGCTATAACGAGAATTTAAATGATTATGAAAACTGAGTAGAAAGGAAGATTGAGGTATGCAGAATGAAATAAAAGAATCTGATGTGGTACATTCACGTGACTTCCTATACCCTATCGTTTATTAATAGGTATAGAAACTATTCTTACTAAAGCTTATTTTTCTATCAACTTCATTTTAATCCAAATAAACCTTTGCAGAAATAGCTACATTGCACATTTCGTTTGGATACAAGGAGAATAGCGATAGTCAAATGTTTAAGAACTGAAAGGCTATACGCTGACCTTAAGGTTCCATATTCTTTCCATGTAATCGCGAGAAGTATTGAACAAGTCCAACCATTAATAAAACGGATATCTTGGGAACGGCTGATGCTACAAAAAATTATTTGAAATAAATTGTGTCTTTTAAAGAGATCTACATTTTTTGTTGAAAACGATTTCGTCTATCGCTTAACTTTACCAGTTCTATAAAATTACACAAAATTCCTTCTGAATAAAGAGGACTTCATAGGCTATTCTCAGAAAATACAAAATTTACGCTTTATTTCTCATGTAAATATCTTTAATATATGGTATTTTAATCAAAATCGTTAGAGACATTTTTTAGAAAGTTATAAATTTCGAAAAATGTTCCGTGTAAGGGGTAGTTTGGGATGAGGGAATTTTCTTGAAATTCTTCTTGCCGCATCTTTGGAAGATACTGAACCAAAATACCAATTGTGGTATTTATCTAACTTTTCATTTTTCAGTTATGCTGTTCACAGGCACACACACTGACACACAGATACACACACGGACATGTCTCCAAAAATGTTTTATTTGAATTCAGAAGGTCTCAATACAAGTATTTCGTTGTAATTTTGATAGCAAATTTTTCGGTGGAATGTAATATCTTCTCCACTTACTATGTACATGGTAGAGAAAGTAAAAGTCATAATTATCCAAAATACTTGGTACTTCTTATTTTATACCATAACGGACCCTATTTAAAAACATCCTTCGTATATATAGCCTTAATATTGTGTAGTGTTTGTATGACTCGTGAGAAACAAAAGAGTATATTTGCTAGAAACAACTGCAAACATTTCCGGAATGCTTAATGGCATAAGCATTTCGTATAGCATAAAGTGTGTAATCTGACGCAGTCAACGTATCCCCCCTCAGTCTTATCGTTTCCTCGTTTTAAAGGATTGGATGAGAATAAAGGGGGCTTCACCACACATTCACACCATTATTTCTATTCTTCAAGCAAATATCTTAGATGTATAATATTTTAGCCAATATCGTGACAGTCATTTTTGAGATAATAACAAGTACTATTTCACACAAAGATTCATAAACATTTTCGACTTAAATGTTTAAAAACCGATTGTTTAAATACAAAGTTTACATACTTAGTAAATACATAGTTAATACTCCTCATCGTATGAATAAAATTTTTGGGAGTGCCTTTTTACTTTCTCTACTACGTATAGTAAGTAGGGGAAGTATTGCATTCCACCCAAAAATTCGATACCGAGATTTCACTGGAAATACATGTTTTGAGACCTCCTGAATCCAATAAAAACATTTTTGGAAACATGTCCGTGTGTGTGTCTGTGTGTGTGTGTGTGTGTGTGTGTGTCTGTGTGTGTGTCTGTGTGTCTGTGAACAGCATAACTCAAAAACGAACAGTCGGATAAGCACCAAACTTAGTATTTAGGTTCAGTATCTTTCAGAGATGCGACACGAAGGTTTTCAAGAAAATCCCCCCACCCCAGACTACCCTTTACATGGAACATTTTTCGAAAATTTTAATTTTCTCAAAAATGGCTCTAACGATTATGATGAAAATATCATGCGTTTAAGATAATGTCATGAGAAATGAAATGTATATCTCGAAGTTTCTGGGAATGTCTCCAAAAGTATTCTTCATTGTGAACGACTTTTGCATAACTGGTAAACCATAAGAGATAGACAAAATTTTACTACACAAAAAATGTAGATCGCGTTAAAATACACAACTTATGTCATATACATTTCTTTTGTTGAGTGAACCATTTTCGAGATATTGCTTGTTATTTCCTTAAATTTTCCAATACTTATACTTTTTCTCAAATTCGTTATTCATTTTTTTTATGTCCTGGACATGCAAAGAGAATGGAATGCGCCACATAGCAACCAGCGTTAAAATATTTGACTATCGCTTAAAAGCTACCATATTCCCCTTGCATCTACAAGAAAATTACCAATAAGATTGACATCTCGACATCTCGATTAACATGAAGCATATGGAGAATAGCCGTTTGTAGAATTAGATTGTACAAGAGTGGAGAAAGTCATGTGAGTGTAACACATCAGATTTTTAAATGTTTAGCACCTACATTTATGTGATGAAAGCAGAGTAGAACATACTCAGGCATTCATTTTATAGAATATACACTCATAAAGAATATGGACAACAGCTAGGTTTATAAGATCGTTCTCTTCTTATGCTGAGCATGGTTAGATGCAGATCTACTTTTGAGCATGTATTGAGTTTAATGGTGGAATTTATTATGGAATTTATGATGTATACAGTACTCGTGGAAAAACATACAAACAGTAATGGAAATTTATGATTGACAGAAGTATTATTAACTGTAATGTTACGTTCATTATGTAATACGATGAGTCGGTTCGTTTTTAACTTACATCAAATTTGCGCTTAGATTTTTATTAAGTAGTGCTTTCGGAAGAAGACTTTCTCCCATCCTCAGCTGAAGACCGACTGACCCCCAAGATTTGAATCAACAAGTGATGTTGCTGTCCTCTGTTGGGAAAAGTTGTAATCCATTTGTGTTGAAATTACTGCTATCTGTGGTAAAGTTTGGGAACTCACTGTCTTCTCTCTTCTGTCCTGCGAGTTGCCATTTTTAAACTCAGAATATTCTTGATGTTATAGTGAATGAAGATTTGTTCTTTGGTAGAACAAAGAGAAATTTTAAAACACATTTGCGTGAACATGAAAGACATATTAAATTAATACAAACAGATAAATCTGTAGTTGCCAACCATTTTTGGAACTTCTAATCATGAGGCAGGACGTGACATTAAGCTACTAAAAACCGTAAAGGTCCTTTCACATCTGGAAATTTGAGAAAAGATCTTAGTAAAAACCTAAGCGCAGATGTGATGTGAGTTAGAAAACGAACCGACTCATTGTATTACATAATGATGGAAATTCTAAAATCTTCAGAATCCTTTAACAATTCTTAAAACATAAATAGAAGTAGCAATGAAAGTCAGCTTATTGATAAGTTTAAACTTGAAATATTAAGAGCTGCAATTGCTTACTAACTGCTTCTTTTACGTAATATCCTGGAATTCTATAAACATTAAAGCTCCATCCAGTATTTCACGAGTCATGACCTTGCAATCCGTTTTTTATTTGTTTAGTTTTTTTTTTTGCTTTTTCACTATTATCATATTATTTGTTATTTTTGGTAACACAGCTATGCTGTTGTGTATACTGCTTCAGTTTAAATCTTCATTTCTGGAAGCAATTCATCCAATTACATTGAGTAGTTGAGATTTGTACATCTCTGAATATTTCTTGAGCAGTTTTGAACGGTAGGAATCGCTGCAGAAAAACAAAGTATACATCCCGAAAGCCCAAAACAGAAAACTGAGTAGCTAACTAAATGGACATGATATTAACAACAAAGGCAAGTAAATAACAAAGGTGTATACTAACGTTTAAATGTTAAACATAGATGTGGAGATTAGCATATATTTACGTGAGATAGTAAGTTTTTATTCTTACGAAAATAGTATGTTCACTTGGAGTTGAGTATTTAACCACAGTGTTTCATATTGAGGCAGTATTTTTAACACTTAAATGATTTCAGTCAAATTATATAATATGTAAATTCAATAACAGCCCCCCTTGAAGCAATATGTAATAATTTGTCAAATTTATGTAACAGTCATTGCATATGCTTATATTATTGTATCCATGTGTACTAATGTTATGTGAATATATTACGTAATTTAAGAATGCAGGAGCTGTGAGAATAATAAGTTAAACGTTGCTAACAATGAGGTAACAATAAGGTAACCTTGAGACAATACTGAGTTTGAGAGTTTAAATGTTACCTGTGGTTCTTGGAAGCATTAATGTAATTTTAGTGACAGTTTAAAAATAGCCAATCAACAACCAGAAAAAGCTTTAGTTAAATGCAGGTATTCTATTGGAGTAAAAATAGCCAATCAGAGACTTGAAATACAGAAATTTACAAGTTTAGACGGTTGAAATCTAGTCAGTTTCTTGTGGACAGTGCTTGTAACTGGATGTGTGATGCGTCCTCGAGAAATATAATACGTATTCGTGTGAGACGAAAATATTATACGTATTAAAAAGTGCAAGTATTAAATAAAAGAATCTCACAGTTCTCGATATCAGTGAAGTGCTATTTAAATTGTGTCAAGGATTAATAAAAAGGAGTGAATTAAAACTTAAAATTTGTGTAAGTCTACATTCTTGTCGCATCACGTCCTGCCAAGATATTTAATTTTTAAACTTGGGGCAAAGGTCACCTGAAAGTACATTTGGGGCGAAGGCTACCGGAAAATGTTTACCATGCGTGTGGTTGCAACTACTACAAGTTCGGCTCCCCAACAGTTGAAATATAATGCAAACTCCTATAACAACGTAACAAAAATATCATTCTTCCAATTGGCGCCCAAAACGTGGGGCTAATAAAATAAATGCTTCTTCAAGTTGGCGTCCATACGTGGAGCATAATAAAAAAATCTTTTCTTCAATAATGAGTGTAGATTTGAAAAAGTACTTACTTTTCATTCATGCAACTTTGTTTTTGAATTTCTGTTATCCACAGACGTCAAATTGCACATGAAGAGTGGCAAAGAATTAAAACAAGTTTTCGAGAATGGATATTCTCTCACGCGGGTTTTATTACAAACAAGTGTTACAGAAGGGAAAAGTTTATGTTTTCTTTTGGAGTACACGCTCTACCTCAAAAAGATGTAGGTGAATAGTCAAAGGGGAGTTGCCGCACTTTAAACTAATTGTATACGGCGCCAGTGAGACTATCCTTCATATGGTGTGTAGGTACTGGCAATAAAATTTTCGAAACTCTTTGTATTCCTTTAGTGCCATAAACCCAGTACTGGCTTCCACAAACGTGACATTTTCTAGATATTGGGGATTAAATCGACCGGAAGTGTGAGTTTGTTTGTAAAGGCTTCACATGTGCAGACACCTCGGACTTCTAGAAAGGAATTTGCTAACAACACTGTTGTGCCCTCTTTACTTTCTTTGAGTGGGCAAGTTACAACTGGTGGAACATTAAATGATAAAGGACTTCGTCGAACACACACACACACACTTAGGGTTAAGGCGCATCCTTATAAGCTACTACACCCTTGCACCGATTTTGAACCACCTGTTCTAAGAGTTAAAAAAAATACTGTTGATATCACATTACCACAATTTAGATTACGTAAGTGTTTTAAATCATATTTATATGTTGGTCCTAAATGCTACAATTTATTACCAGAAAGAATTAAATATATAAATAGGTGTACCAGTGACTGGTTAAGAATACCTTTTATGCTAAGGAATTTTTAAATCTAAATTCTTGTGATATAATGTCTTAAATTTTTCTTTTCGTGTAATGGCTTTATTGTATTTTGACGCTATCCATGCCTGTATTGTGCCTTACAACATCGATAATACTTTACATTACACCACTACATCTGATGGAAGAGGGTGATACAGGAATTGCTAACTCGGGTGATTAGAAATGTTATACAGACATGATAGGTAAATAGGTAAATAATAGCAATAAATAATTTCCGTATATTGAATCAATGCGTAATAGAAGAAGAAAGGATTACAACAAGGGTTACAACTTTGTAAGTGAATAAGCATGTCAGCACCAGACAGGGTTCAGGAAAGTAATTAGTTAAAATGTAGAGCAGCTAAGGTAATTAAGCGTTCCGGCGAACTTAAGTCAACCAGAAACCCATTAGGTCAAGGTTCAGGTACCTAGAATTCAAGACGGTAAGAAATAAGAGATGTGTGAAGCTGCAATCAGGCCAGTTCGAAAAAATGAGAAAGAGGAAGAATTCTTAGAATTTGGTAGTTTATACCATAATTATTGACGAGCAGATATAAATAAATAACAGTAAGATAGAGAAATAATTGCAATAACTAATTTCCACATATTAAATCAATGTATAATGTAATACACTTGATTTCAAAAGATTTCTCCAACAAGAAGGTAATTAGGAAGTAAGCTTAACCAAAGTCATTAGTATCAGCCGAAGTAGAGAACGCATTAGCTTAAAGATTCTGGGAGTTACCTTATAAGCTCAGTACGTTTGCAGTCACTTAAGCCAGAATTCTGAAAAAGAGAAGTGAAAGGTATTTCCGAATTTTAGCCGACCCCCATAGTAGGAATCAGAGACGCACATGAGAGTTTGATATTGGCTCGGGCAAAATGTAAGGTTGGAAGGGAGAATAATATGTAAGCGGAGCTAAGAGTAATAAAGGTGAGGAATTTTAGATCAGAGAGTTACTCTCTCTGGTACCGGCACTGGCACAGTCGTTCGTGCACACCTTCGTGCACACACTTGTGCATACATTAGATACTCTGGTACCATCACTTGGATACCCCCATACCATTACCTAGTTTTCCCATCCTGCTTTGCTGCCATACCGGCCTGCTTGGTTTGACGACCACACAAGCGCTCACCCAAGTTAAGCAGCATTGGGCTTGGTCACCACATGGTCACTATCCGACAATGTGGGAACACCGAAACCCAGCCAATGGTAGCGCAGAAAACTCAACTCCGCCCAAGACAAATTGACAAAAATCAAAAGTTTGCGTAAATTCGTTGAAACCTTCTCTATCGCACAGGTAAAGCCGCATACGCGGCTAGGTACTGTGGCGATCACATTCCGCCCAGGTGAACCTGGGCGACCTGTTCTCGATTGCTGGACGCGCTGGTGTGAGTAGGATTTTACGGTTATTGTAAGAGATCTCACCGATAAACATTTTAGCGACTCACGACAAGTTACTCTTCTAGTTTCTTTTATTGCAGAAGCAGTTACTTCCAAACGTAACTTTGATACTGAAGAAGTTAGAAGCTATAATTATTCAGTTGTTACATAATCAGTTTCATTCTTTGTCGTCAAATGGTCGACTCATTTCAATAACTCAAATATCACTTCACAATAAATGTCTTAGTCAATTTAAACTGGTGCTGTCCTGTAACAACACGCCCACGCATACCCTGAGGGAAAGTATAGCAATAGTTCTATCACTAGAGCAAACGGCAGTGAAATCAACAATAGCAGATATTGGACACTACAAGAAAGGGTGGTAACTGCATACGTTATCATACTCAAAGAGTAAAAGTTATGTTTTAGATGCGTGAGATTTGGCAACGAATAATGTAGGAACTTTGGTGGGGTACCTCTAAAATAGGTGAGACCTAAATTAATAAAAGAGGGCGTATTGCTAAAATTATCGCCTTTGTTTTCTTTTCTTATTGTACAGCCTTAGGGGCTTGCAGACTTTTACGATGACTGTAAGCCCCTAAGACCGCGCCGGGTTATGACTTACTTAGCAGTAGCCGCGACGTATTTTTCCAGTAAGTATTTTAGCAACTCACGAAAACTTACGCTTGTAGTTTCTTTTATTACGGAAACAGTTATTTCAAACCGTAAAATTGATACTGCAGAAGTTAGCAGATATAGTATTTCAGTTTCAGTTACAGTTTCGATTCATAATCAGTCAGACTTTTTATCTTCAAACGGTTGGCAACTCACCTCAATAGCTTAAGTATTCGATCACATTAAATTTCTCAGTCAATTTAAATTGATATTATCCTTTCACACTTCGCCCTCGTATAATCTGAGAGAAAGATCTCATAGACAACCACTGTAGCAGTCGGCAGCAGAATCATCAGCAGATACTGAAGATGACATCAAAGGGTGGCACTGGAATTCGTCGTCAAGGAGGTACAAAATTTTGCGTGGGAGGCAATTTTGAGGACTCTCAGCACGAATGGGCCTGCTTTCTCACTACTTTTACTAGCCGTCCCTCATGGGAGATGGGTTTGAAAATTGTTCGAGGCAATTTGGAGAATTGTTAGTACGAATGGTAAATCTGGCACAAATATTCTCTAGGACAAGGATAAAAATACTGTGGAGGTGCTATAGGTAACGGAAGAGGGGCGAAAATGTTCGGGGGAACCAATTTTGAGGTTTTTCATCACATTTTCTCAATACATTCGTGAACTAAAAATATAATCATTTTCCCATCATTTTTTAGGATTGGTATAACTAAAATCATACCCACGGGAGAGGGACTGAACAATGTTCGGCGGAGGGGGGGGGCAATTTTGAGAATTTTCAGAACGAATGGACATGCTTCTCAACAATAAAGGGATAAAAGTTGCTCTTCATTCTTTTAGGGTTGGTAATGTGACAAACGCCTCTAGTGGAGAAAGGGGTTGAAAAACGTTGGATGGGAGGAAATTTGAAGTTTTTTTTAGTACGAATGGAAAATTTGGCACAATTACTCCTTATGACAAAAGTAAAAAAAATGGAGTGGTATCACAAAAAGGCATCCTTAACCTGAGAGCAAATGGAAAATGTTCTGCGGGAACCAGTTTGCAGGCTTTTTAGTACAACTGGGCCCAATTACAAATATTGGTCTCTTCATTCTTTAAAGGATGTCTAAGTACACAAAAAAAACACCCACACCCGAAGATGGGGTTGAAAGATATTCCAAGGGAGACAGTTGGAATGCTTTTCGGTATATTGGGGAATTTAGCACACACATTGTTTAGAACAAGAGTGAAAACATTGTAGAATGGTACCAAAAACACGAATTTAACAGGAAAGGTGATGGAAAATGCTTGGCGAAAAAATGTACTAGTTCACTGCAGTGTACCATCCGTAAACCTCGGAAAAGGTCCACAAAAGCAATACAGCTTCCGTACTCCGCCGTTTTCTGACCGTGTAGTGGAAGTGAACATTTTAATTTAACTTTCTGTTTGTCTTCTGTATATTATTTTTAATAGTTAAACTTATATATTTTTATCAAAATCTTCAAAGCCCCGGGCCACATCGAATAATTATACTAGTTTTATATAAAAAGGAAAATTATCAGAAATGGAAAAAGTTCCTAAAAAGAATAACAATAATCTGAGGTGTGTCGCTTACACGACTCTCACCTCCTTACAAATTAGCGTATATTGTAGCGCTTAGAAGCCATGTTGAATTATTATTTTATAGCATATGCACATTTTCATATTAAAAATAGAAAACCATATTCCGAATGATATTTACCTTTAAAAATTATGTCATAGCAATCTTGTATTAGTAGTTGTTACTGGTGTTATGCTAACGACTTGTTGATTGACGTTTACCCGTAACCAGTATGCTCTTAGTTCTGCTCATTAGTGATTTTTCAGTGGCAGATTCTTAAGTTAATGCAATCCCGGAATTATTAATAAAATTTCCCCAATCCCCCACTTCCTTGTCTGACTTTAATAAAACCGAGGTCCAATATGGCTTTGCATGTAGTTTTGCTTGAGTTTATCTCAGGTGGATCTCAATTCTCCCGGCATGCAAACCTCTATCGTTATTTTTGGTGTTAAGAACTAAGAAATTGTTGTGTTGCACACATCCTTATGTTTCGACTTTGGACTAGAAAATGTTGTCAAACCTGGATTCCAGCGTACACAGCAAAAGTCGGCAACTCTGACAGGATGTAAGATTTTTAGAGAATAATAAATTGTTAATACGTTTTGGAATGTTACTGAAAACTTTACTGTCTGTCCCCTAGTATCCTTTGGAGCTATTCTATGGTAAAGGTATTTTATTTGGGTTATGGCTCGACATGTCTATAACTCACTTCTCTCATCTCTTTTTACTTTCTCTACTACGTATAGTAAGTAGGGGAAGTATTGTATTCCACCGAGATTTCACCGCAAATACATGTTTTGAGACCGCCTGAATCCAAAAAAAGCATTTTTGGAAACATGTCCGTGTGTGTGTCTGTGTGTGTGTGGTCAGTCTGTAAACAGCATAACTCAGAAACGAACAGTCAGATAAACACCAAACTTGGTATTTAGGTTCAGCATCTTCCAGGATACGACACGAAGGTTTTCAAGAAAATCCCCCACCCCAGATTACCCTTTACATGGAGCATTTTTCGAAAATTTCAATTTTTTCAAAAATGGCTCTAACGATTTTGATTAAAATATCATATGTTTAAGATATTTTCGTGGCAAATAAAATGTATATCTCGATTTTTCTGGGAACATCTCCAAAAGTATTCTTCATTGTGAACGACTTTTGCATAACTGGTAAACCATAAGAGATATACAAACTTTTACTACACAAAAATGTAGATCGCGTTAAAATACACAATTTATGTCATATACATTTTTTTTGTTGGGTGAACCATTTTCGAGATATTGCTTGTTATTCCCTTAAATTTTTCAATACTCATTTTCTCAAATGGGAATTCGTTATTCATTTTTTTGTCTTGGATATGCAAAGCGTATTAATCCGTGGCAAAGAGAATGGGCTGCACATAGCAACCAGCTATTAAGAGTAATGTCTATGCTTAAAGGCTACTGTATTTCTATATTGCCCTTGTAAATATATATTCCCCTTACATCTACAAGAAAATTAGAAATAAGATAGAGTCTGCAAATGTTTATCTCGATTAACATGAAGTAGATGGAGAATAAGCGTTTGTAAAAATAGTTTGTACAAGAGTAGAGAAAGTCATGTGAGTGTAACACATCAGATTTTTTTACTAGCAGATTTTAAAAAATGCGGAGAGAAAATCTGGGACAAGAAGTGGAACAATAGTTACATTGAAAATGTTAACAACTAAGCAGAAAGCAGGAAATAGGATGGAAGGGAATTTATTAATGAAAGTGAAAGAAAAATGGATGAGGAAAGTCAAGGAAAAGAAGAGGGAGGTGGAGGGAGATAAGATAAAATTAATTACACTGAGGTTTTAGCAAAGGGAAGTAAATGTTGCACAGCAGTGCTGAAAGCCAGGGAGCCATACTGGCTTTGCAACACAAAGGAAGATGCCAGGCATGTACATATTAAAGTAGGAATATGATAACAAATGTATCAGAGTATTGTTAATTGTAAGCTGGAATATGTACAATAAAACTAAACTAAACTACTAGTTGAACACGCGGCTCTATTAGCGTGGTTGCTACAAATGTGGATATTTTCTCTTTCTCTCTGTTTCTCACTAAAACTCCCATATACATTTTATTTTCCGCTAGTAATTTTTGAGTTACTAAAATTTGAAGAAAGAAGAAAGAATCACTTTTAAGTAAATATAACTTTACAATATTATCTAATAATATAATAATTTTCGTTTGAATTAAAACTAGTACAATAATTACGCGAGAATTGCTCACTATAATCAGAAATAGTTAACAGTTAAAGTTTATTGAAAATTTAAGAAAACAGTATCTTACCAGTGTATTCCTATAAGGAATTCTTCCGCTGAGTTCGGAAGTAGATTATGCATAATATGATTACATTTGGAGGTTACGGAAAAGTAACCGTATATTATGAACTAATGACCTAGTGCTGACTTAATGCAAGTAGGTGTAGCCTTCAGCTTCACCTTGGCAATCATAGGGCTCGGGAAAAGTAGGCTACAAGGTCCGTTCGGATCGTCTTTTTCGCCAGAGGCGGCACACCTGGGAGACTCTTGGGTGGCGGATACATAGCAAAGGTGGTCCAGATGAAGGGGCACCTCCCCCCTCCCCATTAACAGCTTCATGTGGCCCAAAAAACCCGGGCCGGCTATTCTCGCCTTCACTCTATGACGAATCTTTTCAAATAAGTGGAAGAAGCGGCGGTAACCGCACCCAAAGGTCGACTCCGCCTTCGTCTCGCCTCACAACGGCTTCTCTGTCGCCTCTTCTTACAGCTTAATGAATTGTTACGTTCCCCATTTCATCTTTATTTCCCTCCCTTTGGGCTGACGAATGTAACAAAGAGAAATATGCGTGTCTCCTTCCCTGGTGTAGAGCTAATGTACAGCAAATATTCACTTCATAATGTCAAAGTCGCTCTGAAGTGCAAACGGAAGCATTAAATCGATATTTTATTGACTGAATGTTGAAAAATCGATCTTGCATATTTCCAGGCAAATAGGTCCGAGGCACAGCAATCTTCATTTTGATTATTATTTTCTCTACTAGTAAGTAGGGGAAGTATTGTATTCCACCCAAAAACTCGATACCGAGATTTCACCGGAAATATATGTTTTGAGACCCCCTGCATCCAAAAAAAGCATTTTTGGAAACATGCCCGTGTGTGTCTGTCCGGCTGTGAACAGCATAACTCAGAAACGAACAGTCGGATAAACACCAAACTTGGTATTTAGGTTCAGTATCTTCCAGAGATGCGACACAAAGGCTTTCAAGAAAATCCCCCACCCCAGATTCCCTTTACGTGGAACATTTTTCAAAAAGTTTAATTTCCTCAAAAATGGCTCTAACGATTTTGATTAAAATATCATATGTTTAAGATATTTTCATGACGAATAAAATGTATATCTTGAATTTTCCGGGAATGTCTTCAAAAGTATTCTTCATTGTGAACGACTTTTGCATAACTGGTAAACCATAAAAGATAGACAAAATTTTACTACACAAAAACTGTAGATCGCGTTAAAATACACAATTTATGTCATATACTGTTTTTTTGTTGAGTGAACCATATTAGAGATATTGCTTGTTATTCCCTTTAATTTTCCAATACTTATACTTTTTCTCAAATGGGAATTCGTTATTAATTTTTACTTTCTCTACTACGTACAGTAAGTAGGGGAAGTATTGCATTCCACCCAAAAATTCGATACCGAGATTTCACCGGAAATACATGTTTTGAGACCTCCTGAATCCAAAAAAAGCATTTTTGGAAACATGTCCGTGTGTGTGTCTGTGTGTGTGTGTGTCTGTGTGTGTGTGTGTCTGTGTGTCTGTGTGTGTGTGAACAGCATAACTCAAAAACGAACAGTCGGATAAACACCAAACTTGGTATTTAGGTTCAGTATCTTCCAGAGATGCGACACGAAGGTTTTCAAGAAAATCCCCCCACCCCAGACTACCATTTACATGGAACATTTTTCGAAAATTTTAATTTTCTCAAAAATGGCTCTAACGATTTTGATGAAAATATCATATGTTTAAGATAATATCATGAGAAATGAAATGTATATCTCGAATTTTCTGGGAATGTCTCCAAAAGTATTCTTCATTCTGAACGACTTTTGCATAACTGGTAAACTATAAGAGATAGACAAAATTTTACTACACAAAAAATATAGATCGCGTTAAAATACACAACTTATGTCATATACATTTCTTTTGTTGAGTGAACCGTTTTCGAGATATTGCTTGTTATTTCCTTAAATTTTGCAATACTTATACTTTTTCTCAAATTCGTTATTCATTTTTTTATGTCCTGGACATGCAAAGAGAATGGAATGCGCCACATAGCAACCAGCGTTAAAATATTTGACTATCGCTTAAAAGCTACCATATTCCCCTTGCATCTACAAGAAAATTACCAATAAGATTGACATTTCGATATCTCGATTAACATGAAGCATATGGAGAATAGGCGTTTGTAAAATTAGATTGTACAAGAGTAGAGAAAGTCATGTGAGTGTAACACATCAGATTTTTTTTGTCCTGGTAATGCAAAGAGAATGGAATACTCCACATAGCAACCAGCTCTTAAAATATTTGACTATCGCTTAAAGCCTAGCAATTCCCCTTGCATCTACAAGAAAATTAGCAATAAGATTAACATCTCGATTAACATGAAGCGTATGGAGAATAAGAGTTTGTAAAAATAGTTTGTACAAGAGTAGAGAAAGTCATGTGAGTGTAACACATCAGAATTTTTTTACATAGGTATCATGATCATCATCAGAAATATATCAGGGGTTAAGCTTATAAGGCTTAGATATTCAAATCTTGTAGATCACCACTGAAATGTTTGATCCATTTTCCTTATTATGTACTTACAGTAAGTAGAGGAGGAATTGTATTCCACCCAAAAATTGGTTACTGAGATTTCACGGCTCCAAAAAGAGCAATTTTCGAAAAGGTCCGCGAGTGCGTGCTCGGGTGTAACAGTATAACTCAGAAACGTAAAGTGGATTAAAGATGAAACTTTGTATTTATATTTAGGGCCCTCCAAGGTTATGACAAAAGATTTAACTACCCTTTACATGGAAACTTTTCACTATTTTTTATTTTCTCAAAAATGACTCTAAAGGTTTTGATTAAAATACCACATTTTTAAGCAGTTTCCTTGACAAATAAATGTTTATCCTGAATTTTCTGGGAATATCGCTTGAAGTATTCGGTATTCGGAGTGACTTTTGTACACTTGGTAAAAGATAGACAAAATCTTACTGAATATAAAGTGTAGATCTCGTTAAAGCAAAAACTTTACGTCAAATCGAATTATTGTGGTGTTAACCATTTTGGAGATATTCCTTGTGTTCGTTTCAATATTCAAATTCTTATTCACCTCTACAATTCTTTCTTTCTTTTTCGTGTTCATGCAAAGAAAACGAATTTCAAAGCCATTACATAGCGACCGGCTTTGAAAATATTTGACTATCGCTTTAGCTTATTGTATTCTTCTAATATCCACAGCGAAATGACTTAACGGATAATGAACGCTTATTTGTATTAACAAGAAGCAGATAGAATTTGCTTTTGTAAGAACAGTTTTCAGAAGAGTGAGAATATAAAGTAAAGTGTGCAACATATCAGATTTTCTTTCCTTAGCATACTACTAGCATCCCCCGTAGAGCTCTGTACTATAAAGAACATGGCAATCATATGATGTCTAACTCATGTCCAAGAAGAAGCACTACGAATCTATATATTTTTGTTGATAAGTGAATAATGTTCCGGAAGTATATAAAAGGCAATGAATAATTGGTGTTATGAAGTGTATTGAACACTACGAGTTCCTAGAAGATATCTCATTTAGGGAAAGAAATAATACTTAAGCTTAAAACAAAGCTATAAGAGCTTAAAATGCCGGAATATCACTCGTGTTTTCTGGAGTATAACCACGTGGTTGGCAACATGGCAATTCTACCTTTTAAAACTCAATTCCGTGGCCCAGCACCAACTTTCACCAAGGATATTGATATAATTGATGAAGCCTTATATTTATTTAAAGCAAATGTATTCTTTAGGATCTATGAAATCAAGAATGAGGCTGACAGAGTTCTTATTTATATAACTCTGGACATAACAGAATGCCTAAAGGAGTTACAGAAATTCAGCAACAAGAATCAAAGCATGCATGAAGTGTACACTGTTGCAATTTCTAAGTTTGACATTCCTGATGATTCTAGATTTCCTTTAAATTCTGTTTATGCTAAACCAGCAACTGCAGCAGAAGCTGATCTCATGAGACAGTAACTCTAACAGATTAAGCAGGAGACTGCTGTAAGAGTTTGTGAAAAAGTATGTTGTTCAGAAGATGGAAAACCTTCCAAGTGGTGTCTGTGTTTTGCTAAAAAGAAGTTCCACAAATCTCTTTCTGGTCCAGGACAGTAACAAACGTAGGATCACCAGAGGAGCTGTACATGAACAGTTATTAAAACACTTTTTAATTCTATGCATTTTATTACCTTGATTATTTTGATATACAGCTTAATAATTAAAAGCAAAATAGTAATTGCTTTCCTTCTGGTATTCTAGAAGTATTAATCTTTTTTATGATACTTGTTCATACAGTGCTGATAAGAATGTATCCCAGAATAAAGAAATTGTGTTAAAAAAAGATCTGAATTAAGCATGAAGTAGATAACTCATGGCGAAGTCTGTGACTGGCCATGCGAGTTTCAAACAATACCCACACATGTTGGGATAGAGAAAGGAACCCTAAGTACAGTTGGGCGGCAGGAAGAGAAACTGCACATCATATCATATTCTAATGAGATGCATTTGGAAAGTAATATGTCTAATTTGTTTGGGAGCTCAGTCTCAAAAGTAATCAGTGTAATAACAATCTAATTGAAGACTTCTGAAGTTATTTAAGAGCAGAGCTAGTGTGAACAACACGGACAGAACTTCTTGTTCTGCTTTCCAGACTCAATCAATTAATTAATATTTTCTACTTTATTTAACGTTGCCTCAACATCCAAATAATACACAAGTTATTATACGCACATGATACGAGAGCTTGGATCTATGTTCTTAGTTGCGTAGTTGACTTCCTGTGTCAACCAGTTTAGTTGCTATTAAGTAATCTGAAGCTGGATGTATTGTGATCATGTCATTGTTGCTCTCTGGAAACATACACGTAGTGAATGTCATGCCAGATATTTGTCCCCAGTTATGTAGTCACCTTCCTGTAACTGCACTCTGCTTGGGTAGTTGTTCATAGGTGGTGTTAGTGGTGTAGTCGAATTTCTGCACCATATATTTTATTTGTAATTATTTTTGTTTGATGAGTGGAATTTTGAGTCCTGATATTAAATATGCAATCCAGCGTTATCTGGAGACAGAAAGAAAAGAAGTCAAGATTGGTAGGTACATGGGATGTGAAATCGCAACCTCCCGAATGCAAGCCAAAGACGCTACCGTTAGGGAGACCTTGGTTTACCAATGTTTCGTATATGTTTAGGTTTATAAGACCTAATTTTATAAGACCATTTTAGAATAAGGCATGTTTCATCCAAATACTTTTATATGCTTATATTTTATCCCTAGGGTTGCCAGAATTCTGCTCCCAAAAATACGGACATTTTATGTTTTCCGAAATGAAACCAATTATTTTTAGTAAATTCATTAAAGAGATAAATTCTGTCAATAAATTTGTAACAACACTATTGATGAACAGTGAATTCAATAACCAATTTTATAAATTTTTACAGACAGATGTTGTGTTTTTAACTAGAATAACGTTATTTTAAAAATGTTGTTTTTCTCTGAATAAATTAGTGAAATTGCACAAATCCGTGGAAATCAAGGTGAGGGCTCTTTGATTTATTCACTTATTTGAAAAAATAGGTTTTAACAGCAATATATAGTAGGAACTTGTTATTTTGTATTCCCTGAGGCTAATACATAGCAATGATGCATCTGAATGAAATACCAATACTACCACATTGCATGGATTGAAGTGGCCAATCCACTCGCTATGTCTCCAGAATTCTGAATGCGGTACTTCTGTCATCCATAGCGCTTGGAGGCGAAATTTAGAGACAGGTGGCCCGAACACGGACGTAAGAGGAAGATAGAGGTTCGGAATAGATACTTGTATCTTGTCCTATCAGCTTTGTGCAGACGCAAATCTACAGCCAGATAAAATGACATGCGAACAACAATTGGAGTGATGATATCTGATCAGAGTGTAAGTAGCAGGTTGAGAATACGTGTCCTACTTCATTCTAACTCTTATGATGAACCTACTTCGATCCATGAAAACTGATCAGCACCATCAAAACTTCACTCCCATAGTTCAAGAAATGCACTGATCATAAAGGTTTTAAGCACTTTCTTCAAAATGTTCTTGTTTCGTGTCACATAATGGGCTAGTGATGCCAACTTCTGTTTAACTGTCTCGAGAGTGCATTGTTTCCTCCTTTTAATTCTTGATACTTTAAATAAACTTCGGTAACAGAAATATCAGTTCTTTCCAACTCAAGCACAGTCTCATAAAAATTGCAAAGAAACACGGATAAACCATATGTACCTACATCTAACTAGAAGGATCTTCAAAGAAATTCGTTATTATTCGTGGAGAGGAACTTCTGCACTGAGAGAGGAAGAACTATTTCAGACCATCACAAATCAACAGCTTCTGTGGACCGCTGTTACAAGACTGAGAAATCTGGTACTGCTATGACAGAGAACTTTTTCGTGATGTACTCCTAAAAATTCATGAGGCCTTTCAACTGAGCTACTCTCACTGTTTAAAAATAAAAAATAACAAACTTTTACAATAGCTTCAATACCGATGGATAATTTGCCTATAGCATTCTGCATATAATACTGAAGTAATGTGTATACCACAAACTACACCTAGCACTTTCCTTTCCTATTCATTCTTATTTAGGGTGTGTATTTGTTTTTTCCTTGCCTTTTCACACCTCCAGAACTATCTGCATAATATGAAGCTATTTTGTCAATAAGATGGGTATTTTGTAAAGTTAAATGCTATGATAAGATTTCTAAAGTTTCACCACTAACATCACCAAATTCTACAGAGTGGTCCCTCAGGTTATCTGGCTGGTAGTCGCGATGCGTGTTCCGCGCGCTATATTCAGGGTATCTGTTTATTATTCTCATTATTGATACTGATACTATATTATTACTGGTTTTATGATTATTACGATATATTGATTACCTATTGAACAAAATAGTTACTTTTTATTTTATCAGTACTAACCTTTTTCATAGTCGGTGTCGAAAGTGGTGTCCTTCGGCAGATAAACATTCTTGACACCTTCTGATGAAATTACCATTCACAACATAAGTTCTTGTTGCGTAATTTCCCTAATTTCTGTTCTTATATTGCTTGTAAGATCGTCCATGGTGCGAGGATTATTTCTATAGACTCTATTTTTGAGAGTTCCCCACAGATAAAAGTTACACACAGTAATTTTAACAGTTTCCTAAGTACTGAGAATACCTAAGTACTGAGTTTTTGAAACACTGACTTGTTGTGCTACACATCGTAAAGATTTATTCGGAGACCGTTCAAATGCTTCGCCAATTTCAAGTTTTTCTTCCGTTAGAACCCTTCGTTTCTCTTTACAACTTACAACTTTAAATGATCCCGTTCTCTTCACTTTATTTACTAGATTCTAACTATTTCTCTACTCGGAACTGGAACATCAGGAAATTTATCGTGAAATTGCCTATACACCTGTCTACATGAGTCGGTTTTCACATACGTGTCATACATAAAAAGTCTTTGTTCAAGCGGAAATTTCAGTACCATTTCCGGGTTGTAATGATCCGATAATTCAATCGCACACAAATACACACGCGTCTCGCGTCTATACACAAGAAGCAATAACAGCTGACTGAAGCCCGCTGCCACATGTCCAATAAGTGGAAGAGCCCGTGGCCTTGAGTTCATTCAGACGTGTCGCACAAGAACTGCCGTGCAATTCCCGGCCAGAGCACTGAGGGACCGCTCTGTATTAAACTGATTTTAATAGCAACCGTTAGGATGAAAAATGTTGTAAGTACAGGGACTAACATCAAATCTAACGTATTGGAAGCTCTATGTCCATAGTAATAGTGTTAGCAGCTTCGAGTTCCGTTTGAACATTGTTGCTTACACATGAAGCTGTAATATTAACCACTATTGCCTCATTTTGTTTCTCTACAAGTTAACTTTTTATCATACAACTTATTTATAAATTTTGACTTGCAAACAACAGAGATGAAGCTCAATGCATGCTGCAAAGGATAATAAGCGAAATTTTCCTCTCGATTATCACACTGTACGACTTCACGCTTTGCAAACTTATTCTTAAAGAACATATCCACTGTGTTGCTAACACTAGAAACTCTAGCAACTTTGCGACGTTTCTAAGTTCTCATGTGCTTCTTTATATAACTATGACCAGAAAATTCAATTGTAAATTGTGGATTACAAACAGTGTATAAAATCTCATCTCCACTTTCTTTGTTTCTTTTTAGAAATCAACTCCATTTTCATTTTAAGAGCATTTAGACTGATTTATTACTTTTATCACCAGCCAACAACAGAAAGGAACATTACGCTGCTAGGGTACAAGCTTAACAATAAGCCTAGGCGAAGAAGTACAGGAAACAGATTGCCAGGTTATTAGAATACCCTTGCGAAAGAACAACGATCTTTGATACATAAAACTAGAATATGCAGCATTATGACATGATGCATCAGTATATAAGGCAAAGATAACTGAAAAGCAAAATACACAAAAAGTTGTTTTTAAGTAACAACTTCTTTTCCCTCTATTTATTTTACTTCGCTTTAACTACGCGGTCATTAAGCGACGGATCTGTTAGATATTTCGTGGCTCGGTGTGTGGCGGACAGACTTCTAGGTCTCATCTCTGTAACATACTATCTTGCTTCGCCAGAGGCCTTAGTACTAGGCAACTGTACGTCTGCTTCTAAACATGCCGAGCAGATGGCATTACGGTGCCGTTCAGTCTACCTACTTTCATTCGGTGGATAGATGGCTCAGCATTCACTATCACAAACTATATTAATTTTTACTTTCTCTACTACGTATAGTAAGTAGGGGAAGTGTTGCATTCCACTCAAAAATTCGATACCGACATTTCACCGGAAATACACGTTTTGAGGCCTCCTGAATCCAAAAAAAAATTGGAAACATGTCCGTGTGTGTGTTAGTGAACAGCATAACTCAGAAACGAACAGTCGGATAAACACCAAACTCGGTATTTAGATTCAGTATCCTTCAGAAATGCGACACGAAGATTTTCAAAAAAGTAACCCCAACCCAGATTACCCTATACATGGAACATTTTTCGAAAATTTTTATTTTCTTCAAAAAGGCTCTAACGCTTTTGATTAAAATATCATATGTTTAAGATATTTTCATGACAAATGAAATGTATATTTTGAATTCTCTGGGAATGTCTCCAAAAGTATTCTTCATTTGAACGACTTTTGCATAACTGGTAAATCATGAGATAGACAAAATTTTACTACACCAAAAATGTAGATCGCGTTAAAATACACAATTTATGTCATATACATTTTTGTTGTTGAGTGAAACTTTTTCGAGATATTGCTTGTTATTCCCTTAAATTTTCCAATACTTATACTTTTTCTCAAATGGGAATTCTAATTCATTTTTTTTGGTCTTGATATGCAAAGAGTATTAATCTGTGGCAAAGAGAATGGTGCTACACATAGCAACCAGCTATTAATACATATGTCTATGCAAATACAAAGCAAGGGAACATAGTACACCTTAAGCGATAGTCAAAAATTTTTAGAAACGGTCGCTATGTGTAAAATATAATTCTCTTTGCATGTCAAGAGCATAAGAAAAGAACAACGAATTCTCAGTTGAGAAAAAGTGTAAGTATTGGTAAATTCAAAGAAATAAGAAGGAATATCTCGAAAATGGTTCACTTTACATAAAAATGTTTATGATATATATGTGTGTTTTTAAGGAGATCTACATTTTTTATTTAGTAAAATTCTGTCTATCTCTTGCGATTTACCAGTTATGCAAAAGTCAGAATGAAGAGGACTTTTGGGGACATCCCCAGAAAATTCAAGATATACATTTTATTTGCCATAAAAATGTCTTAAACATATGATACTTTAATGAAAATCGTTGGAGCCGTTTTTGAGAACATAAAAATTTTCGAAAAATGTTCCATGTAAGGGGTGGTTTGGGGTGGGGGGATTTTCTTGAAAACTTTCATGTCGCATCCCTGGAACATACTGAACCTAAATACCAAGTTTGGTGTTTATCCGACTTTCGTTTTTGAGTTATGCTGTTCACAGGAGACAGACACACACACAAACACACAAGATATACACACGGACATGTTTCCAAAAATGCTTTATTTTTTTTATGTCCTGGACATGCAAAGAGGATGCAATGCTCCACATAGCAACCAGCTCTTAAAAGATTTGACTATCACTTAAAGCTACCATAATCCCCTTACATCTACAAGAAAATTAGCAATAAGATAGAGTCTGCTGTGTTTATCTCGATTAACATGAAGTAAATCGAGAATAAGCGTTTGTAAAAATAGTTTGTACAAGAGTAGAGAGAGTCATGTGAGTGTAACACATCAGATTTTTACCATTGTTTTAGACTTAAGGTGGAACTTGGGTCGTGATACAGAAATTACCTTGGCGACTGAGGAATACCATGAAAAAAAGCCTCAGTCAGATTGTTTTCCCCACGGATTTAAACCCGGGACCTCCCGAATGAGAACCGTAACGTTACTGCCCGAGACATCCAGCGGGGTAAGTGACACGCTGTTGAATATCATTTTTGATGTTAAGTATGCATTTATTTTTTCACTGCTTGCAAGTTGAATTTATAAAATATTGTTGAGAGTAGTGCGGTGGTCCTAAAAATCTTATATCACCTGTCTCTTTGGGTTGAAACCACAGGGTTATTTTAACTATTGTAGTAAAGCTTTTAAGCCTAATCCACAATGACTAAAAGCTGTCATGTAGTTAAGTAGTATAAAATATTATGAAATAATTGTGGGTTCGTCTACATTGTGATACATCAGTGATATACTCGCCGCGAGCTTAAGTTGCTCCGGGTGTTCCTCGACTGCCTTGGAGGTCGTTTCTTAATGACTTCTTCCCCTCTTTGTGTCCGGTCTTTCAGACCAACTTCCTTCTGAGGATTACAAGAAAGCTGCGAGTAATTAGCAAGTCGCTTTTATATGTAAAAAATAAGATGTGTTACACTCACATGACTTTCTCTACTCTTGTACAAACTATTTTTACAAACGCTTATTCTCCATATGCCTCATGTTAATCGAGATATCGTGATGTTAATCTTATTGCTAATTTTATTGTAGATGCAAGGGGAATTGGTAGGTTATAAGCGATAGTCAAATATTTTAAGAGCTGGTTGCTATGTGGAGTATTCTAATCTCTTTGCATTTCCAGGACAAAAAAAATGAATAACGAATTCGCATTTGAGAAAAAGTATAAGTAGTGGAAAGTTTAAGGGAATAACAAGGAATATCTCGAAAATGGTTCACACCACAAAAAAATCTATATGCCATAAATTGTGTATTTTAACGTGATCTACATTTTTTGTGTAGTAAAATTTTGTCTATGTCTTATGGTTTACCAGTTATGCACAAGTCGTTCACCATGAAGAATACTTTTGGAGACATTCACAGAAAATTCAAGATATACTTTTTATTTGTCATGAAAGTATGTTAAATATATGATATTTTAATCAAAATCGTTAGAGCCATTTTTGAGAAAATAAAAGTTTTCGAAAAATGTTCAATATAACGGGTGGTTTGGGGTGGGGTGATTTTCTTGAAAACCTTCCTGTCGCATCTCTGGAAGATACTGAAACTAAATACCAAATTTGGTTATCCAACTGTTCGTTCTGAGTTATGTTGTTCACAGACATACACACGGACGGAATGCTTTACATGCATTCAGTGCACCTCAAAACATTGGCATTGAATTTTTCAGTCATCTGATTCTACCTTTCCAATACTAAATTCTGTTCTGTAGTTCATTTTCCATGGATATCTCCATACCTAGACAAAGAGTTAAAAGGTAGCTGTAAGCCACAGCCATAAATTTCTCTAATTACACAGCATTGACGAAAATTGAGGTGAATGAATAAAATATAACATATTTCGTTTCGAAAGATGAAGCAGAAGTAGACATTATTGGAAAACAAATGATAAAATAATAAAAACAATAATAATTTGTGTTCGACAAGGTTCGATCCTGGATCCATTATTGTTTCTGGTATATGTCAATGATTTTCCCAGAGTAATAAATAAACATGCTCATCCAGTTATTTTTGCAGATAATACAAGTATTATAATTAAAGGACACAAAATCAGTCACCTCTAAGTGTTATCCAATTGTATCTTCAGTATGCTGAATAATTGGTTTGACAGTACCAAAATTCATATAAATTTTGAAAAAACGAAATATATAAATTTTCGCACAAAAAATAAAAGCATTGCAGATATAAGAATTATGCATGAAGGCAATGAAATTACTGAAACTTGTAACATAAAATTTCTTGGTCTTACTACAGATCATAATATGAATTAGAAAGACCATATTGACTATATCCTACCGAAACTAAGCTCTGCATGTTTTTAATCACATAATTCATTTTACAAACATAAGCATCCTAAAACAGTATGTTATTTGAAGAAGGTTTATAGCTGCTACATATGGAAAGCCAGTTTGAAGAAGATGTATTATATTTCGACTGCTCGGGAGCCGAACTTGAAATAGTTGCAACCGCACGTATGGTAAAAAGTTTCCGGTAACCTCCGCCCCCAAAAAGCACTTTCCGGTGGCCTTTGCCCCAAGTTTAAAAATATTAACTTTGTAATTTGACTGTTTCTTTAAATATTACATATTTATGTTTGCCTCGGCTGCGTCAGTATTTATGTTTTAGAGACATTAATGTCTTAGCAGGGAGTGGTGCGACTAAAGAATGTAGACTTATACAGATTATAATTTTACTTCACTCCCTATATTAACGCTTGACACGATTTAAATAACACTTCACTCATTTAGAGAGAGCTGTGAGCTTTTCTGGTTTTTGATTGGCTATTTTATAAACTGTCACAAAAATTACATTATTTTTGCTCCAAGAATTACCAGTAGCAATTAAACTTTCTAATTCATTATTGCCTCACGGTTACCTCATTGTTACTTCATTGTCAGCAGCTTTTAACCTATTATTCTCACAGGTCCTACATTATTAAATTATGTAATACATTCACATAACATTATTGAACATTACATATTAATATAAACATAAATTGAATGACTGTTACATACATTTTTATATATTGTTAATACACATATTTCTTTAAGGCGGGTTGTTATTGAATTTATATATTATATAATTAGACTGAAATCATTTAAGTGTTGAAAATACTGCCTCATATTTTCATTCAATTATGACTTATGGAATAACGTTCTAGGGAAATTCAGTAGATGCTAAAATATATCTTTGCAAAAAAAAAAAAATGAAGAAGAAGAAGAAGAAAAAGAATAAGTAATAAGAATAATGCCAGGTGTACTTTTGGAATTTTACCATTCCCCTGTGAGTATATTCTAGCGCTACTTTTAATTGTAGTCCACACAAAAGCGTTAATAAAAATTCAGATATATACAACAAACAAACCAGGCACAAGCAAGACTTACACAGGCCAAGTATTCCAAAAAGGAGTTTACTACAATGACGTAGTCTTATTTAATTCACTTCCAACATATATAAAGGAACAGTAAACTAATAAAAATAAATTTAAGTTAACATTAGAAAGATACCTTATCACTCACACCTTCTATACACAGGAGGATTACATTCATTCAAAAAATAACTGTATTAGTAATTTTACTCCAAATATTAATGCCGTTTTGTAATTACTAAATATAAATATTTTAGTGATCCTTATAGGTATTTTTGTAAATATTTTGAATGTAAATAACATTGATTGGTAATTTTTATTTCTGACATACTCTACATAAGAGTTACAATTTATTTTCCAAATGTGCAGAATGTGATTTTGACGTAATCTACATTCTAGATTATATTAGCGCTGTCTTAAGCTGGCCTAACTCACCATAGGATCTACACATTGGTATATGATATGATATAACAAAGCAGCATTTTTACTTTCTCTACTGAAGTAAAATAGAGGAAGTATTGTATTCACCCAAAACTTCGATATCGAGATTTCCCGGAAGAAGTTTATAAGCCACTGAATACGAAAAATTCCTTTTTAGAAAAATGCCCGTATTTGTGTCAGTAAATAACATAACTCAAAACGAAAATTATGTAAATTCACAACTTAGTATTTAAGTTTAAGACCTTCAAAGATGCGACACGTACATTTTGAAGAAAATCCCTCACTCCAAACTACATTTTGTATGGAAACGTTTTCATTATTTTTTATTTTGTCAAAAATGACTAACGATTTTGATTAAAATACCATATGTTTAAGCTGTTTTCATGACAAATAAAATGTAAGTATAACTTGAATTCTCTGGAATAGTTGTGAAGTCCTCCTTTTTATGAATGACTTTTGTATACCTGGTAAACCATAACAAAATCTTACTACAGACACAAAAAAAAATGTAAATCTCATTAAAGCATACAACTTATGTCAACATTTTTTGAAGCGTTAACCATTTCCGAGATATTTTTTGTTATTGATTTTAATTTTCAAATGAGTATTTTATACTTTTCTCAACTGTAAATCGGTATTCTTTTACCTTTGTTTTTCCGTTGAGGCAATATTTTTAACACTTAAACGATATCAGTCTAATTATATAATATAAAATATAATATTAGCCCGCATTAAAACAATATGTGTATAATATAAAAAGTGTATATTGCAACATTATATATGTTTATATTATTGTATACACGTATAATAATGTTATGTGAATGTATTAAGTAATTTAATAATGCAGGAGCTGTGAGAATAGAAGCCAAAGGTTGGTAACAATGAGGTAACCTTGAGACAATAATGAATTAAAAAGTTTAATAATGCCACTAGTAATTCTTGGAACAATAATGTTATATTTAAAAAATTTATAAATAGCCAATCAACAACCAGAAAAGCTGAAAGTTAAATAAAAGTATTCTATTGGAGTAAAATTAACCAATCAGAGACTTGAAATAGAGAAATTTACAAATTTAAGCGGTAAACGCCAGTCGCTAGAAGGCAACGTACCTGAGCAGTTTGTTAGCTCAGTACGTATTCAGTGTGAGACATAAAAAGTTCATTACGGCGAGAATATTATAAAGTTTACGTGTTGAAAAGTGCAAGTAATTAATAAATTATATCACAGCTCTCTATATCAGTGAAGTGTTATTTAATCGTGTGAAGGATTAATAAAAGGAGTGAAGTAAAAATTATAATTTGTGTAAGCCTACATTCTTTAGTCGCATCACCCCCTGCAAAGAGATACATGTTTCTACAAATTAATACTGACGCAGCCAGGGCAAACACAAATATGTATAATATTTAAAGAAACATTAAAAAAACAAAGTTGATTCCTAAATGTTGGGGCGAAGGCCACCGGAAACTTTGTACCATAAGATGGATACAACTTCTTCAGTGTTCACGTAAAGGGAACAGGACGTCAAAGCCGTTACATAGTGACCGGGTTTGAAAAGGTTTGACTATTGCTTTAGCTTACTGTATTCTTTTTGTACCTAGAACGAAATGTGTAAATGAGTAATGAATAATGATTTGTATTAACAAGAAGTAGATAGAAGAATAAGCTTTGTAAGAAAATACTTTGTAAAAGAGCGAGTAGAGAAGATTATTTGATTGCAACATATCAGATTTTTACTTTCTCTACTACGTATAGTAAGTAGGGGAAGTATTGCATTCCACCCAAAAATTAGATACCGAGATTTCACCGGAAATACATGTTTTGAGACCCCTGAATCCAAAAAAGCATTTTTGGAAACATGTCCGTGTGTGTCTGTCTGTGAACAGCATAACTCAGAAACGAACCGTCGGATAAACACCAAACTTGGTATTTAGGTTCAGTATCTTCCAAGGATGCGACACGAAGGTTTTCAAGAAAATCCCTCCAACCCAGATTACCCTTTACATGGAAGATTTTTCGAAAATTTTAATTTTCTCAAAAATGGCTCTGACGATTTTGATTAAAATATCATATGTTTAAGATATTTTTATGACAAATAAAATGTATATCTTGAATTTCCTGGGAATGTCTCCAAAAGTATTCTTCATTGTGAACGACTTTTGCATAACTTGTCAACCATAAGAGATAGACAAACTTTTACTGCACAAAAATGTAGATCGCGTTAAAATACACAATTTAAGTCATATACATTTTTTTTTGTTGAGTGACCATTTTCGAGATATTGCTTGTTATTCCCTTAAATTTTTCAATACTTATTTTCTCAAATGGGAATTCGTTATTCATTTTTTTTGTCTTGTATATGCAAAGAGTATTAATCTGTGGGAAAGGGAATGGTGCTGCACCTAGCAACCAGCTATTAAGAAATATGTATGTGCTTAAAGGCTACTGTAATTCCAAATTGCCCTTGTAAATATATTATCCCCTTACATCTACAAGAAAATTAGCAATAAGGTAGACTCTGCAAATGTTTATCTCGATTAACATGAAGTAGATGGAGAATAAGCGTTTGTAAAAATAGTTTGTACAAGAGTAGAGAAGGTCATGTGAGTGTAACACATCAGATTTGTTTTCCTGGTAATGCATAGAGAATGGAATATTCTACATAGCAACCAGCTCTTAAATTATTTGACTATCGCTTCCAATTTCCCTTGCACCTACAAGAAAATTAGCAATAAGATTTAACATCTCGATATCTCGATTAACGTGAAGCATATGGAGAATAGGCGTTTGTAAAAATAGTTTGTACAAGAGTAGAGAAAGTCATGTGAGTGCAACATATCAGATTTTTTTTACATGGCTCATTTATATAGCCCCCATATCGGAGGCTTTGACTTAAGAAACAATGATGATTAACTGTAGGCATTTAACTTTTATTTTATTCATTTTCGTTAGGACAGGTACCTTCACTCCTACATTCATACTGCCAGACCCTCTGGAGAGAAGGGAATGACTAATTAAAAGAAAAGAGGCCCCGCCTCAGCCGAGTCCTCTGGTTTAAGAAGACAATCCTCACAACTCGACGCAGAGGCAGTCATCAGTGTTTTTTTAACACATATAAGGCAAGTTTTAATAGAATTTAGCAAATAACCGTGTAAATAAATTTAGGAAAATTGATTAGATTGTTGATAAGAAGCAGAGAATAAAGGAGTCGAGCTTATTGTGGAGAAATTGAATGAACGATTAGAATTTTATCCTCTAAAATATCTGTGGGAACTTTCTTAGGAAATCGCAGATTCAATGACCTGAGCATCAACTTGGTCTTAAAACGGACACCATACAAGATCACCGTAGTCTCAGGAATTATTACCACGTGATAACAAAAGTCGGTTACATTTCTATAACTTGATTTTAAGGAATGTTTACGATGGGGTTGTTGATAGAAATTTAATAATCTTCTACGAAGAAGCGTTTTTTCCTTTACACGGCCATATTTCGGAGCAGAACATGTTTGTTGGGGCTCAGAGAAATTAAGTGACAAGCTACCGTAAGTTGAGAACGTTAGAGGAATGATACGCAACATTCTTCGAGCAACTGAGATACTGAATGTGGGTTTGGACATTTCCTACAAAAATCTGGCACCTCGCATAGTATACTCAATAAATAATATTCAGAAAAATTTTGATGGTCAGTAGGGAATTATGGTCCACACGGTGTCCGGAGTTAGTACACCATTTTTTTACTTTCTCTACTACGTGTAGTAAGTAGGGGAAGTATTGCATTCCACCCAAAAATTCGATACTGAGATTTCACCGAAATACATGTTTTATAGATCCTTTTAAATACCATTATTTTTTATTTTTTAAAATTTATTCTTAAACCCCATTTCTTACAAAATGAATATATGATATGCAACACTTTTGTTAGACCTCCTACTGAAATAGAACCTACACTAAATCATCTGCAAAAAGTAATCCTGGAATTTCTCTATTATTTACTGTGGGTAAATATAAGTTATCCTTATTCGATTCTTCTGACACTTTTTTCACTACATCAATTTGTTGTAAGTTTTATAGAGACAAGCTATAAAACACACTTGTTAATACTGTGGGAACCAGGCTTCAGAGCCGATGTTTCTCTCGCGCTGCCTGTTTAAACAGCTCGGTGTTCATCTCGATATCCAAGGCCGGGCCTCCCGTGGAGAAGACGACGATAATGACAATATTTACTACGTGACAGGAGAAGTTTTGCTAATGACATGGCGAACACTTCTGGGGACGATAAAGCTGTTACTGTCTAAAGGTGTAATTTCACCTAAAAACCCAATTTTCATGCTTTGAGTGAAACGCATTCTTCTCTCGGCGCTATCATTACAAAAGGAACCGTGCGTTCCGCTACCATTAGGAAACAATGAGCTGTTATATAACAACAGAGGGTGCCCAACAAATTGGGTGGCCTAACCTACGCAATTAACTGAACCAGCCTTCGGAAATCTTTTCCAACCCCATTCTTCACCAAATGTGCAAACACGTACGCATACTTGGCAGCGTGTAAGAATTCCTTTAGTCCTATTATTATCCTTAGCTTTAGAAAACATACACCTCACAGATGCTTTTGTGTAGGATGAGCTATCCAACTGAACCAGCATCTCGCTAATCGGAAATCATTCAAGATATGCAATTTTTTCCCGCATAATCTATAAACTCCAAAAATCTTACTAATAGTTTTAAAAAATCTATCTTGCTCATATGACAACTCAACCCATCGTTATTCATTTTTATAGCCATTCTGCAAATTATTCACAAAAAACCTCATTTTTCCATTTTTTCTGTGGTGCAACAGCTCGCGAAGGTCTTGGGCTGCCAACCCGATTGCCGGCCTCACGCCCACTTACGCACGGCAGAGGTTGACGATCATCCAACCAATATGGAGAGGTGAAGTGGCTAGCCTCACGCATCCCTCAGCCGGAAAGTTGGCTCACGAGGCCAGGACCGCTGCCTATCTCAGCTCCTTACTTTGCTTAGACGCTGAGTAGGCACCGGTCCTATATCCGGGATTAAAAATTCGCATCCCCATGGGTGGGATTGAACACGGAATCACAGCTTCAATTTCTAACTCACAGTCATTTTCCGTCTATTTCATGCTCATTGTGATTAAATATTCACTAGAAACGGTCTCGGTGAACATTTTACATTACTTCCGTGGTCAATTGGTCAGCACGCGGACTTTTTATTCCAAAATAGGGTTCTGTTGCGTATGGGGGGTGGAAATGTTTTTAATTATAATAATTCCCTGAATCTGCAGAGTATGTTAAGTTGAAGTAAAAATATATCCAATGAGTCAAAAGCACAAAAGAATAATAATTTATTGTAGCGATGAAGTCTCCGGTATTACCAGGATAGGCGACAAAAAAAATTAAATTGAGTTTTATGTATAGACCCTCTTTAACTGTTGTAGCGTCCCATTCCATATTGGGCATGAAAGACCGGAAATTTTGCTCAGAGACTTCTTTATCAGGCTTGAGGTTCTTTTGTGTGCCGCAAATCTACGATACGGGACCACCGGCCTTATTTACCTTCCAAAGGAAGCCATGATAAGTATTTTTTACGCCCGAAAAAATCCATCGCTCTCCACCGGGTTTGAACCCGCGACCTCGGGAACTAGAGGCTAGCATAGAGTAGGCGAAGATGCATGTATAAATTAAATACGAGGGACACTATTTATATTTTGAGCCTAATAATAAAAACAAAGTAAATTCTGATTGAAAACGGCATTATTATTTTTCAAAATATTCTCCTTTATGATCAATACACTTTTGCATCCGTTTGAACCATACCATTTATCAAAGCATTTATTCTTGTCTTCTTGAGACACCTCCAAAACATGGTTATTAAAGGCATCAACGGCTTCTTCTGCCAACGAAAATCGTTGCCCACGCAACTCATTCTTGATGTTCCGGAACAAAAAGAAGTCATTGGGTGCCAAATCTGGACTGTATGGCGGATGACTCATCAATTCCATTTTTTGAGCCTTCAAATACTCTTTTGTTAGATGAGATGTGTGTGCGCTCACATTGTCTTGATGAAGAACGATCCTACGGTTCTTGTTGGTTTTCCTTACTTCACCGAAGACCTCCGGCTAACAAATGGTTGTGTACCATTCGGCACTGACCGTTTTACGTTCCTCCAAAGGCACTGTTGCCACATGGCCAGTTTTGCTGAAAAAGCAGGCGACCATTTGCTTCGAAGTGCTTCCAGTGCGAACAACTTTTGTTGTATTTGCTACATCTTGAAACACACATACAATCGACTGCTGTTTACGTTCCGACTCATACTCATAGATCCATGATTTCTCACCTGTTACAATCTTATATACGTCTTTTGAAGTACCGCCATTGCATTTCTTGAGCACCAATCGACACGAGCATCTTTTTGAGATGGCGTCAAATTATGTGGGATACAACGAGAGCAAACTTTTTTCACGGCTAAATACTCATGCAATATTTTATATATGTTAGTGGAATTAATGCTTAGGGTTGCCTCAATCTCACAATATGTCGTATGACGATCTTTCATTATTAGCTTTTGCACAGCATCCAAGTTTTCTGGCACAACAACTGATTTTGGACGATCATCACGAACTTCATCATTGAGGGAACGGCGGCCACGATTAAATTCGTTATACCAGCGTTTCACAGTGGCAAAGGATGGAGCTTCGTCGCCAAATGTGGAAGTTAGTTGACCGATGCACTCTTGTCTTGATAATCCACGTCCAAAAGTCGTAAATTATTGCACGAACATTTTCACGAGTTAATTCCATGCTTTTGTTGACATACAATTTTCAAGTTGGTGTGAACAAAACAAATGACGCTCTATTGACAAAATGTTTGAAGTAGATTATGATCAAAATGTCAAACTTTGCATTGGAAACGTCAGATGACACCTACAACATTCAGGGTTGCCAAAGCTCAAAATATAAATAGTGCCCCTCGTAGTAATGACACAAAAACCACAGTTTGCTCTATGTCAGGTAGCTGCACGATTGTTAACTATTGTATTACAAAATCTGTGCTTTGCCTTATGATAGATATACATCCAGTTTCAGTGAATAAATCAAACAAATTATTGTCAGTGTTTAGTCAGTATGTCCATTGCTTTATGCTACTATATGTATAGTAACAAATTATTAACGAAATCTAATAAACAGTGAAAGGAGGTGGGACTAAAACTGGAAATTTGCAATATTCAAAATATTCACCTCTTAAAGGTTTTTTAAGTCTGCCTCACAAAGGAGCTCCGGAGTTTTTATCTTCGTTAGAGTGAGGTAGCTGGATAAGGTTTCCTTCGAGGTTCTTCCTTATCACAAAAGACAAAAATAGAGTAACTAACCACTGAAAATTTCAAAATGTGTTGCTTAATAGGTTTCGACACTTAAACTAGCAACACAGAGGTTTTTTAAATCTAAAAGTTTTTATTGAAGTAAATTATATATCCTAACGAAAATTGTATTTTGGTTTAGTAAGATTTTGTATACTCCTTAAGGTTTAAATTTGTAAAGAATGATTATTGTTATTACAGCATTAACTAAAGGAAAGCTTATTGAGGGCACAAGTGACAAATGTATACGTGGTTTTATGATTACGGGTTTAGAAGAAAAATGACATTTGGTCTTTGAATATCACTTATGGGCAAATTCTTGGGTAAATTTATAACAGAGAATTAAGGAGAACACCAGAAAGAAGAAAACATTTTCTTACCAGTCTTAAATAAAATTAACTGTTAATTTCGATTTACATTTTGTAATTGGCAACTTAAAATGTAAGCAGCGAGTTTTGTGAAAATCAGATAAACAAATTTCTTATTCATTGTTGATACGGTCTTTAATGCTTAACAATCTACTACGAAACTTAAAAGTATCAAAAACGCACTTCTGGGGTTTACGAGTAACGATTGTATATATGTAACACCTCAATTGTATCTGGGGCCCGTAACACGCACACCCTTTCCATGGAAGTGTGGGAGAGGGGAAGGGGGGGTGCCAGAGACATCAAATGCAAAAATAAGCGCAATTATAGAACTGTCTACTTTGGTGTAAAGGGGAGCGTTATGATTTGGCATTGCAGAGGTCGCGTGTTCAAGTTCCGGTATAGGATTTGTATTTTTGTCGGTTAAATAACTCCCTCCGTGCCTTTTAGAAATGCATATTTGCTCGTTTTACAGGCTTTTGTTATACAATTAATTTGACATATCAATATCGTATTATTATTACTATTATTATTATCATTATCATCATCATTGTATACAAAAGTTAATGTATATTCCATTTAGTGTATGTTTCGGTTAATGATGATATGTTATAATAATAATAATAATAATAATAATAATAATAATAATAATAATAATAATAATAATAATAATGCATTTATACATGAATCACACAACCTGACTTCCATTGAAGTTATTTGGTTGATGGTGGGCGTGAGATGCATAATGCCAAGCTTCTTTGTAAAATTCTGCATACGTTTCAAGCGGAATACTAATTCCATATATAGTACAGCAGTTGTTGCTAGCGGAGTTTCAATTGCCATTTTCAACTATTTATATGCAGGTATATAATAATTATATTTTAAAGTCTGTATTTATTTTACTTCGATTCTTCACTATTATTATTTCATTTTATTTTACCGCTTTCACTTTATCGTTTTATTAAACTAATTATAATATTTTTTCGTTTATATTCTGCGTTAGACTTCAACTCAGTTTGATTATTATGCTTTGTCATATTTGGCAGTCCCTTCTCGCAAAAGTGGAAAGAATTTATTAGTATGTAGACAAGGGTTTAGAGGGAGAATCAAATGCATTAGATTCGGTTATGCTAGGGGCAGGCGACCACGAGAGCTCAGTGGCAAAGCGTCGGCATGGAAATCCAAAGATCTGTAGTTCGGATCCCGGCATTAATCTCAATTAATCTCATTTCCATAATAGTATAATGAAGTTATTATTATTACCATTATCATCATAATAGTGAATTAAATAAAAAGTAAACTCATTATAGCGTTTAACCATCTTTTTCACTACACTAGCTTACAGAGACGGTAAACTGTATCAAATACAAATGTGAACATGGATATCACTTTAATAGTAAGACTAGTAGTACCAAAATAAAATTGCATCTATTTATAGAAATATAAACATGTTTACTTTAACACAAATCCACCAAATTTGAAATGTAATAGCAATCTGCTTTCAATAAATGCAATAGTACTACTACTACTACTACTACTACTACTACTACTACTACTACTACTACTACTACTACTACTACTACTACTACTACTACTACTACTACTACTAATAATAATAATAATAATAATAATAATAATAATGCAAAACCTTTTGGGATACCTTGTTTTTTATTTCTTTAATAGGAATACCACAAGCCTTGATTTTGAATGACCTCATTTAGTCTCCGAGGCGTTGAGGAAACTAAAGAGATACAGATTTGAGGTTATCTCCTCATACTCTCCCAGACTTCCCAGACACGTTCTCCCAATGCCTATTTGCTGCGTTCTTGACATTGTTCTCAGCCCCAAACCATTAATGCCCAGACATTTTCAAATGGATTAAGGTCCGGAGACTTTGCAGGGCATTCCAAAACCGAAATGACTAGATGCTGCTAAAGCCAAGCCTCTGTGGTCTGGGATGTGTGCACACAGTTGTTGTCGTGCATGAAGTGTAGCATAGGCAATTTCTCTTCCGGTAGAGATTGCATCATTGGGAGCATGCATTCTTCCAGAACTGTAACAGATTGCTGGGAGTCCATGTTAGAGGAGACTTCAACAAGCGCCCCTAATCCACCGGCGCTCATCCAGCCACGCACAACTAAGCTGATCCTACCACTCCGTTCAGTTGAAAGGACTTGTTTAGGGTAGAAGCGAGTGTTGTAGGGTCACCACAAAGACAATCACCATCCATGTATATGAAAACGCTTTTTCGTCACATCATATTATCGTCTCCCAGAAGTCTTAACTTGCTGATAGATGCTGGAGGCAGAAGGCCACACGAACTTCCCTGTGTTCTTGCTTAACGTCAAACTTTCTTGCATGCCTACGATGTCGGTTGCCAGCAGCTAGGAGTCGTCGAAGAACCATCCCTGCACCCGCTGGGAAATATTTTAGACTTCTTGTTATTCTTACCGCAGGATGGAAGGGATTCTCATTACGGACCTCTGGAACAGCTTTGTAGTTCTTTGCTGTGGTCTTCTTTGGCCTTCATTGCTTCTGCTTTGTCTTAAGGCCCTCTTCATCCTCCTCCCGAAACCTTCTCACCCATAACCGCACAGTCTCTTCTGCACATCCAACTGCTTGGCAGATTTGAGCTACTCTGCGGCAACATTCCCACATTCCTACAATGCGGCCTCTGGTTACCTCACTTCTGTATGACATGGTGTAAGAAGTTTTGGCAGAGTGGCAACTTCCAATACCGTCCATGTATATGCCTTAACATGCCCTATTCCTCATTTGGTGTTTGCTAGCTCGTAGGCCAATACAAAGTGATGACAACGTTACATGATATCAAGGTCCTCCGATTTCACACTACCAGTATGAAGCAAATCATGACATTTAGAATAGTTAGTGCGGGTACTTCTTTGTAGTAATAATTAGAGTATTGACTTATGAAATAAGAACTCCGGGTTCATTTCTCGGCTGGAGGAATATATTTTATTATCTGTAATTATGTTCATTTCATATTCTCCGAAGAGTAAGGAAGAATTAAAGGCAAGCATAAATCGCTTCTGGTTGAACGAAAGAGTAAAGTGTGTTGTTTCTTAATTTGACTGAGAACAAGCCCTATACAGGTTGGATCATTTAAGTTGAGACTGTACAATGTCTCCAACACTAAGCGTCGTAGAAAGACATGTCTGTAATAAAATTTTCTTGATATTATGGGAGAAAAAAAATGTCATTAGTCGTGCTTGGAGGACGTTATGATAGTCATTTTAGCCTCAATTTAATTTTTACTTTCTTTACTACGTATAGTAAGCAGGGAAGTATTGTATTCCAACCAAAAATTCAATACCGAGATTTCACCGGAAATATATGTTTTGAGACCCCCTGAATTCAAAAAAAGCATTTTTGGAAACATGTACGTGTGTGTATCTGTGTGTGTGTGTCTGTTTGTCTGTGAACTGCATAACTCAGAAACGAATAGTCGGATAAACATCAAACTTGGTATATAGGTTCAGTATCTTCCAGAGATGCGACAGGAAGGTTTTCAAGAAAATCCCCCCACCCCAGATTACCCTTTACATGGAACATTTTTCGAAAATTTTAATTTTCTCAAAAATGGTTCTAACGATCATATTATATGTTTAAGATATTTTCATGACAAATGAAATGTATATATCAAATTTTCTGGGAATATCTCCAAAAGTATTCTTCATTGTGAACGACTTTTGTATAACTGGTAAACCATAAAGAGTTAGACAAAATGTTACTACACAAAAATGTAGATCGGGGTAAAGTACATAATTTATGTCATATACATTTTTTTTGTTGAGTAAACCATTTTCGAGATATTGCTTATTATTCCCTTAAATTTTCCAATAGTTATTACTTTATCTCAAATGGGAATTCGTTGTTCATTTTTTGTCCTGGTAATGCAAAGATAATAGAATGCGCCACATAGCAACCAGCTCTTAGAACATTTGACTATCGCTTAAAGCCTACCATACTCACCTTGCACCTACAAGAAAATTGGCAATAAGATTAACATCTCGATTAACATGAAGCATATGGAGAATAAGCGTTTGTAAAAATAGTTTGTACAAGAGTAGAGAAAGTCATGTGAGTGTAACACATCAGATTTTTTTAAAATGGGAACCTACAATTAGGGTTAAATTAAATTGATCCTAAAATGACTATCACAACGTCCTCCAAATAAATCACGACTAATGGCATTTACTTTCTCCCATAATATCAACCAACTTTTATTCAAGACATGACTTTCTGGTTTTGGAGATGTTGTACAGCCTCAACTTGAATGGTCCACCCTGTATAGTGCAATTTGCTTCTAAACTCTTAGTGCACATGAAGTAAAGTAGGGGGAAAATTTTGGAACATCCCAAATATTCGATTCATGTATCTCGGGCCTTGCTTGTAGATATATTTAGTTCTGGAAAGCAGACACTCGAATGTTTCTAGGCTCCTTATGAATTTCAAATACCTGAGATAGCGTAAAATCAAGTCCCCCGAGCGTCAAATATATTAATGTAATTCCAGAGCTCGACACCGCAATACCTCTTTGGCAGAGCGCCGTCTTCTAAAAGTGAAGCGCGGAAGTTCAAATACTGAACGGATGTTCCGTTATTTTTACTTTCTCTACTACGTATAGTAAGTAGGGGAGGTACTGTATTCCACCCAAAAATTCGATACCGAGATTTCACCGGAAATACATGTTTTGGACCCCCTGAATAAAAATAAAACATTTTTGGAAACATGTCCGTGTGTGTGTGTCTGTGTGTCTGTCTGTCTGTGTGTCTGTCTGTGTGTGTGTCTGTCTGTGAACAGCATAACTCAGAAACGAACAGTCGGATAAACACCAAACTTGGTATTTAGGTTCAGTATCTTCCAGAGATGCGACACGAAGCTTTTCAAGAAAATCCCCCACCCCAGATTATCCTTTATATGGAACATTTTTCGAAAATTTTAATTTTCTCAAAAATGGCTGTAACAATTTTGATTAAAATATCATATGTTTAAGATATTTTCATGACAAATGAAATGTATATCTCGAATTTTCTGGGACTGTCACCAAAAGTATTCTTCATTGTGAACGACTTTTGCATAACTGGTAAACTATAAGAGATAGACAAAATGTTACTACACATAAAATGTAGATCGCGTTAAAATACACGATTTATGTCATATACATTTTTTTTGTTGAGTGACCCTTTTCGAGATATTACTTGTTATTCCCTTAAATTTTTCAATACTAATTTTCTCAAATGGGAATTCGTTATTCATTTGTTTTGTCTTGGATATGCAAAGAGTATTAATCTGTGGCAAGGGGAATGGTGCTGCACCTAGCAACCAGCTATTAAGATATATGTATGTGCTTAAAGGCTACTGCATTTCTATATTGCCCTTGTAAATATATATTCCCCTTACATCTACAAGAAAGTTAGCAATAAGATAGAGTCTGCAAATGTTTATCTCGATTAACATGAAGTAAACGGAGAATAAGCGTTTGTAAAAATAGTTTGTACAAGAGTAGAGAAAGTCATGTGAGTGTAACACATCCGAATTTTTTTCTTTCTTGCTTTCTTTCTTTCCGGATTTTACCTAAATGAAGAAGCTTGTTTCAGATCTTCAGTGTTTTACAACATTCGAAAAGTATATGATAGTATTGTATAGTTAACTGAAGCTCTCTGATTTTACAGGTGTAAACCAAATATTCATTTGTAAGCAAAATATTCCGTTTACGACTGTCGTATATTTCATATTATTTCCACTGATGCAAGCTTAGAAAATGAAAACTGCTGTTATTAACTGTTATGGTGTTATTAAACGCTAGAGTAGTGTGCTCTTAAGCTACTTCCATTACTAGCGCCTTCACTATCATAAGTTTTCTTGATGGCATTTGTTTGCCAATAGTGAAAAGTCAATTTGACAATTATGTAATTTCATTTTATACTACTTACACAGCATTTAGTTGTATCGACTGTTAAAAAAAACCATCCCAGCAGCAATTATTATACTTAATTAAACTAGCAAACGTATTTTTTTTATGGACGCTCTTTAACTACTATGGTCCTTAGCGTCCCATTCTATATTGGGCGTGAAAGACCGGTAATTTTGCTCAGAGGCCTCTTTATCAGGCTTGAGGTTCTTTTACGTGCCGTAAATCTACGACACGGTACCACCGGCTTTACTTCCCTTCTGAAGGAAGCCATGATAAGGATTTTTACGCCCGAAGAAATCCATCGCCCTCCGCCGGGTTTGAACCCGCGACTTGGGCACTAGAGGCTAGCACGGTACCACTAGTCCACGGAGGACGACAACAAACGCATCGTATGACATATTTCAGTGGCATAAATGCTCTGTGCTAAAAGTGTAAATTCTTTCTTTTTGATCCCCCTTCAAATTAAAAACAAGTAAGTGGTTATTTAGGGTAGAAAAACACCGTTTCTTAAATTAAGTTCCTATCAGTATAGACTACTATCTTATAGAGTAATGGCGTTATAGTAGCAATATAGAACGTAGAAGTCAAAAACCCATCGGTCGCCTGCTGCTTTGTAGATATGGGCCCTGACACAAGCACAAGTCTGTGGCTTCGCTCTCCACTGGCTAGGGGTGAACAAAACAACGCGTACGAGACTTATTCTTTCGAATCGTGGCCTCAGATTCTTTTATGAGAGATTGCGACTTTCAACCTGGACATGAGATCAAGTCTCGGAGATCGGGTTGCCTGGATTAGCTTTCTTCGGGGTTTTCCCTTTTCCTTAGAGGAAAAATGTCAGCCAACTTTACCTCTGTGTTCACCAGACTCATTTATACTTTATTACATCATTTCATTCACCATCTCTGAAGACCAGTTGTTAAAAGGGACCATAAACACACTGGCGTTTTAAAATAAAAGTACCGAAAGATTTGTCTATGAATAGAGATGAAACTTCCGTTCAAACCCTTAAACGGAGAGAAAATTATATTAGAGTTATCCCTTAAAAACACTCCTCTATTTAACATTCAATAGGAATGAAAAGGGCATAGTTATTTACTAAAAGTTCAATATGCACATTTCATCTGTCTTACTATATCTTGAAACTTAAAATTCAATCGTAACCCTTTGAGCCACTTTTCAGAATATAGAATATAACAGTATTTTATTTTTCTAGTGAAAGGTTTTTAAATTGGGGAAATTCCTTCAAATGCTTCATCTCATCCCCTTAAAGTTACCTGACTTAATTATGAAATTTGATATTTATCCGAATTTTCATTGTTTGGCTGTGTACAGGCTGTCAAATGCACATAAACACGAACTTCTTTTCTAAAAAGGCCCATTTTTAAAATCAGAATACTGAATTTAAATATACAATAAAGAATATATACATCTAATTCTTATTTCAAATGATTTCTTTTCAAAAGTTTTGCACAAAATATTATTTTAAAAACATAGTTTTGTGTCTACTTTATGTTAATCTAGATAAACGTTTGCAGAAATAGTTTCATTGACAATTCGAAGCAATGTCAATGAATATCCTGGGAAAAAATTGTCTTAACAAGGTCTAAGATTTTTCTTGGTCTATCTGTTACATCAGTTATACAAAATATACAAAATTCACTATGAAGGAGGAGAACTTCACAGGCTATTCATGAAGTCTCTAATTAAACATATAGGAATTGTTTGGAAGGGAGTAACTAATCCTATAGATAAGAGATGGTTTAAAAATAAAAAAATCTGATGTGTTACATTCAAATGACTTTCTCTACTCTTGTACAAACTATTTTTACAAATGCTTATTCTCCATATCCTACATGTTATTCGAGATATCGAGATGTTAATTTTCTTGTAGATGCAAGGGGAATTGGTAGGCTTTAAGCGATAGTCAAATATTTTAAGAGCTGGTTGCTACGTGGAGTATTCCATTCTCTTTGCATTACCACGACAAAAATGAACAACGAATTCGCATTTGAGAAAAAGTATAAGTAGAGGAAAGTTTAAGGGAATAACAAGCAATATCTCGAAAATGGTTCACTCGACAAAAAAATTGTATGACATAAATTGTGTATTTTAACGCGATCTACATGTTTTGTATAGTTAAAGTTTGTCTATCTCGTATGGTTTACCAGTTATGCAAAACTCATTCACAATGAAGAATACTTTTGGAGTCATTCCCAGAAAATTCGAGATATACACTTCATTTGCCATAAAAATGTCTTAAACATATGATACCTTAATGAAAATCGTTAGAGCTGTTTTTGAGAAAATAAAAATTTTTAAAAAATGTTCAATGTAAGGAGTGGTTTGGGGTGGGGTGATTTTCTTCAAAACCTTTGTGTCGCATCTCTGGAAGATACTGAACCTAAATACCAAGTATGGTGTTTATCCGACTGTTCGTTTCTGAGTTATGCTGTTCACAGACAGACACACACACACACACACACACACGGACATGTTTCCAAAAATGCTTTTTTTTTGATTCAGGGGGTCTAAAAACATGTATTTCCGGTGAAATCTCGGTATCGAATTTTTGGGTGGAATACAATACTTCCCCTAATTACTATACGTAGTAGAGAAAGTAAAAAAGTTATTCTAAGAGATAAACTCATTCTTAATAAAAATATAAGATATCAAAGGATAGTTTAGATAAACCTTTTATTTTCCATAAAAATATATTAAACAGTGGTATTTTAATAAAAACTAATAGAGCTGTTTCTTGAAAAAATAAAGAGTTAGGAAAAAGCTTTCAAGGAAAGGGTAGTTTGGAGTGGGGGATTTTTTTAATAGTTAGTATTCTTCGAGGCGTTTATATTAAGTAACAATAACACAGGTTTATTTAAAAATAAATAATTTTTCTCATACACAAATTTACTCTAAAAATGCTTTTTTGAATTCAGGGAAACTCAAAATATGTACCTATTTCTGGTGAAATCTCTATATTGAACTTTTATGTGGAACACAGTGGATACTTCCAATTATATTAAACTCCACTTATTGTAGGTAAGTGGCAGAAAAAGTATTAAGATACTTAATCCTGGCAATCCATACCCAGTTCACTGATAATTAAAGGGAACGAACTAAAAGGCTGCAGTCTGTTCACGAGTACAACTGATCTGTAAACTTCGCTTGTTTCTGTTTGTTTGATTGTGTATTATTAATTTGACAAGCGTGTTTCTCCAGCAAAGCAACTACTACAGTATCAAGATAGAAGACTTCCAGCTTGTCTTTTCTTGTAGAAGATTGTGTTGCCATTACTTTTCATGTTTCCAATGTTACACGCCCGCCTCGTTCGTTGATTGGTAGAAAAAGATAATTATTTTGCCTCGACGTGATTAATTCAATTACAGCGCTTGCGGGCTGCTTAGGTTCGCCCTCTTTTTCTCTCTGCCACACTTCACGCACCATTAAACAAATGTCAGGCACAATTCCATTGCTTGTACAGTGCCATCTGTCTTTTAACAAGCCACGTCCCTTGCGATAAATTAGCCCACTTATACGGAAAAGACATCTGACACATTGACATGGCGGTTTAATGATTAGCTGTCTTCTATTGGCTACAAGAGTAAAGAAAGAAACACATGTTGCACATAGAAATAAAATAGAAATGACAACCACTATCCGCTCATATTCGTAGTACTTTTAGATCCACAATGGCAACAGTAAACATTTGTCTGCACTTCAGAAACTTATAGAAGCCAAAGTAATGAAGAGAAAATTCTAATTTTAACATGGAGAAACAACCAACGATATACAAGCTGGCGCAGTATTTTTAACACTTAAATAATATCAGTCTAATTATAAAAAATATAATAACAGCCCGCCTTTAAGGGATATGTGTATGTAATAATATATAAAATGTATGTAACAATCATTGTATTATGTTTATAATATTATGCACATGTATAATAATGTTATGTGAATGTATTAAGTAATTTAACAATGTAGGAGCTGTGAGAATAGAAGCCGAAAGTTGCTAACAGTGAGGTAACAATGAGGTAATCTTAAGGCAATAATGGATTAGAAAGTTTAATAATACTACTAATAATTCTTGGAAAATAATGTAATATTTAAAACAGTTTATAAATAGCCAATAAAAAACTACAAAGCTTTAAGTTAAATAAAAGTATTCTATGGGAGTAGGATGTACAAATTTAAGCGGTAGACGCCAGACGTTAGAATGCAGCGTTCCCGAACAGTTAGATATAATACTTATTCAGTGTGAAACATAAAAAAATCATTAAGGCGTGAATAATATAAGTACAAGTAACAATAATCCCACAGCTCTACAGTAGGATATATCAGTGAAGTGGTATTTAATCGTGTGAAGGATTAATAAAACGAAGTTAAATACCATTATAATTTGTGTAAGCCTTATTCCTTAGCCGCACCAACCCCTGCTAAGAGATACGTGTTTCTCCAAATTACTACTGATGCAGCCAAGGCATACATATATAACATTTAAATAAACATTAAAATAAAAAGTTGATTTGTAAACGCGGGGACGAAGCCTACTGGAAAGTATCGTACGTGGGGCGAACACTCCAAGAAGACAATCTCCCATACGTGTGGCAGCAAATAACCCTCTCAAGTTTGGCGCCGAAAGCGTGGTACTAATAACGTAAAGATATTCTACTTCAAAGTTACCAGCTATGATGCTTTATCACATGTTTGTTGTTATTTGTATTATATATATTTTTTAAGCTGCACGGATTATTGAAGCTTGTCATGTGAGTTGTTTTCTAACTTATTTTATATGCGCTTAGTAGAACATCTTTTTTGTATAATACTTGACAGTGTCACCTACATTAAGATTTAAAGTAACAGAGAAATAAATTTATGAAGACGTAAAAATATAGTATGTTCGGAATTACTCAATTCCCTTAAATACATTTCAGCATTAGCTTACATTAGTTACCAGGCAAGTATTTAGATATTTTATGTTTTAAAATGCTGATGTTACATTCACATGACTTTCTCTACCCTCTATTGCTTATTAGTGGGTAGGTAAACCAGTCTTACTAAAGATTATTACTTTGTCTACTACGCATTGTAAGTAGGGGAAGTATTGCCTACCACGCAAAAATTCGATACCAAAATAAAGTCTGAATCCAAATAAAGCATTTTTGGAAACATGTCCGCGTGTGTGTTTGTCAGTGTGTCTGTGCATCTGCCTGTAAACAGCATAATAGTATTTCATATAAATACCAAACTTGATATTTGATTTTAGTATCTTCCAAGGATGCGACTCGAAAACCTTCAAGAAAATTCCCCAACCCCGGACTACCGTTTACATGGAACGGAACTATTTTCGAAAAAATGGCTCAAAAGATTTAGATTAAAATATCATATATGAAAGATATTTACATGACAAATAAAATGCATATCTTGAATTTCCTGGGAATAGCTTAAGAAGTCCTCTTCATTCGGAAGGACTTTTTATAATCGTGTATACTTGTAAACGTTAAGAGACAGACGAAAACGTACTACACCAAAAATGTAATCTTTTTATATCTTATATCAGTTTTTGTGGCATAAGCCGTTTTTGAGATATCCGTTATTAAGGGTTCGAATTGTTCAACAGTTGTCATTCTTGCATAGTTGTTTATCGCGCTTGCATAGAAGCAGTATGGAATTTTAATGCCAGCATATAGCTCCCAGTTCTTAAATATATGAGCATCGCCGTTCTCTTGGTATTTATAACGAAATGTGTAATGTAGGTATTTTTGCAATGGTTTATTTGGATTAAATGTAGTAGATATAAAAGTAAACTTTAGTAAGAATAGTTTGTATATCCACTAATAAAGATAAGGGATAGAGAAAGTAATGTGAATGCATCATACCAGAGTTTTTTCTGTCCACTACATTTTAATCAAAATAAACCTTTGCAGAAATAGCTACAATATACATTTCGCTATAGATACAAAAGGAATAGCGATAGTCAAATGTTTAAGAACTGAACGCTTATCGCTGGCCTTAAAATCCATACCGTTTCCATGCAATCGCGAGAAACAACTGAATGTTGAAAGGACTTTAATGAATGGCCAATCTCGAAACATTAATAATGGATATCTATGATGCCATACCAGAGTTATTTGGAAGAAATTGTGTGTTTTAAAGGAATCTACATCTCTTGTGCGATACATTTTCTTCTGTCGCTTAACGTTTACTAGTTATACAAAATTATACAAAATTCCTTCCAAATGAAGAAGACTTCAAAGGCTATTCCCAGAAAATTCAAGAGATACATTTTATTTGTCATTTAAATATCATTAATATATGATATTTTAATCAAAATCATTGGAACCATTTTTTACAGAATAAAAAATTTCGAAAAATGTTCCATGGAATGGGTAGTTTGGAGTGGCGGTATTTTCTTGAAAATCATCGAGTCGCATCTTCAGAAGGTACTACACCTAAATACCAAGTTTGGTGTTTATCCGACTTTTCGTTTTGAGTTATGCAGTTCACGAACACACAATGTCGTCCTCTGTGGTATAGTGGTTACCATGCTAGCCTATAGTTCCCGGGATCGGGGGTATAAGTCCTTAGCATGGCTTCCTTCGGAAGGGAAGTAAAGCCGGTGGCCCCGTGTCGTAGATTTACGGCACGTAAAAGAGTCTCAAGACTGATAAAGTGGTCTCTGAGCAAAATTACCGGTCTTTCACCCCCAATATAGAATGGGCCGCTAAGGACTGCAGCAGTTAAAGAGTGTCCATAAATAAAATCCAATTTAATTTAACACACAGACACACTCACCTACCTTTTTGTAAAAATGCTTTTTTTTATTAAGGGGTCTTTAAAGTACGTATTTCCGATTAAATCGCTGTATAGAATTTTTGGGTGGAATGCAATACCTTCTCTACCTATTATGTACGTGGTAGAGAACGTAAAAATATATTAAGGGCAAAAAAATACTCTTCAGTATAATTTGGGAAGTATTTTACTGAACCTCAAAGATTAAAATAAATTATGGATAAAAAGTTGATATTGTTTGTTTTCCCATCGTATATTTTCGTGTATCGTGTCTTTTCTTGATTCTATAAAATTTTCTTCAATCCCATTGTGGAATATTCTATTACGTTAGCTCTAAAGGTAATTTTACATATTTAAAGTAAACCTAAAGCCAATTTATTTTTTAAAATACACACTTATTTTATTTGTTTATCACTTTACGGCTTTCCTGTAATATTTAGCTGCTGGAGAATGAAGAAAGGAACCTCTTAGGTTTAACAGCATCTTATTGCAGCTGAAGACCACCTGGACGTCTAATGGAATGTTCAGCCGACAAAGCGACAAGGGCGCTAGCGGGCGCCACTCTAAGGCCAAATAGATCCTCTCTTCCGGAACATTACAATATTTTCTGCACCTTGTCTCTTTCAGCTGTTCTCATTCATCCGGTTTGTTGGAGGGTGAACGCATCTTCTTATCCGTAGAAATCTGCTTTTGCGTGCGGTCCTGCATCTGCAGACATCATTAAACTTGGGCTTCTGAATGGAGTACTTTGGGCAAAAATCTCTCATTTGTCAACAAGATTATCTTTAAGGTTAGTTCCAAGCCTTCGCGGATACTTTCATCAACTTCAGTGACGACGTGTAACTTGCAGTTCCTACGTTTTGAGGGCAAATGCACATTCCCTTCGCACCATTTGCTATGGTAGATTAAGTTCGTCTTGGTTTAAGAAGCCCAGGAAGCTTTAAACCAGACAGATAAACAACCAACAATCGGAGCACACAAACGCGCAATACGAATTAAATGAAAGGCAATTATTACATACTATGCACATCTGTATCTTGTGCCTGTTTCCTCTGTTTTTCTGTTCTGGTACCTCCAAAGACGAGAGAGTGAGAATGAGAGAAGTTGCGTCCAAGAATGCAAGCCTATAGGATACAAACTTCGATTTTAATTTGTGCGTCTCAGAAGGAGCTTGCTAAAGATGAAGAAGATATTTTGTTGGAGTTGTTTATTTATTTAGCTCCACGTATGGACGTCAATTTGAAGTACGTATTTCGTTGTTTATGTTGTTTGCTGCTACGTATGAAAAGCCGATTTGAAGTAGGAGCTGTATTGTAGTAGTTGTATTATATTTCAACTGTAGGGGAGCCGAACTTGAAATTCGTTGCAATCGCACGTATAGTAAACAGTTTCCGGTAGCCTTCGCCCCAAAATGTACTTTCATGTAGCCTTTGCCCCAAGTTTAAACAAAAATATTAACTTTATAATTTGACTGTTTTAATTCACCCTTTTTATTAATCCTCGACACAAATTAAATAGCACTTAACTGATATAGACAGCTGTGAGATTCTTTTTATTAAATACATTCACTTACGTAAACTTATTTTTCGTCTCACACGAATACGTAATTAATTTCTCGAAGACACATCTTGCGTCTGGTTAGTAACTCTGTCTGCAGGCAACTGAATAGATTTCAATCGTCTAAACTTGGAAATTTCTGTATTTCAAGTATCTGATTGGCTATGTTTACTCCAATAGAATACCTGCATTTAACTAAAGCTTTTTCTGGTTGTTGATTGGCTATATTTTATAAACTGTCACTAAAATTACATTAATGCTTACAAGAATCACAGGTAACATTTAAACTCTCAAACTCATTATTGCCTCAAGGTTACCTCATTGTTAGAAACTTTTAACTTATTATTCTCACAGCTCCTACATTATTAAATTACGTAATACATTCAGATTACATTATTACACATGGATACAATAATATAGGCATATTCAATGACTGTTACATACATTTTACAAATTATTACATACATATATTGCTTCAAGGCGGGATGTTATTGAATTTACATATTATATAATTTGACTGAAATCATTTAAGTGTTAAAAATACTGCCTCAAATAATTTTTCTATTTAAAAGAAAATATGTTTTCTCAGTATGGCGCTGCAAAGTTGCTGAAGTTAGTTGTTCTAATCCCAGCTATGGCATTGAACTTTTCAGTCTGATTCTCAAAATTACTGCAGCCAAATTGGAAATGTCATCAAAATATGCATTTTATATAAAACAATTTCGTGAATGCATTCTGTGGTTAAAGGGTTGAAAATAAGTTTATGGGGTAGTTTTGAAAGTTACAATTAGCCTTTTTATTTTTTTTAGATCTAAATCGTATTCAATTGTATCCCAGTCGTTCAAATGGTACAGATTTTACGTTGAAAATATGAGCAGATTTTCCCCCTTCTTATAGTGATTTTCGGAACTATGTACATGTGAAGATAGGGGAGAAATGTTACTTTCACCCCTATTACTTTATCTCCTACACAAATTTGTATTCAAATTAGTGAAGTACTGTATATGGGACCTCGATATCCTCGATACTCGGTGATATCGAAGTGTGTCTAATACTTTGAGATACAGATTCGATATTTTTTCGATACTTTTAAACGTTTTAAGTTTTGCATTTTTGAACGATGTTACGTTTAACTTTATGCTAGACAAGGAATGAAAAGAGTCGAGACTTCACGTTATTGTCTCACAACTGTCCCCAAAGAGCTGCTGGATTACAGAACTTGACTGTTTTTCCTATAGGTGAATCAATGTAACATTCCATCGTCTCTTGTGTCCAAATGAAAACATGCAAAACAATTCGGAAAGGAGTAGAGGTACTTGTATAACGTGCAGCGTTAACTGAGTTGTGAATGAAACTGATTTAGTTGGCGCACCAAATCACGTTTGTGCAGTAGCCTTTCAGCCAATGCTTTACTTACTCCGGTAACCAAAATTTGTGAATACAGCAGAAGCAAATCAGAACTTAAGCGCGCGATAATACAGCCCATGGGAATATTTGTAATTTTTATTTGAGTTTGATGAACAATATACCTATATTAGTTTGTATTTTCAAGATTGCAGAATAAAGAATTACTAGTATTTGTATTTCTATGGATAGAAAATCCTGTAAAAGAAAATCCCCAAAACAAAATAGAGTTACATAAAAAGGGAAGTAAAGAAATTATTATCTCTAAGAAAATATTAATAGACCAAAAGGAAGACGAAACCAAGGGAGACCGACGAAGTGCTAAAAGGAATGTCTGTGAAGTCTGAATAGGCTGGAAAACCTAATCCTTCAAACGAAGAAATTATTGTCATTCATTATTACCCTTGAGGAACAATAGAGGACATATAACCCTAGAATTGTCAAGAATAAAATAATCTTATGTGATACATTCACAGGACTTTCTCTACCCTATCGTTATATTAGTGGGTATACAAATATTCTTACTAAAGCTTATTTTTCTATCTACTACATTTTAATCCAAGTAAACCTTTGCAAAAATAGCTACATTACACATTTCATTATAAATACAAAGACAACAGTGATAATCAAATGTTTAAGAACTAGATGCTATATTCCGGCCTTAAATCCCTTACCGTTTCCATGCAATCGCGAGAAACAACTAAAAATCTTTAAAACAATACTTTTAAAGTGTTTATATATAGGTACTATTTAAAGCATTATATAAAGAGACATTAAAAGAATAAGTATTAAACAAATCGAAACTTTAATAACGGATATCTCAAAAATGACTTATGCTACAGAAAAACTTATTTGAAGTAAGTTGTGTGTTTCAAAGAGATCTATATTTTATGAATGTAAGTTTTCGTCTATCACTTAACGTTTACAATTTATACAAGATTATACAAAATTCCTTCTGAATGAAAGTACTTCACAGGCTATTCCCAGAAGATTCAAGATATACATTGTATTTGTCACATAAACATCTTTAATATATGATATTTTAATCGTTTGAGCCATTTTTTAAAAAATTAAAATTTTCTATAAATGTTCCACGTAAAGGTAGTTGGGGTGGAGGAATTTTCTTGAAAATCTTCGTGTGGCATCTTTGGTGGTATTTACCCGACTGTTCGTTTTTGAGTTATGCTGTTCACAGACATACACACAGACACACACACATGGACCTGTTTCTAAAAATGTTGTTTTTGGATTCAGTGAGGCCTCAAAATATGTATTTCCGGTGAAATATCGGTACATATTTTCGATGGAGTGCAATACCTTCTCTACCTACTATGAAAGTGGTAGAGAAAATAAAAAATTGCTATCAATTGGAGAACATCAAACAGGAACAATTTCGGAATTAGCATACAACACAAAATTGGTTACATGCATTTATACACAGAAAACTACTAATAAAAACATAATTCAGTGAACAAGCTATCGCCTTTAAAATTTTATAATGTGAATATCGAGTATCGGTTATGGTGCTCAAAAATCGGAATCGGTATATGGAGAAATACACACTCACACTCACACACACACACACACTCACACACAAAATTAAATTGAGTTTTATTTATGGACGCTCTTTAACTATTTGGTCCTTAGCGTCCCATTCTATATTGGGCGGAAATTTTGCTCAGAGGCCTCTTATCAGGCTTGAGGTTCTTTTACGTGCCGTAAATCTACGACCACCGGCTTTACTTCCCTTCCGAAGGAAGCCATGCTAAGGATTTTTACACCCGAAAAAATCCATCACCCTCCGCCGGGTTTGAAAGCGTTGTAGAAAGACACTGGCCCTAAAATGAGCATCATGATGTTTCCAAACAGAACACCACTAAAGGCATTCACTTTCCCCCATAATATCAAGCAACTTTTATACAGGACATTTCTTTCTACAACACTTACTTGTGGAGATACTGCACAGTCTCAACTTATATGGTCCATCCTGTATACATAATGTGTTGAAAATAGTAGTTAAGGCTAGTTTATAAACATTCAAGTTAGCAAAGGATTGATAATAAGGGCTGATGTAGTTTTTGAGAGTTGTAAAGTAACCTATGGTTTTGACGGTTCCTACAGCGTAAGTGTACAGGTTCCATTCATATAGGTCACACGGTAAAAATCTCTAAGTAGGGGTCTTTTTGTTAAAGTTGAGAATAGAATTGGTTGAATGATTTTCGAAGCTGGCCTACACGCCCACGTACATACACACTGACACCTTCTCAGTTTCTAGTATTAGCGAAGATACGTGTTTATATGTGTGTGTGTGTGTGTTTTAGGAGTTTTCCGTCACAAATGAGTGAAAAACTAGTATCACCATAACCTCAAAAGCATCAGCTAATCTCGAAGAGCTCCGTCACAAATACGTCACAAATAAATGAAGAACTAGTGCGACCATAACCTCAAAGCATCAGCTAATCTCGAAGAGCTCTCTGTTTAAAGCACTATACAGTTGGTAGTCCTCGTCCACATCGCTTATATTATTTAATTCCAATATAGAATTCTAAAAACCTGTTCATGTTGGTAATATGATGGATTAGCATATCCGTTTATCGTTGTCAATGCTTATGAACGCAATCTGAATTATGTACTCGGCTCAATGAGAACATACTGCTTTCCTAAGAATAAAAACCTACTTCCCCACGCGAGCATATACTCATTTCCACAACCATCTTGATTACTTAAATGTTTCCATATACTTATGTAGGTATATATAATGTTAGTATACATATTGTCTGTGCTTTTTGACCATATGGGTTCGTTGATCGTATGATGGCATATTACTCGACTATTTGGCATCCTGCGTTAGAGCGGTAGATTCGTCATCCTTTGTTGTTGCATTTGTTTCTCTCCCATCATTAACATCTGCAAGACTTCTCAGGTAGTATTTGTGTTCCTTAACAAGTCTCAGCAGTAATGTAAGCAAAATATGAAGCCCTTCAATAAATTAAGACTTAATCGAAGCAACGTGCACCAAGGCATAGCTATAAATCAAATTAATCAAAACGATAAATAAAAAGAAGGTGAGAGGCAAAATTAAGATGTGGATAAATCAGGCAAAAGGAAAACAATAATCACAAATTGGAAAGTCATAAATAACAAGGTGTTGGATGCAGTTTCAAATTCAACTGTTTCTAGAATCTTAGGATGTCAACATTATTTCTATAATATGAAACAGTTTTCTTTAAACAGCTATAAGCAACTGCGTTTTGAAGTATCATTTTACATGTCAAGCTCAATTGACTTTCATGATGTTTCTGAGTTATGTTTATCTTAAAGCAATAGAGAAGTTTGAAACTCCTCGAGTGATCACGGCAATATTTGTATATTTTTTCTACAATACTATATTAGCTTGTAAAGTCTGTCATTCTCTTCAGATTTGCTTTTAAGTGAACAGAAATCGATATCATATACTAATAAGTCTGTATGCACCTAACTGTGCTCAGCATAAGGGAACGAACTTGTAATAACTGAGATATACTAGCTCATTCATATATGAACGCTTGAGTTTACTATTCTTTGCTTCTATTACTCGAGTATGTGCTGAAAATTAAGTAGGTACTAAAGTATATATTTTCCAAGAAAAGGGCAGCATATACTTTATACTCAATGTGGTTATTTTAACCATTGTATTTGCGGTGCTGAATAAAGTGGCGAAGGAGTAAATTGTATTATAAAAAGGAGTAAATTTTCTGTAGATATCCTACTTAGTCTGATAAATTCTCCCTGAATGATTGAATGTAACAGTAAAACCATAATAAGCTTAAGCTTACTAGAACTTATTACGCTACGCAATTGTTTCAAATAGCCTTTTTGTAGTATTAGCTATCTCGGAAATATTTGTTGTAGTTTAAGTCTCACCAGGTTAAGTTTGGTAACCAATAAATGTTTTATTCTCCTTCCCCACTTATTCTTTGAATGCACTGGCTGTTAGCAAATGCCAACTTATTTAATAAACAGATGTTTACTGCATGTTGAATGTGCCTTTCATATTGCATAATCTGCAGACATTTATAGTGACGAGATTAACTTAACATGGATAGACTAATCACTTATGTGAATTGTATAGAATCTGAAAAATACTTCTTAAAATTAATTAACGTCATGCATCCGTTTTTTACTTTGATCACTTACTTATACCAGTATGTAGAGATCAAAGCATAAACATTTTAATAGAAATAAATAGGATATAATTATTTTCAAAAACAATTGTTAAAGGATACCTTATTTTCAAAAGAAATTACAAACAACATTAAAACCTTTTCTAATGTCTATTTGTTCTAGATCTATGTGGTCAATCTCACTGGAGGACACATAATTTGTTAATATATCTCTCTTCCACCCAAATAATCAATAATCAGATTTCACACGAAATACCGTTATGAAGTCAGTGAACCTAAAACAAAAAGGCATCTTGAGAAAAACGTGTTTGCGTGAACAACATAACTCGAAATTTAAGAATGGCCTAACGCACTTGGTATTTAAGTTCAGAATCTTCCAAAAATGCTACATGAAGATTTTAAGGCAAATCCCCGCATACTACATTATCCCATATATTAAAAATCTTGAATTTTTTCAAAAATAACTAACGATAAACTATTTGCATAACAAATAAGGCTTACACCTTGAATTATGAATGCATTTTGTATAATTTTGTATAGCTGGTATACCATAAGCGATAGATAAAAGCTTACTGTACAAAAAATGTAGATCTAGTTAATGATATTATTTGAATCTCCCAATAGATTGTAGTGGTAAGCCATGATTGTTTTGTTTCTCGTAGTCCAGCAAAGAGTGGAATTTCAAAGCCATAAATTTTTAAAATTGGCCTCTCATTTTAGGCTTCTGTATCCCCTTTGTATGTACTTAACAAGGAATGTGATTATGTGTTTATGTAGATTAACGTGACGTAAATATACCATAAGCTTTTAAAGAATACTGTGACGATTATAGTTTTGTTTTATAAGAACGTGGTAAATATGATCTTATAAAGTTCGATGTATTCAGGATAAAATTTAAGTTGAAGAAGCTGTATTGTCTTTTATTAGCTCCACGTATGGACGCCAATTTGAAGAAGTTGGTTTGTTACGTTATTTTTTACCACGCTTTGGGCGTCAATTTGAAGTAGTTTGTGTTGAAGGAGTTGTATTATATTTCAACTGTTGGGGAGCCGAACACTTGAAGTAGTTGCAAATTTGTCTCGGCTGCGTCAGGATTATTGTTAAAGACACGTTTCTCTTAAAGGGTTGTGATGCGACAGGAATATAGGCTTACACAGATTATAATTTTACTTCACTCCTTTTATTAATGCTTGATACGATTTAAATAACACTTCTCTGACATAGAGAGCTGTGAGATTCTTTTTATTAATTAATTAATTACACTTTTTAACACGTAAACTTATTTTTCGTCTCACACGAATACGTATTAAATCTCTCGAGGACGCACAAGCAACGGATCCCAATTATGAGCACTGTCTGCAGGCAACTGAACTGATTTCAACCTCCTAAACTTGTAAATTTCTGTATTTCAAGTCTCTGATTTGCTATTCCTAATCTAATAGAATACCTTCTTTTAACTAAAGCTTTTTCTGGTTGTTGATTGGCTATTTTATAAACTGTCACTAAAATTACATTATTGTTACTCCAATAATCAGAAGTAGTATTATTAAACTCTCAAACTCATTATTGCCTCAAGGTTACCTCATTGTTACCTCATTGCTAGCAACTTTTAACTTATTATTCTCACTGCTCCTACATTATTAAATTAGTAATGCATTTACATAACATTATTGAACATGTTTACAATAATATAAGCATATGCAATGAGTGTTACATACATTTTACTAATTATTAAATGCACATATTGCTTCAAAGCGGGCTGTTATTGAATTTACATATTATATAATTTGACTGAAACCATTTAAAAGTTAAAAATACTGCCTCAAAGTAACTCCAGTAAATTGGATTTAGATTTCTTGCGAGACATTTCCCGGATGCTGAAGTAAGCAGGGATTTGGTGGCACGATGGTTAGAGAAAAGATCACCTCATGTCCGACACGCGGTGAGTTACGTAACTTCTGCGGACATACGCTTACTCAGTTACTAGTTGGGCACTAATCAGCATTCTGTCAGGTACTTAAACTTAGATTTATTTGAAGGCGGTCTCTCCTCGGCCTATCACCTGCCTAGCAGGACCCTGTGCTGGTCAAATCCTTAAACTTTCAACGTTGTAGGCCCCACACACGACGAAAACGGAACGTCGGACTTCTTCTATCCATAAGGTGTACCTCTCCCTCATGAAATGTAGTTTAGTTTGTTATTAGAAAGATTAAAGTTTCTCTTCGGAACAGAAATTACATGTCTGAGAGTATCACCCTTTCACCACCCTTCCAGATACCGCAACCTGTAACCCTCTGACGCAGGTAATTCTTTCATCCCCACGTTTAGGCGCAATATGACGCAGCCACGCTCCGTCCTCCAACAATGAAGCAATACCTTTGCCTCACGGTTGCTGCTTGTCTCCTCCCAGTTGGTTCTTCTTTTGCCACGGCTGCTCCAGCATGAAACCTTAATCTCAGGGTATGCGTGGGTGTGTACAGAGAAACACACAAACGCTGTCTTGGAACACTTTTATTCACTATTTAAAATAATACTGCGGTTTGCCGATCACTATTAAATGCATACGAAGTTACTTTGTCTTTACCAGGACCGAAGAATTTTTAACTACGGCTAAGTGTTCTACCCTCTAGCATGTTCGTCGCCAATGTTCACAACTCGACGAGAATGGCGTCCCGTCCTCGGCAGGCACTCAGGACAGACTGATCTACCCACGCTAATACAAGGAAAAACCAACGCCTAAACCTCCCCTCTCTCCCCTCAAACTTAGCGTCATGATGCCTAGAGTGGCCTTCAACAGACTAAGTGCAGTCGGCTGGTTACCAGGAAAAACTTGCTTCAATGGTATTTACCCTTTCTACCTGGGGCTGGTCCCTAATTAACAAAACTGTGCCTGTCTGGTCTTTCTGTCGCTTTTAACAGTCAACAATTTTCACAATGCTTCTCCTTTTTATACATACACTGATTTTAAATATATTATTACTTATTTTATATCACTATCCTTCTTAGAATATTGTGATAATTATTGCCTTTATAATTCCGGCTTCACCTCTCACTGTCATCCTGTGCTAGGTCCCCAACCTTTACATGACATCTGGTGCAGGCGCTGATGGCGTCATCGCCACCCGTTACGTCACAATACCTTCTAGAAGAAATATATGTTAAACAAGGAGACTAATCTCAGGTGCTCCATTTACATTACTTTTTCTACTCACTCTTTGACAAACTGTTCTTTATTTAAAACGCTATTCCTCTATCTTTAAGTGAGATAAACTCATTACACATTTACAAATTCTGTTGTAGGAATAAGAAGAACACAGCAGTCAACAGCCATAGTCAGATTATTAAAAACGGAGTCATTATGTGAAATTCCATGCTCTTTGTATGACTACGGGAAAAATCCGTTACATTCACATGACCTTCTATACTCAATTTTCTGCAAACTATTCTTACAAAAGCTTATTCTTCTATCTACTTATTTTTAATACAGATAAACCTCCAATAGTCTTTTGCATATTTCGTTGCAAGAAGAATACAGTAAACTACAGAAAATCATTTTCAAAGCCGGTCGCTACGTAATAGCTTTGAAATTCTGCTCTCTTTGCATGAAAACAAAAAAGAAATAACGAGAGGAAAACAAACAGAATAGGGTTTTACAGTTGAATAAATTTGTACCAATAGGAAAGAATATCTCGGATATGTTGTATTTGATATACACTGTGTGCTTTAGCGATATATACATTTTCTCTATTTCTTACGCTTTACCAGTTATACAGAAGTCATTCTGAATGAAGAGCATCTCAGAGACTATTCCCAGGAAGTTTAAGATATGCATTCCATTTGTCATTAAAATATCTTAAACATACGGTACTTTAATCAAAATCGTTAGACCCATTTTGGAGAAAATCAAAATGTCGAAAAATTTTCCATATAAAGAAAAGTTTGCCGTGGAGGGATTTTCTTGAAAATCTTCGTGTTGCATTCTTAGAAAATGCTGAACTTAAATATCGAATTTGGTATTTATCGAATTTTGGTTTTTGAGTTTGAAACGTGAACTTTAACCCTAGAGGAGGTGAATTAAATCAGGAATAATGACAGATTGTTATTTGAAAATATATCCTACAAAATAATTAACAAGCCAAATTTCTTTATTTTAATGAACTGACACTTCAATAACATAAACCATTACAGTTAACAAACCCCTTCTTCGTTCACGATTCTTTACATGCTTTACGGCTTAAATGCTTTATATTTAATTACAGTAGTTACAAATTGCTTCCTGCTCTCATAGTTACCGATATGTTTCAGACCACCCACAATAAGTCTATAGATCCGACACTCAATCCTTTACCGGTGAAAAATTATTAAAAGGAATTTTGAATATGTTAAGCCGAAAATGAATTTAGAATTACCGTGCAGAATGCTTTCTATCTAACTGTTGTCCTGTTGTTTTTCTCGCAATCTCGCTCGTCGTCGAAGACAGACTGGCAGCCTTGTAGACAGCACTCTTGAAGAAAGCGGGGCGTGATCCAGCGCCTGCGCAGACAACGACCAAATTCGCCTGACGAACTGCTTGAGTCAAACCAACTTCGACCATTCTTGTTTTTGTAGTCGACTCGTTGAGAACTACTACCCTAGTCGTTTCCCTTCTGTTACCGTACATGACAGCATTCCTTTAGTACAGCCCGTCGCCTACTGTATAGTTCTCCGGGGAGGGTCAATTTGGCACAAGTTATTATGCTTACACACACAACCTTTTTTCCAAAAATTCTTTGGGGGGGGAGTTGAGGTTTTCTCAAAGCATGTACTTCTGTTCAAATCTTTTCGTTCTGTATCGGATTTTTGGGTGAAATACAGTATCTCCTCTACCTACTGTAAGTACGTAGTAGAGAAAGTAAAAACTAATAGCGTTTATCCCATGTAAGTATTAGAAAACTCAGATCAATAACCAACAGCATCTTGGAAATTGTCAACAACACAAAGTGTTTTACTTGAAATACGTGCTTAAAGATCCACATTGTTTGAGTAGTAAGATTTTTAAGATATCTCTTACGGTTTACCAATTATACAAATTTCATTCAGAATGAAGAGGACTTCACAGGCTATTCGAAGGAAATGGAGATATACATTTTATTTGTCGTACAAATATATTAAACTTATAGTATTTTAGTCAAAATCGTCACGTATACTTGAGAAAATCAAAACCAACGAAAAATGTTAAATGTAAAACATAGTTTGGGTGGAGATATTTTCTTGAAAACTTAATGTCGCATAGAAGATTCTGAATTTTCCCTTTTCAATTCTGCTGACACTAAAAGAAAACCAAACAAAAAATCTGATGTTTTACACTCACATGACTTTCCCTACTCTTGCACAAACTATTTTTACAATCGCTTATTCTCCATATGCTTCATGTTAATCGAGATGTTAATCTTATAGCAAATTTTCTTATAGATGTAAGGGGAATATGGTAGACTTCAAGCGATATTCAAATCTTTTAAGAGCTGGTTGCTGTGTGGCGCATTCCATTCTCTTTGCATGTACAGTACATAAAAAATCTGATGTGTTACACTCACATGACTTTCTCTACTCTTGTACAAACTATTTTTACAAACTGTTATTCTCCATCTTTTTCATATTAATCGAGATAAACATTTGCAGAAACGATCTTTTGACATGCAAAGAGAATTACATTTTACACATAGCGACCTTAGCGTACCAAGATCCCCTTGTTTTGTAATTGCAAGGGAAACATAGAAATACAATATCCTTTAAGCATCGACATTTATCTTATTAGCAGCACCATTCTCTTTGCCACAGATTAATACTCTTTGCATATCAAAGACAAAAAATGAATAACGAACTCCCATTTGAGGAAATAAGTATTGATAAATTTAAAGGAATAACAAGCAATATCTCGAAAATGGTTCACTCAAGAAAAAAAATGTATATGACATAAATTGTGTATTTTAACGCGATCTACATTTTTTGTGTAGTAAAATTTAGTCTATCTCTTATGGTTTACCAGTTAGGCAAAAGTCTTTCACAATGAAGAATACTTTTGGAGACATTCCCAGAAAATTCAAGATATACATTTTAATTATCATAAAAGTATCTTAAACATATGATATTTAATCAAAATTGTAACAGCCATTTTTGAGAAAATTAAAATTTTCGAAAAATGTTCCATGTAAAGGGTAGTCTGGGGTGGAGGATTTTCTTGAAAACCTTCGTGCAGCATCTCTAGAAGATACTGAACCTAAATACCAAGTTTGGTGTTTATCCGACTGTCGATTCTGAGTTATGCTGTTCACAGACACACACACAGACACACAGACACACACACACACACACACACACGGACATATTTCCAAAAATGTTTTTTTTTGGATTCAGGGGTCTGTAAACATATATTTCCGGTGAAATCTCGGTATCGAATTTTTGGGTAGAATACACTACTTCCCCTACTTACTATACGTAGTAGAGAAAGTAAAAGTGAATAACGAATTCCCATTTGAGAAAAAGTATTGGAAAATTTAAGGGAATACCAAGAAATATCTTGAAAATGGTTCACTCAACAAAAAAAAAAAAAAAAAAAATGTATATGACATAAATTGTGTATTTTAACGCGATCTACATTTTTTGTGTACTACTATTTTGTCTATCTTATGGTTTACCAGTTATGCAAAAGTCGTTCACAATGAAGAATACTTTTGGAGACATTCCCAGAAAATTCGAGATATACATTTCATTTGTCATGAAAATATCTTAAACATATGATATTTTAATCAAAATCGTTAGAGCAATTTTTGAGAAAATTAAAATTTTCGGAAAATGTTCCATGTAATGGGTAATCAGGTGTGGGGGATTTTCTTGAAAACCTTTGTGTCGCATCTCTGGAAGATACTGAACCTAAATACCAAGTTTGGTGTTTATCCGACTGTTCCTTTCTGAGTTATGCTGTTCACAGACACACACACACACACACACACACGGACATGTTTCCAAAAATGCTTTTTTTGGATTCAGGGAGCCTCAAGACATATATTTATGGTGAAATCTCGGTATCGAATTTTTGGATGGAATAAAACAATTCCGGAAGTATTGTATTCCACCCAAAAATTCGATACCGAGATTTAACCGGAAATACATGTTTTGAGACCCCTGAAACAAAAAAAGCATTTTTGGAAACATGTCTGTGTGTGTGTCTGACTGTCTGTCTGTGTGTCTGTGAACAGCATAACTCAGAAGCGAACAGTCGGATAAACACCAAACTTGGTATTTTGGTTCAGTATCTTCCAGAGATGCGACACGAAGGTTTGGTCTTCAAGAAAATCCCCCCACCCCAGGTTACCCATTACATGGAACTTTTTCAAAAATTTTAATTTTCGCAAAACCGGCTCTAACGATTTTGATTGAAGTATCATATGTTTAAGATATTTTCGTGACAAATGAAAGGTATATCTCGAATTTTCTGGGAATGTCTCAAAAGTATTCTTGATTGTAAACGACTTTTGCATAACTGGTAAACCATAAGAGATAGACAAAATTTTACTACACAAAAAGTGTAGATCGCGTTAAAATACACAATTTATTTCATATACATTTTGTTGTTGAATGAACCATTTTCTAGATATTGCTTGTTATTCCCTTAAATTCTGCAATACTTATACTTTTTCTCAAATTCGTTATTCATTTTTTACTTTCTCTACTACGTATAGTAAGTAGAAGTATTGTATTCCACCCAAAAATTCCTTAGCGAGATTTCACCGGAAATACATGTTTTGAGACCTCCTGAATCCAAAAAAAAGCATTTTTGGAAACATGTCCGTGTGTGTGTCTGTGTGTCTGTCTGTGTGTCTGTGTGTGTGTCTGTCTGTGAACAGCATAACTCAGAAACGAACAGTCGGATAAACACCAAACTTGGTATTTAGGTTCAGTATCTTCCAGAGATGCGACTCGAAGGTTTTCAAGAAAATCCGCCTTGCCCAGATTACCCTTTACATGGAACATTTTTCGAAAATTTTAATTTGCTCAAAAATGGCTCTAACGATCTTGAATAAAATATCATATGTTTAAGATATTTTTATGACAAATAAAATGTATATCTTGAATTTCCTGTGAATGTCTCCAAAAGTATTCTTCATTGTGAACGACTTTTGCATAACTGGTAAACCATAAGAGATAGACAAAAGTTTACTACACAAAAAATGTAGCTCGCGTTAAAATACACAATTTATGTCATATACATTTTTTTGTTGAGTGTGCCATTTTCGAGACAGTACTTGTTATTCCCTTAAATTTTTCAATACTTATTTTCTCAAATGGGAATTCGTTATTCATTTTTACTTTCTCTACTACGTACAGAAGTAGGGGAAGTACTGTATTCCACCCAAAAATTCGATACGAGATTTCACAGGAAATTCATGTTTTGAGATCCCCTGAATTCAAAAAAAGCAATTTTGTAAACATGTCCGTGTGTGTGTCTGTGTGTCTGTCTGTCTGTCTGTGTGTCTATCTGTCTGTGTGTGTGTGTCTGTCTGTGAACAGCATAACTCAGAAACGCTTAGTCGGATAAACACCAAACTTGGTATTTAGGTTCAGTATCTTCCAGGGATGCGACACGAAGGCTTTAAGAAAATCCCCCCACCCCAGATTACCCTTTACATGGAAGATTTTTCGAAAATTTTAATTTTCTTAAAAACGGCTCTAACGATTTTGATTAAAATATCATATGTTTAAGATACTTTTATGATATTTAAAATGTATATCTTGAATTTTCTGCGAATGTCTCAAAAGTATTCTTGATTGTGAACGACTTTTGCATAACTGGTAAACCATAAGAGATAGTCAAAAGTTTACTACACAAAAAATGTAGCTCGCGTTCAAATACACAATTTATGTCAAATACATTTTTTTGTTGAGTGAACCATTTTCGAGATATTGCTTGTTATTCCCTTAAATTTTCCTATACTTGTATACTTTTTCTCAAATTCGTTATTCATTTTTGTATGTCCTGGACATGCATAGCAACCAGCACTTAAAAGATTTGAATATCGCTTAAAATCTACCATATTCCCCTTGCACCTACAAGAAAATTAGCAATAAGATTAACATCTCGATATCTCGATTAACATGAAGCATATGGGGAATAAGCGTTTGTAAAAATAGTTTATACAGGAGTAGAAAAAGTCATGTGAGTGTAACACATCAGATTTTTGAATGTCCTGGACATGCAAAGAGCGCTTACAAGATTTGGCTATCGCTTAAAACCTACCATATTCCCCTTGCATCTATAAGAAAGTTAGCAATAGGATTAACATTAGGTTAACATGAAGCATATGGAGAATAAGCGTTTGTAAAAATAGTTTGTTTTAGGGTAGAGAAAGTCATGTGAGTGTAACACATCAGATTTTTCTATTTCTCTTTTTAATACCGGCAACCTTGCATCTATAAGAAAGTTAGCAATAGGATTAACGTTAGGTTAACATGAAGCATATGGAGAATAAGCGTTTGTAAAAATAGTTTGTTTTAGGGTAGAGAAAGTCATGTGAGTGTAACACATCAGATTTTTCTATTTCTCTTTTTAATACCGGCAACCTTAAAGCATATAATATTTGCGGTGAAACTTGGTGTCGAATGTTTTAGTGGAATGCAATACTTCCCCTATTTAACTGTAGCTGAGTAGAAGAGAAAGCAATAAACAATAGTGGATAGAACAGTGGTAGGTAGAAAAGGTACTTATCTATTGCATTTCGTCCAAAAATTTGATATAGAGATTTCACCGAAAATACGTATTTTGAGGCCCGCTGAGTAAACAAAACATTTTTAGAAAAAAGGTCCTCGTATGTGTGTGTGTGTGTGTGTGTGTGTGCGCGCGCGCGCGCGTGCTCGCGCGTATCTGTCTGTGAACAGCATAAATCAAAAACGGAAAGTCACATAAATTGGTATTTAAGTTCAGTGCTTTCCAAAGATGCAAAACGAAGGATTTTTAGAAAGTCCCCTGCATCTCATACTACAATTCACATGGAATGATTTTAGAAAATTTTTATTGTCTCAAAAATCTATCGATTTTTATTAAAGTACCATATATTAGAGACATTTACATGAAAAATGAAATGTATGTATTGAATTTTCTGGGAGTATCCTGTGAAGCCCTCTTCATTTGGTAGGAATCTTATATAATCTTGTATAACTCGTACACGTTAAGCAAAAGAGTAAAAGTACTACACAAAAAATATAGATCTTGTTAAAACATATATTTTACTTCAAATAACCTTTTCGTGGCATTAGCCATTTCCGAGATATTTTTATTAATGATGAAAATTGTGCAAAAGTTTGTCTTCTTCTTAAGTCCTGCCGAATTTCAGTTGTTTCTCGCGAATACATGGAAAGAATATGACATAAGTACAGCATATAGCCTCCAGTTCTTAAACATTTGACTATCGCTATTCCTATCGTTATCACTTCAGCCTGCTGTGTTTCCCTATTCCCGTTGTACCTATAAGGAAATATGTAATCATTTTTGCTTGTTTTTTTGTAGGGACTGCCCCACACCTGCCGCCCCCATGACGATCATCCTCAGAGGCTACATCGTCTCCCCACGCTGTTATTATCTAACATGCAACTAAGGGGGGTGCTTTGTTAGTAGTGACGTGCTGGTGCGTGTTGGATGAAGTGCGTTAGATGATCGGGTTCCGCTGAAGCACCCCGGTTAGTATTGAAAAGAAGGATTATGACCTGGATGTTGGATTAAGATTAGTTTTGAATGTAGATGTTTGGACTACTCATGCGAGCATGCAGAACATGCAAGCGTGTCAGGTGGGGTTTACCGGCGCAAGCCATGGCGAGCCCTGGCTGGCGCTCGGTGGTTAGTACTGGGCAGGTTAGGGTGGTAATGCTAGGGATGCGTTAAAGAGCTTAGGCTGAAAAACTAAATGGGATGGCGCGAGTGTTAACATCGTGCAGGTGATCGAAGTGAGAGGCGTGGCGGGATTTTACCTTTGGGTACCGAGATGCTGCTGCAGTGATGCTGTCGTAGTGGATGGCTTATAGGTGGTTCCTTTTTGGGCTGGCGCAGTGGCAGGGTGAGACCGTTGGTTTGAAGTTCCTGTTCGGTATGGTTTCCTGTAACTGAAGACGTATTAATAGTGTCGGAGAATGTGACAAAGTTACAAAGTTATGGGCCTATAAAGACGGTTTAGGTGTTCGAGGATCTCCTCAATAGGTACTTCATCGGACAGGTTGCGGTCAAACAGGGCTAATGGTCGTTTGTGTTTGTTGATGCTGGTTTCATAGGTGCCTAGTGTTTGGATGAGGGGATTTTTGCTTTTGGTGTACAGATCGGCTGCTAGTTTTTTGATGAATTGTTAAATGGTGTGCATCCTGAGTTCTTGGTGAGCAGTTTGGAGGGTGCAAGTTTGGGTACTCTGGCTATAATACGGATGATTTTATTTTGGAGGGATTGGAGCGTGGCATCTCTACAAATGCTTATATCCGTAATATGAAACAGAAGAATGAGCTTTTGTAAGAATCTTTTGTTGGATTATGGGTAGAGAAGCTTGTGAATGTAACACATCAGATTTTTATAGTATTTATTTTCAGTTTTACATTAAGTAACTAAATTCTGTGTGTTTTAAAACGCTATTATAAAGCTATAATTTAATGACCGAAAGAGGTTTGACAACAGCTAAATAAAAGCAAAAGGAGAATCAGTGGAATGGTGAAGGGAAAGGGGAGGAGCTAGAGAAATCTGGTGGTTTGAAATGAAAGCTTGCTGCATCATGTTTGAACATGCTACAGATCATTACTTTTTTACGTTGCTATGAAGTCTTTATTAACTTCCTCGTTCGTGCAAACCAATTAGAGTAATTCTAACCGCTAGCAGCTATTAACCGCAGCTTTTTGTCGATAGAAAGGAGCTATATAATTTGAAAGTGCTCGTGTTTGCTTTAATACAAAAACGAGGTGCCGTGGTCCATGTTCATTCTCCAAAAACAGTTCCATTAGTCAGAAGTTCGAATCTGTTTGCTTTAACAGTTGAAATGAAACAAATACAGGATGGTAGCTGAACTTTTCTTATCGAAAGGCCCCCTACAAATGTAAGTTATCACTAGGGAGCTGTGCCTCACTTAGCCAGCTCTATTTTTAAAGGTACATTAAGGGAACACAAATAGTAAAAGTAAGACGCAGTGAATTGCACGGGCGGATGGAAAGGAAAGAGGGTGAATAACAACCCGCTTTGGGTGCGAGGCTTTATCCTGTAGACTACCAGGCGCGACAGTAATGGTGCAAACCACTCTCTCTCTCTCTCTCTCTCTCTGTTTAGAATTAAAACTTTACCGAAAACTAATTTAGAACTAGTAAATAATACAAGAAGTTTAAACACCTTACAAAGTATTATGGATATCTTCTTTATGTTTCAGCTTATTCCTTTATAGAATCTGCATTTCCATATCACCCTAAATATAAACTTTCATCGGTTTGGTTTGTGTTGGTACAATTTTAAATGTTTTAAAATTATTTAAAAGTTTTTATATAAAGACATTTTCACTTGATATGGCTAGTAAATTCTAATTCTGAAAGCTGTTTACTACCAACCTAATTGTAATTTTAAATTCATAATTTTTTTACGGGGAACCACAGTTCGGTTTTGACGCCAGTTTTAAAAGGTATTATTTATCCCACAATTATCTCCCGAGTGTTCTGGGTTTTATAAAATAAAACTATGTCCAACATTACATTATACATCCAACATTATTCCGGTTTTCAAATAAGTTTTTGCGCTCAATACTTGCCTTGCAGTTATGAGCCAGGTTGTTTTCTGATATCTAAGCGTTGTCCTTATTTCGGTAACTTAAATTTTGTATTACGTTATGATCAATTTATTAACCTCTAGTAAAATATAACCTATTCTATAGAATCTGGAATATTTTGGATTTATTTTCACAGATGCTACATTTACATTGAATTCTCAAGTTTGAATTTAGATGCTTCAAGCATTGCGCTCTGATGTTTCGTGGTGTTTCATGAAATGGAATATGCTTCAGAACTTCGATTATACTATTTCTACTTGCATCATCTGATTAGTACCAAGAAATGACTACAAGCAGTTGTTTTCTTTTTTCACACTCTGCATACAAATTCCATATTATTATGGATGGAGGAATCAGTTTTTAATTTCCCTACTACTACTTACAATAAGTTGCGGAAGTATTGCATTCAAATAAAGAATTCGATATTGAGATTCCAGAAATACATGTTCTAAGGCCCCCTGAATATAAGGAAAGCATTTTTATAAAGTTCGACGCGCGTATGTGTATGTATTTGTATCTGTAAATACGATAACTTTAAATCGAAACGTCCGATAATTACAAAATTTGGTATTTAAGTTCAGTATCTTTCAAAGATGTTTTTGATTGATATAAAATTTCACTAACGATTTAGATTAAAACGTCATGTATGTGTAACATATTTACGGACAAATAAAATGTATATCTTTAGGGTTACCACATGCCACAACTTTGGCGGACTGCCGCGATTTTATGCTAAATGAATACGTCCAGGTCGAAAATACAAAAGTCTGCGATTTGTACCATATTTGAGCTCAAATTCAACAAATGTAATGTTTTGGGGGAGACCAAAGATGATAGTTTTAAGAGTGTACTGTCACAAAAGAAGTGGTTTACCTGCATTTATAATTGCATTTCTAGTGAACAGTAGGTATTTAGAGTTGCTAAAAATGCTGGGATATTATTTGACAATTCCTAGTCTCAACTCCAATGGAGAGAGAGTTTTTCCCTTATCAGTGCTCAGTGGACAGAGGAAAGGAATATGTTAACAATAAAATCAGTTAATGCAATGCTGCAAAAACAACTAAATATTAAAAATATAAGTTGTAGTAGGTTTATAAACTTATTGTGAACAATACCAAGTTCCTTTCATCTGTTCCAGATTCTGAGAAATAGTATTGGTATAAAAGAATCTTAAACGTTTATACTGAATGCATTAAGTTGTACTAAATACGTTTAATATACTTCTGTTAATATGTGCTTACTTAAGGTAAAATACAATAAAGAAGTCCTCCATTAATTTCTCCTACATTAGTGCTCCTTATTCCTCAAAATGTCATTTCCTTAAATCGATTTAACTGACAGAGAAATGTTCTGGTTTTGAATTATCGATTATGGTAACCCTATATATCTTAAACCTTCCGGGAATGGCCTGTGAGGTCCACTTCACTCAGAATGAATATATGTACATATTTTGTATAACTGATAAGCGATATGTGACACACAAAAAATAATATTTTGTGGCATCAGCCTTTTCCGAGATATTCATTATTATTATTATTATTATTATTATTATTATTATTATTATTATTATTATTATTATTATTATTTTAAATTGTTTAATATTTTGTTATTTTTTCAAGTGCGATCGCTATCCGGTTGTTTCTCCTGATGACAAAGAAAGCATATGGAATTTCAAAACCAGCTTATATGGACACACTTTTAAACATGTGGCTGTCGATTTGGTTACCTCTATCCCCTTGTATCTGCACGAAATGTGTAATGAAATAATTTCTGCAAAGGTTTTACACTCACATGACTTTCTCTACTCTTGTATAAACTATTTTTACAAAAGCTTATTCTCCATATGCTTCATGTTAGTCGAGTTGTTAATCTTATTGCTAATTTTCTTGTACGTGCAAGGGGAATATGGAGGTATTTAAGCGATAGTCAAATATTGTAAGAGCTGGTTGCTATGTGTCGCATTCCATTCTCTTTGTATGTCCAGGACATAAAAAAAATTAATAATGAATTCCCATTTGAGAAAAAGTATTGGAAAATTTAAGGGAATAACAAGCAATATCTCGAAAATGGTTCACTTACCAAAAAGAATGTATATGACATAAATTGTGTATTTTAACGCGATCTACATTTTTTGTTTAGTAAAATTTTGTCTATATCTTATGGTTTACCAGTTATGCAAAAGTCGTTCACAATGAAGAATACTTTTGGAGACATTCCCAGAAATTTCGAGATATACATTTCATTTGTCATAAAAATATCTTAAACATATGATATTTTAATCAAAATCGTTAGAGCCATTTTTGAGAAAATTAAAATTTCGAAAAATTTTCCATGTAAAGGTAATCTGGGGAAGAAGATTTTCTTGAAAACCTTCATGTCGCATTTCTGGACACCAGTTTGGTGTTTATGCGACTGTTCGTTTCTGAGTTATACTGTTCACAGACACACACGCGAACATGTTTCCAAAAATGCTTTTTTTGGATTCAGGGGGTCTCAAAACATATATTTCTGTTGAAATCTCGGTATGGAATTTTTGCGTGGAATACAATACTTCCCCTACTTACTATACGTAGTAGAGAAAGTAATAAGGTAAAGAAACTCCTGTGAATGTAGTACATACGATTTGTATTTGAAGGGTACATTATAGGTACAAGGGTTACTTATTAATCGGTATAGGTGGAGAAAGTCATGCTAGTTTTTACACATGTTTTTAGGTCATTTTCCAAAAGTTCTTGATAACAAAGCAAACATAGGAGATTTCAACACTTACACCAAAAATAAAGATTCTTAGAATTAGTTTATAGCCAGCTTACGCCAGTTAAGTACGCGGTAAAGAGGTACCGTAAGATTTGTTGCCATTTCATTTCACAGCTGAGTAAACCCGAGTTCACACAGCCTTCTAAGAAACACTTTAAACAAATACAGTGCTACTGCCGTTAGGAAAACCGGCTGCAACGAAATCAACACGAGTTATTCTGGAAGCGTGGACAGCAGATGGGAAACATGGCCTCCTGCCTCACGTCAGAAAAACACTTGCCGATCGTATGTCAAGAGTCGAGAAATCGACACTTATCCCTAACCTAACGTAATGTGACGCGTGCTGGTTGTATTTTGGGGCTCTTGGCTCCACCACCATTTGTGGTGGTGTACCTTAATGGTGTTGACGTGTCGGAATGAAAGCTTTTTTGGCTAAACATTTTCGAGAACTGAAATGCTTTGGTGAGGTTAATTTCTCTCAGCAGAGAGAACTAGTAATTGTATTTATCTAATAAAAATGTGCCGTAATTTTGTGTTTGGTTGGATAATGAACATCTACTAAACGAACAGATATTAAGGCAAAAAATCGCATGTGTGTGTCCCCTTTTCATGCAAGAATGTCTGAATTAATTTCTATGAAATTTGATTCTTAATATACCTGGGTCCCGCCTAGAGAATAGTCTAATTAGCATTTTAATTATTTTTGCTAAGGGACGGAGAGATCTATTATGGCACAAAATACTAAGAACCTAAAATCTGACATTTTGAAAAAAATTACATAAGCATAATGTTTATGACAAAAGTTCCTTAGGATGAATGTTTAAGAAGCTATAACAAATTTTCGTTATTATCATTTTTTTTAAAGTTCCCTTCTTTTACACAATTTATGATCACTGTGTTTCTTACTGTTTCGTTACCGCATTACTGCACTTACACACTACACAGACACACACAAACACCCATGCCCCTGGAGGGACTCGAACCCGCGACCCTCAGCTTGGCGGAGCGCCGAAGCTATACACTCCAGTGACCACGGCTACGAGGGCCGGAAAATCATTCGTGTACGTAAACCGCTTAGCACGAGCAACAGTTCACTTTCGATTAGGTTATAAGAATAAGGTAGAGGCATAAGTTTGCGTGCTGTTGAACCCTTTAGTGATGTTTTAATTGTTATTAACATCCCTGAAAAAAGGTGTTTCAATACCAGTTTTTAAAAATCGCATACCATGTAAGCTGCACACAGAGAGGGAGAAAGGAGGGTAAGGATGGGGACGAAGAGGCATGTAAGACCAATGGAGAAGGAGAGTAAGAGAGAGGGAGTGAAGGGAGGGACATAAGGGGAAATACGGGGGAGGTAGGATGGCAAGAAAGAGGGAAAGGCAGTGAAAGAGTGAGAGAGAGAGAGAGGGGAGAGACGAAACAGAATCCCCACATTTAACGACATAACACAGAAATGTAGGTTCTGTTGCTTAAATTATAATCATAAAACAAAACGCTATTTTGGTTATTCTTATAACCATGTAATATTTGAAACACAAATTCCCATCGAAAGTATTTTAAATCGAGATTCTGAATTCTCTTGTAGAACTTTGCTGAGGCAGATCAGAATACTTTTGAGATTTCGACACCTCCTAGATAACTGTTTTTAAGTAGTTCATATTACCAAGAACAGTTTAAGGACAGAAGTCTTGACTAAAAATAATAAAATATACAAAAAATCAGTGATAAGGGAGGCTGTCTTTAATAAGCGCTTTATAATGCCATCTAAAACACTGAAGGAATAATAATTATAAATTAAGGGTAAAATAGAGAAAAATTGTTTAAAATTTCCAAGAAAATTCAAATGTTTGTATATAATATAAGAAATACTTTGAACCTTTAGCTACAATTATCTGTTACGCTTTTTGCTGTCAGCAGCGCGTGACATTAGAATTCCCACGAGCACGTCTTTTTCTGCACTATGAATAAATATAAAAAAATCTGATAGGTTACACTCACATGACTTTCTCTACTCTTGTACAAACTATTATTCTTCATTTATTTCATACTAATCGAGATAAACATTAGCAGAAACGATGTCTTTGCTAATTCTCTTGTAGCTGCAAGGGGAATATGGTAGTATTTAAGCGATAGTCAAATCTTTTAAGAGCTGGTTGCTATGTGGCGCATTCCATTCTCTTTGCATGTGCAGGACATTGAAGAAAGAAAGGAAAGAAAAACAAAACGAATAACGAATTCCCATTTGAGAAAAATTATTAAGTATTGGAAATTCAAACAAATAACAAGGAATATGTCGGAAATGGTTCACTGCACACAAAAAATGTATATGACATAAATTGTGTGTCTTGTGGTAAAATTTTGTCTACCTCTTGCCATTTACCAGTTATGCAAAATTCATTCAGAATGAAGACGACTTTTGGGGACATTCCCAGAAAATTCTAGATATGCCTTTCATTAGCCATGAAAGTGTCTTAAAATATGATATTTTGATCAAAATCCTTAGAGCCATTTCTGAGAGAAAAAAAAAACTTCGAAAAATGTCCCATGTAAAGGGTAGTCTGGAATGGGGGGATTTTCTTGAAAATCTGCGTGTCGCATCTTTTAAAGTTACTGAACCTAAATACCAGGTTTGGTATTTATCCGACTTTTCGTTTTTGAGTTACGCTGTTCACAGTCACACAGACACGCACACGGGCCTTTTTTTAAAATGCTTCTTTTGCATTATGGGGTTTCAAAACATGTATTTCCCGTGAACTCTCAATATCGAATTTTTAGGTGAACTGCAATATTTCTACTTACTAAACGTATTAGAGAAAGTAATAAGCTTAAGTAAAAATACTTTGTATACCCACTAATAAACGACAGAGATTAGGGAAAGTAATGTGAATGTATTACATCAGATTCTTTTTTTTTTTTTCTAGTTTACTGTTTTGCTGAAAAACCCCTGCTGCCTCACTTGTTCCTCAATTTTAGCCTTATCCGAGTGCACTTCCGCTGTTTATAATCACACCTTGCTTTATCCACACCCATCAGTACTTCCGTTCGTATATAATCATATATTGCTCTGTGTTTTGGTTTTCGGTATCCTTGCTTGTATTACAAATATCATTTTGACTGTTATTACGTTCTCATTTCCCTTACGCCCACAGAATATTTTTTTATGTTCTTGACATGCAAAGAGAATTACATTTTACACATACCGACCAGTTCTAAAAATATTTGACTATCGCTTAAGGCCTACTACGTTCCCCTTGTTTTGTATTTGCAAGGGCAATATAGCCTTTAAGCATAGACATATCTCTTAATAACTGGTTGCTGTGTGCAACATAGTAGCGTATACAGAGGGAAGCTGACACAGTTTTTTGCGTTTACATGGGAAAGGATAGGGAAAACGATGGTATATGCGGCCCTTCAAGGGGAAAAATGCGTTTATATGGGGAAGATAGGGACTACGAGGATCGATGCTAGGCTAAGACATGGGTTGAAGGACTGGGGATGTGCTTTATATGAGAGATACGGGGAATACGAGAAGAAGTGCTATGCTAGACAGGGCTTGAAGGTAGAATATGACTTTTATATGGGAGAGCTGCTAGACTATTCAGAGTTTGAAGGGTAGAGTATGGCTTTTTATATGAAGAGACGAGGAAAACGAGGGGAGTAGCTAGGTTGAAGGAGCGTTCAAGGAGGAAAATGCGTTTATATGGGAGAGATAGGGAAAATGAGGAGAGTGAGATATGCTTTATACGACAGAGATGGGACATACGAGGGGAGGTGCTAGTGTAGACGAGATTAAGGAGTAGGGTATACGTTTATATGAGGAATATAGGGAAAACGGGGACAGGTGGTATGATAGACAGAAGCTGGGCTACTTTTGCGTTTATATGGGAAAGGATAGGGAAAACGAGGGTAGATAGGGAATACCAGGGCTGACGCTAGGCTAGTCAGATGCTTAAGGAGGGATGGATGCGCTTTATACGAGAGAGATAGAGAATACAAGGAAAGATGCTATACTAAACAGGGCTTGAAGGGTAGAATATGGCGTTTTAAATGGGAGAGATAGCGAACCGAGGAGAGGTATTAGGCTAGGAGGTTTGAATGATAGAGTAGACGTTTATATGCGAGAGATAGGGGATACGAGGGTCGATGCTAGGCTAAACGGGGCTGAAGTAGGGGAATGCGTCTTATATGAGAGAGGTAGGGGAATATGAGGAGAAGTGTTAGGCTAGACAGGGTTTGAGGTGTGGAATATGCGTTTATATGGGAAAGATAGTGGAAACGTGTACAGATAATAGGCTAGACAGATGCTGAAGGACGGGAATATAGGCTTATACAGAAGAGATACAAGGATAGACAGGGGTTGAAGGAGGAGGAATGTAGGTTTACACGGTAATATAGAGAGTAATTCGATTATAAAACTTTTCTCATCCAGCGATACAACACTTTTATATACTTATTTTCTAAACCTTACAAACTTTATATATGTTAAACAGTAGTGCGCGAGACGGAGAGGGCAAACTGTATATCGGTTTACAGCGAAGTATACGTCCTAACCTATTGCCACCTTGTTTGCTCTGGGTCTTCTCATTGTCTATTCATTCCTAACATAATCACGTAACAAGACGTAACCAACAAACGTAACCACGTAACAAGACGTAACACAACGTAACATAACAGCATGACAAGAAGTCACACTAAGTAACATAAGCACGTATCCTCATAACATCACGTGCCATCTCGTAACCAGAAACGTCACACGACGTAACAACACGTACCAACCATGTAACCACGTAACAAAACGTAAGAACAACACGTAACCAACCCATTGCTAAGGCAATCTAAACTAATTCATCCTTCATAACTTAGACAATAAGTACGAGAGCCCAGCCTAGATTAACCCGACCAATTCCAAACGTTCCTCTCATCATCTATTCTACTCAGTCATCGACTAACCTAATCTGGCTAACCAAAGATAACCTCAACTTTCTTTTAGTGAAATTGCAATGTTTCATTCGGGTTTTATTATTCGAGAGTTTTAATTGAAAGGTTTACGTCATCATACCTTTATTTTAGTTCGTTGTAGGTGTCTCTCCCCTTTTTATCTAGGCTTGAGGCTAGCACTAGGATTGCTCTTAATGGCAGGGTTACCACCTTCCCTTCCATCTTCTTCTTGCTTCATCGGTCGTCTGCTAGCTGCATATACAGCACACGGATAACCTTCATTTTTTTTAAGATTGTGGACTCACGAGAAAATCTTTATCTTTGACTTACATTCTTTTAAGCACTGTTTGTAATGGCGTAATGTCCATACGCATATGTCGTTATTCCGTCCTCAGCAATAATTCTTTTATCATCAAACGGAGTCAATGCAATTTTATTCACTTGCACTGTGGCAGGAGCATGCTCCCGAGACAGGATCAGATTCATAACTGTTCTGATGATTTCTCCGGTTTTAAGACAGACTGTATAGCTGTCAAACGAAATGTACTGCTTAATAGCGCTACGTTTTATACCTTTAATCTTTTTTATCATTGAGCCTTGAATATCTAAGGGATACATCTTAGGACGTAGCCCAACAAAGCTTTGAATGATTTTACCATTAGCCTCATCCTTAAATTTTCCCAACACCTTCTTGTTTAGAGCTGAATAGCATATATGGTTGACAGGGTAATCAGATGTATCTAGGTGTTCGAGAAAACGTAGCTTGTCCTGGTACACATCTTCAGTTGTAACACGATGAATGAACGAATCAGTGTCCATATACATAAGCTTCAGGTTTTCAGCTCCATAATATGGTAACAACACGTCGTAATGATAGTTATACATTAATGTCTTGGAGATATCCAACACACTCATACCGATGTATATAGGCTTGTTGAATACGATCTGACGAGCGGCCATATGTACAGCAGCTAGATTAGAAGCATATATCGTCCTGTCGATAAACGTAGGCTTTGCATTTAACTTTTCCTGAGTCTTCTCGTTTGTCACCAACCGTATATCCACACGATTACGAAGGTTCTCCATTGTTTTTCCAAACATGGCGTTGTTAAACAGTTTGTAGAGATCCTTCTCAAAATCATTTGCAGCCTGTTGTCGTAGTCTGTTAATAAATTCCACAAACGATTAAAATGCCTATATTTTTAGTACATTTATGGTTACCTAAGGCCCATGTTGAAGCCGGTTTTAACCACTGTGACTGTCAAAATTGTAGCACACGGTGATTTTTTGTTAGTCGCAGGCCATGACTAAGAGCTTGCTTCAAAGTCATGTAATGTACTACATACTTCGTTCATGATCCAAGGTGAGGAATTAGCTTCTTCGTAGTCGAGTCCTTTGGTTTCAGACACTCAGGCAGGAATGGTAGATCATTATGCAGATCATGGAGTTCAGCAGGATAGTTGATATCAACTTCTAATATGTATCCATAAGGATCATCTTCTTCTAATCTTTGTAAGTTTATTACTTCAGGTGAAACCCACTGAAATCCACCAAAAGGAAGTGCGTGACTCATTGCTCACCCATATTGGTTGTTGGCGTCCTCATAGGTAATGAATTGGGTTGGTCTCGACGGATCAAACCTGTCAATGTAAGTGTTATTAGCCTCTGCATATCGATGGTACACTTGGCATAAACCTCCTCTTAATCCGGATTCCAACATGAGTGGTTGGTCATAATCCTGTAACAGTTCCAGTTCGATTCCAGTATACAGTAATATGGCGTCCCATGTAAGTCTTGGAGAGGTAAAATAATGTGCTGGATCAACTAGGTTTCGTTGCGCAGAGGGAATGCTTGCCTCTTGCTCGGGCAACGGATCGTTCATCACCTTCACGAGTCAAGCTCTCCGAATCTGTACGATTATACCCGAACAATACATACATCTTCACAATACTTTACACTTTCTCTAAGCATACGAAGCTATACGGAGACGCTCGAACATCAGTGTAACACGAATTGAAATATAAGAGCTTACACGCTTCATCGCCGTTTTTAGTATTAATAATCAGGAGATAATTGATCTAAAAGGTTCGTGCTTCCTCTATAAATAGAGCGATCTCTAGCATTGAAATTCAATCTGTTAATCATCTCTGAGGTGTTAAAGTCGCTGTTCTCTCAGAAAATAATCGGCTTCCTAAATCGTTATCAAGGTAAAGAGGCTAACATTTTCTTGAAGAAGGGTTAATACGTTATATAATTGATGCATAAAGGTTCGTGCTTCCTCTATAAATAGAGCGAGCTCTAGCATTGAAATTCATTCTGTTGATCATCTCTGAGGTATTAACATCGCTGTTCTTCAGAAAATAATCAACCTTCTAAAGTGTTATCAAGGTAAAGAGGCGTACATTTCCTTGAAGAAAGGTTAATACCTTATTATATCAAGAAGAAAAATGAATAAGTCCTCATATAAGGATATCATTCCTTGTGCCTCAGGATATTCTTGTGGTAAATGCTGTAAGAAGTTCCTCCGTGGATATGATAAAAGTCGACATGAGCTACGTTGTAAAAAGCTCTTCAAGTGTAAATATTGTAACGTTGCCTTCAAAGACAGTTATAAGGGTCGCCGACACGAAGATGCGTGTGAAATAAACAGACCTGAGAAGAAACGTAGATTAGAACCGACAAAGCATGAGTTATTTTCTGCATTAGACGACTGTGACATGAAAGAATATGAAACTTCATTCAATGGACGCTTTAAATCATATTTTATACGTTGTGAATCAGCTAAGGACCTGAATATGTACCTGCATGAGGCGAAACATCGGATAATCCAGGCTGTACATAAAGCGCTTGGTATTCACAAAAGTGTGAAAATTAATCTGTTAGCTGAGTGTAGATTTGTTAACAGTGCCGGAGAAACCTGTGACAAAACATTTAAAACACGGAATCAGGCTGTTTTCCTAGAAACGGATCTGGACTCTATGTTGGAAACGAAAATGAAGAAGTTGGTTACTTAAATGGAGGAATCACAACTTAAGGGTAGCAACTGGGCTCTACTTGCTGTAGAAGGAGTTCGACTTCGTATCAACAAGTACAACCCGTTACGAGGAAGTAGCTACATACCACTACCACCATCTGTTGAAGCAAGAAAAGCCTGCGTAAACATCCAGAACTTTGTCGATGAGAAATGTTTCATGTACTCTATATTAGCTAAATTCATAGGGAAGAATGCCCAACGGGTGAGCAAGTACAAGCAACTTCAAAATAAGTACGACTTCAGCTGTGTTTCCTACCCTACGCCAATTTCTCAAATACCTAAATTTGAGAAGCTTAACAGGATGTCTATCAACGTCTTCGGCCTGGATGAGAAACATGAAGTGTATCCGATAAAGGTTGCTGAGACTGAACTACCTGACCATCGTGACCTCCTACTATTGAGTGACAGTAGTGGGAGATATCACTACGTTTATATAAAGAATTTTGAAAAACTTATTCGATGTCAGAAAACCAAATGTAAGGAACGTGTTTATACCTGTAAGCGATGTTTTACACATTTTGACGATCGATATGGACAAAGTGGACTGGAAAAACTACAAGAACATGCTACTATCTGTAATCAGCATGGTGTTGCAAGGGTAGTTATGCCTACAAAGGAGAAATCAATTGTACAGTTTAAACATTTTGAAAGGGTGTTGAAACTACCTTACGTCATCTACGCAGACTTTGAAAGCATTCTCGCTCCATGCCATACATGCATACCCAATCCTGAAACTTCATATACATCCCCTTATCAGCAGCATGTTCCCATGAGTTTCTGCGTTTATGTTAAACCATCAACCAACGTTGAACATCTGGAAACTGGTCTTCCTAAGCATCCCTATGTATATCGTGGTGTTGATGCTGCTCAGAAGTTTATGGAATACCTGTCATTCCTTGCAAAGGAGATTAATAATATATACAAATCTGTCATGCCTCAAAACTTACAGATCAACAGCAAATGGATTTCAACGCCTCTACAGTATGCTCTTGTGTGGAAAAATCTTTACTGATGAGAACTATAAAGTACGCGACCATGATCACATCAGTGGTGAATATCGGGGAAGTCTGCATAATGAATGTAATTTAGCCTGCAAAACACCTAAATATATCCCTGTCTTCATGCACAACCTCAGCGGATATGACTCACACTTCATTGTTAAGGAGCTGGGATGTACAAGTGAGCGAGTGGAAGTAATTCCTAGCTCTGAAGAAAGCTATATATCATTCTCCAAGTATGTCGGAGATATAAAGCTCCGGTTTGTAGATAGTTTTCGGTTCCTGAGTACAAGCTTGGATAAGCTGGTAAAAAAACTAACATCGTACCCTGAGACATTGAAGTACATCGGAGAAGACAAGATGAAGTTGATGACACGTAAGGGTGTATTTCCCTATGATTACGTCACTTCATGGGACGTCTTGAACGAGACCTGACTGCCTCCTAAGAACTACTTCTACAATAAACTCAATGAAGAAGAAATTAGTGATGCTGACTACGAACATGCTAGAAATGTATGGAGACTGTTCAATATGAGAAACCTGGAAGAATACAGTGACCTCTTCTTAATATCTGATGTGCTTCTTCTAGCTGATGTCTTTGAGACATTCAGAGAGCAAACTCTCAAAACGCACAAAGTTGATCCAGCACATTATTTTACCTCTCCAGGACTTACATGGGACGCCATGTTACTGTATACTGGAATCGAACTGGAACTGTTACAGGATTATGACCAACTACTCATGGTGGAATCCGGCATAAGAGGAGGTTTATGCCAAGTGTCCCATCGATATGCAGAGGCTAATAACACTTACATGGACAAGATTGATCCGTCGAGACCAACCCAATTCATTACCTATGAGGACGCCAACAACCAATATGGGTGGGCAATGAGTCACGCCCTTCCTTTTGGTGGATTTCAGTAGGTTTCACCTGAAGAAATAAACTTACAAAGACTAGAAGAAGATGATCCTCATGGATACATATTAGAAGTTCATATCGAGTATCCTGCTGAACTCCATGATCTGCATAATGATCTACCATTCCTGCCTGAGTGTCTGAAACCAAAGGACTCGACAACGAAGAAGCTAATTCCTCACCTTGGATCACGAACGAAGTATGTAGTACATTACATGACTTTGAAGCAAGCTCTTAGTCATGGCCTGCGACTAACAAAAATTCACCGTGTGCTACAATTTCGACAGTCACAGTGGTTAAAACCGTATGTGGAATTTAATAACAGACTACGACAACAGGCTGCAAATGATTTTGAGAAGGATCTCTACAAACTGTTTAACAACGCCATGTTTGGAAAAACAATGGAGAACCTTCGTAATCGTGTGGATATACAGTTGGTGACAAACGAGAAGACTCTGGAAAAGTTAATTGCAAAGCCTACGTTTATCGACAGGACGATATATGCTTCTAATATAGCTGCTGTACATATGGCCTCTCGTCAGATCGTATTCAACAAGCCTATATACATCGGTATGAGTGTGTTGGATATCTCCAAGACATTAATGTATAACTATCATTACGACGTGTTGTTACCGTATTATGGAGCTGAAAACCTGAAGCTTATGTATATGGACACTGATTCGTTCATTCATCGTGTTACAACTGAAGATGTTTACCAGGACAAGCTACGTTTTCTCGAACACCTAGATACATCTAATTACCCTGTCAACGATATATGCTATTCAGCTCTAAACAAGAAGGTGTTGGGAAAATTCAAAGATGAGGCTAATGGTAAAATCATTCAACGCTTTGTTGGGCTACGTCCTAAGATGTATGCCTTAGATATTCAAGGCTCAATGATAAAAAAGATTAAAGGTATAAAACGTAGCGCTATTAAGCAGTACATTTCGTTTGACAGCTATACAGTCTGTCTTAAAACCGGGGAAATCATCAGAACACCTATGAATCTGGTCCTGTCTCGGGAGCATGCTCTTGCCACAGTGCAAGTGAATAAAATTGCATTGACTCCGTTTGATGATAAAAGAATTATTGCTGAGGACGGAATAACGACATATGCGTATGGACATTACGCCATTACAAACAGTGCTTAAAAGAATGTAAGTCAAAGATAAAGATTTTCTCGTGAGTCTACAATCTTAAAAAAAATGAAGGTTATCCGTGTGCTGTATATGCAGCTAGCAGACGACCGATGAAGAAAGAAGAAGATGGAAGGGAAGGTGGTAACCCTGCCATTAGGAGCAATCCTAGTGCTAGCCTCAAGCCTAGATAAAAAGGGGAGAGACACCTACAACGAACTAAAATAAAGGTATGATGACGTAAACCTTTCAATTAAAACTCTCGAATAATAAAACCCGAATGAAACATTGCAATTTCACTAAAAGAAAGTTGAGGTTATCTTTGGTTAGCCAGATTAGGTTAGTCGATGACTGAGTAGAATAGATGATGAGAGGAACGTTTGGAATTGGTCGGGTTAATCTAGGCTGGGCTCTCGTACTTATTGTCTAAGTTATGAAGGATGAATTAGTTTAGATTGCCTTAGCAATGGGTTGGTTACGTGTTGTTCTTACGTTTTGTTACGTGGTTACATGGTTGGTACGTGTTGTTACGTCGTGTGACGTTTCTGGTTACGAGATGGCACGTGATGTTATGAGGATACGTGCTTATGTTACTTAGTGTGACGTCTTGTCATGCTGTTATGTTACGTTGTGTTACGTCTTGTTACGTGGTTACGTCTGTTGGTTACGTCTTGTTACGTGATTATGTTAGGAATGAATAGACAATGAGAAGATCCAGAGCAAACAAGGTGGCAATAGGTTAGGACGTATACTTCGCTGTAAACCGATATACAGTTTGCCCTCTCCGTCTCGCGCACTACTGTTTAACATATATAAAGTTTGTAAGGTTTAGAAAATAAGTATTAAAAAGTGTTGTAACGCTGGATGAGAAAAGTTTTATAATCGAATTACTCTCTATATTACCGTGTAAACTTACACTCTTCCTCCTTCAACCCCTGTCTATCCTTGTATCTCTTCTGTATAAGCCTATATTCCCGTCCTTCAGCATCTGTCTAGCCTATTATCTGTACACGTTTCCACTATCTTTCCCATATAAACGCATATTCCACACCTCAAACCCTGTCTAGCCTAACACTTCTCCTCATATTCCCCTACCTCTCTCATATAAGACGCATTCCCCTACTTCAGCCCTGTCTAGCCTAGCATCGACCCTCGTATTCCCTATCTCTCGCATATAAACGTCTACTCTATCATTCAAACCTCCTAGCCTAATACCTCTCCTCGGTTCGCTATCTCTCCCATATAAAACGCCATATTCTACCCTTCAAGTCCTGTTTAGTATACCATCTTTCCTTGTATTCTCTATCTCTCTCGTATAAAGCGTATCCATCCCTCCTTCAGCATCTGACTAGCCTAGCATCAGCCCTGGTATTCCCTATCTACCCTCGTTTTCCCTATCCTTTCCCATATAAACGCAAAAGTAGCCCAGCTTCTGTCTATCATACCACCTGTCCCCGTTTTCCCTATATTCCTCATATAAACGTATACCCTACTCCTTAATCTCGTCTATACTAGCACCTCCCCTCGTATGTCCCATCTCTGTCGTATAAAGCATATCTCACTCTCCTCGTTTTCCCTATCTCTCCCATATAAATGCATTTTCTTCCTTGAACGCTCCTTCAACCTAGGTACTCCCCTCGTTTTCCTCGTCTCTTCATATAAAAAGCCATACTCTACCCTTCAAACTCTGAATAGTCTAGCAGCTCTCCCATATAAAAGTCATATTCTACCTTCAAGCCCTGTCTAGCATAGCACTTCTTCTCGTATTCCCGTATCTCTCATATAAAGCACATCCCCAGTCCTTCAACCTATGTCTTAGCCTAGCATCGATCCTCGTAGTCCCTATCTTCCCCATATAAACGCATTTTTGCCCTTGAAGGGCCGCATATACCATCGTTTTCCCTATCCTTTCCCATATAAACGCAAAAAACTGTGCCAGCTTCCCTCTGTATACCCTACTCAGCATTACTCTCTTTGCCACAGATTAATACTCTTTGCATATCCAAGACAAAAAAATGAATAATGAATTCCCATTTGAGAAAAAGCATAAGTATTGGAAAATTTAAGGGAATAACAAGCAATATCTTGAAAATGGTTCACTCAACAAAAAAATGTATCTGACATAAATTGTGTATTTTAACGCGATATACATTTTTGTGTATTAAATTTTGTCTATCTCTTATGGTCTACCAGTTATGCAAAACTCGTTCACAATGAAGAATACTTTTGGAGACATTCCCAGAAAATCCTGAGATATACAATTCATTTTCCATAAAAATGTCTTAAACTTATGGTATTTTATTCAAAATCGTTAGAGCCATTTTTGAGAAAATTAAAATTTTCGAAAAAAGTTTTATGTAAAGGGTTATCTGGAGTGGGGGGATTTTCTTGAAAGCCTTTGTGTCGCATCTCTGGAAGATACTGAACCTAAATACAAGTTTGGTGTTTATCCGACTGTTCGTTTCTGAGTTATGCTGTTCACAGACACACACACGGACATGTTTACAAAAATGTTTTTTTTTGGATTCAGGGATCTCAAAAGATATATTTCCAGTGAAATCACTGTATCGAATTTTTGGGTGGAATACAATACTTCCCCTACTTGCTATACGTAGTAGAGAAAGTAAAAAAGCTGCAGCATGCTATGTGGTCACATTTTATGCGTTTTTTAGTGTATATGGAGTAAGATGTTATGTTCTGTCTTCCGTTCCCATGTTTGAGATCTTGTGTTAAGCAAGTTAGGCTGGAATTCTGTAACAAATCTTCATTAAGGAAGGCATGTATAAGATATCCACCTTCCCTAAACGTAATATATTCTTGAAGATTTCTACCTCATTGAAGGAGGCCTCTTTCAAGTTTCTTACAGATCTGGTATCCAAATAAAGATAAATGCCCTCACATTTAATCCTTATATCATCATCGCCCATAACTACTTCTCTGCGGTAAATATAACACAAATTTTATAAATATGGACAATGTGAGCACTACTTGTGCTTAAGGACATCCTACTTATTACTATTTAAAGAGTAGTATGTTTGACGTCTATGAAAATACTTTTAGATTCAAGTCCATTAGTAAGTTTGGTAATATTTTCTTTTAATGATCCGTTGTGTGTGTAGTTTAAATTCCCTAACATATTGATTTATAATTAAATTTTATTCCTACGTTAATATAAATTGAGGCAGTATTTTATATCACAACAGTGTGAATGCCAGAGTGATTGTACTGTAAATTAACATTATTGTATGACAATGATTTTAGATGTTTGTTAGCTATAAGCATTGTTAGGAAATAAGTTTACACGGCCTCACTGAAACTGACAATAGGAGTGGATAACAATGAAGCGATGGGGTGAGTTTTTATCACTTAGAAGAGACAAACAAATGACGTCAGAGTAGCGTGCCTTTCTTTAGAAATGGAGGGAATGTCTTACCTAGAGCATATGTATTAGAAATTGTGATTGGCTTACAAAACAGACGCCAATGTTGTCGCGATTTAGTAACCAATTGTAGCTCTATTATAATGTTTAGGCATATCGGGGTGAGGGAGTATAAATTATTGAGCCAAAAGCAAGTATCACGCAGTTATACAGAATCATTCACGAGGTACACATTACGCAGTTCTACAGAATCTCTCGCGTCGTAAAGTTAGTTACAACATGTGAAGTAGGTACGCGACAACTATTACGACAGTAATTACATTCGGAAATATAACCGTTTCAGTCAGGTGTGTAGTAAGATTGAAGACGTGAAATTAATTAAGTGTGACGGCAATAAAAGTTGAAAAAACAAACTTTTTATGAGTGTTATCTTTTAGTAACAACTCCGTTCCGTTTACACACCCTGCTCAGAGATATTTGCTCGACTGAGTAATAATAGCTAGCCGGAGGACAAAGAACCCAAAATTCAAAATAGTAAAACAATAACAGACGCCAAGTAAAAAAAGATAACACGACAGATTACTGCGACAAAATTTAAACGTTTAAACGCACTTATCTTTCATTATTTTGATATGCTTACATCACTTTGTATAGTTTATACTATATTTTTATTTTTGTGCTGCCAAAAGGGATTTATAGTTTCCAATTTTCTAAAATTTGTTCGGTGATTATGGTAGGTACATTTGCAGAAAGGAGGTTGAGCTTCTGGATTTATTATTAGGATATGTGCACAGTATGTATCCAAGTATATAAGAAAACTATCTCATGTTGATAAAGTCAGTTTTCACTTCCTTATTTTTAACCACATTCTGGTTAACATTTTTGACATAGTTATAAAAGCCCAGAAGTAAGTGAAATATGTTCGGTGCCATTCTCGGCACAAACCCCCCTCGCCACAGTTATAAGTACCTGCTAGAAGTGGTGCTGTTGTAACGACATTTCATGATCCGACAAACAGGAATTTTCCAGAATTATGTCCGGACTGCTGGACTATGGTTCAGCGCTAAGACCACGTCACCAGAGCAGGGGAAATGTTCATAGTTTCGCCACCGTCAGGGAAAAGGTAATGCTGTTGTCAACCACCTCCCTTCTCCGACACCGAGAAGTGGCTCGTCCAGGTTGAGAAGAGAGAAGTCAGTCTGCGTGAATCCAGTCACCGGGAGAGTTTTACAGTAGGGCTTGCAAGTAGTGAACACGAGGCGTACGCCCAATTTTTCGGTCTAGTTAAATTTTTTATAACTGTCTTTTCGTAAGTAATCGTTCTTTAAATTTTTACTTCAGGGCGCACGCATGTACGTTATGTAAAGCTTTAGCAGTCTAATTTGTTTGCGGGCGGTTGCGAGAAATAATTACATTTGCTATTAGATATTTTGTACAGGTTTGAACAGTTTGCGAATTAGTAAATCCCAGAGTAAAATGAAAAGGGAGCGAGTGTAACTTTTATGCACAAAATGTAAAAAGGAATTTAGCTAAAATAAAATGTATTCTATATCAAAGGTTAAAGCTTATTGATCGTTATTAAAAGTGATAATATGTATTTAAGGGCGAATCTTGTGAATGTTGGTTTGTTAACAAAGGCATTTGCACTCTGATATACAAACAGTAAATTTCAGTCCAGGTGTGTTCTGTAAGGTCATTTCGAAATCACATGTTTTCCTTTCATATCGCCTTGTTCCATTTCCTTTGTTTTATGTCTATGAGTTTCCTGGTTGGCAACATGATTCACGTTTGGTGTTTGGTGTGGTGAATTTCATGGCTATGGTCAAAGGGGCTACGCCACTAAACTATGAGGTAGATAAATTTGTTAACACAAAAAATAAATAAAAGTTAACCGTTCTTAGCGACATAATAATACTAATTATACAAATTATACGTTTCTTTTCCTTGACAATAAACAGAAGCTTTCTAAATTAGAAAACCTGCATTATTAGGGCCTTATAAGTCCTTAAAACTCTGAGACTCATTCCTTCCTTGAATGCATCAAGGGAGATTTCAAAACTAGAAAAAAATTTGTAAGGGGGTTTAAAGGTGAGTTTTAAGTAAAGAGGCTTCAAAGAAGTATTTCCATTTTTACTTTCTCTACTACGTATAGTAAGTAGGGGAAGTAGTGTATTCCACCCAAAAATTCGATACCGAGATTTCACCGGAAATACATGTTTTGAGACCCCCTGAATCCAAAAAAAGCATTTTTGGAAGCATGTCCGTGTGTGTGTCTGTCTGTCTGTCTGTGAACAGCATAACTCAGAAACGAACAGTCGGATAAACACCAAACTTGGTATTTAGGTTCAATATCTTCCAAGGATGCGACACGAAGATTTTCAAGAAAATCCCCCCACCCCAGATTACCCTTTACATAGAACATTTTGCGAAAATTTTAATTTTCTCAAAAATGGCTCTAACGATTTTGATTAAAATATCATGTGTTTAAGATATTTTTATGACAAATAAAATGTATATCTTGAATTTCCTGGGAATGTCTCCAAAAGTATTCTTCATTGTGAACGACTTTTGCATAACTGGTAAACCATAAGAGATAAGACAAAATTTTACTACACAAAAATGCAGATCGCGTTAAAACACACAATTTATGTCATATACATTTTTTTTTGAGTGAACCATTTTCGAGATATTGCTTGTTATGCCCTTAAATTTTTCAATACTTATTTTCTCAAGTGGGAATTCGTTATTCATTTTTTTGTCTTGGATATGCAAAGAGTATTAATCTGTGGCAAAGGGAATGGTGCCGCACCTAGCAACCAGCTATTAAGAGATATGTATGTGCTTAAAGGCTACTGTATTTCCAAATTGCCCTTGTAAATATACATTCCCCTTACATCTACAAGAAAATTAGCACCAAGATAGACTCTGCAAATGTTTATCTGGAATAACATGAAGTAGATGGAGAATAAGCGTTTGTATAAATAGTTTGTACAAGAGTAGAGAATGTCATGTGAGTGTAACACATCAGAATTTTTTCTTTTTCTTTACTTTTCTGGTTCTCTAATGTTAGCATGCGCTAACGCACCACTAACCAATACACCTTAGCAAACAGCAAGTTTGACCATGGAGACCAGGGTGTACACAGAGTGCAACATGATGTCAGTCTTCCCTGGTCACTTTTATAGATTTATCCATGTGAGGAGGATATAAGCTGGATCACTGAATAGAGTATATTGGCTAATAAAGAATTTGCCAGTTCAGCATAACAATAAAAGCTTTTTATGGAATCAAAAAGTAAACAGGAGTACATAGAGACTAAACTTCCCAGCCAACTCTCATACCAAGTCATTTACGTTAACCACTAAACTACAGGAGGGTGCTCCTTAACCGTTAGTGACTACCTATGACTAAACGTGTGCGGATAGAAAAATGAGGCCATTTAATCAATTCTTACAGAATTATTTCACCAAGATGAGGCGCCAGTTTGAAGCAGTAACGATGAAGCAGGTTGAAGTTGTTTACCTTACTTGCTCTGTTGTTGATTCTGCTGCCGTGCTCGTTCTGTTGTCTCGTACGCCAGCCTGCTGCAGTGGTAAGCTATGAGATCTTTCTCTAAGGTTATGCGTGGACGTGTTGTTAAAAGACAACACCAGTGTAACTTGACTGAGAAATTTAATGCTATCTAATACTTGAGCCTTTGAAGCGAGTTGCCTACCGTTTGTGAAGAATGAAACTAATTATGAATCATAATACTCGAAATTGTAATAACTGAATTACTGTACTTGCTAGCTTCTACAGCATCAAAGTTACCGTTGGAAATAACTGTTTCCACAATAAAAGAAACTAGAAGCGTAAATTGCCGTGAATCGCTAAGATGCTTATCGGCGAGACCTCTCGCATTAGCCGCGAAATCTTACTCACACAAGCGGTACCAGAGAGAGAGAGAATGAATGCACAACTGGGTGCACGAAGGTGTGCACAAACGAATGTTTGTATCCGTGCCGATATAAAATTGCATATCTTTATTGCTTAAGCTCCACCTGCATATTATTCCCCTTCCAACATTATTTTACGCGCAAACAATATTTAAAACCCTCTTCATGCACGTCTCTCAGTTTTTCACTTTTCTCAGAATTGTTTTTCTTTTAATGCCTCTCTAATTTACAAAATTGACCTACGTGCCTACAAATGTACTGAATTTAACTTTAAGCTGGATTCACAGCTGCTGCGGCTGTTACTTATGACCGCTAACCTGACTTTCTAATTACCTTCGTGTTTTCGGACAAACGTTTCAACTCAAGCTTATTACATAATACATTGATTTAATATACGGAAATTATTTATTGCAATTATTTCTCTATCTTACTGTTCTTTATTTATTTATTTATTTACATTTCCTGTTAATAATTATGGTATTACAATGTTGCCAATCAACGCATGGAATAATAACTTTCCAAAAGAAGGATTAAATTCCGTCATCCCCCAATATATATCATTTTTTTAATGTATGTAGTATTTTATTTATTTCTTTTTTAATTGGTACAGTGCCGTAAGTATAATAAATCTGTAAGTATACAAGAGATGCAGAAGACAAAAATAAGATTGCAGTGCTTCGATATTACGGTTTTCGGTATCTGGGGAGGGCTTGAGCCCCCTAGCCCCCCTGCGTAAGTTCCTGACCGGGAGGATAACATTGCATATCCTTTAAAGACCATAATTTTCGACTCTTGTTCTCGTATCCCATATATTCTACATCTCTTTCTCTGTCTCTGCCAGCAAGATATGAACGAGAATAAACACTCAAACGTAGCGTTTGAGATGAACACCTAGCAAATATCGACTCGTTGGTGAATCACTGCGGTTACCCTGGGGCGAGGGGCAAGGGACAGTTAATTAACTGACAATTAGTGCTGTAAGCTGCTGCATCTCGATGACTGACACAAAGGATGCTCGAGAGGTCAGCGGACCTGTACCGGACTTGCCGAGTGAAGGAGTCGGTTTTTGTTTCCGAGTGGAGAGGTCTCGAGTTCGGAACCCTGTGAGAGGAAGGCCTCTCTACCTGGTCGTCCAGTCCACAAGAGCTATTGAGTAGAGAGATCCCCGCAGTCAATGGCTTGCATTGAGTGGTGCTAAAGAGCTCATAGCTAACCCTTCACTGCCATCTCTCTGTCGCCGACTTTCCGAAGCTAATCCTTAAGCTCTTGTGTGCAACCGAGAAGGACAGGGGGCGTGCATTCAACTTCTAGAGCCTTTCCTTACAAGCCCTAGGTAAACCTAGAGGTGACAGATACTACTGTAAATAGGGTTCATCTACAGCGCCTACCAAAACTATAAGGACGTACTTACGAAGCAGGTATATAGATGTTATACTTAAGGTTTTCTGTTGTTTATTAACCAAACGTAAAATGCAAGAAGTCTTTTGTAAACGTTGCACATCTTCTTTACATATATTTACTTCCTTATTTGTTCCCAATTATTGTATTTTTGTGCTAGATTATCGTCTTGTAACCGGGCGGGTCGTATCAGATGGTACGTTAACCTAATGAGTGATACGACGCTCAAAGATTCCCAAGTTCACTGAGCTTAGAGTTACCCGAAATGTCTTCTGAGGTTGAGGGAAACCCCCGAAAAAAACATTATATAAATAACTCACCATAACTGAGAGGCAGACATGCTATCCACCATTTTCTTTTTCTTGTTTCCTGTTATCATTAATAATAACAATAATAATTGTTAGAAATTGTATCAACAAGAATACTTTTGGAGAGCTTTCCAGAAAATTCAAGATAAACATTTTATTTGTCATGAAAATATCTTAAACATATGATATTTTAATCAAAATCGTTAGAACCATTTTTGAGAAAATTAAAATTTTCGAAAAATGTTCCATGTAAAGGATAATCTGGGGTAGCGGGATTTTCTTGAAAACCTTCGTGTCGCATTTCTGGAAGATACTGAAACTAAATACCAAGTTTGGTGTTTATCCGACTATTCGTTTCTAAGATATGCTGTTCACAGACACACACACACACACACACACACACACACACACGCACGCACACACACATGGACGGACGGACATTTTTGTAAGAATGAATTTTTTAAATTTAGGGGCCTGAAAACGTGTATTTCGATGAATTCTTAACGTAGAATTTAAGAGTAAAATACAATACTTCTTACCTACTATAGATAGGTAGCAGAGAAAGCAAGAAGAGTTGCTTAACTCAGGCGTAGCCGTACTAGATTAAAAACAGAAATGACAAGATAAGAAACGAAGAGTAAATTGGCTAATGTAAAGTTTCGTTTCGGGAGGGGTCCAGCCGAAACCGGAAGTTTTGTCTGCCTTAGATACAAGTGGCGCTAATGTTCCGTTCCTCTCAGAAAGTGCCAGTTGCAGTTTACAGAGAACATGTCTTTCCTTCCCACCTGTCTGTCAATTTCTCTCTCCCATAATCTTTTAGGTCCAATTATATACACAAAAATCTCTTTGATATGTTCACATCACTTTCTCTACCCTCTATCGTTTATTAGTAGGTTTATAAATTAGTCCTACTAAAGCTTCTTCTTCTTTTTTTTATTTACTTCATTTTAATTCAAATTTCGTTATAAATACAAAGGGAACAGCGATAGTCAAATGTTTAAAAACTGGACACTAAACGTTGGCCTTAAACTTCCATACTGTTTCCATGCAATCGTGAGAAACAACCGAATTATTATAGGATTCTATAAAAATGACCAAAGAACAATTCGAATCATTAATAACGTATATATCAGAAATGGCTTATGCCACAAAAATGTATTTGAAATGAATTTAGTGTTTTAAATAGATCTATATTTCTGTGTAGTACGTTTTCATCTATTGCTTAACGTTTACCACTTACACAAGACTACAAAATTCCTTCCAAATGAACAGGACTGCATAGGCTATTCCCAGAAAATTCAAGATACACGTTTTATTTGCCATGTAAATATTTTGAAATGTAGTATTTTAATAAAAATTTTTGGAAACATTTTTTAGAAAATCAAAAGTTTCGAAAAATATTCCTTGTAAAGGGTAGTTGGTGTGAGGGATTTTCTTTAAAATCTTCGTGTCATATGTTTGGAAGATGTTGAATTTAAATACCAAGCGCAGGCACATATATACACACGGATCTTTACCTAAAAAACTTTTTATGGATTCAGTGAGCCTCAAAACATGTATTTCCATTGAAATCTCGACATCGAATTTTTGGGTGGAATGCAATATTTTCTCTACGTACTCTGTATCTAGTAGAGAAAGTAAAAATTAAACCAATCAGTTTAATTAATTACGCTACAATTATGTAGGAGTATACGGAAAAGGAAATCATAGATGCAAACTATAGTACTCTAGTCTAGATGTCTGTTAAATGTGATGAAACCACAAATTAAACCTCGTTTTGGGTAAACTTAACTAATGGTTATAACTTTATCTCTTGCATTACCTTTATGATTAAGATGTATACTTTTTGGTTGAATTAATAATACCAAACACATATTTGCTCATTTAGTTTCCCAAGGAACTCCTGCAGCTTTAATACCATTTATAGTTTGTATTGAAACATTTTTTTTTCGAAAAGCGCAAGATTTCTTTTATAGCTCCGAAGGAAATTCCTGGCCTTTAAAACCAAAAGAAAACAATTTGACCAGCTCCTAAGGTCAGTGGTTACCATGCTAACCTCTAGTTCCCGAGGTCGCGGGCGATGGATTTTTTCGGGAGTAAAAATCCTTAGCATGGCTTCCTTCGGAAGGGAAGTAATAATCGATGGTCCCGTGTCGTACGAGGGGCACTATTTATATTTTGAGCCTACTAATTAAAACAAAGTAATTTCTGATTGAAAACTGCTTTATTGATTTTCAAAATATTCTCGTTTATGATCAATACAGTTTGCATCCATTTGAACCATTTGTCAAAACATTTATTCCAGTCTTCTTGAGACACCTCCAAAACATGGTTTTTGAAAACGGCTTCTTCTGCCAACGAAAATCGTTGTCCACGCAATTTATTCTTGATGTTCGGAACAAAAAGAAGTCATTGAGTGCCAAATTAGGACTGTATGGCGGATGACCCATCAATTTGATTTTTTGAACCTTCAAATACCCTATTGTTAGACGAGATGTGTGTGCGCTCGCATTGCTTGATGAAGAACGATCCTGCGGTTCTTGTTGGTTTTCCTTACTTCACCGAAGACTTCCGGACCATTCGGCATTGACCGTTTTACGTTCCTCTAAAAGCACTGTTGCCACATGGCCAGTTTTGCTGAAAAAGCAGGCGACCATTTGCTTCGAAGTGCTTCGAGTGCGAACAACTTTTATTGGATTTGCTTCATCTTGAAACGCCCATACAGTCGACTGCTGTTTACGTTCCGGCTCATACGCATAGATCCATGATTCGTCACCTGTTACAATCTTATATACGACTTTTGAGGCACCGCCATTGTATTTATTGAGCATTATTGTACACCAATCGACACGAGCATCTTTTTGAGATGGCGTCAAATTATGTGGGATCCAACGAGAGTAAACCTTTTTCACGGGTAAATAATCACGCAATATTTTATATATGCTGGTGGAACTAAATCCTAGAGTTGCCTCCACCTCACAATATGTCGCATGACGATCTTTCGTTATTAGTTTTTGCACAGCATCAATGTTTTCTGGCACAACAACTGATTTTGGACGACCTTCACGAACCTCATCATTGAGCGAACGACGGCCCCGATTAAATTCGTTGTACTAACATTTCACAGTGGCAAAGGATGGAGCTTCGTCGCCAAATGTGGAAGTTAGTTGACCGATGCACTCTTGTCTTGATAATCCACGTCCAAAAGTCGTAAAGTATTGCACGAACATTTTCACGAGTTAATTCCATGCTTTTGTTGACATACAATTTTCAAGTTGGTGTGAACAAAACAAAGGACGCTCTATTGACAAAATGTTTGAACTAGATTTTGTTAAAAAAATGTCAAACTTTCCGTTGGAAACGTCAGATGGCACCTACAACATTCAGGATTGCCAAGGCTCAAAATATAAATAGAGCCCCTCATAGATTTACGGCACGTAAAAGAACCTCAAGCCTGATAAAGAGGCCTCTTAGCAAAATTAAGGTCTTCCACGCCAATACAGAATGGGACGCTAAGGACCACAGCAGTTAAAGAGCGTCCATAAATAAAACTCAATTATCCTATGGTCAAGAGCCTTTTTATTTTCTCTAGGTATTTCATCCAAAAATTCGATATCAAGGTTTCTCGGAAATACACTTTGCGATCCACTCAGCCCTTCCCTAAATCACTATTTGTGTGTGTGTGTGTGTGTGTGTGTGTGTGTGTGTGTGTGTGTGTGTGTGTGTGTGTTCACCCGTCCATCAAACTTGGTGTTTAAGTTTAACATCTTTCAAGATACGACATGAAGATTTTCAAGAAGACCCTCACATATGGAAATTTATTTTTGGCTTGAAAGATTATGATTAAAATATTGTATGTTTGACATACTGACAATCGTGAAGATCCGTTCACTGTGAGTGCGTCATACGCTTCTAGCATAACAAAATGCGCATTGAAACAATTTCGGAAGACAGTTATTCATTAATAGGAAGTAAGAAACCAGTTTATTTCATGAATTATTTTCAGGATAGGTATGAAGGTGAATTCATAATGGTTAGAGAAATCGCTGTGATTTGAACATATCAGTTTCTTTTTCTGCCTCTTTCTCGGACGGTTAAATGAGTATTGAAGCCGATCTAAAAAGATTGGAAGAAATATAAGTGATGCCCAAATCAAGTAGAAAAAGTAAAAGAAATTCGCCTGGAAGCTGATTGCGAGGACACTACTTTCAATACATGAACTGTAAGGAACTGTGAATGAAAACATCTGATGTGTTACACTCACATGACTCTCTACTCTTGTACAAACTATTTTTACAAACTCTCATTCTCCATCTATTTCGTATTAATCGAGATAAATATTTGCAGGCAAAGAGAACTACATTTTACACATACCGACCAGTTTTAAAAATATTTGACTATCGCTTAAGGCCTACTACGTTCCCCTTGTTGTGTATTTGCAAGGACAATATAGAAATACAGTAGCCTTTAAGCATAGACATATCTCTTAATAGCTGGTTTTGCTAGGTGCAGCACCATTCTCTTTGCCACAGATTAGTACTCGTTGCATATTCAAAAGAAAAAAATGAATAACGAATTCCCATTGAGAAAATATTGAAATATTTAAGGGAATAACAAGCAATATCTCGAAAATGGTTCACTCAACAAAAAAAAACCGCATATGAAATAAATTGTGTATTTTAACGCGATCTACATTTTTTGTGCAGCAAAATTTTGTCTATCTCTTATGGTTTACCAGTTATGCAAAAGTCGTTCACAATGAAGAATACTTTTGGGACATTCCCAGAAAATTCAAGATATACATTTTATTTGTCATAAAAATATCTTAAACATATGATATTTTAATCAAAATCGTTAGAGCCATTTTTGAGAAAATTAAAATTTTCGAAAAATTATCCATGTAAAGGGTAATCTCGGGTGCGGGGATTTTCTTGTCGCATCTCTGGAAGATACTGAACCTAAATACCAAATTTGGTGTTTATCCGACTGTTCGTTTCTGAGTTATGCTGTTCAAAGACACACAGACAGACACCCACACAGACACACACACCTCTATGTTTCAAAAAATGCTTTTTTGGATTCAGGGGGTCTCAAAACATGTATTTCCGGTGAAATCTCGATATCAAATTTTTGGGTGGAATACAATACTTCTCCTACTTACTATACGTAGTAGAGAAAGTAAAAAAGCCTCGCGGTAGAAGAAGAAGATAGACGATTTCTTTCTTTCATACACTTAGATGAAAAGAAAGTAACATGTCTGTCTTCCAACCTGAAAGTGTCGATTCTAAATCTCAGTTGTGGTGAATTGTTAGAATAGCTGGTTTTCTGTATTCTTATAAAAAATGCCTGATTACTTTCACCTCTTTGAACTCCTTTGAGCTTCATTATTCATCCTATTCACTATCTCTCTGATCTCTGTTATTAAAAAGACTTTAAACTCTTAGCAAAAAATAAATAAATGTGAGAGAAAAACGAAAAAGAGGGATGAACGGAGGAGATGGATATGCAGTAAAGGACCTGCCTACAGCAGAAAATTTATGATTGGTTGATCTAATTCTTGAGGTTGTTCCATAAAAGTAATGAGTGAACTATGAGGTCCATAATTGTACACATCTGTCAGTTGCACTTTAAAATAACTCACACTAAGTGGGCACTAAATAATGTTACAAGTGTTGTTTTAAATTTAAGCTTTTCCGTATTTAAGTTGTACAACAGCAATAATAACAGTAATAATGAATACCAATAGTAATAATAATAACATTAGCTTAAAACTAGAACTTATATTACAAATTATGACTCACATAATAACCTCTAAATATGTGAGAGATTCTGAAAATTTTATTTCATTTGAAACCGCAGTTCAATATTGTCTGTTATTTAGAAACTTTGCTTTAGTTTAACCATCTGGCGTATGTATGTGCTTGTGTATGTATGTATGTATTTATTATATATGTGCAAGTATGTATGTACGTATGTATGCATGTATGTATGTACGTATGTATGTATATATATGCATTTATGTATGTATTATGTATGTATGCTCGTATGTATGCATGTATGTGTGTATGTATGTATAGCTCTATGTGTGTATGTATGTGTGTAATGTATGTATGGATGCATGTATGTGTTTATGTAGTATGTATGTATGTGAATACGTGCAAAACCTTTTCAACTGTATGCAATTCTAGAATTTAAATGGGGTTGTGCAGATAATTTTAAGGTATTCATTATTGAAACATTAGTCGTTCTCCGTGGTGTAGCGGTTACTATGCTAGCCTCTAGTTCGAAGTCGCGGGTTCAAACCCGGCGGAGGGCGATGGATTGTCTCGGGCGTAAAAAGAGGGCTCGGAGGAAAATTACAGGTTTCTCACGCCCAATGGGACGCTAAGGACCGCAGCAGTTAAAGAGCGTCGATAAATAAAATACTCAATTTAATTGAAAAATTATTTTCTGAGTCTCAAAACCGTCCGCAATCATATTCTCTCATGTGGCACCTCAAAAGTTACAGTCTTTTCAATACAGACGTTTGATTTACTTTTTTCAGAGATACAGGTATGACACTTTAAAGTAAAGTTTATACAGACTTGGAATCGCATATTTAAACTTGGAAAGTTTAGTAATAATAATAAAAAATATAATAATAATAATAATAATAATAATAATAATAATAATAATAATAATATGACGATGAAGAAGAATTTAGGAACAAAAATGTCTAAGTAAATAACCATCTACAACATAGCTGCGAATGTATGGTTACGAGCCGCCACTGACTTAATTGTTGTACACATCCGCACAGTTACAGCTTTTAGTAACTGTAACGACTGAGACGTCGTTCAGTTTTAACTACATTACACCACAGCTGACACTGCTCTGAAAACGAAGTGCCTGCTATATTTTTCAGACTGCGTGTTGAATCCACCCTGTATGGTAAGTATGGTGTGATTACAACTTCACTCCTTGGCAGTATTCATTTCTGTATATAAAGAGCAAACCTAGAACCGTAAGAGACTGTACAACACTTGCAAACAATTTAGTTAGTGGCGTTCGTAACGATACTTTCATAACCACTTCGCTAATTCTTTTCTGATCCATGTTTACTGATATACATTTTAGCTTCTATTATTGTGTTTGATTATGAGTTATAAACGGAAAAGGATTTCAACACTGCGGACAAGCATAGGTCTATTGCGCCTACTAAACTTTAGGGAGAAAGAAATAAGGCGAGGGAGCAGGAAGGGTGCCAGTCTAATGGCACCAGGCCTAGAGCATCTCTGGCAGAGAACAGGTACAGTTTGGAGGTTTCCATCCGTGGAAAAAAACAGTTCTTTACTCAAAGCACATTCACCGAATATGCCACACGCCACTATCCACTGCGCCTAGCCCTTTAACCCTGAAAAATGAACATAGACGGAAACATAGCCTGGCTCCTCCCGGATTCGATCCTCAGACGCTAACACCTGAACCATCCCCCTTTCAGTTTTTATATACTCAATGTACCTGTCATCTGGCCCGTTCCTGTAATGCTCAAAAGATACGTGATGGAAATATCTTTTGAACATGTTTGGAATAATGATTTTACAAGAGCAGATCATCCTAATCATCTTAATTGACTATAGATTTACATTTTTGCTGATAAGGTATGAATTTGGAGGACTCAGATGATGCTTACTGAAGGAGCGTCGTACTTTAGAAGGAAGTCACCACGTCAACCTGTCTGGCGAGTACGATCCTCTCAAGGGCCTCACATTATCCCAAGGGCTGATTGGCGATGTTCACATGATTACGTCAGCTAATTCCTTGGCCCGAGGGGGCGTAACCGGTCCTCAACAGGTAGGTCTTCCATTTCACTTTATTAGTTATGCGCACCGCGTCATAATTACCGTCGTTTAGCAAAGTCATTGCTGTCATTCGTGGTGCCCCTTTGTCTCTCGTGGTGTAGATAGCCATCTTGTCAAGTCAGTCACTCCTCTCCCAAATGTCTTATTTTACGCGATGATGACGATGAGATGAAGTGGGAAATAAACAAGGCCGTGGGAATACAGTACTGGTAGCAGATGAAGAAAAGAGAAAGATCGGAATGCACGATAAGGGAGGCGGCAGAATCGGGATAATGGACGTAGAAACACTCAAGCGTGAAAAGTCTTGTCACTCAGATTGTGTGATCATGGCATTCAACAGGACTAATTGAGGACATTTCCGAGAGAGGGTCCTTCAGGATTAAGGATGCCCAAGTCCTTCAACTCTAATTTAAATACCACAAAATCGATTGTAAAAAATTGAACACTTGCGGTTCCTTCAGCTCTGATAGCAGTTTTGGGGTTTAAATGTATAGATAGAAATTTGGAAGGAATGATCTTCCTTGAATAATAACTATTGTGATCAGTTATAACGGTGAATCATCAAACTGCCACCGTCATATTTCTCAAACTAGAGGTTTTATAGAATAGAAATATAAACAACTTTGCAATTCATATAAAGTTTTCAATAAATTAAGGGCCCTCTACAAAGTGTTGCACAATCAATTTACTAATGTTTCAGAAGAGAAAAGTTACCTACTATTTAATCCTGTATTTTTAGTCCCTTTCTGTAATATTAATTAGTCGTTTTTCTTCATATTAATATGTTTAATTATAGTTCTAAAATATGTTATAATTCTAAACAAAAGGATTTCCACGGACTGCAATTTTAAGAATATAAACAATCTTTTTAATACAACAGTATAAAAACTAATGTGACACATAACCTTACTAATTCTCAATCTTGAAATATTTCTCTCGCTTATTTGTATAGTAAGTACACATTCGTAAGGCTCTTTTATCAGCACATTATAATATAAAAAATCTAATGTGTTACACTCACATCACTTTCTCTACTCTTGTACAAACTATTTTTACAAACGCTTATTCTCCATCTGCTTCATGTTAATCGAGGCTTAAGCGATAGTCAAATCTTTTAAGAGCTGGTTGCTATGTGGGGCATTCCATTCCCTCTAACGAATTTCCATTTGAGAAAAAGTATAAGTATTCGAAAATTTAAAGATAGAACAAGCAATATCTCGAAAATGGTTCACTCAACAACAAAATGTATATGACATAAATTGTGTATTATACCGCGATCTACATTTTTTGTGTAGTAAAATTTTGTCTATCTCTTATGGTTTACCAGTTATGCAAAAGTCGTTCACAATGAAGAATACTATTGGAGACATTCCCAGAAAATTCGAGACATACATTTCATTTGTCATGAAAATATCTTAAACATGATATTTTAATCAAAATCGTTAGAGCCATTTTTGAGAAAATTAAGCTTATCGAAAAGTGTTCCATGTAAAGGGTAATCTGGGGTGGGGATATTTTCTTGAAAACCTTCGTGTCGCATCTCTGGAAGATACTGAACCTAAATATCAAGTTTGGTGTTTATCCGACTGTTCTTTCTGAGCTATGCTGTTCACAACACACACACACACACACACACACACACACACACACACACACACACACACACACACACACGGACATGTTTCCAAAAATGATTTTTTTGGATTCAGGGGGTCTCAAAACATGCATTTCCGGTGAAATCTCGTATCGAATTTTTGAGTGGAATACAATACTTCCCCTACTTACTATACCTACTAGTATAGAAAGTAAAAATCACAACTCACCAATTTGTAACACAAGTCATTCCTCTGGATGGATCATAGCTTTCAGTTCATCTATTGCAATCACTATATACCTAGTCTGTCCAGTTTATAGTCTGCACTGTTTGATATATCTACTGCAGCTAGCTTTTTTCAGTATTATTTACTCGACTACGAACTACTGCCGAATAAGAGGCCATGAACTCGCATGTGACCTCAGGGACCAACGAAGGGAGACCAAGCGGTCCTTCAGTATTCACCGTTGTCAGTTTTCGGCTTAAGCGAGCAATTGTTATGAGGCACTCCAAGACAAGAGGGGTTGAGTAAAGGAGGAGTAACTTTATAGTAAAAATGACAACAGGTAGAGATGCCCACCCCAAAGGTTCCTGTCTCTGTGAGGTAAGGTTAAGGAAAAGTTTTCTAAACGAACTGTATAACTCTCGTTCGGTAAAAGTTCATTGTGCAATGCTCTGTGGCGATGCCCTCAATCTTCAGATAGCCTGCTTACAATTTATAGGTGGAACAATACTTACAGACTTAAATAAAATAAAACTAGATACCATTAAAACTTTACTTGTGTTTTGTGAAAGAATCTAGTCCAAATACTTAATAAGATTTGTCATGTGGAAACTTAAAAAACGGCTTGTATACATTATTCAACTATAGCATTAGAAATGCAGGGCAGTTTTTTGCTTACAGCAGTCAATGCGTTTCATCTCTCCTCCCACACCTATATACTAAGAACTTCTTAAAATTCACCCCTCCAATCAGACTGGAGTTTTATATATACGAGTTACAAATTCATATTGATATCTTACTCATGGTAGACATATTTTCCATATATTTTGTTGAAATTAAATTTCTAGCTTAGTGGTGTAGCTGTTTAGTTTCTAATGTTGCTTAATTTTTATCCCTTGAAGTCATCAGGCAGTTCTTCATTGTAAAAATGCAACTTTGAGTTATAAATATAATTTCTTATAACTATTGGAATCTTTAAATGGATTTATTAATGTGCCCTTCAGTTAAGTGATTGTATAATACCTCGTGTTTAAGAAAGAAGTTCCGTAGTAGTTTAAGTGATTCACCCAGTGTAATCATAAGTTGTAAATGGAAAAAATCAAGTCTTTAATTAGGCATGTTTTAAGAATTACACTTTGGATACATCAATATATTGTGCACTTCTTTCCGCATCCATTTTTCATTGCCCTAAAAACAAAGGCATAATTCTAGGTTAATCTTGCTTTTACTTTCTCCACTACGTACAGTAAGTAGGGGAAGTATTGTATTCCACCCAAAAATTCGATACCGAGATTTTACTGGAAATATATGTTTTGAGACCCCCTGAATCCCTGTATCTGTGTGTGTGTGTGTGTGTGTGTGTGTGTGTGTGTGTGTGTGTGTGTGTGTGTGTGTGTCTGTGAACAGCAGAACTCAGAAACGAACAGTCGGATAAACACCAAACTTGGTATTTAGGTTTAGCATCTTCCAGAGATGCGACACGAAGGTTTTTAAAGAAAATCCCCCCTCCACAGATTACCCTTTACATGGACCATTTTTCGAAAATTGTAATTTTCTCAAAAATGGCTGTAACGATTTTGATTAGAATATCACATGTTTAAGATATTTTCATGACAAATAAAATGTATATCTTGAATTTTGTGGGAATGTCTCCAAAAGTATTCTTCATTGTGAAGGACTTTTTCATAACTGGTAAACCATAAGAGATGGACAAAATTTTACTACACAAAAAATGTAGATCGCGTTAAAATACACAATGTTTCATATACATATTTTTTGTTGAGTAAACCATTTTCGAGATATTGCTTGTTATTCCCTTAAATTTTTTTAATACTTATTTTCTCAAATGGGAATTCGTTATTCATTTTTTGTCTTGGATATGCAAAGAGCATTAATTTGTGGCAAAGGGAATGGTGCTGCACCTAGCAACCAGCTATTAAGAGATATGTACTATATACTTAAAGGCTACTGTATTTCTATATTGCCCTTGCAAATACAAAACAGGGAACATAGTACGCCTTAAGCGATAGTCAAATTTTTTAGAACTGGTCGCTATGTGTAAAATGTAATTCTGTTTGCATGTCAAAAGATCGTTTCTGCAAATTTTTATCTCGATTAATATGAAATAGATGGAGAATAAGAGTTTGTAAAAATAGTTTGTACAAGAGTAGAGAAAGTCATGTGAGTGTAACACATCAGATTTTTAGGTATGTCGTACCTATGCATTCGATCCAAAACCTGATACTACTATTTTGAGGCTCCCTGAGAAAGTCAAATACGTATTCTCTTATTCTAGCCAACCTTTTACATGGGAGCAAATCGGTATTTTTGTCTGTCTCAAAACGGTTCTTAACGTTGTGGTTACGATCTCGTCAGTTCGATAACAGATGAAGCCGGAATTATAAAGTCAATAATTGTCATAATAATTTGGGAAGGATAGCGAAATAAAATAAATAATAAAATATTTAAAAGCAGTACATGTATTAAAAGGAGAAGCATTGGGAAAATTGTTGACTGTTAAAAGTGACAGAAAGACCAGACAGGCACAGTTTAGCTAATTAGGGACCAGCCCCAGGTGTAAAGGGTAAAATAGCTGAAGCCAGTTTCTCTTGGAATTAATGGGTGCAGTTGTACTGGCCGGGATGTGAAGGTCATTAGAAGCTTCATGACGCTGAGTTTTTGGTACGAAATGTTTAAGGGGAGAGAGGGGAAGTTAGAAGGTTTTTCTTTGTGGAGCACTCTGGGAGTGCGGAACAACGGTCTTGTCGAGGTCCGAAGACTGGGTGCGAACTTGCAAGAGGGTCCAACGATCAGATGTAATTGATAATCTTCGGTCTTGGAAACGACACAGTAACTTCGTAAGAATTTAAAAGTGATCGGCAAATCTTAAGTCTTATTTTAATGGTGAATAAAAGTGTTCCAAGAAAGCGTTCGTATTTCTATGTACATACACTCACGCATACCTAGTGATTAAGATCTCATGCTCGAGCAGCCGTGGCAAAGTATAAAAAAAACAACTAGGAGGAGAAAAGCAGCAACCGTGAGGCAAAGGTATTGCTTCATTGTTGGAGGACGTAGCGTGGCTGCGTCATATGGCGTCCTACGCGGGGCCCGAATAACGTAGAAGCCGAACAACGTGGAAGCTGAACAACGTGGAAGCTGAACAACGTGGTGGCCGAACAACGGTAACTGAACGACGGAGAAATCAAGGAGACCGGGACAACAGGAGCAGCATCGAAGCAGCAGTTGCAGGCAGCAGATATAAAGGTACTGAGTGCAAATTTATTTATGTGTTTCAGTGGTCAATGCAGTTAAGGAACGGTAAAATGTTCGAGCAATCAGATACAAACATGGAAATTCAGGACGGTGATAGTAGAACTGTGCAGGACGTAAATAGTAGTGTAAATAGGTAGTAGAAACAGTAGATGTTAGGAATGCACAAAAACAGGTAGAACAGCCAGGGGGAAGTACGGAAACTAACGAGATGTTAAAGCTAATTATGTCAATGATACAGGGTCAGAAAGAATTAAGGGTTGTAACAGAAAACTTGAGAGAAGATTTAACACGAAAGATGATACAGGGTCAGAAAGATTTAACAGGAAAGATGATACAGGGTCAGAAAGAATTAAGGGATGAGATGAAAGCTAACCTGTGTGTAACAGAAAACTTGAGAGAAGAATTAACAGGAAAAATAGAACAGGGTCAGAAAGAATTAAGAGATCAGATAGAAGCTAATAATCAAAGTTTAAGGGAGGATTTAACAAGCAACTTAACTGAAATTGGAAATAAAATTGAGAACCAGCAGAAAGTCTTAGAAAATTTTCAGGAGGAGGCTAGAAATGAAATAGAAAACGTGAGAATTGAGGTTAGGGAAAATCAAGAACATGTTAGGGAAGAAGTCAAAATTGTAAGACAAGAGATTAGTGAAAGGGTAGAAAAAGAGAACAGAAAATTGAGGGAAGAATTAAGTCAGGAATTAGTTAGAGAAAGGGAAGCTAATAGAAAAGAACTAGAAATATACAGAAACAGGTTAGAACAGTCTGAAAGAGAAAGTAGGAGACTTGCTGTAGGGATAGATGAGGTAAATAATAGACTTAAGGAAGGGTTAGAAAAAGTGTGCATATCAGACAATATTGGTAGTTCAGCATGTAGCAATGTAAGCAGTGCAACAGTAAGGAACGATGCAGCGCAGAATGCGTCAGCTGACCTATCGATGCTGAATTTAGGTCCAAGTACCTCCAGTAACAGTAATTAGAAATGGCGGTCCAACTTTTCAATGGCCTAACCATGTTCTCAGCGAAATTTCACCACCGATTTTTGAAGACGACGAATCGGATAATCCGAAAGCATTTATTAATAGCATGCAGGAATATTTCAATGTTAAGGGTATACCAGAGGAACACAAGATGACCATATAACGGAAATGTTTCAAAGGTAATGCTTCCAATTGGCTGGAATTGTCTGTAGGGCTAGATAACAATTACGGGGCTTTTAAAGAGCTGTTTCTGAATAGATATTGGGGTGCAGGCAGGCAAGTGAATATACGGTTAGAACTGAGTAATGGCAAGTACGATTCCCGCAAGGACCAGTCTATGGTGAATTACTTTAGGTAGTGGCAAGAAAATCTAACATGCTAGATCCACCGATGGGAGAAAGTGAATTAATAAATCTAGTAACCGCGCACTTCCCGGAAACAATACAAAACTATAAAATTATTGCAAAGCCAGTTACGATAGCAGCCATGATAGATTTGTTGATCACTTTGGAGAGGAAGAGAAATCAAGATGGCGTGATTAAGGATAGGAATTTCACACAGAAAGAAAGAAGGCCTACAAATTTTTTCGGGCAGGGGGCATATCCAGGGAATGACAGGAATTTTGATGTGAGGGATAGATAACATGGGCCTGTTCCGAAAAACAATTACGATAACAGAAGGAGAAATAACTTTGAAAACAATTATAGGGGAAGAGGTGAAAACTACCAAAGAGAACGGAACGCACAAGTAAATTATGTCCACGCTCACAGATACAATGATGATAGAAGGGAAAGGTATCCTAGAAACAGATGCTATTCTGGAGATAATTATAGCAATAACTATGAAAATAGATATAGACCAAGTTTCCCAAGACAGAATGCGAGAATTAGAAGTGGTAAGAATTCACCAGTTCAAGAAGATAGGGTTGACGCGATAAACACTACTAGACAAATAATGGGAAACAATTACCGTCATGAAACGAAACCGGGACATTCGCATAACGATATTGGGACAGGAGCAATAAGCAAAGTGTCGGAAAACTCCAAACCCAATCAACTTCGCCTTCAGTGAAGATTGGGAATAATTCCTATAATGGGAAGTACACCTAAAGTAGGAATAATGGAAGGCAACTAATGATAGAGAAACATCAGCAAGGGAGAGATAGGCCAGGTGAAAGCGAAATTTTAAGTGATCCACCAAGGATAAATATTGGCATTAATGGTAAACAATTTCATGCAATGTTAGATACCGGCGCTAACACGACCGTTTGTTCACAGAACTTTTACGAAGAATTAATAAACAGTGGTTTAAAATTAATGTCTTTACCAGTACATGGGATATAATGTTCAGTAGCAGCGGGTAAAAGAAAAGAAAGAGTAAGGTTTCAGGCTGTGATGAATATTGAAATCGGAAAGAAAATCATTGAGATGTTATTTTTAGTAGTACCTAGGCTTGTAACAGACATAATAATAGGTTGTGATAGCCTATACGCCTGGAACTCCATCATAGATTTTGAAAATAAAATTTTGAAACTCGAAACAGGACAAGACACCATAGTCGTACCATTGTTGGAGGACAGTAGTTCAGGAATAATTGCCAGGGATCCGGTAGAGGAAGAAATATAAAGGGGAAACATTGTTTGTGGAAGTTTTAAACATTGGAGCTATGAAATTAGCGGAAGTAAGGTTAGAGAATTGCCATGAAATTAATGAGGAAAATATAGTATACGGAGAAAATGAGAAATTTTGTATTAATAACGGCGAAGAGAGACCCCAAGAAAATCCCAGATTAGTTTTGAACGATAAGAATGTAACTAAGTACGATAGGGTGAATGACTGTGTCGAAATAGAAAAATTGTTGAAATATAAGGTGGATCAAGCTAGTAGACTGAATGAGAAACAAAAGATGGAATTATGGGAAATTTTAATGGATAACAAGGAAGTATTTTCAGAAAAGCCGGGAAGGTGCATAAATTACACCCATTCGTTTGAAATGACTGATAATGCTACTGCACAACGTAGTAAGATCTTCAGGGAGACCTTAAAGAATCAGAATATAAAACTCTGTCATTGTTCCTCTTATTTTCCATCTAGGAATCCAACAGAACGCATATTGAAGGACATTGGAATCCATTTTCGAGTACTGACTCATAGTGATCACAAAAATTGGGTAAAGTATTGTAATGTAATAGAAAAGATAATAAATAACACCATCAATACGACGACAGGATTCGCACCAATACAGTTAATGCACCTGAACCTATCTTTAAAGGGATACCCCAAACGATTAAAGGAAACCAACCGCCATTATCCAAAGAACAAAGGAATAAAATTGTTTTTGACAGGTTAAAAGAAAAGGCAGAAAAAAGGAAATCTAAAGCGAAAGCATAAATGAGAACCGAGAATAAGAGACCTTGTGCTTGCCAGGGACCACAAATTATCCAGTGCATTAAAAGGGAGAAATCATAGGTTAGAGCTCTTATATAAAGGCTCGGTAATTATTACTGCTAAATTTGGGGAACATACTTTTATGTTAGTACATATAAAAACTAATAAATCTATTGGTAAATGGCACAAATAACTTATGAGACCCTATCGCAAATCATTGAATGTTCCTGATAAAATGCAAACGATTTGAATTCTCTGAGAAACGTTAGCGCATGAATATAGAAATATCATTAGGATATGAAAATTGTAAAATAAATATAAGAGAAAGAGTGAAGTGAAAGTGGTCAGTGCACAATGTGAATGTGAGGTGAGAAAGGAGAATAATATTCTCCAAGAAAGAAAGAAAGAAAGAAAGAAATAAAGAAAAAAAATATACTCCAATCAGAATAGCAGAAAAAAAATATATAATAATTGTCTAATTTGAATACTATACGTTATTGAGTGTAAATTTTGTATAATAATGGTTTGAATTTGAATGATGATGTTAGTCAATGTAAATTTTGTATAATAATGGTTAAAGTGAATCATGTGAAGGGTAAGTCATATGTATGACCAACATATTTGTAGAAGAAACATAATTGTAAACAGTTTAAAGAAACTTATATGTTGATTAATTGTAAAAGAATCATGTAACCAATTCAAGGTTTACCGATCAATCGCGAACTTGCTGATAGGGAATTGTTTCGGGCAAGACATACACATTGTCATATTATTGTATATGGGGGCATTTGAAGCCGAAATTATAAAGTCAGTAATTATCATAATAATCTGGGAAGGATAGCGAAATAAAATAAATAATAAAATATTTAAAATCAGTACATGTATTAAAAGGAGAAGCATTGGGAAAATTGTTAACTGTTAAAAGCGACAGAAAGACCAGACAGGCACAGTTTAGCTAATTAGAGACCAGCCCCAGGTATAAAGGGTAAAATAGCTGAAGCCAGTTTCTCTTGGAATTAATGGGTACAGTTGCACTGGCCGGGATGTGAAGGTCACTAGAAGCTTCATGATGCTCATTTTTGGTGCGAAATGTTTAAGGGGAGAGAGGGGGAGTTAGGAGGTTTTTCTTTGTATCGCGCGTGTGGTGAGAAGTTTCTTGCTAGAGCACTCTGGGAGTGCGGAACAACGGTCTTGTCGAGGTCCGAAGACTGGGTGCGAACTTGCAAGAGGGTCGAACGATCAGATGTAATTGATAATCTTCGGTCTTGGAAAAGACACAGTAACATCGTAAGAATTTAAAAGTGATCGGCAAATCTTAAGTCTTATTTTAATGGTGAATAAAAGTGATCCAAGAAAGCGTTCGTGTTTCTATGTAAATACACTCACGCATACCCAGTGATTAAGATCTCATGCTCGAGCAGCCGTAGCAAAGTATAAAAAAAACAACTAGGAGGAGAAAAGCAGCAACCGTGAGGCAAAGGTATTGCTTCGTTGTTGGAGGACGTAGCGTGGCTGCGTCACAGAATATCAAAGAAATAATAGATATTTTCTGTAAAATGTCTCTGTTTCGTTCTTGAACAGTTTTATTTAGGTGGAAAATCATATAAAATGGACAATATTTATTGCATATACAATTACAACTCATTAAAATTTACGCTTTATGATATAATATGCATTTTTAGCTTTCATGATTTCCAAAATATTACCTGCCATAGAATTAAATTTGCCCTGAAAGAAGTGTACCTTTAAGTATATTATATTAGAATGTTGAATGTCGTCCTCCGTGGTGTAGTGGTTACCATACTAGCCCCTAGTTCCCGAGGGCGCGGCTTCAAACCCAACGGAGGACGATGGATTTTTTCGGGCGTAAACGTCTTCAGCATGGCTTCCTTCGGAAGGGAAGTGGTCCCGTAAAAGAACCTCAAACCTGATAAAGAGGCCTGTGAGCAAAATTACCGGTCTTTCACGCCCAGTATAGAATGGGAAGCTAAGGACCACAGCAGTTAAAGAGCGTCCATAAATAAAACTCAATTTAGAATGTTGAATGACTCCATTTTGGTTTCTTATGGGCTAATGGTTACCATAAGTATATTGATTTGTTTCGTAAAATAGATGACTGCTAACTTAGGCCTCTGCGTGTAACCAAATACAAATTAACGTCTTATTATATCACGTAAGCTATGAAGATATTAAGTATGATAAACTGAAGTAGGTAATGCAAATACAAACTTTTCTATATACAGCTCAAAGAAAAATGCCATGAAACCGTATTAGGTAGTGAAATTTATGTGACTAACAAACATTAGATTTTGTATGTGTAGTTAAGTGATTACTTTAACGTTCTCTTTCGTAAACTTTCTCTATGTACAAGCCTAAAGCTCATTTTTACTTTCTCTACTACGTACAGTAAGTAGGGGAAGTGTTGTATTCCACCCAAAAATTCGATACCGAGATTTCACCGGATATATATGTTTTGAGACCCCCTGAATCCAAATAAAGCATTTTTGGAAACATGTCAGTGTGTGTGTCTGTAAACAGCATCACTCGATAACGAAGGGTCGGATAAACACCAAACTTAGTATTTAGGTTCTATATCTCCCAAAGATGCCATACAAAGGTTTTCAAGAAAATCCCCCCACACCAAATTACCCTTTAAATGGAACATTTTTCGAAATTTTTTATTTTCTAAAAAATGGCTCTAACGAATTTCATTAAAATACCATGTATTAAATATATTTACTGATAAATAAAATGTATATCTTGAATCTTCAGAAAATGGCCTATACTGTCCTCTTTAATCAAAAAAGTTTTGTATAATCTTGTATAACTTCTAAACATTAAGCGATAGACGAAAACATACTGCACAAAAAGAGTAGATCTCTTTAAAGCACACAATTTATTTAAAATAAGTTGTTGTTGCATAAGCCATTTCTGAGGTGTACATTATTAAATGTTCGAATTGTTCATTTTTTGGTCATTCTCTCAAAGTCCTTTCAACATTCAGTTGTTTTTCGCGGTTGCATGTAAACAGCATGGAATTGTAAAGCTAGCGCATAGTCTCCAGTAGGTTACATTTGACTATCGCTGTTCCCTTTATACCTATAATACCTTTGTGTAATATAGCGATTTCTGTAAATGTTTATTTGGTAAAATGTAGTAGATAGAAAAATAATCTTGAATAAGAATGATTTGTATACCCACCAATAAAGATAGAGGGTAGAGAAAGTTATGTGAATGTATCACATAAGATTTTTCATTTTGTGTAGTTATGATTCATATATTGGCACCTGTTGTTCATATGATGCTGGTCTGTAACCTAGGATGTTTATTTTGAGTGTTCATTTCTAAAAATATCTGTAGTTTGCAATTCCAGACGCCCTAGGGCCTAGGCGTTTAGAACTTGCAGAGGAAGTGTTGCAATGCACTAGATATTTCTCGCATGATTCATGAGAAGATGACGTTGAAGAGTAGACGCCCAGATGACGCCAATCGTCTCATCACCTGATAACGTTATGGACAGAAAATTTCAGAGTGCAATTTCATTCTCCAAATTTCTTACCGCATACATTCTTACTTTCTTTACTACGTAGGAGAGGTATTGTATTCCACCCAAAAATTCGATACCGAGATTTCACCGGAAATATAAGCTTTGAGACCCCCTGAATCCAAAAAAAAAACATTTTTGGAAACACGTCCGCGCGTGTGTGTGTATGTGTGTGTGTGTGTGTGTGTGTGTGTGTGTGTGTGTGTCGGTGTGTGTGTCTGACCTTGTGTGTGTCTATCTGTATGTCTGTGAATAGCATAACTCAGAAACGAACAGTCGGATAAACACCAAAATTGGTATTTAGATTCAGTATCTTCCAAGGATGCGACACGAAGGTTTTGAAGAAAATCCCCCCACCCCAGATTACCCTTTACATGGAACTTCTTTCGAAAATTTTAATTTTCTCAAAAATGGCTCTAACGATTTTGATTAAAATATCATATATTTAAGATATTTTCATGACAAATAAAATATATATCTTGAATTTTCTGGGAAGGTCTCCAGAAGTATTCTTCATTGTGAACGACTTTTGCATAACTGGTAAACGATAAGAGATAGCCAAAATTTTACTACACAAAAATGTAGATTACGTTAAAATACACAATTTATGTTATATACATTTCTTTTTGAGTGAACCATTTTTGAGATTGCTTGTTATTCCCTTAAATTTTCCAATACTTATTACTTTTTCTCAAATTTGGTATTAATTTTTTTTGTCCTGGTAATGCAAATAGAATGGAATACTCCAAATATCAACCAGCTCTTAAAATATTTGACTATCGATTAAAGTCTACCAATTCCCCTTGCATCTAAAAGAAAATTAGCAATAAGATTAACATCTCGATTAACACGAAGCATATGGAGAATAAGCGTTTGTAAAAATAGTTTGTACAAGAGTAGAGAAAGTCATGTGAGTTCAACACATCAGATTTTTAACTGATAGAACTCGAGTGTTTAATGCTTTTAGATTTTAATGCGAATACCTTGCTCATACACCAACCGTTGAGACTATATTGACCAAGCCAGTGGCTTCGATTTCTACTAATCATGATATTTGTTGCTGCAAAATTGTCGATATGAAATGATTACACCCGGATTCTCTGATGTGTTACACTCACATGACTTTCTCTACTCTTGTACAAACTATTTCTACAAACGCGTATTCTCCATATGCTTCACGTTAATCGAGATGTTAACCTTATTGCTAATTTTCTTGTAGATGCAAGGGGAATTGGTAGGCTTTAAGCGATTGTCAAATATTTTAAGAGCTGGTTGCTATGTGGAGTATTCCATTCTCTTTGCATTACCAGAACAACTAAAAAAATGAATAATGAATTCCCATTTGAGAAAAAGTATTGGAAAATTTAAGGGAATAACAAGCAATATCTCGAAAATGGTTCACTCAACAAATAAAATCTATATGACATAAATTGTGTATTTTAACGCGATCTACATTTCGTGTGAGTAAAGTTTTGTCTATCTCTTATGGTTTACCGGCTTTGCAAAAGTCATTCACAATGAAGAATACTTTTGGAGACATTCCCAGAAATTCAAGATATACATTTTATTTGTCATGAAAGTATCTTAAATATATGATAGTTAATCAAAATTGTTAGAGCCATTTTTGAGAAAATAAAAATTTTCGAAAAATGTTCCATATAAAGGGTAATCTGGGGTGAGTAGAATGTCTCGAAAACCTTCGTGTCGCATCTCTGGAAGATACTGAACCTAAATACCAAGTTTGGTGTTTATCCGACTGTTCGTTTCTGAGTTATGCTGTTCACAGACACACAGACGGAAATGTTTCCAAAAATGGAATTTTTGGGTGGAATACAATACTTTCCCTATTTACTATACGTAGTAGAGAAAGTAATAATCTTCTAAGCTGTGAATCATGAATATCGGCTGAGTAGTTTCTGGTATTGTTGGAGACAATTTTTTCTCTTTATGTACTTTTATAACATTAGAAAATTGCGAAGAACTTGATAACACGTAATGGAAGAAAGCAAAACGTTCTTACATAACGGTTATTACAGGGTTTTGGCATCCAGAAACTTCGATACCTAATTAGAATCAAATTTACGCAGATATTTAATGCTAAATCCTGTAAACTTCCACAGTATATGAATAACAACAAATCCATGCAAAAATCATGTTATTACACAAACTTTATAACACCCTTTTGGTATTCTATTAATTGATATAGTGCTCTTACAGTAACTATCAAAATTACGCATTTTGTAATAGTACCTACTACAGATTAATTTGCTGTGTGTTTGGCTTCTATTTGGCTTAGCGTCGTCAAGGAAAGTGCGTCATCTGATTTTCAATGCAAACTTCTATTTTCTGTGTACGATTTTCAAGTTTTCGTCTGACCTTAAGCCACAATCGAGGGTACTCCACACCACCACCACCACATCTATGCGAGAAGAGTCATAAGGGCCTAACTGGGGCTATTGGTAATTCAGAGCGGCGGGAAGGATCCTGTTTGGGTGTCTGTAATAGATTCACCTGTCCTCTCGCCGGTATAACAAGTTAATCTCTATGGTTTTTGTCTCTGACGTGATCTGAATCTTAATGAGAAGTTATGAATCAAACAAACCCACACTGCGCTTTGTATAACAACAGACTCGCTCCAGCAACTGTTTCATTAGGTCACGAGAAGAAACCAGAAGTCCACGGAGCGGTTCAGCCTGTATTCTATCAACCAACTTTACGTGTGCATTCCTAACAGAACTTTTGTTACTTTCTTTTGCTTCACAGAAATTTACACCACTTTGATATTGCCAATCTTCTTTAAAGATACTCATAGGCGAAATATAACCAAAATACTGCAAAAATTCAAATTTTTATTTGTACATAATTATGTATGAACCTTCTAGTTTCAATCTTTATCCGGCCCTCGTAGCCGTGGTTGCTGGAGTGTATAGCTCCGGCGCTCCGACAAGCTGAGGGTTACGGGTTCGAGTCCCGGCATGGGTGAATTTCATTCAGAATTTCAAACTATTTTTCTGCTGGTTTTCTATATTTTTTTGAGTTTACAAACGTTAAACACGATGCAAATTTTGCTTAGTTTCTTTCGCGATTTTAAGAGGAGTGCTAAAAGGGAAGAGTTATGACGTAAAAGAAATTGTGATGAGTTACATTCACACGTCTCTTTCTATTCACTACTCTATCTATCTACTTCACTTATATCTCTACTAGAAACCGTTCTTAGAAACCGTTCTGCTGGCTTTGAAATTCCCTAATCTTTGCATGGCGTCACGAAAAACAAAAATGTGTTGACCTAACACTTTAAAAAGTTCTTTAACCTGCTCTCGTGGGTACTCTAAGGAACACAGCATCCATCTGTCAGTCTTCCGATGTATGATTGAAACTATAATTACTATAAATATGCATTTCTAAAAATTTTCTCTCACTTTTTATTTTCCTTCTTTCTTTCTTTCTTGAAACATTAGGGGTTCAAGATTACTTACAGTTATGTTCTTGAATTATTGCAGTAACGCATTATTCTTGAGTATGAAAATGTCTCAAATCATTGTAAATCACATTCTTTTAAAAATAACATTAGTTTATTTCATAAATTAAAGCACACAGATATACAAGATGGTTCAATGACACTTTACCACTTGTAGTAAACATTAATTATATTTGTCATTTAAATATCAAGGATATGAGATGAATGTCAATACAGTGCTATTTAATGCAACAGAGGAAGGCATTAAATTTGTTGAAAAACCTTGTTTCATACGTAGTCTCTGATATCTACGATGAAAACCTGCTAGCCCAGGATGCACGTCGCTGAACGATTTTTGCAACATTTCAGCAGGAATGGCATTCATTTATTTGTGAATTTTGTCTTTATAGTCCGCGAGAGAACATCCAAAATATATCTAACAATTTGTTGTCACACCAAAAGCAATTTCCATGACAACTGTGCGTCGACTCTTTGGGCACCAAATCATCTCCAAAAATATAATCATTGCATGGACTCCAAGATCCCATATTTCTCTGTCTATAGCACTTTCACTGGGAATATTCGAAGACAATGTTTATTTAAATCGTCCACAAACTCTTGTGTAACTTAAAGTCAATATTCAAAGAGAAATTAATGTTATTCCACTAGAAATGTTACAAATGCCGTTTGAAGATATGCACTGCAGAATAGTAGAGGTTACCTGTCTGGGCAGAAATGAATCATTTACAGAAAATCTTAAGCTTCGAGAAATGGCATTAATCCTATATACGTATTTGTTAATTTAATAAATTAACAAATAGTCAGACAATATAACCACTAAAGAAAAAAATTTACGAAGAAATATTTTAAACCTAATTAAAGGTGTTAAAATATTGTGGCATATTAATTTTATTGTCATTACCAGACGCACTGTTGTGTTGTATTGTTGCTACCAGACGTAGCATTATTGGGTCTCCTTTGTTATATTTCGGGTTGACGGTGCCAAAGGGAAAGATCTGTTTGAAATTATCTGGTATGACGTCAGCCTTGTCTGGCTCTGGCTAGACACGGTTGGTGGGGGCAAGTTAGTGTCACTCGAGAGTAAGTGGTCGTTGGAACCAGTCGTGTGTGGCCATCTACGGTCTGTGGCATCTCCCTTCATCCTGTTTCCTGTGTTAACTATGTAGAGAAGCCAAACTTTTTGTGAATAAATCCCAGGTAATATGTGTTATGTAATCTTTCAATGTAATATAAAACCCACGCCTTCCTCTTATTTTTACACACCAAGGTCCCGGCCTTTTTTTTTTTTTTTTTGCCAGCGAGTTGTGTCCCCATGTGCGTGCTGGGGTGACCTAAATTAATCATTTTCTGGTAACCTTTTTTGGCTTTCACCCCAACATGTAATAACATACTTTTAAAATATCAACAGAAAAAACAAAAATAAAATAAAAAGGCGTGATAGGAAACAAAATAATTCAATAAATAAGTACTTTCAGCTACATGAACTGCGATGTTCCATTCTACTGCGATAGGTAAACATATGAACAAAACAGCCAAATTTGCGGAACGATTAAGATAACATTAAACAAAAAGATAACAAGGAAACCCAACTGAAATGTTAAAAAAAACGCCATCTGTTCCATGGATCAAAGGCCTGGATAACAGGAAAGAAAGCTCAGGTAGAGTAGTGGTGACAGAAATGAAATTTGTTAAGCCTCTAAACTAGAGGATAGATTAGTTATCGATGAACTTAAAATATTCAATACAGTGGACATTCATATAATCTGAATTGGAAGGCACACTTAAATAATGGGACAAGGTAGGTATCCGACGCTAGTACCGAGCGAGATGGCGCCGTGGTAACGTGTGTCACTTGCAGTCTCCGCGGGATTCGAACGCACACTCTAACATATGATTTTTTCCTGGTTTCCCCGGGTCACATCCGAATGCTGGGTTGGTTCATCTTCTACCACGACTTTCCTGTCCTCTTTTCCTGTACCCATCATCTTCCTCGTCATCTGATTCAGGGTTGTAGGACCAGGCGACGGCGTTGGGCGGATTGCGGCTGGGCGGTGGCTATGCACTTTGTAGAGGTTTCTTACCTGGCGTCATTGCGGAATTAGTTATCACACGCCTTCGAATACTCTCAGGCAGGCACCCCTTCGGCGGACTCCTGCGAACACTAGGGGTTAGGGATTTGTGAATGGACCTGGGTGGCGTCGAATGCACTCGATCTGGAAGCTTTGGGAACCCCGTCCATACTTCCGTCGTCGTCATCCGATCTGACCACCCTTCGGGTCTTTCGCCTCATTCCTCCCTCCCAGGGGTCACGGTAGAAGGGCCCTTTTATGGCCTACTTTCGATGCTCTGCCCGGTTTCGGGGGCCTTCCATTCGTATGTACCTTTACCCTAAGCTAGTTTTACAGAAGTATACACCAGATGAAAATAAACCTTGTAGGTAAGAAGCTGAGGTCAAAACAGATTCTTAGAAGCTATTACCATTAACGTACACGATGATGACGTGAATAATGTCATTAACATTTAATGCTCAATCGTAAACATTTAATTTCACTGAGCCATCCTATGTATTGTTTGCAACAAAGGAAAAATCAACTAGGTTGTTAATTGCCTTGTAATTTATTTACAGTAATAAATTGTATGTGTATGCATTAGGATATACTCTATTAGTTAATTTGAGAAACACTGTACGAGTACACATTTATTTCTCTTGTTATCCTCCCACTTAATGCACAAATATACAGCTAAACTGTATTCACTCTTAGGTTGATCCGCGTCAAAACAAACCCCAGGTGACCAGTGCACCGCTGTAATGTATCCTTCCGCCATTCGCACTAGAAATACTGTCACACTTTCAGACCAAGTGCGGTGACTAGCATAATCTGTTTAGGGTTAAAGAGATAAGACTGATAGTTATAACAAAATAAACGTTTGCACATATAATAATAGTTAATTCTAAAATAAATGAGCGAAAAATACATTAACAGGTATGCGATAACTTAATTTATTCGCTCTCTGGAAGACTGATAGTTATAACAAAATAAACGTTTGCACATATAATAATAGTTAATTCTAAAATAAATGAGCGAAAAATACATTAACAGGTATGCGATAACTTAATTTATTCGCTCTCTGGAAGCGGCACTTTATTAACTGTTGGCGGCTCATTTTAAAAAAGAAATTGTGTACTGTTACGCGAATTGCATTCTTCTCAAGATCACTACATTCTTGCATCGCGTATTTCTTTTTTTCCGGATGTAACCACTTTTCTCGTTTCAGATTTTTCTGCACAAGCACTGTTTATACACCGGTGAACTCAGAAGTTAATTTCACCATTTCTTTCGCGGAAAGTGTTGGATATTTCTCACATAACTTATAATAAAGATTCAACACTATTGTTTTTTCACCACTAGTCGATGGTTTGCCAGGCTAAAGCTTTAGTAATTCGACGAAAACACAAAAGCGAATTCACTGCCCTCCATGATACTGAATACAACTGCTGGTTTCTGGCTGTAAACAATATTCTGCGCCTACCCGGATGTCAGGTGACTCATACAAATTGCATCATGGGACTTGTAGCTCTGTTTTACTGTATAAATCAGCGTTAAATAAAACCTTAGGTATTTGTATAGAATATTATACTATTTAAGGATAAATTGATTCTAAAATTCAGAGATTAGCATGATGTTACTTTTCTGGGCGCATTGCTACCATGTTGCAACACGGTGCACTGACCACGTGGGTTTGTTTTGTCGCGGATCAACCTTAGAGTGAATATAGTGTATATTACGATAATTTTGCTGCTGAAATTAACTTAAAATAAACACAGCAAATTTTCTTGAATACTTTATTACACTGCTACTGCGTGTCATTCTTTGACTTGGGTTTCCGTTTCTCACAGCTGGCCCATTCAATGAGGTAGCTAATGCAGTACCATACTTCTAGAACAACTTGTCTTAAGAAAATAAATGTCGCTTCCCTATTCAAGAAACACGCCCTCCCCCATTGGAAAAGCGCTGAAACTACTTAAGTGCTATCCTCATGATAATAGGATAAAAACCCCTACTTAGACATTACCATTATAATTTCCTGAAACGCTTGTCATTCTTCTTTGTAAGACGATACTTTGCTATTGCGCCATATGCTTGCGAAACCAGTCAATTTCACTGCAAGTTCCGACTTCTTTAGGAGTGATTCATTCGCGCTGATCTAAAACCCGGATAGGAATTGCAATTTCACAGTCTGTACCTACACATAACCCTGAAGTAATGTATTGTACAGACCGGAGGATCCGGTTTCGATTCTCGTCAACTGAAGCACTACGGTTCACTTGCTCATAACATATGACTCACTGAGAAAGTAATACAAACGGAGACTGGGAATCTGTGACACGGTTCATAATGATGTCAGTGAACAAATTCTAAATACGTCCAGCGTATGGGTAGAAAATCTGGAACCGGAGAGGTAAAATTAGAATTTATTATATTTTGCCCTCAGGTTTCATCCTTAAGCTAAATACGACCCATATATACGAGTATTAGAATGACCTAAGGCCTACTTAGTAATGGAAATATACCTAATTATTAATAAACAAATACAGCGTTTTTAATGTTGAAATAATTACCAATAATAGCATTCATGACGTTTCCTAAGACTATTTCGTGAAATTCTATAAACAAAATAAACACTTACTCTGTATTATTACTTAATGTACTAGCAAAACCTGCAGCTGTACTCGCAGTATTATTTTAAATGCAAAGATTCTGCTTTCCCTTCATCTCTGCTCTGTCTCCCCTTCCGCCTATATACCAAACTGTTTCTTCCTCTCCACTCCCTCCAACATTCCCTCTTTTCCCGCAATACCTTCATTCCCCTCTCACCGGTACTGAAACTGATGTTATCGAGTTTTTAATCAAGATTAACAGTAAGCAAATGTCTACTTATGTTTGCAATGCGATCGGAATTACACCATTTCTCATGTTAACCGGTTTACTTATACAAATAATGGTCACCAAAAGCTGGTTCTCAAATATTTATCCTATCGAAAAGCTGTATATATATAAAAAATCTGATGTGTTACACTCACACGACTTTCTCTACTCTTGTACAAACTATTTTTACAAACGCTTATTCTACATCTACTTCATGAAACGAGATAAACATTTGCAGACTCTATCTTATTGCTAACTTTCTTGTAGATGTAAGGGGAATATATATTTACAAGGACAATTTAGAAATACAGTAGCCTTTAAGCACATACATACCTCTTAATAACTGGTTGCTAGGTGCAGCACTATTCCCTTTGCCACAGATTAACACTCTTTGCACATCCAAGACAAAAAAATGAATAACGAATTCCCATTTGAGAAAATTATTGAAAAATTTAAGGGAATAACAAGCAATATCTCGAAAATGGTTCACTCAGCAACAAAAATGTATATGACATAAATTGTGTATTTTAACGCGATCTACATTGTTTATGTAGTAAAATTTTGTCTATCTCTTATGGTTTGCCAGTTATGCAAAAGTCGTTCACAATGGAGAATACTTTTGGAGACATTCCCAGAAAATTCAAGATATACATTTTATTTGTCATGAAAATATCTTAAAGCTATGATACTTTAATCAAAATCGTTAGAGCCATTTTTGAGAAAATTAAACTTATCGAAAAATCTTCCATGTAAAGGGTAACCTGGGGTGGGGGATTTTCTTGAAAACCTGCGTGTCGCATCTCTGGAAGATACTGAACCTAAATACCAAGTTTGGTGTTTATCCGACTGTTCGTTTCTGAGTTATGCTGTTCACAGACAGACACACACACACATACACACACACACACACACGCACACACAGACACACAGACAGACACACAGACACACACACGGACATGTTTCCAAAAATGCTTTTTTTGGATTCAGGGTGTCTCAAAACATGTATTTCCGGTGAAATCTCGGTATCGAATTTTTGGGTGGAATACAATATTTCCCCTACTTACTGTACGTAGTAGAGAAAGTAAAACCTTAGTGGTAACAAGCTTAAAACTTATGCCATGCAACATTTAAAAATTAATAATAGGTGAGGTATTTTGATTTTGCATTTATTGTAATCTTCCACCTCTCCCCCTCCTTCTTTCGCTATCTGTCTCTCTCTGTCTAACAAATCTTTTAACAACTCAGTTTTTTAGCTTCAAGGTAACCCATCATACACGAAAGTATCAATTATTCGTACATTTATGAAAATTACCAGGGATTATTTACATCAGTTTTATTAAAGGTGTAAGTTTATTCTCGGGAATGAATTTCATTTTAATTTGCATATTCACTAGAAAAAATGGGATGTGTCACATTCACATAACTTTATATAGCCATTATTGTTTTATGCAGCTTCTACGAACCATTATTAAAAAGCTTATTTTTATATTTTCTGTGTAGCAGTTTTCGACCATCGTTTAACATTTGCGATTACAAAATTCCTTCCGAATGAAGAGGAATTGAACAGTCTATTCCCAGAAGATTCAAATATAAATTTCATTTGTCATGTAAACATCTTTAAAGTATGGTACTGTAAATAAAATTGTTAGTAATTTTTGAGAACATCAAGAGTTACAAAATAATTTCCGTGTAAAGGTGTAGTTTGGGGTTCGGATTTTTTCGAAATTCTTTGTGTCGTCGCATCTTTGAAAGATACTGAACTTAAATATCAACTTCGGTGTTTATCGAACTTTTGGTTTTTTAGTTATCTATGCTAAACACCACACACACACATACATATACACAAAAATCTTTTAATTACCTTTTTAGTTTCAGTATCCTCAAAAAACATATTTTCTGTGAAATCTGGCTATCGGAATTTTGGGCGAACACAATACTTCTTCAACTTGCAGTAAGTATGATAGAGAAAGCAAAACTTGCAATCTCTCTATGATTCAATGGCTAATTTTTTATTTGCGTAGTAATCAACGAGATATGGATCTCGGGCAGGTAACTTGCCTAAGAAGGCAAGGACCATCAGGGATTTCCTTATGCTGGAAAGGTAAACGTCGGATGAATTGTATTCTTTGTGACTTGGGCTCATTTCAGCACTCATTCGACATCATTCATTGTCAATATAGGGCTCAAATGTTACCTACACGTTGACATACACAGAATGATCCATAATCTTTAGTAAACACATGGTAAGTACTAGTCGACCACTATATGAATGCGCTTGGAGGAGGGTGCCACTTTTTTGTTGACAATCAAGGCTAAGGATCGGAGGGGAAGGGGGCAAGGCGATAGAGAAATGTACAGTCGCACAATGAAAACAGTACTACATTTGCGGGCCTTAGCCTCGCTAGTAAATGCAACCTGGAACTTCGGGGGCTTTCTTTACCTGACTGTCCTTCCTATATGCCGTCCACTTGTTCCGTTGCTTTCCACCACACCCATTCATATCGTAGCCTACTTGTATATTCTAGTGTAGTGTACTATTTATGTTATAATGTCGAAAGAAGGCTGCGATTTGTAGCGCTTGATGTTTGTGCAGGGTGTTCTGGAGATTAGGAACATCACAAAGCTGTGTATTTCACAGCATTTCAACAGCATACCTGACTCAAAAGCGAAGACACAGTAATATCAACTTGCATACTCAGTCAGACACCAATAACGATGAAAGGCATATATTAAATGTAATAATAATAATAATAATAATAATAATAAAAATAATAATAATAATAGTACACGTAAAATAAAAATGCCTTCAATCCAAAGAGCTCTTTACACGTAGCATTTTCCCTTTATTTTCCTCCTTTAAAAGGGTTCTCTGTGATTTAATGCCATGTTTGAGGCAGGTATTGGTGGAAAAGTAAGTGTTTATGTTAAAGTTTCTGTAAATCTTCATTTATTTTACTTTCTCTGCCACATTTTATTTGTTTCCCTTCAGCCCAAGTCTTGTACATTCGAATCGCTCTAACCTCTTATTTGTGTATATATTTTATCATGTTTTTCAGGAAAGTGCATGGTAAACTGAGATTCTAAATTAATAATTTGTAGAGTAGGAATGGAAATATGGTATAAAGTATAAATTATAGAGAAAGCTGTGTGATTTCTACATATTAGTCGTTTTCTTTTCTAACACTGTAGACTGCTAACTAACCATTTAAAGGTAACATTTTACAGAGAATGTGCAGGTACACGGTGAATCTGCGTCTCTGTAGTACGACCCCAGATTGTATCCCAGAGAGACCGGTCCAGCATCAGGATGGGCGATTGTTAAGATAATGAGAGCCGAAGGGAAGCTGTGAAGCCTGGAGGCAGAAATTCAAACCGGCTTCAGTTCATCTGCTCGTCATTTGAGTGAGTCCCAGGAAACAGCTTTTACGTTAACAATGTTCGCGGGATATTTAGGTCTGTTTTTGCTAGCAAAACCAAGCTAGCGATACCTCCTTCTTACAAAGGTAAGTAATTTCAGGAGAGAAATGAAATTAGTGAACTAATTTTCAATATTCAATAGCTATTAATCTCAGTCCCCATATCGGCATCGGGTGGAATTCAAAACTCATCTCTATATGTACTGGCATTGAAACTTGTTCACTTGTTACTCAATCGTTGCTTGTTTCTAGAGCGTCAAGTTTTCTCTGTCAGATCATGGGTTCTTTAAATTTCCTGGGAGACACTAACACTATGGTAATTTGTGACAAAAATAATTATTGAATGCAACTGGGCCATACTGTGCTTAAGCACTTACTAGTACATTTCGCTACTGTTATTAAAGATTTACAGAGAGAAGCCCCAGCTCCTTACGCTTTCTGATACTGGACTATTTCAACAATGCTCTGATTTGTGTTGATGAATCCTCACACTATCTGTGTGTCAGAAAACTGGAAAAATGCTTCCTATATTTGGACATTTGCAACGTAAGCTTGTATCATTACTTTCTATAGTAAGCAGAAAAGGTATTGCATTCCACTTAAAAATTCAATACCCTTAAATCCATAAAAAGTATTTTTAGAAAACAGTCCATGTGTGTGTCTGTGAACAGCATAACTCAAAAACGAAAAGCCGGATAAACACCAAACTTGGTATTTAAGTTCAGTAAATGTTTATTTTGTATTTTCTGGGAGCCTGTGGAGTCCTCTTTAATCGGAAGGAATTGTGTAGATCTCTTTAAAACACATAATTTATTTCAAATAGATTTTTCTGTAACAACGCCATTTCCGAGTTATCCGATTTTATTACTTCGATTTGTTCAATACTTGTCATTCTTTAAAGTCCCATCGAATTTCAGTCGTTTCTCGCGATTGCATGGAAACAGTATGGAATTTTAAGGCCAGTATATGGCGTCCAGTTCTTAAACACTTGCTGTTTTCTTTGTATCCTAACGAAATGTGCAATGTAGCTATTTCTGCAAAGGTTTATTTGGATTAAAATGAAGCAGAAAGAAAACTAGACTTTCATAAGAATAAATGATAGATGGTAGAGAAAGTCATGTGAATGTAACACATCAGTTTTTTTCAGGGCACCTAATTTAGCAAATGTTAATTTATCTGTTTGTGGCTTTGAAGGCTTCCTAAGGCTTCAGATAAGCTTCAAAGGTCCACAAACAGGAACCTCTGCAGCCAGTCCTTATTTTTGGGTTCAGTTTATGCTTATGTGATTATACTCTCAACTCCAGGAAAACACGCCCATTTGCGCGAATCGTCACAGTCTCCATAAACAAACTGTCCATATATCCATGACATTTGGTTTGACATTCTGAGCTACTGTACTGTTTGCTCTGTTTTTCTGTATTTTAATTTTCACTGCAGCTTGTATCCAATCAATAAGTTTTCAATACTGTTCAAAGAATATCCCCTGTATAACAACTCTCAGTTACTCGTTTTATAAAAATAAAATCTGATGTGTTACAGTCTCATGACTATCTCTACTCATGTACAAACTATTTTTACAAACGATTATTCTTCATATGCTTCATGTTAATCGAGATATGGAGATGTTACTCTTATTGCTAATTTTCTTGTAGATGCAAGGGGAATTGGTAGGCTTTAAGCGATAGTCAAATATTTTAAGAGCTGGTTGCTATGTGGTTCTCTTTGCATTACCAGGACAAAAAAAAAATGAATAACGAGTTCCCATTTGAGCAAAAGTGTAAGTATTGGAAAATATAAGGGAATAACAAGCAATATCTCGAAAATGGTTCACTCAACAAAAAAAAGTATATGACATAAATTGTGTGTTTTAACGCGATCTATATTTTTTGTGTAGTAAAATTTTGTCTATATCTTATGGTTTACGAATTATGCAAAAGTCGTTCACAAAGAATACTATTGGAGACATTCCCAGAAAATTCAAGATATAAGTTTTATTTGTCATGAAATTATCTTAAATATATGACATTTTAATCAAAATCGTTAGGGCCATTTTTGAGAAAATTAAAATTTTCGAAAAATTTTCCACGTTAAGGGTAATCTGGGGTGGGGCGATTTTCTTGAAAACCTTCGTGTCGCATCTCTGGAAGATACTGAACCTAAATACCAAGTTTGGTATTTATCCGACTGTTCGTTTCTGAGTTATGTTGTTCACAGGCACACACACACACACACGAACACACAGAAACACACACACACGGACATGTTTCCAAAAATGCTTTTTTTGTATTCAGGGGGCCTCAAAAACGTATATTTCCGGTGAAATCTCGGTATCGAATTTTTGGGTGGAATACAATACTTCCCCTACTTACTATACATAGCAGAGAAAGTAATAAATGTGAAGCTTTTCAGGAAATCAGGAGCACTGTAGCAATGCACTAAAGCAATGTAGAACACATAACTAACAAAGACAAGAAACATAAATGTGATATTACTAAAGCAGACAACAAGAAACTAGCAAGTAGGTATGCTAGAATGGGAAGCCTTGGTTCAAGATATAATCTATCGACATTCCAATCCAACTCTTTCTGGAAAGCCAGAAAGTCAACAGTGTATATTGTGAAGTACTTAATTGTGTTAACATAAATAGATAGTAAAAGCAAGTAATATTTTAAGTACTAAATGTAATTAATAATTTAATTTTTACTGTTGTTCCTAGGGTATGTTTTCTTGAAGCAATAATAGCAGATTATGATACAAGGGGTAGAAGGGTTTTATTTGGCGAGGCTTTTAGCCTTCGTTTCGCAATCCTACGAGTATACATTATTGCTTGTGGCATATACTATTTTTTAGACAGCATTAGAATTTGTAAAACATAAATAATATTATATTGATTCCTGAAAACTAACAGAGATCACGTTTAGAATGCGGTTCTTGAAACAAGAGAAAAGATCTTAAAACAGAGAAATATCAGATGATTTGATGTTTTATTGATTCTCTAGCAGTCATTTTCAGTTAAATTATTTTCAGCTTGTTTTGCTTTCCAGCAGCCAATGAAGCGATTAAATGCTATTGCTTTCTGAAATTTTACTTTCTCTACTACGTAGGGGAAGTATTGTATTCCACCCAAAAATTCGATACCGAGATTTCACCGGGAATACATGTTTTGAGAATCCAAAAAAAGCATTTTGGAAACATGTCTGTGTCTGTGAACAGTATAACTCAGAAACGAACAGTCGGATAAACACCAAACATGGTATTTAGGTTCAGTATCTTCCAGAGTTGCGACACGAAGGTTTTCAAGAAAATCTCCCACCCCAGATTACCCTTTACATGGAACATTTTTCGAAAATTTTAAATTTCTCAAAAATGGCTCTAACGATTTTGATTAAAATATCATATATTTAAGATACTTTCATGACAAATAACATGTATATCTTGAATTTTCTGGGAATGTTTCCAAAAGTATTCTTCATTGTGAACGACTTTTGCATAACTGGTAAACCATAAGAGATAGACAAAATTTTACTTGACAAAAAATGTAGGTAGCGTTAAAATACACAATTTATGTTCTATACATTTTTTGTTGTTGAGTGAACCATTTTCTATATATTGCTTGTTATTCCCTTAAAGTTTCCAATACTTATACTTTTTCTCAAATTCGTTATTCATTTTTTTCTGTCCTGGTAATACAAAGAGAATGGAATACTCCATATAGCAACCAGCTCTTAAAATATTTGACTATCGTTTAAAGCCTTGCATCCCCTTGCATCTACAAGAAAGTTAGCAATAAGATTAACATCTCGATATCTCGATTAACATGAAGCATATGGAGAATAAGAGTTTGTAAAAATAGTTTGTACCAGAGTAGAGAAAGTCATGTGAGTGTAACATATCAGATTTTTTGGTAAGCACTCCTAGTGTTATTCTTTCTGCTGCTTCTGTAATTTCACTTGGCTCTTCCATTTCAGTTTCTTCTGAATTCATAATTTCTGCCATTTAATCTTTATGTAAGTTATACTAGATAAAAGAATAACGCTTTAGATCAAAGAAAGCAGAATGCTGCCAATATAAAGTATAAGTTAACTCTTCAACGAATTGCAATAAATTGTAGCATAACAATATTTATTGTGAACAGATAATGGGAGTGCCATGAGAAATTAATCATGTAAAAAAGCATAATGAAAAGTAAAACCTAATCAAACCAAATCGAGTTATTTAAGATGTGCAAATACAAAGGTTAATTGCCATGTGATTGGTCTTGAAACCAAAGTTGATCAATGAAGCTCGTGTGCACTGTGTTAGAAGTTCTGCTTTTAGGTCATGCTATCTAAAAACTTTTGGAGTACTTTGAATATCCATATTCCTTTTTGCATATATAGCTCATAAGTTCTGTCATTTTTATAGAACACAAATCAACAAGTGCGTTTCAGTCTAAGTATGTTGGACTTGAGATGAGAAGGAACTTATGAAATAAACTAGGTTTTCTTCTTACCAGATATGAGTGCATACCCTCTGTAAGTTGTACACTATGTCTGTTCTGGGAGGTATGTTCTGCTCGTCTCCAGCAAGCGTGTATCATCTACTAAAAATAGGTATTCGAGAGGTTTTATTCTTACCAAACCGAGCGTTTACTATAAATGTGAAGCATATACTCACTTTTACCCACGTGTGTCATTTTTGTAATATGTGTTTAACCCAGCGTGGTGGGAAAGTTAATGGGAAAGTAAATAATCTACAACTCCATTGATTTTTATAATTTAAAATGCAAGCCTTTGACATTATGGGCCGATTGAATTAAATGACCTCAATGAGCCCAAAAAATTAAAAATAAACTAATTTTGTGAAATATCCGAATTCGCGGTTCCTATTTTACACTTCTTTGAGGAACTGATTAGTTTTAAAAAAGTAGTATTGTCTACTATCTTCCCGCTTTGGTTTTCATAGCCTGACATATTTTGTCCTCCGCATAAATATTTACAACATAAATACGATCGCCGTTTAATTCATAGGCAATATTTATTTTTTCAGCTTGCCAAATTTTGAAATGTTATCATCTACTTGAGAATAACAGCATTAGCTAGGTTTTCAGAAATGAAAATGTGTGGTTTTAAATTCACTGTACCTAGAGATCACCCTACTGCTATATTTTATCTACTATACTTCGCATTTCAGGCACAAAAAAATAACAACAATAACATGTTCTTCAGAATCTGAAATGAGACACTGATGCTTTGATGTCAGGTTGTTAATGAGTATAGTGCGTTTTAGTTTATTATCTTGGAAACGATTACTTTGATAGAAAGATAAGTTGCCTGGAAAAACCCAGAGGAGGCTTCAAGTTCTTGCAAAATGTCAGTGAGAAGAGAGAAAGTACATGAAGAAAATTAATTGGAAAAGGTCTTATCGTATATAATTAGAGTTCTAAATGTTGACGAAATTATATCACAAAGAGTAAAAGTGTTTGAGTGAAATTTACTACGTGTTATACTCGTCTGCACGAAAACTGTTTATTTTCTGATGTGCCAGAGAAAATAAGTTAAATCGAGTTTACATAAGAGCATAAGCAATAACATTAATGGATTTATTTGGACATATTATTTAATCAATGACGTGTGACAATTTTCCTGAACACTGTAGACTTTTGCGGAGCTATGAAACGTCCTTTAACCGGGTAAACTCGTATTGGACGATAAATGAATGAAATAGTGCTCAAATGAGATCGGGATCAATAGAGATTAGAGTTATCTGACATTAACATTTTCAGGATAAGGGAAATATCCGGAAAAAATCCTTTCTGAGTAACTCGCCCTGCGATTCACCCTGCACACTCACGCTATCCCCACATTACAGAGGTGGGCATGTAAACCTTGTTGCCATTGAAAGTTAATAACTGTTTTTAAAAAAATGTAGATCATTTATAATGTATTTATATTTGTTTATAGATATTCATAATGTAATTGTGGTTTTAAGACCTCGGATAGGTATTATGAAAGAAACTGATTTTTGCTCAAATCAAGGAGCTAAAATTCCATTTGCAAAATGACGTATTTTAGTTGTGTAAGGTTTTTTTACTGATACTATTATTTGCATGTAATGCATTTCTTTTAACTGATTTATTAAATCTGTGGTTTGCACTGTTTATGAGCGACTTACCTATTTTCCTAATGATGTGTGGTTTTAACAACAATGTCTATGAATTTATATTCTCTTTTTAAATTAATTACATTTTATAAGTTTCTATTTATTTAAATGATGTATACATTTTGTATAATTGCGTATTTTAACTATTAATTTATGTAAATAGTACCTTGTAGTTTATGCTATAAGTATTGTATTGTAAGGCATTTTATGTATATTCATTAGCCTAAATGATACATCACGAGCTATGCGATGAATAAAGAAATAAAATGAAACCGTACTACGCTCCCAATAAAAACCCACCCACTTCATTATGCTCTTTACATATTTTCCTGGAGGTTTTGCGTATTGATCTGCATAGTTTTGTCATGTTATAAAGCCTAAATCATGCTTTCACTGTGTTTTATTTTTTGGAAATGAGTAAAGATTGTATTATTTTAAAAAACATTACTAAGAAATATGATTAGTGAAACATAATCTTCAATGTTTTCGTTTCAAAGAGCTTAGAAACCTTCCTCCCAAACCCAGATAAAATAACAGCCACACAATCCCTATTATTCAACGGTTTTTATTCGCTTAAAAACAATTAAATTCTACCACTCGATTTTTTCTGTTTGTATAAAATTGAGTCTTTCTTTACATAACTTGTGATAGTGCAAATTCACAAGCGAAAAACTCTTGCTCTGAAGAATTTTTTTATTCTTTAGGAAGACGAAACGAGCTTACATTTGCATTTTTAACTGCAGGTCCAATGAAATGGTGTAAAAATGATTTTCTCTATCTCCTAAATCATTTATTTACAATTTAGAGCGCGGTACTGTTTACACGCTTTTAGCCTGTAGTCTTTGCAAGGAATGGAAATGTGTATTTTGTTCAAGAATATGTTAATTTAAAATAAACCTCTATTGCAAAACGTGTAAACATTACTTCATCTCTCCTAAAAGCCCTGCTCTATTTAGCTATAGTAATCCCAGTGCGTTTAAGTGATAAGGTGTTGAAATTCTTACTCTCGGCTAAAGCCAAAAATTATAACGTGTAAGTCAAATGAATTATCCATATTACAGTTTTATTTTGGTATCTATTCTACAAATGATTCAGTTCAAAGGTTATTCTCCAATATAATTCATGTGTAATATTCGCTAAAACATATTTCTGTATCAATTAGGTGAATTCTAGCCTTGATATTATTACATATTACTTTGCACAAGCCCGTGATAAACAAAAGAACGATCAGTTAATGTTGAAAGTGTGTTGCTTAGAATATGGAAGTATTCAAGCGAAAAATGTAAGTGAATGGGCGATAGTTAATGTCACTTGAAAAAATATATTAATATATATTCTGTATTTAGCAGGCTCTGAATTTTATTCCGTTGTGACTTTTCTGTATCGTCTATGGTCTATATAAAATTCTGCAAGAATGGAGAGGGCTTCAAGGGATTTTACAGAAAATTAAATATTTATTTTATTCGATGTGTTTTAATAAATAACTATAGTTTGAGTATTTTTTAAAGAATTTAAAACAATAAAAAGGTCACGTAAATGACTATTTGGCAAAGAAAGTTCCCTAAATATCTTGGCTGCTCGCGTTTAAAAGTTCCAGTGAAATCTCTACTGAATTTATTTGATTTCAATATTTTCTGTAACATGGGTACGCGGCAGAGAAAGCAATAACGTGTTTGAAATGTTGCTTACATTCGATACTCGTGTTACGAGATGCGGAGAGCTCGAAGCAAGCACTGGAACATCGCCGAGAAGCCGAGATTGTGGGGTGCCGGCAGCTCATTGTGCAACGTAGGGGTGTCATCCCCAGAACACGTGTGGTCAGCACCTCTCTCCACCACCACGTGTTGGACAAGATGCGCGCGCATTCTAGCACACACCTAGTTAGGGCAGTCCAGGAGGTCAGGTGACCAGTACCGCGTGTTCCTGTTGGCTCGCCGGTTCCTCGCCGACACCTCCCCCCGTCTTGTTGTTGAGCTCTTTCAATTGTGTGTCCACTACCCCGCCATTCCCCACCAAAGAGGGGCCAACAACAACAACAATGTCTTTGGGATCACCTCGACGCACCATTCCATCCTGTACGCGACTGCGGTCTTCATCCTCGACGAGAATCCGCAAGGACGTCATCGCCGCAGGGAAAACCAACAAGAAAACAAGAAAATCGCGTGTGCAATTGCAAAGGGATATAGATCTCGTTAGTCGGACGTATTCGGATCGATTCGGCACCTTTCGTAGGGGGTGGCAATTGCAATTCCCCTCCAGAATTCTTTACACCCCACCACCGTCTTTATCACTTCTTATTCTTCTTCTTCATCTCCATTCCTTCTTCACCTCCACCTCCCCCCTCCACAAATAACGAAACTGCATGACTGTATGAGTGAAATTAGATTTTTTCTTCAATGAAAGACGCTTCCACAGAGGTGTGGTGTGCTCGCAGAGTGGTCATCGTAATCGTCGTGTTGTTTTTGTTGTTGCGGTGGTTGTTTTAGTGGTGGTGGAAGTGGTGTTTGACTTTGGCACGGTAGAACCCTACATGTGACTGATGACCCGGGGCCGACAATGAAGTGGTCCAGTGCGCCTCTGGTGCTCATGACCTTCTTGATGGCCCTCGTCACCTTCGCCGAGGACGTCGCCAGCAAGAACAAGGCCGGCAGAGGACGGGGCAGCAAGTGGTGGTATGTACCTTCCACCCTTTTTTACAAATTTCGTCATGGTTACTCGACCATGCATGACAAAAGAGTGGCATGTTCACCTTTACATAAAAAAACCTCCTTTATATATTTGAAGTTGTTAAAATTAACAACAATGTCACAAATTGGAACTAGTTATGCAAAAATGAACCAAACAACATGAAGCTATTACTAAAGGTACTTCTAAAAGGGCTTAATTAATGCCCTTGAACATTGTAATTCATTTGAAACCCTAACATAGAACTTCATTGTTTATGCTCCTCTAAAAAGGCACTCACCAAACAGTATTTTCGTTCATTATATTACTATATCGAATTATATATTAAAATTTGACGAATATGTTATTAATAATTTAATAATTAAATTTCCAAGCATATTTTGTAAAGAATTTCATAGACCGTGTACTTTAAGAGGACACAATACTCTAAAAGTTAGAAAAATACAACTATATTTTTATTTAACTAATATAAACACCAATGACATTCTCTAAGGGACACTGCAGGCAATTTTAACTACTCCAGGCATGTAAACACTTCAATATTTAACTGATATTTTTGAGTCTGTGCCTGTCATTTAATGTTACAGCAGCTAATATATCTTAGACAAATCTACCTTTGATTCTTTTTTACACTAACAACATGAATAAGAAAAGTTTATGCTTTCATACTTTGCACATGGATAAATACAAAATCACGTATTTTCACACTGTCAGTAATTGGGTGTCGATAAACTCACGCCAGGAGTTATGTTGTTCTTAATTATAGCGTTTATACAGATTTTAGGATTTAAACTATAAAGTTAAGGTAACTAAAATTTTGTACACTTGTGTAATACTGCTGCTCTAATATGTCTCTTCTGAGATATAGAATTATAGAAATTGTGAATATTTGTGCTATCATTAAAACTTATAATATTTCACCGAGTATAACTCTCAGGTAAGAATACGTTAAATAAAATTTAAAAAAAAGTTATGTTTGTGTTCTGCAAATGATTTAGAAGAAAACTCCGTCAAAGTTACTCATATTTTATAAAGAATTTTAAAAAGGCTTGTTTTTCCCCCTGTATTTCCACGTTTATATTGTGTTTTAAAATCGATTTTAATTCACTTTCTGTGTAGTGAGTACCACCTTGTTTATGCATAATATTTTACACCAACTAACCTTATTCATAACAGGTTTAAGTTATAATTCAGTATGATACCATTTATGTAATTCATAGTTCAACATACTAATAACGTAAGTTTGAAGAACTGTTTACTTCATAGAATAGCGTTTATTTCTTCATGATCATGCATTTACCGAATCCAATACTTCCCCTAAGTCTCAGATCGACTTCAGTACCGCATATAAACACACCAGGTATAGACACAATACGTTTTATAAAGGATTAAAGCAAATTAGTCAGTACACCGGATAATCAATTTTAGTGTAATACCTATAGCATGTATCACTATCAAAAGTAGTGTACAACTTATGTATTTCTTTTTATTCTTTCTGCTTTTGCAATCTTTTTGCTTAACCCTATAATTGCTTTGTATGTATTGCTTGTGTATTCGATATGAATAAATCTATAGCCAGAGGGTGGCGCTGATGATTATAATAGTTTTGCGCCACTCAAACAGCTACTACTACTACTACTACTACTACTACTACTACTACTACTACTACTACTACAAGCAAATTGTAAAATTCAGTATGAAACCAGGCCTGAAAACCTGTTTGGATACGTTGAAATATTATAAACTTGGTATTTGTGCTTTATCCATTAGCTCTCTGCATTCTTTCTCGTCAAACACATTATTTTAAAAGTAAGGTTATTGGAAAATTTTTTCATAAGTTAATTTATTTAACTATTAGCTAAAATAATGAAACATGTAGTTGATTCAGCATTCTCTATACCACGACTTGAAAGAAAAGACACATAAATATGCTGAAAACTGTTTATTTCAATTTGGGACACTAATATCTGTTTATTTTGAAACAGAAACATATATTCCTGCCATTATTCTGCAAAAACTACTAGAATTTTCCGAAAGTGATTAAAAGATATGTAGATCAGATCCAACGAGCACAAACGAGATCATAAAATGTATGGTTAAGTAGCATTAAATTTATAAATTAATTTTGTGGCAGAAAAAATACAATAGCATTGCATTGGATAGATTAATGACTGTTTATATTTTAGAAAACACAAGGAACTATCACTAATTTTGTGCCAATTTCACGCAACTTTCAAATACGCCGACAAGGTAATTCTGATAATGAATATGGGTGTAAAACTTTCATCACATTTTAGATGTTTTCGTATTTAACCTCTTGAACACAACAGTTCGACATGCAACGTTAGTGAGTTTCATGCGGACAGACAGACAGACGCTCTAATACGTGCCTTGCATTAATGAATATATCTAAAAGCAATATTTAGAAACATTAATGTTGATCTTTTAAAGATATAACCATTAGCTAACCCATTTTATTCGATGCCTCTGTATGTCAAGGCAAATGTTAAATTCTTAGCCGCGAACTAACGTCACGCTGAATTTTACCAAGAAATTGATTTCAGGTGGCATTTTCCTTTGAATTAAATGGCTAATTCCAGCATGTAGTAATTTTCCCCGCACCTCGTAGTACACACGATGAGAGAGTTATTTCCAGGAACGCAAATGATTAAAGAAGCTTTTTCCCGCGGAAGCGTTACCACTGCGGTCAAGGGGCTTATCAGAATTAAACACTAACCACGTGTATCAAAGAGCGGGCACCGTGACATCCTGAGGGCACTTCGACCTTGACAATGATAGCGTTTCAGTCCTATCTAACACCGCAGTTTATCTTTGATTCCAGTTCGCATTAATGATGATAAATATTTGCCAGAATTTTTTCCCCTAAAAAGTAAATTGATAATAGCAACAAAAATGTTACAAACTTTCTAAATAAACTCACAATATACAAAAAGGACCACTTAACTTTTCAAAGCTCACTGCTTAAAATGTGGGAACAATTTAAAGTGAGAAGATTTTCGAAATAATGCTAAATTTTGTTTACAAAATCATGTTTTAAAGAAATATTTTTCTTTAGTAAGTGTTTTCCGTCTCCTAGACATAAAATCAATAGGAATGAAGAGTACTACACCAGCTATTTAAATTACTTACGTTTTTTCATTATTTCAGTATCTCACATAGTTTTAATTCAAATTACTAAAAGGTAAACAAAGAAGGAGGGAATTCCTTAAAAGTCCTCCGCTTGTATCCATAAAAGATCATTTATTTCCCAGAGATAAAATTCAGTATTTCTCCAACTTGTCGCTTAGTACTCAGAATACTTTCTAATAAATTTTATTTTTGGTTCAGGTAAGCGGAAAGTTGAATATTCCTTAAAACGACATTGCTTGTTTTGGAGCGTGTGTTCTGGAAGAAAACAATTTTAATTCATGTTTTTACTGTTTTTGTTAGAGATATACTTATAAAGTTGCCTCTAAATGTTAAGAGTATAGTCCAATCGCAAAATCGTATTGCGATATCAAATTGTATTGCACCCAAAGAATTCTAAATGGAGATTTCACCTAATGCGTGTTTCGAGCTGCCCTGAATCTCCAAAACAGCATTTTTAGATATGTTTGGGTGTGAACAGCATAACTAAAATAACGTCAGATAAATACCAAATTTACAAGGATTGACAAAATTCTTCTTATTCCAAACTACTCTTTATAGAAAAAATGTTTAATTATGTTTCGTTTTATCAAAACCAGCTGCTAACATTTTGATTAAGTTATAATTTGTTAAAACGCATATTTTGATTTGTCTGTGAATAACTTGTGAAGACCCCTTCATTCTGATTGAATTATGTTAACTATGAGTCATAAAAAGTCATTTACTTGAGAAAGAATGCTGAGCTCATTATAATTTATGTCAAAGGATTTTTCTCGTAGCTTAAGCCGTTGCGAGAGGTTTATGGATTTTGTTAAAATTATGAAGTGTTTTAAATGCCATATCAATTTTTTTGTTTCTCACCAAGCAATTCAAAAGGTATTAAAATATGGAATCCAGTATGCACATTGCGAGCTTCTTTTTAAACATTTGACTATCGTATAGCGCTCTGTATACTTCTACTATGTAGGTAAAATAAAATGTATTACAAAATCGTTTCGAAGATAATATATGGTAGATATACAAGAAGTAGAAAAACACGTGTTTCAATGAAATGAATGCGCAAACGAGGTTTCGAGACCCAAGGCTAAAGGTATCTCGTATTCAGCATAAAGAGTCCCAATATAGGTAAATATCAGCTTAGCAAAATTGCATTTGGCAACAACATTTTTAATAATTTTATTTGAATAGTCTAAAGAGATGCAGTTCATATCCTGTTTCACATAAGCTAGGTGCAAAATCGAATTTCGGAAGCATCTCATTGTATTACAGTATTCCAAATAAATGTATCTAATTCACTGTCTCATTTTATAGCTACAGAACAAAAATATATCAAATATAAACGAAGTTAAGGCCGAACGTTCTTATAAGATAGAATTTATGATACATTTTATCAAATGAATATAAGTGGATCGAACCTGCGACTATTCTAATATCATTGCCGCAGAAAAACATTACAGCAAATTGAAATACTCGAAATAAGTTTATCGGGCGCTCTTTAAATTGGAAAACAGAAGTTGACTGTTACTTTTGATGACGAACGCGCCTAAAAAACACAGTCAGAGGAAAGTTGTAGGTAGGAGGGCACCGTCTACATTCCTGAAAATTCGGTCGCTCCTTCAACATCTGCCGTACAAAGACTTTACGAGCTATTGATTTCAAGGTTTCTTGGAAAATACAAGCGTAGCACCAGGAAATTAGGGAAACAAAAATTCGCGCTTGTAAATATTATGTAGACGCTAATTAGGGTTCAGCACAGTTCTCTCTTAATTAACAGTTCTTAAATTTCACGCATTACTTTCTTTTTAAAGATGTATAATATTTTCGCAAGACTGATTATAAAATGTGATGATTTTTAAAGGGAATCGACACGTTGCATTTTACGAGTTCGGAATGTTTGTCACAAACATTATTTATAAAAGTAGTCGCATCTACAAACCATTGTTTGCACTGACAGCGTCATAGTGGATATGAGGTCGAATCCCAGCTTAAATATACAGTGCGGTCGTTTTAAGGTAAGGCCACAGACCGGCTATATGCACATGTAACAATGTTAGTACCTACTCATTATAGTGCATAATACAATTGCTCGTGAGTAGGTAATGCGGAAGCTACGGAAAAAAATCTGATGTGTTACACTCACATGACTTTCTCTGCTCTTGTACAAACTATTTATACAAACGCTTATTCTCCATCTACTTCATGTTAATCAAGATAAACATTTGCAGAGTCTATCTTATGGCTAATTTTCTTGTAGATGTAAGGGGAATATATATTTACAAGGGCAATTTGGAAATACAGTAGCCTTTAAGCACATACATATCTCTTAATAGCTGGTTGCTAGGTGCAGCACCATTCCCTTTCCCACAGATTAATACTCTTTGCATATCCAAGACAAAAAAATGAATAACGAATTCCCATTTGAGAAAATAAGTATTGAAAAATTTAAGGGAATAACAAGTAATATCTCGAAAATGGTTCACTCAACAAAAAAAATGTATATGACATAAATTGTGTATTTTAACGCGATCTACATTTTTTGTGTAGTAACATTTTGTCTATCTCTTATCGTTTACCAGTTATGCAAAAGTGTTCACAATGAAGAATACTTTTGGAGACATTTCCAGGAAAATCAAAATATACATTTTATTTGTCATAAAAATATCTTAAACATATGATATTTTAATCAAAATCGTTAGAGCCATTTTTGAGAAAATTAAAATTTTCGAAAAATGTTCCATGTAAAGGGTAATCTGTGGTTGGGGGATTTTCTTGAAAACCTTCTTGTCGCATCTCTGGAAGATACTGAACCTAAATGCCAAGTTTGGTGTTTATCCAACTGTTCGTTTCTGAGTTATGCTGTTCACAGACAGACACACAGACACACACACAGACACACACACGGACATGTTTCCAAAAATGCTTTTTTTGGATTCAGGGGGTTTCAAAACATGTATTTCCGGTGAAATCTCGGTATCGAATTTTTGGGTAGAATACAATACTTCCCCTACTTACTATACGTAGTAGAGAAAGTAAAACAGTGTAATAGTGTGCGGAGCACGTATACGCGCGATCCGTGTCCTCGCCATAAAACGACCGTACTGTATTTACTCATGTAAGTATAATCAGAACATTTTGAAGTTATGAATCAGCTATCGAATCTCAGTGTTTCAAATACTTAGGGCCGGTTTCACCAACAGATGCTAAATTTTAATAAATTGTTAAACTGATTTAACACTGAAGTTAACATAAATTCTGTTTCATCAAGCAATGTTAACTTTAGCAATCTGTTAAAGTCGGTGTTAACATCCCCATACCCCTGTGTTAAAGGGTTTAACAAATGTTAGAAATTGGAAAATGGCTGTCGCAAACCAAGCTGTTGATGCGAGTTTGCTACAGTTTGCATTTTTGAATGTCATTCCTAATAGAAGAGTATTCGTAGGTCATAAAAAGTTTGAAACCCTTAAAAAAGAGGAATTTTTAAAGCAATAGAGACTGTCCAAGGGGACATAGGCATGGTTTAATGGGAAATACGAGAGGTTAGAATACTACCAACAGAAGCATGCCTCCATCTCCAATGCTAAGTGTTAATTAGCTACTTAGATTTTATGCTACTAACGTTTTTCATTTACTTGTGATAATGGGATTTCCAAAGCTACCGTTTGTGCATTTATCCGGAAGGTTTCCAAAGCAATTGCTTCAAGCACCAAAGAGTATTTTTTCGGGTCTGCTTGATTAATTAGCGATAACCGTCTTAAACGCTAGCGTTTCTGGTGCAGCACTTTGTTAGCATAAAATTGTCGTAGTTGCTTACTGGACTTAAGAGAAACGCGTTCATTCCAATTAAATTACGTGTGGATTTTGTCCCAGGCTGCAATCTTATCCCTTAATGTGAGAACGTCAGGTTTTCGCACTTGACAATACGTCTATACTTATTAACCAGATGTTAATTAACGGGTTTCAAACGGTGAAACATTTATTTCAGTTGACATCGTGATTCTAACCTCAAACAACTGCGAATATCACATGCATTGCCATGAATGTAAATAGTTGTCGGCTACTGACACAGAGAGCGCGGCAAGACGTAGACAAAAGTGCATCGGAGTACGTTCCGAAGCAGTGTAGTTCAGCCACCGCCTTCTCGAAAGATAGCGTTCGCAGTTGTCTTTGACGTTAACAAAATGTTAGCTAACAATTTGCTGTAAAAGCTTGATGAAACGCAAAAGTTTTAACCTTATGTTAAACCTTGATCACCTAGTTAACAAACAAGTTGTTAGAGTATTTTTAACATCGGTTGGTGAACCTGCCCTTAATAATTTTAATCTCATAAACCTCTCGTAAATGACTAAAGCTATAAAACGGTGTTTTGACATAAATTATACCTAAATTATAACTAGCTCTGCATTCTTTCTCAAGTAAGTGATTTCTGTCTGTTATGGTTCAAAGTTACACACAATTCAATCAGAATGAAAGGGTCTTTACAAGTTACTCTTAGATAGGTATACATTTTAAAAAAATTATAATTTAATAAAAATCTTTAAAAGCTGGTTTTAAGAAAGTGAAAAATAAAGAAACGTCTTTGGTATAAAGGGTATGGGAATAGTTTCGGAACTAAATTTCATTAAGATTTTATTGTTCTTGGAAGTTTGGTATTTATCCGAAGTTTTTTTAATTATGCTGTTCACACTCACTGTCTAAAATTGCTGTTATGGGAGAGATTCAGGGCACCTCGAAACATGCATTCGTGAAATCACCATTTAGAGACATTATAAAAATTCTGTAAGTTAGTATGGTAATTTTTTCCAGTTTTCAATAGTCAAATACACGTTGTGAGCGAGAACCGGGCATTTCTGCCTGAATTTAATACAATTTTCAGGAGAACGGTGAACATAGGCATTGTTATTTACGGTGCACACTTGAAGATACACGTTTTTCACTGATATCGGTTAAGTATCGATTTAAATCCATTTTTTGTACATCACGATCCGAGCTATGTTTGAAACTCGATACGTATTGAAATCGATTTGAATTCCGCTTTATCTCGCTTACAAGTATCTTAAGAGGGTGGTCTGGTAAAAGCAATTTTAATCAAAAATTCAGCTTTCAACGCTAAGATACAGCAAATATTTTATGATACTGGAATAATTACTTATAACATTGATTTCTGCATCCAATTTGATTCACTGAATATTTATGCTATATGCAAGCGTTAATTTCTTGCAGTTTATCGGCTTAACGTGTACAACTTTAATTTAATACTATATGTTACAAGGTATGTTCTGGAAATTTCAGTATTTTGTTGTATTAGTAGGAAAGATTTAAAAATAATTTTCGAATTTAAAGCTTCAATGTATATACCTAAATCTATAAAAAGTGTATCTGAAGCTGAGTTAATTTTTTTGCTTTTGAAGCCTAGAAGTTTCATTGTATTTCTGAAATGAATTTACAAATATCTTTACTAATCACTACGTTTTCAAGTTGTACTTCAAGTAATTGAAGCATGTAGTATTCCGTAGACATGTAAACGGAGATTCGGTTCGAAGTGAATCCTAAATCCGATTCCGCTAGAGAAGAGAATCAGCTTGAGTTCAGTATCGAGTTTTTGCATGCAAACATGGATCGTACTGAAAATAGCCTCTAGGTGGATAACGTTCAGTAGACTGTGAAATTCATGCTGTGTTGTTGAATTAAAATGACTTAAGCTACTCTAATTGAATAAGACACATTCTGAATTCTGGTGAAATGGAGAGGATTTCAAGTGGATCTTAGTGTGTATCCAATTTTACCTACCTGTAAACAGGGGGTATACACAAAACGTAAAATTTCAAATCGATTTAAATACACCATGTAAACGTAGTACTTAAAAGCATATTTGCGTATCAATCCAAAGCATCACACTTACGCGTTTAAAGTTTTGTCACATGCTACTCTACAGTGATTATAAGTATGTTTTTAATTATGTCAATCAGAAATTCCTAATAATGAAGAAATCAATGTTGAAAAAATATACCTATTGGCACGCTACTTTAATATTAATAAAGAAAATGGTCATACAGCATATGTCAATATTCTGAAAGTGAAGAGTTAAAAAACTTAAATTGTCAAACTTTTTACTTTCTCTACCACGTATAGTAAGTAGGGGAAGTATTGCATTCCACCCAAAAATTCGATACCGAGGTTTCACCGGAAATACATGTTTTGAGGCCCCCTGAATCGAAAAAAAAAAGAATTTTTGGAAACATGTCCGTGTGGGTATCTGTGTGTGTAACTGTGAACAGCATAACTCAGAAACGAACAATCGGATAAACATCAAACTTGGTATTTAGGTTCAGTATCTTCCAGAGATGAGACACAAAGGTTTTCAAGAAAATCCTCCACCCCAGATTACCCCTTACATGGAACATTTTTCGAACATTTCGATTTTATTAAAAATGGCTCTAACGATTTTGATTAAAATATCATAGGTATATTTAAGATATCTTTCATGACAAATAAAATGTATAGCTTGAATTTTATGGGAATGTCTCCAAAAGTGTTCTTCATTGTGAACGACTTTTGCATAACTGGTAAACCATAAGAGATAGACAAAAGTTTACTACACAAAAAATGTAGATGCGTTAAAATACACAATTTATGTCATATACATTTTTTGTTGACTGAACCGTTTTCGAGATATTGCTTGTTATTCCCTTAAATTTTCCAATACTTATACTTTTTCTCAAATGCGAATTCGTTATTCATTTTTTTGTCCTGGTAATGCAAAGAGAATGGAATACTCCACATAGCAACCAGCGTTTAAAATATTTGACTATCGCTTAAAGCCTACCAATTCCCCTTGCATCTACAAGAAAATTAGCAATAAGAGTAACATCTCGATATCTCGATTAACATGAAGCATATGGAGTATAAGCGTTTGTAAAAATAGTTTGCACAAGAGTAGAGAAAGTCATATAAGTGTAACACATCCGGTTTTTTATATAAATAATTCACAAGGATCAAATCCGCGGTTTAAAGATGGAGTAAAAATCTGAAGTCTGAATAAAATTAGTTATAAGCTGCATCGTCGAAATTTTTAACGTACAAAAAGTAAAGGGAACCAAACCGAGAAAAGCAGATGTTAAAGAATTACGGGGCATTATATCGTGTCCTCATGACACTTAATGGGGATTAAAAGTTCGAAGTGTAAAAAGCGCAACACGCAACTTAAGCTGAAGTTTCAAAGTATTTTTAGAACATAAAAATAATTTTTGAACATGTTGGCCAAATTAACCTATGGGCATCCTCAACGTGTAAAATAGTAAATGCAAAAAACTATACCTAAAATTCTCCGATTCACACCTCTCGGCTCAAAGCAGCATTAACTGCAGTAGATGCTTACAGAATACTTCTATGTGAATACTGCAGGCAATATGTTACACAAACTTAACCAAAGATGGTAAGCATTTTTTAATATCTATATCTAATATATCTCTTAAATTAACAATTGGCTAAGTTTTTGCTAATCGTAATCTCGTTTCTACTTTTATCACTTACTGATAATATGATGATAATAAATTAATCAATAAAATATTTCACATTTCAGGGATTAATTTCCATCATTATGGCAAATAAACATAGATACTGAGGTAGCAAAAATTACTATTTTGTTTCGAAAATTCACAAGAATTATTCTTTCCTAATTTAAAAAATCTGATGTGTTACACTCACATGACTTTTCTACCCTTGACAAACTATTTTTACAAACGCTTATTCTCCATATGCTTCATGTTAATCGAGATGTTAATCTTATTGCTAATTTTCTTGTATATGCAAGGGAAATATGGTGGGCTTTAAGCGTTAGTCAAATATTTTAAGAGCTGATTGCCCTGTGGCGTATTCCATTCTCTTTACATGTCTAGGACATAAAAAAATGAATAAAGAATTTGAGAAAAAGTAGAACTATTGGAAAATTTAAGGGAATAACAATCAGTATCTAAAAAATGGTTCACTCAACAAAAAAAATGTATATGACATAAATTGTATTTTAACGCGATCTAAATTTTTTGTGTAGTAAAATTTTGTCTATCTCTTATGGTTTACCAGTTATGCAAAGGTCGTTCAGAATGAAGAATACTTTTTGAGACATTCCCAGAAAATTCGAGATATACATTTCATTTGTCATGAAAATATCTTAAACATATGATATTTTAATCAAAATCGTTAGAGTCGTTTTTGAGAAAATTAAAATTTTCGAAAAAATGTTCCATGTAAAGGGTATCCTGGGGGGAGGGTTTTTCTTGTAAACCTTCGGGTCGCATCTCTGGAAGATACTGAACCTAAGTACCAAGTTTGGTGTTTATCCGACTGTTCGTTTCTGATTTATGCTGTTCACAGACACACACACGGACATGTTTCCAAAAATGCTTTTGTTGGATTCAGGGGTTCTCAAAACATGTATTTCCGGTGAAATCTTGGTATCAAATTTTTGGGTGGAATACAATACTTCCCCTACTTACTATACGTACTAGAGAAAGTAAAAACTGAATAACCACTCGAGCTGAAGTTACTGATACACTATTTTATTTATTTTTTCCCTGTAATAATTACGGTTGACAAAGAATACTGAATATGTGATGAATAAATTTCTTAGCAGTTAAGTGCGAAATCCATGTATTAATGAAACTTTTATGAGCAGAAACTGATCCAGGTTATTTTCAGGATCCAGGTTACAGGCTAATTTGCAAATCAATTCTTCCACACACGAGAAATAGCTTCAACACATGCAAATAAATAAGGGTTAAACAAAACACACGCTTCTTATATCTAACGACAAGCATTGTTATTTCATGAAACGTTTCCGAATTTAGCTGTTCAGTTCTAAAATATCGTTAGGAATATTGACTTTTTATAAAGTTTTAGATTTTGCTTATTGAATTCTTGAGAGCAAATCCATTCTATTGATGTTAGAAAATAGCTAGCGCAATTTAAAGCTTTGTTCGCAATCCTGCCAGAAGAAACAAACCAACTCAGAAATACTGAAGTTTAAAATTGTTGTTTATAGCGCAGTTGCTACAGTTTGATATATTTATACCATTATCCGACATACTGCGTTTATATGAGGTATTGAAATCGAGCTGAGTCTGCTTTCCATATTCAACACGACATATAAAAGTGGAATCAGAAATGATCCTGTTAGAAAAGATCTGATCGAGTTCCGTATCGAGTATTGTGAGGTAAACAGGGACAGTACTCAAATTGTATTGAAACCATACAAACACTAATCTGGCTAATTCTAAGTGTCTTCAAATGCATGCCATATTACATTTTTAAAACTTATTTAATAACTGGCTTTAATGAGATTAATGAGGTAAATTACTAGCACATATGTGAAACTGGTGAAAAAATCTGATGTGTTACACTCACATGACTTTCTCTACTCTTGTACAAACTATTTTTACAAACGCTTAATCTCCATATGCTTCATGTTAATCGAGATATCGAGATGTCAATCTTATTGGTAATTTTCTTGTAGATGCAAGGGGAATATGGTAAGTTTTAAGTGATAGTCAAATATTTTAACGCTGGTTGCTATGTGGCGCATTCCATTCTCTTTGCATGTCCAGGACATAAAAGAATGAATAACGAATTTGAGAAAAAGTATAAGTATTGGAAAATTTAAGGTAATAACAAGCAATATCTCGCAAACGGTTCACTCAACAAAAGAAATGTATATGACATAAATTGTGTATTTTAACGCGATCTACATTTTTCGTGTAGTAAACTTTTGTCTATCTCTTATGGTTTACCAGTTATGAAAACGTCGTTCATAATGAAGAACAATTTTGGAGACATTGCCAGAAAATTCGAGATATACATTTTATTTGTCATGACAATATCTTAAACATATGATAGTTTAATCAAAATCGTTAGAGCTGTTTTTGAGAAAATTAAAATTTTCGAAAAATGTTCCATGTAAAGGGTAGTCTGGGTGGGGGGATTTTCTTGAAAACCTTCGTGTCGCATCTCTGGAAGATACTGAACCTAAATACCAAGTTTGGTGTTTATCCGACTGTTCGTTTCTGAGTTATGCTGTTCACAGACACACAGACACACAGACAGACACACACACGGACATGTTTCCAAAAATGCTCTTTGGATTCAGGGGGTCTCAAAACATATATTTCCGGTGAAATCTCGGTATCCAATTTTTGGGTGGAATACAATACTTCCCCTACTTACTATACGTAGTAGAGAAAGTAAAAAATACACATACAAAAATTACGTTTCCATTGTTACGTGTAAATGTCGATAGTATTAAATTCCGAGATATTTGAATATGCCATTGAAGTTTAGTAGCTTTGAAGTTTTTTAAAACTGCAAGCTAAAATTCTGAAATCCCAAAACTTTCTCAATCTTCTCCACAAATACTCTCACACTGATAGACTCTGCATGATTTTCCCTGTAATACTTGACATAAAGGGATGAATGAATAGATCGCTGTTTCTTTCTGATCGTCCAAAAAAGAAATGTCTTCTTGACGACAGTTTTTATAACTACTATCAAATATGTAAACTTGTAAACTGAAAATCAATTTCTTTAGTTTTGTTTTGATTTTCAGGCAATCCCAGAAAAAGCACCTTGTATAATACATATTTTTGCACTTTCGTATATTTTCTTCCCCATGATGTTCAGACACAAGCCAATTTAGAATTCCAACACTTGAAGTCGCTTCCAAGGAAACCTATTTCTAGTATTGTAAATTTGATGGTTGTAATAACATACAATAGATACTTGGGAGGAACGTAAAATACAACCCAGTTTTCCACGTCTTTTCAATATCTGCGTCTTCATAATAAACATTTGTGACTTCAAATTCTTCTTGGAATACTGAATTTTTATTATTCTCCATATTATTTTCAAACAACACCCTTTGAGTTACGGCATCTTTCGGGTGTAAAAATCCTTAGCATGGCTTCCTTCGGAAGGGAAGTAAGGTCGGTGATTCCGTGTCGTAGATTTACTCACGTAAAAGAACCTCAAGCCTGCTAAAGAGGCCTCTGAGCCAAAATTTTCGGTGTTTCACGCCGAATATAGAATGGGACGCTAAGAACCATAGTAGTTAAAGATCGTCCATAAATAAAACCCATTTTTTTAGTTACGGCATTAACCATGAAAAATTGACTCAAAACGTCCTAATTTACCATACTAAGCCCTTGTATTACTGTAACTGTTGAATTAGCAGCATTGCGTCACCGGAAATCCGAGGTGGCGATGGATAAGTTGATTAGAATTTGTTTTCATTATTAACAATTCATTAAAAATAAATCACACAAGCGTGCAACACAGAATCTTGGAAACAGAGAAGACTAAACTTCCTCTTGTGTTTTCAAACTAAATATCCCCAATTCGATAATAATTCAACATCAGATTTGTAAGCATTAAAAATGTGAAATATGCATGCATTTATGCTGTCAAAATCTTCAAAATATGCTCTAAAATGTCGAAAATATGAGTAATCATGTACAAAAATTACTAACTTTGAGCTTGCAATGTATCTACATTCCTCCTAAGACATTCCGGCTGTAATTTGATGGTCATTTTCTCCAAATGCTCAGATGTAAGTTTATGACGTTTATTGGTGAACACAAGTTTATGCCTATGCTGGGTTGCTTCTTTTCACGTCTGCAGATGTTATTGGGCAAAATTTGAAAGCATTTACTAACACTGGAGGAATTTCTTCTGGAAGCAACTCTTGAAGATACTTATCTACAGAACAACAATTTTAATGTCAGGATTTCTCTCTAAAACATAAATTTGCTGCTTAATTTTCCCGTATACCTACTTTAAAGGAGCACTCTCAGGTTTACTCTGACCCTACATAAAAATAGTCTCTGTATACTCGACACATGGAAAATTGATCAAATACTCCGTATGTAGCAATATCAGAAATACATAATTACATGCACTATAAAACTTTACATACTAGCACAGAAGAGCATGAAGCATATTGCAAAACTTAATTCCATATCAAAAGTAAAAATAAACTAAATATGCATTTGCATAGATATCTGATGTCACTTCCCCACACTCATTTCATTATATACAGTGCGGTCGTTTTAAAGCGAGGCCGAAGATTGACTATATGCAATACTATATGCAGTGCTGCGCCTAACTCTGTCGATTACAATCTTGTATAATCGCTTAGGATAATCTAGCATATCGTATATCGAGAATTAATTTTGTTACTGATGAACCCATGATGGTAAAAATAAGAATCGTGTAAGATGCCCTATAGATGGCACATAATTATTTAACTGGGGAAGCTTTCGAAAATGGCTTATAGTACTTATACTAAAGTTATTTTTTATAATTTGTATAAGTATCTCAATGAGCACCACGTTATTGGTGTAGTAAGATTACGTCCATCTCTTGCGGTTTGCCAGTTACCTATACGAAATACAAATTCCATTCAAAAGAAGAGTTGAAGGTTAATAGCAGTGTAACCATTTTAAATACTAGTATAAAGTATTTTAATCAAAACTATTAGTAAGAAAATGAAAAAAAGCGAATATTTTTACATGTTAAGGGTAGCTTGGGATAAGGGGATTTTCTTGAAAATCTTCACCTGGAATGCAGACGTGTCCGCCTCAAATATGAAATTTATATGTATCCAACTTTTAGTTTATTCAGTTATGATCTGTCTCTGTCTCAATGCATGGATTTCCGATAAAATCTCAATATCGAATTTTTACGAATACAGCACTTACTGTAACTACCATAGCTGGCGATAGAGAAAGGAAAAATTCCAACATTACGAAATTGCATCATATTCAATTAGGTAAACTAAGAAAGGGAGAAGAAAATGTGAATTGTTATTGAATTTGTGATGCGCATACCGTGCGTGAACTAATTACAATACATTTTAACACGATTTTCAAACTTCATAGTAACTCTTCTGTCCAAGATTATTAAAAATAGCTTGCATTCTTGGACCATAATTTACTAATCACAACATCGATTGATTCGCAACAATGACGCCAATGGATATTTAAGACTGAACCTCGCCTAACATTAGTTAACTACTATTTTCTCTAAAAAAAACAAACTATAATATATTCTAATAATAGCTGTCATTATATTGAACGGATCTTCGGGAAAAAGTAATTGCTTCACGCCTTGTAAAGTAGCTCATAGAATATGCCAAGAGAAGGGAGAAAATCATTAAATATTTAACCAAATTTAATGAGTATAACGTAACAAACATGCGTTTAAAACTACCCACACATTTCATGCCTGTCCGTGAGTCATGTTTATGTATGTGCAGCAAATATTTTAATAAGCAACGATTATATGACGAGATTAATTAAAAAGGGAACTTTATAAACCAACATGGCCAGCATTACAATGAACAGCTCCCCTTTCTTGAAACCAGCTCACGTACTGCCCTGGCCATTACAGTCGATCATGACTTGTGTCGTGCTTGTGCTTATATGGGGCAAAAATTTGTGAAGTTTTGGCGCTATTTCTCAGAGAGAAGTAATAGCGACATGGCTGCAAATTACGGGAGAATCCCCGAAACGCATTCCTTGTAGTCAGTAACAGCAACAATACTTGCACATACTTGTGTTGGGTTAAGACTGCTGTAGTCATTTTTAAACCTTGACAGTGTATGTGCCTTAATTTAGTTGTAGTTAATAAAGCAGAAGGAGTCAGTTCTACAGCACACGAGTCTTTATATCCTGGAAATTAAGCTTGGCTCGCCTATTCACATTTGAAACAAAGGCATATCATACACTATGTGATCAAAAGTATCCGGACACCCCCACAAACATACGTTTTTCATCTTAGGTGCATTGTGCTGCCATCTACTGCCTGGTACTCATTATCCATGACCTCAGTCATTAGACATCGTGAAACAGCAGAATGGGACGCTCCGTGGAACTCACGGACTTCGAACGTGGTCAGGTGATTGGGTGTCACTTGTGTCAGAAGTCTGTACGCGAGATTTCCACACTCCTAAACATCCACTGTTTCTGATGTGATAGTGAAGTGGAAACGTGAAGGGACATGTACAGCACAAAAACGTACAGGCCGACCTCGTCTGTTGGCTGATAGAGACTGCCGACATTTGAAGAGGGTCGTAAAGAGTAATAGGCAGACATCTATCCAGACCATCACACAGGAATTCCAAACTGCATCAGGATCCACTCCAAGTAATATGACAGTTAGGCGTGAGGTGAGAAACCTTGGATTCCATGGTCGAGCGGCTGCTCATAAGCCACACATCACACAGGAAAATGCCAAACGACGCCTCGCTTGGTGTAAGGAGCGTCAACATTACACGATTGAACAGTGGCAAAACGTTGTGCGGAGTGACGAATCACGGCACACAATGTGGCGATGCGATGGCAGGGTGTGGATACGACGAATGCCCGGTGAACTTCATCTGCCAGGGTATGTGGTGCCAACAGTGAAATTAGGAGGTGGTGGTGGTGTTATGGTGTGGTCGTGTTTTTCCTTGCACCCCTTGTTGTTTTGCATGGCACGATCACAGCGCTGACCTACATTGATGTTTTAAGCACCTTCTTGCTTCCCACCGTTGAAGAGGAATTCGGGGATGGCGATTGCATCTTTCAACACGATCGAGCACCTGTTCATACTGCACGGGCTGTGGCGGAGTGGTTACACGACAATAACATCCCTGTAATGGACTGGCTTGCACAGAGTCCTGACTTGAATCCTATAGAACACCGTTGGGATGTTTTGGAACGCGGACTTCGTGCCAGGCCTCACCGACCTACATCGATACCTCTCCTTAGTTCCGCACTCCGTGAAGAATGGGCTGCCATTCCCCAAGGAAGCTTCCAGCACCTGATTGAAAGTATGGCTCCGAGAGTGAACGCTGTCATCAAGACTAGGGTGAGCGAACACCATATTGACTTCCAGTATTACCGATGGAGGGCGCCACGAACTTGTACGTCATTTTCAGCCAGGTGTCCAGATGCTTTTGATCACGTAGTGTATGTCGGATTTAGTTTTATTGATTTATTTATTTGTTACCTTCTATGACGTATGACCAGGAGCGGAGGGGATCTCAGCACATCAACCTAAGGAGATCTTTTGTCTAGGCCTCTAACGGGGCGCTTCCGGGAGGTAGGAGTGAGGTGAGAGGAGACAGAGGGCACGACAGAGCAGAGTGCAGGTTCCCTACGTTTTCCAGATTGAAACTCCCCGATGGCAGCTAGTATAACCGGCGTTCCTCCCCCACACAGACTTGCACATCCCACCGAGGGAGGCCCGGGACTCGGAGACTGCCCCCATTGCGGGGTACGAATTGTTACAGAGAGCATATTTTTTCCTGCCATGCAACGCCGAGACTCCCGCCGATATTTGCAACCCTGAAAGAACCAAGCATATCAAAGGTAAAGTGAAATGATAAAGGAGCTGACATGGAGGGATAGGAAATTCGGGATGTAATTAACTTTCGCCTAGTATTCGCCTAGCGACCTGGGGCAACCCCCGAGGAAACCCATGGGTCGGGAAGGTCGGCCGCGGAAATATAACCCACGACCTCCCGAATGTGAGTCACACGTGCCACTTCGCTCGGTTTTTACCTTCTAAGTCGTTAAATGAAGGGTAGTCTGTACGTTCTTTGATGCTCATAAGTGTGTCCGGAGAGACGGCCTTAGTTGCAAAGTCATCTTTCTGTTCCATCGACTTTTTTCTGTTTCTTTCTTTTTACTTTCCCTGCCATCCATCTATAGCACCTAAGAGGAAGTACTATTTACTATTTCACCGGAAATACACGTTTTGAGGTCCCTAGCAGTAGCAGTTTTGAAAGAGAAAATTCCGAATGTGTGTGTGTGTGTCTGTGTGTGTGTGTGTGTGTGTGTGTGTGTGTGTGTGTGTGTGTGTGTGTCTGTGTCTGTGAACGGAATAGGCAAATCCAAAATAAAATGTGAGGCATCAAATTTGGTATTTAAGTTCAGGAGGTATCTTGCAAAGATGGGGCAAGAAACACCCACACCACCCTAAACTACCCTTTACATGGAAAATTGGACCTTTTATCTTCTCAAAAATGGTTGTAACAGGTTTGGTTAAAATATCATATATTTAAGATATTTATATCACAAAATTACATCTTGCATTTCTGGAAATTGTCGCCCTCCGTGGACTAGTGGTACCGTGCTAGCCTCTAGTTCCCAAGGTCGCGGGTTCAAATCCGGCGGAGGGCGATGGAGTTTTTCGTGCGTAAAAATCCTTAGCATGGCTTTCTTCGGAAGGGAAGTACAACCAATGGTCCCGTGTCGTACATTTACGGCACGTAAAAGAACCTCAAGCCTGATACAGAGGCCTCTGAGCAAAATTACCTATCTTTCACGCCCAATATAGAAAGGGACGCTAAGGACCATACTACTTAAAGAGCGTTCATAAAGAAAACTCAATTTAATTTGAACTTTTCTGGAAATAAACCTTGGGAATTGCAGAGGAAGAAGAAGCCACGCCGAGAGGACCTCTAAACAGGCGTAGAATTCTGCGGGAGGTGTTTAGCGTTCAACCTCACCTGTGAGATTTTTTTTTCCCCGCATGAGTTCATTAGTATAACTTGTACTATGCGAACAGTTGTATTATTTTTCATTTTATGCATATAATTAGTCCATGCTGCTTAATTTTAGATTATTTCTACTCAAAGATGCATCACAAATACTCGCAAAGTAAAATGAATAGAATAATCAATTTTAAATTAATTCTATAATATAAAGAGTTATGTGAAGCTGTAGTGGGTAGATAAAATCCTGCGAGTATGAGAGGCCTCTTTTGGGGCGGTGGGAACACATACTGAAAGTTTAATTCTTCTAAACTCTGATAAAATGTTGAAACTATTACCTTTTGATTTCATCATCGTGGTAATATTCTTCACTTAATTTGATTTTAAAATGCGTTTACTAATTTACATGTTTTAAAAACATAGATCCCCTTTCGTAGATTAACACTTAATTATTTATTCGAAATAAAATGGACAGTTTTGTTTGAAACGTAAGGGAATAAGAAGCACCCTGTGTTAAATATGCTTGTAAAGAAACCTCATCACATAAATGATGAGTGTGTCGGCGTAATAAAGATTTACACAGTAATATTGAAGCGTTTAATAAGAACATGAAATGCCGAGTCGAGGTTCAGGTGTGCATTAATAAGATGCAGACTGTGGTATTTTACATTAAACACAGGCGTGGGACAGCTATTACTTAGGTGTGTCGGCGAGAAATATGATTCACGGACACACACAGGTAGCTGAAATTATGTGCTTCTTCAATACCTGTCATTTCCACGGTAATAAACCTGCATGACTAAGCAGTTAACTTGTTTAAGACTTGCGAAATATTTATTTCTAAGTGCTGATGTGTTTTGAAGCGGACGTCTTCTGCGCCCTTCCTTATTGTTGTGTACAATCTGTGGATTTAACGTCTTTCTCCGTCTTTATGCAGTCCCATTATTTTCCTTTCAGCAAATTCATTATTTTTCTCTCCTCAGCCATTGTCCTGTTTATTCTTTATACAGTGGGGTCGTTTTAAGGTGAGTACATGCGTAGCACGCTGCACTGCAGTGGCCTCGGTACTTTTCCGATGCGCGACTGGCGGCGCATGACGCGTTTAAGGTTATCTTTATTAGATGTGCTTCATTCGCTGCTTTGTGTTCGTGCTGTAAAGAGAGTTGTGCATTTCAAAGGTGAAAGTTTATTCAGGACTAATGTGTGTGATTTGCTTAAGAGGTTAATATCTTTTTATTTGTCTACTGAAATGCCTGCCGACAAATTCACACTCCAATTCCAGATAGAGAAATGTTAGATGTGTGGTTAATAAGGGTAGGACAACAGGATCGCTAAATTTAAGAAGCAAAAACGAGATTTTCCAACGGAGGAAAAAGAAATTGGTGCATCTATTTGTGCGGGACCCTAAAAAATAAAGTTTATAGGATCAATTCCCATACCACAGACGAACGTTGAGAAAAACGTTTGTTGCTTCATGTATGAAAAGCCAATTTGTAGCAGGAGTTTTATTGTTGTTCCACTGTTGGGGAGCCAAAATTGATGAGGTAATTGCAGCCCCACGTATGGTACAAAGTTTCCGGTGGCCTTCGTCCCAACGTTCACTTTCCGGTGGCCTTTGCCTCAAGTTTACTTTCCGGTGGCTTTCGCCCCAAGTTTCACTTTCCGGTGGCCTTCGCCCCAACGTTTAGGAATCAACTTTGTATTTAACGTTTCTTTAAATATTATATATTTATGTTTGCCTCGGCTGCGTCAGTATTAATTTGTAGAAACATGTATTATGTCTTATCTGGGGGTGTTGCGGCTAAAGAATGTAGGCTTAGACAAATTATAATTTTTACTTCACTCCTTTTGTTAATCCTTCACACGATTAAATAACACTTCACTGATATAGAGCGCTGTGAGATTATTTATTAATTACTTGCACTTTTTAACACGTAAACTTTATAATATTCTTGCCGTAATGAATTTTCGTCTCATAGTGAATACGTATTAAACTTCTCGAGGACGCGTCTCACGTCCGGGTAGGAACGCTGTCTACTAGCAACTGACTTCTACCGCCTGAATTTGCAAATTGCATCTATTTCAAGTCTCTGATTGGCTTATCCTACTCCAATAGAATACTTTTATTTAACTTTCAGTTTTTCTGGTTATTGTTTGGCTATTTATAAACTGTTGTTTTTAATTACATTATTGTTCCAAGAATTACTGGTAGCATTATTAAACTTTCCAATTCATTATTTCCACAAGGTTACCTCATGGTTAACAACTTTTGGCCTCTATTCTCATAGCTCCTACATTATTAAATTACGTAATACATTCACATAACATTATTATACTGTACACAATAATATAAACACATACAATGACTGTAATATACACTTTTTATATCTTGTTGCATACATATTGCTTTAAGGCGGGCTGTTATTGAACTTATATATTATATAATTAGACTGAAATCATTTAAGTGTTAAAAATACTGCCTCAACGTAAGAACAAAATAGAAACAGAAACTATGGCTTATGCGTGTGAAGGAAAATTTCATCCGAAGATCCCAGAAATGTCATCACGCAGATGGACATACTCATTATAGTGCATGCTACTATCACTCGTCAGTAAGTAACGCGGAAGTTAAGGAATGAACGCATACGCACCATCCATGGCCTCACCATAAAACGACCGCACTGCTGCAATAAAAGGAGTGTTTTTTTTAGCAAATACAGGAAACATGGTAAGCAGTTCAGAGTAAGATGGAGACTAACCCAGGTTTTGTATCACAATATTCTGAACATTTTCTTTTTGTTGGTTACAACAAAAACTATAAAAAAGTTTTATGTTTGAGAATAAATTAAACTATTATTTTGGGAGTTTCAATGAATCTTGAAAAATTTAATGCCTCGCCCGAAACTCGTGGATCCTCGCCGGACTGCTAGAAAAAGTAATTTTATCAAGAATATTCTCTTAAAACAAATGAAAGGTTTTCAAACCCCAGAAACAATATTCTTTTTAAAGTATTATTCTGTCTAAATAAATGCTTTGAGGTTTCCTAGACAAAAAAACAACAGAAAAATATCCGTATGTTTGTATGTGTGGTGTACGTGTATATGATCAGTGTAACTGAAAAACAAAAATGTTGCATAAATACCAAACATGGTATTTAAGTTCAGAATCTTTCTAGATCTTTTTAGAAAATCCTCCATCTACAATTTACGTAGAAATTTTTTAGATATTTGTTTATTTTATCAAAAATGGCTTTTAACAATTCTGATCAAAATACCATAATATATGTATTTGCAAGGCAAATAAAATATGTGTGCTTTGGGTCTTCTGGGAATAGCGTGCACAGTATTCATTATTCAGGCAGGAATTTTGTATATTTTTGTATAACTAGTAAACCATAAGAGATAAACGAAAACGTACTGCTCAAAAAATGCAGATCTTTTTAAACACACAAAATATTTCATCTAACATTTCAGAGATATCCATTGTTGTTGTTTTGAATTTTTCACTAGTATTTTTTAAAGTGCTGTCACCATCCAGTTGTTTCTCGTCGTGGAAAAAGTATGAAATTTCAAGGCCAGCATATAGCAACTGCTTTTAAGCATTTTATTGTCTCTCCTGTTTCCTGTATAAACCTTGCATCTATAACGAAATGGGTAGTGAAAGTATTTGTGCAAATGTTTACCCGATTATTACGAAGTAGTTAAGAAGTAAGCTTTTGTAGGAATAATTTGTAGAAGTTACATAAAACAAAAACAACAGTGGACAGAGAAAGACATGCGAATGTAATATGTCAGATTTTTATATAAGAAATCTAAAACATACAAAACAAAATAAGGGTTGGAGAGTTTCATCAACTCTTATAATTTTCGATTTTAAAGGTTTGTCGTGACAGGAGAAACAGCTCTTAAAGTAGTAAAAGGTTCAATGTAACTGCCACTACCACGTTGGTTGGAAATATAGTGTGTAAGTGTCAGAAGAAGTTTTTTCTCCACAACTTATTAGTTTGGTCTTCTTACGTAAGTGCAGGTGATGCTATGGCCAAGCGGGGCTGGTCTTCTGAATGTTTTCTGAATACACGTTTTTCATTTGGGCACCAGGAAGAGAGGAAATACACACACCGGACGCGCAGTTGATTACTAATTTGACATCTCTACGTCATTAGTTAATCTTGATCCAGAGTCGGAAAGCAGCCAATGAAAACATCAATGAATTTTCAACTCTGCTTGGAATGTCCTCAGGACGACAAGTTTCTGGCGATGAGCCTGGTCACACACTGTCCCAGGTGGAGATTAGCTTAAGAGGAAGTGCTGGCTCAAGCAGGAAGGTACTAACTCTTAACATAACGTGACATCAAGCCGTGCAATCAACAGTTTATAATCAGTTTCTGGAACTGTATATGGGGTTCATATCCATTGGTTCATTGCCAGGATGCTTACTATTCAATAACGAACTCCATCGTATTCGTCGATGATCAGCTGGTCAAGCGATTTAGAAAATGAACCACACATTGCAACTAAAGCCCTGTTCCACATAGCTTTGCCCCGTAGCTCTTACTTGCGTTAGTCACCTTTCATTGGCTGCTGTCGTGAAAATAGCTTGTTGTGCAATACAAACTAGCTTCTTATTTAACGTGGTCGTTTATGTTAATCTACTCGCAGGGAATTTTTAAATTTACATTTTCATAAACTATGAATGAAATATATCACGTAACAGTTAATGTATTGGAATGCAAGTAAATTCTTATCAACAAATCCATAGGAGATCCTTCGGTTTAAACTTGCCTCTCAATATGACGAAAATACGTGCATCTATCATGACGTGCTTTTATTCCTCTTACCGCCTGATCTTGCATTACACAGAGATAGTTTGTTATATTAATCGCAATTCAAAGCGTATATTAGCCTATCGGGGAATGAAGAAGGAAAAGAAGCGCGGAAGAATACATGTCAGCGGGGCAAGGTTATAAAAAATAAGATTTAGAGAAAACAATGACAGATTTTAGGATTAGAATTAAATGCGGAGGGGGACTTTGCACGTCGACCTACATAGATCTTTTGTATAGTCCGTTTTATAATTAGATTGGCATCACAACTAAGGTGTTCACAACAGTAAAGCGGAAACAACTCCTACCACGTGATTTACTCCACGTGAAGAAGATATTCTGATAGCTTTGATTGGCTAGGTATGAATAAATTCCTACTGTATGTAGTCGGAGTAGCAGCGAACTCTGCTCGAGTCATTGAAGGATGTCATATTGGCACAAGATTACTACTGATCTTTAAGTACCCTTTGCCCCCCCCCGCAAACCAACACAAATATGAATGTTTCGTTATTTTTTACTTTCTCAAAAATGCCTATAACAATTTTTATTATATTACCATACATTTAAGACATTTGCATTACTAATAAAACGTGTATCTTTGATTTTCTGTGAAGATATGTGAAGTCCTCTTCAGGAACTTTATAATTGATAAACTACTTCGCAAAGGAATGAAAGTGTCTTTAAAACACAAAACTTGCGTCAACATTTTTTGTACAGCCATTTTCGAGATATTCGTTGCTATTGTTTTATATACACCAATATTCTACGTGTTTTTAAAGTGCTAAAGCACCATTCTTTTGTCTCTCGTGGTGTCATGTCATCATAGGATTTCAAAACCAGCACATAGCGAGCCGCGTTTTAAAGATTTTGACCATCACTTCACCCTCCTGTATCCATTTTTGTAGCTACAGGAAATGTGTAATGAAATCATTTCTGCAAACCTTTACTTCAATTTATAACATGAAGTATATAGAAAAAAGCTGGCTGAAGGGAAATAAGAATAAACGATAGTATGGAGAAAGTCATATAAATACAAGAGATAAGATATATTTGTTTTTTGTATTTCTTAATTTTCATAATTAGGTACTTATGAAAACACAATTTTTATAAAAGATCAACATATTGACATACTTTTTTTGTCTCTTTTGTTTTGAGAAAATTAAACTCCCTCAGATTTTCAGCATTTGCCACTTTATAGAGGATTTTCCTCAAAGTATGCATGCTAGACGTTGTCGAATGTTTACTTTAATTCCCAACGGAGTTCAAAGGAATTTTATTCCCCACGGGGTTAAGGTAACAAACCAAATGTTTAGAAACTCACTTTAAATGCGCAAAATCTTATATTATGTTGATTAATTTTACTGAATTGATAAAGTTAATAGACATCTTAGATTTAGCATCTTTCGGGGACTTTATGTTCAGTCATTATTTAGTTACACTTCTTTGTGTTAAAGGATGCAGCAGTATCAAAAACATCGATGAGAATCTTGTAGACAGCTACTGTATCGTTTACCCTAGAGATCTTGTTTTAACTTGTGCTTATTTACAAAGTGGAAGTTTTGTTTTGAGCGAGGAAGCCAGTCTCACATATTTATGACAAGAACAGGGTAATCGTCGTGGAGATATATGGGAAGACAGGGATTTTCTGAAGAAATAACGGCTCTTGTTTACCTTCGTCCGTGTTTTACCTAATTATCCTTGGCACGCTACTAACACTGACCTACGGAGATTAACATATCTCTCGCTGTTGACATCCACAGCTTGTCGCCGTGGAAACTTAAAACGAGGTTCCTGTATGCTAATATCGGAATAAGCCACTAATTATAAATGCACAGCAGTAAAATATTAATTTTCATATTTCATAGGTTTAATATGCAAATACTAGGACGTGTAACTTAATTTTTGGGCGATTATGCTTTCTTGTGGCCCTTCCGCTGATGTTCACGTATTAGGAAACCGTATTGATAGCGCTGTTCATACTAAAATTATACTTTAATATTTAAATAATTGGATAGACGAACTGAATCATTTATTAAGAAACAATTTTTTTTTCAACAAAGTTGGAAGAATAAATTCTTTTAATAATCGAGTTCTAATTTTCGTACCAATCAAAGAATACAAACATCTTAAAACTACACTACAAGATGAAGCATATTATTGATTTTTGTACCAAAATACTCTCTGATTTACTATCAGTTTAAGCTTAACTCAAATTAGACAAAAATGCTACATTTATATCTGAACAAAGCAATTTAGGTAATTACAATCATATTTGTTGCTTACATTTTAACATTTCCGTTTATCTGCTGTCTTCACTTCTTCTTGAAGGAGCAATGAGTGCTGTTTAAGCCGTTTGGATTTTTTAAAACAAATTTACTATACTTCAAAGTTCACTTCCGCAAAATTTTATTTCTCTAGGGCGGATAAAAATACGTTTCAGAAATCATTTTAAACACCTACATTGTTCGCAAGTTCAAATCTTTTACTATTTTTCCCACACTCAAAGATTTTCTTTGTTTATGAACATATAGAGAGATGCCAAAACACTTTCCAAAGTGCTCAATATATGTGTAATGATATAGTAATTTATTTCTGAATTTCATAATCACAGTTTTACTGGACACACATCTTGATTTTAACTGGTGATGGTATGATACCACTTTCTTGACGGATACTCACTTTATAAAAAGTGAAAAGCGATAGCTTGTTTACTGAATTATGTTCTTTCTAGTAGTTTTCTGTATATATATATACGTGTGTAACCAATTTTGCGTTGTAAGCTAATTCCGAAATTTTTCCTCTTTGACATTGTCCGCTTGAATTATTTAATTCCCTTGTTTCCATTTTTATGTTGCTATATTTTTGGCTACAAATTTCTTTTACACGATTTTCTATCCATATTATGGAAATTAGTCGTACAGTATACCTGTAATCTACTCTGGTAACTCGAGTTTGGCTTGCGTAAACGCAAACTAACAGAGAAAGGATAGAACAAATATTTCCATAATGTATTATCTTACGTCTTAACTTCCGATTTTTACTTTCTCTACTTCGTACAGTAAGTAGGGGAAGTATTGTACTCCACCCAAAAATTCGATACCGAGATTTCACCGGAAATATATGTTTTGAGACCCCCTGAATCCAAAAAAAAAAAAAACATTTTTGGAAACATGTCCGTGTGTCTGTCTGTGAACAGCATAACTCAGAAACGAACAGTCGGATAAACACCAAACTTGGTATTTAGGTTCAGTATCTTCCAGAGATGCGACACGAAGGTTTTCAAGAAAATCCCCCACCCCAGATTACCCTTTACATGAAACATTTTTCGAAAATTTTAATTTTTTAAAAAATGGCTCTAACGATATTGATTAAAATATCATATGTTTAAGATATTTTCATGACAAATGAAATGTATATCTCAAGTTTTCTGGGAATGTCTCCAAAATTATTCTTCATTGTGAACGACTTTTGCATAACTGGCAAACCATAAGAGATAGACAAAATTTTACTACACAAAAATGTAGATAATGGTAATGCAAAGAGAATGGAATACTCCACATAGCAACCAGCTCTTAAAATATTTGACTATCGCTTAAAGCCTACCAATTCCCCTTGCACGTACAAGAAAATTAGCAATAAGATTAACATCTCGATATCTCGATTAACATGAAGCATATGGAGAATAAGCGTTTGGAAAAATAGTTTGTACAAGAGTAGAGAAAGTCATATGAGTGTAACACATCAGAATTTTTTTCTGCTGGATTCACAGATTTTGGTCACCGGAGTTGGTAAATGTAATGGCTGAGAGCGAGTCACCAAGTCAGGCTATTGCAGAAGCGTGATTTATTGCGTCAGCTAAATCAGCTTCATTCACAACTCTGTTAACGCTGCACGTTACATAGTACCTCTTCTCTTTCCCCAATGTATTGCAAGTTTGCATTTAGACACAATAGTCTAAATGTTGCCTTGATTCACAAATAGGAAATGCATTCAAGGTCTATCTAGAACTTTAGTCCAGCAACTCTTTGGGGACGCGTGCGAGGCAATAACTGAAGCTCGACTCCTTTCATTCATTAGCTAGCATAAACTAACTAACTTTTAATAATACAAAACTTAAAGTATCGAAAAAGTATCTCTAAGTATTAGACATCTTCGATACCACGAAGCATCGAGAGTATCGAGATATCCACGGTATCGAAGTACCATACATAATTTAACTCGTAAAGCGATATAAAGTAACATGAATAAGCAATTAAAATATTCATATTAACATATTGTTTGCACGTCTATCTCACGTCTTAAGTTCTAATGTTTTCTACTGTGTTCACAGATTTCGGTCCCCGAAGTAGGTAAATGTAACAACTGAGTCACGAAACCAGGCTATTGCAGAAACGTAATTTAATGCGGCAGCTAAATCATCTTCATTCACAAGTTACATGAGTACCTCTTCTCCTTCCCCATTGTTTTTCAAATTTGCATTTAGACACAAGGGTCTATGGTATGTTGCATTGATTCACACACAGAAAACGCGGTCAAGGTCTATCAAGAACTATACTCCAGTAATTCTTTGAAGACACGTGCGAGGCAATGACTGAAGCTTGACCCTTTCATTCATTATCTAGCATAAATTAAACAACTTTTAATAATGCAAAACTTAAAAACTTTAAAGTATCGAATGTTTAGCTCAAAGTATTAGACATAGTTCGATACCACCAAGTATCGAGAGTATCGATATATTGACTATCGAAGTATCACCCCTAATTTAGCTCGTAAAACGATATAAAGTACCATGAATAAACAATTAAAATACTCATATTAAAACCTTATTTACATATTGTTAATTACAATTAGGGCGGCGCCGTGGCCGAGTGGTTAGACCGCTCGCCTCCCACCGATGCGGCCCGGGTTCAATCCCAGGGACCTGCATGTGGGATTTGTGGTGGACGAAGCGGCGTCTGGGCGGGTTTTCTTCGGGTTCTCCGGTTTCTCCCGCCATTCATTCCACAACTGCTCCATCATCACCTTTCCTTTCATCCATTTCACCCACTTTTCGTTTCATTTACTTCCTTCATCCCATACCAGGCATTCTGTCTGATCCACGACGGGCCTCTGACCCCAGGCACCCGCCTGTAAATCCTGGTGGGTGTAAGTCCTACATAAGGGGAGGGTAAACAGATAATGAATGAATGAATAATTACTATTAATGTCTATGTAAAAATAGTAACATTCTGTTTCATACCCAAGAAAATGTTCTTTGTACTTCGCTATTAGAACGTTATTCTTTGCTTTCAAAACATAATTAGAAGTTATCAACGGTATTGTGGTGTAAGAAACATTAGTAAGTTTAGAACTGTTTTACATATGACTCTGAAACAGATGTAAAGACTTCGGTTTGTCGTGTGAGCAATATTTCTTCATCCAATCTTTAAATGCCTTATTTTTATTATCATACTTATAAAGGCATCTACCACTTTCAGTAGTATGTGTGCAGAAGTTAATCTTTGGAAACCTTCATGTGCCTATACCCATTTTCTCAATGTGTAAATTAATTTTACACAAATCCTTAAAGACATTTATATCAGGAGGTGCCAATTTTTTTTCCACATTTTGAAATGGGTGCTTAATCTTCACCGAATCAATTCACAGCATTTTAAAACGTATGTTATTTCCTGACGACCAAATATTGCTTGTAAACTGAATGAAAGTACAAGCATTAAACTACTATTGATGAATTTATAATTTGAAAATATGAAACAATAAAACCAAAATTTAACACTCGAAGATATTAGAAGTAAGATTGTATTAATCGAAGAAATCAGGAAGAGCTTTCAATACTTAGGAAGTTTCGATATGAACTGAGAGATGTAAACAATAAATTCCATACATTTAATCTATGTGTGGCACAAAAAGAAAGCTATTAAGACAGACAAGAAATGAGCTATGGATAAAATTTGTATAAGACAATGGCAGTTCCGTTACTCGTTTATTCAAGCAAAATGCAGGCACTGAAAGAACAAGAAAAATGGATGACTATATTCAAAGAATGAGTCAGGATAATAAAAAAATATATAAGTGGAATACCATCAGTGAGAGAGGAGTTTCATTAATGGAGTTGGAGATGATTTAAAATGTTTTTAAAAGAATTTCAACTCAACTCATGCACTCGATATATAGAATATTACTGCTTGTCTCACCTGCTGAAAACGTTTGGAAACGGCGTACGTTTAAATTTCTGTTCACTTTTAAGTATCATCTACAGGAGATTAAAAGGCCAGTAAAATAACGCGGATTGCGTTTTATTAAGACTGCTACTGCAATATGTAGGAAACATCTGCAAGAAAATAGGTCTTTGAACATAATGGAAACATTCTCTTCTTTGAGGAAGAAATTCAATACAATCACAGGTAATAAGGAGACTGTATATTGTTGCCGTAAACGTGGGGAAATTTCTTCCAAAATCTTTTTAAAGTTAATTATTATTGTAATATTTTCATAGGAGATTATATAACAAATTTAATCTAAAGAATTTTATAAATACTAGTATATTGGATGATTTATGAGAGCATTTATATAATTTGCTGTAAAACAGGTTTTTTGAAGGTTTGGATATATCGATCATGTAATAAAGATTCTTTCAGTATTCGGATCTTGTTAAATCTATCGGGGATATAAATCAAGTTTTAGCTTCGATGGTTCTTGCAGAGTTCATCTGCCACTGACGTTGCAGGAGCGATCAAAACATTGAAACTAGGGAAGATCTACTTTTGAGAACTAGTTCCCTTTTCTGTATTTGGTTCTGAGAATTACAAACATGTACAGAATACGTTAAGAGTAAACTCTGGCCGGTTGTTCCAGACTAATAAAACTGGTTGTCCTCACTCCAGCCTCGAGGTGTGCAATATTTAAATAGCCAACTTCTAATGGATTTATTGACCTGTACACATTAATTCCAACTAAAGGCCTTGAAAAGCTTTCTGTAGACAGACTGGGGATTTCCTTCCTTATTTTTCTCATCCGGGCAAAGCAAACTTAAATTAAATTTTGAAGGCTGTTTATGCAATCTGCAGAGTTGACTGTGCACGTGCATCATAATTACAGCTCGTAGATTTACACCTTAACACTCAGTTTCTAGAGTGGTCAGCCGAGTTGTTCTAAAATAATGTATGTCTATGGGAGGAATGAATATGTACACTAGTTGTAATAGGTTTTGTGAACTCTTAACCTAGTATGAGGTCAGAATTACTGCAGTTCCATGTGCCGTAAACTTCTCTCTGTGCCAAAAAATAAATAAGAATTGGAATAAAAAATCCGATGTGTTACACTCACATGAGTTTCTCTACTCTTGTACAAAATATTTTTACAAACAATTATTCTCCATATGGTTCATGTTAATCGAGATATCGAGATGTTAATCTTATTGCTAATTTTCTTGTAAATGCAAGGGGAATTGGTAGGCTTTAAGCGATAGTAAAACATTTTAGGAGCTGGTTGATATGTGGAGTATTCCATTCTCTTTGCATTACCAGGACAAAAAAAATGAATAACGAATTCCCGTTTGAGAAAAACTAAAGTATTGGAAAATTTAAGGGAATAACATGCAATATCTCGAAAATGGTTCACTCAACATAAAAAAATGTATATAACATAAATTGTGTATTTTAACGCGATCTACTTTTTTTTGTATTAAAATTTTGTCTATCTCTTATGGTTTACCAGTTATACAAAAGTCGTTCACAGTGAAGAATACTTTTGGAGACATTTCCAGAAAATTCAAGATATACATTTCATTTGTCATGAAAAAATCTTAAACATGTGATATTTTAATCAAAATCGTTAGAGCCATTTTTGAGAAAATTAAAATTTTCGAAAAATGTTCCATGTAAAGGGTAATCTGGAGTGGGGGGATTTTCTTGAAAACCTTCGTGTCGCATCTCTGGAAGATACTGAACCTAAATACCAAGTTTGGTGTTTATCCGACTGTTCGTTTCTGAGTTATGCTGTTCACAGACAGACACACAAACACACGGACATGTTTCCAAAATTTTTTTGAGTCAGATTTCCGGTGAAATCTCGGTATCGAATTTTTGGGTGGAATACAATACTTCCCCTACTTACTATACGTAGTAGAGAAAGTAATAAATGAATGCATTTTGAATCCTGGATATGCCAGTAGCTTTGAACAGATCAAATGTGTGGTAAAAGGATTAACTATATACAACAGACATTACTGGGCTCGGGTGTAACTTAAAAGGCACTTTCAGTTTTCAAGGATTTATTTTTAAATAGTGCATTAGATATAAAGACAAAATTTAGAAGCTCTAACGTCAATATTTTTCTGAAATATCCCATTAAATATAAGTGTATCTTAATTAGCGACAATAATGCAATTTTGTTTAGGTTTCTCTGCCCTTTTACAATTATATTTAATAATACGTTCATGCATTTTTCTTCTTTCGTCAACATAAACAATTTTTGTAGGATAATTGATAATGTAATCAAATTCCAAGCATGAGGTTTTAGATATCACATTGAGAACACGTACACATTTTGCAAATTCTAAAACCAAGGACTATATTTCATGTCCAAAAATTTAATGGGAACCTCAGGACTTTATCAGACCATGCTAAATTCAAAGGTATCGGCCATGTATACAAACAATCAATCTGTTACATTCACCTTACTCTCTCTAGCCACTATCGTCTATTTTTATATAGCTTCTAAGAACTATTGTTTCAAAGGCTTATTTTGCTATTTACTTCATGTTAATCAAGATAAACATTTGCAGAGATAGTTTCAATAAACATTTAGTTGTAGGTATTAAAGGCGGAAGGAACCGAATCTATCTGGCTTTGAAATTCCGTGCTCTTTCTATGACATCGCGAGAAACAGCTGAATAGCGACAGCATATTGAAAAAGTCAAGTATTGAAATTTTTTCAAACCAATAACAACAAATGCTTGGGAAATGACTAATGCCACAAATAGGTTATTTGAAACAGCTTATTGTTATAAAGTTACCTACTTTTGTTTCGTGCGTAGGTTTTTCCCAATGGTTTTTCCTATCTCTTATGGTTTACAAACCACCAGTTAAACAAAACTTCTTCAAAATGAAGAAGACTTAACAGCCTATTCCCAGAAAACTCTAAATATGAATTATAATAGCATTAAGCACCTTAAATATATAGTATTAAATCCAATTCGTTATAGGCTATTTTTGAGAAAACACAGATTAACAAAAGTTTTGTAGCTATAGGTACTACGGGATATTTGAAAATATTCTTGTTATAATTGAAAGTTTTTGAACTTAAATGTTTTTCGTTCACAAACACGCAAGTTATTTCTATTTTTACTTTCTTACTGCGTACTTACAGTAAGTAGGGGAAGTGCCTAACTGTTGTATTCCACCCAAAAACTCGATGTCGAGATTTCAACCCACCCCCAAATCATTTACAGCAAAGGTCGAGCGCGTGCAAGCGTGTGTGTGTATGTGACCAGCATAACTGAAAAACGAAAAGCCGGATAAATACCAAAATTGGTATTTAAGTTAAGTATCTTCCAAAGATGTGACACGAAGATTTTCACGACAATCCCCCCCCAACTATCATTTCGAAACTTTTTATTTTTTTTAAAAAATGACTGATTAGAATACTTTGTATTAAATATATTTATACAACAAATAAAATTCATATCTAGAACTTTCTGGGAATAGCCTGTGAACTCCACTACATTCAAGAAATTTTGTACTTTAATCTTGTATAACTGATAAACGTTAAGCGATAGATGAAAATATACTTTACTAAAAATCTGGATCTCTTTAACACACAGAATTTATTTCAAACAACTTCTTTTTATGGCATCAGCCATTTCCGAGATACCCATTATTAATGGTTAGATTTGTTCATTATTTGGTCATTCTGTAAAGTCCTTTCAACATTCAGTTGTTTCTCGCGATTGCATGAAATCAGTATGGAATTTTAAGGGCAACGTCAACGTATAGCATGCAGTTCTTAAATATTTGACTATCGCTGTTCTCTTTGTATCTGTAACAAAATGCGTAATACCTATATCTGCAAAGGTTTATTTGTATTAAAATGTAGTGAATAGAAAAATAAGCCTTAGTAATAACAATTTATATACTAAATAATAAACGATAGGGGTAGAGAAAGTCATGTAAATGTATCGCATCAGATTTTTAAGACAAGTGTGTGTGTGTGTGTGTCTATGAACAGCATAACTCATAAACGAAAAGTCGGCTAAATAATAAAACTCGGTATTTAAAGATGCGACTCGAGATTTTCAAAGAATATTCCCCCAACCCAAACTACCCTTATCATGGAAACTTTATTGAATTTTTTTTCTCAAAAATAGTTCTTACGATTTTTATTAAAGTTATATTAAAGATACTTTCATGGCAAATAAAGTGTATATTTTGAATTAACTGGGAATAAACTGTGAAATAATCTTCAAGGAATTTTACACAATCAGATGTAACTGGTAAATGGTAAGTGATAGACGATATTGTACTACACAAAAAGTATAGATCACTTTAAAATACACAATTTACTCCAAATAACTTATTCTGTAGCATCAACCATTTCCGAGATATTCGTTATTATTGCTTGGTATTGCTCAATACATTTGTTATTATTTTAATGTCCTGTCGATATTCAGTTGTTTCTCGCGATATCAAGGAAAGAGTATGGAATTTTACGGCCAGAGTATAGCATCCAGTTTTTAAAGTTTTGACTATCGCTATTTCGTTTGTGTCTATAACGAAACGTTTAATGCAGCTATTTCTGCAAAGGTTTATCTCGATTAAAATGAAGTAGATGGGAAAATAAACCTTAGTAAGAATAGTTTGTAAACCCACTAATAAACGATAGAGTGTGGAGAAAGTAAGGTGAATGCAACACAAATTTCTTTTATTATCACAGGACCTCAAAATATAGTGCTTCCGGTGAAATCTCGACTAGAAAGTTTGGAGTACAATACTTTCACTATCTACTATAAGAGGTGCTAGAAAAATTAAAACGCGAATTTTCTATTCAAGCTGAGTTATTCATGATGCATTTTTGTCTAGGAATGATATCAAATTAAGCAACAAGTTGCATAAAACGTGGAAATAGCATTCAACTGTACGAACCGTGATAACGTCTCTTGCGCTGGAAAGAACAAAGAAGAATCGCGAACCATCAAGCATATCCGTTAGATAACGTACTTGAGAAACATGGTAAGAATAATACTAGAAAAATTGGAAACCTTATGAAAAATTATACAAATTGTGTGGTTTAAAGAACTCTTATGTTTTTACTTTCTCTACTACGTATAGTAAGTAGGGGAAGTATTGTATTCCACCCAAAAATTCTATACCGAGATTTCATCGAAATACATGTTTTGAGATCGCCTGAATTCAAAAAAAAGGATTTTTGGAAACATGTCCGTGTGTCTGTCTGTGTGACTGTCTGTCTGTGTGTCTGTCTGTCTGTGTGTCTGTCTGGAACAGCATAACTCAGAAATGAACAGTCGGATAAACACCAAACTTGGTATTTAGGTTCAGTATCTTCCAGAGATGCTACACGAAGGTTTTCAAGAAAATCCCCCACCACAGAGTACCCTTTACATGGAACATTTTTCGAAAATTTTAATTTTATCATAAATGGCTCTAACGATTTTGATTAAAATATCATATGTTTAAGATATTTTCATGACAAATAAAATGTATATCTTGAATTTTCTGGGAATGTCTCCAAAAGTATTCTTCATTGTGAACGACTTTTGCATAACTGGTAAACCATAAGAGATAGACAAAATTTTACTACACAAAAGATGTAGATCGCGTTAAAATACACAATTTATGTCATATACATTTTTGTTGTTGGAGTGAACCATTTTGGAGATATTGCTTATTATTCCCTTAAATTTTTCAATTCTTATTTTCTCAAATGGGAGTTCGTTATTCATTTTTTTTTGTCTTGGATATGCAAAGAGTATTAATCTGTGGCAAAGAGAATGGTGCTGCACCTAGCAACCAGCTATTAAGGGATATGTATGTGCTTAAAGGCTACTGTATTTCTATATTGCCCTTGTAAATATATATTCCCCTTACATCTACAAGAAAATTAGCAATAAGATCGTTTCTGCAAATGTTTATCTCGATTAACATGAAGCATATGGAGAATAAGCGTTTGTAAAAATAGTTTGTACAAGAGTAGAGAAAGTCGTGTGAGTGTAACACATCAGATTTTTTCTAATAAGTTTTGTCTCTTTATTATTTCCCAGTCATAAAAATTATACATAGCTCACTATAAAGAGGGCTTTGCAAGTCTATTCACAGAAATTCAGGACACATTTATTTTAATCAACATCGTTAAGAGCCAAATTTGAGAAAGTTAAACACAATGTCCTATGCAAAGGATCGTTTGAATGGGGGATTTTCTTCAAAATCTTCCTGTTGCATTCTTGTATTATGTTCTATCTAAAAACCAACATTCGTATTTACTACCTTTCTCTTTTTGAGTTGTGTTGATGTACACACACCCCACACGCATTCACGCGCACGCACACCATTTTCTAAAATGTTTTTGTGAGGATTGCTGGACATCGGAATGCTTATTTCCAACAAAATTTGGATATCCAATTTTTGGGTGGAATATTATAGCTCTACTACCTACCATAGGTTATCTACAATTGAGATAGTTAATCATGTTTGGATATATTTATAAAAATTGAAATTTTCTTTCTACAATCAAAACGTGATGTTTTATTTTAAACTATTTTCTCTCTCCTTTAACAAAAAGGAGGTATGCTTATACACCGTGCACTTGTTTGCCTACGTACTTGCAATATGTCTTTGCAATATCGATCACATTCGTTTCTGAAAATCACTTAAGGTACGCAAATAGAAAGAAATATAAAAACGTAACACAGTTTTTGTCAAAGAAAGGTTCCCATCGCATCTTCTCTGCTGCGGGCTCCATGCTGGCAACCAGAAGCAAAGTGGTCCACAAGAAAACCTTTACCGTATTATTACCGACATGAAGAAAAAGAATTTGAAACCATTTCCATGATTTATGACAGGCAGGATTGCGTGTTTGTACATCACGGGGAAAAAAGCCACGTGCGTGCCCGTTTGTGTGTAGGTGAGTGCGTGCGTGCGTTCGAACTGGTAACATTTAACGACCGTAGTAAAATATGATTTGTTCCTCTCGTGTAATTGATTGTGGAGGTTATAGATCAAGTTGGCAAACAGATCTTATCGACTGGAGCACGAAGGGCTTAGGTGTAACGACGTACTTGGTCCCCTCTTGCTGCAACAGGTGGCTATGTTCAACAAGTGGATAAATTGAATTACCACACAGCAGTGAAATGAAGATACTCTTAGAGGTCGGCATGGAACCTACGGCCCAGATTTATAATGTCTTTACAGAAATGCCTGTGTTGCTTCATAAAGCTACGAAAATTGCATTACGTTCTGGATTGCACTTTCTTAAGCCAATAAACAAATACTCTTGCATTAATATTTTTACTTCAAGCTAATTAGGTTTTTCGGGAATTTATATTTCCACTCCCATATTTTACTATAACTGCCATCTGCAATGGATCCATGAAAACCTATAAGAAACTGCTTGCTTCAAGTTAAAGAAAGTGCTAGAGATTGGTACATACTCTCTCTATAGCCTGATGCACAATTACCGGGTAACGGTAGACTTGGTGAGGCCATTCGGGTATTCCCGTTCCCAGTCACTATTCTTACTGTGCATAGATGTCTACATTGAATAATCTGATCTAAGTCAGTAGAGCTATCTATTCACTGGCTTAAAAACTAGATACTACTGATGCGGCATCCTAGGCGACAGGCGGTCTACCTTTCACATTTATGGCAGTACTCCTTCTTAGACTTTTCCACTCAATGGGCCTTGTTTCGCAAAGATTGGACGGTTGAACACAACTCATAGACGACACTGCCCTGTTTATCAATGCTTCATGAAGGTTTGTTATCAATTGCATAGCTACTTACTTATTAGTCCATAAAACAAAACTGTCACTTTTATTACGGTCTGCTTTAGGCACATTTTCTAAGGTTAATATGCGCATAGTACAACTCTCGGCAGTTTTACATACTTACAATTTTTCTTTCTTCTATCATCAGCGGAAAGAATGACCAATGGTAACGGCGTTACTCTACAGTTTGAAAATTAGCTGCATCGCAAGTAGACAAAATATGATAGGCCGGTTATAAAAGTGCATCCTAGATTTTTCAGATTGCCATTAATATTACTCTCATGTTTCTCTCTCTTGTTCTTGGTTTCCGATTCAAAACCCCATAACGCGCAGGTATTTCTGGTATTCATTTCCGGCTTGTTGTGGGCCACTCTTTACTCCCATAAATTCACAATCTTAAAATTAAGATCAGGGTTGCTGTTTCCCCTTGACTGTAAACGACGCATTCTTCTAGCTGTTTCGTTCCCGTTGTGGTGCCCGTTCCCTGAAACTGTGTACCGGACGTATCCCGTTTTTCCTGTCCAATTGACACAGTTTATCACCTGTTGTACTATGGTGGTGATCCCATTAGTCTCGCTCCACTGCGACACCGTTGCTACAGATTTGCTAGTTTGCTTTTATACAGACAGCCCCGGTGGCAATCCAGTCATACTGGAGGCACAAAGGCAATATTTATAGGAAATTTGGGATGGACAGACGTTCCTTCACCAATCACGTAAAGGTGCATTTTAGCATTCGTTTGAACTTATTTGTGAAATATGTGGAATGAATTGTTATTTCTTCCACATTTCTAACATTTCTTCTAGTCATGTTTGTCTTGGATAGGGCTATACCCAAGCATATGATCTAATTCTGATAATGCATCCTTAGCAGTAATTTTTGTTTCGTTTGGAATAAGGAACGGATATAGCAGAAAATAATAATCTTCTTCTTCCCTAACATGGGTTATGCCTTTAGACCTGTTTCAAGGCTAATCGAGATGCTCTCTCCACCTCATAGAGGACGCCCAATATCTTTCGTCCATATGGTTTATAAAATAGTGGTTCTCATGTAGTCTCGAAGGTTCCATCCTTAGAACGTGATCTTTCCATTTATTCTGATACCTTTTAATTTCTTCCACTATGTTTTCTTCTTCTAATTCTTTTCTGATTTCTATATTCCGTAGACGAACCTTTCTAGTTACATCCAATACAGACCTTAAACATCTCATGTGAGATGTTTCCAATCTTGATTTTTCCTTGTGTTTGCTCACTCATGTCTCACACGTGTATTTATTGCAGGTTTAGATGCAATTCTATATAGTCTTAATTTAATATCTTTCCTCATATTTCAACCATCCGTTGATTTTATTAATTGGTTTAATGTTTTCTTCCGTCTCTGTCAGAAAATAGTTTGTCATCAAAAAGCTGACACAGGTGTTAAGTTACACCTATTAGCCATTTAATTTGCAGATTGACTTCTTGAAGTCACAACTTGGGTCGATCAAGAATAAAGCAGTGTGCATTATATACTGTCACTCAAACCGGAATCTCAGCAACAACACGGGAATCTAAGTCTCTCAGGTAAAGCAAGTACGAAGAATTACTAGTTGTATGATAAATTCGGAGAGATACTTATGCATAATAGAACCGCCATCAGAAATGACAGTCAGCATTCATTGGGAGATGGCCAGGACAAAATATCTACAGAATGCCAAAACAAATCTGATAGTTGGCTGGCCCCGTAGCTCTGTTGGTAGAGTGCCTGCCTGTTGTGCGAGGGGTCCCGGGTTCGATTCCCGGCTGGGAGGTGATTATTTCCTATCCTCCCCAGAGTCTGGAAATATGAACGAGAGCGTGAATGTGTGTCTGATCTAATGATTAAAACAAAAAGGTCAAGAAACCCAGCGACAAGAGTACACGAATTAACACCATTGCCAATAGGCAATAAGTTCCAAGGCAAAGGCCGCCGATAAGGCCAATGTAGTTAAAGGCGAAATTATTTTGCAATGTGCCGCTCTTCCTCAAATTCCTAAACTGGCTTTCGCATCCCTTTCACAGGCACCACAACCAAAGCGACTGGCCATCCATTCATAGCCAAACGTCACGAATTCGATTCCCAATGACTGCAGTCAAATGTGCCTGTGGTAAAAGACGAGGAAGGCCTAGGTAAAATAACCGGTGAGATGGCAGGGTTACATGTGACTGCAGTTGCATGGATTTTGCATATTATTATTATTAAAAAAACACTACACTTTTATGAAAAAAATTTAACATTTTTAGAATATACAACTGCTATAAATACTTGTATTTTATTGTTGAAGGTTAGTGTGATATGAAATTAAAAAACAATCTGTGCTTCATTTACATGACTTTCTCTATCCTCTATCGCTTATTAGCAGATATACAAATTGTTCTTACACAAGCTTATTTTTCTATCTATATCATTTTAATCCAAATAAACCTTTACAGAAATAGATAATTACACATTTCGCTATAGATACAAAGACAACAGCGATAGTCAAATGTTAAGTACTGGACGGTATATGCTAGCCTTAAAATTCCATACTGTTTCCATGCAGTCGCGAGAAACAACTGAATGTTGAAAGGACTTTTGAGAATGACCAAATAATGAACAATTCCAAACCATTAATAACGGATATCTCGGAAATGGCTGATGCCACAAAAGGTTATTTGAGATAAATTGTATGTTTTAAAGAAATTTACATTTCTTGTGTACTACGCTTTCTTCTATCGTTTAATATTTACTATTTATACAAGATTATACAAAATGCCTTCCAAATGAAGACGACTTCAAGGGCTATTTCCAGAAAATTCAAGATATTCTTATTTGTCATGCAAATATCATTAATATGTGGTATTTTGGGATGGGACGATATTCTTGCAAATCTTCGTGTCGCATCTTCAAAAGGTAGTGAACCTAAATACCAAGTCTGGTGTTTATGCGACTTTTCATTTTTGAGTTATGCTGTTCAGACACACATACGCACGTAGCTTTTCTAAAAACGCTTTTTTTTTTGCATTCAGGTAGTCTCAAAAACATGCAATTCTGGCGAAATCTAGGTATCGAATTTTTTTGGAAATGCAATACCTTCTCTACCTGCTATGAACATGGAAGAGAAAATAAAAATGCCATTAAAACTCTAAAAGCTTAATAAAAAAATCTGATGTGTTACACTCACATGACTTTCTCTACTCTTGTACAAACTACTTTTACAAACGCTTATTCCCCATATGCTTCATGTTAATGGAATTATTGAGATGTCAATCTTATTGATAATTTTCTTGTAGATGCAAGGGGAATATGGTAGGTTTTAAGCGATAGTCAAATATTTTAACGCTGGTTGCTATGTGGCGCATTCCATTCTCTTTGCATGTCCAGGACATAAAAAATGAATAACGAATTTGAGAAAAAGTATAAGTATTGGAAAATTTAAGGGAATAACAAGCAATATCTCGCAAACGGTTCTCTCAACAAAAGAAATGTATATGACATAAATTGTGTATTTTAACGCGATCTACATTTTTTGTGTAGTAAAATTTTGTCTATCTCTTATGGTTTACCAGTTATGAAAAAGTCGTTCATAATGAAGAATACTTTTGGAGACATTCCCAGAAAATTCGAGATTTACATTTTATTTGTCATGACAATATCTTAAACATATGATATTTTAATCAAAATCGTTAGAGCCGTTTTTGAGAAAATTAAAATTTTCGAAAAATGTTCCATGTAAAGGGCAGTCTGGGGTGGGGGGATTTTCTTGGAAACCTTCGTGTCGCATCTCTGAAAGATACTGAACCTAAATACCAAGTTTGGTGTTTATCCGACTCTTCGTTTTTGAGTTATGCTGTTCACAGACACACAGACACACAGACAGACACACACACGGACATGTTTCCAAAAATGCTTTTTTTGGATTCAGTGAGTCTCAAAACATGTATTTCCGGTGAAATCTCGGTATCGAAATTTTGGGTGGAATACAATACTTCCCCTACTTACTATACGTAGTAGAGAAAGTAAAAACTTTATATCAAGCATGATACACCACGCTTTATACGGTTAACCTTTAGAGAAGTATGTAAAACAGTTTTGGAGGAGAGATGATGGTTCTCACAGTGAGGAAAACGTTTATTAATCCTATATTCTCTGAAGCATCGTTAAGAGGCACGAAGCATCGAGGGAAACACAGGTGTACATGACATGTAGCAAAATGCCATGATATATAGTATATTTATTCTGGAAGTATCCTTGGAACAGATCACAGGTGTTCAAAGTTTCAAATGGTTGATGTGCGGAGACCAAGAGGAAAGTGGGAAAGAGTTTACACTGTAGTTATCTACAGTTCTAGTTGAATTTCAATCGCAGCATTGATTTTATTTCCGATATTTAATTTAATTTATTTAACCATTCAGTGAATGGTCGGTAGATGGGTTGTCCCCCCCCAAAAAAAAATGACGATCGTGTGATACTTAATGTGGTCTCACTCTTATTTTTACTTTCTCTACTACGTATAGTAAGTAGGGGAAGTATTGCATTCCACCCAAAAATTCGATACCGAGATTTCGCCGGAAATACATGTTTTGGGACCTCCTGAATACAAAAAAAGCATTTTTGGAAACCTGTCCGTGTGTGTGTCTGTGTGTGTGTGTGTGTGTGTGTGTGTGTGTGTTTCTGTGAACAGCATAACTCAAAAACGAATAGTCGGATAAGCACCAAACTTGGTATTAAGGTTCAGTATCTTCTAGAGATGCGACACGAAGGTTTTCAAGAAAATCCCTCCACCCCAGACTACCCTTTACATGGAAGATTTTTCGAAAATTTTAATTTTCTCAAAAATGGCTCTAACGATTTTGATGAAAATATCATATGTTTAAGATAATGTGATGAGAAATGAAATGTATATCTCGAATTTTCTGGGAATGTCTCCAAAAGTATTCTTCATTGTGAACGACTTTTGCATAACTGGTAAACCATAAGAGATAGACAAAATTTTACTACACAAAGAATGTAGATCGCGTTAAAATACACAACTTATGTCATATACATTTCTTTTGTAGAGTGAACCGTTTTCGAGATATTGCTTGTTATTTCCTTAAATTTTCCAACACATACTTTTTCTCAAATGCGTTATTCATTTTTTTTATGACCTGGACATGCAAAGAGAATGGAATGCGGCACATAGCAACCAGCGTTAAAATATTTGACTATCGCTTAAAAGCTACCATATTTCCCTTGCATCTACAAGAAAATTAACAATAAGATTGACATCTCGATATCTCGATAACATGAAGAATATGGAGAATAGGCGTTTGTAAAATTAGATTGTACAAGAGTAGAGAAAGTCATGTGAGTGTAACACATCAGATTTTTTTATGTCTTGGACATGCAAAGAGAATGGAATGCGCCACATAGCAACCAACTCTTAAAATATTTGACTATCGCTTAAATACTACCATATTCCCCTAGCACTTACAAGAAAATTAGCAATAAGATTAACATCTCGATTAACATGAAGCATATGGAGAATAAGCGTTTGTAAAAATAGTTTGTAGAAGAGTAGAGAAAGTCATGTGAGTGTAACACATCAGATTTGTTTTCGTAATATCTGTATTAGTTTCTTAGAAGAAGGCATAATTATTTTAAAGGCGGTTAAAACTTACCACACGCAACTAATACCAATGTTTATTTTCTGTCACAATTCTATTTTTGTGTGATCTGTCAGGCTAACCCGACCAAAAACTTTAGGAATGCTTTCTTGTATTTTCCGATATGTGTTTGAAAACCATGTTTTGGGCAGGGCTCTTGAAGCGCGGTCTCTGTCTTCCACAATCAAGGCAACGATGTCAGTAACCCTGTCTCAGCTTTCGTGAAGACCCTTCAGTTGATGCTACTCCCAATAGATATTATATGACCTTTTTGCAGCAGTGCTTATCTGAGTTGTATTTCGTATTTTATCATCTCCCATGGAACTTCCGCAGAACTTCTGTTTTCAACTATTTACATCTGTACGTGAAGTGCATGAAGGAAATTATGGAAAGCAATCATAGGACAGCCTTTGTAGGAAACGTTTATTTTTATGGTGGTGTTTGTATTGCCTTTACGTTGTTTGCCCCACGCTCTGGGCGTCAATTTGAAGTAGGTTTATTTATTTTTAAGAGGAGTTGTATTTTACTTCGACTGTTGGGAAGCCGAACTTGTTGTAGTTGCAACCGCAGTATGGTAAAAGGTTTCCGGTAGCCTTCGCCCCAAGTTTAAAAATATTAACTTTGTAATTTTGACTGTTTATTTAAATATTATATATTTATGTTTGCCTCGGCTGCGTCAGTATTAGGGTTAGAGACATGGATTTATTTGCAGGGAGTATTGCGGCTAAGAATGTAGACTTACACAGATTATAATTTGTACTTGACTCCATTTACTGATCCTTTAAATGATTAAAATAACACTTCACTGATATAGAGAGCTGCGAGATTATTTATTAATTATTTGCGCATCTTTTAAACATTATTTTTGTCTCACACTGAATATGTATTAAACTTCTCGAGGCCGCGTCTTGTGTCCGGTTAGTAACGCTGTCTACAAGCATCTGAATTCTGAATTTGTACAATTTGCCCTTTTTCAGTTTCTGATTGGCTAATTCTACTCCAATAGAATACTTTTATTTAACTTACGCTTTTTTCTGGTTGTTGATTGCCTATTTATAAACTGTCTCGAAGATTACATTATTGCTGCTCCAAGAATTACCAGTAGCATTATTAAACATTCTAATTCATTATTGCCTCAAGGTTACCTCATTGTTATCTCATGGTTATCAACTTTTAACCTATTATTCTCACAGCTCCTACATTATTAAATTACGTAATACATTCACATACCATTATTGAACATGTACATAATAATATAAACATGAATACTATGGCTGTTACATGCATTTTATATATTATATTATACACATATTGCTTTAAGGCGGGTTTTTATTATATTTTATATTATATAATTTGGCTGAAATCATTTAAGTGTTAAAAATACTGCCTCATTTGATATGTAGGATGGAAATATCCCTCTTTTGAACGAGTTCATCTAACAACAATCTAACTTAACTTTTTTTTCCCACTTATATCTCGCCTTTAACTGCAGTGGTTCTATCGGCGGCCTTTCACCTTTGGAACATACTACGTTATGGGCAATGGTGTTAACCTGTATGCACTTATGTTGGATTTCTAGATTACTTTGGATTTGTACATTAGATCACTCACACATTTTCACACCCATTCATACTTTCAGACTCTGGGGAGGATAAGGAATGATGCTGGCTAGAGAAAAATTCTCACCCCAGTCGCGAATCGAACCCGGAACCCCCTAATGTGTTAAAATATGTTAGTATTTGTGATTGAAAGCATTTTGTATTTCTTTATCTATTGTGCCCTTAAGATGCAAGTTTTAGCAATAAAGCAAATTGATCAAATGAGGCTTTACCCTCCGTTCATTGGTTGTTCAGTTGTTCAAGTATATATGTAGATCTAAAACTGTCATCTACTCGTGTATCTAGCAAAACAGTTAAAATAATGCATTCACTACTCTATACATTCATGTAAGGTGACATTTCTGGAAATCTAAAAATATTAGAACAATAAACAAAACTTGCTAAACTTGTTCTTCTGCATAGCAAAGGAGCATCCCAAGGGAAAAATTTATTAATTTCACACTTAACGCACAGAAACAGAGCAACTGTGCAAAGTGTAAATGAATGAAATTTACATTTTAATTGAAAATTACATTTTCGGTAAGCTTATGTTTTTTTACAGATCTAAAGTCTATTGTTAATTTTAAAGTAAAGTTCTAATAAATGCAGATTTTATATGGGTATTGTTTTGATATCAACATGCTTAGCACACACAAACAAAATTCTGTTTACTTTTTTCTAATTACTTCTTATGTTCAACCGAAGTTGAATGCGACAGCAATATTCATCACCTAAGTATTTAATTTATTTTAGTGTGCTTGAAGGCAGTTCAACATGCTTTAGCATTATTTCATTCACACGGACCTTTCTTCTGGATCAAATAAATATATTCTTCCCCTGTTGTGTGCAAGCTCGCCTGGCCTAGCCAGGAAATTAGTAAAATGAAAGTAACAAACTTTCAAGCTAATAATCATTGTGCGTGGTGAAATGTAACACTGCGTTCACAATTTTACCAACTAATTTACTATAACCTACGTTCATAAGTAGTTTCTTGTTGCAGGTACAACCAGGTACTGGTCTGTATATTATACTTCGTACATATGCCTGAATTTTAAAATAACTGTAATTTTATTATTTAGATGAGAATGTTTAGCTATACACAATTATACATATACTCTCTTTTAACAACTAAAATTACTAAAACAGTACACTTGCTTCCATTTATGCCGTCACCGCTGCTTTGGGAGGCATTCTACTGGCTTTTGCAGGTGGAGTATGTATAGTACTAAGGAGAGGTGTTATCTGTTTACCTTTTTGCGCATGCAGTGGCGCCCTTAAATGGAAGCCAGTGTACCACAGGACTTCGCTTGCTATGCGGAAGGTTAACTTCATGAATGGTTACGTGTATAGGACACTTTGTCAACCAATACTTTATACATATATTGTGCGTATGAAATTACAAGTCCATCTACCAACAATATCTTAAGAGTGAGACTTCTGGGAAGAAACTGAGCGCGAGAACATGCAAAGTTAAAAAGAAAATGACTGAATAAGAAACAGAAACTGATAATTAGTCTGTTAGTCTAGTCAACATCAACAAATTTATAGTTAATTCCCAAATACACCCGTAACAAAGCAAAAATGCCTATAAGCGCATACCTAATACGGCTCTTTATGAAGGAGGCTTCATCCACATGGGAATTAAATTATACAACCTTCTTCGGGTTATATTCAGAGTTATACACTGCTTAAAAATAAATTAATTTCATTTCATGTTACAAATTGTTTTATAGCACAAATGCATTAATAGAAACATGTAAAATAATAAACTGTAAATAATGTATATGACTGCGCATTTAGTTTTTAATATTCTATTCTATTTAAGTGTTGTATTAAATGATTTCAATCGATTCCAAAATGAACAAACGATACCAATATTACAATTATTGAAATGGAGAGTAAAGGACTGAGCTCTCTATAAGCGTCCTGTAGTGAACGACGGAATTAGGAAACGTGCTAGAAACCTAACCCCAAAAGAAAACATTTACCATCACCCACACGCACAGAGATAACTTTATCAGGTGCATTACTTTTGTGCTCACATCCTGTTTGAAATATCAGTTAACAGGAAAGTGACAAATTCCTGTCAACTCTGAGAATCCTTTAAATCTCGTGTCCAGTATATTTCCTGTTCTCAAAGATATTCTAGAAGATTATAAAACATAGCTAGTTGTGGCAGCTTAATCCGTTTTAAACGTCCACAGCACTTCCTCTGTTCACTGAAATTCCATAGATGCACATGTAACAATTACATTTTTACTTTCTCTACTACGTATCGTAAGTAGGGGAATTATTGTATTCCACCCAAAAATTCGATACCGAGATTTCACCGGAAATATATGTTTTGAGGCCCCCTGAATCCAAAAAAAGCATTTTTGGAAACATGTCCGTATGTGTGTGTGTGTGTGTGTGTGTGTGTGTGTGTGTGTGCGCGCGCGCGTGTGTCTGTGTAGCTGTGAACAGCCTAACTCAGAAACGAACAGTCGGATAAACACCAAACTTGGTATTTAGGTTCAGTATCTTCCAAAGATGCGACACGAAGGTTTTCAAGAAAATCCCGCCACTCCAGATTACCCTTTACGTGGAACATTTTTCGAAAATTTTAATTTTCTCAAAAATGGCTCTAACGATTTTGATTAAAATATCATATGTTTAAGATATTTTCATGACAAATGAAATGTATATCTCGAATTTTCTGGAAATGTCACCAAAAGTATTCTTCATTGTGAACGACTTTTGCATAACTGGTAAACCATAAGAGATTGACAAAATTTTACTATACAAAAAATGTAGATCGCGTTAGAATACACAATTTATGTCATATACATTTTTGTTGTTCAGTGAACCATTTTCGAGATATTGCTTGTTATTCCCTTAGATTTTTCAATACTTATTTTCTCAAATGAGAATTCGTTATTCATTTTTTTTTGTCTTGGATATGCAAAGAGTATTAATCTGTGGCAAAGAGAATGGTGCTGCACATAGCAACCAATTATTAAGCGATATGTCTATGCTTAAAGGCTACTGTATTTCTATATTGCCCTTGCAAATACAAAACAAGGGGAACATAGTAGGCTTTAAATGATAGTCAACTATTTTTAGAACTGGTCGCTATGTGTAAAATGTAATTGTCTTTGCATGTCAAAAGATCGTTTCTGCAAATGTTTATCTCGATTAATATGAAATAAATGGAGAATAAGAGTTTGTAAAAATAGTTTGTATACGAGTAGAGAAAGTCATGTGAGTGCAACACATCAGATATTTAGGTTAACTGCTGTTTCTTCTCTCTCTCTCTCTCTCTCTCTCTCGCTTCTTTCTACCTCTTTCATTACAGTCTTCCCCACTCTCATATCTATCTTCCCTATCTCAAAACTCCCTCTCTTGCCTCTTATCTCCCTCTAAATCTCTGTGTAATATATTCTTATGTTCAAATCATAATTTTGAAAATCAATACTAAAACTGCTTTTTCTGAGATGTTAGTAAAAATTAAAGCGCAATCGTGTCGCTTTTTTATGCTTGGCCTATTTACATAGTAAGCAGAAAGCCACACCAAACTTTTGACCTGTTTAACATAAATTGCTGTAGTTCCTTAGCATTAATTCAATTAACAATTTTGTTTTTTTTAATCAATAAAACTTAACCACCAGAAAGGTATATATGTTATCTTTTGCTTCAAACTTTTCATGAAATTTAATGAAAAGCCATATATTTAGACTTTTATTTTCGTGCTCCATTATAATCCTCTCTTCGAGCGGTCGTCCTCCGTGGTGTAGTGGTTACCATGCTAGCCTCTATTTCCCGAGGTCGCGAGAATAAACCCGGCGAAGGGCGATGGATTTTTTCGGGCGTAAAAATCCTTAGCATGGCTTCCTTCTGAAGGAAAGTAAAGCCGGTGGTCACGTGTCGTAGATTTACGGCACGTAAAAGAACCTCAAGCCTGATAAAGAGGTCTCTGAGCAAAATTACCTGTCTTTGACACCCAATTAAGAACGGGACGCTAAGTACCACAGCAGTTAAAGAGCGTTCATAAATAAAACTGAATTTAATTTAATTTCTCATCGAGGGAGTAATTAATATACCATAATGTTATAGTCTTGTCTTAGTGGGGCGTAAGATGGCAAAAGTTTTATTAGACTGCCTCTGTAGTCTGCCGGTTAGCCTATAACATCCAAAGTCAGAAGGCCCGGGTTCGATTCCCGGCTCCAAGTTGGGAATTTTTCTTTGGCTTATTATTATACTCTCTAACCCCTAGAGTCTGGAAATACGAAAGAGAGTGTGAATGTGATATAAATTTAAAGAAAATCCAAAGGTTAACCTACACAGCCAACGAATGAAGACCATTGCCATGGCCAATCGTTCCAAAGGTAAAGTCGGCAATACGGCCTAAGATGTTAAAGGCGGCGTATAAGAGGAACAAAGAAAATTTGTTTTCCATTGTACATTTTACATCCAAAATTTGAACTTAGAAGAAAGTAATTTAGTTACGGTTTTAATTGTATGCAGAATCCTGTTGCTGTACTGAACTAATATATTTTTGTAAACATAAATAGTTAAAAGTATAAAACTCAAACATAAAATTCCAGAAAATAATCGTATTGTATAGTTAATCTAGCTTGATTGTATACATATTGTTCGCATTAACTGACCTTGGCAGCTGGTTTTTATTGATCAATCATATTGACTTACCTAGTCAGCTTGCTTACCCTCCTCTTATGTGGGGCTTACACCCCTAGGACTTACAACCGCATCTAGGGTCAGAGGCCTGTCGAGGAGCCGGACATGGACTCAGAGAATGAATCCCCGGAATGGGGGATCGGCCCATAGTCAGGTATGAGTAAGGAAGATATGTGACATGAGGGCAAAATGGATGAAATGAAAGGTGATGATAGAGCATTGGTGGAATGAATGCTGAGAGAAACCGGGGAACCCGGGGAAAACCCTCCCAGATGTCGCTTTGTTTACTACAAATCCACATGAAGGCTCCTGGGATCTAACCCGGACCACCTTGGTGGGAGACGAGCAGTCTAACCACTCAGTCACGGTGCCGCTCCTTGCCCAATCATACGAACTTAATTACACACGATGTTTCATATCTTTCGCTGCAGTGGTGAACTTAGGAACTGTTGTAGCTTTGTAATAGTTACTGCAGAAATTAAAACAACAGCACTGTAAATGTGTCTCTAATTGCAAAGTTAAAATGCACGGAACTTAACTTTATTAACTATTAACTTTAAAATGATTTATTACTCTATTTGATACAAAGGATGCTTATAAAGAAAATTTAATACCGGCAGTCATAGTTAATACAACATAGCAATTATTGTTCGTCTCTCTACTAGAAAACCCTACAACCACAAATGACAACAACCTTTGGGAAAAATATTTTCATCTGTTACCATTTTTGTTTTATCCCTATTCCTTCCTGAATTCATCCTATTTTGGAATATCTCCTTAGCAATTATTCTGAAAAGCCGAAAACTGACAACACTGATTCTTCAGGTATCCTCTTGGTCTTTCTTTGTTGTTCCCTTACACAATTGAGTTCATGTGCCAGTTAGAGTTATTTCTTGTTCCTAGGGATTTCTCGTTCAGAAACTATTATACTGACCCGTAGTAACCAAAAATACGAGGACAGTCCCAGAAGTACCCGATCTGTCGTATATATAGGGTTATTGTTTCAAACAAATGACTATGGTAAAAAGTACCACTCTTATAAAGCTTAAGTTTGAAGTTTGACAATGCTATGTTGTTTAGTAATTGTTTGGCAGCCATTAATAGTGAACTTTCTCAGCGAATCTGTAAACATGTTTAAATCTGGCCATCGTTATGTGATGCAATAGTTTCATTTGAAAGGTCTTAGTCCAACTAATATTAAAGCGGAGCTAGATTCTACTCTAGGGGAGTCTGCTCCTTTCGTTTACAGCAGTAAAATATTGGGTGACAGAGTTTAAGCGAGGCCGTACGAGCTGCCAAGATGAACATCGCAGTGGTCGACCAAATGAGGTGACCACATCAGAAATTGGAAAGCAAATCCACAAAATGGTATTGGATGACTGTCGACTGACAGTGTGCGAGCTAGCAGACATCATAGGCATTTCAAAAAGTGCTGTACATTGCATGCTAACTGAAAATTTAGACTTGAGAAAGCTGTGCGCAATATGGGTGCCGCGTTTACTCACAATGGAAAAAAGCAGCATCATGAGGATGTTTCAGTCGAGTGTTTAGTAATGTTTCGCTGCAATAAAGCCAAAACCATGAATGAAACATGGATCCATCACTTCACACCTAAGACGAAGGAACGGTCAAAACAGTGGATTCAAAGGGGAGAACCGGCTCCAAAGAAGGCGAAGGCAGTTCCATCCGTAGGCAATGTCATGGCGTCAGTTTTTTGGGATGCGTGTAGGATAATTCTCATTGATTATCTTCAAAAAGGAAAATCAATCAATGGCGAGTATTATGCAAGCTTATTGCGACGTTCGAATGATAAAATCAAGCAAAAACGGCCGCATTTAGCGAAAAATAAAGTTCTGTTTAATTAAGACAGTACACCGATTCACACATCCATTATCGCCATGGCCAAAATTAATGAGTTAAAGTTCGAATTGCTTCCTCATGCACCCTATTCGCCAGATTTAATCCCCTATGATTGTTTTCTGTTTCCAAAGTTGAAGAAATGACTTAGTGGTAAAAGAGTTGCCAGTAATCAAGAGGTAGAGATGGCAGTTGATGGATATTTTGCAGAACTCAACGGTTCTCACTATAAACAGGGTATCGAAGCTATTGAACATCGTTGGGAAAAGTGTATCGAGCTGAAAGGAGACTATGTAGAGAAATAAATATGTTTTTTTCCCAAAATATTTTCTTTGTTAGGTCGGTACTTTTGTGACAGCCCTCGTAGTTGTGTATATTGTGTGTTAAGTACCATGCTACGTATTTTGGCTACATGTTGTTTCACAAAACCGGCTTTTGGGAACTTCGAAGCAGAGGAGAGCTTAGACGTACCTTTCTTATATACGGTTGAAGTAGTAAGTTTTTGTTCACTTTTTATGGCTTGGCAGATATATTATATTCCTCAGGCATCAGGCTCAACTGGTGCTTACTTTTTGAGAAAATAAAAATAATGAATATTTTTCCAAGTGAAGGTTAATAAGAGTGAAGGAAATTCCTATCAAATTCTGGATCTATGAGGGGCATTCAAATGAAACCTGGTCAGTGCGTCTAACTTTGCACTACACGTAAGGTGGCACCACGTAACTGTGTGTATGGTGGCACCATGTGCAACGTTTGATGTTGCATAGCAACAGTGTGGTTTCACGCCGAAGAGAAGGTGGTCACACAAGTTATCGTCCACTACTGAATATGAAGTCCAGTAAGCAGGAACAACGAGGAGTGAGTCAGAGCAAGCAGTGGAAACATGCCACTTCACCACCTCCAAAGAAATCAAAGGCCGTGCACACCAGTTCTGGTAAGGTCATGATGTCCTTTTTTGACCACAAGGGCCCACTGCTTGTCAAGTTCCTGGAACGTGGAACTACCATCAATGCCCAGCGTTATCCAGCCACTTTACAGAACCTTAGACGAGCCATCAAGTCGAAACGCCCAGGCATGTTGTCCAATGACGTTATTCTCCTGCATATTAATGCCCGCCCACACACTGCCAATGCGGTGAAGACGACATTGCAGCAGTTTCGATGGGAAACGCTGGAACATCCACCGTACAGTCCAGACCTTTCACCGTGTGACTTTCATGTTTATGGACCTCTAAAACAAGCTATTCGCGGACATCGATTCACAACGGACGAACGAAGTGTGTGAATGGATCCGACAGCAGCCTACTAGCTTCTTCAAAGATGGAATCGACCGGCTAGTGTTGCAATGGTATAAATATGCCAACAGTTTTGGCGACTATTTTTGAGTTAATAAAATCGTTACCGTTACTTTACACAAGTGACCGGGTTTCATTTGAATGACCCTTATATATCCTTGAGAGAAGCCTGACTAACGGTTGTCTGGTTTAAGTGTTATCTGCTTTAAATTCAGAGAGCTTAAAATAGTATTTCCAATGAAAAGTCAGAATAGAATGTTTGCTCGAATTCTGGTAAACAGAAAATGATTATCTGTTAGTGAATTCCGCAGACCTAATAGTTGCATAAAATTCATTTGTATCCTAAATTACGTTTTAATGCATCGGTTCTAGTGAGACGCTACAGTGAAATAAGTTTGGTGTTTGCAATTAGAAGTTGAGCATTATATCTGTTTGTCCATACCAGGGTTTTAAAATATGCATGGTTCTTTTTAATATGTACTTTAGGGAGCAAATATTTTCGGAAACATCGCGGTAGTCTGTAAACTGGAAACAGCGGGAGTTCATTCAAGGAAGAGAACTTATATATACTTGATAAATAATACAATATTTGTCAAGTGTCTATTTGCGCCTTGAACCAGCTGTTGTGGTTGGGTTCAAAGGAAATCTGTATGTACAGAAACGAAAAGAAGGGGCGGAGGAAGAACCACCTGTTCATTTTCCTAAGCTAACGCCTTACTGCTTAGTAAGATGGCAAATATCTGAGTAACGTTCCCTCTAAGTTTACTTTATATCTATCGCTTATGTAATCTATTGCATTCCACCCCAAAATCTTGGATATCAAAAAATTGTAAAAAATGGAAAAAATTCAATCTGTCACATTCGCATGACTTTGTTTTTAAAAAAGCTTATTTCCCTGTTTGCACAATAAAGATTGCAAAAATGTTTATTACACATTTCACCGTAAGTGCAAAGGGGACAAAGAGAGTGAAGCGAGTCAAACCTTTTAAAAGCAGGTGTGTGAATGCTGACTTTGAAGTTCCATATTATTTACAAGACAAAAAGAAAGAAATGAATGATGATTTATTTCTAAAAATGTACGTATGATGAAGTACAGCAACGGCTATTTCGGAAATTCTTAATGCCTAAAGGTTTTATTAGGTATATACATAAATTGTAAGCTTTAACTATGAAATTCGTATGTACGTGAATTGTGTTTTGTTGTTTTTTATATAGATCTTATGATTCCGTGGGTAATATAAATACAAAATTCATTCAGAATGATGTATCGTCCTCCGTGGTGTACTCGTTAGTTTTCAAACAATAAAACTTATCAAAAAGGTATACTTATAATCTTTTGCTTCAAACTTTTCATGAAATTTAATGAAAAGCGAGATATTTAGACTTTCGTTTTCGTGCTCCATTATAATTCTCTCTTCGAGTGGTCGTCCTCCGTGGTGTAGTGGTTACCATGCTAGCCTCTAGTTCCGGAGGTCGCGGGTTCAATCCTTAGCATGGCTTCCTTCGGAAGGGAAGTAAAGCCCGTGTCGTAGATTTATGGCACGTAAAAGAACCTCAAGCCTGATAAAGAGGGCTCTGAGCAAAGTTCCTGAGATTAAGGATTACAGCAGTTAAAGAGCGTCCATAAATAAAAAAAGAAATTCAGAATGAAGAGAACTGCTCAGGCTATTGCATAAAATGAAGTATATACGTTTTATGCTTCATGTCCATACCTGAAAAATATAGTATTTTAATAAATTTCATTTCAGAAAATAAAAAGTAACAAATTTGCCAATGTAAGGGTAATTTTGGCAATTTCCTGAAAATCATCGCATCCTGAAAGATAGGTTTAAATTACCAATTTGGTATTCATTTGATTTAATTCTTTGAGGTATGCTGTTCTCTCCTCTCTCACTCACACACAAACACACATACACAGGCAATTTGAAAACAGTTTTTAGCTCTGTATAGCTCATTGTATTTGTATTAATTATGCATCCAAAACTGAAATTATTAGAATATATAGATTATTGTCACGACCACCAGAATATATAGTGGTAGTGAACTTTAAGGGGAAATTAACCATTGTGTAAAGTACAGTACCTAACATGAGTGTTAAGGAGATTACAGGATAGTATGTTTTTGCATCTTTACTTCGATCCGTTATAACTACTAACTGCATTATAAGGTAATTTATCATAACTGTTATTGTCCTGATCAAAGAATACCTATAAACTGGGTAGTTCATCAAAACCTGCTGGAATGGCTACTGGAAACTTATCTACCGACCATAAATTAACTCGAAGGAATTCTAATGTCGGCTGTTTCACTCTGCGCAGACAAGTGAATCTTCGGCAGCATTAAGTAACATGTCTGTGTGTATGTGTGTGTGTGTGTGTTTTGCTCATTACACATTTCATAAGTTGGTACCTCCTCTTCGTGGTTAGAGACCCGCCTTTCCCGGCTCACATGCTGTTAGGAAATAAATCGAATGGCAGAAAAATTGACGTTCTAATTACAAAGTCGTTAAGGAAATAGTCACCTGTTTACGTAATGGATTACTAACTTAATTGGAAGTGAAACTGATTAATGGCGATTTCCCGCACTCTGGAACTCCTTTTCTTAAACGTTACACGTGAGAGTGTAAACATACCAAGTGCTGGCGGACAATAAAAGCTGTTTTTAGCCTACTGTACACACATCAGGCGAGCTACTAAACGTTGCATGGAACTACGGTAGATGAATATATGAAAACGTTTCTTATACGGTAGCGAGGTTAAGAACACACCATGTATCTAACTGGCAAGCGATCAACAAAGAAAGACCGAGCCGATCCTTCAAGAATCAATGCTGTCAGTTTTCGGATTTTGGGAACAATTGCTGAGCCACTCCAAAGAGCGGGAGGAAAGATGGGAGGGAGGAATGACTTTGCAGTAAAAATGGTAATCGCTAAAATTTTTACCCCAAAGATCCCTATTACTCTTGGTTAAGGGGTGAGGTAAACGCAAAGGTAGGGCTTTTAATACTGAATCGAAGAGTAACATTTTTCTCTAAGAGAGGGAAAACAAAATCGCAGAATAGTGCTTACCTCCAATCCTTTTAAGAATACGCTAATAAATAACTGCTTTATATTACTTTATCCAATGAACATAATTTCTAACAAAACATAAGACTTGAGTAAAATGATTTAAACTGCTATGAAATGTTAGTAGCTTGAGAGGTTTGGGCGACTCTTAAACACACAATGTTTTTAATTTCCATATAACTTTACTAGCTGGTGAATTAAGGGAGATGAATTCCGAAGCTACATGATTGATTTCTTATTTATGTGTATACTGGATTTTAACAAGATATTTTTGGAGTATCGCTTTTTTTGTTTATTAAAGTTTCATTTTGAGAGGTTTACCAATTTGAGCATGAAGTTTCTTAAATGAATGCATTTTTGCCCTCACAAAATTTATATTTAAAACTTATTCTGAATTAACTTTATAACAAAGCGACAAGAAAAAGGAGAGAAGAACGTATACATTTCACGTTCGGGATTAAAAGTTATAGTTGTTTCTGAACCTATTTTATTTTATATTTAAAAAGACATTGATTTTTTCTATTGATTTTCGCAATACGAGTTAGGTAATTTCATTGTGATAACGTGGTTACCACCTTTTCTCGTAGTCTCCTGTATCTGATGTTGATTCTGCTGCCGGCTGCTCCATTGGATGTATTGTGAAGGACAACACCAGTTTAAATTGACTGAGAAATATATTATGAATAATATTTGAATGATTGAAATGAATTGCTGACTGTTTAAATGAATAAATAGACTAACTCTAAATTGAAGCACTCGAAACTACGACAACTGAATTATTATACCTGCTAACTTCTTAGCGTAACTTGCTAGAAAGCTTATCGGCGAGACCTATCGCGATAGCCGCGAAATCTTACTCACACAAACGCGTCGCTAGGCGCCTAAAATATCACACGAGCCGTGCATACCAGTGACGCTACCAGAGTAGAGAGCAACTCTCTGTATAAAATTGCACGCCTTTATTACTTTTAACTCCGCCTAATCCAGAATTACTCCCACCAACATTATTTTACACCCGGCCAATACTTAACCCCTCTTCATGCACGTCTCTTAACTTTGCCACAAGGAGGCTTGGCTAATATCCTAACTGAATTCCCAGAATCTTTGAGCTAATGCCTTAGCTACTTCGGCTGTCGCTAATAGCTTTGGATAACTTGACTTCCTAAATACAATCTTTCAACTGAAGCTTATTACATTATACATTGATGTGACATATGGAAATTATTTATTGCAATTATTTCTTTATCATTTCTTTATTTAATTATTTATATATTCCCGTCAATAATCACGATATCAATTCTTTGTAATATATAAAAACATTTACGATGTTTTTAGGCCATTCCACATCTCTGGTACCGTTAGAATGATATACATTTGATATGCTTTGATTGTCGATTTGCTTTAAATCACTACTTAAGCTTTGCGTATATTTTAATTTTTCGTACTTATTATATACTTCTAGTTATTCTTTTACATCTTAATTATATATTGATATAATAAACCAGTGCAGTTATTTAAACAATTAAATAACCAACATTTCCTCGTCACAACTCCGACAGTTGTAAACTGTAATATAAACGTTACTGTTTTCTTTACAGGGGCATAGCCAAGGCAGGTGAACCGAACAATCTTCTCCCGATGTCACCGCGGGTATTATACATGGACCCGGCGGTACACGCGACACTTCGCCGCAAGCAACGCCGTCTTGTGCGCGAGAATCCGGGCGTCTTGGTGGCCGTAGCCAAGGGAGCCAATCAAGCTATCGTAGAGTGTCAATTCCAGTTCCGTAATCGAAGATGGAACTGTTCCACCAGAAATTTTCTCCGTGGGAAGAACCTCTTCGGGAAAATCGTCGACCGAGGTAAGTTTGTGACTTCTTTTCTTTGTTAAAGAAATTGCCGCAGTATGTTGGAAAAAAACATATTTTGAATATCTGGAAGGTAATGTAACTTAATGATGTAGATCGAGCCATTCAAACTAAATTGAAAAAATAACTTAATATGTGTAATAATATACGGAATTCTTCAAAATAAAACCCAAAAAGACAAAAAAATAAATAAATAAAATGTTATATTATGATAGTTATGCCAGTATTAATTTCGGAAGCGAATCTTAGTATATACTAAATGAAAGAGAGATAAGTAAGATTCAGTCAGCTGAATTCAGATTCCTATTTAGTATAAAAGGGTGTAAAAAGATGAATCTGAGACAAAATCAAAATATACGAGAAATATTAAATGTATACTGAATAAATGAGTAAATATAACTTTATAAAGAGAATTGGAGAGTCCACCTATACCTTTTTCACTATAAGCTGAAAAGAGAAGTAAACAAAACTTAAATGTATCACTCCGCCGAGCACATGGCAGCACCACGTGGAGGACCCGTGAGAGCAAATTGCTTCATACAGAATGCGAATACAGTATATTGCGCAGCTTGGGAATCATTAGCTTTTAAACATTGTATGTCTTATCCCTATATTTTGCCTTACATCCTAAACTTCTAACACATAATACTAAGAGTAGACAAATAAAAGTTGTACCTGAACAGTTCGGCTTCTTACATTAAAGGAACTGGATTAAACTGTTCTTAACTTCAGGTTTTAAAAATATTCATTTAATGACTAATATCAGTATACCACCTTTGTTTTGACCTTTTATGAGTCAACAAGTTAAATAACGATTAGCGCTATAGGTTCAAACACAACAGAAAACAAGCGCGATCCAAGCTGTCCGAGTTAACGCATCACTAACAAAGGAGTTCAATTATTGCTAAACAATGCACAACCATATTCATTGTCGATTAAAGCTGGATACTTTTCACAGAATTTGTTAAAAGCAATTGTCTTCTTTCCATTACCCGCGTTTGTTTTCCACAGTGGCAGAAGATTCTCAGCCGGAAACCGGAAACGAACTACAGCGCCTGCATATAGCCTCTTAAACGCTCTGCTGTAACGGTTCATTTAGTTATAGGCGAATCTGAACAAACACATTTAGTTTCATAAATTGAACTGTTACAATAATGAGTTTTTTAAATTTCTCTGCACGAGAATAAGCACAAAATGTTACGATCTCAACCGAACTATTTTATGTAGTGGAAGAGACAACATGCTAAGCGGGAAAGGTTGTAGTTTGCCTACCAGTCAATGAGGTGCTGTCTTGTCACGTGGTTTTGTTTACTTTTCCTTTCAGCTTATAGTGAAAAAGGTATAGGTCGCATGGATATGAAATAATCTCAACTTTGGTAAATAACTACCACCTCAAGGGAAAAGAAGTACCCGAGAAAAGCTGACCCTGACATTGCGCAGACTTTTCTAGTTCTATCTTTTAGTGCAAAGGGTGTTCACCTTGATGGGCCATAACGTTTGCTGGATATTTTCAGGCTGTATTATTTTCCAATCTTACTCTGGTTATATACTGAACGTTTTAAGTTCTGTTCCTTGTTCTTTTAGAATTGTTTATAACATTATTTTATCACTAAAACTACTTGTAAATAGTTACAAAAATCTGATGTGATACATTCACATGATTTTCTCTACCCTCTATCGTTTATCTCTGTTCTTAATGAAGCTTATTTTTCTAGCGTCTGCATCTTAATCCAAAGAAACCCTTGCGGAAATAGATACATTACACATTTCGTTATATATACAAAGAGAACAGCGATAGTCAAATGTTTAAGAACTGGTAGCTATATGCTGGCCTTAAAATTCCATACTGTTTCTATGCAATCGTGAGAAACAACTGAATATTGACAGGACTTTCAAAGAATGACCATGTAACGAAAAATTCGAACCTTTATAACGGATATTTCAGAAATGCTACAAAATACGTATTTGTAATAAATTGTGTTTTACGAGATCTACATTTTTTGTGTAGTACGTTATTTCCAGAAATGTAAATATTTTTAATATATTGTATTTTTAGCAAAATCATTATAGCCATTTTTAGAAAATTAAAAATTTCGAAAAACGTAAAGGGTACTTCGTGTCCATTTTTGGAAGATACTGAACCTATATCAAGTGTTGTATTTATATGACGTTTCGTTTTTGAGTTACGCTGTTCACATACACACACAGACGCGGACCTTTTTCGACATTTTGGGTGGAATGCAATACCTTTTCTACTACTATGTCCGTGGTAGAGAAAGTAAAAATGTCTAATACTTTTCACGCCTGATTAACTTTTTAGGAAGACGTGTAAAAACAACTAACAGGTTACTAACCTGTAACCCACCAAAGACTTGAATGGGAAACAACAGTTTGTTCAGCTTTCTCCTCCCTTTGTCAACCGTAAAATTTTCAGATTAATCTCAAGTGGGAACTGTATACAGAAGTACTCAGACCAACTCTCTTTCATAAATTCTCAACTCTCAATTTCTGTCCAACAGTTAAATGAACTGGCTTCGGAGTACAATCTTTTCATCTCTTTGACTTCTCTGTCCGTTGGAATTAGTAGCACTTGCTTTTGTTAACTGCAGTTAGCTAAAATTTGGACTTTTCATCAATGTAATCTTCAAGAGCGTTATGTGAACCGCTTACCTAACGTGTACAAAAGGGCTACGATGTTGACACAAGCATCTCCCCCCCCCACCATTTTCCAAAATCTCTGTCCCATCTGCATTTACAAAGCAAACATCTGTTTTGTGTAGCGAAAAACTGGATTTGCCATGTCAGTAACTCCAAAGTAACAAAAACACTGTTGTAATCCGCCATCTTTGTCCCGTGTAATAAGCTCGTTCCTTATTATGCAAATGCCGGTCGGCCTCGGAAGTTGAAAGTTGCTTTCCAAATGACATCTGATGAAAAGGGGCACTTCCCCTGATGAGGAAACGCTCAGGATTACCAACCTGAACAAACACTGTCCGTCAAAGGGATCATGGATGTGGAACGAGAAATACACTTTGATCTGTGTAGTATATTAGGGGCTTCTAGATTTCTAATGTTCCAGCTAATCCTGTCCAAGGCTTTGTGGTTTTGTTTGAGTAGAAATGTCCTTTTGATATCCTCTTCGCTTTTTGCCAACTGGAAGAGCTGCTTCAAGAAGAGCATTCAAACGCAAGGGAGCTCTGCACAACATGGGAAAGTTGTCGTATTTCCTGGCATTTAAACGACCTACCAGCGTGGTGCTTGTGTGCAGTTCACTCGTTTCAGCCAGTAGTTCTAGTGTAAAGGTGAGTCCACACTGTTCAGCATATCAACAGTTAACATTCCACAATTAACAAAATGTTTCATTCAACATGTTATAACTATGTACCTTTAACATTCCATCCACACCAGTTAACTTGTTGGGACAACAAAATCTCTCAACTAAAATCAAAATGGACTCCGTGATGTGGATTTGTCCATTGCTATTTGTATCTGTGCTTGGTATGTAATAAAAAGAAAATTAGAAGGTGATGAGGCTCTCTCTGGTTAATTGACACAGAAGTGAAAATATTTTTAATGAGTTTAAAGTTCGGAGCAGGTTTGACTTCAATTTCTTGAAAACAGTCAAAGTGACTTCAACTTAGCTTTGAGCAAGGTTTCTAACCTATAATTCATAAAAAGGACACATATTTGAGAGCAGCCATTCCAGCTGTCAGACTTGAGCCCTTTTTTGCAATTCTCTAACAAAGTGAAGCTATTTTTCTTTTTGATATCACCTCTGGAACAACCATAAATTGCACATCTTGGTAATAATCATCCATTCTTTTTATTACAAAGTTCCATAATGACAGCCTCAACAAAGATTTTATTAATGAAAGTGTCTTTTCTTTCGTCCATTCCGCAACTTCACATGAAGCAAACCACAGAACGAGAAAACATGGAACTACGAACACAATACCTTGAAGGAATCAGAAGTACGCCGTTGCCATGGTTACAGTCTGGAAACTTCTGAAGCTCACCAATCACATACACAGAGAGCAAATTGACTTAACAAGTTTTGCATTAAAAGCGGAAAACATCCAACATGTTAAAAGTGTCAAGCACAACGCTTTCGGTTAACATGTTAAGTCAATTGTGCCATCGAAATTTGGCCAACATGCAAACTGATAACATGTTGCACTTGACAAGTTTTGTTAAATGTTAACCAGTATGGACAGGGCTTAAGATCCTAAGGTAAACAACACAAAGTAAACTTTGGACACTACATGTGTTGGAACATAAGCTCAAACTTAAACAGTTAAAGCACGAATACGATTTACAGAAGAAGACGTTTTACATAAATTATCCTCTCTAGCGATGGTAGTTTTCCGGTAAGTTATTGAATTTAACGACTATTTATTTTCTTAAGTAGTTCGAGAAAGACGACAAACACGAGCAATTCACAGGGATGCTATCATATGTAGTCATGATAAACATGGCAGTGACTTATCTATTTCATCTTTCTTAGCAAAACGCTCTTCTTATTTATTTTTATTCCAAGTAAAATCAGTACACAACTGAAAGTAAACCACCTTCATAACAATTAAACCTCTAAGGTTATAAATTACAATATACGAATCGCCACTGGGGTAAATATGTTTTCTGACTCCATAATCAAATGGAATAAGATATAATGGGGATAAAACAAATGAACGTAGAAAAAGTAAATAATCACTTAAATTTTAGCATCATGCCATTATCATCAGTATAGTCAGATTGTTATTGGCCAGTTGGGTTACAATAAGGTCAATGATTGGCCCAAGTGCCCTCTCACCTTTTTATTAGTATAATAAAGCTGAAGCTGTAAAATGTTAGATTTTTTTTTTTATTTTGAATAAACACCTGATAACATTCGCAGTGCGTTATATTGAGGCCAAAATTCAATTCCAAAATGTACGTTTGTATGTATGTATGTGTGTGCTTGTTTGTGTTCTCTTAATAACGGCAAGCGGATGACATACCCTAGGTCCTACTTAGAGAATACGCTATATGATATCTTAATTACTTTCCCCAAAGTGGGGAGGCTTTTAATGCAGTGCACAGTCAAAAATTGAAATATCTCGCTAATTCAGCTCTTCGTAGATTCTTTATATAACAAGAGTTTGCAAATACAATGTTTCTAACGACCTTTGTTGTTCCCATAATGTTGATATGATGATTATTTACAAGGTTATATCAACTTTCATAATAACATTAGTGTACACAAACCAGTTTCCACGGGAAACACTAAATCTAGTAGCGTTCGCAAACAAGTTTAAGGAACAGGCACAGAAAAATGTTCCACAACATCGCATGACATATGAATTGCACAGAGGAGGATCGACGAAGGGGGGGTTGGGAGTGAGGGGTGAAAGGGGAAAAATGTGGCGGCATTGGCGGTGACAATCTGTGATCCAGATTTTCCGATTCTTCTGGTACTTGCTAGGCCTCAGAGCTATTAAGCAGGTAATTTGAGTCCTTGATTAAATTACAACTGTGATAAACTAAAAATCCTTCGCGGAGTCTCGAGGTAAGAGTAGCATTAATTTTATTATCTTTTATTTTTTTGGTTAGAAGTTATTCATTATTGGGTTTTTTTATTATCAAATGGGAGTTTTTTTATGTTTACCTTTATGTAATGTATGATTTGTATCTTGTTTAGCTGAAACAAATCGTAGTCCTTTTGATTTTGCTGAAGGCCGACCCTGAAATACATTTTTCACAACTAATTCAGCGTTTATTTAATACAATATTTCTCATAAAATTTGAAGAAAAATCGAATGTGTTACATTAATATTTATGTAGTTACTACAAACAATTCCTACGGTAGCTTATTTGTCTATTTGCTTTACGTTAATCGAAACAAACCTTTGCAGAAATATTTTCATTAGCTACACATTTCGTTGTAAGTACAAGGGGGATACAGAAAGCAGAATCGAGTCAGATATCTTGAAATCCTAAACTCTTTCCAGACATCGTGAGAACAACTGAATAGTGGCAGCTCTTTAAAAGATGACAAAAGTACTGAAAAGTTCAAACGAATAATGATGGATATATCAGTATCTTAAAAGAGATCTATATCTTATGGTTTAGCAGCAATTAAAACTATACCAGACTCCCTCTGCTGTCTGGTGGTTAACGTGCTAGCTTCCAAATTCAGAGGTCCCAGGTTCGATTCTTGTCAGGTTGGTGGGAATGTTTCTTCATTCAGGATTATTCTTCATTCTCCCTAGAGTCTGAAAGTATGAACGGCAGTGTGAATGTGTGTATGTGTGAATTTAATGTAATACCACCCAAATATTAAACCACAGTAAGCGCATGAGCATCACTGCGGTGGACAATTGTCCTAAACCGATATAACCTTGGATGTTAAAGATGGCATATAAATGGAGCATTAAAAAACTTACACCAAATTCCTTCCAAATGAGAACTTTACAGTCTATTTTCAGAAGGTTCAAGATATACATTTCACTTATTATGCAAATATCTTAACTACATGGAATTTTAATCACAATCATTAGAGACAATTTTGAGAAAAACTTTTCCAAGAAAACTTTCCACGTAAAGGGTAGTTAGTATTGAAGGGATTATCATGAAAGCCTTTGTGTCACATATTCGGAAGAACCGAGTATAAATAGCAAAGTTTCGTATTTATCCGGCATTTTGCCTTTGAGTTATACTGTTCACAGTCACACAAGGACCTTTTTATAAAATTCATTTTTTGGATTCAGGGGGCTCAAAATATGTATTTTCGGTAAAATCTCTACATAGAATTTTTGGGTGGAATTCATCTTGCCTACTATATAGATAGGCGGCAGAAAAAGCAAAAATTAGTTTCACAGAGACTGAATTAATATCAAGGAAATGGCTATAAAACGTATAAAAACGAAATCATTAAAATGAAAAAGGACACGAGAGAACTAGGTGGTTAGAGAAGTGGATGGAAGGAAAAGAGATAGAAAAACAAAAGCAGGACAGCAATTAGTTGCACGTCTGGACAGTTTAATCCATGCGTTTCGTGAACAAATGACCTGTATCATTTTCTCCTAAAATGGCGACCATGTGTAACAAGTGTAACTGATCGCTAATTGCGGGCAATAAATGCCTCATTACGATATCCTTAGCGGTCCAGGATGGTGTAATTAATAACAGCGAACAAAAGAGGAACTGGTCGCGCATCGTCGTGACCTTGTTGACGCACGCACGCACGTTGATTTACCATCGTCTCTGCTGCAGACATCGCAGATAAATCAACAGTGAATAAGGAATGACCTTGTAATATGTACACACCGCCTTATATATTTAACACTACAGGTAACAGCTTTACATGGAAGATAGAACGCTCGAGCAATTCTGTTACCCTCTGACTGTTAACCACGAAAGTTACAGCTATCCATCTATTATCATAGAAAAATGTTATTTCAAACAAATAAACTTACAACAATTTAAAGTACGCTAAAGGAGAGGTTAAATGGCCAAAGTTGCTAAAAATCGTCATTTTTAGTTTTTCATGTATTTCTAAATTGGAAGACCAGCTTAACTTTGATGTAGAGAAAGTATTGCATTCCACCAAAACATTCTACCTATATTTCATCGGAAATAAATGTTTTGCGGATCCCTGAATCCCCCCAAATCATTTTTAGAAAAAGGTTCGTGTTTCGATAATTTTCAAGAAAATCCACCAACCCAAACTACCCTTTACATCAAACATTTTTCGAAATTTTTTATTTTCTAAAAAATGCCAATAAAGATTTTGCTTAAAATGTCACATATTAAAATATTTACATGACAAATAAAATATATATCTTGAATTTTCTGGAATAACCTGTAAATTCCTCTTTATTCGGAAGGAAATTTGTATAATCGTGTATATGGTAAACGTTAAGCGATAGACGAAAACGTATTACACAAGAAATGTAGATCGCTTGAAAACACACAGTTTATTTACAAGTGTTTTTGTGGCATCAGCCATTTCCGAAATATCTGTTATTAATGGTTCGAATTGTTCAATAGCCATTCTTTATAGCCTTGTCAACATTCAGTTGTTTCTCACGTTTCCATTGAAACGTATGGAATTTTAATGCCAGCGTGTAGTCTCCAGAATGTATAATGTAGCTATTTCTGCAAAAGTTTATTTGGATTAAAATGAAATACTGGTAGCATAAAAATAATCATCTCCAATTTTGCACTTTCAATTCTGCATCACTTCACAGAAAAAAATGTATATGACAAATTCTGTCTTTTAACGCGATCTACATTTTTGTGTAGTAAAATTTTGTCTATCTCTTATGGTTTACCAGTTATGCAAAAGTCGTTCACAACAAAGAATACTTTTGGAGACATTCCCAGGAAATTCAAGATATACATTTTATTTGTCAAAAAATTTTTTTGAACATATGATATTTTAATCAAAATCGTTAGAGCCATTTTTGAGAAAATTAAAATTTTCGAAAAATCTTCCATGTAAAGGGTACTCTGGGGTGGGGCGATTTTCTTGAAAACCTTCGTGTTGCATCTCTGGAAGATACTGAACCTAAATACCAAGTTTGGTGTTTATCCGACTGTTCGTTTCTGAGTTATGCTGTTCACAGACAGACACACAGACAAACACACGGACATGTTTCCAAGAATGCTTTTTTTGGATTCAGGGGACCTCAAAACATGTATTTACGGTGAAATCTCGGTATCGAATTTTTGGGTGGAATACAATATTTCCCCTACTTACTATACGTAGTAGAGAAAGTAATAAGTTTTAGCAAGACTAATTTGTATACCTACTAATAAACGATGAGAGCAGAAAAGTCTTGTGAATGTAACACATCAGATTTTTAAAAATGGTAGTCATCTCCAATTTTGCACTTTCAATTCTGCATCACTTCACAGAAAAATAAAATCTTAGTACTCTTTGGAGGAAATAGATATATTTTAGTTAACCTTAAGGGAAAGCTTTGCTCTACAAATTGGTACCATTGCAAATATAGAAGCCTCAGCTTGCTAAAGTAATGCTATTATTGCTTTATTAATATATGCGAGATTATTTTTCTCCATTTTCACTTTGAACGGTGTTTTCTCTGAATGACATTTTCTGTTGTAAATGAACCGTTTTCTCAGGAAATGTTGAAGATAACTAAATGAAACTTTGATATCTAAAAACAATACCTCACTGGTCTGCTTCGATGTTAAGAAGTTGGTTGATTATGTTTTAAAAAAAACATAATTACTGATAGGCTTTAATAATAAGTGAACCTAATTAAGAAAAAAATATCTTCCTTAATTACCTCATTATTGTTTAAAAGTAGATCCTTAAACTTGATAGGCATATATTTATATCCGGTAAAAGTTCCAGTCTGATATCTTGAATAGTTTCTGAGATAATGCATCGTAAAGTTGGTAAATTTAACATTGGCGGGATAGGGCAATTTGTTTCCCCTTAAGGGGAACCTATATTTAAAAAATTACAAAAATAGTGATAAAGTGCATATTTTAGTTTGGATTTAATTTTTTTTATGTTGTATTAGCAACCTGATACAAACTATTTCTGGCTGTTTTGCCACTCTAATACCTTATTAGACAGACATATTATTATTATTATTATTATTACTATTATTATTGTTGTTTGTATTAATCACAAGAAGCGTTTTAGATTCAACAAATATAAAGTCGTAAACACGATTTTTGTGCAGGTTATTAAAACCATAAGGAATATTTTCTAGTAACTGAGTAAGTACTAAGTATGAAGTAATTCAGATCGACACTACCTTGAAAAAAGCAGAAATTTAAGAAATATAACTTATTTAACATTTAGTTGTGTTTAAATACTTTGAAACTAAAGTATTTACAAATATTTGCCAAAGGTGCGTTATAAGAATATAAGTAAAACAAAAACCTGTTAAGCTATAAGAGGTACAGACTTAGAATTGAACTGGATAAAACAAACAGTTGTATTTAAATGACTTTCTCTACCCATGACATTCATATATATCCATTATACGTACCTATCTTATGTATACATATGAACAGTGGTCCTATTCACGTTATGTTGTTCATGATATACCCTGGCCTAACAATGATTTCAAATTAAGCAATAATGTTTTATTGTATACAACATGCAACATATCACTCAAATGTTTAGAAGTAGCAAGGAGCCCTTACGACGTAAAGAAAAAAGTGGAATCGCAAAGTTTTCAAGCATGTCCATCAAATGACATATTTTACTAAGCGAAAACATGCAACATGGAATATTTCGAAAGAAAAGGGGAAAAGCAAACAAAGAACGTTGGGTATTGTTATGAGCGCAGCATTTTTCCTGTAGATAGTTTTGTGCTCTCTAATGGTTCCTAGTCATAAAAAATTATACAGCAATTCAATTACTTTGAGGACATCACAGAAAATTCAAAATATGCGTTTAATGTGTCATAATAATATTCCAAACCTATTTTAGTAATTTTAAGAATATGAAAAGATGAAAATATATTCTTATAAAATATAGTTTGGTGTTGGGCAGCTTTTTGCGAAATTTTTCGCCTTGGTGGTTTAAGAGTGTTAATGAAATTTTCCTTTTTTTAGTTATGCACACATAGACACATTGAGGCCTTTCTCCAGAAAGTAGCCTTTTGGAGGGGGGATCACTTTACTTTACAAAACATACATTGCTAATGTTGAAATATTGGTTGGAATAAAATTCTTCCATGCTTCAGAAATTTCAGAACTGTACAGCTTTTAAAACTTACTGTTTACAATTTATTTAAAAAGTTCATATTCTTAAGTGACGTTTAATTTTAGAAAATGATAATGTTACACATTTATGCCCTTATTTAGTTTTAAAAGTGGCGCCCAGCATATTCTATATTTTATATTGATGCTTTATTTTCTGCCGTTCTTTGAATGGAGACTAGGCAGAGAGAGAGAGAGAGAGAGAGAAAGAGGGAGATAGAGAGAGAGAGAGAGAGAGAGAGAGAGAAAGAAGCTTCGAATAGAAGTTTAAACAAGGATAACTTTTTTTAAGTGGCGCCCAGCACAGTTTCCCAGGGGGGGATTAGATGAGAAGTTCTCATTCTCTGTATACGAATTGGTGATCATGAATTTATACAATGATATGTACGTAGTTCTATTTTGCGGGAACAACCCCAGACATTCTTTTTTAAAATATTATGCGTTTGCGTTTCTAACAACTGTTTGATCGTTTTCTAATTCATTTACTTGTATTCAGTAAGCGAAAACTTGATGCAGCCGGACTTTGAGAGCAGACCCTGAACTCCTTATATGAGCAGGAGAGAAAATTACGTGTGCTCTTACCGTACGCTTTACCGCTATATTATAGCGATAGCATTCAGAACGAGCCACGCGTAGTGGTACGCGCTCGGAATGATGCATGGCGCCGCTATATGACAAGAAATGAACCCGGGCACGCGGCGACGGGTCTATTGCCTTGCTTTAGTTTCTCATCATATACACGCAGCTTGTCAAACGTGTTCCCCCTGTTTTTGCTCCAGTCTGGCCATAGCTATTCATTTGCAGCGCGAGCAACAGTAATAGGTTTTGTACACGGAGTAATTCCTGCCATTTGTAACTTGGTTTATTCTACTTTATTGTATAACTAGTACAACCTGCAGCTTTGCCTGCGTTATGGTAATAAGTGTAGATTCTCTCTCTAGCTGTCTCCCTCTCGCTTCTCTCTTTCTTATGCTGACTTCTCTATATTGATAGCATAATCTTTTTACTTTTTCTACTACGTAGAGCAAGTAGGGGAAGTATTGCATTCCACCCAAAAATTCGATACCGAGATTTCACGGAAATACATGTTTTGAGGCCTCCTGAATAATAAAAAAGTATTTTTGGAAACGTCCGTGTGTGTGTGTGTGTATGTGTGCCTGCATAACTCAGAAACGAACAGTCGAATAAACACCAAACTTGGTATTTAGGTTCAGTATCTTCCAGAGATGCGACACAAAGGTTTTCAAGAAAATCCCCCCACCCCAAATTACCCTTTACACGGAACATTTTTCGAAAATTTTAATTTTCTCAAAAATGGCTCTAACGATTTTGACTAAAATATGATATATTTAAGATACTTTCATGACAAATAAAATGTATATCTCGAATTTTCTGGAAATGTCTCCAAAAGTATTCTTCACTATGAACGACTTTTGCATAACTGGTAAAACATAAGAGATAGACAAAACTACTACACAAAAAATGTAGATCGCGTTAAAATACAGAATTTATGTCATATACATTTCTTTTGCTGATTGCACCTTTATCGATACTTTTTCTCAAATGGGAGTTCGTTATTCATTTTACTTTCTCTACTACGTATAGTAAGTAGGGAAAATATTGCATTCCACCCAAAAATTTGATACCGAGATTTAACCGGAAAGATATGTTTTGAGGCCCCCTGAATCCAAAAGAAAGTATTTTTGGAAACATTTCCGTGTGTGTGTCTGTGTGTCCGTCTGTGAACAGCATAACTCAGAAACGAACAGTCGAATAAACACCAAACTTGGTATTTAGGTTCAGAATCTTCCAGAAATGTAACACGAAGGTTTTCAAGAAAATCTCCCAACCCCAGATTACCCTTTATATGAAATTTTTTTCGAAAATTTTAATTTTCTCAAAAATGGCTCTAACGATTTTGATTAAAGTATCATATATTTAAGATACTTTCATGACAAATAAAATGTATATCTCGAATTTTCTGGAAATGTCTCCAAAAGTGTTCTTCATTGTGAACGACTTTTGCATAACTGGTAAACCATAAGAGATAGACAAAATTTTACTACACAAAAAATGTAGATCGCGTTAAAATACACACTTTATGTCATATACATTTCTTTTGTTGAATGAACCATTTTCGAGATATTGCTTGTTATTCTCTAAAATTTTCCAGATGGTGCAAGCAGTTGACTACCCAACTAAGGTTATCTCTCTTGAACACAAAATCATGTGTATCAAAGAATTCACAGAGGATCGTCGAGATCTAGCTTAGATGTTAAAGTGAGTTGAACAAGTAAGGAAAAATAAAACATTAATGGATAACAGAGCCTAAAAGAATCCGGAGGGTAGTGAGCTAGAAGGCGTCATATTGTAACATACGAAGGACATATAAACCTTGTAATCGGATGGAATAATCGCCAGCCAATAAATGATGACACTGCGGAAGAAAACTTCCTGCAAATGACTTGTCGGATGGCTAATATGATGATTTACAGCAACTTTTGGTTCAAGCGTGGTTTAGAGGAACGCTCCTTGCCAGATCTGTATGGTGGCAAGGAAAGCGACAGCAGCTGGTCGACTGCAGACTGTGAACCAACTCGATATCGTGTAAAGTCTGGAGTGTGTCAGAAACACGTGTTGCGATAACGGAATCCTGCACTTAGCCAATTTGTCCCGAACCTTGTGCTCCACTTATATTTAATCTGCTTCTCTCAAAATAGTCACTAGTCGTTGTAGCTTATTACAGGTTTTATCCTGAGAAACGACCTTGTTTCTTCCAGAACATTCGGCTGCGTTTACAGAGTTTGCAACACACATGAAACTGTATTCTTTGTTTTTCCTCTCCTTTATTTTTAAAGCCTCAGGACTATGTCAAAATCCGACTTCATGTTTTTCAGCACATATCCTCGAGAATCCGCGTAGTTGGGAGAAGTGGTGAAAATAAGCGACATATTTTTCTTAGCATTAAAATAAAAACTTTTATCATAATAAAATACATATCAGCAGTTTAACTTTGGAAATTTTCTCACTGGGAACTAAGTTTTCTCATTTACACTTGGTATTAAGAGATTTCCCGTCAGAATACTTTAGGTTTTCTTCTAAGCATTAAAATCACACGCAAATAATATACTCCGATTCTACAGAGGACAGGGGTAATCCCAGCTAAAGAAAAATTCCATTCTCAGCCGAACATGGGACCTCTGAATTTAGAGGCTAACATACTAACAACCAGACTAAAGGCAGTAACGTGTTCCAATATATTTCCAAGATGTATATTCACAGTATATATTTGAATACAATTAACTTTCAAAGTTTTAGAGGAAAAAGTATAATTAATTTCCAAAATTAATATTTTATTTAAGCTAACTTTTGATATGTAATACCATAACTGTTTACTTACTTTCTAATGTCCATTCTTGTAGTTTTTATAACCAGATTTTCTTGGTAAAACATCCCTAATGCTGCGTTTTGATTAGAATCTCTTGAAATTTCGTGCAGCGATCACTAATAGCTTTTGTAAGTTTTATTTTTATTAGCCTTAAAAATTGAGAGTTATGCTATGTAATTGGAGGCGAGTGCCTTCTTTTTAATAAAAGCATTTGGCAGCAAAATTGAACAATAACTGTAAGGAATCTACCTCTTAATATGACTTAAGATAATGAAAGCAATGTTATTATATTATACTATTTATATGTACACAATATTATACTTATATGAGGTGATAAATATTAATAAACATAAAACGTCGCTGTCGTTAAGAGTGGTTAGTGATATTCTAATGACTGCCTATTAAAATAGAACCATTATCTATATTCACATCAGGTTCTGTTAGCAACACAGCTGTGTGCTGCTAATGGAAATATAAGTAAACATTTTATTCAATGCCCTTCCCGAATTTCCGCAAATAAATATTGGAATCAATTGTACGAATTAAGGTATAACTTGTGGTTGTTTCTAGTCAGCCAAAATCAAAAGGAAAAATGTCTCTCCTTCCTATGTATCCATTCGAACCTACACACATTCCCTATATATGTTCTGTTCTCGCTATTTGTCGCTATGTTATGTTTACTTTTATTTGAACTTTACAGTCTTTAGAAATATATGTAATCCACGTTTTTTTAACAATGGGACGTTCAAGTCCTATTAAAATAAAATTAATTTTAATAATTACCAAGTTGGAATAATTTTTACTTTCTCTACTACGTATAGTAAGTAGGGGAAGTATTGCATTCCACCCAAAAATTCGATACCGAGATTTCACCGGAAATACATGTTTTGAGATCTCCTGAATCCAAAAAAAGCATTTTTGGAAACATGTCCGAGTATGTGTCTGTGTGTGTGTGTGTGTGTGTGTGTGTGTGTGTGTGTGTCTGTGTGGTGTGTGTGTGTGTGTCTGTGAACAGCATAACTCCAAAACGAACAGTCGCATGAACACCAAACTTGGTATTTAGGTTCAGTATCTTCCAGAGATGCGACACTAAGGTTTTCAAGAAACTCCTCCCACCCCAGACTACCCTTTACATGGAACATTTTTCGAAAATTTTAATTTTCTCAAAAATGGCTCTAACGATTTTGATGAAAATATCATATGTTTAAGATAATGTCATGAGAAATGAAATGTATATCTCGAATTTTCTGGGAATGTCTCCAAAAGTATTCTTCATTGTGAACGACTATTGCATAACTGGTAAACCATAAGAGATAGACAAAATTTTACTACACAAAAAATGTAGAGCGCGTTAAAATACACAATTTATGGCATATACATTTCTTTTGATGAGTGAACCGTTTTCGAGATATTGCTTGTTATTTCCTTAAATTTTCCAATACTTATACTTTTCTCAAATTCGTTATTCATTTTTTTATGTCCTGGACATGCAAAGAGAATGGAATGCGCCACATAGCAACCAGCGTTAAAATATTTGACTATCGCTTGAAACCTACCATATTCCCCTTGCATCTACAAGAAAATTACCAATAAGATTGACATCTCGATATCTCGATTAACATGAAGCATATGGAGAATAGGCGTTTGTAAAAATAGTTTGTACAAGAGTAGAGAAAGTCATGTGAGTGTAACACATCAGATTTTTTATATAACATCTGAGTTAATGTCACTACAGGAACGAAAAGTAAAACCTGTCAATACCCTTCTGCTATTCCATTTATTACGGCTTTTATATAGGGCCCCAGTAAGTTTCATATGTATTTTTTCATGGCTTGACTCTCCTAATGGTTTCAATGCCTATTTTAATCGCTTTTTTGGTCATAATGGAATAAAAATTAATGTTTTTTGTTTGTTAAATAGTTTCTCAACTGTACATTTTACTGGTGCGCCGACCTATTTAGGCAAGAACCAACAAAGGAAGATGAAGTCGATCCTTCAATATTCACAGTTGTCACCTTTTGGGAGGGGGCTTTTCGAATAATTGTGAAGATAAGAGGAAGGGAACGAGGGAGGAACAGCTATACAGCAAAAGTGGCAACAGCCAAGGTTCCTCTCTCTCTCTCTCTCTCTCTCTCACTCTCTCTCTCTGAGGGGTGAGGTGAAAGTTGTGTTTTAAATGCGTGTCGAAGAAGAATGTTGCAGTGAAGGGCTAGTCATAAAATGCAAATAACTCGCTTATTTTTGAGTTTTATTAAATGTGTTGATTAATAAAAGCTTATAAGCATAATATTTCTGACAAGGTTTGTTATTTACAACATGATGATGGGATGAATATTTAAGAAGTTATAACAAATTTTCGTTACTATTAACCGTGTAGATTGTGATACACAACTATGGATCTCAAAGTCGTCTTCCCAAGGGAAAACGTTTTAATTACGTTTACAAAATATAACACGACATTATGTTGCTCAGAGAGGAGTGAGGGTGGAAAATGGGGAAGGATGAGGGAGAGTGTATAAGAGAGAATCTACACGATTAATGCAAAATTGCGGGCGGAGATGCGGGCTCTACTAAAATATTCCAAGACCTATTGAATTTTTATAGGTTCGAATGACAGTATCAATTATCAGATAACAGCCGCTGTTAGAAGCCCCTAATCTTTGTGTTATTCAAAAGAGTATGAAAAATGGAGGACTAACTTAGTGTATTTTACTTAACGTAAAACATAACCCTAATAAATCTATACGTTATAGGATTGGTTTTACCGTCTACCACCAGTTGTTTTGAGAAGAATCAATGATTATCTTGTGGCTCTAAAAGAGTATAGTCAAACTTGAATGTGTAGCTATTTACATACAAAATAACGCAATCGTTAAAAAGATTACATTTATTAATGCAGAATTATCCTAAATGTTTATACTAATGATTATAGTTCAATTTTTATCTTTTCCACATTTGGATAACCTGGGCCAATTTCTTATTTCAATTAAATATTCAATATATTTATATATTTCTCAGTTATAAATGCAATTTTCCACCATCAAGTGTATTTATAATATATTCAAAACTTACATTTCCTTGGTTACCTAAGAACTAAAAATTAGTTTCGTCTATCGAATATTGATTGTCAATGATTGAACTGTGAACCCTGAATTGAAAATAGTTTGCTATCGAATATTGTTTTTTAGAAAAATAATTAAAAATAGCGTGAATAAAGGTTACAAAGGTGAAAAGGTTTGGCGTATTCGTTGAGTAATTCTGCCCTCTCCTTATCTCTTTAAACCCTCACTTTCCACCCTTGTAATGTAAACAATTATTATTGTCAACCACAAATTTACTACAGCTGGAACTGGTTGCGGTGTGTATTGCTTCCTTGTGAGGAAAGATGTAAGGCACTGGAGCAGGTCTATAGTGACGAAAAGAGGACTGTACGGATGGCGCGGCAGGTATAAGAGAATGGCCCCGAGCCAGGATGATGCTTCCCTCTCATTTGGTGTCGGCCGACTCTCTGTTCCAGCATTATCTTGCTGCCCACTCAGTGGCGGATCACGGTACAAACTCCTATTCATTAATAGCTCTACTGTGTGGAACAGTGACAGGCGTTATCGCTTAATTTACGTGTTTACTGCCCTTCACAGTTTGTTCAGCTTCACTCTACAAGATCGGTTTTATATTTACTTTCTCTACCACATAACTTTCTCTACGTTTCACCCAAAATTTTGAAATGGGATTTCTCAGGAATAACGCGTCACCCGATTCTTAAAAGTTACACGTGCGTGAAGTCGGAAAAATACCAAATTTCATACTTAACAGCCTCCCTTTGAGGCAAATGTTTTCAGGAAAAGCTACCACCCCAAACTATCCTTCACATGGGAAAAGTTTTATTTCTTTTATTTTATTTAAAATGACTAATAATTTCGATTAAAATGTCTTATGTTTGAGACTCAGTACGACAAACGAAATGTATATCTTGAATGTTCTAAAAGTAGTCTGCGAAGTCTGTTTTTCAGTTATTTTCAAGAGACAAACATAAACGTACTTCAGAAAAAATGCAGAGCTTTTTAAAATGTGCAGTCGCTGACAAAAATAAGTATTTCTCATAGAAGTAACCATTACAGAAATTTTAGCCATTGATCGTCTGAATTTTCCAGTATTTTAATTAATACATAAGGCAGACATACAAAACAGCTGACTGTCGTATTAACCTTCTAAGGTGCACTTGTTACAAAATGTTTACCATTTCTGCTAGCATTTATCATAGTTGTAGGAAGTAGATAAAAAATCTGTGTTACATTCACATAGCTTTCTCTAACCTCTATATTATTAGTGGATATACATATTATTCTTACGAAAGCTTATCTTGCTGTTTACTTTATTTAATCCAGGTAAACGTTCCCGGAAATAGCTATATTACACATTTCGTTAAAGTTACAAAGAGAACAGCGATAGTCAAATGTTTAAGAGCTGCACACTATACGCTGCTCTTAAAGTTCCATACTGTTTCCATGCAATCGCAAGAAACAACTGAAAATCGATGGGACCTAAAAAGAATGACCAGTATTGAACAATTCGAACGGATATCTCAGAACGGTTTATGCTACAAAAAAACTTATTTTAAATAAATTGTGTGTTTTAAAGAGATCTACATTTTTTCTGCGTACGTTTTCGTTTGTAGGTTAACGTTTACCAGTTATATAAGATTATACAACATTCCTTCCGAATGAAGAGTACTTTCTATGCTATTCCCAGGAAATTCAAGATATACATTTTATTTGTCATGTAAATATCTTTAATATATGATATTTTAATCAAAATCAAATTTGTATAAAATCAAAGTTTTCGAAACATTTTCCATGTGAAGGGCAGTTGAGGTTGGTGGAACTTCTTGAAAAACTTCCTGTCGCATCCTTGGAAGATACTGAACTGAAATAACCAAGTTTGGTATTTATCCGACTTTTCGTTTTGAGTTATGCGGTTAACAGACACACACAGACACACACACACACACACACACACACACGGATATGTTTCCTAAAATGCTTTATTTGGATTTAGAGGCCCTCAAAACATGTATTTCACGTGAAATCTCGGTATCGAATTTTTGGGTGGAAGGCAATACCTTCTCTACCTACTATGTAAGTGATAGAGAAAGTAGATAAAAATAAACTTTTGTATGAATAATTGCAGAACTGATACGACAATGGCTGATTAGTGTGTATGAAAAACACATTTTAACACATCTGTGTTTTACTCTCATGTGGCACGTAGGTCTCAACAAACCCTACATAAGTTGTCAAAAATTTGCGCTCTAAAGAAACCAATAACATGTAATTATTATTCTCAAAATAAGTGTTACACTCCAGAGAGATTTATTAAAAATCATCCATTCAAGGGAACCTTAATAAACAAATTTGAGAAAATTAATCAATTAATAGCTAGTTCTGCGAGGTTTTTTCTGCTAAGGGCTGAACTTTACTGATATATTTAAAGTGAATTTTACGCCAACCGTTATTCAGATTAAAGTGATAATTTGAGTAGTAAATGCACGAAATACTTTTATGTATTTTTTGTGAGTCCTATATACTTATTAAATAAACTTGTAATTCTCAAAATATATCTTAAAGCTCCTAATAATAATAGTTCTCAATAGATGTGCTGTGGGCTTATAAGCGTGAGTGGACTTACAAGATCTGAAAAAGAAGTTGGCTGTTTATGTACAACAAAATTGTACAAAACAATCTGATGTGTTACACTCACAAGACTTTCTCTACTCTTGTACAAACTATTTTTACAAACACTTATTCTCCATATGCTTAATTTTAATTGAGATGTTAATCTTATTGCTAATTTTCTTGTAGGTGCAAAGGGAATATGGTAGTATTTAAACGAGAGTCAAATATTTTAAGAGCTGGTTGCTATGTGGCGTATTCCATTCTCTTTGTATGTCCAGTAAATAAAAAAATGAATAACGAATTCCCATTTGAGAAAATAGTATTGAAAAATTTAAGGGAATAACAAGCAATATCTCGAAAATGTTTCGCTTAACAAAAACAATGTATATGACATAAATTGTGTATTTTAACGCGATCTATATTTTTTGTGTAGTAAAATTTTGTTTATCTCTTAAGGTTTACCAGTTATGCAAAAATCGTTCACAATGAAGAATACTTTTGGAGACATCCCCAGGAAATTCGAGATATACATTTCATTTGTCATGAAAATATATTAAACATATGATATTTTAATCAAAATCGTTAGAGGCATTTTTGAGAAAATTAAAATTTTCGAAAAATGTTCCATGTAAAGGGTAATCTGTGTCGGGGGGATTTTCTTGAAAACCTTCGTGTCGCATCTATGGAAGATACTGAACCTAAATACCAAGTTTGGTGTTTATCCGACTGTTCGTTTCTGAGTTATGCTGTTCACAGACAGACACACAGACACACACACACGGACATGTTTCCAAAAAATTTTTTTTTTGGATTCAGGGGTTCCTAAAACATATATTTCCGGTGAAATCTCGGTATCGAATTTTTGGGTGGAATACAATACTTCCCATACTTACTATACGTAGTGGAGGAAGTAAAAATTTGGCTGTTTATGTACAACAAAATTGTAGAAAAAAATGAATAAAAATATAAGATACAACTTTTTTTCTAAAGAAGTATTATGCACTTATCAGTTACCTTAATTTGTAACGATTAAACGCAGATATTTTCAAAATTAACGTCGCTCGGTATTTAATTTTAATTCCAAATAGGATTATTACAGGAACGAAATTTAAATACTTGGTTTGTAAGCCAAAGTATCCTTAAGACTACCTACATAATAGTACGAATTTCAGGACCTATGAATTGGAAATATAGATGAGCAGAGTGTAGTGAATCAGGTGAGATTAATTCTATACTATTTTAATGACAATATTGAAACGCAAAAATTCTAAAATTAGATTGGTCGAAGGCAGTGTAAGCAATGCCAGGAGTGATTTTGAATTTGTCATGAGAAGCTATGCTTATTAATAATATTCTATGTATGGTCATCGCAGCCTTCGGATCCCCAAGCGGCGACCTTTGTGCAGTAGCCAAACACTTGTTCCCTACCCTCCCTAACCGCAAGCACCATAAAATCTTAGTGACATCCATGTGCATATGCGCGTTGTTGCCAAAATTAAAAATAGTATTTAAAAGCAAAACTTTGCAGGTGATTTCCACATGTACAGAATACAATCATGCAGTTTGTCTGCTTGCTTTACACACAAAATAACTATGTAAATAACTATGAATCGCATAGTAATTACATTTAAGTTGCAAACGCTTTAAAATATAACTGAACTAATGAATGATCTGAACTAATATACTGCGCTACAAGAATAGAAATGCATGTTAACATATTCGAGAGAAACTTAGAAACATGTTCCGAATAAACTATACATTGTTGGACTATCATTAAATAATTAAAATACATAAATATTAATTTATTTTGAAAGGAACTCTTACTCCCAAATCAAAGCATCATTTTTGATTATGCTGTGCGCGGAGCTATGGTAAATAGTTTTTTATCACTTGTATCACAACAATGTTTTATTAATATAAAGCTAATACAAGAAGTTGTGTATTGTTTAAGGTGTAAGATTTATAAGCATGACATCTTCTGTTTACTTAAATGAATAGCTTTATTATAAAATGCAGGATAAGTAAAAATACGAAGGCAAAAGAAAGAAAATAAAAAAAAATCTTATGTATTATATTCACAAGATTATCTCTACTCACTGTTCTACAAACCACTTTCACAAAAGCTTATTCTATCTACTTCTTAAATAATAAGATAAAATTTCATTGCACATATCGTTGTAAATATAAGGATACATAGGCTAAAGCGATAGTCAGATTTTTAAAATACAGATGACTATATGATGACTTTGAAATTCCATGCTCTTAGCATGACCACGAGGAAAATACAAACAGAGACTTCCAACTTGTATTTCAAAATTCAAACCAAACAACAAAAAATTTCTCGGAAATGGTTAACACAATTTGACCTAAAATTTGTCCTTTACCGAGATTGCATTTTACGCAGAGTAAGATTTTGTCTCTCTCTTAGAATTTACCAGTAATACAACAAGTTGAGAACGAGGAAAATTTTACAAGTTATTCCCAGAATATAAAATTCATGATACAAATTTTATTTTTCCTGCAAATATCTTAAACTTGCGGTATTTTACTAAAAATCGTTAAGCTGTTTTTGAGAAATTCAAAACAATAACAAACATTTTTCCACATAAAAGGTTCTTTTCTACATGTTCTTGAACATTACACATAAAAATCTGGCTTTGCTTATTCAGTTTTTGTAGCCCTTTTCTTCGTGGTCTTGGCATTACTGATATTCGGCAGAGGGTCACTTGCTGGTGCGACCGGAGGGGCATCAACTTGGTTCGTTTCCCAAGGTCTCCACATCTTAATTAAACTATTAAACGCTAATAACTATTAAACACTGCTAAACTTACAAAATTGCACTAAGTAAAACACTATATAACTTCTCTGAAGAAGTAATATAGAAGCTTAGCTGAACATGGAAGAAAAGCACGAGCGAACAGTCACAGTTGCTAAAACCGAAGAAACAGCAGAAATGACATTGCAACAACGCTTTGCTTTGGTGGAGCTGGAGAAAGGACCACGTGTTGTGTTTAAGGGATTGGAAGACCCTACTAATCGTTTACTGATGGGTTTATGGTCAGGCTTCAAAGCTTTCCGTTCGCTTTGAAGCCGGTTGGGGAAAGGATGCCCGCGACTAGTTTATGTTGTCAAACGAAGTAAAACTATATGAAAAGCTACTTTTATGGGCTAATGGTTACTATACCTGGAAGTATTGGCTTCGATTTCCGGTCCGAGAGATCTTTTTCTTCACGGGACCCGTTGGCAGATTTTGAATTTAAATGACAAAACTGTCGAATTAACACATAATACGCAATAACACTAATATAATTCATGCAACATAATATTTTTTTTTTCATTTTGCCATTTATAAAGTTTTGTTAAAAGTGTCCAACGTGGTCAACGACTGTGCATTTAAAATCTTATATTATAATCTCTGTGCTTGATTTTCTTTTCCAACATGCGTTTTTAAATATAGTCTTAAGTTGTTTCTTGTGCATCAGTTGTAATTCAATTTTAGTAATAGATATTTTGTATTATTTTCATAAAAATAGTATTTATTCTTGCTTTAATGTTAATTTTTTGCACAAAAAATTTTAATCATAGAAAAACTGCGAACTTTTATTTTAACCAAAACCTGAAATGAAAGAAAATGAATATCTCATTAAGTATGATTTAAAAACTAACTTTTAAGCTTAATAATGATTAATTACTCTACTTTAATGTGCTTTAAAACTTCTGTCGGTATATTGAATTACAATGTTTATAAACTATTTAACATATTGGAAAGAATTATTATATAAAATTGGAATTTTGCGCTTGGGTTATCTTTATTAAAAGAAATACGTGTACACACTTTAAACTGAATGCCTTCAAAATTACTGAAGTTGCGAAATTCGGTTTCAGAGTCCCTTAAAAGAATGTTTTACCCTCCAGAATTGCATTATTGGGAGAATGAGTGCGAGAGCTTTCAACGTACAAAAAATGCGGGAAAACGCTCTATTGAAAACGGCCGCAACCTATTTTGAAAGAGTATCTCCCACATGATCTAGAATCTAAATTCGGCTAATATAGATTAAATAAGCAAACCACTTTTATAAAAAATTCTGTTTAAAAATGGCACATTCATTAGGGCGCGCTGATGTAATGAACCTAACCTTAAAAGAAGGGACGATAAGGCATACCATACAGATAAAATACAAAGGTTTTAAAAGTATTTTGTACTCTTTTTTGAACTTCATTCTGTATTTTTTGCTTCATACCTTTCGCCAACGATCTGCGTATGACAACGTAAAAGTCATTGCCAAGAGAACACCGTTACATCTAATACCTATGTTGCGAGTGAAATAGTTACCAACATGACAGATTTAACAGTAAAAGATTCGTTGTTATTCGATTTTAAAGATAAATGCAGCAGAAGCGGCTACGTTATCCCATTACTATTTTAGATACATGCTTGTTTATCCTTTTCTTTTTTGTCCCCGGCTTTAACTCAATGGTCATATCGGTATCCGTTTAACTTTGAAACATACTGCCTATCGGCAATGGTGTTAACTGCGTTGTGAATAGTTTCTGGTTTTTCTTTTGATTATATATATTAGATTACTCAGACTCTCACACTCGTTCATACTTCCAAACTATGGAGCGCATAAGAAATAATCCCTAGCCGGGAATCGAGCCCTGACCGCTCACACAACAGGCAGGTGCTCTACCGATTGACCTATGGGGCCACCTAGTCAGTTGTTGAAAACCATGCAACAACGTAGAAACGTGTTATCGACTATGCGTGGTTGTTTGGCGAGTAGAACTATTGAAGTAAATACACTGTTTTGTTACCAGCGCTTTTTAAAAAACTACTTGCCTAAACAATTTCTATTTTGTCGCTTTGTGCTAATTTTATTAGGAAAGAAGGGGCGGTGGAAAGCTGGCAAATGCCGGGTACCCTAAACTTAGGTCTGAAATAATTCCTTCCCTAATGTCCTTAGCCAATTATCGTTCCATTTTATGTAATATTAATGTCTACCACTTGTAGTGCCATGCGTAGTCATAGCGGGTTTTATCGCAGTATTGTAAATTTAATTTGTAGTAACTGAGCGAACGATGAAAAGGTTGTAACCATCAGTTTAGTGTTTATTTATTCGCGATGACCAAAGAGAAAGCTTCACATTTATAATAATGGTAGCTGTGCGTTGAAGAAGTGAACAGCGTTACATAGCGGTAGAGATTATTTATATCCTTTTTATTATTCTCTTTTTATGCTTCTGAAGTTATTGTGCTTGACAAGCATATCACCGTTTAGGTAACATCTTTGTACATTTAACTCAATGAAGCAAGATCATTTGTACATAGCATTACTGCTAATCATTCAACATTTACCGCTTATCAACGGTAAGTAAAAGAAATGGTGTTTCCTTCTAGAACTTGATATTGGAGTTCACCAGAAGTACACGTTTGAGACCCTCTGAATCCAATAAAGAAATTTTAGAAAAAGGTAAAAGCGAAAACACTGATAAATATCAAACTGCCACCATCCTTAATGAATGCAATGCTAAACATTTCATGAAATCTCCTCCCCGCCAAGTACCATTTTGGCGAGTACAATGGATATAACGATTTTGATTAAAATTACATGTTTGGAAATCTCATAAGGAATATCAAACGTGTATTTTTAATGTTTTTTTGTGGAAACTGTGCGTTGCTCTTCATTCTTATCGTACATGATTGAAAAACTACAGAGAGAGAGGGAGACAGACAGACAGAAACTTGGCAAAACCTCATAAATGCGCAGTTTGTATCAAATAATATTTTTCCTATCGATAGCTGTGTTTGAAGTTTTTTATGTTGTATGTTTCTGTTTTCTAGATTATAATGGAGCACTTCTAATGTTTGCCAATTTTATTTTTCTCCTTTGCAGGAGCTCGTATGTTGTTAGCATATTGAGTGGCAACCTGAAACCATTTCTAGGTAAACATATATTGTCATTAAAAGGTGAACAGAAGAATTTTTACTCTCTCCACTACGTATAGTAAGTAGGGGAAGTATTGTATTCCACCCAAAAATTCGATACCGTGATTTCACCGGAAATATATGTTTTGAGACCCCCTGAATCCAAAAAAAGCATTTTTGGAAACATGTCCATGTTTGTGTGTCTGTGTGTGTGTGACTGTGAACAGCTTAACTCAGAAACGAACAGTCGGATAAACACCAAACTTGGTATTTAGGTTCAGTATCTTCTAGAGATGCGACACGAAGGTTTTCAAGAAAATTCCTCCATACCAGATTACCCTTTACATGGAACATTTTTCTCAAAAATGGCTCTAACGATTTTGATTAAAATATCATATATTTAAGACACTTTCATGACAAATAAAATGTATATCTTGAATTTTCTGGGAATGTCTCCAAAAGTATTCTTCATTGTGAACGACGTTTGCATAACTGGTAAACCATAAGAGATAGACAAAATTTACTACACAAAAATGTAGATCGCATTAGAATACACAATTTATGTCATATACATTTTTTTTGAGTGAACCATTTTCAAGATATTGCTTGTTATTCCCTTAAATTTTCCAATACTTATACTTCCTCTCAAATGGGAATTCGTTATTCATTTTTTTGTCCTGGTAATGCAAAGAGAATGGAATACTTCACATAGCAACCAGCTCTTAAAATATTTGACTATCGCTTAAAGCCTACCATATTCCCCTCGCATCTACAAGAAAATTAGCAATAAGATTAACATCTCGATTAACATGAAGCATATGGAGAATAAGCGTTTGTAAAAATAGTTGGTACAAGAGTAGAGAAAGTCAAGTGAGTGTAACACATCAGCGTTTAGAGCATATAGGATTTTACTTTTATTGTCGTATACTGAATATTACGTTTTATTAAAACTCAGCTACGAACTAATTTTTTGATGCACGATATGACTATATAATTTCCTAAAGCGAGGTATACTTATATTAATTATTAGAAAGCTATGTTCTGTTTTTGATAGTTTTGGGTTGTGAATTTACAAACCCTATTGACAATAAGAATATTAATATCTATTAGAAGTTGATACGGGGTTTTTAGGGTGGTCTAGGATTCCGTTCTCTCCTCTGGTTCTGGATCTCGATTTAGAAGCTCCCCGTTGTCCGGTACACTGTAACTTGTAATTGACTGATTTGAAGCTACCGCTCCAGTAAATCAATCGGTATTATCGTATCTGCCTGGGGTACAGAAGTGATTCTTGGTGGATTATGAGCCCCCTCAGTAATTGTTGAACTGTGTTAGTTAACTGCATTGCGCCACTAGAATTTTGTGAAAGCTTTCTTTCAATTTCCTATGTATGGCCAGTGTATTTTAAGTGATTTAAAATACTTTTAGCTCAGTCGTAAACAATCTGTTCTCGTAAGAATTTTAATACGTGTTTAGGAAAGGTAAGGCAATTTAAATCACTAATAGGAATAATAATGATATTCACTGAAAAGTGATTTATTTTCCTTCAGGCAATTGATTAATATAATGTAGAACAATATTTACCTTAGTGTTTCAATTTCACTTACTCCAATTTTCTACTTTTGTTCGCCGATTCTTTGTATTGCACAAAGCTTTAGAGACAATTTCTTTTTGCTAATAAAATAATACAGCGCGTGTTACAATTTAAATAATATTCTGTGAGCCTTACTCAAGAAGTCTGCTTCACAGTGAAACATTTTCTTAAGGTAATAAAAACAATTGAATGTTGTTTACTTTCTAACGTGGTTGCTACGTGTAAGGAAATAAATTATAACGTATATACAAATTCTTTATGTTAAAAAATAACATTTTGGTGTAAATAACATATTTACAATATAAATTCACTCTTTAACATATTTATATTTTAGTTTTCTCTTTTGTGACATTTTACATTTCCTATTTTGTTTAAACTATTGCGAATGCAATGTTTTCGTTCATTCTTGTTAATGCATTTTCATTTTTTGCGTTATTCAATTATCTTTTCTTTTGTCTGTTTCTTTTAAATTGATTTATCATAATATAAATATTGTTTGCAAATATTAAATCTTTTATATAGTGTTTTCCAAATACCTTAATTTATCTTAATTTGTAAACAATATATACATAACCATGATTACATGTCAGGTATTGTCCATTTCTTTGAATTTAATTCTAATATTATTTAAACTCATTTTAATACATATTATTTGTATCTTATTTAAATTCTGTATCAAACTCTGAACAATTTTGATTCTCCCAATTCTTTTCATTTTGTAAAACATCAGTTTCATGTAAACCTATATTACTCCGGGCAAATACTACGCACAGAAAAGGCTTTCCTTCTTTTTAATTTATGATCGTTGTCGCCGTTGTAAGCTAAATTACCCTTAATTAAACCATATCAGATTTAAATTAATGATTTGAGTGGGAAAATTTCCCTACTTTCTTTCATCACGCATTAGTGTTTATATTGCTCCTATTGTAGCTAAAGTAGTAGATTATACCAAATACTAAAAACGAAAACGAAATTACGAGGCTCTTCAAAGAAATTATCTGGATTTGAAACGTGACAACCGGTTCGATTTTTTTGTTTTGCACGACTTCAATCAAATTTGGAATTTGCCCATAAACTTATTTTAAAACGTTATAAGAGAACTCGTTACATGTAGCATCTTTGTTTCATGCACTAAGATGCAGAAAACAACGGCATTAAATAGCTCACAGCAGAGAAAGCGTTTAAAAGCTGGCATCTAGATTCAGTATTCCTCCTTTCTAGATTTGGCCCATTACTCTCCTCCCGTTCAATCAGTGGGCGCCTGAAATACCGGGTCCTGTTTGTAATGATGCGCTCTATAACAGGATTATTTCTTCAACTGATACTTTATTCAATTATTCTAGACGTATATAAAGCTGAAGTTACCACAGAAAATACACTAATAACATTAAATGAATATATGTAGTGAAGTATTAATGGATGTGGACACTAGCACCGGATATGCACCTTATTTTGTTTTCCTTCAATTTTTACTTTCTCTACTACGTATAGTAAGTAGGGGAAGTATTGTATTCCACCCAAAAAATCGATACCGAGATTTCACGGGAAATATACGTTTTGAGACCCCCTGAATCAAAAAAAAAAAAAGCATTTTTGGAAACATGTCCGTGTGTGTGTGTGTATATGTGTGTGTGTGCCTGTGAACAGCATAACTCAGAAACGAACAGTCGGATAAACACCAAACTTGGTATTTAGGTTCAGTATCTTCCAGAGATGCGACACGAAGGTTTTCGAGAAAATCCCCCACCCCAGATTACCCTTTACATGGAACATATTGCGAAAATTTTAATTTTCTCAAAAATGGCTCTAGCGATTTTGGTTAAAATATCATATGTTTAAGATATTTTTATGACAAATAAAATGTATATCTTGAATTTTCTGGGAATGTCTCCAAAAGTATTCTTCATTGTGAACGACTTTTGCATAACTGGTAAACCAAAACTGCTAGACAAAATTTTACTACGCAAAAATGTAGATCGCGTTAAAATACACATTTCATGTCATATACATTTTTTTTGTTGAGTGAACCATTTTCGAGATATTGCTTGTTATTCCCTTAAATTTTTCAATACTTATTTTCTCAAATGGGAATTCGTTATTCATTTTTTGTCTTGGATATGCAAAGACTATTAATCTGTGGCAAATTGAATGGTGCTGCACATAGCAACCAGCTATTAAGAGATATGTCTATGCTTAAAGGCTACTGTATTTCTATATTGCCTTCCAAATACATAACAAGGAACATAGTACGCCTTAAGCGATAGTCAAATATTTTTAGAACTGGTCGCTATGTGTAAAATGTAATTCTCTTTGCATGTCAAAAGATCGTTTCTGCAAATGTTTATCTTGATTAATATGAAATAGATGGAGAATAAGAGTTTATAAAAATAGTTTGTACAAGAGTAGAGAAAGTCATGTGAGTGTAACACATCAGAATTTTTTTGTGTTGAACAAAATGGGGAAAAAATGAAATGTATAAAGACACAAAATGTGTGTATATATATAAATTCGGTAACTATAGGCTGTTTGATATATCAAGCATTTTCTTGGGTGATTTAGAATAGTTGACATTTTTCACATCCTCCAGTTTCGAGCAATTTTCATTGTATACAGTTGAGGAATTTTTCGGGCCCCTTGGGTCTAAGGTTCAAAGAGATTACTCACCACTTTAAAAAATTATTTCACGAAGTACATTCAGTGTGTTAAAAGATCTTCAGCTGTTATGAAGTTAAAACCTCAGATGAGAGGGTAAGGGGAGGGAATGTTATACTGGGTTGAAACTGAAAGTACGTCACAAGCTCATTATTCCAAGTTCACAATTCCTCGCGGCAACTTTAGAAAAATATTTGATTGTATAACTAACTCGTGGCTTAATTGGACAAAGGCCTCCCGCACGGCCTACATCCACATTATGGTGGACAGAGTGTAATAACGGAGGTGGCATTAGGGCAATATGACGCCTCCCTAAGGCCGCTTTTGACCATAGCATCCACCCTCAGTTGGTCTTTAGCATTTCACCTGGCTGAGTACACCCTGTATCCTCAGCAGGGAAAAGAAAAGAAAAAAATCTGATGTGTTACACTCACAAGACTTTCTCTACTCCTGTACAAACTTTCTTACAAACTCTTATTCTCCATATGCTTCATATTCATTGAGATATCGAGATGTTAATCTTATTGCTAATTTTTTTGTAGATGCAAGGGGAATTGGTAGGCTTTAAGAGATAGTCAAATATTTTAAGAGGTGTTTGATATTCGGAGTATTCCATTCTCTTTGCATTACCAGAACAAAAAAAAATGAATAACGAATTCCTATTTGAGAAAAAGTATAAGTATTGGAAAAAATTAAGGGAATAACAAGCAATATCTCGAAAATGGTCACCCAACAAAAAAAATGTATATGACATAAATTGTGTATTTTAACGCGATCTACATCTTTTGTGTAGTAAAATTTTGTCTATCTCTTATGGTTTACCAGTTATGCAAAAGTCGTTCACAATGAAGAATAATTTTGGAGACATTCCCAGAAAATTTAAGATATACATTTCATTTGTCATGAAAACATCTTAAATATATTATATTTTAATCAAAATTGTTAGTCATTTTTGAGAAAATTAAAATTTTCGAAAAATGTTCCATGTAATGGGTAATCTGGAGTGGAGGATTTCCTTGAAAACCTTCGTGTCGCATCTCTGGAAGATATTGAACCTAAATACCAAGTTTGGTGTTTATCCGACTGTTCGTTTCTGAGTTATGCTGTTCACAGACACACACACACACACACACACACACACACATACAGACACACAGACACACACACGGACATGTTTCCAAAAATGCTTATAAATAAAACATCGAACCTCCCAACATAGGCAGCGGCGCTACCGCAGTTAATATATCTACTTCAGGTATGCTTAGTAGCCGCCAACAGAAACAAGGTATATTAGAATATACACAACCTTACAGCGTAAGCATGAAAGAAACTGCTTTATTGCAGAATCGTTATTTATTCTGAATTTATCTTTATTTGGGTTTAAATATTTTATTTTAGAGTTATTACAATAATCATGACATAATAAGGGGATGCATAAGTATGCTTGTTTAGTTGGTTTTAATTGAAACCAAAGTAACATAGTATATCATGACAGAGCTCAGTTTTTGTGTTATCAACTTCATAGTAGTCGTACTAAGATTGCATGTAACCGAGCAGGATGGCTCAGGCGGTAACGTCTGTGGCTCGCATTCGGAAAGTGATGGGATCGGTTCCCGTGGCCGACCTTCCTGACCCATGGGTTTTTTCGGGGTTTCCCGGTTCGCTAGGCGAATGCTGGGAAGGATCGTTACCTCTCCCGAATTTCACTCTACCTATTTCCTCTCGTTCATCTTCCTCTTTCACATTACAGGTTGACTCCGGGGCTGTGTCGGACAGGTGGCGTAGAGGCTTGCGCATTAGAACTCCCTCTCGGTCCGGTCAGATGGCGGCAATTCGAACCTCCGCTGCTGGGTCGAGCTTTCCCCGGTCTCCACCGTGGGGAGCCTGTGAGCCACCCTCCGGTGGCTTGGGAGGGCCGCCGTTGAGCATTCTCCGGCCGGGTGGTCAAGCCTTAACTCTTAGGGAACTCTGCACGTCTGTGTTGTCTGTGTCGGCCGGTCCTCCGGTTCCTTCATCTCATCAATTCCTCCCGGGGTGTTGGTACAAAAGATCCCTTGCGGGTTGAGCTGCTGGGTGTCCTCTAATCCTAACTAATCCTAATCCTAACATTGCATGCACATTTCCTTCAAATTTATAAAGTACTTAAGGTTCTTAGAGTGGGGCAGTGATTTGCAGACATGCTTAGTTTGCTTTCAAGATTGCAATTCCAGATAATTGTTTGAAGCGCAATGGAAAAATGCAATTAATGATGATTATTTTGATCTAGTTCGCTCTTTCTCTAGTCACTACTTGTTGTTTGCTTGTTTGTTTGTTTTTTGCATGTAGTACTCAAATTTACAGGCGTACAACTGTCTTCTTTCTTTCGCTGGCTCGCCTGCATGTCGCACTCAGGACTCTTCTTGTCTTCTCTCCTCTCCCGCATAGACAACTGTAAATTGCTCGCACGGTGCAAGAACGCTTATATACCGGAGGGCGTCTTCTCGAAGTTTCTCCAGAAGGAACGAATTCTGGTGGTTTCTACACGCGCCCCGATTAAAGTTAGGGACAGTTCGAAAAGCAGAGACAGTTTTCAGCTGGCGCCGAAACCCACATCGCCCAAGTTGAGGTAAGGCGCCAGAGGCTACATTTTTATTACAAGTGTAATTAAAATCTTGTGCCACGTTCAAATGAAAATAATATACGGTTAATGCATTTATGTAGAACGTTACAGCAAAATTTCTCTCAAATGGGAGAGAATTTATCATGGTGAAAAATATAATTTTAAGGGGAATACACAAGTGAAATGTGGGCAAAATCCTTAAAAAAGAGGTTTATTTTTTGTGCTCATAAAATAGCCTGCATAATATATATTCCTTCTTGGTGCATTTAAATGCCTTTTCGCATCTGACGTATAGATTTATTTCTGCTTCACGTGGCTTTACAAATACAAAAGCTATTATAAATATTCAATTTATTTATCAGTTTTGGTCATTTGTAGTTAAATATTAGAATACTGAAGGTTTAGCTCATATCAAATAACCATACTTATCATTACGCTTAGATTTTCTTAATTTTAGCTTCAGTCAACTAAAATGAATTGTCTGCAAGATAAATATAATAAAGGCAAAGTTCTTAATAGGTATCCAATTAGAGCAAGAATGGGTATAGCTAACAAAAAGGGAGAACTCTAGGGCAGAGGAGAAGAAACAGGAAGGACCCACTTATGAGGCTGGAGTATTTTAAACAGGAAAGAGATATGGTTTATGGAATACTTTTTTAAAATTTGATGTGATATTTGAAGAAACCCAAATTTGCTAAATTTTCTTCATATTTTGCATAATTTTTCTCTACGAAGGTGAGTTTACAGGGGAAAATATCCTTTGCATTCAGATGGGTTACCCAATTTCTGTTTTAGCTGTACATCATTTGAAAGTGCCTGTTGCATTGGTTTGGTATTCACAGGTGTTATTTTTTAGGAAAAAATTTCTGTTGTGATACATTCACATGACTTTCTCTACCCTCTATCGTTTATTAGTAGATATACAAACCAGTCTTACTAAAGCTTATTTTTATATCTACTTCATTTTAATCCAAATAAACTTTTGCAGAAATAGCTACATTACACATTTCGTTAGGGATACAAAGGGAACAGTTGTCAAAGTTAAGAACTGGACGTTATATGCTGGCCTTAAAATTCAATACTCTTTCAATGGAATAGCGAGAAACAGCTGAATTTTGACAGAACTTTGAAAGAATGGCTAAGTATTGAAATTTGAGCCATTAATAACGGATATCTCGGAAATGGTTGATGCCACACAAATTTTATTGGAAATAAATTGTGTTTTAAAGAAATCTACGTTTATTGTGTAGTACGGTTTAGTCTATCACTTAAAGTTTACCAGTCATACAGGATTACACAATCTTTTTTCCAAATGAAGAGGGCTTCCAAGGCTATTTCTAGGAAATTCGAGATGTAGGTATATCATGGCTCTAAAGATTTTGATTTAAAATACCATATATTAAATATATTTACATGACAAATAAAATGTATATCTTGAATTTTCTGGAAGAGCCCTTGGAATCCAGTTCTTTTGGAAGCAATTTTGTATAATCTTGTATACGTGTTAACCGTTAAGTGATAGACAAAACCGTACTACACAAAATATCTAGATTTCTTTAAAATACACAATTCATTTAAAATAAGTTTTTTGTGATATAAGCCGTTTCTGTGATATCCTTTATTAAACGTTTGAATTGTTCATTCCATGGTCATTCTCTTTTAAGTCCTTTCAACATTCAGTTATTTCTCGCGATTTTATGGAAATAGTATGGAATTTTTCTTTTTGTATCAATAACGAAATGTTTAATGTAGCTATTTCTGCAAAAGTTTATTTGGATTAAAATGTAATAGACAGAAAAATAAGCTTGAGTAAGAATAATTTTTATACCCACTAATATACGATAGAGGTAGAGAAAGTCACGTGAATGTATCACGTCAGATTTTTAGAAAAATATCCGTATGTGTGTGTCTGTATGTCAGTGAATAGCGTAAGTAAAAAACGAAAGTTCATTAAACACAAAACTTGGTATTTATGTAGGTTCAGTTACCTGCTAAAGAGGCGACACAAAAATTTAAAAAAAAATACCCCACCCCAAACTATCCTCTACATGATACATTTTAATATATTTACATAACAAATAAAATGCATATCTTGAATTTTTTGAGAACTGGCTGTGAATTCCTCTTCATTCGGAAGGAATTTCTATAATCCTGCATAACTATTAAGCTTTGAGCGATAGAGAAAACGTACTACGCAAGAAATTTAAATCTGTTTAAAACACACAACTTATTTCAAACAAATTTTTGTACCATAAGCCATTTCCGAGATATTCGTTATTAAAAGATCGAATTACTCATTACTTGGTAATTCTTTAAGTCCATTCAACATTCAGCTGTTTCTGGCGATTGCATGGAAACAGTATGGAATTTTAAGGCCAGCGTATAGTGTCCAGTTCTTAAATATTTACTATCGTGTTCTCTTTGTATATATATAAAGAAATGTGTACTGTAGCAATTTCTGCAAATGTTTATTTAGATTAAAGTGAAATAGATATAAAAATAAGGTTGAGTAAGGATTGTTTGTGTACCCATTAATTAGCGATACAGAGTAGAGAAGGTCATGTGAATGTAACACATTAGAATTTTTTTTTGCTTTATTTCATGTATTTTAGTCTATATGCTGTAGGTTCTTTCCAATGTATTGCAAATTTTAAGAAATATCTCAGGAAACGGTGTGTGTGAACAAGTTCATCACTTTAAATTTATGTACACATATAGTTTTCAACGCTCGCCTCTCACCGAGGCGGCCCGGGTTTAATCCCAGGGACCTGCACGTGGGATTTGTGGTGGACAAAGCGGCGTCTGAGCGGATTTTCTCCGGGTTCTCCGGTTTCCCCCGCCATTCATTCGACCAACTGCTCCATTATCACCTTCCTTTCATCCATTTCACCATCATTTCGTTTCATCTACTCCTTCCTCCCATGCCAGGCATCGGGCTGATCACCCATCCTGGATATTCTGTCTGATCCATGAGTGTCTGCTCCTCGATGGGTCTCTGACCCCAGGCACCCCCCTGTAAGTCCAGGAGGGTGTAAGTCCTACATACGAGGAGGTTAAACAGAGAAAGAAGAAGTACACATACTTTTCCTCGTAGAACAGTTACTAATATTTAATTTGGATTTTTCTCACTTTTAATTTTTCTTATATTGTTTAATATTAAAAATGTTCCACATGATGCAACTTTGTCCAAATGATTTCAAACATTCAACAATACAGATTAACTGAAAGAATTGCTGCATTAGTTTTTCCATGCAAGTTCTAGGTCAAATATCACAATTTAATCAATTTGATAAATATTGAAAATATAAGAGAATTTGTAATTTAAACTAATTCAACAGTTATTAAAAATAGTTTCCATTTAATGAATTGGTAATTTAACTTATTCAAAATTATCAACCCTGCATTGTAAAATTGGCTGCATAAAAAAGCCAATTATATCTAATTATTATAAAAAAAAGTACTAAAGATATAATCATGAAAATTAAAATCTTTAGATTTTAGTGAACAAAGTGGTCAGTAGTTATAGTTTTAGCTTATTTACTTGGAAATTTTACCTATGCATTCCCTTAAAAATGAATTTTATTTTTAAAAATGCATAAGTTGTAACTGAGATGCTCTTTCAAAATTCACCGTTAGAAATTTGTTCGCCCGAAACATTTTGAATAATTTAATTGAAGAAAGTGTTTGTATTTATAAAAATTAAATTTTGTCTTAATTTTAGATAAACAAATGTCTTAGGTACCACTATTTTTCAGAGTATCACGATATCATTTAGAATAAACATCACATGCATTGTTATTTACAGTGATGAAGCAGTGACTGCAAATACCAGAAATGTAAGGAATTATGGATGAAAACACTGCGTCCTGATTTTCTATCTCGATTATGTGGTTTGGCCAATATGCTCCTTTCCTTACTTTATATTCTCAGATGAAAACTTTGCTTGAAGAAGTAATTTTTAGCTTAGTATATGAAAATCATTAGCTTTTGAGGCAGTATTTTTAACACATGAATAATTTCAATTAAATGATATAATATGTAAATTCAATAACAGCCCGCCTTGAAGCAATATGTATGTAATAATTTATAAAAAATGTATGGAACAGTCATTGCAAATGCTTATATTATTGTAAAACATGTTTAATAATGTTATATGAGTGCATTATGTAGTTTAATAATATAAGAGCTGTGAGAGTAATAAGTTTGAAGTTACTAACAATGAGGTAACAATGAGGTGACCTTGAGGCAATAATGAGTTTGAGAGTTTAAATGCTACTAGTCATGATTAGAGCAACGATAATGTAAATTTTGTGACAGTTTAAAAATAGCCAATCAGAGACCTGAAATACAGAAGCTTACGGGTTTCGACGGTTGAAATATGTTCAGTTGCCTGCAGACCTTGGTAGGGATCCTTCGGATGGAAGATGTGTTCTCTAAAGAAATATTACGTATTCGTGTGAATCGTAAAATATGTATACGCATTAACGAAGTGCAAGTATTAAATTAGGGAATCTCACAGCTCTTAATATCAGTGTAGTGCTTTTCAATTTGTGTCAAGGATAAATAAAAAGACGTGAATTTAAACTTAAAATCTGTGTAAGCCTACATTCTTGTCGCACCACGCCCTGAGATACGTGACTCTAAAGTAATACTGAAGCAGCCGAGGCAAAAACAAACATAAATAATATCTATAGAAGCTGTTTAATAACAAAGTTAATATAATATTTTTAAACTTGGCGTGTAACAACGTAAATACATCTTCAAATCAACTTTTCATTATGTAGCAGCGTACTACGTAATAAACAATCTACTTCAAATTAACGCCCAAAGCATGGTGCAAACTTCAACAACAGAACACTTTCTCAAATTGGTTTTCCAAGAGTGGAGATAAAAAACAAGTTGAAGAACAATACCTTCTTGAAGTTGGCTTCCCAAGCGTGAGGCTAATAAATTACGTAAACAAAATATAACTACTTCACTTTTTAGGGGTTTTTGGATAAACGCAAAAGTTAAGGTCAGTATACCTCAACATTTGATGTATCCTTGTAACGCCACTGATACTCAGTTGCCGGTATCAGGTTAACAGCGAGCGGACAGGCAAATAGTTGTGTGTGTTATAACAAAATTGCCTTTTGTTTAGCATCCCCCCCTCCAAGTTTTATGGGTTCAAGGTGCCGGAGCTCATTGCGGTAGCTCCATTACTACGGTCAATTGAAAAATATGAGACCGGGCGACTATTGATTGAAGGGGCGGCGTTCCCCAGCCTATCATCATTTCGTATCGACGCTCTCGTCTTTAAACATGCCCTCCAGCCACGAACTATACCTTTCCGATCATACTGGCCATGTTATGATTTACATCTTAACTTAGCGAGATTATCCGCAGATACTAGCTTGCTTTGCAAATGGGCTTCGTTTTGATGCTTCTCTGGCTTTAGTACCTTAATGCAACAGAAACCTGACACGGGTAGCAGAGGTCGTAAAGGCATGGGCTCGTGAAAGGGAAGTCTGCCGTTCAAATCCTGCCAGGCCCGTCCTCCCTGAGTTTTCTCCAGCGTTTCGTCAGTCCTCATAATTGGAAAATGCCCGGGATCATAAATGTTTCATTCCCAATTTTCCTTTCCCAATTATAATTTCATGTGTCATCAGTGTCCATCGCCTGTGGTGCCCTATGCAGAAAGAATATGAACACACTAGTATAAAAAATCTGATGTGTTACATTCACATGGCGTTCTCCACTCTTGTACAAAGTATTTTTACAAACGCTTATTCTCCATATGCTTCATGTTAATCGAGATGTTAATCTTATTGCTAATTTTCTTGTAGGTGCAAGAGAAATATTTAAGCCATAGTCAAATCTTTTAAGAGCTGGTTGCTATGTGGCGCATTCCAGTCTCTTTGTATGTCCAGGACATAAAAGAAATGAATAACGAATTCCCATTTGAGAAAAAGTATAAGTATTGGAAAATTTAAGGGAATAACAAGCAATATCTCAAAAATGGTTCACTCAACAAAAAATGTATGACATAAATTGTGTAGTTTAACGCGATCTACATTTTTTGTGCAGTAAAACTTTGTCTATCTCTTATGGTTTACCAGTTATGCAAAAGTCGTTCACAATGAAGAATACTTTTGGAGACATTCCCAGAAAATTCAAGATATACATTTTATTTGTCATGAAAATGTCTTAAACATATGACATTTTAATCAAAATCGTTAGAGAAATTTTTGAGAAAATTAAAATTTTCGAAAAATATTCCATATAAAGGGTAATCTGGGGTAAGGGGATTTTCTTGAAACCTTCGTGTTGCATCTCTGGAAGATACTGAACCTAAATACCAAGTTTGGTGTTTATCTGACTGTTCGTTTCTGAGTTATGCTGTTCACACACACACACACACACACATACACACACACACACACACACACACAGAGACACACACACTGACATGTTTCCAAAAATGCTTTTTTTGGATTCATGGGGTCTCAAAACATATATTTCCGGTGAAATCTTGGTATCGAATTTTTGGGTGGAATACAATACTTCCCCTACTTACTATACGTAGTAGAGAAAGTAAAAGTTCAATGGGCTTATGGATTCATTTTGATAATTTTTAAATTATTTTTTAAATATACAGAACAGTAATTTAAAGCATTATTTATATTTTGGGCAAATTTTAGAAACCTGCGGCGGTTGAAAGTTCTCTTAATTACATCATATGCCTGCACACATTAAATGCCTCAAAAGTCACATTATTACACTATTATATTGAAAGGTTTTCTCACATTCAAAGTCTAGAATTTTTATGCCAGTAAACTAACTTTTACTGGATGCTTTGAATGCTACGAAAAATAATGCAAGGTCCTATTTTGAACAAAGTAAGTATTTTCAAAATTAAAAAATAAATACCATACTAAAATTCAACACTTCTCAAATTCACTGGTATAACATTTTTTTCAGATCAAAAACCTATAAAGAGGCTGTTATGAGGTTGGTGTTCACAATTAAGCCTAAAAAAATGTGGGTAACAGGAATTTTACCCAGACCCCTCCCTTAATGCTTAGTAACAGATTTAAATGCAATTCAGTATAAATCTTAATTACATTACAACGGTGAATTTTATGAAAAATTAATGTTAAAATGCTTTATTCTTCATGGTACTCTGGTTATTGATTTTATATTAAAACTTAAATGCATCAAAACATTTACCAATTAGGCTGACGGTGAACAAAGTAACTCAAAAAGAAAACACCTGTTTTCATACATAGGTATGATTGAAATAACGGGATGTTAAATAACATATATATCTTAAATTATCTGTGAACTGCCACTGCATACGCATCGCCTCTAACGCCTTCGTAGCATTGTTTTCTGCGTTTATATTAAGTTACAATAGTCATTTTAAAATATGAGCTTTGTTTTGTTTTTATCAAAACTTTCAAACCTATTTCCTATCTTAGTTTTCCTTATATTTGTTTGTAAATTCTACCTACTTACACATACACACACGCTCTCTCTCTCTCTCTCTCTCTCTCTCTTTCTCTCCCTCACTCTGTCTCTTTCGCTTACTGCCTGCTTTTGTCATTCATAGTATACATTGTATGTAATTTGATAGTTTTTTCTCTAATTTTTGAGGAAAACACATTTCAAATGATTTCATGACATCTGGGATGGAAGAGAGAAGTCTAAAGGTTTTACGTTTTTAACTTTTCCGTGGGTAAATAAATCAATTTATAAATAAATCATACATCTCGTCGGAGTACATAATTATTAATAATTTTCGAAAATATAAATTAGCTGATTTTCGTTTACAATTTCCAATATTTTAAGCAAAATACTGTTTGTTACACATGAGCTCATGCATGGCGTATGTAATATTAAGGATAACGGAATAATGATCTGTTTCCTAAACTTCGTCTCGTCCTCCTGTGTATTTTGTACCTATGATAAAATTTGTATTGAAAGAGTTTTTTGAGTGTTACATATAAATGACAGGAAATTGAGGGGGAAATTGCTTTTTGTATTAATAATTTTAATTATAAGAATAAATTATAATCGGTAACGAAAGTCACAACTTGGTTCCCCCTCCCCTCTAAGCCCTTAATTGAAAACAGGAATGCCTATTTAAAGCAAGGTACGGACATAAGCTATTTTAAATAATTTTTATGCAAGCGTTTACCATGATTAACACGTGTTTTAGGCTTACTGTTATTCCGTCCATTACTGCTTTGCCTACACATAGTAGAACGTTGGCTTTTATTGTCCGATTAGCAAAGACTGGACCCAGAGGATAAGAAGTGGGGAATAGCACCCTGCTCTTTACAAGGAAGGTTACTTTTTGTTCTTATGGTTGAAGGCAATGCCTCTATCGTCTGCGGTTTACGTTGTCGATAGGTGAAGTATAACAAGGAAGATACATGGCCACGGAGAGTAGTAAAAAGTTAACATCATCTACTTAAGGTCTAATTTTAGATGGAAGAGTTAATTTTGTGTAACAGTACAGGATATCAGTTCAGTAACTTTGCTACTGCTGCTTTTTGTGAATATTTTTGACATTACAGAAACAAAAGTAGTGGAATTAAAAGTTTTATGAATAACACTTATATTAAATTAATGGAAAGTGACAGAGAACATGATTATCCTAAGGGTAGACTCTCCTCCCCAAACACTCAGATACAGTTATGTACAGTTCAGCAAGCAATATTTTCAGCGAGCCCATTCAGAGTTTTCCGTGTTTTGTGTTGTCTTGTTGCTAGTTTGAGTTTCAAGAACTAATTCGCACTTTATTACAAATTATGGAAGTTAAAATTCAAATACAATAATAAGTATAAGAAAGAAGGGAAAAACTTTACACCTAATGGCAACCAATTTTAGGGCCGAACCTGCATGTAAGTGCCTTTAAAAACTAAATACAAACCGTCTACGCACTAAAACATTTCCTGAAGACTACACATTATCAAGAATTGCCTTTAAGTTTGAATCTTTCGTGAAGATTACATCTTAGTCTATCATAATGACTCTTATTCAGTGGATGCGAATTCTAGAAACAATATCTTAAACTATGACTCCTTGAAGGGTTTTCGTTAAACAAAGACACCTGCAAGGAGCTTCCCTTAATATTTCTATATAAAGAACAATGTACTTCTCAAAGATTGTGCATAATCACCAAAGTTCAAAATTTAATTTTGTAAACACCTCAGCTATCTATTTACCAGCTTGATAATAATCGATGTTTTTGACTTAAGGAATAATTCGTTACTGTTGGTAACTAATTTGCTTTAGGTTTATTATTTGCTTCTTTTTCTACACACACACACACACACACACACACACACACACACACACACACACACACACACACACATACACACACACACACACAGCCGCACGAGCGCACACCTCTCTTGCAATCAGGCTTTAAAGAGCCAAAATAGGAATATAGTTATTATAATCCGTAGGAAACGAGAAGGAATCTGAAGCAAGCCAATGGAGCGCCAGCAGGAGCGCTGCGTTGGCAAATAGTTTGTGAACATAAAGCAAGATACGGCGAGCGTAGCATACATATTCACCTCGATCACTTGGCGCGGAATTCCAGGCATGCTTTCATCACTGTTAAAGACTTAATTAAAACCACTACATTTATAACACAAACTTTGAAGCTTTAGGTTTATAGAAAGAATACTTTCACGTGTAAATACACCGTCTGTAAGGTGAATTTCAATCAACAAATTAAGAACTGAGGTTGACACGTCTTCACTTCTCTAATCTCGGAACTGCTCTAAGCTCATGCAAACAGACCGAAAGTAAACATAACACTGCTGATGGTGGTGTACAGTGGTCAAAGTCTTTCAGCAACCCTCATAAATATCTGCTTTGATACATAACTAAAGAACCAAACATCACAGAGACACAGGTTTTGGACAGCCTAATTCAAAATTCTTAACGCTGCTCAGCTATAACACTATAAATGAGTACTTAACTTTTAACAGCGCAATTGAAAAGTAGAAACCGTAGTATACAGCGAGACCGAGCGGTACTTGAACTAGGCAACCTCGCTCTAGCGCTATTGGCTGAGCGCTTTTTACCAGCGTTAGCCAGCTCAGCCTCAGATTGTTTCTCGTTTTGTACACATAATAGGAAATTATTTAAAATTAATGCATTTGCTGTTCCAGGCAGAAATTCAACCCTGGTCTCTGGATTACAAAACAGCATGCAAAATTTTATTGTGTTGTGCAATATTAGGATATATAAATAGTTCATCATTTTACTCTGCGTCTTCCTTTAAGGTACGCACACCAGTGATCCGTTTTAAAAACATATAATACGAATCTGATGTCTTACACTCACATGACTTTCTCTACTCTTGTACAAACTATTTTTACAAACGCTTATTCTCCATATGCTTCATGTTAAACGCCATTCTCTTTGCATGTCCAGGACATAAAAATAAATGAATACCGAATTCCCATTTGAGAAAAAGTATAAGTATTGGAAAATTTAAGGGAATAACAAGCAATATCTCGAAAATGGTTCACTCAACAAAAAAATATATATGACATAAATTGTGTATTTTAATGCGATCTACATTTTTTGTAGTAAAATTTTGTCTCTCTCTTATGGTTTACCAGTTATGCAAAAGTCGTTCACAATGAAGAATACTTTGGAGACATTCCCAGAAAATTCGAGATATACATTTCATTTGCCATGGAAATATCTTTAACATATGATATTTTAATCAAAATCGTTAGAGCCATTTTTGAGAAAATTAAAATATTCGAAAAATCTTCCATGTAAGGGGTAATCTGGGGTGGGGGAATTTTCCTGAAAACCTTCGTGTCGCATCTCTGGAAGATACTGAACCTAAATACTAAGTTTAGTGTTTATCCGACTGTTCATTTCTGAGTTATGCTGTTCACAGACACACAGACACACACACGGACATGTTTCCAAAAATGCTTTTTATGGATTCAGGGGCCTCAAAACATGTATTTCCGGTGAAATCTCGGTATCGAATTTTTGGGTGGAATACAATACTTCCCCTACTTACTATACGTAGTAGAGAAAGTAAAAATACAGTAAAGTCATAAAGTATTTTTCTGTAAATCGTAAATACGTTCCAGAAGGACGGAAGTTTTCGTCGTCACTAACACTGCATAAGCAATGAAAAGAAAATTGCATACAATAAAATAAACAACATGCCGCTTACAGTTCTGCAGTGAGCTAAATGGCAAGGAGCTGTCTTATGGTCTGCTTGCACCACATCTACAACACCAACCTGTTCCAACCTAGTGACGCACCAGCTCATCGGCCAAAGAATGTCCGATTATTTGAATGACACATTCGGCTACAACTCATGCCTTTAGGTGGATTAATTATGCGTCCTCTAAATACTCCACATCTTTGTTCTTTCTGCGAATTCTTCCTCAGGGGTTTAGTGAAGAACATCATGCAGTATGCATAGTGACCCGGGAATATTTATGATCTCACACAAAAGATTTTCAAAGCCTGTGGGCGAGTTTCGCGTGAAATGTTAGATCACTCGTGGAAGGAATTATCCTTAGACAAGAATTATTCCATGGTCGTAATGACGAGCTTCGAATGCTTTGTATTTTTGTTAAAATGTTCTTTCTAACAAATGTTTTAAATTGCTTCAGTTTAAATATATTCTCATGTTTCTTGTAACTAATCCTTTTCCCATTTGCCTGCATTCAGAACATTAGCTGAGTACTATCGATTCTTCTCTCAAGCCACAATCGTTTAAGAACATTTTCAATCATTAAACAATTTTGTAATTTTCTTTCCTGTATTACGTGCAAAATTATACAGCATCAAGGTTGTTTGTCGTATCCAAATTTCCAAAGTTTACGACTTGAAATCATCTATTAGTCATATCTGATACTGTATTTTCCATCCAAGTTCTTCTTAGTCTTCTAACTTCTTCGTTCAACAGGAGCCCATACTAGTATTTTCTTCCTTTCGACGCAGGTGCCCATGTCTTGGTTGCTTTGCTTCAGTGGTGTCCATACTGAGAGTACTTCCGTACTTCTATAGTACTTAATATTTATTTTTAAGTTAGAGAGCTTACTTTGAAGTTTATAGTGAAATTTTAACAAATACTTTAATAATATGTTTCCTGTTTTCTGTGAGGATTTTTAAAACCGTCAGGTGTCTAAGCATCCGTTTACAAATCCGTTTCTGGCATTTGATTTTTCCAACATTTTGTGGCATTTAACATATTTCATACCATGCAGTTGTTATTCAAGTTTCTTCAAATTGTCAGCAGAAACTCGGAAATAATGGAGAAGACGTAATATGCTTTTATTATTGTTGTTATTATTATTATTATACAGATAACTAGATTTAGCTTTGACAACTTTCAAGGAAAATACTAACAATGTGATATTAAAAAGCTCAGTAACTTTTTCCCGAAGCAGCCAAAGTATTCTAAAAAGTCTATATGACAGTATAGTTTCTCAGCTTTAAACAGATATAAATATTCTAAGTTTATAAAAGCTGTCATTTGCATTGTGGAGATTTTAAGAAACCATAAAGATGGAAGTAGAATGTTTTTCTTAACCCAGTTACTGTAACATTGTGCATTATCCTGCTAGTGTAATCTAAGAAAAATATTTGAAATACTTTGGTTAAAACTTGTAAGATATAGGAATTTCATCAATGCATACCCTTAAGGGCAGCAAAGCTGCTCTATACCTTGTGCGTTAATATTCCAGTTTTCTGGGACTATTTTATTGAATTATTCACTTGTTAGCAATATAGTAGGTATTTGTTTTAAAAAAGTAATTACCTTTTACAATAATAAAACCAATTTGCCACACTTAGGCGCTTATATTAAATTTTAATTGCCATAAAAGTATAATTACAAATGAGTTTTATACGTTTAAAGAGAACGGCCACTTTTTGTACAATATTAACTTTAGTAACTTAAAATGATGAAAGCATAAATTTAAGTTTTACGTTGGTAGGCATGACTATGTTTTCCTTTCTACCGCAAAAAAGAGGCTTCAGAAACATAGTCATTTCATTTGTTATGTTTCTTCCTAGTGGTAGTCCACGGGTATTTAAAATTCTATTTCTACATTTTAAAATAGCTGAAATGTCTGGTCAAATTGCCTTATCCCTGACTGCGCCTATTTCACACGCTTGTTGAGTCTAATTCCTTCTTGTCACTTTGAAAGCTTACCAGCAAGTTATGTTGCCGTATACTATCTAAGGAACTAAGAAATACTTTTTTCTCCAATTCCTTCAAGATTGCCTGGGTTTACTCACAACGCAACATTGTTGTTTCTGAAGCCCGTATCTCGCTGGCAATAAACCGTTTCACTTTTGTTTCTCACGTCACATTTGCTGTGGTTAATTCACTTGACAAAATTACGACATTCCTGACATTTGTTTTTTCCCCCTCCCTTTCCTTTACAGTACAAATTCCTTCTCATTAATTTCTACAGCAATATTTCCTCTGCATTTTATTTCTATTTTTTTACCTTAATTTGTGACTCACACGTTAAAACCTTTACATAAATTAGGGTCTTTATATTCTCTGGCAATAAAGTGTCACCTAGAAACGGCTGCTGTTGCGCAAAGAATGCTGGGAAAGTTGGTGAGGAGCTCTGCGGTTCCGGAGCGTGAACAAGATGGGTTTTCTGGGAACTTCCTGCAGTCTTTCAGGAATTCATGCTCCTCTACATAGAAAACAACCGAGAGTAGACCTTTATTTTCTCTACGGCTTAGGTGCCTAAGATAGAGGAAGCATTGCATTCGTCTGAAATATTTGATATTAAGAACTCCCTAAAATTAATGTCTGTTAATATAAATATTAGAGCACTAGTCTGCATGATATCGGCTGACTGAAACCTAATACGCGATTCTGACTCACTTTTTAGGCTGATTTCAAAACTGCTTTTCGTTTTTCTCTATCACGTACAGTTTTTTCACAATTTCACTTCAAAAACATAGAGATATAGAGTTATAAAAATATTGCTTCCGCCTCCACATAAAATTGGGCTTGATGAAGCAATTTGTAAGGGCTCTACCACAGGATGGACCCTGCTTCAAGTACCTTTCCAAGAAATTTCCCTTCATTACACAAGACAAATTAAAGGCTTGAGTTTTTGTTGGTTCTCAAATAAAGAAATTGATGAAGGATGAAGATTTTGAGAAGACAATGAATGAGAGAGAAATAGAAGCATGGACCGCCTTCTGATCAGTTACTGAAAACTTCTTAGGCAGTATAAAGATCCTAATTACAACGCCATTGTCGAAACAATGTTGGAAAATTTCAAGAAGATGGGTTGTAACATGTGTGTAAGGCTGCATTTTCTGCATTCACATATCGACTACTTTCCGGAAAATCTGGGACATTGTAGTGAAGAGCAGGGTGAACGTTTCCACCAAGATATTAAGGAAATGGAGAGGAGGTACAAGGGGAGATGGAATGAAACTATGATGGCCGACTACTGTTGGATGTTGAGGAGGGACAGTCATCTTCAAGGATCTGCAAGGAAGTCAAAGAAGAGAAAGTTTGAAAGAAATTAAATGAAACACTTTGGCTTCTTGTTTTGTTAAAATGTAGTCATGAAATAAATTAGGGGAGATCTTGAGAGTATTCTTAAAATGTTTCTTGAATAAAAACTTACCTTGTGTGAAATGTATTTGAATACTTTTCTACGCTCATTAGTAAAATTGTCAAAACATTACTTCTTATTTTGTGTAAAAACCTGACGTGATAGAAAAACAGGAAGTTATATCTGGAACCACCATAAAAACGTGATTCAAGAACACCTACTTTTAAGAAATCATGTGACAAAAAGTTTGAATGTGTGTGCGTGAGAGAGAGAGAGAGAGAGAGAGAGAGAGAGAGAGAGAGAGAGAGAGAGAGAAATCCAAGTAAATAACCAATTCGATATTTTAACCTAGCCAATTTTAATAAATTTGGGCGAAAAAATAGATTTGTTTAACGTAATCCAGGTGATATAAAATGCGGTAAAACCATTAAATACAATTTTTTTTCAAAACAGCGTGTTACGTCCTCGAAATTTTTTGCATGCATTTTTCAGTTTTAATCAACATTTTCACACATATCCTGGAACATCCAAACTAGGGGTTTATTGTTCAAACTTTTAATCACTTAAATTTATTTAGAAAAAATATAAATATTTAAATATTTATATATATATATAACTATACATAATGAAAAAATAATTTTATCTGAATAATATATTGATAAAACAAAAAGAAATTTAAAAATATGGTTAAGTGAACATCAGAGAAATATAAAATTAAAAAAAATAGATAAATCAGCTGCTGTCTACCACTTTTGGAGTAGGAACCATGAAATATGACAAGAGATAAAATTATTAAAACCTATACAGATTCCTTCACAATTGGAAATTCGGGAAAAGATTTTCATTCATTTTAACATCAAGAATATTTTGAATTTTGAAATACCTCCTACAGACTACCAGATGCAGCTTATCCAATCAAATTACAAGAGAGAAGAAAGAAGACAGATAAGTTCCCAATCTTCACTACAAATGGCAACAAATTCAAGTCCACAAGATCACAAATTTTCCTAGCAGAGGCAGATAAATCATCTACTGAATTGCTTCTTGGGGGTCAGGGGAGTGAATGAGAAACTAGTCGACTTGTGCTGAAGATGAGAGAAACATGTCTCTCCAAAGCGCTTCTCAGTTAACCCTAAGCGCCATTGTGATGTGAATTAATATGTAACGACTCACTTCAATTTATAATATGATAACATCAAATTAATAATACTTCTGTCCATTATAACAAATTTATAATTTGAAATCTAACTTCAGAAATAGCTCAAAGTTTCCATAAAAAGTTTCATTATGTCCAAATATAAAGTTTATGGATCGTTTCTGATTTATTATTCATTTCCATATTAAAATTATTTTTAAGTATTTCCTAAACTAATTGTCAAATTTATTTTTGATTAAAATATATTTGAGATAATGACATGAGGTATAAAATCTGTAGTACAATTTCTGTAAACAGATTTCAAGTCCTTTATTTGCTTTGATTTTTATGTAACTGTGAAACCTTGATAGATAAACAAAAGCCTACTTTAAGAAGAATGTAGACTTATATGATTTTTAACAATTCAGGAAATAAATAGCTGTTGTTTGTTTGAATATAACAATACACCTTGAAATGCTTAGTGATTGTTCTTTAGTTTCTCATAAGCTCTGCTATAGAACACGTAGCTACCATTGTGTGTTTTGGTTTACGGCAATGTGCAGCCTCTAGCTACAAAAGTCGATGATGCAGGTTCGAATCCTGCTTGGATCGGTGAATCTGATGAAATTTTATTCTGGGATTTTTCACTCGGCTCTCAGGACGGATGTCAGTTTGAGAGTTTCGGTCCCGTATTCCTCTCGCAAAAGTATCATTTTGTTACCAGTTCGTTATCCGAAACATCTAGTAAAATGACAAAAATACACTAAATATGACCTAATTCTAGACTAACATTTGAATTGTGTTTCAGTTCCCAAAATAATTATCCCTTAGCCATTAACAGCAAGATTAACAACAAGCAGGGAGAAGAATAATTTTTTGTAAGTAATTAATAAACAGGCATGTAAACATCTTTGTATGAAGTCATTGACTGCTACAAGTTTAAACTTTCTCCAAACTTTCCGATAACACCTTAATTAGAAATTAATATTTATTAAGCTCTCGTTAATATTCCAGAAATATGTTAGTGAAATGGTCATGTTTAACAATGTGACTGGCGGCTACCTTAAAATAGCATTGGTTTGAAAATTGAATTAAACGTGTCATGTGGGCTCGCAAGGACCTAGTTCTGTTGGACATTTTCCCCTGCTGAATCAGAGCTGCGCTTGCATTGGTTTCTACGGTGCAAGAAGTCCCTGGATGGAATCTCAGCTCGTTCGAAACTGGCATTTCATTCATTTTGCACAGAAATCTGACTGCAGATCGCCTGCTCCTGCGACTTACGGAAGGAAGGGTTTTCCCACTCCCTTGATGTGAACTCCTTTTCTCGGGTCAGAAAAATCCTACGAAGGATATTCTGAAAATTGAGAAATATCTTGTTCCTTTGGTATTGGGAAAATTTCAATTTAAATTGTACGATATCTCTGCGATTCATATATTGAATATAAACAAACTACCAGCCACATTAAGGACTATAGGTATTATTTCACGGTATTACCGTTAAGTCACTGTGAATATCGCAAGAAATTACTGTTATTAAATAAAATAACCAATACCGTGTTTTCCCGTCCACCGTAGTGTTGTATCTTCTTACTAAACCAGATTCGTCAGCGCGACTGTCTAATTCATATCAAAGCCTACCACATGACCACTACATCCTCAGCCTACGCCCAGAAAAGACATCATATACAGAGGAAAATATGGCGGATGGTTTGTGCATGTCTAATTGTAGAGAATTTAAAAACGCTTTTCCTTGCCGGGAAATGAATAGAATTTAGTGCAATTGTCCTCTTCTTTTACCTATTAGATACGGTCGCTCATTTCCCATATCGCACCTCCCATATCTGACGCGATATCCTGTGCGACAGGCGGCCTCCTGTTTTCAGTTTTTCCCATGTTAGTCTTTCCTCGTTCCTTTCGCGAGCAATTAGAACAATTAAAAGTGCACCTCACTCGCTAAAACCTTATTATCAAACTATTATCATATGTATTGAGTTCAGTTGGGATGGTTTGTGCTTGAATACAAAGCTGTTTAGTTATTGGCCTGGAAAAAAAAACACAAATTACGATTTGCTTTTGACAGTCTTTAAGCACAACTCTCGGCAAGGATAGCAAACTTGGCAAATGTCCCAGAGAAATCCAATCTTGTGTTTGTTCCCCTGTTTACTTTACCTCGGATCATACCCAAAATCAGTCTGTAAATGCTACAAATGTCTTCTGATATAAATCCAATATTTTCCTTCCCAAAACCATGCGAGTACGGGTCCAAAAACACCATGGACCACATTTGGCCGAGAAGAAGCATCATAGCTGGCTTTGTCTTGTAGGGTATTGCATTCCTGGCTGATTGAGAGCTGCTGGCGGCGGGTGTTGTGCAAGGTTGGAGCGGTATTGTGAAGGTCATCGAGAGTGTTGCAGCTAGCTAATTTCCTTCGTTGCCACACCTGGCCCGCTCAAGTAACTCACTGGGGCACTCCTTAGGAGGATTCACCATCCCTCGACTTTTCACTTTCCATGCTGACTTGCTGTTAACTCCAATACACCAAGAACATCAGCAACATTTTCCGTGTATTTCCACATCTACTGGTCTTTGACATTGATCTGACCAACTCTCCTTGTGGGAAACTTTATTTCATCTTGTTGCTTTCATCTGTTTATCAACATTTTACTACGGTGCAACAGTACAAAAATTGATGTGTGACACTCACATGACTTTCTCTACTCTTGTACAAACTATTTTTACAAACGCTTATTCTCCATATGCTTCATGTTAATCGAGATGTTAATCTTATTGCTAACTTTCTTGTAGATGCAAGGGGAATTGGTAGGCTTTAAGCGATAGTCATTCTCTTTGCATTACCAGGAAAAAAAAAATGAATAACGAATTCCTATTTGAGAAAATTTAAGGGAATAACAAGCAATATCTCGAAAATGGTTCACTCAACAAAACAAATGTATATGACATAAATTGTGTAGTTTAACGCGATTTACATTTTTTGTGTAGTAAAATTTTGTCTATCTCTTATGGTTTACCAGTTATGCAAAAGTCTTTCACAATGAAGAATACTTTTGGAGGCATTCCTAGAAAATTCAAGATATACATTTTATTTGCCATGAAAGCATCTTAAATATATGATATTTTAATCAAAATCGTTAGAGCCATTTTTGAGAAAATTAAAATTTTCGAAAAATGATCCATGTAAAGGTAATCTGGGGTGGGGGGATTTTCTTGAAAACTTACGTGTCGCATCTCTGGAAGATACTGAACCTAAATAGCAAGTTTGGTGTTTATCCGACTGTTCGTTTCCGAGTTATGCTGTTCACAGTCACACACACAGACACATAGACACACACACACGGACATGTTTCCAAAAATACCTTTTTTTGATTCAGGAGGCCTCAAAACATGTATTTCCGGTGAAATCTCGGTATCGAATTTTTGAGTGGAATACAATACTTCCCCTACTTACTATACGTAGTAGAAGAAGTAAAAATGCACATATTGATACACAATGCTTGAAATATTTATTGCATCAATCACTGAATCTGTTCTAGCTGAAGTCTATGTCAACAGTGCTGAATACTATTTTTATTGTTTTAGACTACAGCGATTATGTGTTGCTATGCTGCAGAGATAAATGAACTATTGAAACCATACACAGAATAAGGTTGCACGAAATATAATGGAATCGAATTAAAATTTTAATATTGATACAATATGATGCGCTTCTATTGAGGCCATACACATATTAATTTAAGGATTCAACGATCATTCTAGGTCAATGGAAAAGCGGCTGAATTGCGTTTTATAATTATAAATGTATATAACACAGTTTTCTCAGTTTTAATATAAACACCTATTCATTATCAGAAATAAATGCATCATTTTCCCCAATATTAATGTTTCAAAAATATATAGATACGGTGAAATATGTAAATATCTTAGGTGATGCGTAGAGCACTCTCACAAACTTAAGAAAATAAACTACAAGGGCAATACTGAATTTTTTTTAAAATGCTATGTTTCTACAGACAAATGAATTTTGTTATTATTTGACAGTTACTTTATAATGTTTTTTTGATTTGATTACCATGTAGTTTGTTCGATTTGGTCTAATAGTTTGTTAATTAACATCATTTAAATATTTTCTGTTCACCCAAAAATGAATTTGACTATAGAACACTTCCAGGCTATGATTTTCTTACGATTTTAAATGGCCATTAACGCTTAAAGCATGTGAAGATCGGCTTAGAAATGCATTTGGCGAAGAAGCCCCATTTAAAAAGCCCAATTTATGTTTGGTCAGCGAATTCAAAAGAGATTGGTTTTTTTCTTAATGATGAATTTTGTGAACGATGCCCAAGAACTACTGTTAACGATGAAAATATTGCGCTGTTCAAGGAATGCCTGAAGAAGATCGACGGATATCTTATGGGTTTATTCGGGCGATATTGGGCATTGGTATGAGTCAAGTCCAAAACGTTTACATCAACAGTTACACCTAAGAAAACTCTGTTGTCGATGGATTCCACATCGGCTGACACGCATTGATTGGTTTAGAAAAAGATATAGATCAATTCAAATTGAAATGCCGCTATTGGTGATGAATCTTGGATTTATTGTTATGATCCGAAAAAAAAAGGTTAATCGGCTCAATGAGTCGTTCTAACAAAACCTAAGCCAACAAAAGTCCTACGAATTTGTAGTGCTGGTAATGGTTGCTATTTTTACTTTCTCTACTACGTATAGTAAGTAGGGGAAGTATTGTATTCCACCCAAAAATTCGATACCGAGATTTCACCGGAAATATATGTTATGAGATCCCCTGAATCGAAAAAAAGCATTTTTGGAAACATGTCCGTGTGTGTGTCTGTGAGTGTGTGTCTGTCTGTGAACAGCATAACTCAGAAACGAACAGTCTGATAAACGCCAAACTTGGTATTTAGGTTCAGTATCTTCCAGAGATGCGACACGAAGGTTTTCAAGAAATCCCCCCACCCCAGATTACACTTTTGGGTGGAATGCAATACTTCCCTACTTACTATACGTAGTAGAGAAAGTAAAAAGGAAAAACATTGTCTTATGGTGTTTTCTGAAGTTAATTAAAATCAAGATACAAAACATTTATTCGTATTGGTTTTCAGATTATACACTTTTATTGTAGTTATTCCAGAAATAATCTAAAATATCACTGGAAAATGTATGGATCGATCATACTGTTGTTTGATTTACGAATAATATCTTGGCATATAAAGAGCTATGCTTGCAAAATAATCCATTGGTTTGCATAGAAAAAAAGCAATATTTTTCTTCAAGCTCATAGTTCCACTCAAACCTGCATCTTCGTTTGCAACAGTAAGCAGCACATAAATAATTTTCATATGTATAGCTTTTAATTCATTAGAAAATACAATACAAATATATACAGTTTGCGCGATAGAAAACCAGAGACCGCTTTCTTTTGAGGTTATTGGAAGCTACAATGCCAAAATAAAAACACTGCTTCATTTCTGTTCCAAAAGCGGGATGATAGGAAACTGCATTTTTTACAAATGACCGTGAAAGTTTACTACCGTATAGTGTTTATTATGACTCGGGCTGTTGACAGTGGATAATTGTTGAAAGAACTGGGAAGAGCGATGGAACGAAGACCGAAGAAAGGACTGTTGTTTACAGCTTGAGCAAGGTCACTAACCTACAGATGAAGAAGCAGGGATGAAGGACACTTAAAACAAGCGACAACGGGAAAGACCGTCATTTGAAGCCAGATAGTTATGCAAGTCAGAATGAGAATAGACCGTGTAAGGGCAGGATATGACAACTAAAAAGTAGAAGTTGAAATGTGGACGATATTCTACAGTGGAGAATGCAGAACTGTTGATGATACTTTAGTCTAGGATCAGGGTTCCTGCATTGACCTTTTCTTTTGGTCTCCACATTTATAATATTACATTTTATAATCTGGTAACTTTTGCTACCCTAAATCATTCTTCTCCACTACTTTCAGCATCATCAGCTACTTTTTTGTCGTTCATTATCACAGCCATTCCCCTTCTTGGTCAGTTTCAGTATATTTCTTCCTTCGCTCACTATTTCTAAAACACCATTTTAACTGGTCTTCGATCTCTCCATATCACACCCTTCATTCTCCTCCATATCCATAATTCCTCACTTCATCGCAGTCAAAGTTTTCGCACTATACAATTCCATTTTCTGCGGAATGCTCTTAATTAATTCTTTCTTCAATAGTCTGCAAGCTGATTCCCTTTTCTATCACAACATTAGTTTAGCATTACTATCAGATCGAGTATCTGGAATTGTCCAGTTGCTACCCTATCTCATCTGGCAAATGAATCTTCTTTGCTTTTCTTTCAGAAACGTCTGTGGATTTTTTGTAGGTATTTATCTACATTTTGTAATCGTCACCATTGTCATTTTTATTGAAATGTTCCTTAGGGGCCTTTTTCTTCAAAACATATGATGATAATGCTTATGAAATAATGATACTGATAATAATAATGCAGGCATTTCTATTTTGTTAAGCAAAAAAGCTTTATGTTGAAGAGTAAGTAGAGTTTTGAGCATTTAACCGTAATTCAGGTAGTAGATTTCCAAATTCTGTGACGTTAATGCTAATGCAAACAAATGAATGTCTTCTTCAACGTATATTAGTTTTCGGCTAAATAAGACATACCTTAGACACAGTTGAATCAAATTTAAAGATTGTAATGCTATAGCTGGAAATCTAACTCTAAAACTTAGGCTTATCATGCTGATGGTCTAATTCAGAGCCACTCACTTTTCATTAGATATTCGAACTTTTCATCTGATTTATGTACGCCGATAAACCTCCAAGACGGTATCAATTACTGCGAAATATCACACCAAGGGGTTTTTAAATTCCAGTGTTCCAGTTAATCACACTCTTAGGGTAAATTGATCCCTTTTAAGTTCTTTCACACTGACAAATGTGAGATAAATTTGGAAAGACAAATCATACGTGATTCTTTACATAGGTACGGAAAGCAAAAATTCAGCGACACGGCCGTAACTCGAACCTTGGATTCTCGACGCTCCATGCTTAGTTTGTACTGCTGAACAAACTTGACCAGATAGCCTAATGTCAACTTTAAATCATGATATCTCGGAGAATCTGAGATCACCTTGGAGGTTCACGGGATACATGAATCTGATAAAACGTTTAGTGTGCGTTCGATAAGGTGACGTTAATAGACGCTGTACACTGTTGATTATGCTCAGAAAGAATGGAAAAGGTATTTCTGTTAAGAGTTTTCGTTTAATCTTGTTTCCGATAAACCATTAATATAAGACTGTTGTATATTCCAGATTTGTCTACCTTCCCATGATGCAGTAATTTGTATCATAAATTATTTAAATGTAAATAATGATTGTAATATGAATATGCATTTTTATGTGACATTGATTTGAGATGTATATTGATTGTAATTATTGTTGGGAAGTAAGTTTATACTGCCTTACTGAAACTGACAATAATAGCGTGCAATAATGCAGCGAGGGGGTGAGCTGTTTATCATTATTGGAAACGAGGAAGTTACGTAATATTGGCGCGTTTTTCTTTTAGAATTTTCTGGAACATTTCCCTAGAGCATATGTATTCATAATTTTCATTGGATATAAAAATAGACGCTAATGTTGGCCCGCCAGTTCATCAAAATTCTTTGTACACTACACGTCGCATTCCCGTCAGTTCGTCGAAAATATTTGTATGATACACGTCGCCTTCAGTCCAGCAGAAATATTACACGTCGGCTATAGATTCACAAGTTACGCGTAGTAGAATTATGAAAAATCTAAAGTGTTGTAAAGTTAATTATACAAAAAGTTGAAGTACGCGAATTAAGAGTGATCAGTAATGAAGTTATTATAACAGTTTCAGTTTGGCGAGTGTCAAGATCAATGTGTAAATGTTATAGTAAATGTGTTCGACAATAAAAGTGTAAAACAAATTCTTTCATCAGTGTTATTTTTGGATAAGAGACTCCCTTCCGTTTACACAACCTGTATAAAGAGAAGTGCTTGACCAAAAAGATCATAGCTAGCCGGAGGACAGAGAACCAAAATTAAATAAAATAACAGTAGAATTCTTTCAAACGAACACTAATATTGCCGCAAATTGCTAACACAAGATGGAGCTAACAAACCGAACAAATGAATCACGTCACAAGATGGCTTCACCATGTTGAGTAAACACACATACACAAATATTATAAATTTACCATCGCAAATTGGCTATCAGAACGTGGGGTTACAATAAATAAATAAATATAAATAATAATAATAATAATAATAACAACAACAATAACACTCTCACCCATCGTTAGGAGTTGACTCCAGTAGATTAACCAAACCAAAGACTGAAACAGAGCTACTGTAGTTGATTATAAAAGAGCTATGAATCGTGAGAGTTTTGTTGAGGACCTCTTGGGAAAAGGGCCACTTGTCCATTCTTCTCCAGGTGTGGGAGTCTGGCACGAAACGTGTCGTCAGGTCGGGTCATGCCGCCCCCTCATCCCTGGTAATCTTTCTACCAGCCGTGTTCGAACTGTCGTCGGGTTATTGTAAGTGCCTTTTGCTTCCGCGGGTGGTCGCCGTTTACATACCAATACGCCCGGCCATATATCCCCTCCGAGGGCAGGTAAAACCGCCTACCCTTTGTTCCGTAACATCTTCCTCCTTCAGGATTCCTGCAAAATTAATACTGCCTAATCCCAACAGGTCTGCCAACATTTGTGAGCCAAAGGAGCAACAAAACATAAAAAAACAATCTGATGTGATACATTCAAATGACCTTCTCTATACTCTATCTTTTATTAGTGGGTATACAAATTATACTTACTCAACTTTGCAGAAATAGCTACATTACATAGTTCGTTATAGGTACAAAAGGAGCAGCGATACTGGAATGTTTAATAGCAGGGTGTAATATGCTGAACTTAAAATGTCAACTGTTTCCATGCAATCGCGAGAAACAACTGAAAATCGATGGGACTTAAAAGAATGACAAGTACTGAACAATTCGAACCTTTAATAACGTATATCTCAGAAATAGCTTATACCACAAAAAGCTTATTTTAAATAAATTGTGTGTGTTAAAGAAATATACATTTGTGTGGTACGTTTTTGTCTATCGCTTAACGTTTACTAGCTATACAAGATTATACAAAACTCCTTCCGAATGAAGAGGACTTCCTAGACTATTCCCAGAAAATTCAAGACATACATTTTATTTTTCATGTGAATATGTTTAATATGCGGTATTTTCATAAAATTGTTACAGCCATTGTTTAGGAAATCAATAATTTCGAAAAATGTTTCATGTTGGGGTGGGGGATTATCTTGAAAATCTTCGTGTAGCATCCTTGAAAGATACTGAATTCAAGTACCAAGTTTGATATTTATCCGACTTTTAATTTTTGAGTTATGCTGTTCACGGACATACACATACACGAACATGTTTCCAAAAATGCTTTATTTGAATTTAGGGGATCTCAAAACATGTATTTACGGTGTAATCTCGGTATAAAATTTTGGGTGGAATGCAATATCTTCTCTACCTACTAGGAGGGCGTTGAGAAAGTAAAAACCTGCATATTTTGGAGAAAAAATGAGCATAGATACTAGCTTAAAACATAGCATTATTATAGAGAAAATTTTCATTCATGTAATAAAAGCGCTTTATTGTTCAGTGAAAATAATTCCCACGTTTTAGCGTTATGATGGGTTGGCTGTTTCCAGATGTGACTAAAGACAGACCTACAAACAGGCCATAGCCAATTTCAGAAAGCATCTACAGCTATTGGGTATATATTAAGAACACAGTGCAATATATGCCAGCGGGGCAAAGAAACTCCTAAATATCATCTAGAGCAGTGGTGGCGAAAACGCGACTCGCGAGGCAGTGTGACTCGCAGGCGCAACTCCTTTTCTAGCCGTCTATTCATTCGTTGCTGTTGAGTGGTGTAGTGCGTGTTGCATATTTGATGACTCGAGAGAGAAAGGCATTTTCGGCACCCTTGATCTAGAGCGTTAAGCTCTAAAGAATAGATGCTCACAACTCCAGGGAGTAATATGTAGCTCGGTGGAAGAAAGACCCTAGCATTTCAGTGCAGGCTCTTAAACTTATAAGACGCACAGGGCTAGATCGCTAATGGCAGGTAACGGGATGCACAAAGAGTAGATTGATATGCAAAAGGCCAACCAATCTCCATCCCACTAATCAGTTATCTTTCTAAGTATAGACTTACTTTAAAGTCTATTTGGAAAAACATAACTGTGGTAAATTCAACGGCTGTCTCCTATATATATGGGAGGAAAACGTAATTTTCGAAAATGAAAGAAAAAAGAACAATTCAAATGTTCTTCTGATGCACACTAATTTTGATACCCATAAAATTTGCAGAAATCAAGCTGAATAAGTGGTAAGTACCAAATGTGTTCTGGTGGCTTATTAAAACAGAATATTTTGCGTTTTGTTTCTGTAAACGAAATGAAACATTGGCATTTATTGTATTTTAAGAACATTAATTGTACTATTTAGTGCAGTTTAACGGCCTATAATCGACCAGATCGTATAGAAGGATAATATTCTCAGCTATCCAGCCAGTTTAAGCCCATAAGATAGGTAGTAAAGTGAGCACTCCAAAATACTTTTGGGAATTATTATGAATTGTACTTCAAAATTCGGAAAAACAGAAAACCTTCCTATCTGTACAGCATAAAAGTTAAGCGTCTTAAATTCCGTCAGGTTGAAATAAAATTAAAGGTAATTACGCTAATATTTAAACAAAATATTTTAAGGTACAGATAACATCGAATTCTTGCAGGTAATTCGCACTTTACTTAAGCATTTAATCCATAGACTGGGGAGTGAATTGTTTGCCATGTGAATTGTTAGCCAAAATGCTGAATGCATATTTTCATCTTCTCCTAGCGAAAATAAACAAACCTATGTTTTTTTCGCTTATTATGCAATTATACAACACACAGACACACACACACCCATGCCCATGGCGGGACTCGAACTCGCGACCCTCAGCTTGGAGGAGCACCGGAGCTATACACTCTGGCTACTAGGGCCGGCTATGTTGGTCGGAAAAAATACTTTAGTATAATAGATGTGGAGGTGTGCAACTTTTATTGCTCTTTAAGAAAGTGAAGGTTCTTTTTCTGATATATAAAGAACAGTTTCCATTATCGAGTGCCTCTGAGTGCTTAGCTGGCGAGATTCGAAGGCCGTTCCACAGCATGAGAGTCAAGAACATTACCTCTACACCATCAAAATGGCGCGTTATTAACACCGATGCCTCAAGCGAAAAGTTTGCGTAGCTTTGATCGTGGTTGAGCTCAGAGGCAAAGGACGCTTCCATATCCCGAACAGTAGAGATTAGGCAGTGCGGTTGGAGAGGGGACCGGTAACGAGCAGAGGGGCCCCCTTTGCACCCACTCATCTCCCGGCAGGGGGTCTCAACGTGTAATGGCCTTTATTCCGCAACTCCTGCCTTAATGAAGCGAAACCTTCCTTTTCTTTATGCCCCGCGAGAAATTAACATTCAGTATTTTCGTAGTAGCTCTGGTCATTTGCGATGACGAGGGTCATTTCCTTTCACTTGACACCGGAATAAAGCGTCCGTGGGTGGTAAAAGACGTCATAATTGTTTCTTGTGGAAAGGTGGACGCCACGGGGTTCCTCAGATACCAGAAGCACCTGGCAACGTCTCTCCATTGAGCCATCAGGACTCAATCGCCGTGCCCTAACTGCCAAATTGTTACTTTTTTCATCAAAATTCTTACAGAAAAAAGTATGATATAATACATTCACACGAATTTCTCTTGTAATGAGAAATTCACGTATAACCTTGTACATAACAGTATTCATATAAAAATTTATTCTTCTATTCAAATTGGATTAATGGTCTAGGAAAGATTTCGAATTAAGAAGCAGGAAGTACAACATGCAAAAGTGACATTCCAAAACCTTATTCGTGATAAGCTCTCGCGATGGAAAGAAGAGAGAAAGAAAAGGAATCGCAAACTCACAAGCATGCCCGCTATGTGACACTTGGGAAAGGTTATAAACTTGTAAAATGGGATATTTCGAAAAGTGATTCAAAATATTTTATATAAAATGTGTTTTTGTTTTTATTTTCTCAAAAATGTCTCGAATGGTGCGGATCAAAATAAGATATTTATGACATTGGCATTTGGAAAAGAACCTTGAATTCTCAGTAAATAGCTTGCTAGTCCTATCCACTAAATTTTTATATAACTGGGAAGCCATTAGAGACAGAGTATGCAGTTTAAATTAAACATTGTTTATTAGCATTAACAGTTTCCACAATGTTCATTAAAGTGTAAGCCTTCCTAGGTTGAAGTTTTTGGGATGTAGTCTGATCCCCCCGTCCCCTATGACCTCATTATTAATCTATTTGTGATGCAAATTTCACTGTCCTGCACGAATGAACTGCATCATATCTAATTATTTCAAAGCCACTTCTATGTACAATTTATGATTAATAAGAACAGGATATAGGAATCACTTTTTATTTGAATATTTAATATATAAGGCACACATATGAATTGGTAATGGATATAGAAAGTAGTGCTGTATTGTGTTGCAAGGTACTTGCCATTGACTAATCTGATTCAAAAGAAGATTCATTTTGAAATAAGTTGTTACGTTTTGTAGTGCAGTTGTTGTAATTGATACACAACTGTCTTACATTTACAAATAAACATTGATGAAAATTCGTTACGTAAATGATATTAGAAATACCGCTCGTGGTGTTTCTGTAAAGTGTTCCGTTTATAGAAATACTACATATGCGTGATATTGAACAATAAAGTTCTGTAAACTGTCGAAAGAGGATTTTGACACGTTTCACTCAGCTTAAATAGAATTGTCTAATGTGGTTTTGAGTGTTCTAATTTTTCACCATCCTGTGTGAAATTATATAAATTTAAGTACATTAAATTTAAAAAAACAAAGCACTCTAAATGCCAATGGAATGGACGTTATCAATGAAATAGCCTTCGTATATATTATACTTGTGCTTGTAGAATCGGACAGAAACCGCTTGCATTACTAGATAGATTTCTTATTTAAGGGCACAATAGAAAGTCGCGCAAATCTGAAGGTAATACTGAAGTCTACATTAGTGAATAAAAAGGTTTCTAAGAGCAATGTGTAAAGTTAACACTTTGGGAACATTTTAAGTTTTAAAAACAATATCACATAGGTTTGTAAGTTGTTTACATACAAAATGTAGAAAATGTTTTCTTATTTCATAACTATTAGCTTATTTTATTTTTACTTTCCTCACACATTTACCGAGAATTCAGTATCATTAAAACTGCTAACAACTCTTCAGGTATAAATAGCCCAGAAAAAGAAACACTTATCGGTTTGGGAAACATTCCATAACTAGCTGTAGAGAGCAGGACCGAGCAGCTAACGAGATAAATCGGACATAACTACTAATTCGTATAATTATAGAAATAAATAACACTTATGGAAGGCAATTGCATATGAAAATTATATGTAGCAAGTTAAAATTCGTTATTCAAGCGTTTACTACATATATATGGAGTAAGTAAGTTTTAAATACCTTAAACTCTCCTATTGTTTAAACTATGTCCATAATATTTTCAGAAGCATATGCTTGAAGTACTGCAATTTTTTTATGTGTTCTGTTAGTTTATTATGCATTTATCCAACGATGATAGACTTGGTACGTTTAAGCCCAGATTGGCAAACTTGAGAGAGATGGAAGCCTCATGGAAAGGAATATTAATAAGATTTAAAGCTGTCTTATCAGAGAATTTGAGAGGGAATGTGGATAAAGGATTTCCAATTGAAACCCAAATAGAGTTTCACTCCTAAGAAATGTGCAAACGCATTTCAGAGTGAATTCCAGAAGGTATCTCCGCCTGCAGAATTTTGCTGAAGTACGTGCGGGCCTATAGAAACATATCTTGTATAAACGAAGGAAAAATGCACAAGTGGTCTCTGATTTCTAAGGGCTGTAAACCGATATTCATGCAGAGAAAACATGTACAGAAAACCGGAAGCAAGTAACGCCTCCCGATCAGCGGGTGGTTAACCAAACGGGGTAACGCAAAACCTTCGTTTGGGGCATTTCCCATGTTTAGAAAGGCTGCAACCCTATCATCATAATGTTTATATCCATTCATGCTCGTCTTTTCACTATTGTACACAGCGATGTATTGTGGTTTCACCCACACCAGGGGGTAAATCCCCCACCCTCCACACCTGGCTAGTGAGCAGGGAACAGTCTTCTTCTTGCGAACTGACCAAGGCTTTCGTGATGAGATGTGGGTCCAAGAGAAATTAATTGCTTCTATGGAAAGCCATTCATAGTCTACTGGTCCTTTGGTGCAGCTGGCTGGTTTATTCTTTTGGTTTTATGTCACTGGGGACAATTGACCGATGAATGCCAATGACCTGCCTACCATCATGCTGATATTAGGATCGAACAATGAAATTTGGGCTTCAAACGGTTTTTACTAAACAGCGTTCACGTTTTGTTCAAGTGAACCAAATTATGGCTGTCTCTAAATACCTGTGTACCGGTTAGAGTAAGTATTATATTTCACTGAAGACTTCCATATAGAGATTTCTATAGATATGCATGGGAATAAAATGTTGTTCTGAAAGGATCGGTATGTAATTGTACACATTTTGGTGCGCCTCAATGAAAGAAAGATATTTTTGAAAGGGTTTTTATGAGAGTGGGTGTGTCTGTAAATAAACTCCAAAATAAAGTCAGATAATTACCAAAATTTACACTCAAGTAGTTTTAAGGATACAGTGTGAAGACGATTTTCCAGTGAATCCTCCCCATTCCAAGCAACACATTCTAAAACGATTATTTTCTATATAGTATTGATGAAAATGTAAGATTGAGATACTCATGGTGGCGAACAACATGTATAGACAGAAGATTTGTAAAAAGTGAATGACGTCCTCTTCAGCCTTATTTAATATTTTAAGACAAACTTACTGCAGAAAAAAAATTAGTTCTCATTAAGATATATAGCTTAAGCCAATTAAGTTTTTCTGAAGATTAACAGTATTTTATTTTATTTTTTTTCTTTCTTCAGATATTAGGCAATTATATATCATTTGCTCATAACTTCCTCTGTAGTTCAATACGTAAGGTGCTACTTTTTCAACTGTTCATTGCACATTAACTTCTGGTCATCTTCGTGGATATTAAAGTTGGATCAAAACGAGGTGTTCCAAATGTCCTATATATCTTGTGTGCAATTTCATTTAATTCACTTATTAATTAAGTGCCTCATTTTTGTAGCCCCATTTAACTTATGCAACCCTAACCACTGTTATTTACTGATTTTGAGGATGATAAATCTATTAATATTTAAATCACAAGTTTTAACATCATCATTTTTTTTCAGAAAATGACTAACGATTTGGATTAAAATAATATTTATTTAATATGATAATATGAGTAATAAAACGTATAGGTTGAGTTTTCTGCTAGTAGTCAGCGATACCAACTTTTATTGAATTTTGTACAATTTTGTGTAAATTGGAAATCTTAAAACATAAAACAGTAAAATACCAATTGTTCTGTAGTGTTAGCCGATTTCGAAATATTTCATGTTGCAAGTTTAGATCTTTTCTATGTGTCATCTAACGGATTTTTCAACAAGTTGTAACTAAGCACTTATTACTTAATTTGAAAGGTAAAAATGTATTGTGAGTAGAAGAATCACTACTTATATGAAGTACAATATAACCAATATATATGAATTTGACAATGATAAAGAAAGTTACGTGAATATACATGTATTATATGAGAATTTTATCCTTAATGACCGTCTCCTTCCCAAAATACGACACAATTCTCTCAGTGATAAATGTTTAACTTCTTTTTGCGGAAAACATGTAAGCAATAGAAGAACACTTCAAAAAGTTCTGATATCCGCATAAAGTAATAGTGGATTAGATTAGATTGCGTTCTGCAGGTTCATTAATGACCAAACAGGCCTTGAACATGGAAAATAACAAAAGCATACATTAAATTCACAAAACATACAAGCTTTCAAGTTCTGGTTTTAAAATAATATTGTAAGCATAATATATCTAGTGCATTCCAACTTAATACAGTTTCTAGAAACAGATCAGTTAACTTGGATTTTACAACCTGTGTCCTTGCACAAGGCTTACATCCTTACTTACATGCAAGTAGTATGAAGGTTTAGTGCCAAGATATACATTTACAACATATCAAATATGTACAATAAACATATTGTACATTCTTACTCGTTACATACATAATACATACACAAAGCGTTACAAGTTATGGTCCCAAAATAAAAACAGTAAACATCAAATTCCTAGTACATAGAAAGATTAGCACAGCTACTGAACACAAAATCTCTTCCCTTGGCTTTTCCAACGTAGGTCACTCCACGATGCTTACATCCTTACTAATATGCAAAGAGTGTCAAAAGTTTTATGTTAAGATATACATTCATAAAATATCAAATATGTACAATAAAACATATTCTACAGTCCTTATTGCATACAAAATACATAAACAAAATGCACATTACCAGTATGGTGCTAAAATATATACAGCAAACATCAAATTTCTAGTACGTTGTAAACTTAGTATACTTACAGAACATAAAATCACTTCACTTGGCTTTTACATCTTGTGTCACTGCACAATTTTTACATCTTTACTTATATGCAAAGAGTGTCAAAAATTAGTGTTAAGATATGCATCCACGAAATAACAATGTTAATAGCATTTCTTAATTGCTGCTTAGTCCAGCAACTAAACATTATTATCACATAATTTGACATTTATAGCTTGATGTAGAAAGGATTTGTGCGCCCTTAATTAGTGCGTAAATATGATTTTTATGCATTCGTATATCATACACCATATAGCTACAAGAACTGATCTGTCAACATGTTTAATTGCGATTTAAGTATTCTTCTACAGAATTAAAAACAATTTCTGATGTGTTACACTCACATGACTTTCTCTACTCTTGTACAAACTCTTATTCTCCATTTATTTCATATTAACCGAGATAAACATTTGCAGAAACGATCTTTTGACATGCAAAGAGAATTACATTTTACAGATAGCAATCAGTTCTAAAAATATTTGACTATCACTTAAGGCCTACTATGTGCCCTTGTTTTGTATTTGCAAGGGCAATATAAGCACAGACATATCTCTTAATAGCTGGTTGCTATTTGCAGCACCATTCTCTTTGCCACAGATTAATACTCTTTGCATATCCAATACAAAAAAATGAATAACGAATTCCCATTTGAGAAAATAAGTATTGAAAAATTTAAGGGAATAACAAGCAATATCTCGAAATGGTTCACTCAATAAAAAAATGTATATGACATAAATTGTGTATTTTAACGCGATCTAATCTTATATTAAAATTTTGTCTATCTCTTATGGTTTACCAGTTATACAAAAGTCGTTCACAATGAAGAATACTTTTGGAGACATTCCCAGAAAATTCAAGATATACATTTTATTTGTCATGAAAATATCTTAACATATGATATTTTAATCAAAATCGTTAGGGGAATTTTTGAGAAAATTTAAAATTTTCGAAAAATGTTCCATGTAAAGAGTAATCTGGGGTGGGGAGATTTTCTTGAAAACCTTCGTGTCGCAGCTCTAGAAGATACTGAATCTAAATACCAAGCTTGGTGTTTATCCGACTGTTCGTTTCTGAGTTATGCTGTTCACAGACACACAGACACACACACGAACATGTTTCCAAAAATGCTTTTTGTTTTATTCAGAGGGTCTCAAAACATATATTTCCGGTGATATCTCGGTATCGAATTTTTGGGTGGAGTGCAATACTTCCCCTACTTACTATATGTAGTAGAGAAAGTAAAAATTACCACGGAGGTGTTCTTTTAGGAAAACTTTAAAGGATTAAAAATTGCTAACCTTTTGTTTGAAATTACTGGGGAGAGCATTGCAGGTAAGTACCCTTCTGGAAGCAAGAGAGTTTTGCATCGGACGATGGATATTTCCCTTTTGCCTACTGTTAAAGTTATGCACTTTCAAGTTTGTTATAAAGTTATGTTGAGTATTTACATAATCCTTTGAGATTGAGAATATAAACACAAACACTATTTCTGAAATAGTTGTTTGCATGACTGCCTGAGTTCTTACTGGGACACTGATGACACATGAAATGGTAATTGGGGAAAGAAACGCTCCAGGCCTAAGCTTTAGGGTACTTCCCCGGCATTTGACATTTATGAGAACAGAAAAACTTGGAGGAACGTCAGTCAGGGAGGAAGATCCTGGCGGGATTTGACCGCAGAGCTCCCGTTCACAAGTCCGTGCCTTGTCTACCTATGTTGTTTACTGCGTAAATAAGTGGAGCTGACGCACTTGTTAGTTTTAGGGTATTTGATGTATTGCAGAGTGGTTATACTCATCACGTACTTACGGTGGTGTGTTGCAGGATGCAGGGAAACAGCGTTTATCTACGCCATTACAAGCGCGGGAGTGACGCACGCGATTGCCCGCGCCTGCAGTGAAGGAAGCATCCAGTCCTGTACATGCGACTATAGTCACCAAGCGAGGGCCCCTCAGATGATGTCCTCGGCCATGCCGCCCGGACTCCGAGACTGGGAATGGGGTGGCTGTTCGGACAACATCGACTATGGCTTCAAGTTCTCCAGAGAGTTTGTGGACACGGGCGAGCGAGGTCGAAACCTTCGCGAAAAAATGAACCTTCACAACAATGAGGCTGGCAGAGCGGTAAGTCCCATTTTGTAGTAGATTCGGTTTTTCCTTGGCCTTCTGCTTCATTTCTTAAGGATGCTCATCTGTGATCTCCTTAAAATCCCCTTTCAGTTCCATTCATTTCAAATCTTAATACAGCAATCAGGGTTTATGTACACCAAATTTTAAGTATATTTTAAAATTAGTTCCCAGATATTATTTTTTGTCATTATTTGAAAAATCTCCCCACACTGCTCAAATTACCTTTTTAAAAACAAATTTTTATAACTTAAACTCTTTAATAGCATGTTAATAAAGTAGCTGACTTAACTGTTGTTGCAGGTTAGCTTTCTAAATCTGAATGATGAATAGCATAACAACTACATAGTTTTCACATAATGCAGAAACCCTTAACATAGATATTTATCCGGAAGGAACGCTGGGAGTTGGACGAAAGGACCACTTTAGCCTTGGATCTCCCGCATTTAAGGAAGATCTAAGTGTCCACTGCAGGAGGGCATTTGAGAATAGGGACAAGAAGAAGAAGAAACAAAAGAGATCTATCTTTCTTGTGTAGTAGTTTTCATATTATCCTAAAACCTATCCCAAAATAAAGTAAATAAATAAATATAAATACATTGCACAAAAATTAAAAAAAAATAAAGATAAAATAAAGGTCATAAAGGTCAAATGCACACATTTGTGCTGTAAAAAAGACAAAAGAAACTTTTTGAAAAGAAAAAGGTCGTAGGTTGAAACCCGGCGGATAAAATATGCAACGAAATAAAGGTGAAGCTGGTTAATATACCTACAGCAGACCATAAATTTAACCTCTTTGGAAAACATACATAGATTGCGACCAAGAAAAAACAATCTCATTTATTTATTATAAAACATCACTTCAAAGACTTCTAATACCAGAAATTTTCTTTTTTTATACAATTATTTAGCACGCCCTGTTAACGAACTTGATTATAAGTACAAAGGAACAAAGGAAGCAAATAAAAACTTTCTTACATGAGAGCGACTAGCAGGTTAGGACAACCAGAAATTATAGTGCATACACCTTTAGAATTAGAATAAAGGTTATCGGGGGGCTTTGACATTGTTTTATTACACACACACGCATCAGCTGTTTTGTTTGATTAAGTGCTACATCATGGCCAACTATGGCCTGCTGCTGTGAGGATCATGGGTTTGATTCCCGGCTGGGGGTGTGAATTTTTCTTTGGCCAAGATTATTCCCTATCCTTCTCAAAGTCTGGAAGTACGAATGAGAGTGTGTGATCTAACGTATAAAAATCTGATGTGTTACACTCACATGACCTTCTCTACTCTTGTACAAACTTTTTTTATAAACGCTATTCTCCATATGCTTCATGTTAATCGAAATATCGAGACGTTAATCTTATTGCTAACTTTCTTGTAGATGCAAGGGGAAATTGATAGGCTTTAAGCGATAGTCAAATATTTTGAGAGCTGGTTGCTATGTGGAGTATTCCATTCCCTTTGCATTACCAGGACAAAAAAAAAAGAATAACGAATTCCCATTTGAGAAAAAGTATAAGTATTGGAAAATTTAAGGGAATAACAAGCAATATCTCGAAAATGGTTCACTCAACAACAAAAATGTATATGACATAAATTGTGTATTTGAAAGCGATCTACATTTTTGTGCAGTAAAATTTTGTCTGTCTCTTATGGTTTACCAGTTATGCAAAAGTCGTTCACAATGAAGAATACTTTTGGAGACATTCCCAGAAAATTCGAGATGTACATTTCATTTGTCATGAAAATATCTTAAACATAAGATATTTTAATCAAAATCGTTAGAGCCATTTTTGAGAAAATTAAAATTTTCGAAAAATGCCCCATGTAAAGGGTAATCTGGGATGGGGGAATTTCTTGAAAACCTTCGTGTCGCATCTCTGGAAGATACTGAACCTAAATACCAAGTTTGGTGTTTGTCCGACTGTTCGTTTCTGAGTTATGCTGCTCACAGACAGACACACACAAAGATACACACACGGACATGTTTCCAAAGATGCTTTTTTTTTGGATTCAGGGGGTCTCAAAACATATATTTCCGGTGAAATCTCGGCATCGAATTTTTGGGTGGAATACAATACTTCCCCTACTTACTATACGTAGTAGAGAAAGTAAAAATGTAACGGCCTTTTGTTTTTAATCGCATTCTTTACGGCAACAGCGACTAACCACTTTTGTTTCTACATGCATCAATTATTTCTAACTTCATGGCATTCTCAACGAAGCTTTGTAAATTCTTTTTAGTAATTTATGAATTTAAATTAGGTGTTCTATAACCCACCCGTGAGACGGAATAGGGATTTCCAATGGTGAAAGAATTATAATAATAATAATAATAATGTTCTGTTTGTTAACGATGCTATCAGTTGCCAGGATCACATCAGCACCGCCAGTGTGCCGGGATTTCGTTCCGCAGGACTTCTGTTACGTGCTAGTAAATCTACTGACATGGGGCTGTCGCTTTTAAGTACTCTTAAAAATCATCGGTCTCATAATCGGTTGAGTGGATTTGGAGATTACCCCCTCCACTCCCCCACACGCATTTTCTGTCTTTATAACATTGGTATAGACTGCGTAGATGAATTTTTATTTATCTTCCTAGTTTGGCAGAAAACAATGTTAAATAGGTGACTTCAATTGTTTTGCTTGAAATATTTACACTATTATGAGTATTATTATTTAATAACATTACAATTAAATATATTAACAAAAACCCATCTCATTATTTATCCCTTATAAGGAGATATACAAAATTTCATCCGTTTATATCGAAAAGTACATAGTATGGAACAGTTTGAAAATGAGAATGTGCCAACCAATGAAAACCCGGGAAAAGAGAGTTAAGGATTATAAATCCGAGCGGGTGGCTCAGGCGGTTATGTCTGTGGCCCGCTTCCAGAGGTCTCGGGATCGATCCCCGGCGACCGCCCACTCTGGCCCGGTTTCCCGGGTCGCCAGGCGAATGCTGGGGTGGTTCATCTTCTACCACGACTCTCCTTCCTCTCATTTCCTGTAGCTGCCATCTTCCTTGTCATCTATTTCAGGGTTAATGGACCAGGCGAAGGTATTCGGCTGCCTGCGGCCGGACGGTGGTTTGTGCTCTGTAAAGGTTTCTTCTCTGGCGTCGCTGCGTACCGCTTAGTTGTCTCTCCTCAACTTGAGGCTCCGCTCCGGGCGACCCTGGAGGTTGATGGCTTGTGAGCAGGGACCGAGCGGCGTAGGATGTGTTCTGTTGGAAACGTTAGGGACCCCGACCATGCTTGCGCCCGTCGGCATCCGGATCTGGTCGCCCTTCATGTCTCTCCCCTCATCCTTCCCTCGCAGAGGTCACGTTGGAAGAATAATGGGCCGACTGGCTTGCGTACGGTGCTCTGTTCCGGTTCCAGGGGTCCCTACGTGGTACCTGCCTTTACCTTTAAGGATTATAACGCTAAAATAAAACTGCTTCTGACTTTATTCTTAGTACATACAGGCCTTCATCAAATTTTGCTTTATGTGGAACACCTTTTTAGCAGGTTTTTATTCAAAGAATATAATTTTAGAAATGGTTTCTGTAAGAAACTTAAATATTTTTATCTATATTTTATATTTTTACTTTCTCTACTACGTATAGTAAGTAGGGGAAGTATTGCATTCCACCCAAAAACTCGATACCGAAATTTCACCGGAAATATGTCATAAATTTAAGATACTTTCATGACAAATAAAATGTATATCTTGAATTTTCTGGGAATGTCTCCACTGTGAAACGACGTTTGCATAACTCGTAAACCATAAGAGATAGACAAAATTTTACTACACAAAAAATGTAGCTCGCGTTAAAATACACAATTTATGCCATATACAGTTTTTTTGAGTGAACCATTTTCAAGATATTGGTTGTTATTCCCACAAATTTTCTAAAATGGGAATTTATTATTCATTTTTTTTGTCCTGGTCATACAAAGAGAATGCACTACTCCACATAGCAACCAGCTGTTAAAATATTTTGACTATCGCTTAAAGCCTAGCAATTCCCCTTGCACCTACAAGAAAATTAGCAATAAGATTAACATCTCGATTGACAAGAAGCATATGGAGAATAAGCGTTTGTAAAAATAGTTTATAAAAGAGTAGAGAAAGTCATGTGAGTCTAACACATCAGAATTTTTTTCTACTGGTCCTCTTTCGTCTTTTTTCTGTTCTTCTCTCTTGTTGGCTTGTTCACTTTAATTAGATAAAGCTTATCCTTCTTACTACAATTTTATAGGAAGCCAGGTTTACAGGCAGACATTTAAATCGCTATATGCCTTGCTTTACAAAGTCCTACAGCCACAACAGTATATGGAATTAAAGTTGAAGGTTTGTAGACTTTAATAACACTAAAGTTCATATTAAATTAGACAATTTATTGCCCTTTTCATAGATGGATATCCCTAATAACTGGCTTGGCATTAGTAGTGAATAGGCATTAATTGGTGATGTACCTGAATATTCCAATCCTTTACATGGAACAATTTTCACTTTTTTTATTTTCTCAAAATTGGATCTTGATAAACATATATTTTTGTGATGACACTAAGAATAAAATGTCGATCTTGAAATTACAGTGAATAGCCTGTAAGAGCCTTTTATGTTATACAGTATTTACTTTCTCTACCGCTTACCTATGGTAGCATGTCATTGGATCAAAAAATGCAATATAGTCTTCATCGGATATGTGGTTTACGACCGCTAATAAAATAGCTTTAGGGGATTGATTTCATTTCTAAAGCTATTTAATTAAGCCCGTTAGTACAAAGTAATGATTTGCGTCTATGTTGAGTGTAATAATCCTGAAGCAAAAGAGAGATGAATATTTTTCTCCTTTCTAATGTTTTATTCATTCTAATGACTTGAAAATGAGGAAGAAACAAAGTAGGAAAGTAAATGGAAAATGCGACAAAACAATGTGTTTCCTTTCCACTTTGCTCTTATTTCCATGTTCCTGTACTTCCTACTTTACTTTTTGTGGTTGTTGCCCTCTAATAACAACTCTTCTCTGACCCTTAGGAAAATGCGGTGTTGTTTTTCTCCTGTTTTTACATCCCTTGTTTGTGTGTAAGATAGCATATTAGCTGGGAAAATATTAAAATTCAAGATTTGACTAGCTTGAATTTTTATCATATCTTCCAAGTATAACATAATGCATAACCACAATATTTTAAATGAGAAATATCTATCACTTTCTGATATACCTATTAATGTTTTTCTATTTAAGTTAATAGATTTTTATGTCCTATTTCTTAACACCAGTTGACCGCCAGTAAATTCCTAGAAATACAGAGCTATGGGCATATACGATAGAGCAGGCATTGGATCATAACCATGAAATTGAAAAAATACGTGCCTTAACTACTCCTATAAACAACTTGGCACTCGAGCCCATCGTAATTTTCCCACATTTTGCAAGATTCTAATGTCATAACATTAGTGTTTTATGATTAGATTTGAAAGGAAATTATACCCGTCAAACTTATATTTATATTAGCTTAGGACTTTATACGCTAGTTGGCTGGATTTGGGACAACAGCTTTTCCATAAACCTACAATAATCCAAACTAAATAACCACGTGTATAAATATTTTTGGGAAATGGTGCATTTTTCTGATCCTATAGAGCAAGGCGGTATACACTGGGAACGGATTTTAGAATCTGTGTCTACTAATATTATAAAGAGAGAAAATATGTGCGTTTGTTTTTTGTGTATGTAGGGCAACCTCAAAAACAATTCAACCGATTTTGATAATCATTTCACCATTGAATAGCTGAATTCGTTCTGACGACATGGATGGGGCTGTAGAACACCTTTCATTTCTTTAGTAAATTACTAAAATGTTAAAAAGGATTTACAAGGCCTTGTACTTGAGTACTAACTTTGGAGTTATAGAAGAACATACTTGTGTAGAGGGCCTTGACATATAGTTGAATGCCATGGAATAAAAAATAGTGGTTGTTACTCCATAGAATATAAATAGTTGCTTATCTCCCCAGATTAGGACACTTCAGAAACACAAGGCAGAATTAAAAATCTGATGTGTTACACTCACATGACTTTCTCTACTCTTGTATAAACTATTTATACAAACGCTTATTCTCCATCTACTTCATGTTAATCAAGATAAACATTTGCAGACTCTATCTTATTGCTAATTTCCTTGTAGATGTAAGGGGAATGTATATTTACAAGGGCAATTTGGAAATACAGTAGCCTTTAAGCACATACATATCTCTTAATAGCTGGTTGCTAGGTGCAGCCCTTTCCCACAGATTAATACTCTTTGCATATCCAAGACAAAAAAATGAATAACGAATTCCCATTTTAGAAAATAGGTATTGAAAAATTTAAGGGAATAACAAGTAATATCTCGAAAATGGTTCACTCAACAAAAAAATGTATATGGCATAAATTGTGTATTTTAACGCGATCTACATTTTTTGTGTAGTAGTTATGCAAAAGTCGTTCACAATAAAGAATACTTTTGGAGAGATTCCCAGGAAATTCAAGATATACATTTTATTTGTCATAAAAATATCTAAAACATATGATATTTTAATCAAAATTGTTAGAGCCATTTTTGAGAAAATTAAAATTTTCGAAAAATCTTCCATGTAAAGGGGTACTCTGGGTTGGGGGGATTTTCCTAAAAATCTTCGTGTCGCATCCATAAAAGATACTGAACCTAAATACCAAGTTTGGTGTTTATCCGACTGTTCGTTTCTGAGTTATTCTATTCACAGACAGACACACACACGGACATGTTTCCAAAAATGCTTTTTTTTTGGATTCAGGGGGTCTCAAAACATGTATTTCCGGTGAAATCTCGGTATCGAATTTTTGGGTGGAATACAATACTTCCCCTACTTACTATACGTAGTAGAGAAAGTAAAAAAGCGACAATCGATCTGTGTTATTTTTGTTTCCTTAATTGCCATTTACTAAATACTGCAGTATGTATGCAATGAAACAATGTTAAAATCTCTATAACTGTTATTATGATTGTGTAGATGTATGTAGAGAAGTTTCTAGATGGCAACATCTTCTAATAAACCTCATGTAAGAATATTTTGCATTATGTCGTTTGTATTTATGCTGTAAAATCAAGTTCGTTAGTAGCGCAAGCTAAATAATTGTATAAAGATAAAAAAAACCCACATACAAAGTAAGAACTAAAAGAAACCATTCTGCGAGAAATTCACTCAATTTCACGCATTACTTCGATATTGGTTTATGGCTGATATCACTATATACACGTAACAAACGCATACACTGCATGACTTTTATTGACTTCAACACATTATTACACATAATAAAGAACAAATAACATGGTGCTTTACTTATTTTCATGAATATATGACACATTTTGTCACTTTTGTTCCATATTACTGACACTCAGAAGTCGCATCGCATTCATCTTACCTGTGGCATCATCGGAACGTTGGGTGCATTGTTTTTCCGCTGCCAACATTTGAAATCCCAACATACCTGAACAACACATTTAGGGCCCTCAGCCTCAAAACGTAGCCAAAGGATGTTTTTTAGAAGGGGAGGAGTGTAGCGAAGCGACGACAGGGCGTAGCGGAGGGATCTGCGCGTGTAAATCTCAAATGATTCACGTTGGCAGCAATTCCTTTCAAAAGTTACCAAATCCCGCCGAAAATGACTATATAGGAAGGGCCGCATAAGAGGGCAGGTGGGTGAGTGGGCAATATATTAGCGCCGGAGCAAAGATTTCGTAAGTTAAAAGCTTCTATTTTCACCGTAATCCAATATCGAAGTTACTACTTCCAACATATCTTATGGTATGTGCTTATAATCGTTGTAGTTGTGGATGCAAATATGAGAGCGTTTGGCGGTTGAGGGGATATTGCAACTGTTTCGGCAGGAGTCCGAGCTGCAGAAGCCGGCGCGCAAGAAGCCGTGCAGTGGCCACAGTGTGAAGGAAAAGCACTGAACATACTAGCTTTTACCTGCGACTTAGGGTCTCTATGACTTACTGCACATGCCCAAAGGTCCATGTTTACTTCTCTATCACCTACCTATAGTAGGTAAGAGGAAGTATTCTATTCCAACCAGAAATTCGATACCGAGACTTCGCCGGAAATACATATTTTGAGGTGCCTTGAATCCAAATAGAGCATTTTTGGAAACATGTCCGTATATATGTCCGTCTTTGAACAGCATAACTCAAAACAAAAAGTCGGATGAATACGAAACTTGGTATTTGAGTTTTAGTAGCTTCCAAGGATGCGACACGAAGATTTTAAAGAAAATGCCTCCAACCCAGTCTACCCTTTACATAGAACATTTTTCGCAAATTTTGGTTATCTCAAAAATGGTTATAAGGCTTTTGATTAAAATATAATATGTTTAAGATGTTTTTGTGGAAAATGAAATATATATCTTGAATGTTCTGGGAAAGCTCCCAAAAGTCCCCTACATTACGAAATAATTTTGCATAACTAGTAAATCATAAGAGATAGACAGAATTTAACTGCACAAAAAATGTAGATCTGGTTAAAACACACAATTCATGTCATATACATTTTTTTTTGTCGAGTGCGAGATACTCTTCGTTATTTGTTTGAATTTTCCAATACTTATACTTTTTCTCAAACTGGAATTCGTTATTCGCATTTTTATATCCTGGACATGCAAAGAGAATGCAATGCTCCACATAGCAACCAGCTCTTAAAAGATTTGACTATGACTTAAAGGCTACCATATTCCCCTTGCATCTACAAGAAAATTAGCAATAAGATTAACATCTCGATTAACATGAAGTACATGGAGAATAAACGTTTGTAAAAATATTTTGTACAAGAGTAGGGAAAGTCATGTGAGTGTAACACATCAGATTTTTTTATGTCCTAGATATACAAAAAGAATGTAATATTCCACATGCTAATCTTGTTTTTACAAAGCAATAGCCTACATAAAACTATCCATTACTCAAGAAATGATTCGAGTTGCTTCCGAGATAACTGGGAACTAAAACTGCTATTAGATTTCCTTGTTCAATATGGCGTAGAATAACATATTGAGAGTACTTGTGATGTAATAACGCGTGTGAAGAACATTGGGACTGTTACACATTTGCTTTCTCTCGTTTTTGGAGGATATGCACCATCCTCTGCACACTTTTTATTAAACTCTACACTTGCTTCACCGACATGGGTGGCCGAGGTCGTTAAGGAGGCAAGGACTCTTGAACGGGAGATTGGGGTTCAGATCACGCGAGAGCCGTCGTCCCTGATTGGTGCTTTTTTCAAGTTTTAGTTTCCTTACTTTCTCTTTATTTCAATGCATCATCAATGTCCACCGCCTGAAATAGCGTATGTATTAAGAACAGGCGTTAATATAGTCGCTGTGCTATATAATAAATACACCTCTTTCCATTATTAGTTTTTGCTTTTCTGTTGCAATGGCTTCACTGAAACTCTGTAGATATATAGGCAAGTTGCGTCCGTGTATGATACTGGAAGTCATAATTTAATTCACATTGATTGTACTTCTTTCTTTAGAAAAAGCCTCTGGTTATGCATAACAGTTGAACGTGGATGCCTACGATCACTGGACACAAGATGCAATGAGACCCGGTTGAGAAACCATTTTTCTCTTAAGGTGGCAGGTGTAGTCATCCGTTTCAATGCCATTAGGCTGTTGTGACAAGCGTAAAGTCGAGGAGACAATGGCATCCCCTGCTGCTGTACATAACAATGGCCCTCTATCGGGATTTACTGTTATTACCTTCTACCGGTTGAGACGCAAGTTCTCTGGACAAATGCGGGCAAAATGTTGCAAAAAATTCTTCTTTGTCATGTGCTCATTCTGCAGTGCTTATTTGGAACGATGTCCTATGCTTGACTCTTTCTGAAGACCTTGAGATGGGCTTCTAATACTCAGCATTGTTGTCTATGGAATAAGTTGTTAGTTTCCGAAATATCAGCATTTTCAATGAGTTCAGAACGAGGATGCAAGACTGGCTAACTGCAGAATTGGTATTAATGAAGAGTAATAAAAACGTGGGTAAAAGAAAAACAGAGACCCAAACTGTATCTCGAAGACTTACAAATGACTAATTAATGTTTAATGGACAAATTTCAATTATGGAAAACTCTTCCCTTTCGCAGGACATTAGTTTAAATTACTGAACGAAATGACTCAGCATTAATGGCTAGTACCTATACACAGAATAATAATAAAAAAAACACACACATCCTAATTCTAACCTATAAATTAGGGCTTTTGCGATTTCTCGAACCACAACGTTGAATGCCATGTTTGTGTTCTGTGATTTCTAAGTCAATGCAGGGGGGAGGGTAATTGGGAAGGAAATTCTACGAATACGGCTATTAACAAACTATTAAGGAGTCAGGCCGTTGTTTGATAGTCTATACGCTTGGCTGCCATTCCTTGGACCAAGCGTTCCATTTCCAGACTTACCTTTAGGCATTTATTCTATTAGAACGATTATTATGGTGACCATAGTCTGGGGAGATAAGGTACCTTTAATTTAACACCTCTGTTAATCGGTTCTCACATTCGTCTTCTCCACCGCATTGCATAGCTGCGTCTTAGAGGCGGACCAACTTTAAAAGCTGTCAGCGGAGTACACCGGGATAACTACGGACGGCATTGGATCGGGCCATACAAAAGACAACTCTAAGGCTGTATCTGTACAAGCGATGAACTTCTAACAAGCACATACGAACAATTAACTTCACATGAAATTGAAATGGCAAGAGTAACTAACTGTACATACATACCATATAACAGACATTATATACATCGATTACATACATAGGAAACCTAAAAATAAATATTCTAATAGTGGAAGTTTTATATATCAACCATTTGAAGAAAGTCAACAAATGACATAAAACAATAGAGCAATCCCTATGGAGACTACTGGCCAATGTTTTCGTAGTATTTCGCCGGAATTAAAGGAATCTGTATGCAATTAATGAACACATTTGTAGCATTCTATATGAAAGCATAAGTCAAACTTGATACCCTTATTACTTGGTAACAAGGTGGCACCGCGAGCGAGTGGTTGGATCTTTCGCTTCTTCTCACGGATTGGGTCGTAGCAGTTGGAATATGCTCCAAATAATTCTGCCCATTGTTTCATTAACTTATTCTGTCTTCTCCACTCTCACACCACTATTCCGTGAAAACTAATCCGCCGAAGTAAGTTGCATGATTTGAAAATTGTCTATACTGCAGATCTTCTACTTTGTGAATACATGTTTTTGTTGAATTTCCTTGTTGTCTCCAATTTGGACACTCCACGAATTTGTTGCTCTCCGGTTTAAAAATTTCGATGAAGTTTTCAGGTCTTACACAAAAAGCACCTTTAAGTTGATTTTGAAAATAGAAGACAACATTATAGAACATTGTGCAATTTTCCAAAAATTATAGGTAGATATAAAACGTAAAAAACATTGAAAACGAGGGAATTTTCTCTCCTTTAATTTGGTTGCGAGATTTTTTTCTATTACTATTTATTATTTTTTCCCGATTACTCTCTGTTCCGCGTATCGACAATGATACTTAATTCCTATTCAAGGACCGAACAACAAAGAAAATCCGTGGCAAGAGGCTAGATTTACAGTGAAGACTGATTGATATTCTTGCTCCTTGCAACAGCATTCTTCTTTATATGTGACAAAGAAAAGTCTAAGCAAACAAGTTAGCAAATGTATACTTGGAAATGATATGGGAAAAAATGCTAAGAGCTGTTGCAGAATGATCAGCAAAAGGGTTGATGTAACGAGCCGCCACTGCTTGGTCGGATCTCCCCATTAGTCTCCCATTTGACGCGTGGCTACACCCTACCCTAGCCTATCCTCACTATTAATAACAAGAAGATACTGACAGACAGGCTGTCTGCAGTAGGTTGACAAGGAATGCGACCTGCTTGCAGCCTGACCTCCACACCCACTCAGGACCATGGGAAACGGCCCACCTCGGAGCCCTTCATCCGTAAACCCAAGTTTGTTGTCATCAACCCGGATACTACCTGTCTTATCACCAGATTGGGCGAGATCGCTAGTGTCATTTAAAGTTATGGTCCAGTTAATCACCTCTTGAGAAAAAGAGATGCGCGTATTTTGAAGACTGTATGCTTTCTCAGTACTTTTTCGGTAAACCTCCATGTTCTTTTGATACTTTATGTGTCCTTTTGATTTTTCATATCGCTTAAAAGATGTATTACACTTGATCCAGACATTCGATATCAAGAATGTATTTTTTTCGGGTCTAAATCCATAACAAAGTATTTCCAGAAGAAGACCAGAATGCATGTTTCAGTGGCATGCAGTGATGAAACATGACAAGAAGCGAAGACAAATCATATGGATCAGGGCCGTATTTAGAGGGGGGTTTCTAGGGTTCAAACTGCCCCGAAACTTCTGACAGTTTTATTTATTTAAATTCATAGCAAACCAATATGGGAAAATGTCGTTAGATAATAGTAAGTCTATTGCTAGTAGCACATTTACAAGAAAAAGGGAAACTTAATATCGTCGCCTTACATAGGTAAGGTGACCATACATCCCGGTTTTTGAAGCAGTCTCCATGTTTTGTGCTGTAAGGTGGAATATCATCATTCTGGTGAGTTTTTGTTGTCTATATAATGTCTCCAAGCAATTTTCTTATCCATGTAGCATCTATATATTACGGAGTAGGTACATGGTAACTGTGTGGGGTAGTGTTAAGTTTAGACCTACTTGTGGAACCCCCCCCCCCGAAATTGTTTTCTGGGTACGGGCATGATGTGGATTGCTCTTACACAAACTGGTGATTGTGAAAGTGTAGCGCAATAAAATACGAGTAAAGTAACCGACTAATAATTCGTATGCCTTTTTCCTTTCTTCTTTCGTCGTGTCTTTTTATTTTATTATTATTTTTTTCATTTTCGTTCCGTTACAAACACACACATGCCCCTTCATGCCCGAGGCAATATTCGAACGTATAGGTCCCTGAGTCAAGAAACGACAGCCCCATAGCAACCGCAGCCCAGTTGATTGAGAGTGTTTGTCGAAGTCTTAATGATCGAAGTGAAGTTTGCTCTCGGATGAACGACTTTGCTTACCACATAGCATGAGTGTTAGCAGCCATGTGCACTATGACGCCCACTCCTCATGGCACTATGCGGCTGTTTTACTTTTTCGTACTGTTGAACCCCCGTTCTTAGACATATGGCATCACATGTGCGGGCAGTGGTGATACATTCAATGAAATTATATTTGGGAAAGCAATTTTGGGAAGGAAACATTTCAGGCTGCCTCCCTGGCATGTGCCTGTTATGAGGACTGAGGAAAACCTGGAAACAAACCTGTCAGGGAAGAATGGTCATGGTAGGATTTGAACCGCGGACTTAACGAATGCGAGCATCCCATGTTACCGAGAAGCTATCTCGCTCGGTGCTGTTTTACTTGAAAAGTCAGGAATAGAGATAAGTGATGTCTCCAATTTTAACCTATAATTATGAAGGTTGTCTAGAGATTTCTGAAATGGGCATAGATATAACATTATTTAGGTACATTATACTTTTCCTTTGCTCCCTAAGTAAAACAAATTGAGGGTCTATATAGATGAACTGCACATTACTAAACCGTAAAGCGAATGTGAATGTACACGTAGGTAAGATACTTGCATCGAAAACCTACTACAATAAATGGACTTTGAGGCAGTATTTTTAACACTTAAATGATTTCAGTCAAATTATATAATATAAAATTCAATAACAGTCCGCCTTAAAGCCATATGTGTATAAAATAACATATAAAATATATGTAACAGTCATTCTATTAATGTTTATATTATTATGTACATGTTTAATAATGTTATGTGAATGTATTACGTAATTTAATAATATAGGAGCTGTGAGAATAATATGTTAAAAGTTGCTAACAATGAGTTAACCTTGAGGCAATAATGAATTAAAAAGTTTAAATGCTACTAGTAATTCTTGGAGCAACAAAAATGTAATTTTTGAGACAGTTTATAAACTAGCCAATCAACAACCAGAAAAAGCTTTAGTTAAATGAAGGTTTTCTATTGCACTAGAATTAACCAATCAGAAACTCAAATAGATGAAATTTACAAATTCAGGCGGTAGAAATCAGTTCAGTTGCTAGCAGACAGCGTTACTAACCAGACGCAAAACGCGTCCTCGAGACGTTTAATACGTATTCAGCGTGAGACAAAAATAGTTTACGTGTTAAAAAGTGCAAGTAATTAATAAAAGAATATCACAGCTCTCGATATCAGTGAAGTGTTATTTAAATCGTATAAAGAATTAATAAATGGAGTGAAGTACAAATTATAATCCGTGTAAGCCTACATTCTTCAGTCGCACCACTCCCTGGTAAGACATTCATGTTTCTAAAAAATAGAAATACTGACGCAGCCGAGGCAAAAATAAACATATAATATTTAAAGAAACAGTCAAATTACAAAGTTAATTCTTAAAGTTGGGACAAAGGCCACAGGAAAGTACATTTGGGGCGAAGGCTACCGGTAACTTTTTACCATACGTGCAGTTGCAACTACTTCAAGTTCGGCTCCCCAAAAGTTGAACCACAAAACACTTCCTACTTCAAATTGGTGCCCAAAACGTGGGTCAAATAACGAAACAATACTCCTGGAAAAAAGGAGCCAACTCAAGTGCTCCTTTAACCCAACATAACACAATTCGTAAACACGCAAGCGTGTTAGAGCATGCGAGTAGAGATCAGACACTCATATCTAGGATGACACAGTGCCCTTCCTAGTCATTATACACCCTCCATATTCTTCTTTTCTTTCTTTTATTCATTGTTTTTCATTGATTTCCATTTTTATTAAACTGGAAATACATACAAATTGCTGCACTTATTTACTATTCTACAAAATGCAGCATGACTATTATTGAAATTAACGTGCTTTCAAATAAAAGAAAGGCAAGGAATTAAAAACTATACATATACGCAAATCACTTTAGAAATAGAAGGAATATATTACTTATTACTTCAGGGAATAGGAAAGCATATTCTCCTATAAGAGACATATATAATAAACATCACTTGGAAAATTAAGTCGTTTATACACATACTTGCATGTTGATATCTGATTATATACATATGTTTAAAGCTGTTTCGTATAACAAACATTTGTACTCAAAATGTTTTTATTTAAAAAAAATTATGATATGTTACACTCACATGACTTTCTCTACCCTTCTACAAACTGTTTTTACAAACGCTTATTCTCCATATACTTCATGTTAATTGAGCTATCGAGATGTTAATCTTATTGCAAATATTCTTGTAGATGCAAGGGGAATATGGTAGCTTATTAGCGATAGTCAAATATTTTAACGCTGGTTGCAATGTGGCGCATTCCATTCTCTTTGCATGTCCAGGACATAAAAAAAATGAATAACGAATTTGAGAAAAAGTATAAGTATTGGAAAATTTAACGAAATAACAAGCAATATCTGGAAAATGGTTCACTCAACAACAAAAATGTATATGACATAAATTGTGTATTTTAACGCGATCTACATTTCTTGTGTAGTAACATTTTGTCTATCTCTTATGGTTTACCAGTTATGTAAAAGTCGTTCGCAATGAAGAATACTTTTGGAGACATTCCCAGAAAATTCGAGATATACATTTCATTTGTCATGAAAATATCTTAAACATATGATATTTTAATCAAAATCGTTAAGAGCCATTTTTGAGAAAATTAAATTTTTCGAAAAATGTTCCATGTAAAGGGTAGTCTGGGGTGGGGGGATTTTCCTGAAAACCTTCGTGTCGTAACTCTGAAAGATACTGAACCTAAATACCTAGTTTGGTGTTTATCCGATTGTTCGTTTCTAAGTTATGCTGTTCACAGACACACACACACACACACACACACACACAGACACACACACACACACACACACATACACACACACGGACATGTTTCCAAAAATGTTTTTTACTTTCTCTACTACGTATAGTAAGTAGGGGAAGTATTGCATTCCACCCAAAAATTCGATACTGAGATTTCACCGGAAATACATGTTCTGAGACCCCCTGAATCCAAAAAAAGCATTTTTGGAAACATGTCCGTCTGTGTGTCTGTCTGTGGTGTGTGTGTGTCTGTCTGTGAACAGCATAACTCAGAAACGAACAGTCGGATAAACACCAAACTTGGTATTTAAGTTCCGTATCTTCTAGAGATGCGACACTAAGGTTTTCAAGAAAATCCCCCCACTCCAGATTACCCTTTACATGGAACATTTTTCGAAAATTTTAATTTTCTCAAAAATGGCTAAAGATTTTGATTAAAATATCATATGTTTAAGATATTTTTATGACAAATGAAATGTATATCTCGAATTTTCTGAGAATGTCTCCAAAAGCATTCTTCATTGAGAACGACTTTTGCATAAGTGGTAAACCATAAGAGATAGACAAACGTTTACTACACATAAAATGTAGATCACGTTAAAATACACAATTTATGTCATATACAGTTTTTTGTTGAGTGAACCATTTTCGAGATATTGCTAGTTATTCCTTTAGATTTTCCAATACTTATACTTTTTCTCAAATACGTTATTCATTTTTTTATGACCTGTACATGCAAAGAGAATGGAATCCGCCACATAGCAACCAGCGTTAAAATATTTGACTGTCGCTTAAAACCTACCATATTCTCCTTGCATCTACAAGAAAATTAGCAATAAGATTGACATCTCGATATCTCGATTAACATGAAGCATATGGAGAATAAGCGTTTGTAAAAATATTTTGTACAAGAGTAGAGAAAGTCATGTGAGTGTAATACATCAGAATTTTTTTGGGATTCAGGAGGTCTCAAAACATATATTTCCTGTGAAATCTCGGTATTGAATTTTTGGGTGGAATATAATACTTCCCCTACTTAGTATACGTAGTAGAGAAAGTAATATATGCAACCAAAATGCTCAAAATGGCAATAGCTGAAAATACTAAAACACATCTGTAAGGGAAGCGGGAGGTTAGCATGCCATCTATGATTATATCACTACAAAAACTCTAGTTTCTCTCTTGTCTACTATTTATTGACTTTTCTAACTTTAATCAGAATTTGCAACACTCAGCGGGAAAATCTGAGGTAAACCCCGGCGATGCTAATCTTTCATTGTGTGGTCTTTTAGGCCTTTATTTCTGGAAGCACTAGTATCTTATGTTGATGTAATTGGCTAATAGTATATCGTTGGTTGACCTTTGATTGATGAATGAAAGTGAGTCCTGAATGATTCAGGACCTCTTAGAAGCAGATTTTGGGAGGAACCACATCCATTAAACAGAACTTGTTTAACTTAGTATGTTTCCTTTTTTTTTGCAGCACGTGTCCTCTGAAATGCGTCAGGAATGCAAATGTCACGGAATGTCCGGATCCTGTACGGTGAAAACCTGCTGGATGAGGCTGCCTAGCTTTAGAGTGGTCGGGGATAACCTCAAGGATCGTTTCGACGGAGCATCGAGGGTGATGGTGAGCAATGCTGGCAGTCTGCGGGGTCAGGGCGGAGGTGGCGGCACGAACAGCGGTGGAAGTGGCAGTAGAGGTGGCCGAAAGAATCGCTATAACTTCCAACTCAAACCATACAACCCAGACCACAAACCTCCGGGAGTCAAGGACCTGGTGTACCTGGAACCATCGCCCGGATTTTGCGAACGCAACCCCCGACTGGGCATCCAGGGAACGCACGGACGACAGTGCAACGACACGTCCATCGGCGTGGATGGGTGTGACCTCATGTGTTGCGGTAGAGGGTACAAGACGCAGGAGATAGTCGTTCTCGAAAGATGCGCCTGTACCTTCCACTGGTGTTGCGAAGTGAAATGTTCCCTGTGCAGGACCAAAAAGACTATACACACGTGTCTGTGACGGTCGGAAATTGCATCTCTCTCTCATGAGAATGCAACACGACTTCCAGGATAGAACACTATAGGATACTTGTGACATAGAAACTTAGGGCTCTCAGAAACTGAGTCATTATTTATTAAAACTTTAAAAACAACTCGCTCTTATAGTTTAAATTCATTTAACGTTGCCGAGTCAAGATAAAGTCTGGTCCAACATAAAGCGTCTACAGTAACCAATATGAGAACGACCATTCGAGAACGACAAGGAAAAAGTACATCACCGATATGTGGAAAACAATAAGAACAATTTTATAGGAGAGTGATTTTGCTTATTCAAACGTCATATGTAGACAACAACATGAGATTAACCAGCTTGGAAATTCAGCATCACATTTTCTTCTAACAGTTTTCAGTTTTAACAATAGCTATAAATATACAGATAATTAAGCAGTAACGTAATACAATGTTTGCCCAAATTTTCTTTCTTCAGCTTCTCTTGATTGATCTGCAGCTTTCTTTCTCGTTGAAAAAATTTATAGTGTATTTAAAAAAGAATATTGTAAAAGTTTGCAAATGGTTTCTTAAAGTGCCCACCTTCTTTTGAGATGCTTACTGAAAGTATTTCACTACTTCGTTTACTACATTAGGTTTAATATGTTCCACAGCAAGTACGAGGAGGACTGAATCCTATTTGAATGCACTTTCTGTGTCATTGCGATATTTGGTTCAAGTGAATCCCTTATCCGACTCTGCTATGAGGATCTGAGTGAATACTGTATCGAACTTCTGCATGGAAACACAGATCGTACTCAGCTTGTGTTTTGCCCCGCGTAAATACTGATGGATAAATGCAATCGTTTTTCTCTGGATTAATTATATGAGTTGTTAAATTAAAGCTTAATAGCCATTTTACTTTAATTATTCTATGTACTCGTAATGTAACACAGGGGAAAGGGAGTAGAATCCAAACCGATCACAATTCATTTTAAATGCATATTGTGTGTCATATAGTAAATATTCTGTGATCGACAACCTGAAAGTATCAAGTTAAAATTTAATCTACTAAGATTCTACTTAACTCTGAAGGTTTAAAATTTCGTTTCGTTCTCACTTTAGTTACCGTTTCCGGACCAGGCTTTACTCCAATGTCAAATTTCAGTGCCAGCAAGCTTGTTGCTTTTTGCGGTTCCTAACTTTGCATCATAGGTGATGATGCTTTTAGCTTATTGATGTCTTCGTGTGTAGCTATGAGGTCTCTATCATGCTGCTCCTGAAGATATAGAAGTATATTTACGATCATATGATCAAGACTAATATCATGGCGAAGAATTCCCATATAATAAATCTTCGAGGCACTCTAAGGTATGCGGAAATGGACCGTACGCAGGGGTATGTACATATATATTGTGAACTCTGTGAAAACTGTGCAATGTTGTGAAAAAATATGTGCTGCCAAGTGGACATGAAAATAACTTGTTTAAAGTACGAAATTTAGATTAAGGCAATATTCCTTATTATACCAAAGCTTGCATATGCTACTCTTATCCGTGAAAGAGTCCATTTCAGTCTTTTTTTCAGTTATTTTATTTAGCTACTTATTTATACCCAATCTTAGTTGTAAGATAAATGCTTTACTATGAGCTTTATGCAGAATTCTTCGCTTTCAAGATCGTGAAATGGACTTATTAGCGACAGAGGTTAGGATATGCAATTGTAAAAATTATTGCGTAATTAGTTGCAAAATCTACGAGTTTTGCTATATTTCCTAGCCCTGAACATGTACGGGGACATTTGGATTTAGGTAGTTAGAACGTTCCTTAAGAAACGACAGTTCGTATTACAAAGACTGAATCATCTGCATGAACTTAAGGTGTGATTTAGCGTAGTGTAAAGTTCTACTGATTATTTGACTAATATTGTTTACTATATTTTGTTTGTATAATTATAGATTACTGTAACTTATGCATGACTGAGGCTGAAGACACAATAACCCCCTTGTGTTTTCCAAAGCGTATTATTTGACGCTAGTCAACCGAGTGAAAGGCGTAAAAGAATTGTACATAATTTCTTGGTGTAGTAAATGTAATAATTTTCATTAGAAATATTATTAGATGCACGTATGAGGTAATTTATTAATTATTAGCATATGTAATTTACAGTATAAATAAATGGAACGTAGTTCTGTCTGATCATGCTAAAGAATATTTCTTTATTACTTTTATCGCACAGAATTTTTGCACATAGATGTATTTCAATATTAAGATTTTTTTATTAAATAATTCTTACTTTACGAAGGAGAACCTTTATAATTTCCATTTCTCTTATATTAAACTTAACAAATCCTATTCAAGTTGCGTTCTTGTCACTTTTAGGGCTGGTTTCACCAATCAAAGTTAAAAATACTCTAACATTTTGAATCGCTAATGATAAGGCCTTAGCAGGCTTGAAAAGATCATTTGACCATCATGATGTAAGTGAAGGCTTTTAATATTATTTCGACTCATAATTGTAATCAATTTGACACTTCACCGTTAATACTGTCCCAATTTCAACAAAAATAAAGTATAAACGTATTATCAAGTATGAAAAAGACGATGGCCTTACATTAAAGGTTAAGATTGCAGCCTGGGACAAATTCCCTGAGTAATTTAATTGGAATGAATGCGTTTCTCGTAAGCCTAGTATGCAACTGCGGCATTTTATACTAAAAAGGTGCAGCACCAGAAACGTTAGTTGCAAAGAGTATTTAAGATGGCTTAAAATTGCATTGAAACTAAGTGGACGAAAATGTGTTATCTCTGATTAATCAAACAGACCCGAAAAAAATACTGTTTGCTTCTTGAAACAATTAGTTTTGTAAACCTTCTGAATAAACCCACAAATGGTGGCTTTGGAAATACCAACATTATCACTCAAAAAGTAAATAAAAAATATTAGTAGCATAAACGCTAAGTACCTAGTTAACACTTGTAGTATGGGAGAAAGAGAAATGCTTGTTGGTAGTATTGTAACCTCTCTATTTCCCATAAAACTATGCTCATGATCCCTTGGACAGTCTATATCGCTTTAAAAATTCCTCCTTTTGCAGGGTTTCAAATTTATTATGACGTACAACTATTCCTCTATTAGGAATAGCATTCAAAAATCCGATTGTAGCAAACTCGCATCAACAACTTGGCTGCGGCAGCCATTTTACAACGTGTAACATTTGTTAAACGCCTTAACACAGGGGTACGGCGATATTAACTTAGCACCGACTTTAACACATTGTTAAAGTTAACTTTGTTGAAACAGAATTTGTGTTATTGTGTTAAAATTTAGCATAAGTTGGTGAAACCGGCCCTTAGTTGTTTAAATAGTTTCTTACGATCTATTGTAGCTTTCTTTAAGCTCAGCTTCTCTCCCTGTGTCAATCCTGTAAGATAACGTTTAGAATTAATCCTTTGACTTTTAATGTTCTTCAGTTCTTGCACTTTCCAGAATCAAATGAAAGACAAAACTATGTTTCATTTATATTTTCCTATATACCGTTGCAGATGCTGACAAAAACATATCCATTCTAGGTTCCACAATTTCCTTATCTTATATAAAATGTAGCATAAATAATTTCAAAGGCCGCAGTCTTTAATTTTTGCAAGCTTCTGGCAAAAGCATCTTGGTATACAAATTAGGCAATTATGTAATAAGAAACCAACCACAATCTATTTTCTTTTATATAAAATAAAATTAAATATGTGCAGTGTGAAAAACTGCTATTGTAAAGGATGCTTCATTGACATTTTGGCCTGTAATAGTTTTGGTATAACAAAATAACAGTTAAATTGCATCGAAGGTGACATCTGCACGTTTTGTTTTAAATTAAATAATTTTCAAAATATGAGAGTGAACTTTACTTTTATTGGCAATAACATCAAAATGTTTAAGACATTTAAAAGATACGTGAACCTGGTTTACATAAAATAAAATCGAGTGGAGTTGGTCTGAAAAGATAAAGCACAGAAAGTGGCGCTGTAGTGCAATAAAGTTTCACACAGAAGCTTTAAAATTAGTGTTGACAGCGATGACCATTTCTGTGTGCTCCATTGACCATTTCCGATGTTGCTGCAGCAAAAATGTAATCTTTCATGTATTGTACTTAGCTTGGAATCTGACATCAGGTCCGTTAGGTAACCGTTTTGTTAACTCTGCCGGAGCCAATATATTAGTCAAGGTCTTATCGGAATGCTACAGTCAACAATTCCAATACAAAGTGTAGTTGGTTCCATTCAAAAATTAAGTTTAGTTTCATATTTTGAAAATCATGTGTTGCATTTACCTCTAAAGCAAGCCTTTATTTTTTATGTTTTTTAATACAGTAGCTGGAGCAGATTGCTTATTGTTTAACTATGTCCAATCTATTACGTTTGAATATCTGCAACCGATAATGCATACAATGTTTACCAATATGCTACTGTTTTGAGAAATAACTACTCACTTGTATTCATGTTTAAATTGAATAATTTCACATTTGCTCTTGGTGGTAAAATAAAATTTATTTTTCTGTTTTTCATCGTGTTTTGTATATTATTTTCAAAATGAAAATATATTGTCTTAAAAAGCTTATTTACACTGGCAGTAGTTCTGAGCAGCAAAGAAAAATTAAATGGCAATATTGATGGGATTTAGTTGACATTCATTAGTAGATGAACTTGGAAATTCATACCTCTTCTTTTCACATACTGGATCTGCAACTTGTGCTAAAATTATTTGTAAATAAACAATTAAGCAAAACTGAACACTTCTTCTGGCAGTTTTTAATGGAGTTTACCCGTATCCACTTCCTTCTCCTTTGATCCCATTGCAGCATGTTTTTCTTTCCTTTTTGCCGCTACAAAGGACCTGGCGAGACGGTTACCAAGATTTCCTGCTGCATAACAACTTTTAAAATAAGGTACAGAGAAATCGCAAGGAGCATACAAGTGTTTGGTATTGGGGTTACTTCTAAGAACGTCTAAGATGATCAATCGGACTGCATTAGTTCAATGTCGATGCCTAGGGAGCAGTCTGAAAACACCAGTGAGCCAGTTTCCATCACGGTAAACTTTCTTGTTTCAAAAATACACTACGTGATCAAAAGTATCCGGACACCTGGTTGAAAATGACGTACAAGTTCGTGGTGCCCTCCATCGGTAATGCTGGAAGTCAATATGGTGTTGGTCCACACTTAGCCTTGATGACAGCGTTCACTCTCGCAGGCATACTTTCAATCAGGTCCTGAAAGTTTTCTTGGGGAATGGCAGCCCATTCTTCACGGAGTGCGGAACTGAGGAGAGGTATCGATGTAGGTCAGCGAGGCCTGGCACGAAGTCGGCGTTCCAAAACATCCCAAAAGTGTTCTATAGGATTCAAGTCAGGACTCTGTGCAGGCAGTCCATTACAGGGATGTTATTGTCGTGTAACCACTCCGCCACAGCCAGTGCAGTATGAACAGGTGCTCGTTCGTGTTGAAAGATGCAATCGCCATCCCCGAATTGCTCTTCAACAGGGAAGCAAGAAGGTGCTTAAAATATCAATGTAGGTCTGCGCTGTGATCGTGCTACGCAAAACGACAAGGGCTTCAAAGTCCGTGAGTTCCACGGAGCGTCCCATTCAGCTGTTTCATGATGTCTAATGACTACTGAGGTCGCGGATAATGAGTACCAGGCAGTAGGTGGCAGCATAATGCACCTAAGATGAAAAACATATCTTTGTGTGGGTGTCCGGATACTTTTGATCACATAGTGTATTTACAATAGTCAAAAGTTTGCTGTAGTAGTTTCACTTTGTCAGGGTACAATTTAATTTGTTTATTAGTTTATTGGTTCTTAACATTCACAATATGAACACACTACGTCTCTGGTCAAATGGTCAGCATGTAGTATAGGTTATAGGTAATGTGTACAACGGAGGGGACACTTCGTGCACTACGACCTACGTAGATCTATTGCGGCTAATACACCCCAGGAAGCTACACACCGCAGGCAGACAGGCAACAGAGACGCACGGAACTGCTTAACAGTAACAGGCTGAAGAACCGTCTCACTGCTGGAGCTACCTAGAATGGGCGATGAACGACCCGTCGACTAAGCAACCCTCTAGTGTCCACGAGGAGTACTCTTCCCTTTGAGCAAGCATACACGCCATTTGTCCTGCACTATCATACGCCACGAAACCTAAACTGTATTCACTCTTAGGTTGATCCGCGCCAAAACAAACGCACGTGACCAGTGCACCGTGGTACAACACTGTAGCAATGCGTGCAGGAAAATAGTCCCATACTAATAATCTAAATTTTAGAATGAATTTACCCTTAAATGGTATAATATTCTATACAAATTCCTGTCTAATTAACGCTAATTTGTACCGTTAAACCGAGCTACAAGTCTAAACATGCAATTCATGTAACTACCTGACATCCGAGTATGCGCAGAACATTGCTTGTAGTCAGAAACCAGCAGTTTCTGTTAGTATCATGGCGGGCGGTGATTTGCTCTTGCGTTTTCGTCGACCTACATAAAGCATAAACCGGCAAACCATTAACTTTTGGTGAAAAAACAATAGTTTGGAAGTTTATTGTAAATTATGTGATAAATATGTAACATTTCCCATGAAAGAAGTGGTTAAAGCGTATGAAATACGCGATGCAAGAATGTGATAAGAATGCAATTCAGTAACAATATACCATTTATTTTTTAAAAATGAGTCGCTAACAATTGATAAACTGCCGCTTCCAGAGAGCGAATAAATGCAAAATATAACATACCTGTTACTTTCTTTTCGCTTGTTTCTTTTAGAATTAACTATTAATGTGCAAACATTTATTTTGTTGCAACTATCAGCCTTTTTACCTTCAACCCTAACAAAATATGGTAGTCGCCTTTTAAGTTGTCGGACCGTTCCATTTGCATTACGTACCGCCTGTACTCGTCACATGGTCGTGAAAGTATGACAGTATGTTTGGAACGAATGGCGGAAGGATACGTTATAACGGTGCATTGGTCACCTGGGTTTTGTTTTAGTGCGGATCAACCTAAGAGTGAGTACAGTTTAGAAAGGTGAGAAGAAAACCGAATTAAAGGGAAATAATGGAAAGGAAATCGCGGTAGAGAAACTACCTGAGCATTCGCCTACCGACCAGGAAAACCCACAAAAACCCCTATGGCTCACACGTTACCGCGGAGCCATAGCATATAGTCTACTAGCTGGCTTACTGCCTGTTTAGCGAAATTTGCTAGGGGATGGTGTGGCATTTTACTATAGCGCGTCTTTACCCCTCACTTGTTTTATTTGACCAAGTAAACACTGCTTCCATGCAGTAGCTAAACCCCTGACTGCTTGGAAGGTCACCCCAACCCCTAGCTTAAACGACGTTGCACAGGTAGCTTTCTAAACTAAAAAAAATTTAATAAATTTCATTTACTCCCCTCATTCTTTATGAAATTATTGTACAGTGAGGTAGAATATTTTTATGCTGATACCTCCCCTTTAACCCCTGTAACTGTAATTTCGTACAATCCCGACTATCCCTAATAATGGATAAAAACTCCTGTGGTATTCACTTTAAAGAATGTGAAACACCGGCGGAAAGCCCGACTTCCTTAAGCTCCAGCCTCCGGTCTGTCAAGTTCTGGCATAGCTGCATATACAAGGAAATAGAGGTGAAGCTGATAAATATGAAGATTCCGCATTATCAGGCCACCAAGTTAACCACTTTAGAAAACACACATGGCCATTCTTTCCAAAACACACAGGAGACCATCGAGAAAAATAAGTTGCTAAATATAAAATATCAGTTGACTGATTTCTAATGTCAGCAATTTCCTCTCTGTGTACAATTTAATTAGCAAAGCTTTCGTGAGTGGTTTTTGAGATTATCCTACATCCTCAAACAAAACACACAAATTTTCTGTGTTTATAATATTAATATAGATTATTAATATTATATAACCGAAGCTTGGGGTAATAAAACCAATTACCAATCAGAATCACTCCCTTTAGATTATGCGTATTCTAATTAATTGTACAGTTTAGCGGCATTTCTTAAGTTCCGTTGCATCCCGTCACGTTAATCATGTTAAATTCATTGTATTCCCGGCTTTACACTTGTTACATTACTCGTTTGAGTAATCATAAATGACAGGGCTTAATATATGGGAAAATCTCGAACGGTCATGTTTCTCTTAATCTTACTTATAATAACGTTTCGGCGTAAATTTGAATATCTTGTTTGTAATCAGCGCTTTAACTCAGACCAAAGGCCTACCGCATTATGCCTGCAACCTCCGCCTCCAATAATGATGGGGTGTAGCATCTTATCAGTATGTCACCTCCCTTAGGGCAGTTTAGGCACGGTTTACAAAACTAGAAGAAACCTTCTTTTGCATACTGCATATACTACAAGAGTGGAGCTAACGGGGAGGACACAAATTACATTGAATTGAGTTTTATTTATGGACGCTGTTTAACTGCTGCGGTCCCATTCTATATTGGAATTAAAAGACCGATAATTTTGCTCAGGGGCCTCTTTATCAGACTTGAGGTTATTTTATGTGCCGTAAATCTACGACACGGAATCACCGGCTTTACTTTCCTTCCGAAGGAAGTCATGCTAAGTAATTTTACGCCCGTAAAAATCCTTTGCCTTCCGCCGGGTTTGAACCGCGACCTCAGGAACTAGAGGCTAGCATGGTAAACACTAAGCCACGGAGGACCAAAGGGGAGGACTCGGTATTTGGAGCTCGTTTTACTAAAATGTCATGCTTATTTAAAGCAAGCGTTAATAATAATAATAATAATAATAATAATAATAATAATAATAATAATAATATAGTGAAAAAAGTAATGTGTTCAACATGTAAAGCATAGAGTGATGAACAGAATTTCAAGCATTCACAAAGCATATTAAACGATTGTTTACTTGCAATGCTAGTTTAATGAATACGCTTTATTAAATTACTTCCTGTCTGTATACATATATTAAAATTCATTGATAATTAAAACATAATTACCGAAATGCCTACCGCCTCGTACCTCCTCCGCTGCCTCCGCTGTTGGTAATAATACGCAGCTAAACCTTCTTTACCTTGGCCTAGAAAATAAGATTCTAAGACAGAATTTTTTAGTTAGGTATCTTTATTAGCTATAGCTAACTTATATAGCATTACCCTTCTTGCTATTGTAAGCAATGATGGTATAGATAAATTGTTAACAAAGGTATGGAAGAATAGTAGGCATTGGCACTTTGCAAGTACGAGTTAAATATTTTTGCTCCCGAGATTTGATGTCAAACTACAGAGGATGTTGGTACTTTCGTCTATTGTAACGTGCTCCTCCATTACCAGGTATGTACTAAAAGTTGTCTGAAATTTCATTTGTCAGTCAGCACACAAAAGTGATGAGAAATTATTTTATGTGGCGAAGGAACAAAGTAATTAAATACATAAAGTTTACTTAACATTATTCTCGTTCATTAATTTACTAACACATTTGTTCTAAAGATTAACTCACTAATGAGAGTTTATGTAGTGTATGCGGATAAAGTTTACTGTAATTAAGTAAGACGTTTAAACATTCTAAATTAATAATGTGGCGTACATATATTATGCCAATGTTTACAGTCTTTAAATATAGAAATATCAGGCATATAATCTACCTACATTTATAGTTGCATTTTACTTCTGAAATAATGTCAGAACTTTATAACTTCACTTTCATACATATTTAAAATACTTTCAGAAATAAAAGGAAACGTTGAAAAACAACAACTAAAATATTATTTTTATGATTTTCTTTCATTTCTTAACCCTGGCTTTCTTATCCTGTGTCATAACCGTATGCATTTAATGGACATACTAAGAGAAATTAAAGAACGCCACCGTGTTGAAAAATGTTTTTCAGTGCTGTTCCAAGTTCAAATCACTTCGGAAGGAGCATTTAGGCATTTTTATTGCTGTGGCCTCAATAGTCCTTTTAAGCCTGTATATTTCTCCGCCACATAATTTTCAGGCTGTAAATGTAATTGAGAACCTATGGGTTATTATAAATGCTTTGGGTTCTCACTTGTGATAATCTGAGAACACAGGTATGCTGCAGTTTGCTTGTGCAGTTGGAAGCTATGTAGAAAATTAGTGTGTACGAGTGTGATAACCAATATTGCACTAATTATCTGGGTAAAAGTTGTAACACCTTTAGGCATATAGCCTCATCACTTAAAAAAATCTGATGCGTTACACTCACATGACTTTCTCTGCACTTGTACAAACTATTTTTAAAAACTCTTATTCTCCATCTATTTCATATTAATCGAGATAAACATTTCCAGAAACGATCTTTTGACATGCAAAGAGAATTACATTTCACACATAGCGACCAGTTCTAAAAATATTTGACTATCGCTTAAGATGTACTATGTTCCCCTTGTTTTGTAATTGCAAGGGCAATATAGAAATACAGTAGCCTTTAAGCATCGACATATATCTTAATAGCTGGTAGGTAGGTGCAGCACCATTCTCTTTGCCGCAGATTAATACTCTTTGTATATCCAAGACAAAAAAATGAATAACGAATTCCCATTTGAGAAAATATTGAAAAATTTAAGGGAATAACAAGCAATGTCCTGAAAGTGGTTCACTTAACAAAAACATTTATATGACATAAATTGTGTATTTTAACGCGATCTAAATTTTTTGTGTAGTAAACTTTTGTCTAGCAGTTTTGGTTTACCAATTATGCAAAAGTCTTTCACAATGAAAAATACTTTTGGGGACATTTCTAGAAAATTCAAGATATACATTTAATTTGTCATGAAAATATCTTAAAAATATGATATTTTAATCAAAATCGTTAGAGCCATTTTTGAGAAAATTAAAATTTTTGAAAAATGTTCCAAATAAAGGGTAATCTGGGGTGGGGGGATTTTCTTGAAAACCTTCGTGTCGCATCTATGGAAGATATTGAACCTAAATACCAAGTTTGGTGTTTATCCGCCTGTTTGTTTCTGAGTTATGCTGTTCACAGACAGACAGACACACACACACGGACATGTTTCCAAAAATGCTTTTTACTTTCTCTAATACGTATAGTAAGTAGAGGAAGTGTTGTATTTCACCCAAAAATTCGATACCGAGATTTCACCGGAAATATATGTTTTGAGACCCCTTGAATCCGAAAAAAGCATTTTCGGAAACATTTCCGTGTGTGTGTCTGTGTGTGCGTCTGTCAGAGAACAGCATAACTCAGAAACGAACAGTTGGATAAACACCAAACTTGATATTTAGGTTCAGTATCTTCCAGAGATGCGACACGAAGGTTTTCAAGAAAATCCCCCCACCCCAGATTACCCTTTACATGGAAGATTTTTCGAAAATTTTAATTTTCTCAAAAATGGCTCTAGCGATTTTGGTTAAAATATCATATGTTTAAGATATGTTTATGACAAATAAAATGTATATCTTGAATTTTCTGGGAATGTCTCCAAAAGTATTCTTCATTGTGAACGACTTTTGCATAACTGGTAAACCAAAACTGCTAGACAAAATTTTACTACACAAAAATGTAGATTGCATTAAAGTTCACAATATATGTCATATGCATTTTTTTGTTGAGTGAACCATTTTCGAGATATGGCTTGTTTTTCCCTTAAATTTTTCAATAGTTGTTTTCTCAACTGGGAATTCGTTATTCATTTTTTTGTCTTGGATATGCAAAGAGTATTAATCTGTGGCAAAGGAATGGTGTTGCGCATAGCAACCAGCTATTAACAGATATGTGTATGCTTAGAGGCTATGTTATTACTTTCTCTACTACGTAAAGTAAGTAGGGTAGTATTGTATTCCACCCAAAAATTCGATACCGAGATTTCATCGGAAATACATGTTTTGAGACACCCTGAATCCAAAAAAAGCATTTTTGGAAACATGTCCGTGTGCGTGTCTGTGTGTCTGTCTGTGAACAGCATAACTCAGAAACGAACAGTCGGATAATCACCAAACTTGGTATTTAGGTTCAGTATCTTCCAGAGATGCGACACGAAGGTTTTCAAGAACATTCCCACCCCAGATTACCCTTTACATTGAAGATTTTTCGAAAAATTTTAATTTTCTCAAAAAGGCCTCTAACGATTTTGATAAAAATGTCATATGTTTAAGATATTTTCAAGACAAATAAAATGTATATCTTGAATTTTCTGGGAATGTCTCCAAAAGTATTCTTCATTGTGAACGACTTTTGCATAACTGGTAAACCATAAGAGATAGACAAAAGTTTACTACACAAAGATGTAGATCGCGTTGAAATACAGAATTTATGTCATATACATTTTTTTTGTTGAGTGAACCATTTTCGAGATATTGTTTGTTATTCCCTTAAATTTTTCAATACTTATTTTCTCAACTGGGAATTCGTTATTCATTTTTTTGTCTTGGATATGCAAAGAGTATTAATCTGTGGCAAAGGGAATGGTGATGCACCTAGCAACCAGCTATTAAGAGATATCTATGTGCTTAAAGGCTACTGTATTTCTATATTTCCCTTGTAAATGTATATTCCCTTACATCTACAAGACAATTAGGAATGAAATAGAGTCTGCAAATGTTTATCTCGATTAACATGAAGTAGATGGAGAATAAGCGTTTGTAAAAATAGTTTGTACAAGAGTAGAGAAAGTCATGTGAGTGTAACATATAAGATTTTTTTTATCCTGGTAATGCAAAGAGAATGGAATACTCCACATAGCAACCAGCTGTTAAAATATTTGACTATCACTTAAAACCTACCATATTCCCCTTGCATCTACAAGAAATTTAGTAATAAGATTAACATCTCGATATCTCGATTTACATGAAGCATATGGAGAATAAGCGTTTGTAAAAATAGTTTGTACAAGAGTAGAGAACACGTCAGATATTTTTCTGTGAAGTGGTGTATAATGGACAGCATAAAATGGTAGCTGCAGTACCATTGTTAAAAGGTTATTTAAAATATAAGTTTTGTGCCTACATGATACAATTATACATTAAATTAAAGTGCAAATTTCATTTAATAGGACTGCGCAAAAAAACTATAAATCTCATATGTTACATTCTCATGACTTTCTCTTCCCTCTATCGATTATTTGTGGGCATAGAAGTTATTGTGACGAGAGTTTATTTTCCTATCTACTTCATTTTAATCGAGATAAACCTTTCCAGAAATAGTTGCATTACACATTCGTATATAACAAAGGTAATAGCGATAGTCAAATGCTTTAAAACTGGAGGATATATATGCTAGCTTTAAAATGTCATGCTCTTAGCTGCAATCGTGAACAACAGAGTATCGAAAGGCCTTGAAAAGAATGAAATATTGAACAATTTGAACCATTAATAACGGATATCTCGGAAATGGTTGATGCCAACAAAGTTATTTGAAATAAATTCTGTGTTTTAAACGATCTACATTTTTTGTGTAGTACCGTTTCGTCTATCGCTTAACGTTTAGCAGTTTCACAACATTATAGAAGGGTCTTTTCGAATGAAGTGGACTTCACAGACTATTCCCAGAAAATTCAAGATATACATTTTATTTGTCTTGTAGATATCCTTAATATATGGTATTTTAATAAAAACCCTTAGAGCCATTTTTTTAGACAATCAACAATTTCGAAAAATCTTTCATGTAAAGGGTAGTTTGGGGTGGGGGATTTTCCTAAAAACATTTGTTTCGCATTTTTTGAAAGGTGCTGAATTTTGGTATTTATCCGACTTTTCGTTTTTGAGTTATGCTGTTCATAAACACACACGCGCGCGTGGATCTTTTTCTAAAAATGTCTATCGAAATTTTGGGTGGAATGCAATACCTTCTGTATCTACCACATACGTGGAAGATAAAGTAAAATGTTTTTGACAATTTAGTCCGTCCTTAAGTATGCGGTCTAGGCTTCACATTAACACAGATAATTCCACTATTAATCCTTACTTAGGGGACCTCCTCCTCTGTGGCCTGGGGACACGATGTTAGCATCTGGTTCCCGAGGTCGTGGATTTAAACCCGCCGGAGTGCGATAGGCTTCTTTTTCGGGCGTAAAAATCCTCAGCATGCCTTCTTTCAGAAGCGAAGTAAAGCCTGGTGTAGATTTGTACCCTTGTCGTAGGTTTACGGTACGTAAATGAACCTCAAGCGTGATATAGAAGCCTCTAAGCAAAATTAGCGATCTTTCACGCCCAATATAAAACGGGACACCAAGAACCACAGCAGTTAAAGCGCGTCCTTAAATAAAAGTCAATTTAATTTAATTTCCTCACTTTAGGGGGCAGTGAAAATAAGAGAAGAGATGAATCGTATCTAGAAGGCAACGTCTGAACTGTATCATTGTATTGGACGGTCCAATAACAACACTATAGCAACGCTGTAAGTGGGATTCAAATTATAGATATCGCATTTTCAGCAAGATGTCTTTAATTAAGGGACTGACTAACCCTGAATGGGTTGTTACGGTACTGGCAGCATATTTGTGTCACATCTACAAGTGCAAAATTGTTGGATTTTTGGTGGATTACGAAGTGAACTTCGCAAGCACATTATTTGTGTTGGGTTTCGCAACGTTGTTTGGAGAATACAAACTGTGGCCTTGTACCCTAAAGAGACCATCGTGTGCTTTTCTAGTGCTATACGAGGTAAGTTGATATGGCTCAAGAATTTCAATTTTGGTTTCAATCTCATTAAAAAATATGTAGGATCTACCTGGAGGACAATGCAGTCTCCGGTTTAAATTCCTTACCGATACAGAATAAAAAGGGCATTAAAATATCTTATAAGTGGTAGATGTGAATAGTTTGAATGCCATCCCATCTTCCTTTTTAATACTCTGATATAGCAATCGCAAGATCTTGATATAGGCGTCCATATTTTGGTAATGTTGCTACACAGGTGGACGTATCATGGCGGGTGCCGCGCAACGTCAGGCAGGCTACCCTGTAGAAAAATACCGCTAAAATTCCGCGAATGTGTGGCATTTGACTTTTTAAATGCTTCAAAGTTGTTTAAGCACTTTCGATTATGTATTCTAGCGTGATTTATTGAATTGGTTATGTATTCTGGCGTGATTTTGTCAGCAGTCAGCAATCAACAATCTACATGGAGAACTTACGCATCGTTGCGGAAAATGAGATCTTAAATAATGATGCTGTCCTAATGGAGCATTGGGACATAGAATAATTTGCAGAAGACATAGCGAGTTTAGGAGGCAGTTCGGCACTTCTCAGCTCAACTCGTACTTGCACGAGTTCATGTACAGGAACAGCTGTCCCAATCGGAGAGTGTTTCACAATTTTCTTGTGGCTCTCCGAGAATTATCATGCAGCATAACATCTTCGCAGCTCTCTTATGGTTCGTCGTCTCCCTCAGAACTTCCTTTTCATATTTCTTTTCGGCTAAATTGTCATACTTTTGCCCACCTAAATTAGGAATAAGGAAGTAAAAAATGGCTAATATTATCTTATAGTGTGCCCGTAGAAAATGCTTATAAAATCAAAAGGAAAGCGAATAAATTACCTTAAGAGTGAGCTTAGAACACGATGTGGTCTCGTCTATAGCTGGTGCCCACCTGTCCAAGGTATTTTAGTTATATAGGAAAATCGCGTCAGGAAGTAAACAAACGTAGCCATTTTGCAAAAAATTACATGCAAATTGGGTACTGCCAACGTAAATAAAAGTGTGAAATCGGCTAAAAATGCGATGCGCCTTGTTACCGCTATTTGTTGTTGTTGTTCTGCGATTTTGCTGAAACGCAACGCGTGCAAATTAACAGTGCGTATTTAATATAAAGCAAAATGGTTTGCACGGGATGTGAGAATACTGTCTTTAGCATTCTAACTCAACACGTGCTATGCTTATATAAAAAAACTAATCTAAACCTAACCTTTCCTGAATTCAGAAACGTAAGCTTATATAAAAAAAACTAACCTAAACTTAACCTTTCGTGAATTCAGAAACGTAAGCTTATATAAAAAAAACTAACCTAAACCTAACCTTCCGTGTAACCATTAACGTAAGCTGATATAAAAAAACTAAACCTAACCTAACCTTCCGTGAATCAGAAACGTAAGTTAAGGAACGCACGCTCGCTTCGCTCGCGTGCTTTGATGTAAACAGTGATAACAAATTAAAACAAAGATATATATAAAGGTAATTCAGAAACCTATGGTTATATAAAAAAACTAACCTAAACCTAACCTTTCGTGAAGTCAGAAACGTAAGCTTATATAAAAAAACTAACCTAAACCTAACCTTTCGTGAATTCAGAAACGTAAGCTTATATAAAAAAACTAACCTAAACCTAACCTTTCGTGAATTCAGAAACGTAAGCTTATATAAAAAAAAACTAACCTAAACCTAACCTTCCGTGAAACCATTAACGTAAGCTGATATAAAAAAACTAAACCTAACCTAACCTAACCTTCCGTGAATCAGAAACGTAAGTTAAGGAACGCACGCTCGCTTCGCTCGCGTGCTTTGATGTAAACAGTGATAACAAATTAAAACAAAGATATATATAAAGGTAATTCAGAAACCTATGGTTATATAAAAAAAACTAACCTAAACCTAACCTTTCGTGAAGTCAGAAACGTAAGCTTATATAAAAAAAACTAACCTAAACCTAACCTTTCGTGAATTCAGAAACGTAAGCTTATATAAAAAAACTAACCTAAACCTAACCTTTCGTGAATTCAGAAACGTAAGCTTATATAAAAAAAACTAACCTAAACCTAACCTTTCGTGAATTCAGAAACGTAAGCTTATATAAAAAAAACTAACCTAAACCTAACCTTTCGTGAATTCAGAAACGTAAGCTTATATAAAAAAACTAACCTAAACCTAACCTTTCGAAAGCTTACATAAACAAAAAATCTGACGTAAGCGTAACCTTCCGTTAATTCATAAAGCACAGGTTGTCTAAGATCCCTGGGCTACACTCTGTGGTCGTTTCGGCATTCGCGGCATTAATTTTCGTTTTGGCGGCATTAATTTGTTATATGTTGGCAGCATAAACATATGACATACGTGACATGTGTTAAGCTAGTGCATGGCATAGTGTGACATCTGTGGGACAATATAACACATCATATTCATCACCGTGGGGCACACTGTAAGATGATATTGTCCTAAAAAATAATGAAACAAATTACCTTAGGAGTCAGTTTAGAACATGATGTGGTCTCTCCAATATCTGGTGCCCACCTACCGACCCGTTTTAGGTGTTTCACTTATATAGGCAAATAGCGTAAGGAAAACAACAAACGTAGCCGTTTTTTTAGGCAAAGTGGGTACTGCCAACCTAAATAAGAAGTGAAATGCACTGAATATGCGATGTGCTGTTGTTTCTGCGAACGTAAATCATTCGAGTTTTAGACGCGCAGATCCCTGGGCTACGCCCTGTCGTCGCTTCGCAGTTGCGGGCTATCGGCCGCAACTTGCTACACTCCTCTCCTTCTGAGAAACATCCCTCGGCTACGCTTTGAGGCTGAGTATCTTACCGGCTTCGGTGGCATTATTCATATGTTGGCAGCATTACGTTAGAGCAAGCGTAAGACGTAATGCGGGCAAAAGTGACACAAATGCGGGCAAAAGTATGACAATTTGCCCTTATTGGCTTCCAAAATTTCATATTTCTTCATTGTCTATCCTCCAGAACTTATCTTTCTTCTACATCTGTCTCACAGAACATCTGCATGTCTTCCTTATATACAGCGATGCAAAACACTCTTTATTAAGGCTAACAATTGCATTGTGAAAGAGCATACATGTCCTTGTACATAATTATAGCAGCATTCTTTATTTAGTTGTATTACATTTGCTTACTGTTGCACAGTAATTATTCAGTTGTATTACGTTTATTTACTGGTTGGTCATTACTAAACGCCAAGCATAAGACAACAACAATTTTGTTTGCTGCTTCGCAGTTATTATTCAATTTTATTGAATTTATTTACTGTTTCGTGGTTAATATTCAGTTTTATTGCATTTATTCACTATTTCTGGCTTTTCTATTACGACAGCGTGTAACAGTTCGCAACAATACCAAACTGTTTCCGGTTTTACTAACGCCGTAGCGTTTTTTCCGTTTAACAGTTGGCACCTGACATTGCGCATTTACATCGTCCGCCATGACACGTCGACCCCTGGAGCAACATTACCCATATTTTTACTACTGCGCAAGCGTAAAAGTTGTCGCCAACTAATTTAGCTGAAGAATATTTCGCCAAGAATAGCGTATTCTGCAGTTTCCATCTGCTTAACAATGTTGACAACTTTCTGTATAACAAAGGAAAGCCCAGTAAATTGGTTTAGAGGGCATACTACTGAAAGATCATGAAAATGCTAAATAATGGCGTGTCATGGCCATAGGGACAGCATTTATAACTTCAGTCATAACTATAATCATAAATGACAAATGCTACTACGGTTTCCGGTGGAACATAATATACCAATGAAATATATTGAACTTTCTTTTGTGTAAGCAATGATTCTTAATACGAGTTTATCGTTATATCATTTCTAACCTAACCTAAGCTAAGCTAAGTTAACCTAACCCAAATAACTTAACGAACGTATGCTAGCTTCTCTCGGGTGCTTTAGTGTATCCAGTGATATTAACTAGATAAAAGATTCCTTTAGTCATGCGATATCCATTTCGCTTAGATGTAATCAAACATACACAAAAGTTTCTTGTATCACTACTGAACGAACCAAACTTACCCAAATCGAGCAACAATGTTCCACCATGTTTTATTCGTATTCTTCGTTTGGAAAATATATTTCGTAACCGGTTCATTCGCGTGCCGTTTGTTCTGTGGGTTTTATGTATACTATAGGTGTTTCGCCAAGTTTTGGTGGATGGAGTATTTCGCTTTTGAACTATAGTTCGCAACTGAATTAAAAAAAATTCTGATGTGTTACACTCACATGACTTTCTCTACTCTTGTACAAAATATTTTTACAAACGCTTATTCTCCATCTACTTCATGTTAATCGAGATAAACATTTGCAGACTCTATCTTATTGCTAATTTTCTTGTAGATGTAAGGGGAAAATATATTTACAAGCAATATAGAAAAACAGTAGCCTTTAAGCACATACATATCCCTTAATAGCTGGTTGCTAGGTGCAGCACCATTCCCTTTGCCACAGATTATAACTCTTTGCATATCCAAGACAAAAAAATGAATAACGAATTTCCATTTTAGAAAATGTATTGAAAAATTTAAGGGAATAACAAGCAATATCTCGAAAATGGTTCACTCAACAAAAAAAAGTATATGACATAAATTGTGTATTTTAACGCGATCTACATTTCTTGTGTAGTAAAATTTTGTCTATCTCTTATGGTTTACCAGTTATGCAAAAGTCATTCCCAATGGAGAATACTTTTGGAGACATTCCCATAAAATTCAAGATATACATTTTATTTATCATGAAAACATCTTAATCCTATGATATTTTAATCAAAATCGTTAGAGCCATTTTTGAGAAAATTAAACTTTTCGAAAAATCCTCCATGTAAAGGGTAATCTGGGGTGGGGGGATTTTCTTGAAAACCTTCGTGTCGCATCTCTTGGAGATACTGAACCTAAATACCAAGTTTGGTGTTTATCCGACTGTTCGTTTCTGAGTTATGCTGTTCACAGACAGACACACACACACAGACACACACACACACACACACGGACATGTTTCCAAAAATGTTTTTTTTTGATTCAGGGGGTCTCAAAACATATATTTCCGGTGAAATCTCGGTATCGAATTTTTGGGTGGAATACAATACTTCCCCTACTTACTGTACGTGGTAGAGAAAGTAATACGGAAGCGTGCTTTGGTGGTACTAGTGATTGTTGAGAGTAGTTTTGTTATACATTATAATTACTAAATGACACTCATCCTAAACTATAACTAGCGACATCCATACTTACCTTGCTCGATTGGTTTACAGTAAAGGAAACTTTACGGCTATCGTTATTCATGGAATTCATCCGAAAGGTCGCCAAATTTTTGAGCAAACAAAAACGCAAAAAATAGGAAAACATACAGAATGAGTATGATGTGAGCGCAGGGTCCTGGCATTAACATTGCTATTCTCGCGGATTTCACTAATTAGGTTGGCAGTTTCCTCCATGCATGCACAGTGTTAACAAAATGGAGTAATTGGTTGGCATCGCGATGGTTTTTCCTATTAAGAAGCGTCTTACTATGGCAGGCGAAAGGTTTAGAGCTTTTTAAGTATTCACGGATGAAGGTTTTTAGTCTCTGCTGAAAAATTGCATTTTCGGACCAAGGCTGATTTTGTTAAAAGCTTTTCAAATATTTTTACTATTATTTGTGTAGGTAGACCGCTTCCACGAGGAACGATAGGAGAAGAAGGAGGCAAAGGTTTATGTAACGTTAAACTCCTTACTTTTATTTTAAGGTTTATTTAACAAGCCAGCAAAACAATTTTATTGTAAATTTTAAAAATATTTCATCACATGTAGATTACACAAGGAGGGAGAAAGAAGGAGTTGATGGGAGCAGCAAAAAGTGGAAAGAGGAGAGTGAGAGGGAGAGGGATTGAGAGAACGGCAGAGAATATTGTCTGCATTTAACCCAATAACACGAGCAGAGCTGCGAGTTCTGCTGGTGAACAAGTAAACTGTTTAAATATAGTACAGCATCAATACACCAGCAGAAAGAGAATGTTTTAGCTTGATGAGTTAGAACTAGAACTAGGACTAATTGCGGATTGGAACTTAGCACCTTGACCTAATATATTTTGTGTCTGAAGCCCCTGATAGTACGCCCCTGGGAGTGGGGGCGAGGTGAGTGGATACAGAGGGCGGGCGCTCCTGCAGGGACGGCAGGGCAGACGGCAGGGTCTCTACCTTTCACAGAATGAAACTTCCCGGCTCTCTTCCACCCTGATGCTTACACATCCCATGGGGAGCCCGGGACCACCGCCATTCTGGGGAACGAAAGTTTACATAGCGCATATTTTTCTCCTGTCATGCGTCTCCGAGACTCCCGCCGACACTTTCAATCCTGAAACAAGCCAAGCAGATGAAAGATGAAGTGAAATGAGAATGTAGGTGAACTGGAGGGACATTCGCCTAGCGACTCGGGGAAACCACCGAAAAAACCCATGGTTCAGGAGGTTCGGCCACGGGGATCGAACCCACGACCTCTCAAATACGGCTACCGCCTGAGCCATCCCGCTCGGTCTAATGAGTTAACAAGAGAAAACCTCGGGAACACTGTTAAACCAATACTTTTTACTTTCTCTACCACTTACCTATAGTAAGTAGAAGAACTACATTCCACCCCAAAATTGGATATCGAGATTTCATCGGAAATACAAATTTAAAGGCTACCTGGATCCAAAAAAAGCAGTTTTAAAACAAGCGGAATAGCGAAACTCAAAATCGAAAACTCGGTTAAGCACCAACCAGCTTCTTCCAAGAATGTGACACAAAGATTTTCAAGATAATATCCACACCCCAAACTACCGTTTATATGAAAAAGTTTTCGTTATTGTTTGTTTACTCAAAAGTGACTTTAACGATTTTTATCAAAATACCATATGTTTAAGATATTTGTACTACAAAATAGAATGAATATCTTGAATTTTCTGGGAATAGACTTTGAGGTCCTCTTCATTTTAAAGACTTTTGTATAACTGATAAACCTTAAGATAGAAACAAAATGTTACTAAAATAAGAGCTTAAGCTTCCCTGACGGCATAATAATTAAATATTCTGGAGTTTCTATTCCAATTTAAAGTATTTCTATGCAAAAACTATAACTCGTTAAAGAACACAATTTATGACAAATAAGATGTTTCGTGTCGTTATCCATTTCAGATACCTATATTGTTTGTTATAGTTTGAGTTTTCAAATACTCTATACTTTTCCCAATTTCAAATTGCTATTATTTCTTTCCTTTTCACTTTCTCTTCTATGTATAGTAAGAAGGGGAAGTATTGTATTCCACCGAAAATTTCACCGGAAATATAAGTTTTGGTGCGCCCTGAATCCAAATAAAGTATTTTTGGAAACATGTCGCTGTGTGTGTGTGTCTATGTCTCCGTCTGTGAACAGCAAAACTCAAAAACGAAAGTATGACAAATACCACAATTGATATTCGAGTTTAGTATCCCAGGGCTTGACAAAAGATTTTCAAGAAAATCGCCATCCAAACTACCCTTTACATGGAACATTTTTCGAAAATTTTGATTTTCTAAAAATGACTAACGATTTTAATTAAAGTACCAATTATGACCGATATTTGCATGGCAAGTAAAATGTATATCTTGAGTTCTCGGGAAATAGCCTAGGAAGTCCTCTTCATTCGAAAGGAGTTTTGTATAATTCTGCATAACTTATAAACGTTAAGCGATAGACCAAAACAAACCACACAAAAATGTAGATCTCTTTAAAACACACAATTTGATTAAAATAAGTTTTTTTGTGGCATAGGCTGTTTCTGCCGTTATTAAAGGTCCTAATTGTTCAATACTTGTCATTCTTTTTAAGTTCCATAGATTTTCGGTTGTTTCTCACGATTGCATGGAAACATTATGGAATGTTAAGGCCAACATATAGCGTCCAATTCTTAAGCTTTTGAATGTCGCTGTTCTCTTTGTATTTATAACGGAATGTGTAATGTACCTATTTTTTCAATGGTTTATTTAGATAAAATGTAGTAGATAGAAGAATAAGCTTTATTAACAATAGTTTGTATACTCACTAATAAAGAGAGGGTAGAGAAAGTCATGTGAATGTATCACATTAGGGTTTTTCCTTTTTTCCCCTGATCATTCAAAGAGAACGGAATTTCAGAACCATCATATAGCATCCGCTTTTTAAAAATCTGACTATCGCTTAAGCCTAAAGTATCCTCCCTATGCATATCTACAACGAAATTGAAAATGTGTAATAAAGAGATTGTAGAAAAGTGAGTAGAGAAGGTAATGTGAATGCAATATGTCAGACTTTTACTTTCTCTACTACGTATAGTAAGTAGGGGTAGTATTGTATTCCACCCAAAAATTCGATACCGAGATTTCACCGGAAATATATGTTTTGAGACCCCCTGAATCCAAAAAATCTAATGTGTTACACTCACATGACTTTCTCTACTCTTGTACAAACTATTTTTACAAACGCTTATTCTCCATCTACTTCATGTTAATCGAGATAAACATTTGCAGACTCTATCTTATTGCTAATTTTCTTGTAGATGGAAGGGGAATATGTATTTACAAGGGCAATATAGAAATACAGTAACCTTTAAGCACATACATATCTCTTAATAGCTGCTTGCTAGGTGCAGCACCATTCCCTTTGCCACAGATTAATACTCATTGCATATCCAACGCAAAAAATGAATAACGAATTCCCATTTGAGAAAATAAGTATTGAAACATTTAAGGGAATAACAAGCAATATCTCGAAAATAGTTCACTCAACAAAAAAAATGTATATGACATAAGTTGTGTATTTTAACGCGATCTACATCTTTTGTGTAGTAAAATTTTGTCTATCTCTTATGGTTTACCAGTTTACCAAAAGTCGTTCACAATGAACAATACTTTTGGAGACATTCCCAGAAAATTCAAGATATACATTTTATTTGTCATGAGAATATCTTAAACATATGATATTTTAATCAAAATCATTTGAGCCATTTTTGAGAAAATTAAAATTTTCGAAAAATATTCCATGTAAAGGTAGTTTGGGGTGGGGGGATTTTCTTGAAAAACTTCGTGTCGCATCTCAGGAAGATACTGAACCTAAATACCAAGTTTGGTGTTTATCCGACTTCGTTTCTGAGTTATGCTGTTCACAGACAGACACAGAGACAGACACACAGACAGACACACAGACACACACGGACATGTTTCCAAAAGTGCTTTTTTTGGATTCAGGGGGTCTCAAAACATGTATTTCCGGAGAAATCTCGGTATCGAATTTTTGGGTGGAATACAATACTTCCCCTACTTACTATACGTAATAGAGAAGCTAAAAAAGCATTTTTGGAAACATGTCCACGTGTGTGTGTGTGTGTGTCTGTGAACAGCATAACTCAGAAACGAACAGTCGGATAAACACTAAACTCGGTATTTAGGTTCAGTATCTTCCAGAGATGCAACACGAAGGTTTTCAAGAAAATCCCCCCACCCCAGATTACCCTTTACATGGAACATTTTTCGAAAATTTTAATTTTCTCAAAAATGGCTCTAACGATTTTGATTGAAATATCATATGTTTAAGATATTCTCAAGAAAAATGAAATGTATATCTGGAATTTTCTGGGAATGTCTCCAAAAGTATTCTTCATTGTGAACGACTTTTGCATAAGTGGTAAACCATAAGAGATAGACAAAATTTTATTAACACAAAAAATGTAGTTCCCGTTAAAATACACAATTTGTGTCATAAACATTTTTTTTGTTGAGTGAACCATTTTCGAGATATTTCTTGCTATTCCCTTAAATTTTCCAATACTTTTTCTCAAATGGGAATTCGTTATTCATTTTATGTCCTGGACATACAAAGAAACGGAATGCGCCACACAGCAACCAGCTCTTGAAATATTTTACTATAGCTTAAAGCCTACTAATTCCCCTTGCATCTACAAGAAAATTAGTAATCAGATTAACATCTCTATATCTCGATTAACATGAACTAGATGGAGAATAAGCGTTTGTAAAAATACTTTGTACAAGAGTAGAGAAAGTCATGTGGGTGTAACACATCAGATTTTTTTACTTCCTCTACTACGTACATAGCAGGAAGAGAAAGTATTGCATTCCATCCAAAAAGTCTATATCGAATTTGACAAGAAATAGATGTTTTGAGGGCCCCTGAATCCAAAAGAAGCATTTGTAGAAAAATGTCCTTATGTGTGCGTGTCTGTGTGTGTGTTTGAGCGCTCGCATGCGCGCGTGTTTGTGTGTGCACAGCATAACTCTAAAACGAAGTGTCGGATAAATGCCAAACTTGGTAAATTGCAGTACCTTCCAAAAATGTAACGGGAAGTTTTTCAAGAAAATTCCGCCCCAAAATTCCCTTTACAGGGAATATTTTTCGAATTCTTTTCAATTTGTGAAAAACAGCTCTAAAGGATTTTATTAAAATACCGTATAAGTATATTTATATGACAAATAAAATGTTTAACTTGAATTTTCTGGGAATCTTGCATAGCTGGTAAACGTTAAGCGAAGACGAAAACGTACTAACAAATGCAGAAATCTTTAAAACACACAATTTATTCCAAATAACTTTTTTGTGGCATCAGCCATTTCCGAGATATGCGTTATTAATGGTTCGAATTGTTCAGTACTTAGTCACTCTTTTCAAGTCCTGTAGATATCCAGCCGTTTGGCGATGTCATGGAAAGAATATAGAATTTTAAGGCCAGCGTATAGCTTCCAGTAGACTTTCGCTCTTTTCTTTGTATCTATAACGAAATGTGCAACGTAGCTATTTCCGAAAATGCTTATCTCGATTAAATTGAAGTACATAGGAAAATAAACTTTCGTAAGAATAATTTGTATTCTCAGTAATAAGCGACAGAGGATAGAGAAAGTCATATGAATGTAGTACATTAGATTTTTGTTGATGTTTTGTCCAACATCAGCTGATCTTTAATGCATGCACTATTAACCCTGATATAAAGTCACATATTCACTGGCAATAGTAGTAATTGCTAAATCTGTATGTATGAACTGGGTCATCATCTACCAAATTTTTTATAGACCATCTGCAATACTTGGACTGCCTAGTAATATTGCTATTGCAACACTATTGGCCCAAATGTAATTCAAATCATAAATCTCACCGGAATGTATTTCATCAAAGAATTAACTAATCGTGAATCGGTTGTTGTGGTATTGACAGCATATTTATGTCTAAACTACAACTGTAAGGTTGTTGGTTGTTTGGTGGATTACGATGTGAGCTTCTCGAACACATTATTTGTGTTGGGTTTCGCAATGATGTTTGTATAATACAAGCTGTAGCCTTGTATACTTAGGAGACCATCTATGCTTTATTAATGCTATACTAGGTAAGTTGGTATGGCTCAAGAATGTCAATTTTGGTTTCACTACATTGCATAATCTGTCAATATCCTGCACCCTGTGCGTAAACATAAGCCTACGAATTTCAAAGTTTTTTTTTCAGAGCGATGAGGTTGTTTGATATTATTTAATAGTATTAAGTCTATTATACTGTAAGTGCAGCTTTATTATATTATCACTTCACGTGGTGGCTTCCTCTTTTGCCTGCATAATTTACGAATTGATTTGGATAAAAAAAAATCTGATGTGTTACACTCACATGACTTTCTCTACTCTTGTACAAACTATTTTTACAAACGCTTATTCTCCATATGCTTCATGTTAATGGAGATAGCGAGATGTCAATCTTATTGATAATGTTCTTGTAGATGCAAGGGGAATATGTAGGTTTTAAGCGATAGTCAAATATTTTAACGCTGGTTGCTATGTGGCGCATTCCATTCTCTTTGCATGTCCAGGACATAAAAAAAATGAATAACGAATTTGAGAAAAAGTATAAGTATTGGAAAATTTAAGGGAATAACAAGCAATATCTCGCAAACGGTTCACTCAACAAAAGAAATGTATATGACATAAATTGTGTATTTTAACGCGATCTACATTTTTCGTGTAGTAAAATTTTGTTTATCTCTTATGGTTTACCAGTTATGAAAAAGTCGTTCATAACGAAGAATACTTTTGGAGACATTCCCAGAAAATTCGAGATATACATTTTATTTGTCATGACAATATCTTAAACATATATTTTAATCAAAATCGTTAGAGCCGTTTTTTAGAAAATTAAAATTTTCGAAAAATGTTCCATGTAAAGGGTAGTCTGGGGTGGGGGGATTTTCTTGAAAACCTTCGTATCGCATCTCTGAAAGATACTGAACCTAAATACCAAGTTTGGTGTTTATCCGACTCTTCGTTTTTGAGTTATGCTGTTCACAGACACACAAACACACAGACAGACACACACACGGACATGTTTCCAAAAATGCTTTTTTTGGATTCAGTGAGTCTCAAAATATGTATTTCCGGTGAAATCTCGGTATCGAATTTTTGGGTGGAATACAATACTTCCCCTACTTACTATACGTAGCAGAGAAAGTAATAAAACGAGGCCAAGCGGCTTTCTTGGTCTATCTAGTTAGGCTAATAATGAGTATTAAAAGATTTTAATAAACTACAGTACTTAATCTCCCGGTGGTACTTGCGGAGCTTCCCGACATGTGCCATTTCCGCTGTCTTGCTGTGCTTGATTCATCTTGTCTTCAGAACTACAGACTAACAAATACCTCTATGTCTTACAAACAGCGCCTTCCTTTCGGAATAAAGAATATTCCTTGCACCCCGAGGTTAGGCTACGACACCTAGTTTAGTGTGTGTGTGTGTGTGTGTGTGCGTGCGTGTGCGTGTATGAATGGGATGATAGGGTCCTGTAGTATTGAAACTTAGCCCGATGTTAGGCTACAACGCCTAGGTTAGTGAGTGCGTGTATTTGAACGGGATGACAGGTTCCTGTGGTATCGAAATTTAGCCTGGGGTTAGGTTACGAAATCTAGGTTACTGTGTGTGTGTGTGTGTGTGTGTGTGTGTGTGAACTGGATGACAGACACCTGTGGTATCGAAATTTAACCCGAGATTAGGCTACGACAGAGATTAGTGAGTGTGTGTGTGTGTGTGTGTGTGTGTGTGTGTGTGTATGTGTGTGCGTGAACGGTATGGCAGGGCCCTGTGGTATCGAAATTTAACTGCAGATTAGGCTACGACGCCTATACATTTTTCACTGTAAGGTGAAAGGCGAAGTAAACAAAACTTAAATATATCACTCCGCCGATCACATGGCAGCACCACGTGGAGGATGACGGGAACTTCTCGTGAGAGGAAACTGCTTCAGACGGAATGTGAATACAGTATATTGCGCAGCTTGGGGATCATTAGCTTTTAAACATTGTATGTCTTATTCCTATATTTTACCTTGCATCCTAAACTTCTAACACAAAATACTAAGAGTAGACAAATAAAAATTGTACCTGAACAGTTTGGCATCTGTGGTTAAAGGTACTTGATTAACTGTTCTTAACTTCAGGGTTTAGGAATCACTCATTTAATGACTAATATAAGTATACCAACTTTGCTTTGACCTTGTATGAGTCAACAAGTTAAATAACCATTAGCACTATAGGTTAAGACACAACAGAAAACAAACGCGACCCACTCTATCCGAGCAACAATTTTGCATCACTAACAAAGCCTCTTAAGCCCTCTGCTGTAACGGTTCATTTAGTTATAGGTGAATCTGAACAAACACATTTAGTTTCAAAATTGAAGTGTTACAATAATGATTTTTTTTAAATTTCTCTGCACGAGAATAATCACAAACTGTTACGATATGAGTAGTATTAGTCCCGGATGAGCCAATTGGATTAACGATAATCCTGCCGCTAGGGGCGCTAGTGTCGCTAGTGTCGCTGCGTGCGACGGCGGCGGCGGCAAGTTTGAAAAGCGCCCTGAGCGGGAGTATTATCGTTATTGCAATTGGCTCATCCGGGACTGTTTTCTTTATTTATAATTTGAATACAGTACATTGGATAAAGCTATGTATACATAGTTTAGATTAACATGATGTATTATTTGCTTAACATATGAATACATAGTTTGAGAATAACATAATGGATTATTTGATTACAGGAGATTAACATATGAATACAATAAATGGACAATATAAGAAATATTAGGAGAAAAAAGCACATTAAAATTCATAGTTTGTTGAGGCACTAGGACACACAGATTTCGCGCACAACAATGATTTTAAAGTACGTGGTGCACTTTGAGTCCTCGTCATCGCTGCTGCTGCTATCGACGGTAAATTGGTGGATAGGTTTGGTGATGCAGGTGACGAGCAGGTGAGAGAAACTTTCGTTGACGAACTCGGTGAAGGTTGGTATATAGATGGGGATGGTAAATTCGTTGTAATGGCTGGTTGAGAAGCATCCTGTGGATGTGACTTTGTTGGTTAGAGCAGGAATGTTGCTGTTGCCGAGGTATATGATGCATAGTGCGTCTTGTTGATGCTGGTGCACTTTGGTAGGTACGCATTTGACGTGGACGGCGTGAGCCCCTTGGACGTCGAGTGTGATGGTGACAACTCTGCTGTTGCGGAAATAGGAGTTGGAGATGCAGAGGATACGGATAGGTGAAGCTGCGTTGAGAATGAGTTGTAGATTAAGATTGTTCCCCACGGGGACGGGATAGGTTTCGTCGGGCATTATTTAGGGTTATATGGGGAGAACGTGACGATATGACGTTTGAAACCGCTGCGTAGTTTTTCCTCGCCTGCGTATATGATGCAGAATGAAGTAGAGTTGAGTTTGTTGATGAGTTCTGGAGAGGCTTTTGCAAATTTTGTTGGTAGGAAAACTTCTGTGTCGTTGTCGAGTTTGGCGACGAGCTTAGTACCGTGAACGGTGTCGATTGTTTTGACGCCGACGACACGATATGGTACGTGCTGTTGAAGCGTAGATACGCTGAGAGTGTGGGCGCTGCTGGAAAGTTCTTCTAGCTCTTTAAGGGCGTCCTGTGACATTATGACGGCACAGATGGCAGTTTTTGATAAACGGGGGAGGACGGTCTATATGAGTGGTTTGATGAGGAAGGTTGTAGTGTTGCTTACACCTGCGATAAGCTGCGCAGACTACCTGTGCGTCTGCGGGAAGTTGGTTCCACACAAGGTCGACGTCGCTTGGAGGATAACGTTCGAAATTGTATATGCCGTTCTGCAGCAGCACTTGGCGTTCCCTGGGCAGTAGCAGGTGGATTCTTCGTCCCTTATCGAGATACCGAAAGAGCACGATGAAGCAGTTCATGTGGTGTTTCTAGCGGAGTACCTTCGAAGGAATTGTTGAATTTGCTTGTTGAGATGATCGAGGTCTTCGTAGAAACCGAGTTGACACTGCGTGCACAGGCGGGTGAGACGGTGCTTAAGTTCGCAGCTGCACGTTTGGTGAAAGCAAAACGAGCAGTGGAAGTCTTTACACGTCGGTCCTGGCATTCCCCCACGGCTGGCTAGCACCGAATGAAGGGGAAAAGAATGCGCGTGCATAAATATAACCCAACTGACGGAAGCAGGAAATCACTGGTGGGGGAAAAGTTCGTTGGAGATTTACCACATCAGAGGAAGCACTGGTGGGGGAAAAGTTCGTTGGAGAAACACCACATCAGGGGAAGCAGTGGTGGGGGAAACGTTTCGTTGGAGGTTGACTACATACGCCGGAAGCGCTTAGCGATTATTGCACAACATCCGCAGGAAAAACACTGTGTCCGTTGATTTAACGGTTTTCGTCTTGGAGGAGAACTCTGTTTTGAACGGTGCTGAACATGCAAACGACCACATTAGGGGGGAAGGACTGGTGGGGGAAAAGTTCGTTGGAGAATTACCACATCAGGGGAAGGACTGGTGGGGGAAACGTTCGTTGGAGGTTCACTACATCCGCCGGAAGCGCTTAGCGATTATTGCACAACATCCGCAGGAAAAACACTGTGTCCGTTGATTTAACGGTTTTCGTCTTGGCGGAGAACTCTGTTTTGAACGGTGCTGAACATGCAAACGACCACATCAGGGGGAAGCACTGGTGGGGGAAAAGTTGGTTGGAGAATTACCACATCAGGGGAAGCACTGGTGGGGGAAACGTTCGTTGGAGGTTCACTACATCCGCCGAAAGCGCTTAGCGATTATTGCACAACATCCGCAGGAAAAACACTGTGTCCGTTGATTTAACGGTTTTCGACTTGGAGGAGAACTCTGTTTTGAACGGTGCTGAACATGCAAACACCGTGAATGTGATCGGGTATGATATAGGATGCTTCGCGACCCAAATGCACCGCTAAGCACGTGCCGTAGCACATGGGGTTTTCGTTTAACATTTGCTGCATTTTGTCTGTGGAAATGTATTGCTGTTCGTAGAAAACGATGTATAAACCTCTTGCGGGCACAAATTGGAACCACTGATGTTGTGCGTCTTCTTTATCTGCTTTGAACTGGATATCGTTGAAGCACATGTTAGATAGCACAAAATGAATTTTGGTTTCGCAGCTGTGAACTCTGGCGGAAACGGATTTTCCGTCGTAGGTGCTGTCGACGAAGCGAAGTGCATAAGGTGTATTTTTATAGGGGTGACCGTCCACCTCGTAGTTTTTAAACATCTTACTGTCATGGTAGTACACCGACAGGTAATTTCTGTAACCCATGATGCGGGAGCGAAGGGCGCGAGATGTTTGGGTGAGGTGCGGTTGGAACGCTGGTAGAAATACATGCGCACTAAGGACTATTTTGTGAGATGCGCAGTGCGAAATGGGTGTTGAGGAAATGATGAACCTCGAGGAATGTTCTAAAATTGGCGCACCGTATGTACTTGGTGAACTGCGTGAAATTCATGTTATGTAAGGGAACGTTGGAGGCATGGTTGTGAAGCATGTACTTGTGGTATGCCATGATTTGATTTTGCACGTCCGTCTCTTCCTTCTTTTTGTGATACATGATGTCGGTAATGATGCGCTGCAGGGTATGCAACACGTGCCATTCTTGTTGGTTGAGCGTAACGGATGCGCCTTGCGGGTCTTTGAAAACGAGCTTTAGCTTTCCGAACACAAACTTAAACACGATGGTGACGCTGTCACTGAACTGAAATTGCTGTAGACGTCCCTGTGGGTCATTCAAGCATTTGTGAATGATGGGGATGGCTTCGACGAGTTTGTGCCACTGCGAGGAACTCATGACGACTGCGTTGTGCTGTCCACATTTGGCAATGGTGACGACGAGATGGTGCGGCGGCTGGGGGGAGAATCCCACACTGACGAATTTAGTTTGTTGCGGGTTGAGGAAGTATATATCCGCCAGAGGACCCACAACTGCACTGTGTTGGAACTGTGCTGGCGGAGCAGGGCTGTCGGGATGCTGTTGGAGGTCGAAGATGGGTAGTTTCCTTTTTTCCCCGGGTTTTGAGGTGGTCGGGGTTTGACATCCGGTTATACTGGAACACACAAAACAATAATAATAATGTGAGGGATAGAGAGATAAACGGGATAGAAAAAAGCAAGCTAATACATAGGTGCGGACCTACCTGGTCGGCGTGCTACATGGCAGCATGACTGTATCCGCGTGCTGCATGGTACACTCTGAATGAGGCGAGCGGCACCGTGACGTTGCTTTTTATATGAGCAGGAGCGTCTTCTGAAAGCACGTGCAAGACGATGGATTAGGTTAGATGTGATGAATAGTGACACACACACACACACACACACACACACACACACGTACTCACCTTCAAGGGTTGACAAGTTTGCTGAGCGTCAGAGCACTTTGCGCGGCATGCGTCTTTGAACGTTTTGCGAATGACGACATCATTATGCGCGTGATTGCTGACGTGAAATTTTGAGAAGAATGTATGCTTAGGTAAGCCGGAGCAGCGGTGGGTGAGGTAGGCGATGACGTAATGACCGCAAGTGGTGCTGTCGAAACCTTGCAGCCTTCTGGCGTTGGTGGACCAACGCGTCCCGCAGACCGAATTTAAGAACCGGAGAAAATGGGGCGAAAGCGGTCCTATGCCGTAACTGTCAAAATATTCTGCATGCGAGTTTTTGTCCACAAAGATGCAAACCCAGTGTTGCCCGGATTTGGTGCTGGGGTCGGTGTTAGCCACTAGCGCCAAGGGAGGCGTTCGAATGCCGTGAAGTACGGGTAGTTTATCGCAGGGGTAGACGCCTAAAAAGTGAGAGCGCGTAGAGGGGCATGTCGATAGAAACCGTTGAATTTGAAAGGTGTTCATGATACCAAAATGGATCGGTTGGCGTCGATTTCGACCGTGCGATGTATTTCCGCTAGCAGCAGAAGTATGACCGGTTCTGTCAATTTATCGGCAAAACCGATGCTTATAGAGACGGTTCCGTGGCGCTGACCCGAGGTGTGAGACTCGTTAGCGCTCATGTCTGCAGTGAGATCGAAAACCATTATCGCATACCCTTGCGGGTAGGTTTCTCTGGAGATGGAGTGTCCCTCGTCCTTGAAATGAATGCCTAGGCCGTCCTGCAGGGTTTGAAAGCATTGCAAATAGTGTCCCTTTGTAAAGTCGGGTTGCAGAGGTTGGGAGGGAACGGGTTGCCCGTTCACGTAGAGCTGAAAGAAGTTCATTTTAAAATGTTTCAAGTTGTACGGATTTGAGTTAAAATGGCCGGAATAGGCCTTGTCGGTGACCATGGCTACTACCACTCTCCTGGGAACTTGCCCTACGCACACGTCGCTAAACGTCATTGCCCTGGACACCTTGGGGATGCTGAGAGCGTGAAAGCTGACGTCTTTGAGATGGTACTTTGCGTTGCCCTTTGCGAGCACGGCCTGGTGCGCGAGCTTTATGGCCGGCGAGGGCCGCACCGATTTTAAGCGCAGCGTGGCAGACACGATGTCGGCGTACCCCTTAAAGGTATCTACGTCGGAAAACAGATAAAACTGGGGAGAGGCGGGAGTGAGCATGACGGTCATGCTAACGTTGTTCAAAAGCAGCTTCTCCTGTCTAAAAAGGGCGTTGGACAGAGGACCGATGAGCTGTACGACGTTGCTCCCTTTGGTAAACCCCTGACGCCACTGAAAACCCGCATTGGCGATAAAAGTGTCCATGATGCCTGCTGTGTCCTTTCTCCAGAGGGTATATTCTAGTTTGGTGTTGATGGCATCTTCGGAGTAATTGAGAAGCGTCTCGAGGTAGGTTCTATAGGGGTAACCGGCTTGCGGCATGGAGACGATGACGTTATTGAGGGTTACCTCCATTTGTTGAAACAGGGAATTTAAGGCGTTATTGACCAGAGTGGCGTTAGCGTCAGCGTTTAAGGCCTCTCCTTTGTCATCTACAATGCGCACCATGAGTTCGAGTACGACGTAGGTCAAGTCTAGGTAATCGTCCGCATTTCCGGAATAATGAAAGGTGATGGGGGCATTTTTCATTAAAGTGTTTTGAGGGTTTAGGTATAGGAACCGTGACTCCTCGATGCTCATCTGAACCGGTACCTCTGTAAAGAGGTCCAGTTCGGAACTCATGCGGACGGCCGCGTCTGCCATTACGAAAATACGTCTTGCACCTTACGCCTACCGCGTTTCAGCTTGGACTGCTTGCTCTTTTTGGATTTGCTCGGTTTTATTCTCTTGAGGCGCCTGGCGCCGGAACCGAGCATGGCATCGAGCTTTTCGTCGGCTTTTCGCTTTAAATTGTATCCGGACTCCTTGAGCCTCCGTTGGAGCGCTTGCTTTGGCGCTGCTCCCGCCACAGTCACATCGGACAGAACGTGAGCGCCCGTCTTTAAGGCCTCCTTTCCGACTGCTTTTGCTCCGCTCTTTAAAAACGGTAGCAACCTTCTGAAGAGTCCTCCGAGGGCTGAAAAGAGACCGCTGCCTCTTTGGTAGCGCTTGCACCTGTAGAGAATGAAATCGCGATGGTGGAACGCGCCGCCGGTCTGATTGAGGTACTACCGCGTTACGGCGTGCACGTCCATTACGCCTGTTTCGGACGAAAAGCGAGAACTATAGTAGAGGAAAATCCGTCGGCGAATGGCAAGAGATCGCCGTAACCGTTCCTTAAATCTATGTTGACCGTCTTGAAGTCTTGCTGAATCAAGGGTACCCAATTTTGGGGAAAAAACGTCTTTTCGTCGCTCATGTAAGTGTTGTTGCTTCATTCGTATTCCACGGCCGCGCTCTCTATGACTTGGGCGAAGGTGTCGCCCACGACTTGCGGGGACACTAGATTACAATAGATGAACATTTCGTAAGGAAACCCCATATAAGGATCTATGGGGTGTTTAGCAGCTTTTTCGAGAATGACGTTGACGTAGGGCTTGAAACCCAACATTTTTGCCATAGCGGGCGTTAAGAGCAAACTGTGGATGCGGTGTAGAGGTCCCGGAGGGTCCTCCGATTTTGAAACGTCTCGTTTGGGTCTGAAGGGACGAGCCGCCGCGGGTTTCGGTTTCGGCTTGGGTCTCTGGTCGGGCGCATCGTTCAGAGCTTCGTATTCGCCGAACGCGTACGGTACGACCGTGCGCGCGACATTTTCCACAATCCCGTCGAACGGAATGTCGGGTAGTGGTTCGGGATGGGCGACGGCGGCATTCACGCCCACCGTCTTCTTGCCTTCGTCGAAGAGGAAGAAGTTTTCCACGTGCAAGTGTTCGAGTAGAACGGCGTTGACGAGGTTCACCAAGTCTTTGGGATTGTGCACGATGCCTTGCGGCATTTGCAGGCTGAATTTGGAATGCGTGGGGAGGAGCGTCATGGTGTACTTGGTGCCCACGAGACGGGCATCGTCTGGCGAAAGGTTATAAAATTTCACCGGATACCTGACCTTTTGCAGGGCGACCTCCCATTCTCCCTCCAGAACGATTCTCTCGGGCAGGATGTTAGAAAATCTGGCCGTGGTGTTGTCGGTAAAGTGTTCCATGGAAGCGTTGCTCACGAGAGTGATGGAGAAGGGTTTGGTCTTAATCATGACGAATCGATGGTGGAAGCCAGAACCCACGAGTTAAACTTTGCCGGATACCCCTTCCACTTTACCAAGACCTGCTTGTTGCGCCCTCGGCCCTTGGTCTGTAAAATGCGTTCGATCTTAAACGTCCGAGGTAGCGCGACCTTTTGTAGCTCCTCGGTGTAAAATGTGCCGTCTATGGCTTCTGCGGCCAGATCCTTCAACTTATATACCACTGGCCGACCGCGCACCACCTCGGCTATCCGAAATATTTCGTCCGTCCAATTCTGCTCGTAGCCCTTGTCGAATTTCATTTTTTCTTTAGAGATGCGCACGTGATTGCCCACGGAAAATGTGGGTTTCCCTGCGCGAGGTAGGGTCCTATTTCCGTAGAGATTGCGGTACACTCGTAAAATGTTAGGTTCGTTCACGTCCTTCGGAGCCATTTTTATGGACCTGTGATGCGAGCTATTGTACGGCTCGAGTAAGGCCGGAAGGACTTCCAGGTATCTGTAACTGTTTTTGTGCGTGAAATACCTCCACATCTTGGTTTTTAAGGTGCGGTTGAAGCGCTCCACGACGCTGGCTTTAACGTTATTTTTGGTTGTGTAATGTTTCACGTCGTGTTTCTTCAGAAAGTCGCGAAAAGTCTTGTTGGTAAACTCGGTTCCCTTGTCCGTTTGGAGGACCCTGGGGACGCGTTGGAAGAATATGGAGCGAAACGCTTGCGCAACCTCGGTAACCAGCTTCGATTTCAGGGGTACGGCACAAGCATATTTGGAAAATACGTCGATAACGGCCAGAATGTACACGTAAGGTTTGTTATGTTCCCTCACGCTGTACATGACGTTTAGATCGGCCTCCCAAAGATCGTCCATATTCGTCACGTGATAATATCTGGTGGGGAACCGCTTTCTCACCGGTTTGTGCAGAGTGTAACTGTCCTGGGTTTGAAGGAAGTACTCGATGTTCGCCTTAGACGCATCCGTGGCCTTTCGAAGGGGCTTGACCGTACCCAAACCGGCATAGTGTTGCGGTTTGGCATAGTATCGCCTTAGCGCCTTCCATTCCTTCATGCTTTACTTGTACAGGGGTTGCCAGACGCGCTTGGGAAAATGGTACGACGCGGAAGGCGATTTCGATTTCTTTCTTGGAGTGGCAGGGTTTGCCCTCTTCTTTTTGCGAGGCGAGAGGAGGTTGACCTTTATGGTTCGGGGTTCGACCTCCTGCTTCACCGGCACGCGTTCGTGCACGTCTTCGTAATCGTCGTCGTCGTCGCCGAGGAAGGGCTTTCTGACTTGTGCCACGAGATCGAGGTAGTTGTCCAATTTATGTTTTACGAGCCGCCACTTTTCGTCGGCAGAGAGCTTTGCGCTCTGCAGGTTCTGAATTTCTTTAGCCAATCTGGATATGGTGCGGTCTATAGCGTGAAGCTATCGACGGTCTTCGGTTGCGGTGCAACCAGGATCTGCTTGCCGTACTTCATCCTGTTAATTTCGACACTAGCGCGCCGCCAAGCGAAGCCAAGACGGGTAGGAGAAATGCCGGCATAAAACCTCCTTTTTGAACCAAGATGCTCTTCTTCTTCTTCAGAGGAACCCCTTTATCTGTCAACTTCCTCCAAGAAGCCTTGTGCTTCTTTAGGCGACCAAAGCACTTTGCGGGAAGTTGCACGTGACCTCTGCACACGTTGAGCATACATTCGCTAATGGCCTTGATCAGATCGCCGTCGGCATTTTTTAACAACTTTTTGCGCAGAGGGGCCTTCGCCTTGGCCAGAGCCGTCAAATTACCGTGCTGTCTCGCTATGCGAGGACTGGTCAGCATCGCAAGCCTTAACCTACCTCTAGCCATGCTTCCGCGATAATGACGCTCGCTCCCAAAGCGGTCTTTTTATTTAAAATGAATGCCTCAGTTGGGTAGGACCCTGCCGTGATAATATAGAACGAAACGAACCCGAGTCCTCTCGGCGGTCTCAGTTGGGTACGAAATAAGAGAGGTTTTCCCCCGGCAGCACGTCGGTTCGATACCTGTATCGGGCGGGCGTGTACTGAGTGCAGTCCAACACGAGATACCCGTGAGGGCGTTCGGTGGCCTTCTCGAAGGCCTCCAAGAGAAACCTAGAGTTCCTGGGTTCGATCTGCTGGCACAGTCTCTCGATCTGCATCTTGTCCCGGTTGTTCTTGAAGACCACGACGTAGTTTGCATTCAGAGAGATGTTGCGATATTTCTGACCCTGCGGAAACACGTTCTGCAGGATGTAGACGATGCCGAAGCGCTTGTGATGGGAGTCTCTGGTGAAAAAATTGGACACGTCCTTCCCGCCACCCTCCAGCATCAGATCGTCGAGGACGACGAGGTCGTTCTCGCCCACCGAAGCAAGTTCGGGTATGCCCGCGGGGGTCTCGCAACGCAGAGCCGAGGGTTCGAGTCTCGGCGAATACTCCGGAGGGTGGCACCACAGCACCCTCCTTGGGCGCACGTCGAACATCCGGTGCGCGTGGCGTAACAGGTTTTTCACGAAGGTCGACTTCCCGCAGCGCGACGGCCCCGCCACCAGCATCGCGCTGGGAAACTCGAATCGACCCAGGTCCCGGGGACCGGGCATCGTCTCCTCAGGGGCGCCCGGTTCGAAATGACTTTGGCGCAGCTCTAGACGTCTCATTTATGCGTTCCTCTTGAACCCGTAGGGATAGGAATCGTGATCGCCGGCGAAAACGCGCTTGTTGACCACCATCCTAAACGTCTTCGAGCTGGGTTCGGTGACGACCGTCCAAGACGGTTTCCGCGAAATCTGCGTGCCCGTCAGCTTCACCGCACGGTCGTTGTCCCTCAGCACCGTGTCGCGAATCACCTCGGCGTTCACCAGCTCCAGGTTGCCCGAATTGAGCGTGATCCCCTTCACCTTGCACACCGAGAAGGTATTGCCCGTTTCGGGGTAAACGATCTCCATGCGGTAGCTCTTGGGCCCCGTGGAGGCGAACCGGGCGATGTAAGAGCCCCGCCCGTACTTCTCCAGCTCGTCCGTCATGTCCGCCAGGAGGCGTCCAACGGACGGCGTCCAGTCACCCGGAGCGGCGGCGACGACGACGGAATCGGTGTCGAAGTAGCAGACCCGTTCTCCCAGCCTCTTCAGGTAGAAGTAGAGCACCAGGCGCGCGTGAGCCGTGGTGTCGGCCGCCAGGACGGCGTTGGCGGCGGGGTTGACCTTGCGGCACTGCTCGCAGTACCTCCACACCGCGTACATGATCCGGTCGGTGACGGTCACTTAGGTCTGCACTTCCACGCCCGGGTCGTTGAGCAGCTCCAGGAGGCGGTCGTACCGGTCCACCAGCTCGCACGTGGGGAGGTTTTCCCTTTGCCCGAGTTTGCCCCAGAAGCTGTTGAGCATCAGCTTGGCCAGCTCCCGCCTGCCGGGGTTGGTGGCGATGGCCTGGGGATCCAGGGTGACGCCTTCGTGCTCGAAGAATTGCTCCACGTACTGCTGCTTTGCGGCAGGGTCGTCGCAATCCGAGGGCCAGCCGGAGGCTTCGGTCTTGATCTTCAAGAACTGATTCACGTAGTCCTCGAAGAGACCCTTGGCTCCGGTGGTCGGTTCGTGCCACACCACGTCGTACTTCCAGATCTCGTGGACCCGGAGGAGGCGGTACCCCTCCTCCAGGGCGACCTTCATCTCGTCGATCACCCAGGTACCCGACAACGCCCTCTCGCGCTCTCCGTGGTGGCACTCGTCTTGGTTCTCCGCCTCCGCACAAGCGCGGCATAGCGGGAACATGAGCTTGCCGCCGATGCGCGCCGGTAGCACCGGGTGGTACAGGTGTTGCGGCGGTAGAACCTCGCACTTCACCAACCCACCCCCCACGTCTTCCAAGCGCGGGAATCGATCCACGTGGATCTTGGGGTGGCCCGCGGGGTAGGGTTTCGTCTTGTTCACGTACGGGTACAGGCTGGATACGTCATAGTAGTAGATCTTGCTATCCCCTTTTGCCTCGCAGTACGTCTTGGTGCAGTTGGTGCGACCTCCGTAGAAGGCGTCTCTGGGTTCAGGGGTTCGGGTACCGGAAAGTCCCTTGCGTGGCGCGCCAGGTCCTGGTTGGCCTTCATCGCGGCGTTAAACTCGCACTCCCACATTTCCACCACGGCGTAGCCGGCGGCCTTGATCTTGGCCGTGACCTTCTCGGTGCTCTCTAACCTGGAGGTCATGGTTTCGTGTCCCGAGTTGTATATCGCCGCATGGCGATTGTGAAAGCACCGCCTGCAGCCGTGGTAAAAGCACCCGTGGAAAAAGTACGCGGTTTTTTCAGCCTCTCTGTACCCGTCCACCTTGTGCCCCACGATTTTAACTTCGCGTCCTCGCATGGCGTGCTGGATGACGTTGCGGTTTTGCATCTCTAGCCAAGTTAGCCATATGCATGCGGCGCGAGACTGCCGGTCCGCTAGTCGATACCCGCCCGCTGGCTAGAGCGCAATTTTTTTAAGCGGCATGAAGCGCTTTCTATACACGCACATGCACGCCTGCGCGATGGAGACGCATTCTCTGAACGGGTCTATTCCTTTCTCGTCCAAGAATTCCCTTCTGAATTTGGAAACTCCCTGGCTGAGTAGAAATACGTCCATCTTGCAATACGCCACCATTTCCGCCCTCATGTCGAAGACGTACCCGGAGGACGCCTTTTCATCGTGCCACTGCTCGAAGGCTTTCCGACCCTCCGCCGACATGCCCTCCGGACAATAATGCCTTTTGTCGGGAATCGAACCCACGTACTGTTCGTTTTCCTTCGTGTTAAACAAGTACGGGAAATAACCTTTGCATTCCTTCAATCCGAAGGTCTTGGAAAAGCGGGAGAGTTGCATGGGTATGAAGTTCAGCGAGTCTAGAAATGTGACGTCACCGTACCTCATCCTGTAGATCTTGCTCCCGTTCATGATGAGCTCCGGCACCCAATCTAACTGCACCACCATGTACTTTAATAAAAACTGCCCGTCGTAAGCTCTGAGGTTATGCGCCACGACGTAGACGTCCCAGGCTTCGAATCTCGCCTGCGCGATGTGTTCGAAAAGCTGCTTCACGGGCTCGTCCATAAACACCCATTCTTTGCAACCGCATTCGGTACAGTATGCCGTCTTGTGGCGTTCGTCGATACACAGCGAACAGGCTTGGTACAACACGCACAAGTTAGGTACATGCTCGTATGTGTCCTTTTTGCCGGTATATGGAATGTTTTGCGTGCATTCAAAGTCGATAAACATAAACACGTACCGGTTTCTTTTGTTCTTTGTGGCATACGGCTGCATATAGCACATGTGGCTAGAATTCACGTGTGACTTGCAATGATTGCAGTACTTTTCCCCGCACTGGTGCGTGGGTATTCTGTGCCTCGCATTCACCAGCTTATTGCAAGACGTGCACACCTTTTCTACATCGCACACCGACAGCGCCTTTGGGTAAACAATGCCTTTCTTTGCGTGGTTTGCAAAGCATGTCGGTCCCTTGAAATCTCTGTTGCACTCGGCGCAGCGTATGTAGGCGTCAAATCGCGCATCGCACTGCTGATGGCATTTAGCACACCTAAACGTCGCACCTATGAAATTCTTTTTTGTGTGCCGAGGGATGATGACACTGGCGGCAATACCATTTGCATTTAAAGCACTTGTGAAGGTTCACGATAGCATTAAAGTGCCCGGCGTGGAGCATGACGTCGATGTATTTATCGCATTTCTTATCCGACGCGTACAGCACGTGCTTCCCCGTATGATCGCCAAACACCGTCACAGCGTAGCCCTTTAACGCAGCGTCAAAGCGTCTGACGTCATCTATCGTGCAGCTGTCGTGGCCTTGACCGATGCTCGCACACAAGGCTACGGCCTTCGATTTTTGCAGATAATCGGAGCGCGTCATCGTTTTATAGTTGACGTCGCGATCCACTTTGGCTTTAACTACAACAATGGCTCTTGCTAAACACAAGTTGTCTTTGTTGGCTATTTCGACAATGCCTTTATTGTCCCTACAGGCATCGCAAGGTTGTTGGCACGAACCCGAGACCTCCTTGGTCCACACAAACGTTACATGAAGAGGCCCGCTTAGCAAGAATTGTTGGTTACTTTGCATTACTTTTTCGATGCTTCCAACAATGACATCCGCATTCAATTGCTCTACGCACCTCACGCTCATGTTGAAGGCTTTAGACGTCTCCTTTTCGTCTGTTATGGATATGCCTAAATATCCGGGTTCGTTTTCTAACAGGTTCTGTATCGCAAAGTTTAGAATATCGTTAAACAAATGCGATACCCATTGCTCCGGGTTAACATCTCTGGGGACCGGGTTTACGGTAATTTGAGACTCTGTAAAGCCGGAAAAAAGCCTTGGCAGCGTCCTCTGCTTGTGCCCTATAATTTCGAACGTAGGCTGCAAGGTGTCATCGCGACTTCCCCCGGGTTGCGGCTCCATCTTATCGTCCGAATGCACTGATCGCTCTTTCCCTGCAAAGTGCTGCTGCTATTTTGTGTTTATTTTAAACTATTTTTCGTCAAATAGAACGATTTTATAGAAAAATCCACTATCGCTCCCGTTTCTCACTACGGCCGGTTGCTCTTGGCACCGGGTTTTTATAAGCTCGCTTATCGCAACCGCAGTTTCAGCATACGCGTCGAGTTAAATGCCTTATTTCGCCACAAATTGTCAAATTTTAAACGCAGTCACGATCCGCCACTGCACGATCCATACCATCGACAATAAAACTGCATTTAAAAGATTTTATCGCTGACGAACATCCGTTTCTCACGCTCGTTTTACACACACATCAGCACACGGTCTTTGCACGTAGTGCTGTACACGAGAATGATTCTTTTTGTTACTGTTTTCTCCGATACTAAAGGGAGCAGAACTAACGCTTGCTACCTTTTGTTAATAGTGGTTCAGCTTGCACCCCCACTAGTGCAATATTTAAAACTATGAGTGTCGTGTGTAGTGTTTTTGTGTTGTGCCGTGCATACGTGTTATGTAAAATGTAAGAATTAAATAGAATCAGCAGATACTTCCTTTCTAAGGAGTAACACCAACTGCAGAATAAAAATTCTCAAGTGTTACGTTCGTATGACCTCTACCCTCTATCTCTTATAGGTGAGTACGAAAAAATCTCAGTATTTTTGGTATATGAAGGCTTATTATGACTTGAAACAACCATTTATATGATTTTTTCGAAGTTTGAAAGAAGTGAAGTAAACGCGATTTTACACTCACTAGCAGCTAGAAAATCGAATTTCTTGACTTTTTAAAAACTCAGTATTCTTGGTATATATAGGCTTATTATAACGTGAAACAACCATTTATATGCTTTTTTCGAAGTTTGAAAGAAGTGAAGTAAACGCGATTTTACACTCACTAGGGGCTAGAAAATCGATTTTCTTGACTTTTTGAATACTCAGTATTTTTGGTATAGAGGCTTATTATGAGGTGATACATTCATTTATATGATTTTTAAGCAGTTTGAAAGAAGTGAAGTAAACGGGATTTTACACTCGCTAGGGGCTAGAAAATCCATTTTCTTGACTTTTTAAAAACTCAGTATTTTTGGTATATAGAGGCTTATTATGAGGTGATACATCCATTTATATGAATTTTAAGCAGTTTGAAAGAAGTGAAGTAAACGCGATTTTACACTCACTAGCAGCTAGAAAATCGAATTTCTTGGCTTTTTAAGAACTCAGTATTCTTGGTATATATAGGCTTATTATAACGTGAAACAACCATTTATATGATTTTTTCGAAGTTTGAAAGAAGTGAAGTAAACGCGATTTTACACTCACTAGGGGCTAGAAAATCGATTTTCTTGACTTTTTTGAATACTCAGTATTTTTGGTATATAGAGGCTTATTATGAGGTGATACATTCATTTATATGATTTTTAAGCAGTTTGAAAGAAGTGAAGTAAACGCGATTTTACTCTCGCTAGGGGCTAGAAAATCGATTTTCTTGGTATATAGAGGCTCATTATGAGGTGATACATCCATTTATATGAATTTTAAGCAGTTTGAAAGAAGTGAAGTAAACGCGATTTTACACTCACTAGGAGCTAGAAAATCAAATTTCTTGACGTTTTAAAAACTGAGTATTCTTGGTATATATAGGCTTATTATGACGTGAAACAACCATTTATATGATTTTTAAGCAGTTTGAAAGAAGTGAAGTAAACGCGATTTTACACTCACTAGGTGCTAGAAAATCAATTTTCTTGACTTTTTAAAAACTCAGTATTTTTGGTATATATAGGCTTATTATGACGTGAAACACCCATTTATATGATTTTTTCGAAGTTTGAAAGAAGTGAAGTAAACGCGATTTAACACTCACTAGGGGCTAGAAAATCGATTTTCTTTACTTGTTAAAAATTCAATATTCTTGGTATATAGAGGCTTATTATGAGGTGATACATCCATTTATATGAATTTTAAGCAGTTTGAAAGAAGTGAAGTAAACGCGATTTTACACTCACTAGGAGCTAGAAAATCCAATTTCTTGACTTTTTAAAAACTCAGTATTCTTGGTATATATAGGCTTATTATGACGTGAAACAACCATTTATATGATTTTTAAGCAGTTTGAAAGAAGTGAAGTAAACGCAATTTTACACTCACTAGGGGCTAGAAAATCGTTTGCACTGCACACTTTTGTGTTAAAATATATATACATTTTCAATTTTGTCATTGTGTGGATTTTGTTTGTTACTTTTTTTATACGCTACTATTATAGTGTGTGTGTGTGTGCGTGTGTGTGTGTGCGAGTATGTGCCTAGTATCCGTGCGCCACAAGCCAAAACGACGACATTATAGAAAAACTTTATCATTTGCCTACCGGACAGGGACAACCGCGAAAAAGCTGAAAAAAGCTCTAAGAGTATTCTAACGCCTACCGATCTGGAAAACCCATGAAAACAAGATAGTACACTTTTTGACCGCTTTCGACCGGCAATGAGAACCCTGCTCCTACGTACGCTAGCGACCATTACAATGGCCCAGTACCAGGTTTTTGGTATAGTTAAATTACGTCTGTGCAAAGGGCGTCTGTACCGCTTTAAAAAACCTAGGTATATCAGTGCGTAGTGATGTTGGTTGATCTTAAAGCTGGTTAAGCATTTTTCAAAAACAGTTTGCTACACGCTACTATTAAATGTGTGTGTGTGTGTGTGTGTGCGAGTATGTGCCTAGTATCCGTGTGCCGACAAGGTAAAACTTCATCATTTGCCTACCGGGCAGGCACAACCACTAAAAACCTGAAAAACCTCGAAAATTAGAAACGGCTTCGTCAACCACTACAGCAAACGCCTACCAACCAGGGAAAACCTATGAAAAAGCAGAAAGAGCTTGCATTCGTTTACCATCCGCAGAAAACCCCCAAAAACTAGTTATTTTGTTTTAAAAAAACGAAAAAACAGAAAGAAAAAAAGAAAAAAAGGAAAAGACGAATAATATAAGTATGGCAACTGCAACGGGTGTGTGTGTGTGTGTGTGTGTGCCTATTTAATTTTTATTTTCTTTTGCACTGCACACATTTGTGTTACAATATATATGCATTTTCAATTTTGGGAAAACCTATGAAAAAGCAGAAACAGCTTGCATTCGTCTACCAACCAGAGAAAACCCCGAAACACTAGTTATTTAAAATTGCTGATGAGTTCTGGATAGGCTTTTGCAAATGTTGTTGGTAGCAAAACTTACCTTTTCCATCACCTCCAACATACCCCACTCCCACACCTTTTATCTTTCCACCAATCATAATCTCTCTTATTCTTACCAATCAACAACTTTTATTTGTTCCTTTCCACCAATAACATCACTTCTTATTCCCACCAATCACAACTTCACACGTCACTTTCTGTTATACTTTTTATCCCTCGTTCGCCATCTTTCCCCTCTTTCAGTCCCAACCTCCGCACAGACAACAACTCACCGCTCCTTAACCTCAACTTCATGCCTCCGCCATCTTATTTAGTTCCCATTTTTACCACCGCGCCTCTCATCTCCCAACCAGATTGCCGGCAAGAACAGATCTCGTTCATTCACACCTCGACGGTTGACTCGACAGCAACTACTGTGAACACCTACGTCGTACACTTTTTTGACCGCTTTCGACCGGCTATGAGAACCCTGCTCCTACGTACGCTAGCGACCATCACGATGGTCCAGTACCAGGTTTTTGGTATAGTTAAATTACGTCTCTGCAAAGGGCGTCTGTACCGCTTTAAAAAACCTAGGTATATCAGTGCGTAGTGATGTTGGTTGATCTTAAACCTGGTTAAGCATTTTCAAAAGCAGTTTGCTTTTATTTTTTCGCGTCGCGTGAAGCTGCTGCGCTTTTGGTGACGCATCCACATTAGTAACAGGTAAGTACCACACGCATAATTATTTTTCGGGCCTGCTTGGCGTAGGAATATATCCTTTCGTGTTTTGGTACTGTAACCTCAAATCTCCTTACCCTCCTCTTGCGTCCGCCATCTTGTTAAGTTCTCACCGCATCTCCTTGTCGCAGACCCTCCGCCATTTTTAGTTCCCACTATTTTAACCTCAAAATCTGCTCTTCTAAGCTCTTGCTACCGCCATCTTCTTTTAGTTCCCATTTTCACCACCGCGTCTCCTTGCCCCCACCTCTTGCGACCGCCATGTTCACCACTAACCTCCAAATTTCCTCGTTCTTAAACCTCTTGTCTCAACCATCTTGTTTAGTTCCCATTTTCGCCATCGCATCTCATATCGCCCCATCTCTCTATCCACTCAAGAAAACTACCATCCAACGTACAAAAAATTGCTGATCAGTTCTCGACAGGCTTTTGCAAATCTTGTTGCTAGCAAAACTTACCTTTCCCATCACCTCCAACATACCCCACTCCCACACATTTTTCTTTCCACCAATCATAATCTCTCTTATTCTTACCAATCAACAACTTTCATTTGTTCCTTTCCACCAATAACATCACTTCTTATTCCCACCAATCACAACTTCACTCGTCACTTTCTGTTATACTTTTTATCCCTCGCTCCCCATCTTTTCCCTCTTTCAGTCCCGACCTCCGCACAGACAACACCTCGCCACCCCGCTCCTCTCCATCACGTGACCTCCATACTCTTTCATCTTCCTTCCTTCATCTTCCACCCGAATTAACGAACCAATCAAAACACTCCACGTCACTTCCTGTTCCTCCTTCACCTTTCCCTAATCCTCAATTCTTTTAACTCGTCCCGGATGAACCAATTGCAATAACGATAATCCTCCCGCTCAGGGCGCTTTTCAAACTTGCCGCCGCCGCCGTCGCACGCAGCGACACTAGCGACACTAGCGCCCCTAGCGGCAGGATTATCGTTAATCCAATTGGCTCATCCGGGACTAATACTACTGATATGAACCGAAATGGCTTTTTTTAGAGGAAGAGACGACATGCTAAGCGGGAAAGGTTGTAGTTTGTCCACCAGCCAATGAGGTGCTGTCTTGTCACGTGGTTTTGTTTACTTCTCCTTTGGGCTATTAGTGAAAAATGTATAGGTTACTGGCTATATGTATGTGAACGAGTTGACAGGGTCATGTGGTATCGAAATTTAGCCCAGGGTTAGGCTACGATGTCTAGGATAATGCATGTGGTATATCAACTGGATGGCAGGATCCTGTAGTACTGAAAAACCTTTGCAGAAGAAGTACAACAATGCTTTAAAACATCGCCAATCTAGCGTATTTGCCTAAACTACGATAGGTTGGCAATTCCCTACGCGCATGCGCACTATCGACAGAATGGTGAAGTTTTTTGTCGTTAACCAAGACTTTTATTATAAAAGTAAGTATCCTAAAATGGGTGAATGACCCATAAGCTCTGAAAGTGCCAACATCTACTACAAAACACAATTCTACTCTTTGAAAGCCCCTGAAGATAACTCAAAGCACGTAGAAATTTCCGCGCGTACAGCATAACTCAGAAAGGAAATGTAAAAATCAAATTTCACGCTCAAGTGGGAAACACTTAAAGAGTGATAGACGAAAATTTTTAAAAGAAATTCCTCAACAGAACACTTTGCACGGAAAAATTAATGTGTGTTTGTTTTTGTTAAATAGGGCAGAAACACCATAGATAATATGGGATATAGAAATTATTAAGCACCGTGTATTATTTCTATGGAAATTAAACGTCATCTTTATTCTCTTCCAATTTAAATAGTTGTGAAACCTTAGGGGGTGGTGCTGTACTCACCTATCTAACAGTGATATAATCGTATGTGCTTTTTATATTTATTGAAAAAAATTATAAAATTAAATGCCATATTCAATAAATAAGAAATTGCAAAATTTTCACATATAGAAGAGAAAAAAATCTGATGTGTTACACTCATATAACTTTCTCTACTCTTGTACAAACTATTTTTACAAACGCGTATTCTCCATATGCTTCATGTTAATTGAGATATCGAGATGTCAAACTTATTGCTAATTTTCATGTAGATGCAAGGGAAATATGGTAGGTTGGTTATAAGCGACAGTCAAATCTTTTAAGCGTTGGTTGCTATCGGGCGCATTCCATTCTCTTTGCATGTCCAGGACATAAAAAAAAATCTGATGTGTTACACTCACATGACTTTCTCTACTCTTGTACAATCTATTTTACAAGCGCCTATTCTCCATATGCTTTATGTTAATCGAGATATCGAGATGTCAATCTTATTGCTAATTTTCTTGTAGATGCAAGGGGAATATGGTAGCTTTTAAGCGATGGTCAAATATTTTAACGCTGGTTGCTATGCGGTGCATTCCATTCTCTTTGCAAGTTCAGGACATAAAAAAATGAATAACGAATTTGAGAAAAAGTATAAGTATTGGAAAATTTAAGGGAATAACAAGCAATATCTCGAAAACGGTTCACTCAACAAAAGAAATGTATATGACATAAATTGTGTATTTTAACGCGAGCTGCATTTTTGTGTAGTAAAATTTTGTCTATCTCTTATGGTTTACCAGTTATGCAAAAGTCGTTCACAATGAAGAATACTTTTGGAGACATTCCCAGAAAATTCGAGATATACATTTCATTTCTCATGACATTATCTTAAACATATGATATTTTAATCAAAATCGTTAGAGCCATTTTTGAGAAAATTAAAATTTTCGAAAAATGTTCCATGTAAAGGGTAGTCTGGGGTGGGGGGATTTTCTTGAAAACCTTCGTGTCGCATCTCTGGAGGATACTGAACCTAAATACCAAGTTTGGTGTTTATCCGACTGTTCGTTTTTGAGTTATGCTGTTCACAGACACACACACAGACACACACACACACAGACACACACACGGACATGTTTCCAAAAATGCTTTTTTTGGATTCAGGAGGTCTCAAAACATGTATTTCCGGTGAAATCTCGGTATCGAATTTTTGGGTGGAATGCAATACTTCCCCTACTTACTATACGTAGTAGAGAAAGTAAAAACGAATAACGAATTTGGGAAAAAGTATAAGTATTGGAAAATTTAAGGGAATAACAAGCAATATCTCAAAAATGGTTCACTCAACATCAAAAATGTATATGACATAAATTGTGTATTTTAACGCGATCTATATTTTTTGTGTAGTAAAATTTTGCTTATCTGTTATGGTTTACCAGTTATGCAAAAGTCGTTCACAATGAAGAATACTTTTGGAGACATTCCCAGAAAATTCGAGATATACATTACATTTGTCATGAAAATATCCTAAACATATGATATTTTAATCAAAATCGTTAGAGCCGTTTTTGAGAAAATTACAATTTTCTAAAAATGTTCCATGTAAAGGGTAATCTGGGGTGAGAGGATTTTCTTGAAAACCTTCGTGTCGCAACTCTGGAAGATACTGAACCTAAATACCAAGTTTAGTGTTTATTCGTTTTTTTTTATGTCCTGGACATGCAAAGAGAATGGAATGCGCCACATAGCAACCAACGCTTAAAAGATTTGACTGTCGCTTATAACCTACCATATTTCCCTTGCATCTACATGAAAATTAGCAATAAGATTAACAACTCGATATCTCGATTAACCTGAAGCATATAGAGAATAAGCGTTTGTAAAAATAGTTTGTACAAGAGTAGAGAAAGTCATGTGAGTGTAACACATCAGATTATTTTATTTTAATGGGAAAACCTTTGTGTTAGAGATTGCTGTAAAGGTGCGACAAGAATTCAGGACTCTATCCCAGCGTATTGTAGTTTATAACTTAATTTTTAGAGGTCATAAAATACACAAAGAAACGCTGCAATTTATGGTAAGATAAGTTTTCCATAATGTGCGTGCTGCACCCTTACTGTAAAATTAATTCAATGGCAATACCAGAAAGTATTCACTACCATGGACGTTTTTCTAATTATAGGTAATTACACTGAATGTGATTAATTTACATGTAATTCATATGTTCAAATCGGGCGCGCTCAAATACCATATATTGCTACATAACGCACGAATTCACACGGAAAGAAAAGGCGACCAACCGAGATTCGAATCTAGGCTCTCCACCAGCCCAACCCTAGTGTATAAGGTCTCCGTGAATCTATGTATATTTTACATCTTGAACAGTATCTATACGTGAGGAAGTTTTGTAGTTGTGTTGTATGATAGAGTGTTTTGTAATTCTATATATTCTATGTACAGTAGAACCTCGCTTAACCGAACCAAAGGGGGCAGAGGCTTTTCGAATAATCAATGCTAATCATTCTGAGCAGCGAAGGGATGAAAATGATTGCATTATAAATTTTTAATAAAAACCTATTACTGTATACAGTATTAAAATGTGCATTAAACACTGTTTCATAAAATGAGCAACTGTTCTAACTGAATTTTCTTCTCGCAACGCTTGGAAACATCTGTAATTTTAGCTAAAGAAAATTCCTAACCCTCCAGCCGGGAATCGAACCCGGGACCTCTGGATTTGGAAGTTAGCATCACGAATTTTGTTTGCCAGAGTTGAAAACTCAAAATTGTATTTTTCTTTCAGGTGCTTATGACAGCCTTGTTGACCAATATTGCAAGAACCCTAATATGGATGCCGGCCGTCGTTACTTTAAAGGAATTTCTTCCTGTAATATCAAAAAAGGTAAGTATATAAAAAGTATCTTGAAGCTGAATTTGAGGGTCTATTTGATTTCCATCCAGTGATCTTGGTATATCAAGTCAAAAGTTCTGAAGGCCTCGAATAGGGGTTTAAAGAATGCTGCAGAGAGCTAAAGTAAGGAAATGAAGAAGGAAAGTAGGGAAAACAAGCCGATGATTGCTCGAGTGGGTTTTGCGTGCGTTTTGAAGCGCCGAAAACAGTTCAGATTAAGGTACGAAGAAATGGCCATAGGTAATCGTAGCTACGCAACACCTTTAGTTTTTCATCTAAACCACAAATTAAATAATAGATACACAAATTAATGGGCAAGAGAAATAGGATAAACCAAATCAATTAAGTGTATATTTCTGCTACACGCCCCCATATTATACAAAAATGGAGAGCTAGCGCCAACAATACGACCTCATCTATTGGTTGTAAAACATTTAGAATTTAGCGAGCATATTACTTCACAACTTTTATAGAGGAAACTATTGGTAAGACTTTTTATTGACTAGCAAGTAAAATTACATAAAATACATTTGAGCACGGAAAATTCTTTAATCCCCGTCAGTTAGCATATTTCATAGTACATATGTTAGCAATTCTAGCATATAGGCGCGCAGGCTCACAATTGCACATGCGTGGTTTATACGCTGAATGATGCAGGCATGAAGGGTACTGTATTTTGCCAAAACAAAACAGAACTGTAGCAATGAACATTTAATATGCATGATTAAGAAATATTCTGAACTCACTAATCAAAGCAGATGGTTTCTATCAGAATCAGTTGTAGGAGGCTGCATTCCTTCTGCCTCCGCTTCACTGTCATCAACTCTATCGCAGTCACTACTGTGATAGTCCAAGCTTATAATTAAGCTATCTACTGCATTGTCTAGAACTGCTTTAGTTTCTATGGCCCTTCTCAACTCCTCCTCAACGCGACACACTGCTTTCCTCCAATTCTCCGTACTCACCTTTTCCATTCCCTCCAGTACGAGTCTTTCCACTTCTTTATAAAAAGTCACTTTTGGTCAGCAACGTAACTCTTCACCTGAGCCCAAATCAATTCGATTGGACTGAATTGGCAGTGGCTTGGCGGAAGTCGTACTACTTTGGGCCGATGTTGTTTTGCCAGTTCATCAATATAATACTTTTGAGACCTTGATTTGATGTCGTTGATGGTGGAGAGCAACGATCCTTTCATCAGACTGGGATCTGTTTGTACCCCATGTCTCATTATCCTTTTCAACATCTCACCTTTTCTTGAGGCAATTTTAGGTGCCTTATCTAGTTGCACTGTGTGGTATGGAGCATTAACCATCACAACTGTTTTCTACAAAGTTTTGGCAGAAGCTGTTCCTGGAACAATGCAAAAATGTTTCTGTGCACCATTTCCTCATGGTAATCCATAGTTTTTCTCGGTTTGAAAAGAAGAAGTGCGCCGTTGATAAATCCACCAGACTTTCCAGCGTGCAAAGTAATTAATCTACCCCCTTTAGTGTGGGGTCAGGCATCGATCCAAACTTTGGACTTATATACCTAGCATTAATTAACCCAGGATTCTTCGAGCCACATCAATTTTTCTGAATTTTCTTTCTCTATGCTACGTGAAAGTTGGTTTCTTACGGTCCCTTCTCCATCAACAGTTTTCTGCCATTTTTTTAACGTTGACGAATAGAACCATCAAACAAATCACATGAAACAAGCAGCTTCTTAATTGTAGGATGTTCTCTTCTTGCGTAGTAGGCATAGATGTGATGCCGTATCGCATCTTCTTGGAAAGCGTCTAGGTTAGTGACCGTAGAAATTCTGTTTCTCGTTTTCCCTGAAGGTGATAACTTGGACGCCCCATCCTCTGGAGAATTATAGTTTTCCTTTGTAAGTCTCCAAACAGTACTCTTGCTGATACCCAGAGCTTCTGAGTTGAGTTCTTGTATTTTGTTAAAGGGTATTAATGGAGCATTAACTTATCTTCGAAAACATTTCTAGCAGACACTTATCATCTCTCTTACCTGAGATCAGATTGGGACATCCTGGCCAGTAATACGAGTTTCACGTATAGGACGAAGCCTCGTTCGACCTCTCCGAGAAATCCTTTTTACAGCCTTACAAATAACGCAACAATTAACAAATAACTAAAAACAAAAAACACGGAAAAAGACAAGCTTCAGAGAGATGAAGGAAGCTGAAGCCAGGACGTAACGCCAAGAGTGAATACAAGCAATGAATGACCACGTGGTAATGTGGCGGTGTGGCATCGGTAACTCTGGCAACTAAGTGGCTGTTACCATAGTAAAGGGCCTGCCACCCTCACTTGTTTTTTCCGAGTGCAGCGCTTATGTCAGAAACCAGCTAACGAAAATAGAGGTATAAATAACATAACCGTTTCAGTTTCCGAGAATCAATTACATTAGTTAACTAGTTGTGAAACCCGAAAGAAATCCCAGTTTCGAAGAGTGGAGTGTTCTTTGTTAATAAGTCACTGATGTCCTTCGTGGTAAAAAGGATTATCAGTTTTAACGCTTTAATAACGTACAATGGAGAGCAGAGAAAGTGACCCATATAGGAACGAGAGGATTTAAGTTGGTTACTGACATGTGTAACTCCGCCCTCCGAAGTCATCTTACTACCTCCCCCTTTTGCATAATTCTAGGCCACTTGATTGACAAGTTGGCTACGTCTTCCTAAAGATGGACGGAACCTAACATGAGCTGCCTGTGTTATTGTTAGCTAAGTACCTTAACCTAATAATCACGGTCATACTGAGTGGTCGTTTTGTGGCCGCACACAACCAGTGTATGCGTGATACGCTTGCACTACATTGACCTCGGTATTGTTCTGCTAGCTCACTAGCGATGAACTATCCAAGCAACACTTTATCGACTGTGGATGTCAACTGTCAGTTACTGCCTTCTTCAACTGTTGTAAACACTAGAGCTTGTTCATAGTGCATCTCAAAAATGAAATGTTATTCAAACATTTTGTGTTGCGTGTGATTTACTTTACAGTATTCATATTATGATTATTATTGCTGTTCTTGTCTTGTTATTAGTATACTGAAATCTCTAACGGAGAATCCAGGGTTGAACAAAGAAATTTTATGTACAATACATACATAAATACCGATCATGAAGACAGTTTCAGGAGACATTTCCTGGTATTCCAGTTCCAAGTAGAGATACTGTCAGATTTCTGATTAATAAATTTAGGATAACGCTAAACGCTAAACCTAAGAAGCGAAAAATATATGTTTTCTAAGAGAGGAAAAAGCTGATGAAACTCCTGCATCATTCGAACACTCTCGAAAGAAGTTTCCAATACGTCTTGCTGTGTTGCACAGCAGGTGGAGGTTTCAAACACCTCTGTTCATACAGTTGCTAAAATTTTAAGTTTTAAAATTGAAACCCTACATAGTGACTATCGTTCATGAATTACAAACTAGTGACGATGTGGAATGCCAGAAATGTTTCAATGCAGATGGACACCACTCAATACCACTTACACTACGTGATCAAAACTATCCGGACACCTGGCTGAAAATGACGTACAAGTTCGTGGCGCCTCCATCGGTAATGCTGGAAGTCAATATGGGTTGGCCCACCCCTAGCCTTGATGACAACGTTCACTCTCGCAGGCATACTTTCAATCAGGTGCTGGAAGGTTTCTTGGGGAATGGCAGCCCATTCTTCACGGAGTGCGGAACTGAAGAGAGGTATCGATGTAGGTCGGTGAGGCCTGGCACGAAGTCGGCGTTCCAAAACATCCCAAAGGTATTCTATAAGATTCAAGTCAGGACTCTGTGTAGGCCAGTCCATTACAGGGATGCTATTGTCGTGTAACCACTCCGCCACAGCCCGTGCAGTATGAACAGGTGCTCGATCGTGTTGAAAGATGCAATCGCCATCCCCGAATTGCTCTTCAACAGTGGGAAGCAAGAAGGTGCTTAAAATATCAATGTAGGTCTGCGCTGTGATTGTGCCACGCAAAACAACAAGGGGTGCAAGCCCCCTCCAGGAAAAGCACGAGCACACCATAACACCACCACCTCCGAATTTCATTGTTGGCACTACACACGCTGGCAGATGACGTTCACCGGGCATTCGCCATTCCCACACCCTACCATCGGATTGCCACATTGCGTACCGTGATTCATCACTCCACACTACGTTTTGCCACTGTTCAATCGTGTAATGTTGACGCTCCTTACGCCGAGCGAGGCGTCGTTTGCCATTTTCCTGCGTGATGTGTGGCTTATGAGCAGCCGCTCGACCATGGAATCCAAGGTTTCTCTTTTTTTTTTTTTTTTTTTTTTTTTTTTTTCGAGTGGAGGAGAAAATGATTTAATCACTAACCCCAGCCCCGATGGGAGTCGGGACTGAGAGTGTGGGAATCTCCGAGCGTCGGCATACCCACTAAAAACTCCTCCACCGGTTAGGTCGTGGATTTGAAAGGAAGTTCAAGGGAAAGGTAGCACGGTCCCGCATAGCACCCGTGTTAGTCTAGCGAAAGATTCTAAGCTGCCGCCCAATGGGCGGGAGCGGCGTGAAGTGCGATCCTAGCCTACAGCCATGACAAATTGCCCTGACTGCAGCCTAGGGGGTTAGGAAGTGGAAGTAGAAAAGGGGGTTCAACGGAGATAATACAAGGGAATGGTGATGAAGGTGAACTTACTCTGGCGCTGGAGGCCGTCGTCGTTTGGACTGGTCTTGCACAAGCGCACGGCATTGTGCAAGAATCCGCTGCTGGCTCTCGGAGATGACCAGCGGTGTCCTCTCTGGTGGTTGTGATGGTGGTGAAGGTCTTCCTTCCGCGAAGCTGGTCTCCAGGTTCTGCAGCCGGGTAGAGATGTGGTGCAGTTTGGCCAACAGGTCAGCGGCGGTGGTTTGTTGCTGAGTAGTGCCAGCAGTGATGGCGGACTGCAACTCCTGGAGCTTCTCGGTGGTGGTGGTGATGAACTCGTCCAGAGCCGCGATGCGCACACCAATGTCCAGGACCTCCGCGTGGAGATCCTGAACGGCGTCGCGCAAACCCTGGATTTCCTCGTGGATCGGCGTAGTAGACGAGGGTGTCGGCGCTGGTGATGGTTCTGATGTCTGTGGAGGTGCTGATGACTGCGATGTTGGTGCTGGTGGCTTCGGCGGTGCCTTCCTGCGGGGATGCAGGGGGCAGAGCGCCTGGCCGGTGAAGTGGGATGACCCTCCACAGGTCGCACAGTAGCGGCGTCGGCGTCGAAGGTCGTGCTGGATGCACGATGCGGTGGTGGAGGCTGCTCCACAGTAGTGGCACCTCGGTTGAGCTGAGCAGGTCGTCTCATTGTGCCCGTAGGCACAGCAGCGTCTGCAGGGAGCCTGGCGTTCCACTCGGCTGGCCTCGATGCGTAAGCACCGCCCTAACAAGGGCAGGCCCGCCCTCAAAGCAGCTTCGTAGTCGCCAGGATCTGCAAACTCCAACCTGACGAGCGAAGTGGGTCCCTGAGCTCCATGAATCCTGGTGGCCTTCAAGGCTGAAGGCCACTGTTGGTGCGCTGCGGTGACGAGGAACCTGGCTGGCAGGTCCCTCGGGACTCCACGAACGACGGCGCTGTACCTCCCATGAGGCACAGGCTGGATCTGCGGTGGCTGGGAAGTGCCCAGAATCGGCAGCGTGGATGCCGGTGAGTGAGGCGGCGATTGCCGAGGCAATCGCGGCGAAGCGGCGCTGGCTGGCGGAGAAGCGGCGGTTGCGGCATAGGTTGCCCTAGGCTGCGGTGGCTGCGGCGAAATCTCCTCGGCGGGTGCCGGAGGAGATGAAGAGGTTCCTGCCTGAGCAGGAGCGGCGGCAGAGCGACCCTTCCTCCTCGCCATCTCGGAGCTGTGTGTCGATAAAAAAAAAAAAAAAAAAAAAAAAAAAAAAAAAAAAAATGTTTCTCACCTCACGCCTAACTGTTATAGTACTTGGAGTGGATCCTGTTGCAGTTTGAAATTCCTGTGTGATTGTCTGGATAGATGTCTGCCTATTACTCTTTACGACCCTCTTCAAATGTTCGGCGGTCTCTGTCAGTCAACAGACGAGGTTGGCCTGTACGCTTTGTGCTGTAAATGTCCCTTACGTTTCCACTTCACTATCACATCAGAAACAGTGGACCTAGGGATGTTTAGGAGTGTGGAAATCTCGCGTACAGACTTCTGACACAAGTGACACCCAATCACCTGACTACGTTCGAAGTCCGTAAGTTTCACGGAGCATCCCATTCTACTGTTTTACGATGTCTAATGACTACTAAGGTCGCGGATAATGAGTACCAAGCAGTAGGTGCCAGCAGAATGCACCTAAGATGAGAAACGTATGTTTGTGGGGGTGTCCGGATACTTTTGATCACATAGTGTATAAGAAGATTAGTACACATTATAGTGCATGTTACTCTCGCATGTTACTATATAATTGAGAGTTTTAGAATAGAAAACGAGCTGGTGTAGTAGACAGCGCGCGGAGCACGCATACACACGATCCGCACCGGGCCATAAAACGACCGCTCTATATTAATAAGGCTGTAGATAATATTTATTTGAAACTTTTTCTCTACTAAGGCCATATTAAGAGTCATTTGTAACATTATCTACCAGTTCCTCCGTTATGTACATGTAGTGGAAGAAATTTAAGTTAGCTGGGAAAAGAACCGAAACCTAACTAGTATAGATATGAATTATTCGTGAATAAATATTTAAAGGTAGTTTCATTTTCTGTCCTTCATTCAAAACGTTACAAAATATTTTGCTTATAATGATTTTGAGGATATGATTTTAAGGAACAAAGTTCACTGAGTTCATATATGGCACGAATACATGAGGGTAATTTTTCATTTTGCCTGACTAAAAATGCCACACCTTCTTCTTGCATTCACAGATCTTTATATTGGATTTTCAGAAATGTTTTTAACATTTAATAACGCTGTTTTAAGCATTACAAATTTCAGCATTTTCTAAACGTCCTTCCTCACGTGATAAACTACTATTTTTAATAAATAATAATACATATATTAAACAATTTCTCTTTGTTTTTCTCCGTACTCGCAGCACTTGAATGGTAATTAATTTTTACAACTATTCACCTAAACCATGTTGGGCACGAATTTTGAAAAGGTCAAAGTATGAGGCACCTTAAATTGAATTTTCCAACCTGCGTGCTACCTTTCGGGCGATCTCTCGGCGTCTCTCCGTGCAATCCAACCCAAACCTGGAGGAAGGTGAATATTTCAAATTTGGCCTTACAATCTGAGAATCGCTCTGCCAATAGCATGATCCAGCGATCACCACTTCTCTGTCTTGATCATGCTTAGTAACTGGAGAACCACAAGAGCACTGCATCATCTTGGTATCTCCGTTGAAGACGATCTTGAAGAGGGAGAAGAAAATATTTTTTCAACCAGCCAAGACGTTATAGCGTGAAAGGGAATATATTATACATATATAGGAATTGTACATATGAAAGGAGAACCATACATATAAGAATTGTACAGTAATAATTTAATTCACTAATATGCTAAAACATTCAACATCTAACATTTGTACAGAGCTGATTGTAAGAAACGGGCGAACTAGCAGAATTCCAAGAAAGCATAAAGAGCGTACCTTTCACCAAGCCAACAGGCAGGGAACCGGTAACGGTACGGAGAAATAGAAGGAGACAGATAGAGAAAAGAAAGAGACGGAGATATGGAACTAGCTTCACAACGCTCCAAGATGACGCGTGTGCGCACGGACATGAAGATACACATTCTCATACATGTTAAGGTAACGCGGTCTGAGGACCAATAGAAAACGTCCTTACATTTTTAAGCGCAGAGGTGAGCGTCACTAGGCTCCCGTATATAAGGGCAGGCAAGGTCTCAGAGCCCACTCTCTCTCTAACTGATCTTCGAGAATGCACGTCGATACGAGGTGCTACACATGCACGTGGGTGCACAAGGGTAGGAGTGCATGTGCAGATAGCTAGGCTCCTGACTAATTTAAAGTGGTGGGATTATAATAATGGGAAAAGCTAGCCGCCCATAATTATTTCAATAGTGAACAAACTTAATTTATTAAGGGAAAATTGCAGTGTATTTCTTAAAATTGCCTCACCCACTATAACCTAAGAATAAATAATTAGATATAGTGAGGAATGGAATACGCAACAACTGACGAACATCAATAGCCGAGGAAGAACACTGCAGAAGACCACATCAACCCAAGGATCGACGATTTCCCACTACAAATGTCACCCAACGACGATTTCCCGCTACAAGGGACAGAAAAGGATCTTTATCCAGGTGGCAGGACCAGTTTTAACATTTTGAAATCGGAACAGCCCAGGAGGCCTAATCCTTGTTGAATAATAGTACTGTATTACAAATTATATACATATTGCAATTGTTATTATTCTGGCATCTAAATGCCTATAAACGAAAGTAGCCATTGACATTTGCGAATACATCGAAATAGTAGTAGGGGATACATCGAAATAGTATTCCCTTTGCGACAATTATTTTAGACTTAAGCTTCCATGTCTATTCTAGAATAAACGTTTGACATAATCATTGTGGCTTTTGCATTTCAGCAAGATTAGACACACATTTTTCACGCATCCATTCTTCTACAAGATCGCACTGCTTAATTACATTGGGTTTGCACGAATCAGAGTAGACTTAAGAGAGGTTATTTCTGACTCCTTCGTTACGCACCGAGTATAACATCGCTCCTTAATTGATGCTCACGACTGCGATCAAGGGTAATCGGCCACCCTTTCTACTCCCAAGAGTAGAATGTTAATAATAGCTACACATAGACAAATTGTGCACCTACTTTAAATGTATCTAATGCGCGTGTGTGTTTGCAGATAATACAGTTGAACTCCTGGTTGAAACTTCGCAAATATGGTATCCTGTATAAGTTTGCAAAATGGCTGGATTCGGAATGTGGTCTGGATGAGTCATGCAAGTTATTATCTATCGGGATTTTCACGTGGGTGCTCTACTCCACCGACACTCTAGATCACATAAACGAGTAAGTATACACATTGTTCACAGAAGTAGTACATGAGATTGACTTTATCAAGAATAATTCCTTATCCTCCGTTGAGACTGGAAGTATGAACGTGAGGGTAAAAGTGGGTGTGTTCAACCAACAGGCAAACCTACAGTTCAGATATCATACTGCATGTATGAAATTTGGACGAAAATCCTAAAAACCGTATCTAAGAAAACATATGGATATTTTAGTTAAAACTGGAAATTATTTAATTCTGACGCTTTTAGAACACACATCACATGGTGATTTATATCGTCTATAATATGTCATATCAGGTCATTTTTACTTTCTCTACTACGTATAGTAAGTAGGGGAAGTATTGCATTCCACCCAAAAATTCGATACCGAGATTTCAGCGGAAATACATGTTTTGAGACCTCCTGAATCCAAAAAAAGCATTTTTGGAAACATGTCCGTGTGTGTGTCTGTGTGTGTGTGTGTGTGTGTGTGTGTCTGTGTGTATGTGTGTGTGTCTGTGTGTCTGTGAACAGCATAACTCAAAAATGAACAGTCGGATAAACACCAAACTTGGTATTTAGGTTCAGTATCTTCCAAGGATGCGACACGAAGGTTTTCAAGAAAATCCCCCCACCCCAGATTACCCTTTACATGGAACATTTTTCGAAAATTTTAATTTTCTCAAAAATGGCTCTAATGATTTTGATGAAAATATCATATGTTTAAGATAATGTCATGAGAAATGAAATGTATATCTCGAATTTTCTGGGAATGTCTCCAAAAGTATTGTTCATTGTGAACAACTTTTGCATAACTGGTAAACCATAAGAGATAGACAAAATTTTACTACACAAAAAATGTAGATCGCGTTAAAATACACAACTTATGTCATATACATTTCTTTTGTTGAGTGAACCGTTTTCGAGATATTGCTTGTTATTTCCTTAAATTTTCCAATACTTATACTTTTTCTCAAATTCGTTATTCATTTTTTTATGTCCTGGACATGCAAAGAGAATGGAATGCGCCACATAGCAACCAGCGTTAAAATATTTGACTATCGCTTAAAAGCTACCATATTCCCCTTGCATCTACAAGAAAATTAGCAATAAGATTAACATATCGATATCTCGATTAACATGAAGCATATGGAGAATAAGCGTTTTTAAAAATAGTTTGTACAAGAGTAGAGAAAGTCACGTGAGTGTAACACATCAGATTTTTTTCCCACACATTCTGGCTTTTTACCTTCTCTACACGTACCTAGTAGATAGAGAAGTTATTACATTCCAACCAAAAACGATACGATATTCAGAGGGCTTCGTGTTTTGAAGTCCTCTGGATATACAAAATACATTTTTAGAAAAAGGTCCTGTGTGTGCTTTTGAACAGCATTACTCAAAAACGAAAACTCGGATCAACACCAAACATGGCATTTAAGCTCAGTAATTTACAAAGATGCGACATGAATATTTTCAAGAAAATCCTGTCAACCCAAAATTATTCTTTACATGTAAAACTTTTCGATATTTTTTTTTATTTTTTAAAGCGGCTCTAACGATTTTGATTAAAATACCACATTAAAATATTTACATAAAAAATAACTGTATATCTTAATTCTCTGGGAATAGGCTTTGCAGTCCTATTCATTTGAAAGGAATTTTGAATAATCTTGTCTAAATGGTAAAAATTAAGCGACAGACGAAAACGTACTACACAAGAAATGTAGATCTCTTTAAAAAACACAGTTTATTTCAATAAACTTTCTTGTGGCATCGGCCATTTCCGAGATATCCGTTATTAATGGTTCCAATTGTTCAATACTTATACATTCTTGTGATATCCTGCCAACATTCAGTTGTTTCTCGGGACGTCATGGAAACAGTATGGCATATTAAGGCAGCGTATAGCGTCCAGTTCTTAAGCATTTGACTATCGCTGTTCCCTTTGTATCTACAACTATAACGAAATGTGTAATCTAGCTATTTCTGCAAAAGTTTATTTGGATTATAAAGAAGTAAATATAAAAATACGATTTAGTAAGTCCAGTTTGTATACCCACTAATGAACGATAGAGAGTAGAGAAAGTCTTGTGAATGTATCATACCATTTTTTTTTTATCTTTCTTTTTCCATGCATGTTCAAACTTCTAGAATGCTCTAACCATGCAGTTGTAAATGCTAAGCAATGCAAGTTTTTAACAGCTTAAATAATAGCGAAATTAATTGTACAAGCTGTTATTTCCTTAGCTTTATAGTTCGTCATTTTTTAATTTCTTTGTCAAACGACTTTGGCACAACCTATACCCCCGCCGCTATAACGTTGCACTTGACAGTTCGTGTGGCTTCGCGTAAGGTTGGCTACATCGTGGTTGCGACGTTGCCAGAGTGGCTAGTAAACAACAACAGCTGATTGTTCTCATTTCTATCGTGTCTAAGCCGCATACAAAAAGTGTACGTAAGTAGCGAACGTCACTGAATAATAACTATTTCGTATTATTATTGCTAATTGAAAATAAGCGATATAAGCAGCTTTGGTATGGTCGGATACTCCTTTCTATGATAATAGGCATAAATGTGTCTACGTATGGCGTCTAATTGGAAAGCATCAATGTTTGTGACTGGACGAGGCTTCTTTTTTTTCTTCCCTGGAGTTGATAGAAATACCTGTTGTGTTCCAGATGGTTCAGGAATTTTGTCCTCTTTCTCTTGTAGTTTCACTCCTTTGTGAACAACAGTTCTCGTGCTTAAACCAAGAGCTGCTGCAGTTCGTTGTACGGCTTTATCAGCAGGAATAGAGGGATTTCCGTGAAGCTTCACGTACTCCTTTTCCTGTCAAAGAACTCCCGGGTTCTCCTTAATAGTTCCAATGCCTGACTATTAAGTGGCACACCTCGGCGCAAAGGATTTTCACTTCGTGAATCATCACTCGGCGATCGGCGTCGTTTTTCCGACATTGTCGCGCTTAAGTTTTGTTTAAATAAATAATATGAATGAAATATATATAAAATAGATAAATATAAATAAATAAATGTATAAACGAACAATAACAAAACTATCAAACAATAACACAAATCTAAATAACAAATAACAATGAACAATATGTAGCTTGCAAAGAACAACTCGACGCTCTGCTAGAGATTCACAACTGAAGCACGTGGGTGGGAATAGTTACATCCGGCAACAGAGCCGATTCTAGATCCGGTTCCGCTTTGTCATCGACCATCCGGAATGCTGCCTTGTGATTGGCTTAGGAAGTCAAACGGTTGAAGCTTTTCATCTGTTTTTCGCGAGTGTACCAACTTAAACGCTAGCTGTCAAGTGCAACGTTATAGCGGCGGGGGTATATATATATATATATATATATATATATATATATATATATATATATATATATATAACTATTTGAAGTCATGCAACGTCTGAAAAGTGCTCAAGATCGGGAATCTCAACTTTAGTCTATCAACCCTTACATCCGATTTCACAAATAATAAATCTGAACTGTTTTTAGGTTGGTCACGAAGATTCGGCATAAACTGCGCAGAAAAGTTTGTGTCACTATTTGCGCACCACCAAAACGACCCGGTTGCGTTTCACCTTCAGGAAGAAGCGGGAATACCACCGTATTGAAGGACATGACCGAGGGACCAACCAGCACACATACTACTGCCTCTGGTGATACTATCAATTTAAGGAGGGATAACTTGGACAGCGACACTGACGAGGCCCTATCTCCTGCTACCACACCTGCCATTCCAGTTGGCACCTAATATCAACATCTGCGACAGACGTAGCTTTAATGCAGATGATATATTACTATGTATAACTATTAAAGTGAATTTATGCACCCAGTGATAATTATTTATTATGACATTTCTTAAGGCTATGTACTTACTTGGCTTTTACTTTATCTAGCACTTGTTTACAGTAGATAGAACAACTATTGCATACCTCCCAAAATACAGATATCGAGATTTTACCGAAAATATATGTTTTAAGGTCCCCTGAAGCGCAAAAAGTTTAGAGAAAGATCCGCGCGTGTATATGAACAACACAAATCAAAAACGAAAAGTTGATAAATACCAAGCTACGTATTTAAGCTCTGCTTCTTCAAAGAATGTTTTTTCAGAAACTTCTCCCATCATAAATTACCCAGTACATAGAAGAATTTTCATTATTTGTTATTTTTAAAAAATATGTTGTTTAAAATATCATATAATTAATATACTGATATTAGGTATTTATGTATATACTTTATTTTCTATGAATCTTCAGTGAACTTCTCTTTATTTGATTGAACTTTCTATAATTTTGTATAACAAGGAAATCTTAAAAGATATACAAAGACTTACTTCCGGAATAACGTATGTATAGCTCATTAAAATGCATAATTTGTGTGAAACTTTTCTTTGTGTTAGTCATTTTAGACGTGCTCCATGTTGCAACCTTAGGCCTTTTCTAATAGTCATCTGACTACATGCTTGTGACTTGCTATATTTTCTCCCCTTACATATTTTTCTTTTCATCCTAAGAGCTTACCATGAATTGACATTTGAATGCTGTTTCTGCATGTTGAAACCTTCTTGCTTAATTTGAAGCAATTCAGAGGGAAAAATATATTGTAATAGAATGTGGATAGAAAAGCATCTTTTTGTTTGAGTAGTATAGAATACAGCGTTTGTCACTGGTAGAGAAAGTAATGTGAATCTACCCATCCATCCACGTATCCAGCCACCTACTTACCTAATTTATCTATATCTATCTGCGAATATCTCTATACCTATCTACACTATGTGATCAAAAGTATCCGGACAGGCCCACAAACATACGTTTTTCATCTTAGGTGCATTGTGCTGCCACCTACTGCCTGGTATTCATTATCCTCGATCTCAGTAGTCATTAGACATCGTGAAACAGCAGAATGGGACGCTCCGTGGAACTCACGGACTTCGAACGTGATCAGGTGATTGGGTGTCGCTTGTGTCAGAAGTCTGTACGCGAGATTTCCACACTCCTAAACATCCCTAGGTCCACTGTTTCTGATGTGATAGTGAAGTGGAAACGTAAGGGACATGTACAGCACAAAAGTGTACAGGCCGACCTCCTCTGTTGACCGACAGAGACCGCCGACATTTGAAGAGGGTCGTAAAGAGTAATAGGCAGACATCTATCCAGACCATCACACAGGAATTCCAAACTGCATCAGGATCCACTCCAAGTACTATGACAGTTAGGCGTGAGGTGAGAAACCTTGGATTCCATGGTCGAGCAGCTGCTCATAAGCCACAAATCACGCAGGAAAATGCCAAACGACGCCTCGCTTGGTGTAAGGGGCGTCAACATTACACGATTGAACAGTGGCAAAACGTTGTGTGGAGTGACGAATCACGGTACACAATGTGGCGATCCGATGGCAGGGTGTGGTATGGTGAATGCCCGGTGAACGTCATCTGCCAGCGTGTGTAGTGCCAATAGTGAAATTCGGAGGTGGTGGTATTATGGTGTGCTCGTGCTTTTCCTCGAGGGGGCTTGCACCCCTTGTTGTTTAGCGTGGCACGATCACAGCGCAGATCTACATTGATATTTTAAGCACCTGCTTGCTTCCCACTGTTGAAGAGCAATTCGGGGATGGCGATTGCATCTTTCAACACGATCGAGCACCTGTTCATACTGCACGGGCTGTGGTCTGGACTGGCCTGCACAGAGTCCTGACTTGAATCCTATACAACACCTTTGGGATGTTTTGGAACGCAGACTTTGTGCCAGGCCTCACCGAAGTACTGTATTCGACCTTAGAATCTCTACCAAAGATTTTCAATAGAGACACTTTTGAGGTCCCCTGGATAATGTAGCATACGGAGCCGTATTTTGTTGAAGTTAGCTCATTGCGGTTAACGCAGTTGGCGTTTCTCTTTACAGTGCTGTAAAGGGTCGGCATGGTTGAGCTCTGCCTAAATGAAAACAAACATATTTAATTACTTCCGCCTCCTGCCCGTATACCTATATTCATTTGGCTGTAAATCTATGGAGGTTTCAATTAATACAGGCACTCTCGGTGCATTATTCGTAACGAATCCAAACAGATTTACTTTCGGATGGATGCAGTGATGCAAGAAGCTCCAATTATCGGCATGGTGATACTGAATCGCAGGAATGACGACATCCACGGAATTAAACCGGATGATCTCCTTCGCCACTAATGGGAATCACTCGTAGTTTTAGTTAGGACTCATAGTTTTTTGTGTGAGCTCGTAACAAATAAAAATAGCCTAAGCTCTAAAACTAAAATTTCTCTTTCAATGACTTGAATGTCATCTATTTTGAAATTTTAATCTAGGCAAACAGTTAATGGTGATTATCACAGGTAATTACTTATTACAAAATACAGTAAGCATATATACAAATGAAATGGAAATGCTAAGAGAAAGATACAGTACTATTACACCTCTAATGCTCTTAGAAATTATTTGCTTAAAATTTCCCGTTTTTTCGTTTATAAACCGACATAATTTTACCGCCTTACAGGGACTTTTAGGATCGAAAATGAACATTGTAATATTTTAGCTTCAACATTTATAGGTATTTGGAAATATGCCTCTCCACCCCACACCTAAAGCCAATAACCTGAAGGTTCGGTGCTAATTAGTATTGGAATTCGTACTTTAAATCTTATAAACCATTTTGGTTACAAAAGGAATTAACTGCTTCGAAGCCCCCTTGTCAATTTTCTGCTTTACTTTAATTTTTAGTTTCTCTACTACGTATAGTAAGTAGGAGAAGCATTGTATTCCACCCAAAAATGAGATACTCAGATTTCACCGGAAATACATGTTTTGAGACCCACTGAATCCAAAAAAGGCATTTTTGGAAACATGTCCGTGTGTGTGTCTGTATGTCTGTGTGTGTGTCTGTGAACAGCATAACTCAGAAACGAACAGTCGGATAAACACCAAACTTGGTATTTAGTTTCCGTATCTTCCAGAGATGCGACACAGAGGATTTCAAGAGAATCCTCCACCCCAGATTACCCTTTACATCGAACATTTTTCGAAAATTTTAATTTTCTCAAAAATGACTAACGATTTTGATTAAAATATCACATGTTTAAGATATTTTCATGACAAAATCTATATCTGGAATTTTCTGGGAATGTCTCCAAAAGTATTCTTCATTGTGAACGACTTTTGCATAACTGGTAAACCATAAGAGATAGTCAAAATTTTACTGCAAAAAAATGTAGATCGCGTTAAGATACACAATTTATGACATACATTTTTTGTTTGTTGAGTGAACCATTTTCGAGATATTGCTTGTTATTCCCTTAAACTTTTCAATACTTATTCTCTCAAATGGGAATTCGTTATTCATTTTTTTTTGTCTTGGATATGCAAAGAGTATTAATCTGTGGCAAAGAGAATGGTCCTGCACCTAGCAACCAGCTATTAAGAGATATGTATGTGCTTAAAGGCTACTGTATTTCTATATTGCTCTTGCAAATATAAAACAAGGGGAACATAGTACGCCTTAAGCGATAGTCAAATATTTTTAGAACTGGTCGCTATGTGTAAAATGTAATTCTCTTTGCCTGTCAAATGATCGTTTCTGCAAATGTTTATCTCGATTAATATGAAATAGATGGAGCATAAGAGTTTGTAAAAATATTTTGTAGAAGAGTAGAGAAACTCATGTAAGTATAACACATCACAGTTTTTAAAATTCTGTCCTGTGTACAGAAGTTGTGATAGTGAAAAATCACAAACCGTAAATGTTTTCCTGCAGGAGAAAAATTGCAAGTCTTAAGCTGGAATAAATGAGCTTGTATTAGCAATTAAGCTAAAGCTGCTCAAAAAAGTTAACAGTGAAGTGCTTTCAAATCTATTTTTTCCACTTCATAAGTAAAAGATGCTGTTAAGTGTGTTTGTTTATTACATGTTTAACTTAGTTTAAGAGCATATTAACGGGTTTACTCGGTATTTGTGAACGCTGTTTCTTAGCCGTTATTTCAGCTCTTTGGCACTGAATTAAAAGTTATAAATGTAAAGTGCACAATAGATGCATTGTCACATAACAAATAAAAACACAACTTTCTCTCTTAATTATAATTTTTAATTGCGTTAAGAAGATTGTAATATTAAAGGAGGTATTTATATCAACAGGTCACGCTGAAGTAAACTACAAAGGAGTCAATATTAAAGCAATGGGCATTTTATAGACCAGGTGTGGCACAGAAATTATTTATAAAAAACAATAACAAGAAAAAAATATGAGTTACATTCACATTACTTTCTTGCTCTCTATCACTTATTGTTGGGTATACAAACTTTTCTTACCAAAAGTTATTTTCCTATCTATTTTAATCCAGATAAAATAGCCACGGCGGCGCCGTGGCCGAGTGGTTAGACCGCTCGCCTCCCACCGCGGCGGCCCGGGTTCCCAGCATGTGGGATTTGTGGTGAACGAAGCGGCGGTGGGCAGGTTTTCTCCGGGTTCTCCGGTTTCCCCCGCCATTCATTCCACCAACTGCTCCATCATCACCTTTCCTTTAATCCATTTCACCAACATTCCGTTTCATCTACTTCCTTCATCCCATAATCCCATCCTGGATGTTCTGTGATCCATGAGTGTCTGCTCTGACCCCAGGCACCCGTTTGTAAGTCCTGGGGGGGTGTAAGTCCTACATAAGAGGAGGGTAAACAGATAATGAATAAAAGAATAAAATAGCCACATTACGCGCTTCGTTATAGTTAGATACAGAGAGAATAGTCATAGTCAAGTGTTTTAGAACTGGACGCTATGCGTTGGCTTTAAAATTACATACTCATTCCATGTTATTACGAGAAAAACCCCCAAAAATCGACAGAACTTTAAAAGGGTGGTTAAATGTTATTAATAACGGATACCTCAAAAATAGCAAAAAAGTTATTTTAAATAAATTGTGTATGTTAAAGAGATCTGTATTTTTTTGTGCTCTACTTTTTCGTCTATGGCTTAACTTTACCACTTTTACAATGTTACACTAAACTCCTTTCGAATGAAGTGGACTTCACAGGCTATTTCAAGAGAATTCAATATAGGTATTATATTTATAATGTATATATATTTAATATATGATGTTTAATCAAAATCGCTAGAGTCAGTTTTTAAAAAATAAAGAATTTAGAAAAATATTCCGTGCAAAAATATTTTGGAGTGGGGAATTTTCTTTAAAATCTTTATATCGCATCTTTGGTAGGTACTGAACGTAAATACCAAGTTTAGATTTATCCGACTTTTTTTTTTAAAAAAAATGCTGTTCACAGACACACACAGCACGTGCGCGCTCACACGAACCTTCTTCTAAAAATGCTTCTTTGGGTTCAAGGGGCCTCAAAACATCTATTTTTGGTAAAATCTCGCTATCGAATTTTTGGTGGAATGCAATACCTTCTCTAACTACTACTATGTACTATGTACGTGGCAAAAAGGCAATAGACTTTTATTTTAAATATCACTACCTTGTAGTCTAAAAATATTTTAATGTCTTCAGTAAACACAGATGGCCATTTATCCCGCGGAAGATAGTTCAATTAAGTCCATCTCCTGGGTGTGAGAGTAGCGCGTCTGCTTCATATTCCGGAGAGCACGATTTCAATTCTTTGTTGCGGCGAGTAACCTGCAAAAGACTTTTCACAGTATGTTGAGTAAACATATACCAATAGTTCTAAATTCAACAGACAAATAAAAGATGGTCCGTCAGCTCCTTGACGTTGCTTAAGAATCTCGTTATCCTAGCAAGTTATTATATTAAGCAAATATAGAAAGGATAATGCAATAGAGCGTGTTTAGAAATATTGTTGTAGAGAAACTAACAGACACGGCTTCGAAGAGAAATCCATTTCCGAAAGCTTACTCTTTACTGCTAGAGTTGTAGTCATTTTAGTTTAAATGTTTAAATCCCCCGCTTCTACTGGGCGGGAGTATGTCATTGAAAATATGTAGAAAAGTAGTTTCTACATGATGGTGCTCCAGCTCACTTGACTGAGGTACTTGGCGTTCAGGCTATCTTAGACGAAGAATGGGGCAAACGTGGTTAAAACTTTTTCACTATAAGCTGAAAGTAAACAAAACCACGTGACAAGACAGCACCTCATTGGCTGGTGGACAAACTACAACCTTTCCCGCTTAGCATGTCGTCTCTTCCTCTACAAAAGCCATTTCGGTTCATATCGTAACATTTTGTGATTATTCTCTTGCAGAGAATTTAAAAAATTCATTATTGTAACAGTTCAATTTTGAAACTAAATGTGTTTGTTCAGATTCACCTATAACTAAATGAACCGTTACAGCAGAGGGTTTAAGAGTCTATGTGCAGGCGCTGTAGTTCGTTTCCGGTTTCCGGCTGAGAATCTTCTACCACTGTAGAAAACATAAACAAGGGAAATGGAAGGAAGACAATTGTGCTAAATGCTTTTAACAATTTCTGGGAAAATTATCCACCTTTAACCGACAATGAACATGGTTAGCCATTGTTTAGCAATAATTGAACTTCTTTGTTAGTGATGCAGAATTGTTGCTCGGATAGATTGGGTCGCATTTGTTTTCTGTTGTGTCTTAACCTATAGTGCTAATCGTTATTTAACTTGTTGACTCATAAAAGGATAAAGCAAAGGTGGTATACTTATATTAGTCATTAAATGAATGATTTCTAAAGCCTGAAGTTAAGAACAGTTAATCAAGTACCTTTAACCACAGATGCCAAACTGTTCAGGTACAACTTTTATTGGTCTACTCTTAGTATTATGTGTTATAACTTTAGGATGTAAGCCAAATATAGGAATAAGACTTACCATGTTTAAAAGCTAATGGTCCCCAAGCTGCGCAATATACTGTATTCGCATTCTGTCTGAAGCAATTTCCTCTCACGAGTATTTAGTTTCTGTCATCCTCCACGTGGTGCTGCTATGTGCTCGACGGAGTGATACATTTAAGTTTTGTTTACTTCGCCTTTCAGCTTATAGTGAAAAAGGTATAGGCTGAGGTAAGCATACTGGTTGTAATCTTATGGATAAACGGTTATACACATCATATCTCATATGGGCCTCTGGGCCGTAAACATAACTCGAGAGTACAATAGCCGAATTTAATGACAATCTCTTGGGGGGGCAGAGAGAAGTACCACACAAAGCGGCAGATCTTATCTTCTATTACGGAGGGGACTCGGCACCGATCTAGAGGGGATATTGCACCTACGCTCCATGAGGGGCGTCCGTGGGAGGAAGAATGACGCGAGAGAAGACACCGGGAGACTGGAGCGACGGCACACCAATGACAGGATCCCGAAGTTTCCAGATATGGACACCTCGGCAGACAGTCAGGCAGACATGGGACCTCACCCCGCACAGGGGGGTCGGGTCTAACGCCCCTCAAGGGGATTCAAATACCCCGGTAGCCAGCCGAAAGCTGAGGGACAGAGATATTTACAAAGAACATCCTTTTCCCCTGCCACGCTGCACCGAAATACCATCGCCGACACTTTCGGCCCTGAAGGAGATCAAAGGGATGAAGGATGAATGAAAATGAAGAATGGAACGAGAGGGACAGGAAATTCGAGGGCTGGAAGAAACCACTCCAGGATTCGCCTGACGACCCGCAAAAACCCCCCAAAAGCTCATGGGGTCAGGGTGATCACCGAGGATCGATCCCGAGACCTCCCGAGTGCGAGCCACAGACGTTCACAGTGAACCATCCCCCTCGGCAGGTATTGTATCGATAGTTCTAAGTCCAAAGTTCAACGTGCATATCTACACTTTCTAAAATATGAAACGTCCCAGTCTTCAAGGAGTGTTCGGAGAAAACAAGTTACAATACACCTATATATCTACGTTAAAATAATAAAGCTTCTTAACGCTCCAGGTTCCTTAATGTTTCTTAATGTTCCAACATGGGACGGATGTTGTGAATGAAGTGCTCCCTTGCATTTGCACCCTGATGTTTCTATTTTCCCTCCTTACTTATAGTGCCCTGCGTCGTTGCAGTAGTGGTGTAGTGGTTACCCTGCTAGCTTCTAGTTCCCGAGGTCGCGGGTTCAAACCCGGAGGAGAGGATGGGTTTTTCCGGGCGTAAAAATTCTTAGCATGGCTTTCGGAAGGGAAGTGAAGCCGGTGGTCCCGTATTGTAGATTTACGGCACGTAAAAGAACCTCAAGCCTGATAAAGAAGCGATTGAGCAAACTTTCCGTCTTTCACGCCCAATATAGAATGGGACGTTAAGGACCATAGTAGTTAAAGAGCGTCCATAAATAAAACTCAATTTTCCTGCGTCGTTGCGCAGTAGCCTGGAGCGCGGCACTTTGGTTCTCGGCCGCGGAATGCGCCCAGTTTCGATCCCATCCGCGGGGGTGCGGATTTTAGCTCCCCCTATAGGACCGGTGCCCACTCAGCATCGAGAGGAAAGCGAGTAGCTACGACAGGCGGCGGTCCTGCCCCCGTGAGCCAACTTTCTTGCTGCTGGATGCGTGATGCTGACCACTTTACCTCCCCGTATCGGTTGAATGATCACCCACATCTGGCGGGTCGTCCTCCGTGGACTAGTGGTACCGAGCTAGCCTCAAATTCCCAAGATCGCGGGTTCAAACTCGGCAAAGGGCGATGGATTTTTACGGGCGTAAAAATCCTTAGCATGGCTTCCTTCGGAAGGGAAGTAAAGCCGGTGGTCCCGTGTCGTAGATTTACGTCATGTAAAAGAACCTCAAGCCTCATAAAGAGGCCTCTGAGCAAAATTACCGAATATAGAATGGGACGCTAAACACCATAGTACTTAAAGAACGTCCATAAATAAAATATAATTTAATTTAACATCTGGCGAGCGTAAGTGGGCGGAGGTCGGCAGTCAGGTTGGCAGGCCGAGACCCTTCGCGTGCTGTAGCGCCATAGTTTTTATTTTACCTATAGTAAGAAGAGGAATTAAACAGATTTCAATTGAAATCCGTTTCCAGAACTCCTGAATTAAATATACATATTTAGGAAAGTTATGTTTGAGTGTGCCGGCCTGAAAACAGCATAACTCAAAAACGAAAAGTCGGTTAAATACCAAACTTTACGCCCGAAAAGAATCCATCGACCTCCGCCCGGGAATGAACCCTGAACTATCGTGATGAGATACCTGAATGTACATAAAATCTGTCTCAACTGATTCATGCATCCTTAAAATTCGGTAGATGTATTTCTCAACTCTTTATATACAGATAAGCAATTATTGATTCCTAGAAGACAACTTATGTTTCTATGCAATATGCAGAAGTTGTGAAATTGTTTTCTTCTCTACATAGGTGAATAAATCGTTTCCTGTTAAATGAAACTCTGCAAAAAATTGTGTGAGTTTAATCTGCGAACTATAGTAAAGCTCAATAATCCCAAGATTCTAACTTTCATAAACAACAAATAGCGTGTTTTGTTTGATAAATCATACCAGAATTAGGGTTAAGAGGAGGCAAGGGTAGCAGTTACTGAGGGATATATTAAATCATTCTGAGCATTATTTTACATCAGAGATTCAATGTTCTCCAGTACACATTTACACTCCCTGCAGCTTAGGTGCCTAAGGGTATTCGTATCTTTTACAACAAACATTGCTTTAAACTGTTCTCAATAGAATATTGGGAAGCGTTTGAAACTGATTCCACTAATTCAAGAATGGTGAAAATACCTTCTTTCTTCGAGTCCCAAGAATAGACAACCTGAATAACAGCTCCTAGTAGCAAGCACATACTATACAAATGGAACTCGTGCTCTTCTGATGGAAAGCGCGGAGAGAGTCTAATATCTCGCATTTTCACCATCTCTGCACAAGCTGGATATTGCAACCAAGTTTATGTTGCCGCAAAGAAAGGGAAAGCAACACCAATTGAATTGTGTGCGTGTGTGTACAAGCTTCAGCGTTCATAGCTTGCGTTATAACATTAAACAAATTCCCGGGCTTGTAGACCGTGGTCTACTGGGCTCCTTCTTCCCCCCCCCCCCAGATGTTTCGTCTACGCCTGTGGTAGAATCTTCAGTGGCAGTAGCATCGTCGAAATGTTTTTACAGAAGCCCTGACGGGACTGTGTGAGTAGACCACAACCTAAAAGTTTGGGAATTTGTTTAACTAGTACCAACATGGCCGTGAAAGCCCACGAAGCTTGATTATTGATGTTACATAAATTTCGAAATTTAGTCGCAGAAGTTGAGGCAGTGTTTTTAACACTTAAATGATTTCAGTCAAATTATATAATATATAAATTCAATAACAGCCCGCCTTAAAGCAATATGTGTATGTAACAATATATAAAAAGTGTACATTACAGCCATTGTATATGTTTATATTGTTGTATACATGTAATAATGTTATCTAATGTAATACGTAATTTAATAATGTAGGAGCTGCGAGAATAAAAGGTTAAAAGTTGCTAACAATGAGTTAACCTTGAGGCAATAATGAGTAAGAATGTTTAATAATGCTACTAGTCATTATTGTAACTTTTGAGACAGTTTAAAAATAGCCAATCAACAGCCAGAAAAAGCTTTAGTGAAATAAAAGTATTCTATTAGATTAGGAATACCCAATCAGAGACTTGAAATACAGAAATTTACAAATTTAGGCAGTAAAAATCAAGTTAGTTGCTTGTAGGCAGCGCTCATAACTGCACGCGTTGCTTGCAGACAGTGTTCCTAACCGGACGCGAGACGTTTCGAGCTCTCGTCCAGATGGGACGAAGAAAACAACGCGCTCTCTCCGTCAACAGGGCTAAACGCTGGACTACGCCATCGCCTCGCCGACGATCATTGGAGTCCGCCGAAATTGGCTCCGAAAACGTGGAGCAAATAACAACACAACAAAATAATGTCTTCAAAGTAGATTTGAGAGGATCCCTTTAGAATTCGAGTTATCAAATTTTCAAAACATGTGCCTAAAAAGAAACACCATTATAGTTAAACTCCCCTTAAATGTTGAATGTAGTGTGAAAGAAAGTGAAATAATTTGAAAGTGTTCAGCAGAGAAATCGGAATTACCTTGCTCACCTCTACCCTTCCTTTTGGATCCTAGCTGTTCTCTGAAACTATTACATAGGTTTAACTTATAAGAACGTTCTCCTTAATGCACACATTACACCATAATCAACGTTTAAGTCTATTTCCCTACATATCAAATTTTAAAACATTTCCAACAGCTGGAAGTAGTTCGCAAGGGTTGAAAGCGGTTCACAATAAAACCGCTGGCAAATGTTTGTTACAAACAAGTTTGTTATGAGGTTACAAGGCAAACTATTGAGGAATTTAAGGAAAGAACATTTCATATACCTATAACGCTAAGGGGAGAAATGAGAAAAACACTTCGGCACCTTTTGACGTGGTTCTGCGGCAAATTAAGACATCAGGAGAGATCAAAGAGGGAATTTCACAGAGTTTCATTCTTCCTCAAATCCTTTCTAACCAGATCCTCCTCCTCCTTCTCAAGGTACGTGAGGTGAACAAAGCACATTACTCCATTATAGACATTCTGCGCGTCGAATCAACGTTTGTATTCCAGAGGAAGCCGACTTAGTAGACAAGTGTATTGTGTAACCTAACGAAAGACTGTTCAGCTTTAGCGGCTTATTTTGGTACATCCGTAAACTATGAACCTCTTAACTTTATTCTGTTAGTAACGCCAGATAACTATAAAAGAAAATAACAATAGTTTCCAAATCCGCGCCCTGACCTATGACCAGGGAACGGAGGGGGACATTCAACCTCAATCCAACGCAAATCTTTTGTGCTTACCACATCCAAAAGGAACGGATGGGGTGAAGGAACAATAGGGACTATAGGCCGCAGGCAGGCCGGCAGACAGAGGCGCGTAGAGATCCCTAACGATTCCAAGCTTGATGACCCGTCACACCGGTGGTCTGTCCAGAAGGGCTTCTCTCTGGCGGGACCGGGGAGATTCGACCATCGGAGGTGTCTTAGAGAAGGCTGTTATCTGGCAGGGCCGAGAAGAACTTTCAAGCAGCGAGCATTTGGGCCATCTGCCGACACTGACCGACACTTCAAAGCCCATAAACCTGCCTGAAACATGAAAGGGAAATGAGAAAATATAAGGGGATGAGGGAAAGGAAATTTATGGTGCATAAAAGAGAAACCACCTCGGCATTCGTCTTGCAAACCAGGAAAAACCACAAAAAAAACCAGCGTCAGAGTGACCGGCCTCAGAAATCGAACCGGGATCTCCTGAACGTTATGTCGGGGGTAGTCTCGGCGTGTGCAGGCAGGGGAAAAGGATGCTCTGAGGAAACCTTCGTACCCCGGAGTGCGAGCGATTTCCCTGTCCCAGATCCCCAGGAGATGTGTAAGCCCACAGGGGGGAGGGGAGCCGGCTGCACCAGCCACCACCAGGGGAGTTCAAATCTGAAAATGGTTGGGACCCTGCCCTCTGCCTGTCGTGCCTCTTGGTCCGCCCGCCCTCTATCTTCTACCTCAGTTCATTTCTCCCTTCCGGTGGCGCCCCGTCAAGGGGGCCTAAGTATACAAAAGTTTTGCGAAGTCGAGGTGCTAAGTCCCTATATGGGACAAACCTTGTATTACTTCTTTGAATGTATTTTTGCCAGTTATGTAAGAAGCGGTAGTAAATTTCAGCCATATTTGTGGCTGTGAATCATTCCGCAGTAGCCACAACACTAACCTCTATGCCCCACATCCTAATATATTTTATATGTATTATAAAGTAGACAGTCATACGTCTGTTGCAATGTAAAGTATAATATTGTGGGAATCATCTCACGACAGTAACTGACTGGGAACTATTACGGCGTCCAGGAATCACCCCACATTCGCCCTTGTTTCTCCTGCTGATCCAGAAGCTTTTAAATGTGAAATAATGATGCAATAAAATAAGGGGACAGAGTATGTAGCGGTTTGTTTTCGAAGGCCGAACAAAAGCTTCTGCTTGGGCGATATTTAACGCATGATTTGATATGCTGCGAAAGTGTATATACGAGTGGCGTGACGGTCACGCTGAAGGGGTTAAGTGAATCAGATCGTTGTAGGCACACTGACTGAATGAAGACATCACGACCTTTAACAACTCTACGTGCGCGAACACCGTATCACAGCGTTAACTTGTCCAAAGAAACCGACAAAAGAACAGATCAAACTGAATCAAATATTTTTATCAGAGCCTTTCTTCATTCAAGAGCGTTTATAAGTTATTTATATCCGAATAATTTGTATACACATTTAGATCCACGAACATAAAAGAGAGAAAAAGAAACATTAAATTCAAAAACGATTACTACAGGAAGGTTCAGATAATGCGATTGTCCATCTCACCTCGAAATACGTTATGTAAGGTATCATATAGCTTTTTCTATCCGTTACCATTTATTTCTGAACTGTTTAACAAATTGTAACATATAATAGTATTAACAGTTTGAGATTATCGAACAAGTCCGTAGCATGAGGCAACTTATCAAAATAAGCTCAAACTTTTTAATGATCACTATTTCACGAATGATACCTAAGTAATGCCGTTATTGTAAAATATACACAAGATATAACTTCCATATCAGTTCTGCTTTTAAAATAGCTATGGAGTAACGTGTTAGGTTCATATCTGGGAGGTTCCGTCTTCGATTCCCGTCAGGCCGGCTACTCTGACCTTGGGTTATTTCCGGTTTCTTCAGATCGGTAGGTAAATACAAGGGTGGTTTCTCTTCTACCGCGACTTTCCTGACCATCATTTCCTATCCCCCATCATTTCTTTTCATTTGTTTCAGGGTTCATATGTTCAGGACCAGCCGACGGGGGTTGGTGCGTTGCGGCGGCACGGTGATTGCGCTGTAGAAAGCTTTCTCCCTGGCGTTTGACCGGCCGGCTGTGGCCCCTTCCTGGGAGTGACTCGTTTCACTCTGAGACCCCTCCTCCCAGTTTGAAGATGTCTAAGGCGGGATCGTATCGTTGTCAGATTTTGTGTTATTCTGTGATCGTTACGGACACCATCCGTGCTAGCGGGCATCATCTTTCGGATCTGGTTGCCATTAAGAACTCTCCTTCATCCTTTCCTCAGTGTCACGTTGGAATCACAAACGGCCTCCTTATGGCCTACGTGCAGTGCTGTGCTTCATTGGCAGGAGGTCTCTCCGACCGACTAATCCTAATACGCTTAAAAAAGATCAGCACATCGCGACGTATTATACCTACTAGTAATACCAGTTGCATCGAAGTTACTGTCGTCCTCCGTGGTGTAGTGGTTACCATGCTGGCCTGTAGTTCCCTAGGTCGCGATGGATTTTTTCGGGCGTAAAGATTCTTAGCATGGCTTCCTTCGGAAGGGAAGTAAAGCCGGTAAAACCTCAAACCTGATAAAGGGACCTCTGAACAAAATTACCGGTCTTTCACGCCCAATATAGAATGGGACGCTAAGGATCCCAGCATTTAAAGTGCGTCCATAAATAAAGCTCAATTTAATCGAAGTTACTAATCATAGGGGATGATTGGTAGAAAACGGATATTTACCTTTAAAATGAAGTGATTAAATGTAGGACGCTTGGCCAAATCTTAAAGCTGACTCTACCGTAATCAGAAACAAATGACGGAGTAGGTATCTTACTGGACGATTGCCATTTTCTCTGGATGCAATAATTATCCTGCACACAAGAAGCGATTGGTTGATATCCAAGGAGTCTTTAAAGTATTCGTCCATATTGCACTTAGGTCATATGAGTGTAATAATCACACAAATTTTTCTTTTTCTTTTCAAATCATGTTAAATCTCAAGAAATTGTTTCAATTAGACACACAAAGCATAGACAATACAAGAGAATAGTCTCCTCGATATATTTTATACTAGGTATTCCAAACACAGTGAATGAGCTCACAAGAAACAAAAGCTGACCTCTTAATGCTTCAAAATGTAGTGTTCAGTATTTGGTTTAAGTTGTGTGACTGTGGCACCTCAGTTTTTTTTTATATCTATAGCAAGAAATTGGTTAATATTTTAGAAACATTGCCGATTCAAGGTGATATTGAAAATTAAAGAAATCTTGATTTAAGAAGGAAGAAGATCTGCTATCAAGCTTTCTCCAGCCGGTTGGACCCGAAATGGTTCCAAAAACGGGCGTGTTGATTCCCATCAGTTACCACTTAATTTATCCCATAGTGGATGTGTTGATTTCCATCAGCTACAACCTAGTTTATCGTATATTGGACGTGTTCACTCCCATCAGCTAACAACAGTGTCATAGCACTTTCCTTCCCATTTTACACGGACTTACAACTGTCTACGTGCAGTAGTTATGGTTAAAAATGTTGGCTCATAGAATACAGTCTATGCAAAGCTGCAAGTGTCAACCGTAAGTAGTCAAATCATTTAGAAGGGAGAAACTTGTAGCGGATTTTCTCAGGATATTAATAACGAGTAATAATGGAAGAATTTTATAGCTTTTCCATTTGTTCTTTTGCGCAATTTTGTTTGTTCCGCATTAGTTTTCTTGTTGCTTCGCATTTAATATGTTTTAGCTTGAACAACCTTAAATGTCTATCAGTAGAACACGTTTGATTGGGAGGCGTAAAATTGAGCGTTCAGTTTGGAGTAGAATGCCTCACAGCAGTTAGTACTACAAAATTCGGTCCATATAATGGGTGGAAAGTTGCTATCTGCGAGAATACAAATTTGAAGTAAATCAACAATGCCATGCAGTTGTTTATGCATGGATTAGCGGGGAATTAGATATTCTACAAAGCAGTCTTCAGTTTGGTCGGGGGTCAATGCAGGTAGTTCAAACAAAGTTTTTAGACATCTTCCGTTTTCAGATTCCTTCGATTTAAAGTCGCTTGATAATCCCAATGACTGAATTTACCTCCACCATGACTGGGCGTGGAGAAATCTACAGCCATTTATACTCATTTGGGGCCAAATATAAGTAACTCCATGAACAGCCCTCTAAAGTCACCGTGTATAATGCCTTGATCGGTGTTATTTGCAATTAAGAACAAAGCTTCTTTATATGACTCGTATTGTTTGCTTCAGAAACAGAAAATAGCTTTTCTCTTTAACGCCGTGAATTACAAATTGGTGAAAGTGCTTAGGATAGCTCTTGAAACCCTAATTTATAAAGTTATGGAATCTTTAAGAAAATTAAAATTTGTTTTGCATGAGAAACACACAACATGCTTGCCTGAGTCTAATGGAAATTATTTTCCCTTGTTTGTGTTAAATGCATGTTCGATAGTGCTTCATGTAATTGGGTTAAGTTATTGAGTAAAATCGAAAGTTTGCGTAATCAAGTAACATTAATATTTTTCCTTATTTGGAGGAAATCATGTTTTGTGAGAGTGCTAACATCACCATTAGCTAACTCGAGGCCTATAAATTTAGAAAGGCATTCCCAAAAATTTTCTTCAGCCTTCATCTTTACGACATTGCTGACTCCCTGCTGAATAAATATACCAGAATAAACAAGGTCCTGGTTATAATTTAATTGTGAACCACAATACAATTTACAGTATTTAATTTTGAAAATACTTGCATGTTCTCGTGGTGCACTTGTATCCATCAACGCCAAGACACATATGCAAACAGAATTTATATTGGTTATCACGAAGAGTATTTTGCCCTTTTCTTTTGCCATATCCAACTCCAATACAGACGCACAGTACAATGATGCAACCTGATCTGATGAGCAAAGCGCCACTAGCGGAACTCCATTGCCGACACACAGTATCCTCATGCAACCTATCCTAATGAAAGAAACACCAACAGTGAAACTCCATTGCTCACACACAGTATCGTCATGCAACCTGACCTGATGAGCGAAGCGCCAACAGCGGAACCCCATTGCCAACAAGTAGTGCACTTATGTAACCTGACCTGTTGAACGAAGCGCCACCAGAGGAACTCCATTGCCGACACGTAGTACATTTATGTAAACTGACCTGTTGAACCAAGCACCACCAGAGGAACTCCATTACGGACACGTAGTGCACTTATGTAACCTGACCTGATGAACGAAGCGCCACAAGTAGAACTTCTTTGCCGACACGTAGTAAAGTTATATATCCTGACATGAAGAACAAAGCGCCACCAGCAGAACTCCATTGCCGACACGTAGTGCACTAATGTATCATGACCTAATGTAAGAAGCGCCACCAGCAGAACTCCATTTCCGACACGTAGTATACTTATGTAACCTGACCTGAACGAAGCGCCACTAGCGGAACTCCATTGCCGACACGAGGTGCACTTATGTAACCTCACCTGATGAACGAAGCGCCAACAGCGGAACTCCATTGCCGACAAGTAATGCACATATGTAACCTGACCTGTTGAACGAAGCGCCACCAGCGGAACTCCATTGCCGACAAGTAATGCACTTATGTAACCTGGCCTGTTGAACGAAGCGCCACCAGCAGAACTCCATTTCCGACACGTAGTGCACTTATCTAACCTGACCTGATGAACGAAGCGCCACCAGCGGAACTCCATTTCCGACACGTAGTGCACTTATCTAACCTGACCTGTTGAACGAAGCGCCACCAGCGGAACTCCATTGCCGACACGTAGTATACTTATATAACCTAACCTGATGAACGAAGCGCTACCAGCAGAACTCCATTGCCGACACGTAGTATAGTTATGTAACCTGACCTGATGAACGAAGCGCCACAAGCAGAACTTCTTTGCCGACACGTAGTAAAGTTATGTATCCTGACCTGATGAACGAAGCGCCATCAGCAGATCTCCATTGCCAACTCGTGGTATACTTATGTAACCTGACCTGATGAACGAAGCGTCAGCAGCAGAACTCCATTGCCGATACGTGGTATAGTTGTGTAACCTGACCTGATGAACGAAGCGCCACCAGCAGAACTCCATTGCCAACACGTAGTATACTTATGTAACCTGACCTGATGATCGAAGCGACACCAGCGGAACTCCATTGCCGACACGTAGTACATTTATGTAAACTGACCTGTTGAACGAAGCGTCACCAGCGGAACTCCATTACGGACACATAGTGGACTGTTGTAACCTGACCTGATGAACGAAGCGCAACCAGCGGAACTCCATTGTCCACACGTAGTGCAGTTATGTAACCTGACCTGTTGAACGAAGCGCAAACAGTGGAACTCCATTGTCCACACGTAGTGCAGTTATGTAACCTGACCTGATGAACGAAGCGCCACCAGCGGAACTCCATTACGCACACGTAATGTACTTATGTAACCTGACCTGTTGAACGAAGCGCCACCAGCAGAACTCCATTGCCGACACGTAATGCACTTATGTAACCTGACTTGTTGAACGAAGCGCCGCTAGCGGAACTCCATTGCTGACACGTGGTGCACTTATGTAACCTGACCTGATGAACGAAGGGCCACCAGCGGAACTCCATTACGGACACATAGTGCACTTATGTAACCTGACTTGATGAACGAAGCGCCACTAGCGGAATTACATTGCCGACACGTAATGCATTTATGTAACCTGACCAGATGAACGAAGCGCCATCAGTGGAATTCCATTTCCGACACGTAGTTCACTTATGTCACCTGACTTGATGAACGAAGCGCCACTAGCGGAACTACATTGCCGACACGTAATGCATTTATGTAACCTGACCTGTTGAACGAAGCGCCATCAGTGGAACTGCATTACGGACACGTAGTGCACTTATGTAACCTGACCTGTTGAACGAAGCGCCACCAGCGGAACTTCATTTCCGACACGTAGTGCACTTATATAACCTGACCTGATATACGATGCGCCACCAGCGGAACTCCATTGCCGATACATAGTGCACTTATATAACCTCACCTGATATACGATGCGCCACCAGCGGAACTCCATTGCCGACACGTAGTATACTTATGCAACCTGACCTGATGAACAAAGCACCACCAGCAGAACTCCAATGCCGACACGTAGTATAGTTATGTAACCTGACCTGATGAACAAAGTACCACCAGCAGAACTCCATTGCCGACACGTAGTGCACTAATGTATCATGACTTGATGTAAGAAGCGCCACCAGCAGAACTCCATTGCTGACACGTGGTGCACTTATGTAACCTGACCTGATGAACGAAGCGCCACTAACGGAACTCCATTGCCGACACGTAATGCACTTATGTTACCTGACCTGTTTTACGAAGCGCCACCAGCGGAACTCCATTGCCGACACGTAATGCACTTATGTTACCTGAGCTGTTGAAGGAAGCGCCACCAGCGTAACTCCATTTCCGACACGTAGTGCACTTATTTAACCGGACCTGATGAACGAAGCGCCACCAGCGGAACTCCATTACGCACACGTAATGCACTTATGTAACCTGACCTGTTGAACGAAGCGCCACCAGCGGAACTCCATTGCCGACACTAGGTGCACTTATGTAACCTGACCATAATGAATTGAAGCGCCTCCAGCGGACTTCCATTGCCGACACGTAACGCATTTATGTAAACTGACCCGTTGAACGAAGCGCCACCAGCAGAACTCCATTGTCGACACGTAGTGCACTAATGTAACCTAACTTGTTGAACGAAGCGCCACCAGCGGAACTTCATTTCCGACACGCAGTGCACTTATCTAACCTGACCTGTTGAACGAACCGCCATCAGTGGAACTCCATTGCCTACACGTAGTGCACTTATCTAACCTGCCCTGATGAACGAAGCGCCATCAGGGGAACTCCATTGCCGACACGTAGTATAGTTATGTAACCTGACGTGATGAACGAAGCGCCACCAGCAGAACTCAATTGCCGACACGTAGTGCACTAATTTAGCCTGACCTGTTGAACGAAGCGCCACCAGCAGAACTCCATTGCCGACACGTAGTGCACTAATTTAGCCTGACCTGTTGAACGAAGCGCCACCAGCAGAACTCCATTGCCGACACGTAGTATACTTATGTAACCTGACCTGATGAACGAAGCGCCACCAGCAGAATTCCATTGCTGACACGTAGTATACTTATGTAACCTGACCTGATGAACGAAGCACCACCAGCGTAACTCCATTGCCAACACATAGTGCACTTATGTAACCTGACCTGACGAACGAAGCACCACTAGCGGATCTCAATTGCCAACACATAGTGCACTTATGTAACCTGACCTGATGAACGAAGCACCACCAGCGTAACTCCATTGCCGACACATAGTGCACTTATGTAACCTGACCTGACGAACGAAGCACCACCAGCGTAACTCCATTGCCAACACATAGTATACTTATGTAACCTGACCTGACGAACGAAGCACCACCAGCGTAACTCCATTGCTGACACATAGTATACTTATGTAACCTGACCTGATGAACGAAGCACCACCAGCGTAACTCCATTGCCAACACATAGTGCACTTATGTAACCTGACCTGACGAACGAAGCACCACCAGCGTAACTCCATTGCTGACACATAGTATACTTATGTAACCTGACCTGACGAACGAAGCACCACCAGCGTAACTCCATTGCTGACACATAGTATACTTATGTAACCTGACCTGACGAACGAAGCACCACCAGCGTAACTCCATTGCTGACACATAGTATACTTATGTAACCTGACCTGACGAACGAAGCACCACCAGCGTAACTCCATTGCTGACACATAGTATACTTATGTAACCTGACCTGACGAACGAAGCACCACCAGCGTAACTCCATTGCTGACACATAGTATACTTATGTAACCTGACCTGACGAACGAAGCCCCACCAGCAGAACTCCATTGCTGACACATAGTATACTTATGTAACCTGACCTGACGAACGAAGCACCACCAGCGTAACTCCATTGCTGACACATAGTATACTTATGTAACCTGACCTGACGAACGAAGCACCACCAGCGTAACTCCATTGCCGACACATAGTGCACTTATGTAACCTGACCTGACGAACGAAGCACCACTAGCGGATCTCAATTGCCAACACATAGTGCACTTATGTAACCTGACCTGACGAACGAAGCGCCACCAGCGGAACTCCATTGCCGACAAGTAATGCACTTATGTAACCTGACCTGTTGAACGCAGCGCCACCAGCGGAACTCCATTTTCGACACGTAGTGCAGTTATCTAACCTGACCTGATGAACGAAGCGCCACCAGTGGAACTCCATTCCGACACGTAGTGCACTTATCTAACCTGACCTGTTGAACGAAGCGCCACCAGCGGAACTCCATTGCCGACACGTAGTATACTTATGTAACCTGACCTGACGAACGAAGCACCACCAGCGGAACCCCTTTGCCAACACATAGTGCACTTATGTAGCCTGACCTGACGAACGAAGCACCACCAGCGGAACTCAATTGCCGACACATAGTGCACTTATGTAACCTGACCTGATGAACGAAGCGCCACTGGCGGAATTAAAACGGTTCATTTTATTGCTCACTTCCTATAGAAGTTGTTATCAACACGGATGTTATTGCTCAGTATCTAGCGGGAATCAACTCATGCAATCGCAGGAGTGGGGCGCAAAATAACAGCACTCCAGCCAGTAGAAATTCTCATTCATACCTTATATTTTATAGAATTCATTAAAACTTGATCCCTGTACAACTTAAGCTATTCAGGACACATTTTGCCAAGGTATGCGGAAACAGCGTTCAAAGATATTCATCGAAATTATGGAGCATTGTATTCAGAAGTTCAAGTCACTGAGGAATGAGGTATTCCTCCATGTTTATAGTGATGAGCTTTTGCATTTATATTTGGAAAAATTTGATCTTACAGCATGGACTACGCCTAATGCAAAGCGTTTCATTTCAGGAAAGTTCACAAGCATGTCCTGTGTTCTGGTATTTACAAGCTATTTTGGGAAACAAACCTAAAAAAATAGATGTGTTACGTCATATGAATTTCCCTACACACTATCGCTTATATTTATGTAGCTTCTACAAACTATTCTTACAAACTATTCTTCTTTCTATCTATTTCATGTTAATATAGATAAATTTTTGCTGCAATAGGTGTCAAGATCACCTCTATGGGCAAAATATGCCGGCCCTCGTAGCCGTGGTCGCTGAAGTTTATAGCTCTGGCGCTCTGCCAAGCTGAGGGTCGCGGGTTCGAGTCCCGCCATGGGTATGGGTGTTTGTGTTTAATACATATTTCGTTGTAGATATAAGGGGATAGGGGAAACCGATGCGATAGTCGGGTGTTTAATACCGTGTCGCTTTAAGCTGGCCTTGAAGTTCCTACGATATCAAGAGGAACAACTGTATAGTGAGAGCAGCTTTAAAAATGAGAAAATGTTGAAAACGTGAAACCAACTCTTTCCAAATGAAGAGGACTTCACGGCTATTCCCAAAAATTTTATAATATACATTTTATTTGGCATGTGCATAAGTATCTAAGATATACGGCATTTTAATCAACATCGTTAGTCATGTTTTATAACATCAAAAATATCAAACAATGTTCCATGTAAAGGGTAGTTTGGGGTGGAGGTTTTCTTGAAAATCTTCGTGTAGCAACTTTGGGAGATACTGAACTTAAATAACATTTTTGTATTTATTGGCTCTTTCGTTTTAGGATTGTGCTGTTCACACAAACACCGACCTTTTTCTAAACCTTCTTATTTGGGGGTTCAAGGTGTCTCAAAATGTGTATTTTTGGTGAAGTATTGACCTCAATTTATGGATGGAATACAATACTTCATCCGCTTACTTAAGTACGTAGTAGACAAAGTAAAAATCGCAAATTTTAGAAGCCACTATAAATAAACTGTTCTTAATTTTACATTTACTTTAATTTTTTAATATTTCAAGACGTGTTTAATAGCTCAAATTAATTTCAGAGATATTTCTCCATGAGAGCAAGTTGTAAATAAATCTTTATTAATATTACAAAGATCAATCCGTTCTAACCGACATGGAGCTATAAAACATCTAATTTAATTTAATAAACTACAAAAAGATTGAAAAGGATTTACAAAAACATTTACTTGAGTATGAACACGTTGGAATTATAAAAGATCATGCTTGCGAAGGCCTTCACTTTTAGTACAAATGCCATGAAGTAGAAAATATTGGTTACTTCACAGAATATGAATGTAAAATTAGACATATGCCTCGGACACCTACATGTAAATGACGATTAAGATACAGCAAAACAAAAGAGAATCGAATCTGTTTATAATGCCACGATACACAAGTGATACCATTCCAAAATATTTTAGTAATTCTCATACGAGTATAAGAAAGTTTTGCTTTATTATCTTTGTACTTACGGTGTAATCAACGTCGTTGCCTGACCATGCTATGTACCTTGAGTATTGCAAAATTAATGTTCGGTGAACAATATTTAACAGATAGTAGGCTCGAATTACGTTTCACGCCTGTAGCGCTGTCTACCGACTCCTGAGGAACCTCCCGCAGTGTTGGTGTGACGCAGTAGGCGTTTGCCAGTCGGTGAGAGCAGATCCCAATGGCCGCGACAATCGTAGATCCCGCCAGTTGTGAAGTGCGCGGCGGATTAGATTTTTGCTGGCATAAGGATCGTCAACTGCGGACATCCATCTTGAGTTATGCTCGTGTATGGACCGGACATGAGTGACAAACAGGTTCAACACTGGTTGAGGCAGTATTTTTAACACTTAAATGATTTCAGTCAAATTATATAATATGTAAATTCAATAACAGCCCGCCTTGAAGCAATAGGTGTATGTAATAATTTGTAAAATGTATGTAACAGTCATTGCATATGCTTATATTATTGTATCCATGTGTAATAATGTTATGTGAATATATTACGTAATTTAATAATGTAGGAGCTGTGAGAATAATAAGTTAAATGTTGCTAACAATGAGGTAACCTTGAGGAAAAAATGAGTTTGAGAGTTTAAATGTTATTTGTGATTCTTGGAAGCATTAATGTAATTTTAGTGACAATTTATAAAAAGTAGCCAATCAACAACCAGAAAAAGCTTTAGATAAATGTATGTATTATATTGGAGTGGGATTAGCCAATCAGAGACTTGAAATACAGAAATTTACAAGTTTAGACGGTTGAAATCTAGTCAGTTGCCTGCAGACAGTGATAGTAACCGGATGTATGATGCGTCCTCGAGAAATTAAATACGTATTCGTGTGAGACGAAAAATAGTCTATGTATTAAAAGTGCAAGTATTAAATAAAAGAATCTCACAGCTCTCGATATCAGTGAAGTGCTATTTAATTTGTGTCAAGAATTAATAAAAAGGAGTGAATTAAAACTTAAGATCTGTGTAAGCCTAAATTCTTGTCGCATCACGCCCTGCCAAGACTTCCATGTCTCTAATAATAATACTGACGCAGCCGAGGCAAACATAAATATTTAATACTTAAAGAAACTGTTTACTATACGTGCGGTTGCAACTACTACAAGTTCGGCTCTCCAACAGTTGAAATATACTAATACTCCTTCAATACACCTTCAAATTGACGCCCAAAGCGTGGTGCGAATAACGCAAAGATACCATCTTCTTCAAACTGGCTTTCCATACGTAGCAGCAACAATCTTAAAGACAATATCTTCTTCATGGTGTCGAGTATTTCGAAATGGCCGGACAAAAGTGCACGATGAATAGCGGAGTGATAGGCCCAGTATTCGGACCAACGGCATCGTTGAGCAAGTGAACCAAAAACTTCGAAGTGATGGGCGTTTGGCGATTAGCGGTCTGGCTGATGAATTCCAAAATGTTGCTCGAACCTCACTCTACAAGATTGTCACTGAACAGCTTGGATATCAGAAACTTTGTGCGAGGTGCGTGCAAAACTACTCACGGTCACACAAAGAGTAACAAATGCGTTGTGCACAACAGTTTTTGGAGCGCTTTAGACAAGATAGAGATGGTTTGTTTTCCCACATTGTTACGGGCGACGAGACATGAATAGCGTAGAATCGAAACAGTCAATGCAGTGGCGCCGTTCTGGTTCACCAAACCAAAAAGGTGTAAGCAATCGCCGTACACGAATCGCAAAATAATGGCTACCGTGTTTTGGGACGAAAAGGACGTCCTTTTGATTTCATAGACCGTAAGTCAAAATCGACGCCGAGAAAACCGACGTCTGGCATCATCATCCTGCACGATAACGCACGCCCGCACACCGCTGCCAAAAACAAAGAGAAGATTCGAGAGTTCCGTTGGGAACTGTTTGACCAGTCCCAACCTGACACCAAGCTCTTCTTGTATTTGAAACGGCTGGATGGACAACGATTTCAAACCGACGATGAACTCAAGATGAGCGTTACCAACTGGTTCAAGTTTCAGGCGGCAGAACTCTATGCCGAGGGGTTAAAGAAGCTGGTGCAGCGTTACAGCAAGTGTATAGATGTGAACGGCGATAATGTGGAAAAGTAAAGTATATATGTGGGCACACATTACTGTCAAAACCTTGTCTCATGAGTGATGTGGTTGTTATGACCAAACAGACCTTAGTTTTGGAATACGCCTCGTAATTGTATAAAGAGAGACGTTGGCTGACTTAGGAGTCAGTGAAGCGATTTTTTTCAACAGCTAAGAAGATTGCTTTACTCGATGATCCCAAATGTCTTTCCCGAAGAGAGATTAACTTGGTGGTCTGGGAATGTGGCATTAATATTCACCGGCTTCACCTCTATTTCATTGTATATGTTAAGGGTATTATGTAAAAATTGTGTCCCGTTAATGTTATTATACATCTATGGGACCAAAGAGAAGCTACAAAGTTTTAAAATTTCACCTGCTGTAATTTATCTACGAGGGTAGTCCTAGAAGTACTCGACCTGACGTACATATAGCGGTTGTTGTTTCAAACAAATGACCATGGTAGAAAGTACCACCCTTATAAAGCTTAAGTTTGAAGTTTGATGATGCGATGTTGTTTAGTAATTGTTTGGCAGCCATTAATAGTGAACTCTCTCAGCGAATTTGTAAACATGGATAATATTAAAGCTCAGCTAGATTCTACTCTGAGGGAGTATGCTCCTTCGTTTACAACAGTAAAATATTGGGTGGCAGTTTAAGCGAGACCGTACGAGCTGCCAAGACGAACATGGTAGTGGTCGACCAAATGAGGTGAACACGCCAGAAATTGTGAAGAAAATCCACAACATGGTATTGGATGACCGTCGACTGAAAGTGCGCGTGCTAGCAAACATCGTAGGTATTTCAAAAAGTGCTGTACATCTCACACTAACTGAAAATTTACACACGAGAAAGCTGTGCGCAAGATGGGTGCCACGTTTACTCACAATGGAACAAAAACTAAGTCATGAGTATGTTTCAGTCGAGTATTTCGCTGCAATAAAGTCGAGTTTTTGCGTCGATTCATAGCCATGGATGAAACATGTGTCCATCACTTCACACCTGAGACGAAGGAACAGTCAAAACAATGGATTGAAAGAGGAGAATCGGCTACAAAGAAGGCGAAGACAGTTTCATCTGCAGGAAAGGTCATGGCGTCAGTTTTTTGGAATGCGTGTGGGATAATTTTCATTGGTTATCTTCAAATAGAAAAGCAACCAATGGCGAGTATTATGCAAACTTATTGCAGCGATTGAATGATGAAATTAAGCAAAAACGGCCACATTTATGGAAAAAGAACGTTCTGTTTCATCAAGACAATGCTTCAGTTCATACAACCATTTTCGCCATGACTAAAATCAATGAGTTAAAGTTCGAATTGCTTCCTCATACAACCTATTCGCCAGACTTAGGCCCCCTCTGATTATTTTCTTTTTCCTAAGTTGAAGAAATGGCTTGGTGTTAAAAGATTTGCCAACAATGAAGAGGTGGAGTTTGCAGGTGATGGCTATTTTGCAGAACTCGACGGTTCTCGCTATAAACAGAGTATCGGAGATATTGAACATCACTAGGAAAAGCGTATCGAGCTGAAAGGAGACTATGTAGGGAAATAAAGATGCTTTTTCCCAAAACGTTTGTGTTTTCTTTGTTAGGTCGGGCACTCCTGCCCAAGTAACAAGTTACTCGACCGTTCCGATTATTGATTGTTCGACAGCCAAAGGGTACTTATAGGCTATGAAGAATTTTCAGAGTTTGGAAGACTGTCAAGGGGGAGGTTAAGTAAGTCAGATGCTCCGCCGATGTTCCACATCCTTCTACATGAGTATCAGGAGGTATTTCATCCGTTATTAGGAATATGTGATGCTGTACAAGATTACAATTATAAAGAGTAAAGGAGCGAATTATCAATAAAAATACTCTATCATCGTTGTACAATAATTTCATAAATAACGTAGGAAGGTAAATGAAATTAATTAAAGCGTCATTCGAGTTTAAAACGCTGTCAGGCAGCGAGCCAGAACTGCATAAAATTAGATAAACAAGTTCTTGTGTAAAAAAATTCAAATTTATGCCTGCATTGGTTCGCATAAATAATGAACATTTTTAGGATGCCTTCACTTTATATTACCCCTTATTTTGTACTGGTTTCAACTTAATTTTAAATGTGTCGATAACCTTCACTCAAACTCTGATATAAAACATTTCTACAGCGTATTTGCAGCGGTTGGCGAGTTGGACAAGATTGAGGCAGTATTTTTAACACTTAAATAATTTCAGTCTAATTATATAATATATAAATTCAATAACAGCCCGCCTTAAAGCAATATGTGTATGTAACAATATATAAGGAGTGTCTATTACAGTCATTGTATATGTTTATATTATTGTATCCATGTGTAATAATGTTATATGAATGCATTACGTTATTTAATAATGTAGGAATTGTGAGAATAATAAGTTAAAAGTTGCTAACAATGAAGTAAGCTTGAGGCAATAATAAGTAAGAATGTTTAATAATGCTACTAGTCATTATTGGAGCAACAGTAATATAATTTTTGTGACAGTTTATAAAATAGCCAATCAACAACCAGAAAAGGCTTTAGTTAAATGAAGGTATTCTATTGGAGTAGGATTAGCCAATCAGAAACTGAAAAGGAGAAAATTTTACAAATTTAGAGTTCAATTGCCTGTAGACAGCATTACTAACCAGACGCTAAAAGTGTTCTCAAGAAATGTTTAATACTCATGTGAGACGAAAAATAATTTACTTGTTAAAAATGCAAGTAATTAATTACAGAATCTCACAGCTCTCTGTATCAGTGATGTGTTATTTAAATCGTATCAAGTATTAATAAAAGGAGTGAAGTAAAATTATAATCTGTGTAAGCCTACATTCTTGACGCATCACAACCCTGCTAAGAGAAACGTCTCTCTAACAATAATACTGATGTAGCTGAGGCAAACATAAATATTTAATACTTAAAGAAACAGTAAAATTACAAAGTTAATATTTTTAAAACTTGGAGCGAAGGCTACCGGAAACCGGGTACCATACGTGCGGTTGCAAATACTACAAGTTCGGTTCCCCAACAGTTGAAATATAATGCAACAATAAAACAAAACATCTTCTTCAAATTTACGCCCCATACGTGGGGCAAACAACGTAAAGACAATTCAACTATCTTCAAGATATTTCAGTGCTGCGGTTAAGCTAGTTGACGTCGTTAACCTAGTGCCATTATTATAATGCTTTCTTCAGATAATTCGAATACTGCATTACAGACTGGGTTCTTGGAGTGACATTTCAGGCATATAAAATAGAAAAATATTTACCAACATTTTAGTTATTCAAAAAAGTACATGTTTTTACAATTATGTATGAATACTATAATTAGCAGCACCGTGTAATAGGAATATTTTATCCAAATTATCTTTAGTTAGGCGGCAACTTTTGTTTGCTAAAACAATTTTAAGGGTTGAAAAGGATATTTTCTTTCAAATGATGTGAAGTGGAAAACTTAAACGTTCTTAAATTCTTCAATTACTTATTGTGAGCTGTTTTCACGCACCTAAACATTTAAATTGCCAATAGTGGATATTTCAATTGTCGGAGGAAATAATCAAGGTATTTATGAGAAACCAAAATCCGGGATTAGTTTTGAAGGAATAAATCAGAAAGTTAGTGTTTTGGGCATTTATTCCCCCCAGTTTTCCTTTCCCTCCCTATTGATTATATAGAATTGCCAGATGTCTAAAATAAAAACGAGCCGTACATATTATATGTATAAACTTGACTCATCTACTTACAGTTTAGAAGATGGAATTGAAGCTTGTGTTCACGGGTTTCAGTACGCTAGATGTCTGCCTTCCCGCCATCGTAGGCAATTCTGATGTCGAATGTACAAGGCACATGAACCTTCTTGTTCTTTGTCAGTGCGTGCAATATTACCCTATTGTTTAGAATAATCACTATTATAACAACAATTTCTTTTAGCAGGTTAAAAAAATGTTTACAGCACCTAAGCTCTGTGTAGGTAACTCGGCGGAGGGCGATGGATTTTTTCGGACGTAAAAATCCTTAGCATGGCTTCCTTCGGAAGGGAAGTAAAGCCGTTGGTCCCATGTCGTAGATTTACGGCACTAAAAGAACATCATGCCTGATAAAGAGGCCTCTGAGCAAAATTAGCGGTTTTCACGCCCAATATAGAATGGGATGCTAAGGACCACAGCAGTTAAAGAGCGTCCATAAATAAAACTCAATTTAATTTCCCTGGGTATGTATTATCCACTTGACTGATTCAGCTCCGTTGACCAAGAAAAGAAACAAGTGATTAGAACCTGAACTGCTTATTATTCAACAATCGACATTATTATTGATTTATCCTGTCATTGTATTGTACTCCATTGTTGCCAATTTGGTATTTGTCCAATGGACAGCTCTATGGCAATATTTATATGAGAATGGAGTGGTGAGTGATAATTAGTATGCATTTAGGCTAGTTATAAATTGTTATTGATTTCTTATTGTATAACATTATTTTGAAATTTTAATTCGTTATTGCTTTAGCTAAATACGGCACAAATGTGAGTTCCGAAAACTTTTTCGGGACACTGGGGTATTTCTTTGAAAAAGAGGACAATTACATATATACGGGACATCGGGCAAACATATCCTATAAAATTGCTTGCTGGTTTTCCCATCATAACGAAGATGTTTTTTTATCTGCTTATTGTACGAAAGACTAAAAACTAAGTGTTTCATCATAGGTAAGTTCTTAACAAACACTCAGAAACGAATAACTGAATCATTTGAAAATCTTTATGCAATACAGGATATGAACATTAAACAAGTGTGCAGTAATGTAATTAAAAGTTAGTATTGCGCATTGCTAATATATAAAGATTATTAAATCGACTGACCTCAAGTGAGGTTGGCCAGAACGATCCAGAAAACAGGACAGAACATTTAAATATAAACAAACAAAACTTTACATATAAATAAACATTTAAATGTCAATCACATTTTCATTAATCTTAAGTAAAACTAGAAAGAAACAACATCTTTAAGAACTATTTACTTATAAATGGTACTGTAATATAGGGTCTTTCAACAAGAGTGTCCTATCTTTGAACTTAAATAAAACACGTTCTATAAATGATAGAGGTTTATTTCCTTTTTTATTTTGGAACATAATTAATGTCATTACGTGTGGAAGAGAACATCAGTTAAGTGACCGCTGCGACTTCGTTGGGTTGCGCGTATAAGGTTGACCGAAATTACCAATTACAGAAAAAGGTAAATTAGGTCCAACTTCACGAATAACACGCGTGATGTTATTCATAAGATCATTTATTGTTTCTGGCTTGAAGACATAAACTCGAGATTTAACATAGCCCCACAAGAAGTAATCGAACGGCGTTAAATCACATGACCTCTGGGGCCAGTTAACATCACCATCACGGGAAATGATGTAAGCTCTGAACTTCTCCTTCAAAAGATCGATAGTTTCGAGAGCAGTATGACATGTGGCACCGTCTCGGTGGAACCAGATGTTTCTGAGATTCATATCATCCAATTGAGGCCAAAAATAGTCCCTTATAAGAGCCCGGTATCTTTTTCCATTGACGGTTAGAGATTCTCCAATTTCATCTTGGAAATAATATGGTAACCAATGATTCCACCATACCAAAATCCACACCACACAGTAATCTTTTGGGGATGAAGTAGTCATTTTTGAATCTGCATTGGATTACGATTGCTCCAATAGCGGCAATTTTGTTTGTTAACACAACCATCCATCCAAAAGTGGGCTTCGTCGCTGAAGATGATTTTTCGGGTCAGCTTCTAATTGCTCCATAGCACAGTCAGCGAATACACGGCGCAACCTATGGTCGTTGGGCTTTAGTTCTTGAGTTAACACCATTTTGTAAGCGTGAAAATTAAGTCCAGATGCAGAATTCCCAAGTTGTGGTCGACGAAAGCCCCAATTCTTACGCTCGACGAGCAATTGCTTTGTCTCCGTTCTCACGTACACTCTCACGAACGGCGACTATGTTTTCGTTGGAGCGCTTACGTCGATTACGTACAGGCGTTCTTTGATCGCTGATAGAACCACTTCTTTCAAATTTATCGATCAAACGCCGAATCGTTCTCTCGCAGGGACGATTATGCACACCGTAAACCTCACGGAATGCACGGAAGGTTTGGCGAGCAGATGATCCATTTTGATCATAAATTTTCACAATTTCTACGCGTTGCTGAATGCTGTAACATTCCATGGCTATTTGTCAATAACAACTGTAACCACATGAAAAAAATGACTGCTGTAACTCCATAACAACGGCAGCTATCACATGTTAAAGATAGGACACTCTTGTTGAAGGACCCTTTATTTGTATACTATACTTGTTGAATGTTTCAATGTTGACCGAGATTTGCCTGTAGTCCCTGCACATCATGCCGTTCTGTACGTAGTATAAATCTAGGAGAAATAACTTACTTTAGACAGTTATGGGCTAAGCGCATTCAAATAGGTCTCTTCAGGGATTCTGTCACCTGACTGGCTCATGTCACAGTCTCTGAATAACAGCGGTAATAAAAGTATAGGGTTTAAAAACGTTAAACTCCTTTTGAGACATTTTAGACACTGGTCTGTGTGTTCAGATAGTTTGATTTGTTACAATTGATAAACTTCTACAGTTATTTTCCACGTTCCTCTAGGGAAATAAGCTGAGAGCCTTAGAGCACGAGGTCTAGTCATAACCCAGGACAACTTGTTCAGAGACAAGAGCTATAATAAATGCGTTTCTTGATTTGTCAGTTAGCATCAATGCAGAAGCACAAAACGTTAGCCAGCCATGCCAATAAAAGTAAAAACAAGAATTAATGGTGGCATTTGTTTGGTAATTGCGGCATTCTTGGCCGTTAGGTAAACCAGTTAGTTTCCCATACCATGGTATAATTAATGGTATTTAAGTGGATGATGGAATCCAGAACCTCGAGTACAAGGAACGGCATTCCCAGGATTCGTACACTGGTTTTGTACATCCCAAAACATTCCAGAGATTCTGTCAGCATGGTCCGTGCTTTGCTCCTTATTGATTGGCAGATCCACTCCAACAGCAGTGCGCTTAAGTACCAATAGTAGAAACTTCTAGAAATATGTAGCGCAATGCGATGTTACACTCGCTCCTCCGGGCTTATTTTCTTAAAGGTAATAAATGTATAGCTTTCGAAAAGCGAGCTGTGGATAGTACCGCATACCTTGTCGGTTTTGGAATTTGCAGTCCAAGTTATCTCTTGATATGAGAGCTCAATCCTCTGTGTACAACAAACCTAACCAGTTCTCATTTTGCAATGCGATAATCGAGTCAAGTACTAATATTAACAAAACCAGAACTTGCAAAGTTAATCTGAAAGCTATTATAAATCCTACATTTTCTGTTTCTTATGTATGTGGTTTATATTAAAATTACTTCATATGCGTACACCTTTAGGGGTATTAAGACGTCATGAAATCTTCTAGAAATAAAATTTTGATTTTAATATATCATTCCTTAATTTTTACTTTCTCTACTATGGTAAGTGGGGGAAGTATTGTATTCTACCCAAAAATTCGATATCGAGATTACATCGGAAATGCATGTTTTGAGGTGCCGTGAATCCAAATAAAGCATTTTTGGAAACGTCCGAGTGTGTCTACCTGTCAGTCTGTGAACAGCATAACTCAAAAACGAAAAGTGGGATAAATACCAAACTTGCTACTTAAGTTTACTATCTTCCAAGGATGTGACACGAAGATTTTCAAGAAAATCCCTCATCCCAGACTACCCTTTACATGGAAGAATTTTCGAAAAATTTTTATTTTCTAAAAGATGGCTGTAACGATTTTGATTAAAATACATATTAAATATATTGCATTACAAATAAAATGTGTATATTGAATTTTCTGGGTATAGCCTGTGAAGCCCACTTTATTTGGAAGAAAGTTTATGTAATCTTGTATAAACTTTAAGCGACAGACGAAAATGTACTACAAAAAATGTAAAATACACAATTTATTTAAAATCATTTTTTGTGATATAAGCCATTTCTGGGATATCCGTTATTAAGGGTTCGAATTATTCATTTCTTGCTCATTCTACTAAAGTACTTTCAAAATTCAGTTGTTTCTCGTCATTGCATGGAAGCACAATGGAACTTTAAGGCCAGAATATAGCGTCAAGTTCTTAAACATTAGACTATCTCTGTTCTTTTTGTATCTATAACAAAATGTGTAATCTAGCTAATGTAGGTTGATTTGGATTAAAATGTAGTATATAGAAAAATAAACTTGAGGAAGAATAATTTGTATTCCCACTAATAAAAGATAGAGGGTACAGAAAGTCCTGTAAATTTATCATATCGATTTATTTTAACATTTTGATATAGTGCTTGTATTTATTGTGTGAAAACTAGGTCTTTGTCGTTTAGATGAAAGCTTGCAGTTGTAGGGAAATTTGAAGTGTGATCATATCCGGGAAAATACGAACATTAAATACACTTTTTTATTTATTAATTACAATTTTTATTATTAATTCTTTTCAGTGAATCACGGCTCTGATTTCTATTTATCTGACTATTCTCAAATATGATTAGAATAGTCATAGAAGTATACCCTTCACCTACAGAAATTGTTCACCCGTATTATACCGCAATAACTTGGTGATCTACCGGTAATGATCCCGCAAGTGTTATCAATTTCGTGACTGAGGTTTAAATTGCATCTCGCCTATGGATGAGATTTTTAAAGATTGCTTCAATGTTTCTTTTGTCTTGTGTGGCCCGTACAGAATTTGTTTTTTTACCCGTCTGTTTAACTCATTAATAACTGAATTATGTTAAATTTGAGGAAACAAACTAAAATCCACAATATAATAGTACAGCGCATCGCCCCTGTACTATTGTTTCATTTCGAGCCCCGTGTTCTTACTTCCATACAGTTTTATCCATCTGTCTTTTTCTTGCTCACAGTAACCTACGATTTAGGATTTACGTCCTTGTTACTTGTATAAACGTTTATCAGTTGTCATCGGGATTTAAGTGCATACGCTTCTAAAAAGAAATTGGTATAATGCTAATTCGCGACTCGGCTATAGTATTGAAGATCGTATCACATAGCTGTTATACAGCTAGGAGAATTTGTAGCTTCTATTAGAAATATACTTGTGAAATGTTTAATAATTCGCGTCCGAGTTCGAAGTAAGACCTCATCCTGGAAGTATCTCTAATATAATTTCTTCAGCACTACGAGGGGTACTATATATATTTTGAGCCTAATAATTAAAACAAAGTAATTTCTGATTGAAAACTGTTTTATTGTTTTTCAAAACATTCTCCTTTATGCACAATACACTTTTACATGCGTTTGAACCATTCGTCAAAGCATTTATTCCAGTCTTCTTGAGACACCTCCAAAACATGGTTTTTGAAGGCATCAACGGCTTCTTCTGCCAACGAAAGTCGTTGTCCACGCAATTTATTCTTGATGTTTGGGAACAAAAAAGAAGTCATTGGGTGCCAAATCAGGACTGTATGGCGAATGACCCATCAATTCGATTTTTTGAGCCTTCAAATACTCTGTTGTTAGACGAGATGTGTGTGCGCTCGCATTGTCTTGATAAAGAATAATCCTACGGTTCTTGTTGGTTTTCCTTACTTCACCGGAGACTTCCGGCAAACAAATGGTTGTGTATCATTCGGCATTGACCGTTTTACGTTCCTCTAAAGGCACTGTTGCCACATGGCCAGTTTTTCTGAAAAGCAGGCGACCATTTGCTTCAAAATGCTTCGAGTGCGAACAACTTTCGTTGGATTTGCTTCATCTTGAAACATCCATACAGTCGACTGCTGTTTACGTTCCGGCTCATACGTATAGATCCATGATTCGTCGCCTGTTACAATCCTATATACGTCTTTTGAGGCACCGCCATTGTATTTCTTGAGCATTTTTGTACACCAATCGACACGAGCATCTTTTTGAGATTGCGTGAAATTATGTGGGTTCCAGCGAGAGGAAACCTTTTTCACCACTAAATAATCATGTAATATTTTATACATCCTGGTGGAACTAATGCCTAGGGTTGCCTCAATCTCACAATATGACGATCTTTTATTATTAGTTTTTGCAAAGCATCCATGTTTTCTGGCACAACAACTGATTTTGGACGACCTTCACGAACTTCATCATTGAGCGAACGGCGGCCACGTTTAAATTCGTTATACCAGCGTTTCACAGTGGCAAAGGATGGAGCTTCGTCGCGAAATGTGGAAGTTGTTGATCGATGCACTCTTGTCTTGATAATCCACGTCGAAAGTCGTAATAAATAATTGCACGAACATTTTCACGAGTTAATTCCATGTTTTTGTTTGCACACAATTTTCAAGTTAGTGTAAACAAAACAAATGACGCTCTATTGACAAAATGTTTGAAGTAGATAATGGTAAAAAATGTCAAACTTTCCATTGGAAACGTCAGATGGCACCTATAACATTCAGGATTGCCAAGACTCAAAATATAAATAGTGCCTCTCGTATTATTACCCTGTAAGGAATAAAACACGGAAGTTTATCAAAAAGTCAATTAAATTAGCGGTGCACAAGGCATACACACTGGCTACTTAGGCTGACCTGAGCATTAATTTAACGTTCATGAGAGGTCAGGTAAGCACACGTACGACTTCGTGCGAGATGATCACTGCATTATTGGCATAAATCTGCACAAGAGAGGACGTTCGAAAGCGACTATGCTGGAAAATTAGCAACTGGGAATAAATCTGCAAATGGCCCAGAAAAGCATGGGAATATTAAAGAAAAATTTAGACCATGACAACACAACGTTTACCTAAATACATAAAAATGTCTATACTCTGAATGATTTATAGTTCTATTATTACAAATTCAGTGAGGAAGTGAATTAAATGTAATTTAGTACCCAAAATGTTTTAGATAAAAGTTAGACCATTTTTACATTGACACACAAGTGTAACTTTCAGTCACCTAGTGACATTATACCTCCTTTCTCCGTATGTCCGTGAGAGCTTCGAAAAACTGTCCATAGCTAACTTGCAAGCAATATTTTTCGCTTAAGCTTCCGGGCTCTGGTTAAAAGTAACTGAGTGTGATCTGTACTAGATGGAAACCCCCCCCCCCATGTGTTGCGTCACTTCACTACAAATGAAAAACGTATTGCAGCTAGATACTATTTTATAATTTAATGATTTTCTTAGTCCGCTTTTACACACTGGGCTTGAGTACTTCACTACATGAATCGCGATATAACAATACACTCGGTATTTAATAATGTTTATATGCCATATGCAGACAAAGAAAAGGGGGAAGATGGAGGGGCGAGGTCCTGTGCAGCATTCTGGTCGAGCTTCGAATTCCCGACGTGTTTCAGTACCAAAGAATGCTTGCTTCATTGTTGGCATGCCATTGTGTATTCAATAAATTCTTTACCATATCCCGTTCTTTCCACTTGGAGAAAGTAACATCTCCCCCCTCCTTTAGTTTATAGGGAACATCCGTTTCTGCATTTAACTAACAGCATTCCATGAGCTTCTTCCTTGAAATCTGAAGCAACAATGTTCAGCGAGAATTTCGGATGATTGGTGATGAATGTGTGTTATTCCAGTGCGTATTCCAGATTGTGGAACACGAACATGCTCACATTTTCCTCACATTTCAGCAATTCTAATGACGGTTTTCAAAAGACACCGAATATAGATGGTTCAAAAATAATAACAGCTCCAAAATATCTATATGAATAGTACCTATTAAAACACATATCCTTAAGATAAATAAATAAATAAATAAATGAATATATGTATATATATATATATATATATATATGTGTGTGTGTGTGTGTGTGTGTGATGCATAAGACTTTCGCTTTCCTGAAGAATTCACGTAGATCCTTGAAGAAGAAAATAGTTGCTTTGTTTAACTGCCCCACGTATGGGAGCCACTTGAAGTAGATATTATTGTTCTTCAACTCTTGTAGTTTATTTTTGTTGAAGTTAGTTTGCACCACGCTTTGGGCGTTAATTTGAAGTGGATTATTATTTTGGAGTTTATTTATTTAATCAGCTCCATGTATGAACGTCAATTTGAAGAAGATTGTTTGCTACGTAATATGCTGTTACGTATGAGAAGCTGATATTTGAAGATGTATTTTTTTGTGTTACGCTCCAAGTTTAAAAAATATTTATTAACTTTGTTATTAAACTGCTTTTGTTTATGTTTATGTTTGCCTCGGCTGCGTCAGTATTGTTTTAGAGTCACGTATCTCTTAGTCAGGGCATGGTACGACAAGAATGTAGGCTTACACAGATTTTAAGTTTAAATTCACTTCTTTTTATTAATCCTTGATACAAATTAAATAGCACTACACTGGTATTAAGAGCTGTGAGATTCTTTAATTTAAAACTTGCTCTTTGTTAACGCGTATACTTAATTTTCGTTACACACGAATACGTAATATTTCTTTAGAGAACACATCTTCCATCCGGTCACTACCAAGGTCTACAGGAAACTGAGCATATTTAAACCGTCTAAATTTTACCTTTTTGTATTTCAAGTCTCTGATTGGCTAATCCTAGTCCAATAGAATACCTGCATTTAATTAAAGCTTTTTCTGGCTCAAGGTTACTTCATTGTTACCTCATTGTTAGCAACGTTAAACATATTATTCTCACAGCTCTTACTTTACTAAATTACATAATGCATTCACATAACATTATTAAACATGTTTACAATAATATAAGCATTCACAATGACTGTTACATACATTTTTTTTTACAAATTATTACATACATACTGCTTCAAAGCGGGCTGTTATTGAATTTATATATTATACAATTTAAGTGTTAAAAATACTGCCTCATCGTTTAAGTATTATAGTATTCATGTAAAGATGATTCTTTTATCACATATCTTTACATAGCAATGCTTCAGATTAAACAAGAAATCCCACAATATAAACACAACATTAAAATGTTTATTCTTGCGAAATAAACAAATAAAGAAGGGACTGCAAGATTTCAGCCTAGTCCGTTAGATGACGCACTCATACTCGAAAAAAGTGTAAATTTGCAAAATGGAATATTTCGAAAACTGCTAATGCTATGCACGGAGATGATTTTGTTGGAGCAGAGACTAGGCTAAAATCTGAATGGATTATGGACCATTACGTCAAAACAGGCACCAAACTTCTAGATAAGGGGCTCATGTGGCTTAGATTGGGCTTGGCGGATGACAAAAATTACTGATGAAAATAGCATGAGAATCTGCACCATTTGTGTGGAGGAGGAGGAGGAGGGGAGGAGCAGCCGTATCTCATCAAGCTGTAGGGATAAGGAGTAATAAAAGAAAAAGTATTTACCGCGATCCTATAGAGCTTCAAATGGAGAGTTCAGGGTATGTTGCACGCTACTAGCACAGAGAGAAGACATGGAGCGCAAATAAGCAAATTTCTACTTAGGCAAGACAGATGAAATCCGAGAAGCCTGATGGTAGGGAAGTGAGTAAACAGAACTAAACGTGCTTCGCGTTTATACTATTTTATGCCATCTTTACTTTTTCTACTACGTATAGTAAGTAGGGGAAGTATTGTATTCCATACAAAATTTCGATGCCGAGATTTCACCAGAAATATATGTTTTGAGACCGCCTGAATCCAAAAAAATCTGATGTGTTACACTCACATGACTTTCTCTACTCTTGTAAAACCATTTTTACAAACGCTTATTCTCCATCTACTTCATATTAATCGAGATAAAAATTTGCAGACTCTATCTTATTGCTAAGTTTCTTGTAGATGTAAGGGGAATATATATTTACAAGGGCAATATAGAAATACAGTAGCCTTTAAGCATATACATATCTGTTAATAGCTGGTTGCTAGGGGCAGCACCATTCCCTTTGCCACAGATTAATACTCTTTGTATATACAAGATAAAAAATGAATAATGAATTTGAGAAAGTATAACTATTGGAAGATTTAAGGGAATAACAAGCAATATCTCGAAAACGGTTCACTCAACAAAAAAAATGTATATGACATAAATTGTGTATTTTAACGCGATCTACATTTTTTGTGTAGTAAAATGTTGTCTATCTCTTATGGTTTACCAGTTATACAAAAGTCGTTCACAATGAAGAATACTTTTGGCGACATTCCCCGAAAATTCGAGATATACATTTCATTTGTTATGAAAATATCTTAAACATATGATGTTTTAATTAAAATCGTTAGAGCCATTTTTGAGAAAATTTAAATTTTCGAAAAATGTTCCATGTAAAGGTTAGTCTGGGGTGGGGGGATTTTCTTGAAAACCTTCGTGTCGCATCTCTGGAAGATACTGAACCTAAATACCAAGTTTGGTGTTTATCCGACAGTTCGTTCCTGAGTTATGCTGTTCACAGACACACAGACACACACACACACACACACACACGCACACACACACAGACACACACACGGACATGTTTCCAAAAATGCTTTTTTTGGATTCAGGGGGTCTCAAAATACGTATTTCCGCTGAAATCTCGGTATCAAATTTTTGGGTGGAATACAATACTTCCCCTACTTACTATACGTAGTAGAGAAAGTAAAAAGCATTTTTGGAAACATGTCCGTGTGTGTGTGTGTGTGACTGTGAACAGCATAACTCAGAAACGAACAGTCAGATAAACACCAAACTTGGTATTTAGATTCAGTATCTTCCAGAGATGCGACACAAAGGTTTTCAAGAAAATCCCCCCACCTCAGATTACCCTTTACATGGAACATTTTTCGAAAATTTTAATTTTCTCAAAAATGGCTCTAACGATTTTGATTAAAATATCATATATTTAAGATATTTTCATGAAAAATGAAATGTATATCTCGAATTTTCTGGGAATGTCTCCAAAAGTATTCTTCATTGTGGACGACTTTTGCATAACTGGTAAACCATAAGAGATAGACAAAATTTTACTACGCATAAAATGTAGATTGCGTTAAAATACACAATTTATGTCATACATTTGTTTTGTTGAGTGAACCATTTTCGAGATATTGCTTGTTATTTCGTTAAATTTTCCAATACTTATACTTTTTCTCAAATTCGTTATTTTTTTTTTGTCCTGGTAATGCAAGGAGAATGGAATACGCCACATAGCAACCACCTCTTAAAATATTTGTCTACCGCTTAAAACCTACTAATTCCCCTTACATCTACAAGAAAATTAGCAATAAGATTAACATCTCGATATCTCGATTAATATGAAGCATATGGAGAATAAGCGTTTGTAAAAATAGTTTGTACAAGAGTAGAGAAGGTCATGTGAGTGTAACATATCAGATTTTTCATTTATTCTTATTATGCTGTGTTTGTTTTTCTTAGCTGTACTTTGGGTGATATATGCAGCATAACAATGCATCGTAAGAGATTTACCTTTGTATAGTCAGTTGTTTTTATTTAAGATACCGTATTTGAATATGTACCGTCTGACGTTTTTCTGAAATCCTGTTATCCTGTAGAGGTTATTGCCCTTATTTATTTTTTCCTCTAATTTTGGTCGTTTTTTATCTTGCTCTATTATTGTGTGCACTATAAAATTGCCTACGATCTGTTGGACCTGTGTCATTGATAGGGGTCAATGTATACGAACACATATGATGAGAAATTGTGAATTTTAATGAGCTTTAGATATTACCTGTCGTATGTTTATCTCTTAGGTTTTCCTGGTTATATAAAAGCAGGTATACAAAATTTAGTCAAATAAAGGGGAGTTTGCAGAATATTAACAGAACATTCACTATTTACATGGTATTAGTAGTGCAAATAGCATAAACATGTGGTTTTAATCAAAATCGTTTATAACCAAACATTTCCCAGCTAAGGAACAGTTTAGCATGGGGTTCTCTTGAAATATTCGCGTGGTATTTTTGGAAGATGCCCCCTACCCAAACACAGGCACTTTTTTATAATTCAGGGAAACTCAGAAAACGTATTTGCAATGAAATCTAATATCGATAGTTTTATGTGGAATAGAACATATCCGACTGAGTATATCCTACATATAAAAGAGGTGCTAAAAGAAATTATAAATGACTTCATTTTCAAACATTACAATTATTTTAGATCCTGCTGACTACAACTATAACCCCGGAGGTCGGAAATAATGCTTTTCAGAACTATTAATTTCAATATTGTGCAAAACACATTACATAATGTATTATTACACATCTTCTGCAACATTAACACTTTGAAAATATAAAATATTTAGGATACTAAAACTATTCCAGTTTGAAACAGGTAAGAGCATTAAACTAATTAATCCTATAATAGATTCAAATGAAAGACATAATTCCGAAAGTCATAAAACTTAGCATCTATACAGAAGGCAGCCTGTATTATTACTTTTTGTTATTTGTGGACGCTGATTAACTGATATAGTCCATTATATATAGGGCGTGAAAGACCGGTAATTTTGCTCGGAGCGCCCGGCTTGAGGTTCTTTTACGTGCCGTAAATCTACTACATGGGACCATCGGCTTTACTTCCCTTCCAAAGGAAGCCATGTTAAGGATTTTTAAGCCCGAAAACGATACCTCGCCCTCCTCCGTGTTCGAACCCGCGACCTCAGGAACTAGAAGCTAGCATGGTGACTGCTACACCACGGAGGAGGTAAGGAGGAATAACAAGATATTATAGTGTTATATCAATTCACTGTTCTCATTTTTTTATAGAGTACATGAAATCCATGAATCCACTTCTGGTGTGTGCATCTATCCCAATTAAGGCCCTCAAAAGCTACACAGGAGGAAAAAAATCTGATGTGTTACACTCCCACGACTTTCTCTACTCTTGTACAAACTATTTTTGCGAAATCTTATTCTCCATCTATTTCATATTAATGGAGATAAACATTTGCAGAATCGATCTTTTGACATGGAAAGAGAATTACATTTTACACATAGCGACCAGTTCTAAAAATATTTGACTCGCTTAAGGGGTACTATGTTCTCCTTGTTTTGTATTTGCAAGGGCAATATAAGCACAGATATATCTCTTAATAGCTGTTTGCTATGCGCAGCACCATTCTCTTTGACACAGATTATAGCTCTTTGCATATCCAAGACAAAAAAATGAATAACGAATTCCTATTTGAGAAAATAAATATTGAAAAATAAGGGAATGACAAGCAATATCTCGAAAATGGTTCACTCAACAAAAAAAATGTATGACATAAATTGTGTATTTTAACACGATCTACATTTTTTGTGTAATAAAATTTTGTCTATCTCTTATGGTTTACCAGTTATGCAAAAGTCGTTCACAATGAAGAATACTTTTGGAGACATTCTCAGAAAATTCAAGATATAAATTTTATTTGTCATGAAAATATCTTAAACATAGGATATTTTAATCAAAATCGTTTGAGCCATTTTTGAGAAAATTAAAATTTTCGAAAAATGTTCCATGTAAAGGGTAATCTGGGGTGGGAGATTTTCTTGAAAACCTTCGTGTCGCATCTCTGGAAGATACTGAACCTAAATACCAAGTTTGGTGTTTATCCGAATGTTCGTTTCTGAGTTATGCTGTTCACAGACACACAGATACACAGACATCTTTCCAAAAATGCTATTATATGTAGTAGGGAAAGTAAAAAGTATCAAAACGGTTAGAATGATGCTGGAACAGCTTCCCCCCCCCCAAAGTTATTATATGAGGAATGCACATCTAAAAGCAAAATTTGTAAGAACAGGACCATATGGAGGAATGGGGATCCGTCTTCATACCGATGAACACTTTGTTAATGAAAATGAACATCCTGTTTAACTTCACTTATGATGTAAATAGTGAAACTATATGGGATACCTTGTAAAGTTTAAAGCAGTAGGAATTCTGAAATAATTAGCATTAATTAATTAATAATGCGTGTACTATTAAGAAGAACATACTTTTCAGATTAAGAAGCTGGTTTTATCGATATATTACAACAGCTTGTAATGTTAAGACAATGCTCTAGCTTGTTTTTACGAAATAAACAAGACTTCAATATTAACAGCATAATGCAGCATTATTAAATCACATAGTTACGACATTACACGAACAACAACACCAAATTTCTATGTATTTAACTAATTTTTCCCATAAGGAAGCTTGAGAGACTGCTCAACTTGTGTTTTTTACTTTCTCTACTACGTATAGTAAGTAGGGGAAGTATTGTATTCCACCCAAAAATTCGATACCGAGAGTTCATCCGAAATACATGTTTTGAGACCCCCTGAATCCAAAAAAGCAGAAACGAACAGTCGGATAAACACCAAACTTGATATTTAGGTTCAGTATCTTCCAGAGATGCGACACGAAGGTTTTCAAGAAACTCCCCCCACCCCAGATCACCCTTTACATGGAACATTTTTCGAAAATATTAATTTTCTCAAAAATGGCTCTAACGATTTTGATTAAAATATCATATGTTTAAGATATTTTCATGACAAATAAAATGTATATCTTGAATTTACTGGGAATGTCTCCAAAAGTATTCTTCATTGTGAACGACTTTTGTATAACTGGTAAACCATAAGAGATAGACAAAATTTTACTACACACAAAATGTAGATCGCGTTAAAATACACAGTTTATTTCATATACATTTTGTTTGTTGAGTGAACCATTTTCGAGATATTGCTTGTTATTCCCTTAAATTTTTCAATACTTATTTTCTCAAACGGGAATTCGTTATTCATTTTTTTTGTCTTGGATATGCAAAGAGTATTATCTGTGGAAAAGAGAATGGTGCTGCACCTAGCAACCAGCTATTAAGGGATATGTATGTGCTTAAAGGCTACTGTATTTTATATTGCCCTTGTAAATATATATTCCCTTACATCTAAAAGAAAATTAGCAATAAGATAAGAGTCTGCAAATGTTTATCTCGATTAACATGAAGTAGATGGAGAATAAGCGTTTGTAAAAATAGTTTGTACAAGAGTAGAGAAAGTCATGTGAGTGTAACACATGAGATTTTTCCCATAAGGAAGCTTGAGAGCCTGCTCAACTTGTGTTTTTTTTACCTCTCTTGAAAATCATCGTTCCTAGTATGTGATTTACTCATGACTTGGACTCAGTTTGGAGTAAACCTTCTGTAGTGACTAGTGACTACTCTACTACGTACATAGTAGTTAGAGAAGGTAGTGCATTCGACTCAAAAATTTGATACCGAGATTTCATCGGAAATATTTTTTTTGGGGCCCCCTGAATCCAAAAATAGCATTTTTATAAAAAGGTCCGTGTGTGTGTGTCTGTTTGTCTGTGTGCTCGTGTGTCTATGAACGGCAAGCCCAAAAATAAAAGTAGGATAAATACCAAACTTAATACCTTCCAAGGATGCGACACGAAGGTTTTAAAGAAAATCTCCTCATCCCTAACTTCCCTTTACATGGAACATTTTTCGGAATTTTTATTTTCTCAAAAATGGCTCTAACGATTTTGATTAAAATACCATATACGTATTAAAGCAACATATATATCTTGTATTTTCTGGGAGTAGCCTGTGAAGACCACCTCATTCGGAAGAAATTTTGTATAATCTTGTGTAACTGCTAAACGTTAAACGATAGACGAAAACGTACTACGTATAAAAATATAGATTTCTTTTAAAAAATCTGATATCTTACACTCACATGACTTTCTCTACTCTTGTACAAACTATTTTTACAAACTCTTATTTTCCATCTATTTCATATTAATCGAGATAAACATTTGCAGAAACGATCTTTTGACATGCAAAGGGTGCGACGGTATTATGTTTATTTATTTATTGAGCCCCACGTTTGGGAGCCAATTTGCGACAATTTTAATGTTATTTGTATTTACTTGTGTTTTGCCCCACGTTGTGAAGCCAAATATGCGACAGTATTCTTTGTTAAGTTTGAAAGAATGCTACTGTTTATTTGCCCCACGTATAAAAGACAATTTGTCGCGGTCACTTCGTGTTATCTTTTACTGAGCGCCTATTATTGTATTTAATTTTTGGGTTCACTGTCCTCCGGCTAGCTATGATCTCTCGGTCAAGCAAATCTCTTAATCAAGGTGTGTAAACGGAAAGGAGTTTTTATCCAAAGATAACACTGATGAAAGGATTTGTTTTACACTTTTTATTTACTTAACACATTATTAACTTTCACCTATTAATCGTGACACTCGCCAAACTGAAACTGTTCTAATAACTTCTTTACTGCACATTTTTAATTCGCGAACTTCAACCTTTTGTGTAATTAACTTTACGACACTCGAGATTTTTCATAACATTGCTACGCGTAACCTGCGAATCGATAAACTATGCTAGGTATTCACCATGACTGTTTTTGTTAAACTCGACGACGTGTAATGTACAAATGTTTCCGAGGGACTGGGAGGAATCTATTTCAGACTTAGCCCTTTTTATACTCCCACACCCCGATATGCCTAAAGATTATAACTGAGCTGCTATTGGTTAATAAAACGCGCCAACATTAGCGTCTATATTTATATCCAATGAAAATTACGAAAACATATGCTCTAGGAAAAATGTTCCCGCAAATTCTAAAAAAAACGCACCAACATTACGTCATTTGCTCGTCTCTAATAATGATAAACAGCTCACCCCCTCGCTACATTATTGCACGCTATTATTGTCAGTTTCAGTAAGGCCGTATAAACCCACTTCTCGACAATGCTTACAATCAACAAACATCTCAAATCAATGTCACACAATAATGTATATTCACGCTACAATTACTCTTGACATTTACATAATTTGTGATACAAATTACTGCGTCAAGGGTTCCCCTTGCTTTGTATTTGCAAGGGCAATATAGAAATACAGTAGCCTTTAAGCATACACATATCTCTTAATAGCTGGTTGCTATGTGCAACACCATTCTCTTTGCCACAGATTAATACTCTTTGCATATCCCATTTGAGAAAATAAGTATTGAAAAATTTAAGGGAATAACAAGTAATATCTCGAAAATGGTTCACGCAACAAAAAAAAAATGTATATGACATAATTGTGTATTTTAACGCGATCTAAATTTTGTGCAGTAAAATTTTGTCTTTGTTATGGTTTACCAGTTATGCAAAAGTCGTTCACAATGAAGAATACTTTTAGAGACATTCCTAGAAAATTCAATATATACATTTTATTTGTCATGAAAATATCTTAAACATATGATATTTTAATCAAAATTGTTAGAGCAATTTTTGAGAAAATTAAAATTTTAGAAAAAATTTTCCATGTAAAGGGTAATCTGGGGATGGGGGATTTCCTTGAAAACCTTCGTATCGCATCTCTGAAAGATACTGAATCTAAATACCAAGTTTGGTGTTTATCCGACTGTTCGTTTCTGAGTTATGCTGTTCACAGACACACACACAGAGACACACACGGACATGTTTCCAAAAATGCTTTTTTTTGGATTCAGGGGGTCTCTACACATATATTTCCGGTGAAATCTCGGTATCGAATTTTTGGATGGAATACAATACTTCCTCTACTTACTATACGTAGTAGAGAAAGTAAAAATTATTTGAAGAAAAAAATTTGGTGGCATCAGCTATTTCTGAGATATTCATTATTAATGCTTCGAAATGTCCAGTACTTCTATTCTTTTCAAGTCCTTTGGATATGCAGTTGTCTGTCGCGATTGCGTGCAGAGCATGGAAGTTTAAGGCCACTCCATAACGTCCAGTTCTTAAACATTTGACTATCGCTATTCCCTTTGTATCTATAACGAAATGTGTAATACAGCTGTTTCCGGAAAGGGTTAACTAGATTGAAATTCCAAACTTCCAAAAGAATAATTTTTATATCCACTAGTAAGCGGTAGAGCGCATAAAAAGTTGTGTGAAGGTATCATATCAGATATTTCTGCTACAAATAACATTTTAGTTATACTGTTCTCACTTTGCTTTCAATACCGGAGAACAATTCCGCATGAGTTTTAAAGCTTGTTTTAGCTAGAAATTTACTATATGTCGTAGATTATATGCTGTGTGATAATAAATTATCAGATACAATTCTTAGACGTTAGAGTATAACTCACAAGACATTATTATGTTTATATACCTTATAATACTACAGCATTCAGATAAAACGTGATTCTTCTGTACTCAAGTTATTCACCATATATTTTGCTTCAAACTAGGCAAAACGTGTTTGGTTGCATACCACATGAGGGAACAGCATTCGCATGTTAGTAACAGAAACATCAGGCATAAATCAGAACAAACTTTTTCGAATGAATGAAAAGAAAAGAATGAAAGAAGAATCGCAATTGGAAAACTCCAAGCATACAACATGGAATATTTCGAAAAGGGTTAAGGCTACGAAGAAAGCATTTTCCAGAAATGATGTATTTTAGTCAGTTCCAAAGTTTTTTCGCTGTAAAGTTGGTCTAGCTTTTTGATTTCCGAGTTTTACAAAATTATATTAAATTCCACCTTTTGTGTGAAAGTAGGAGTAGGATTGGTGACAAAAGAAGTAAATCAAAGGAAGGGGCTACGACAAGGATGTAGAATAAGTCCAGTGTTATTTAATCTGTACATTGATGATATCCTCACTGAGATAGGAAGGAATAATAATTGGTTGCCTACGATAAATAAGGTATCAATCCCTGGGTTATTATTCGCTGATGATTTAGTGATAGGATCAGTTTCAACGATTGGTTTGAAGCAGTCCCTACAGCAAATGAATAAATACTGTGATGAGTGGAATTTGAAAGTAAATCAAGAGAAGACTCAAATTATAGTGTTTAAGAAAGGTGCCAAACTGAGCAAGTATGAAAAGTGGAAGAATGGAGAGAAGGAATATAAAGTGGTCAGAGACTGTATATATTTAGGGGTTAAAATGGATGGGGGTGGAAAATGGGAGAAACAGAAGAAACTGGTATTGACAAAGGGGAAAGGGGCAATGTCAGCGATTAGAGGGTGCAAATATAGAATACCAGATATAAATGTTAAATGGCTAGAGAAAATATATAACACAGTAGTTGAAGCAAAAATGTTATATGGTAGTGAAATATGGGGAGTAGAACGAGGCTGGGAAGAGATAGATATGGTACATAGGAGTTTCTGCAGAGAAGGTTTAGGCCTGCCAAATGCTACAGTTAAGGAATTTGCTCTAATTGAAATGCAGAGAGTGGGGGGAAAGGGGTAATAATGAAGAGAGCTCTTAAATATTGGTACAGACTATTAAATTTAGAAGAGAAGAACTTGTTGAGGCAGTGTTTGGAATTCCAAGAAAGGAGCTTAAAGAAGAATGGGTGGAGGTATAGTATACAAACTAATTTGGAAAATAGTGGTCATGGGGAAATCTGGAGAAGGAGGGAAAATAATGCTAAGGGTTTCTGGAAAGAAGCTAGGCAGAGGTTTGAAGATATAGAGATACAAAATTTATTTAGCAACATTGGGAACAAAAGTTCCTTGGAATCATATATATTAATAAAAAATGTATGGGCTAGAGAACGGTATGTGGATAATTCAAATAAGGAACAAAGAGAAAGTATTGCCTGGGCACGAGCAGGTGTATGGAGATTAATAGGAATGAGAAATGGGTTCCCACAGAACCAGTGCCCAATATGTGGGGAAAGAGAAGATTTAAAACATATCGTTTTTGACTGTAAAGGTACACAGCATTGGAGAAAGGAAGCTATAAATGGGAAATGGTTAAAACGGGACAGGAAAGTAGCTTTAAGCAAGATTTTTAACAAGGATAGTAAAAAGGTAGGAGAATACTTGTCCAAAGTTAAAAAGAAATGGTTATGGACAATAAGAAGAGATGTAAATTAATTTCATCAAGTGATGTTAAGATATGTAATTATATTATTATTATTATTATTATTATTATTATTATTATTATTATTATATATTATTACTATAAGATTATTATTGGTATCATTACTATTATTTTTACTACTATTTGTATTATTATCATCATTTTTACTTTCTCTACTACGTATAGTAAGTAGGGGAAGTATTGCATTCCACCCAAAAATTCGATACCGAGATTTCACCGGAAATACATGTTTTGAGACCTCCTGAATACAAAAAAAGCATTTTTGTAAACATGTCCGTGTGTGTGTCTGTGTGTGTGTCTGTGTGTGTGTGTGTGTGTGTGTGTGTGTGTGTGTGTGTGTGTGTGTGTGTCTGTGTGTCTGTGAACAGCATAACTCAAAAATGAACATTCGGATAAACAGCAAACTTGGTATTTAGGTTCAGTATCTTCCAGAAATGCGACACGAAGGTTTTCAAGAAAATCCCTCCACCCCAGACTACCCTTTACATGGAACATTTTTCGAAAATTTTAATTTTCTCAAAAATGGCTCTAACGATTTTGATGAAAATATCATATGTTTAAGATAATGTCATGAGAAATGAAATGTATATCTCGAATTTTCTGGGAATGTCTCCAAAAGTATTCTTCATTGTGAACTTTTGCATAACTGGTAAACCATAAGAGATAGACAAAATTTTACTCCACAAAAAATGTAGATCGCGTTAAAATACACAAATTATGTCATATACATTTCTTTTGTTGAGTGAACCGTTTTCGAGATATTGCTTGTTATTTCCTTAAATTTTCCAATACTTATACTTTTTCTCAAATTCGTTATTCATTTTTTTTATGTCCTGGACATGCAAAGAGAATGCAATGCGCCACATAGCAACCAGCGTTAAAATATTTGACTATCGCTTAAAAGTTACATATTCCCCTTGCATCTACAAGAAAATTACCAATAAGATTGACATCTCGATATCTCGATTAACATGAAGCATATGGAGAATAGGCGTTTGTAAACATAGATTGTACAAGAGTAGAGAAAGTCATGTGAGTGTAACACATCAGATTTTTTATGTTATAATAAGAGTGTAATATGGATAGAATATGGCAAGATAACAGCCTGGGCTGATGTATTCTAAGGAAGATTGCTAGCACAAATAAAAAAAAATTCCATCAAAAGGACTTGGCAGCAAATGTATGATACATAAACTTAAGATATATGTACATTGTTTTCCAAATAAATATTTCAAACATATTCTATTTAAAATTTTCAGAATGATTTATTGAATGATAAAAAATATTCTTTTAATGTATATAGTAGCTGGAGTTGAAGGAGTTTTCTGAAAATCGAATTATTGGATCTAAATACGAAGTTTTAAACATATGCACGCACACACAGATGCGCGCCTACACCGGTTTTTAAAATTCTTCTGAATTCTTTTCCAGGGTCCTCAAAACGAGTATTTAAAGTGAATTGTCTCTATCGACCTTTTAGGCTGTATACAATATTTCCTCTAGCTGCTATGTGTGAATGGTGGAAAAAGGAATAATGACCGGTTTTTCAGCTTATTTAGAGACCCTAACTCTATCAGAAGAGAGTGATTAATTAGCAACATTAACTGAAGATTCTATTAAAATTAAAGCATTCAGGTTAAGACCAAATACCTGTCCGCTAAGATGAAGAGGCAAAAAATATGCCGTTATCACAAACAGCATTTGCAAAATGAGAAATGAAAAAGAAACAGACGAAATAGGCAGTTCTGCAATTGGACCACAGCCACTGACATACAACATTCTTTGAAAAGTGTATGACGAAGTTTGGATATCTCACAGATAAATGTGTTTTCAAATTAGCCTGGTGTAGTATTAAAAAATCTGATATGTTACACTCTCATGACTTTCTCTACACTTGTACAAAATAATTTTACAAATACTATTCTCCATATGCTTCATGTTAATCGAGATATCGAGATGTTAATTTTATTGCTAATTTTCTTGTAGATGCATGGGGAATTGGTAGGCTTTAAGCAATAGTCAAATATTTTAAGAGCTGGTTGCTATGTGGACTATTCCATTCCCTTTGCATTACCAGGACAACAAAAAAAATGGATAACGAATATCCATTTGAGAAAAAGTATAAGTATTGGAAAATTTAAGGGAATAACAAGCAATATCTCGAAAATGGTTCACCCAACAACAACAATGTGTATGACATAAATTGTGTATTTTAACGCGGACTACATTTTTTGTGTAGCAAAATTTTGTCTATATCTTATGGTTTACCAGTTATGCAAAAGTCGTTCCCAATAAAGAATGCTTTTGGAGACATTCCCAGAAAATTCGAGATATACATTTCATTTGTCATGAAAATATCTTAAACATATGCTATTTTAATCAAAATCGTAACCTTCGTGTCGCATTTCTGGAAGATACTGAACCTAAATACCAAGTTTGGTGTTTATCCGACTGTTCATTTCTGAGTTATGCTGTTCACAGACACACAGACACACACACACACACACACACACACACACACACACAGACAGACAGACACACATACAAACACACGGACATGTTTCCAAAAATGCTTTTTTTTTGGATACAGGGATTCTCAAAACATATATTTCCGGTGAAATCTCGGTATCGAATTTTTGGGCGGAATACAATGCTTACTCTACTTACTATACGTAGTAGAGCAAGTAAAAATATGCTCCAACACAACTCAACATTCAGAACTTCTATCTCTCAACAGTATCTCGAGTGATTTTACGCATTTCTTTTGACGACTTTTCAATATTATGTAACTTTGAACAAAATTATGAAACATCAAGGCAAGTTTGAATACACATATTTAAGTTTCACTGTAGTGCTTATGTATTTAATTATTCTATATTTGTGTTTAGCTGGGTATATTTTAATTTGGAGGGATTTCCAGAAATGTTTTTTTTGAATTCAGGGGTCTCAAAACATGTATTTCCGGTGAAATCTCGGTATCGAAATTTTGGGTGGAATACAATACTTCCCCTACTTACTATACGTAATAGAGAAAGTAAAAATTAGCTGATAGTGCAAGATGATACATGGCCGTATGCACCATTCTCGATCAAGATTTTACCGTGGTAAAGTATGGACTTTACCGCAGTGAACAGTCATTTGTGTGCATCGACGCCGGTAAAAGTTTATCGAGGATTTTACCGCGGTTAAATCTGACCGGTCATGAACGGCCGGTTTTCTTCGACTATTTCCAACTTTACTTGTGCTGAAATGTTAAAATGGCGGATCCGTATAGGTTAGAATTCCCAAAGAATATATACACTGCATTTTCGCCAGTGAATACATCCTGATAAAGTTACTTTAATGTACTTGGTAATTTTTAATGCTTTGAGACCTATTTGTGCGACAGGTGCCTTAAATATCCTGACCCAAGACGTAAGGAAAATCCACACAATCATGGCATTACGTATCACAATTATACCACTTGAAACGGAGTTCCAAGAACAAGGCAGAAATAAGGAGAGTAATGGATGAATTTAGTGCAATTACTACATTTTCAAGTATATTAAGTAAATTGATTGAACAGATATAGGAATCCGGTAACCTGAAGAGATCAGTGCCGAAGTCTTAAATCTGAAGTTGCCATCGGGATAGCGTGTACGTCTCTTATTCAAGAAGTTCCGCGTTCAAATCTTTTTTGGGAATAATGTATTCCTTCTTTCTTTTTTCTGCCTGTCTTTCAGTGAATATCGGCTAAGCTAACAGGAATTTAGTCATCGTGGAAAGAAAGAAAAAGCGTCTATAATAGTTAAGCATATTTTTCTTATCAATTGTAAGGCCAGCTTTTCCCACGTGTAGAGCAAGTGAAAAACAGACGACATGATGTACATCCGGGTGCGTTCAGTAGAGTTTATCTGCAAGATGAGCGTCTGCCACGTAACCACGGTCACCTAAACTGCGTTAAACATTGGTGCACCCTGTGTGATGATTATTCTGGTCAAATTCGGTAAGCTGAAGGTCCCTGAAGGGTTTATTTGGCGAGGATGGTGCACACGGCCAACAGAGTGGTGCTATAACCAATCTAACGGGGATAAGAACTAGCGTCAGTTTAAACAAAAATCATAAGTCACTTCTGGTGAGCACCTAAGGATAATAAATATTTAGGAGGGTCTTTAATGTTCTGCCAATTGCAATAAAATTGGAATATTTCGGTAATACTTCTTCATTTGCATGGTTGTGCTCTGCAACAAAGAGCAAATATTAAGATACTCTTGGGAAAGAGTGTATTTTGGACTTCGACAAAAGGGGAAAACAACTTTAGCGACATCTGCATGAGACAATGTTAAAGAGAGAAAGGTCGTCGGGTTTCTATCATTGTGTAATGGCCTTTCTTTCTAAAAGCTGACGTGAATTGCGTAACAGCTTTGAGAATTAATTTCTGTTGGCATCGATAACTTCTGGTTGTCTGCTGTATTTGGATGTTGCCAACTTCAACAGCATCAACAAGAATTGTTTCTTTAGGTGAAGACAGACTGATGGACGAAGGGGCGAGGGGGAGAGGAGCATATATATCTCGTGTACCCATGTGTCTGCAGGACGTATGTCAGTGAAGAAAAAAAGAAATCTTCGCGATACCTGGTATAGCATACGACAGAAAATCATCACCATCCATAAATAATGTAGATCATGGAGAGAATGAGAAATGCTGGGGAGCTGGACTGGTTCTCTTGGGTGGCTTTATATGGCAACGTACAAGACAGGGACTGCCCAACGCCTCTCTTCTTGAAAACAAAGCCACAAATAGCCATCAATCACGGCCGTGTAAATAAAACACTGTATGTTGCCCAGCTCGCGTGCTCCTCGCTTATGTTTTGTGACAAAATACTGGCAACCGCCTCTTAAATTATATTAATGATTAGCACATATTAATAAGTGTATCTTCGACAAGTTTGTTATTCGTGTCATCTGTCTGTCAGCTCATGGAAACGTTCTGGTTTGTAACCTTTGCTGGTATTTGACAACCAATCATTTCTCCCCTCCGCCTCTTCAATCATTCTAGTCCTTACAAAGGAATATACAGGTCAACCCCTCAGAGGAAACATATGGCTGTTTTTAGGGTGAAATGCCTCAGGCGGTAGTTGTATTATTCAGGAGGTCACGTGTTATAACCTGTGTACCGACCAATCTATCTGTTTTTTTTTTACTTTTTCTACTACGTATAGTAAGTAGGGGAAGTATTGTATTCCACCCAAAACTTCGATACCGAGATTTCACCGGAAATGCATGTTTTGAGGCCCCCTGAATCCAAAAAAAAAGCATTTTTGGAAACCTGTCCGTGTGTGTGTGTGTGTGTCTGTGAACAGCATAACTCAGAAACGAACAGTCGGATAAACACCAAACTTGGTATTTAGGTTCAGTATCTTTCAGAGATGGGACACGAAGGTTTCCAAGAAAATCCCCCGCCCCAGAATACCCTTTACATGGAACATTTTTCGAAAATATTAATTTTCTCAGAAATGGCTCCAACGATTTTGATTAAAATTTCGTATGTGTAAGATACTTTTATGACAAATAAAACGTATATCTTGAATTTTCTGGGAATGTCTCCAAAAGTATTCTTCATTTTGGACGACTTTTGCATAACTGGTAAACCATAAGAGATAGACAAAATTTTACTACACAAAAAATGTAGATCGCGTTAAAATACACAATTTATGTCATATACAATTTTTGTTGTTGAGTTAACCATTTTCGAGATATTGCTTGTTATTTCCTTAAATTTTTCAATACTGATTTTCTCAAATGAGAATTCGTTATTCATTTTTTTGTCTTGGATATGCAAAGAGTATTAATCTGTGGGAAAGGGAATGGTGCTGCACCTAGCAACCAGCTATTAAGAGATATGTATGTGCTTAAAGGCTACTGTTTTTCTATATTGCCCTTGTAAATGTATATTCCCCTTACATCTACAAGAAAATTAGCAGTAAAATAGAGTCTGCAACTGTTTATCTCGATTAACATGAAGTAGATGGAGAATAAGCGTTTGTAAAAATAGCTTGTACAAGAGTAGAGAAAGTCCTGTGAGTGTAACACATCAGATTTTTATTTGTTTTTTTTTAGTGGCTTGACTCAGTCGCCTAATGAATTAGGAAATCAACACCAAAGTTACACTCAGAGAATAAAACCAATACAAATAAATTAGAATATACCGGAATTAATCTATACAATACAATCACATTGACTTTGTAACCTACCCAAAGAGTAGCAATTTCAAATTCATAACTCCAACTCCCAAGTAAACCAACAGTAACAAACTAGACGGCTTAGGAAACCGACTACATAACTGAGGCCTCTTTCCGGCACACACTGAATCGTGTGGTTCAAAACAGACCATCACGAATGATCTACATTTTAAAGCGACGTTAAAAAACACATCTTTGTTATGATACTTTTAAAACTAAAATAAATTGTAGTAGTATATTTTAAAGGAACAATTTCAAAACTGAGAATTAATAGAAACTTCCAAAGGGCAAGAGGTTAGTGTTACTTTTACGTTGTACTTATTCTCTTATCCTGTTAACCTTGTATCCCATGCTGCCGCTGAACATATAGTAAGAACATATGCGTTCTAACCTTAATTCTAAGCTACGATCTCTTTCTTCTCTCTCTCTCTCTCTCTCTCTCTCTCTCTCTCTCTTCCAGTATTTATTTGTGTCGCTAACGAGACTCGTCTAACCTACTATTAATATACGAATATTTACAATCTCTAGCCTGAGAATAACCAATAAAAACATTTAGGATGAGTACATGAATTTAGTGTGTACATTATCGAAATGTTATTGAAACCAAACCTTGATTAAAACAGCACATGCATCACTATTGCAAATTAATAAAGTTTGTGAAGTAAACTCATGATATCGTTTAAGCGCCATATAAAGCGTAACAATTTATTTAATCATCAACTAATAATAATAATAATAATAATAATAATAACGATGTAAGTATCAGGTGGAGTGGATGTTCAATCCATCTCTTCTTTGGCCAGTCTAAGAATGTTTTCTCCCACTTGGATGGTGACAATTAAAGCGTTTGGAATTTTATATTTGGACGTAGGCTGTACATAGTCTTTTCTTATAACGACGCGGTCGGTGACATTATTACTAAAGCTGAAAATTTGTTCACTCTATAACGTTTGTAGTAAATAATCTTTTTCATAGGATCAGCCTGCTTTTGCTCTCATAAATTTAATTTTACGGTTATAATTTTATGGATGCCATAATTCTTCACTGACCAGACATCACTTCTATAGGTATTAAAATACCGGTTTTGTCAAGAATTTATACAGCGGCACTCTTCTATGAATTATATCTACGGATGTATTCATCATTTATTACAAATCTCCACTGTTTTTTGTTACATGTTATGTTTGATGTCTGTTTAATTTACAAAAATAAATTTTAATCCAAAATATTAAACCCATTTAATGTTTCACACAAAATTTGCTAAAAGAGTAAATTTGTTAGAAATCCCCATAAATTATGTTATCAGCGTTTACTTAATACAAAATTATTTGGCTGCAACATATAAACCATATATGGAGTATTAAAGACAAACATATTTAAACCAGGACTAGAACATCCGCAGACAGTAATGTGTCGATTTCTAGGCATTATTGATGGGGATAGATCTCATATTGCTCCCTTGTCCTACGAACACGAATGTGGGTAACAACTCGGTTTTATTTCCGAATTCTTTCATTATCCAATGTGACATATCCAGCTCAAATGATATGCAAGAAATACAATCAGTTTTCATTCGGTTAATTACTCACTATAAGAAGTTCTGTCCCCATAAATGTTAAATATTGCATTGAGAAACCAGTGGTACTATTGGGAAGCAGTGGGACTCAAGTCGTCTCAGAATATATTAGAACAATTTGCTTTTCGAATGATATTTTAAGAAACGATTGATTGCTCCTTAGGACAAAAAAAAGATTTATGATACACTCTTGAGTACCGTTAAGAGAAATTGAAATTTGAGGCAGTATTTTTAACACTTAAATGATTTCAGTCTAATTATATAAACTATAAGTTCAATAACAGCTCGTCTTAAAGCAATATGTGCATGTAACAATATATAAAAAGAGTATATTACAGTCATTGTATATGTTTATATTATTGTATCCATGTGTAATAAGTTATGTGAATGCATTACGTAATTTAATAATGTAGGAGCTGTGAGAATAATGGGTTAAAAGTTGCTAACAATGAGGTAACCTTGAGGCAATAATGAGTAAGAATTTTTAGTAATGCTACTAGTCATTATTGGAGTAACAATAATGTAAATTTTGAGACAGTTTATAAAATAGCCAATCAGCAACCAGAAAAAGCTTTAGTTAAATGTAGGTATTCTATTGGAATAGGATTAGCCAATCAGAAACCGAAAAGGAGAAACACAAATTCAAGGTAGTAGCTTCCAGTCAGCGCTCATAACTGGACGTGTTGTCTGCAGACAGCGTTACAACCAGACGCAAAAAGTGTCCTCAAGAAATATAATATGTATTCGTGTGAGACGAAAAGTAAGTTTACGTGTTAAAAAGTGTAATTATTTAATAAAAAGAATCTCACAGCTCTCTATATCAGTGAAGTGTTATTAAAATCGTGTCAAGAATTAATAAAAAGGAGTGAATTAAAGGTTATAATCTGTGTAAGCCTACATTCTTGTCGCATCACAACCCTACTAAGAGAAACGTGTCTCTAACAATAATACTGACGCAGCCGAGGCAAACATAACTATATAATATTTAAAGAAACAGCCAGATTACAAAATTAATATTTCTTTTAAACTTAGGGCGAAGGCTACGTGCGGTTGCAACTACTTCAAATCGGCTTTCCAAACGTAATAATGTAACAATTAAAGAAAATAATCTTTTTCAAACTGACTTTCCATACATAGCAGCAACAAATCTTCTTCAAATTGGCGCCCAAAGCGTGGTGCAAACTCCTACAACAAAATAACTTCTTCAAATTGGCGTCCATAACTGGAGCTAATAAATATCTTCTTCAAATTTATGTATAATGTCAAAAAACTAACAGATGTACATGATATGTAAGGAAGAGTGGATAACAATTCAAAAATCACATCTTCCACAAATGTTGCATATAAGGTTTTTTACACAGCCGTTTCAAATTTATGTTAGAAAAGAAAAAAAAAATATTTGTCATTCAAACAGTATTATGATATTGAGCATTCAGAATTCACAAGGTTTGCTTCGGAATAGTTTGCAAAAGCATGATATATGACATCGTTAATATTATATGTGTAATTACAATTGAAGCTTCCGTCAAGAAAAACACTCAAGATTGTATTAATGAGCGGGACAGACAACTGTGATATTGGAAACACCGCATAAGCTCATTTTTCTAATATTTTACACAGCGTGCGCAAAAGAAGCTCTTCTCTAAACTGAAATGACAATCGAAAAATCTGTTGAATTACGGTCACTAAAACACGTAAGTACAAATGGGCGAATTTTGTCGTAAAATATTTAAAACTATAATCTCCAACGTTTTAAATATGCACGAAAAACAGAACAAATTTTACGTTCCATATTACAATAAAATGAGTTTTAGTTATGTAGATTCTCTGAGTCGCATTGAATTCTAAACTCAACGCATTAAAATCTAGGCGATTCTAAACGACTTTGTACGTTTCCAGTTACTTTATTGTATTCGCACTGGTGCTTTTACCATTAAATTTTCAATAACATATGCAACGTCTTTTTATTTTAATAAAAAGCATGTCATGATTCAAAAATAAGTTCATTTAGTTCATTCATCCGACTGCTTATTTTTTCTGAAATGGCTAATTATAGCTTTTAATAATGAAACCCTAGAAGCTATGTTCAACCCTAAAACTTGCAAGGATTTCTGAAATATGATTTTGCAATAATTTACCTGCGCAAATAAAAAGCAAGTTTGAAAGCCGTGAACATTACAAAAGTTTTTACTTTACAACCATACAGAAGATTTTTTCTTTTTTTCTTTCTCTCCTTTTCTTTTTTACATTTATCGTGTGGATTGGTATTCTGATTGACTGGCGATTTGAACGAGTGGATAAGAAACATCTTCTAATAGGCATGAAAGCTGTCAGTCGTAATTTGCAAAATTTCAGAAATAAGCTTCTTGGTTTATTCAAAATTGACTGCAGCGTTCATAACTAGGTCCATGATCAGTCTCTTAGAGATACGCAAAACCTAAAGATCATCTAATTTTAAATTGCCGTTTACAACGGAATAGCATAAGCGGTGGAGTTAATCCGAAGGCATTTATTTTTGGAACATATTCTCCAAATTGGACAACATTTTATATACTTTTAAAGTTTTTAACAGCCTGTTTCCTGCCTAAAAATATCTGCCCATAAAAAAGACAAATTCATAAAACAAACAGAAAAACAAATCTTGTAGGTAGACGGAGGATGCATACGAGTACAAAAAAAATAACCACACACACAAAGTAAGAGATCACTGACTTTATGAAAACTTATTTTGCAATTTAAAGTGGTCCTATTCTGGAGCTTAAACCATCAGTGAATTGCAATATACTATGTTATAATCCACTTTACATTTTTTTATTTTAATTTGCTTCTTTTAAAATCTAATTTCAACATTCTGCTATCCCTAGGCGTGTGCACTAAGGGACAACCACAGACGAGCTAGGGTCAATCTCATGTGCACTGTGACCTCCAATTTTTTCACTTATGTCGTTTTCGTGACCAGGAAATACATATTTCTGCATCTGGAAGCACTCCTTGGGAAAAATATTTATTGATAGTGGATATAAAAATGGAACCTGATTCTCCTACTCCCCAGGCAATAACTACCATACCACCACGTCCTTTCTTGGGTTAATTTAATTTTAAGGGTACTTATATATTTTACTCATACATTATATATAATAATCTAGATATTGATATCGGTGGCGTAAAATTTGTGTTGTTAAACTTACAGACAGGTATAATACATATTAACAACAGCAGTATGATTTTAACTGTCCATAGTTTTGAGACTGGTTCCGTAGATCATTAGATAGTGCGTCTGTCTGCTGAGCGAGAGATCTCGGATTCGATCCTAGCTGGACCTGAAAACGTTTTTTTAAATAGGAAGTTTTCTCAAAATGACCAGTGTGATTCTGAATGCGAGTGTTATCGGTTATTTAATATCCAATTCGTTCATTAAGAAAATGTATGGGTATTCAACACAACTAAATGGCACACATTGGTGCAGCAAAGTGAAAAAGACAAAAATAAAATAAAGTAAAAAAACCTTATGTGTTACACTCACATGACTTTCTCTACTCTTGTACAAAATATTTTTACAAACACTTATTCTCCAGATGCTTCATGTTAATCGAGATATTAATGTTATTGCTAATTTTCTTTTAGGTGCAAGGGGAATATGGTACATTTTAAGCCATAGTCAAATATTTTAACCGCTGGTTGCTATGTGGCGCATTCCATTCTCTTTGCATGTCCAGGACATAAAAAATGAATAACGAATTTGAGAAAAAGTATAAGTATTGGAAAATTTAACGGGATTACACGCAATATCTCGAAAATGGTTTACTCAACAAAAAATGTATATGACCTAAATTATGTGTTTTAACACGATCTACATTTTGTGTGTAGTAAAATTTTGTCTATCTTTTATGGATTACCAGTTATGCAAAGTCGTTCACAATGAAGAATACTTTTGCAGACATTCCCAGAAAATTCGAGATATACATTTCATTTGTCATGAAAATATCTTAAACATATAATATTTTAATCAAAATCGTTAGTGCCATTTTTGAGAAAATAAAAATTTTCGAAAAATGTTCCATGTAAAGGGTAATCTGGGGTGGGGGAATTTTCTTGAAAACCTTCGTGTCGCATCTCTGGAAGATATTGAACCTAAATACCAAGTTTGGTGTTTATCCGACTGTTCGTTTCTGAGTTATGCTGTTCACAGACACACTCAAACACAAACACACACACACACACAGACGGACATGTTTCCAAAAATGCTTTTTTTGGATTCAGGGGACCTCAAAACATATATTTCCGGTGAAATATCGGTATCGAATTTTTGGGTGAAATATAATACTTCCCCTACTTTCTATACGTAGTAGGGAAAGTAAAAAATAGCTTCAGTCACTCTTCGTCCTGAAACGCCATAACTTAGGTAGCATTATTGCCTAGTATGTGTTAGTCATTTAATAAATTCAAACGGCCTTTGCCGTCATTTTTATAAGCACTTACCATTTCGTGCCATTTACATAGGAAGAATTGAAAATAAGACGGGTCGAAGTATTTGAGGGTGAGATGCCGTAATTTCAAAGTTGAGAAATCGCTATTATTTATTCGTTTACAGTAAAATCGAACATGGAAATATATTGAGTAAAGCTAAGCAAACGTTAATTCTACACAAATTCTGTATTTTAATGAACTTTACATTTTTCCGGTTTTTTCTATCTCTTTGGATTTCCCATTTAGACAAAATTCAATGTGAGTGGAGAGAAATTCACTATTCAAAGAAATTTCAAGGTATACATTTGTCACATTAAAATTTCAAATATATTTTAATCAATATCCAATTAGTAATTTGAGAAAGTTGAAAAACACCAAAATTTCTTCTATGTCAAGTTTAGTTTAACATGGGAGAATATTCTTCTTTGCCTGACTTGCTTAACTCAAGTATGACATTTGGTATTTATCAAGCATTTCGTTTTTGAGTTGTGCTGTTCACATATAGACGGATAGAAAGAAGTGCGTGAATGTGGTTCTTCTAAATATATTTTGGAGGTTTCATTCGACCACAAGACGTTGTTTTCCTGTGAAATTCTGAATTCAAATATTTGGGTTGAATACAATATTTACTCTGAATAATAACTTTATATAGGATCACTCTGAAAGTTTTGAGAATGGGCAACAATGAGTTGTGGTAAGTCAAAGCAGGTCTTCCTAGTTTTAGATTGAAGTTCAGATAGTAATGTGTGCAAGCCTGGGTGTGCTCCAACAATGTGCAGCTTCAGCAGGTAGCTATAGGTAGGCAGCTATAGACGCGACAAGTGAAATAGCTAGAGTATTACAAAGAGATAGAGATAGTTGGAATTCTCTCAAAAAGTCAAATGTTAGACACAGAACATCAAGTGAGTAAAGGAGAGAGCAGACATGGGAATTTCAAAACTGCCATAGTGACGCTAAACATAAGAAAAGCCTGCTTGTAACTAGCGCTACGTTCTTATCCAATTAAAATAGCTGTTGCATATTCAAGGGGAAAACTGGCGTCATGTACAGATTTTATAAATACAGAGAAAATCTACCGCAGCGTGACTCTTGATAAAATATCTTCTCGAGGCAACTTCACGCTGGTGTAGTGGTTACCATGCTAGTCTCTAGTTCCCGAGGTCGCGGGTTCAAATTCGGCGGATGGCTATGGATTTTTTTCGGGTGTAAAAATCCTTAGCTTGGCTTCTTTCGGAAGGGAAGTAAAGCCGGTAGCCCCGTGTCGTAGATTTACGGCATGTAAAAGAACCTCAAGCTTGATAAAGAGGTCTCGATATAGAATGGGACGCCAAGGACCGGTTAAAGAGCGTCCATAAATAAAACTCAATTTAATTAAAGTTAATGTTGCACAGCGAACTGAAGGGGTGGGGAAAATGCGTGTGACTTGATTAGCTAAATATACCTTCACATATACTTCACATTACTACAATTAGTTACGAGGGTTCCTAGCCGCGCCTGATATCATCAATTGTTAGTTTTTAAAAGTTGCGCTTATTTTGAGAATTAAATACCTACTACAACTGGAAATTATTTAATTTTCAGGCTCATCTGAAGGAAGACTGAGCGGCTCAGCAGGATTCGAACCCGGGTCCATCAGACGACCAGGGGGACGACAGACGCACGTCAGCATCTTCCTTCGCTACCCAATGGGATCAGGAAACGATATAAAATTTGATGAGGGAAGATCGAAAAACATATTTAACACTGAAAAGGTGACGAAAGCTGGATATACCAGTATGATCCAGAAACTAAACTCCAGTCATCGGTATGGGTCTTCCCAGAGAGAACCCCCAACAAAAGTGAGGCAATCGATAAGTGTTGGCAAGAAGTACTATTCGTTCTTCCCAGCTAATGGCCATATTATAACAATTCCGCAAGAGGGACAAAAGACTGTCACTACCAAATGTTACACAATAAAATGTCCACAGGTTTTCATTGAATGAGAGCAAACGGTCTTAAGGCTAATCTGCGTGGAATTTTGTTGCTCCACAACAACGCTTCCGCTCACAGTGCACTAGAAACCAACTAATTTCTGCAGGAGTCAGGGCTCAAATATTTGTCCCTTCCCCCTGCAGTCTAGAAATGGCCACTTGCAACATTTTTCTATTTCCAAAAATAAAAGAAAATATTCGAGGTGAACGATTTAATCACCTCTAGCTGCAGTAGCTGCTTACGAAGAATGTATTTGCACTCTATCCAAAGAAGAATGACGTTCAGCATTTGAGAAGTGGTTGGAAAGGATGAAACGCTGCATAAATGAAGAATAATTTGAAAAGATGCAACGATAAGATATAAGTTTTAACAATGTTACTGCATTCATTCTCAAAACTTTCAGAATGACCCTCGTAACTATTGTAACAAAGCTTAAGATAGTATAACAATGGACAAAGACACTTTTAGAAGAAAAATAAATGCCTTGCACGTCCTTGAATAAAGTGTGGTATTGTGCAATGTAAAAATGTTATTGCTACAACAAGTAGAAGAAAATTATAGAAAATATTTAAAATGCGAGCATGAAGCAGAATAAGGCACGTAAAGTGAAATAATAAAATGAAGAACTTGGAAAGAGTGTGCGAACGAGGAAATGAAAGTGGCTGGAACATTGGGCTAGAATAAACTGCTTCCTAAGTAGCATTATACGAGATGATTTCATAAAAAGCTAATCAAATGGATGAACCTATTTCGATAATTTAACAGTGACAGGTTGTCATGATTGGTTCCAATCTTAGGTTGGAGTAGTAAATATGAAACGCGCGATGTAAGAACGGGTTCCTACACAAGTAGTAAAAATAAGTGTTGCATTCACATAACTTTTCTACGTGCTCTTCTATAAACTACTCTTTCAAAGGCTTATTCTTGTATCTACTTATTAAACGAGATAAACTTTCATTACACATTTCCTTGTAGGTACGAGGGGCACTATTTATATTTTGAGCCTTGGCAACCCTGAATGTTGTAGGTGCCATATGACGTTTCCAATGGAAAGTTTGACATTTTTGTCCATAATCTACTTCAAACATTTTGTCAATAGAGCGTCATTATTGCGGCTTTCCACGTGGATTATCAAGACAAGAGTGCATTGATCAACTAACTTCCACATTTGGCGACGAAGCTCCATCCTTTGCCACTGTGAAACGCTGGTATAGCAAATTTAATCGTGGCCGCCGTTCGCTCAATGATGAAGTTCGTGAAGGTCGTCCTAAATCAGTTGTGCCAGAAAACATTGATTCTGTGCAAAAACTAATAATGAAAGATCCTCATGCGACATATTGTGAGGTTGAGGCAACCCTAGGCATTAGTTCCACTAGCATATATAAAATATTGTATGATTATTTAGCCGTGAAATTTGACGCAATCTCAAAAAACTGCTTGTGTCGATTAGTGTACAAAAATGCTCAAGAAATACAATTACGGTGCCTTAAAAGATGTATATAAGATTGTAACAGGTGACGAATCATGGATCTATGCGCATGAGCCGGAACGTAAACAGCAGTCGACTGTATGGGTGTTTCAAGATGAAGCAAATCAACAAAAGTTGTTCGCTCTCGAAGTACTTTGAAGCAAATGGTCGCCTGCTTTTTCAGCAAAACTGGCCATTTGGCAACAGTGCCCATAGAGGAACGTAAAGCGGTCAATGCCGAATGGTACACAACCATTTGTTTGTCGGAAGTCTTCGGTGAAGTAAGGAAAACCAAAAAGAACCGTAGGATCGTTCTTCATCAAGACAATGCAAGCGCATACACATCTCGTCTAACAATAGAGTATTTGAAGGCTCAAAAAATCGAATTCATGACTCATCCGCCATACAGTCTTGATTTGGGACCCAATGACTTCTTTTTGTTCCCGAACATCAATAATAAATTACGTGGACAACGATTTTCGTTGGCAGAAGACGCCGTTGATGCCTTCAAATACCATGATTTGGAGGTGTCTCAAGAAGACTGGAATAAATGCTTTGACAAATGTTCAAACAGATGCAAAAGTGTATTGATCATAAAGAAGAATATTTTGAAAAACAATAAAACAGCTTTCAATCAGAAATTACTTTGTTTTAATTATTAGGCTCAAAATATAAATAGTGCCCCTCGTATAAGAAGAATACAGTACAGTAAAGCGATAGTCACTTCTTTTAAAAGTGGGTCGCTATGTGATGACTGAAATTCTGTTCTCTTTGGGTTACCACGAAAGAAAAAGAATAGCGATTAGGGATTTGCAGTTGGGAAAGGTATAAAGCGTTTGAAAATTAAAACTCATAACAAAAATATCTCGGAGATAATTAACGGTTTACTAGTTATATAAAAGTGAATCAGAATGAAGAGGATCCACAGGGGATTATCATAAAATTCAAGATACACATTTTATTTGTCATACAGATATCTTAAACATATGGTAATAAAACTCGTTTAAGCCATTTTGATAAAAAAATGAAATTTTTCATATGGGGGTAGTTTGGGGTGGGGGATTGTCTTTAAAAGCTTCATATCGCAATCTTGAAAGATCCTGAACTTAAATACCAAGTTCAGTATTTACCCGAGATTTCGTTTTTGAGTGTACTGTTCACAACACACACACACACACACACACACACACACACACATACACACACACACAGATACCTAGATACATACAGACATTTTTCTAAAAATTCTTTTTTTTAATTCAGGAGGCCTCTGAAGAAGGTGTTTGCCCCACGTATGGGTGCCAACTTGAAGAAGGTGATTTGTTTACATAATTTATTTACGAAAATTATTAGTCTCACGCTTGGGAAGCCAACTTGAAGAAGTATTGTTTTTCAACTGTTGTAGTTTATTGTTGTTGGAGTTATTTATTTATTTCCACACTTGGAAAATCAATTTAAGAAAGTTTTTTGTTGTTGAAGTTTGCACCAGCTTTGGGCGTTTATTTGAAGAAGATTGTTTGTTACGTAATATGCTGCTGCGTATGAGAAGCCGATTTGAAGATGTAATTTCTGTTGTTACGCTCCAAGTTTAAAAAAATATATTTTAACTTTGTTATTAAACTGCTTCTATAGATATTATTTATGTTTATGTTTGCCTCGGCTGCGTCAGTAATGTTTGTAGAGACACGTTTCTCTTAATCAGGGCGTGGTGCGACAAGAATGTAGGCTTACACAGATTTTAAGTTTAAATTCACTTCTTTTTATTACTCCTTGACACAAATTATATAGCACTACACTGATATTAAGAGCTGTGAGATTTTTTAATTTAAAATTTGCACTTTGTTAACGCGTATACATAATTTACGATTCTCACGAATACGTAATATTTCTTTAGAGAACACATTTTCCATCCGGTCACTACCAAGGTCTGCAGGCAACTGAACATATTTCAACAGTCAAAACCCGTAAGCTTCTGTATTTCAAGTCTCTGATTGGCTAATCCTAGTCCAATAGAATGCCTGCATTTTTCTGCTGTTGATTGGCTATTTTTAAACTGTCACAAAATTTACATTATTGCTGCCCTAATCATGACTAGTAGCATTCAAACTCTCAAAATCATTATTGCCTCAAGGTTACCTCATTGTTACCTCATTGTTAGCAACTTTAAACTTATTATTCTCACAGCTCTTACACTATTAAATTAAGAAATGCATTCACATAACATTATTAAATATGTTTACAATAATATAAGCATTTGCAATGACTGTTACATACATTTTTGTAAATTATTACATACATATGGCTTCAAGGCGGGCTGTTATTGAATTTGCATATTATATAATTTAATTGAAGTTATTCAAGTGTTAAAAATACTCCCTCACCTCAAACTGGAACCGTTTATTTCCATGTCTCTCGATATCGAATTTATGGGTAGAATATAATACGTCCTCTACTAACTATAGGTAAGCAGTAGAGAGAGAGAGAGAGAGAGAGAGAGAGAGAGTAAAAAGGAATCCTAGTTGATAACGGTGTTGTATAAATGTGTGACTGGAAAACATCAAGATAGTAACATTCCGTTTTGTCTAAACTTTTAAATACCGTCCTTTATACACAAATTACCTTAGCTTTGTTTCTCACGGCTCAGTTATATGTATTCTGTTTTATCAACCTGTCCTTGTTTGTAGTGAAAAGAACGCGTAACAGATGAAGCAGAAGCCGATGTATCCCATAATGCACTAATTTTTCTCTCTCTCTTAAGCCTGTCACTGTTCAGAATGGAAGGGGATATTTCCAAGAGATTTATCTTCTTGTCTGCATTTCTTCACCTCTCCTCTCTCCTTTTATTAAGAATTCTCTCTCTTTGTTTGCCTAGCAGCCCTGTTTTAAATATTAGCATTGCTATCATACCACCTGACAGACAAATTGAAGGTCGCTCTTGTATCTTTGGCTCCATCTTCAATGGCGAAGGAGAGAAAAAAAGAAAGCTACAATGCCGTGTCATTCATTCCGGCAGAGGACGAAGGAGAAGTAAAATGGTGATACAACAGAAAGAGAAGAAGAAAAAACAGCGATGGCATTTTTTTTATAACGTGGAACGCGTCTGCAGCCATTTCCAGCGCAGCTTCTGGAAACGAATGTTGCAAGTGGTATAGCATTTAGTAGCGTTTGTTCAGAATGCCCATCTTATCTGAATCGTGCCTGGAGTTGCAAAAATAACGTTTTGAACAGATTTATTCCATTAATCGGCACTTAAGTGCAGTAGTTTTGGCTTTATAAAACGATGGAGCCCATATCTATACTGTTTTACCTAGCGCATAATCAACGGTCGTCGATCAAGGCTATCACTAGGTAGAAATAAATGAACGAAACATGCGGGGATGCGTAAAAATTACGCTGAATTGTAATTGGGTAGATAATTCGGGCTGCGTGAACCTCGAGACGCCCGTTCAGGATGTCCACGATTTCGCCCAATAGTCCTGCAAGATGAGCTTATTAGGGACAGATTGAAGATAAAAATATTAAAAGACAAATATTTTGTAAACAATAATTCTCTTGCCACAGCCATAGAATAGGATAGGACTAGTAGCGGACTTAGCACCTCGACTTACGCAGATCATTTGTACCGAGACTCCTGACGAGGCACCCCCGGGAGGGAGGTATAAGGTGAGAGGAGACAGAGGGCAGCCGGACCACGAGGCACGATAGGCAGAAGGCAATGTCTCTACCATTTACAGATTTTAACTCCCGGGTGGTAGCTGGTGCAGCCGGTCCCCTCCCCCTGTAGGCTTACACATCCCTTGGGGGGGGGGGGGCTCGGGACCCGGATACCGACCCCATTCCGGGGGACGAAGGTTTCCTGAGCATCCTTTTCCCCTGCCATGCACACGCCGAGACCTCCCGCCGACACTTGCAACCCTGAAGGAAACCAAGCAGATGATAGTTGAAGTGAAATGAGAATGGAGTTGAACTGGAGGGACAGGAAAATCAGGGGATGTAATGATCCTTTCCGGCATTCGCTTGGCGACCCGGTAACACCCGAAAATACCCATGGGTCAGGAAGGTCGACCACGAGAATCGAACCCACGACCTCCCGAATGCGGGCCATTAACGCTTGAGCCATTGTACTCTTGTTTTTAGACGACCAAGTACTTCTGGCAGAAACAGAAGAAGGACTGCAAAGCAACGTTACGACACTGAAGAAATTTTACAAGAATATAAAATGAAAATATCTATTAATAAAACCAAAGTTAGAGTAATGTAAGCAAAACATAATATAAGGTCCAAAATGTTTATAATTGGTGCTATAGTGAACAGGTTAATGACTTTAAATATTTGGGAAGTGGCATATCGGTGTATAATACAGACAAGGAAAGGAAACTAATATTAGGAAGTACAGTGCAATCAATGGCTGTATTAAAACATATCTAGAGAAAACAACGAGAAATATATAAATTACGGCTGCATAACGTGGTATCGGGATAACGTTACTTTATCTGGATTTTAAAAGAAGCAGATATAAGAAAAGTGGGATTGTCGGAAATGCAGTTCTTAAGATCACTCTTGGGACAGAGTAAGAAGCCGAGATATGAAGAAGGTGTTTTGTTGGAGTTGTTTATTTATTTAGCTCCACGTATGGACGTCAATTTGAAGAAGTTATTGTCATTACGTTGTTTGCTGCTACGTATGGAAAAGCCGATTTGAAGTAAGAGTTGTATTATATTTCAACTGTTGGGGAGCCGAACACTTGAAGTAGTTGCAACCGCACGTATGTTAAACATTTTCCGGTAGCCTTCGCCCCAAATGTACTTTCAGGTGATCTTTTCCCCAAGTTTAAAAAAAAAATATATTAACTTTGTTATTAAACTGCTTCTTTAAATATTTATGTTTCCCTCGGCTGCGTCAGTATTTTAGAGACACGTTTCTCTTAGGCTGGGCGTGGTGCAGCAAGAATATAGGCTTACACAGACTATTAGTTTTAATTCACTAGTTTTTTAAATTCTTGACACAAATTAAATAGCATTTCACTGATATAGAGAGCTGTGAGATTCTTTTATTTAATACTTGCACTTTGTTAACGCGTTTACTTAATTTTCGTTTCACACGAATACGTAATATTTCTTTAGAAAACACATCTTCCATCTGGTCATTACCAAGGTCTGCAGGCAACTGAACATATTTGAACCGACCAAACCCGTAAACTTCTGTATTTCAAGTCTCTGATTGGATAAGCCTAGTCTAATAGAATACCTGCATTTAATTAAAACTTTTTCTGGCTGTTGATTGGCTAATTTTAAACTGTCAAAAAAATTATATTATTGTTGCCCTAATCATGACTAGTAGCATTCAAACTCTCAAACTCATTATTGCCTCAACGTTACCTCATTGTTACCTCATTATTAGCAACTTTAAACTTATTATTCTCACAGCTCTTGCATTATTAAATTACGTAATGTATTCACATAACATTATTGAACATGCTTATAATAATATAAGCATATGCAATGACTATTACATACCTTTTAAAAATTATTACATACATATTGCTTCAAGGGGGGCTGTTATTGAAATTATATATTATATAGTTTAATTGAAATTATTCAAGTGTTAAAAATACTGCGTCAATATACTACAATCAAAGTTATCTACACATAGAGATTAAATGAAATAGAAACAAAATAGATGGTGCAGGAAGCCACTTCGCAACTAAGACCATTTGTCCGTCTGATACTGATTATGTGCGTGTATTCACAACACAGCAATCACACAATTACAAAGTCTTCCTTTGGATTAAATCAATGGAAACAAATACTGTATGAGATAGGAAGGCATTTACCAGAACATTACTACATTAAATCATAAAGCAATGCAGCTACGCAACTAATACCATCTGTCTGGTACTCAATAGATCATATGTATCAAGGAAACCATAGACAACGTCCACCTATATATCGAAGTGACGTTAATTAAAAAGTACATCCGATGTACATATTTATTGTGCATTCCCTTTGCTCCTGTGGTTAAGGACAACTTCTTTGTTATTGAAACTTGGTAACCTTGATTTAAAGGAGTAAAGTTAAACTAAAAGTTTATTATTTCTGAATAGCTAAAATTTACAAATATTATAACGATCTATGATTATCATTGGTGAAAAATTGAGTTTCACTTATGGACGCAGTTTAACTGCTGTGGGTCTTTCTATATTGGGCGTGAAAGATCGGTAATTTTTGCTCAGAGGCCTCTTTATCATGCTTGAGGTTCTTTTACGTGCCGTAAACCTACGACACGGGACCACGGGCTTGACTTCTCTTCCTAAGGAAGCCATGCTAAGAATTTTTACGCCCGAAAAAAATCCATCACCCTCCGCCGGATCATTGGCGAGAAAAGGCTTTGGAAGCATATGAAATGTGGACTTGGAAAAGAATGGAGCGTATGAAATGGAGACGCATAAAAATTAATGAAAGTATTTTAAAAAGATTGGGCGAAGAAAGAACAATGCTGAAACTAACCACAACACAAAGTAATAAACTGGGATATTGGATAAGCAGAACTGCTTGCTAAGAGATGTACAGAAAGGAACAGTAAATGTACGACGCAAAAGAGGGTACTACATGATAGACAATATTACGGGGGGTAGCCACATAGCTCATTCGGCCATAGCTCAGTCGGTAGAACACCAAGCAGTTATACTAGGGGTTCCGTGTTCGATTCCCGGCTGGGAGGTAGGAATTTTTCTCTAGCCAAGATTATTCCTTATCCTCCCCAGAGTCTGGACGTATGAATGAGAGTGTGTATAATCCAATCATTAAAAATCCAAAATGCAAGAAACCCAACGATAAGAGAATACGAGTTAACACCATTGCCAATAGGCGATAATTTCCAAAGAAAAGGTCGCAAATAAGACCAATGTAATTAAAGGCAGGTTATAAGTGGAACTAAAAATTATCTGATGTGTTACACTCACAAGACTTTCTGTACTCTTGTACAAACTATTTTTATAAATGCTTATTCTCTATATGCTTCATGTTAATCGAGATAATCTTATTGCTAATTTTCTTGTAGATGCAAGGGGAATTGGTAGACTTTAAGCGATTATCAAATATTTTAAGAGCTGGTTGCTATGTAGAGCATTCCATTCTCTTTGCATGTCCACGACATAAAAAAAATGAATAACGAATTCCCATTTGAGGAAAAGTATAAGTATTGGAAAATTGAAGGGAATAAGAAGCAATATCTCGAAAATGGTTCTCTTAACAAAAAAAGTACATAAATATATGACAAAAATTGTGTGTTTTAACGCGATCTACATTTTTTGTGTAGTAAAATTATGTTTATCTCTTATGGTTTACCTGTTATTCAAAAGTCGTTCACAGTGAAGAATGCCTCTGGGAGACATTCCCAGAAAATTCGAGATATACATTTCATTTCACATGAAAGTATTTTAAACATATGATATTTTAATCAAAATTGTTTGAGCCATTTTTGAAAAATTAAAATTTTCGAAAAATGTTCCATATAAACGGTAATCTTGGGTGGGGGGATTTTCTTGAAAACCTTCGTGTCGCATCTCTGGAAAATACTGAACCTAAATACCAAGTTTGGTGTTTATCCGAATGTTTGTTTCTGAGCAATGCTGTTCAGAGACACACAGACACACACACGGACATGTTTCCAAAAATGTTTTTTTTGGATTCAGGGGGCCTCAAATCATGTATTTCGGTGAAATCTCGGTATCGAATTTTTTGGTGGAATACAATACTTCCCCTGCTTACTGTATGTAGTAGAGAAAGTAAAAATTACAGGATATAAGGTGAGTTTGCACTTAGACAGAAAGCGCTATTTGCTTGATTAGCAGTGCTTGCAGGCATCCGGAATCACAAGGGATATAAACTGAGAAAGAAACGCTCTGCCCCTATAAACAGTTGATAACGGTACATATTTTAAACGCCATATATTTAACAATGCCCTTTCTTGTAACACCTGAGAGAATGGAGATTTCCTTGAACTTTCCGGCTTGACGGAACTGTCATGCATGACCCTAATTTTCGACATGGTTTCTATATTTTATTTTTTTGTTTGTTTCTTTGTTTTACAACATTTATAGCTCTTGTAAAAAGCACCAACATTAAAGCATACAGCATACACACACATACAACTGCAACTACAATTCTATCTCTTTTCCTCTCTCTTATGAAACATGCAGTCATGTTTACGTAAGAACATACAAACTGACAAAAGTAGAATGTACAAGGAGAGTAAGTGTTTATATAACAAGCTACTCCTGTTAGACAATAATTTTCTAGTGTCTTCTCTGGAATGCTGAGTTTTATAGAGCGTTTAAAGAAACTGAACCACTTACAGGAAATTATGGTCAGTATTTGCGTTCTGCGTTTGCAACTATTTCAGCAGTGTTGCCAATTAATTATTGGTAAATTCCTGCAAGCAAGCAAATTTAAATTTTAATTTTCTTCTTTTTTACTTTCTCTACTACGTATAGTAAGTAGGGGAAGTATTGCATTCCACCCAAAAATTCGACACCGAGATTTCCAGCGGAAATATATGTTTTGAGGCCCCCTGAATCCAAAAAGAAGCATTTTTGGAAACATGTCCGTGTGTGTGTCTGTGTGTCTGTGAACAGCATAAGTCAGAAACGAACAGTCGGATAAACACCAAACTTGGTATTTAGGTTCAGTATATTTCATAGATGCGACACGAAAGTTTTCAAGAAAATCCCCCCACCCCAGATTACCTTTTATATGGAACATTTTTCGAAAATTTTAATTTTTCAAAAATGGCCATAACAATTTTGATTAAAATATCATATCCTTAAAATATTTTCGTGATATATGAAATGTATATCTCGAATTTTCTGGGAATGTCTCCAAAAGTATTCTTCATTGTGATCGACTTTTGCATAACTGGTAAACCATAAGAGATAGACAAAATTTTACTACACAAAAAATGTAGATCGCATTAAAACACACAATTTTTGTCATATATTTATGTACTTTTTTTGTTAAGAGAACCATTTTCGAGATATTGCTTCTTATTCCCTTCAATTTTCCAATACTTATACTTTTTCTCAAATGGGAAATTGTTATTCATTTTTTTTATCCTGGTAATGCAAAGAGAATGGAATACTTCACATAGCAACCAGCTCTTAAAGTATTTGACTATCGCTTAAAGCCTAGCAATTCTCCTTGCATCTACAAGAAAATTAGCAATAAGATTAATATCTCGATTAACATGAAGCACATGGAGAATAAGCGTTTGTAAAAATATTTTGTACAAGAGTAGAGAAAGTTATGTGAGGTAACACATCATATTTTCTTGAAAGTTCCCTTGTTTCACCTAGTTTATACTGTGATTTTGACTGTTTTCGTTACCGCTTATCACCACAATTACACAACACATTGACACAGTACTAACACCCATGCCCATGGCGTGACACGAACGCGCGACCTTCAGCTTGGCGGAGCGCCGGAGCTACACACTCCAGCGACTTCATCTACGAGGGCCGACCAACATTAACAAAGATCCCATACGTTTTCATAAATCATACAAGTAATTACAATTATTTAGCCTACAATTTATATTGATGTTTTCATGCTCTAAAGGGGATAATGCTTACCAGTGTTAACCACTTCCTCTTTCAATAGAGCTTCTCGAAATTTTTATATATATGTATATAATTGTGGGTGTAATACTTATACTTTAAATATACTTTTAAAGATGTTACTGCATATATTTTATAATATTAAATCTACACTCCTTCAGATAAAAAAAAAAATCATAGCTCCTACACAGCTTTCAATAGAGATGTAAATTTAGCCCATTTTGAAGGAAAAGTTTACTCTACAAACTTATGCTAGTGTTGCGTATGGCAGCTTCCGTGTCCTCAAGCCATGTGATGTCTTTTTTGCATATATATATATATATATATATATATATATATATATATATACGAGCTTGTTTTCTCCATTTTTGCTTTGAGCATTTTTTTCTACGATGACATTTTCTGCTAACGAGAACGACAAAGTTAAAATACATGTATTCCAATGGGAGCGTTCACAATCAACGAGAAGCTTTCCCTGGCCCCAGGAACAGGAAAGAACACTTGGCCAACTTTTAACTTTCTCGTTCACGTTCCCGAGCACGGCATATTAGATATATGTAGAGCATATTAGTCTCTTCATTGTAGAGGTTATTCTATGCGGCCATGACATGAAACAGCCGCTAGTGCTCTTTGTATTCGCAAGCTGGAAACATGAAACTGTAAGAACCTCAGATCTTGACACCCGCAGATCCATTGCACGTTGGTTCTTCTAGTGAAAGTTTGTTTATACGCAACTCAAAAAAAACTGGTTATTGCCTCAAAAATATCAGTAAAAGCTATGAATAATACGCAAAAACCGGTAGAGGTTAACAAAGAATAATAACAACTTTAATGTACGTCGTTAACTAAAGAAATCAAGACTTGGTACGACCAAAGGAATCGGAAATTTAATGAATCTGCATTTAGTCGAATTTTGACATTGGCTATCCCGCATTATGTTGGCTGAATTGCAAGCAGGTGAAAAATATCATTGGTCAGTTAAAACAAATGAAATCCCGATGCACAAAATCAACTTTCCACTTTGTGATCAATATATAGGTTCTTTCAACAAGAGTGTCCTAGCTTTGAACTTAAATAAAACACGTTCTATAAATGATAGAGGTTTATTTATTTTTTTATTCTGGAACATAATTAATGTCATTACGTGTGGAATATCAGTTAAGTGACCGCCGCAACTTCGTTGGGTTACGCGTATACGGTTGACCCAATTTTCAATGACAGAAGAACATAAGTTAGGTACAATTTCATGAATAACACGCGTGATGTTTTTCGTAGGATCATTTACTGTTTCTGGCTTATTGACATAAACTCGAGGTTTAACATAATCCAACAGGAAGTAATCCAACGGCGTTAAATCACATGACCTCGGGGACCAGTTAATATAATCACCACGGGAAATGATGAAACCTCTGAACTTCTCCTTCAAAAGATCGATTCTTTCGAGAGCCATATGACATGTGGCACCATCTTGCTGGAACCAGATGTTTATGAGATCCATACCATCCAATTGAGGCCAAAAATAGTCCCTTATAAGAGCCCGGTATCTTTCTCCATTGACACTTTGAGCTTCTCCATCTTCATCTTGGAAAGAATATGGACGAATAATTCCACCATACCAAAATCCACACCACACAGTAACCTTATGGGGATGAAGTGGACGTTCTTGAATCTGCATTGGAATGTGATTGTTCCAATAGCGGCAATTTTGTTTGTTACCACAACCATCCATCCATCCATCAATCCAAAAGTTAGCTTCGTCGCTGAAGATGAATTTTCGACAAAAAATCCGGTTCAGCTTCCAATTGCTCCATAGCCCAGTCAGCGAACACACGGCGCAACCTATGGTCGTTGGGCTTTAGTTCTTGAGTTAACACCATTTTATAAACGTGAAACTTCAAGTCCAGATGCAGAATTCTGCAAGTTGTGGTAGGTGAAAACCCCAATTCTTGCGCTCGACGAACAATTGATTTGTTTCCGTTCTCGCGTACATTCACACGCCTATGTTTTCGTTGGAGTGCTTACATCGATTACGTACAGGTGCTCTTTGATCGCTGACAGAAGCAGGTCTTTCAAATTTATCGATCAAACGCCGAATCGTTCTCTCGCAGGGACCACTATGCACACCGTAAACTTCATGCAATACACGGAAGGTTTGGCGAACAGTTGATCCACTTTCATAATACATTTTCACAATTTCTACGCGTTGCTGAATGCTGTAACGTTCCATGACTATTTGTCAATAACAACTGTAACCACATGAAAAAAATGACTGCTGTAACTCAATAACAACAGCAGCTATCACATGTTAAAAATAGGACACTCTTGTTGAAAGACCCTATACATTCCCGTTCTCGTTAACGGGCTGTTGTGAACCAAACTCTTGTACGCTGCATTGCTTCCCGTTCTCGTTTCCGTTTTGGTTACCGTTCTCGGGTTATTGTGAACCAGTCTTTACCCATTTTATAAAAAAAACCATTAAACGCAGCTAATTTAATTTTTGTATAATAAAAAGTTCTAAGAGTTGTGTGGATCTACTTTGCTGTTAACAGCATGGTTGGTTGTTTTAAAAAAATTATTACTAATAAATGTTAATCAAAAGATGGTGTACTTTGGAAAATAATCGTATTTTCCTTCATAAGCAATTGTATAAAATTGGTTCAGTGAAGTTGTTTATCTGTATTCTGTTAAAGTTTCAGTCTGACATATTAAATAGTTTATGATAATGGTTCATTAATTTAGTAAATTTAACATTGGCAGATTGAGGTTTTAATCTCCTCTTAAAGGAATACATTGTACTGTTGTGGTATTGTTTAACAGTTGTAAACTAGTGGGTTTCTCTCTCTAAACTGTATTCAGGAAAAACCGGAGATACATTTTTGTTTTCTCACAGGTGCCAAATGATTCTCTATTCGGCACATTTTTGGATTTGAATACTTGTTCAATGCGACAACAGATTGAAAAAAAATTAAATATGCATGATTGAAAATGTATTAATTAATTTATTGCAACACACCGGAATTAAATCAGCAACTAATACCTTTTTATTATTACTTATAATTTATAGTATTTTCCTTTAAATTGCAATAAAATCACATCTTCTATTAGGTTATGAAATCCATTATTACGTTTATCAAACAAATATAAATATTCTTACGTTTAGGAACATGCCAATATACCTGGCAGCACACCAGACTTGATACTAAAATGATAGTTGTATGATAAACTTCAAACTAGTTACCAAATTTATTTCAAATCTAATACAAAACCCGGTTGCACATAGCGAAATTTGTCATAAGACAGTACCTTTATTCCCGATGCAACTGATTCGTGTGTGTAGCGAAAGAGGTAGACCAGACTTCAATGAAATGACACCGAATTACAAATTAGGCTAAATTTTAGAAAGTTCAAGCTATCCAAGGAGGAAGTAATGGAAAAGCAAAACCTTTGGGAGGGTTGAAGAAAGTAGCTAATGTATAAATCCGTAGTAATATGCTTAGTTCAGAATCTTTCGAGACAATGGAGAGGGGTAGATTGAAACCGGTTGCACGCGCCCAGTTCGGTTTCGTGTGGCGGCTCTTTATGCCAGCTGCCGCGGGAATGCCTTCCACTGTCTCAAAAGACTCTGGACAAATAACACATAAAATCCCTACGGCTGTAAAATGTTATATCAGAATTGTTAGGATAATAGAATATGTTGAAATATTCAACTTATCCACGAATAAAGTGGATTTTTCCACTGTAGAAATACTGAGAACGTGCTCTTTGAGATGACGGATCGGCAAATCGGCTGGAACTATGGTAGTTCAAAAATGTTTCTAGCGAAGGGAAGTTTAAAAGCATCATTAATTTATCTATGAAGTCTTCATATTTCATTTCAGCTATATACTTTGAGGCAGTATTTTTAACACTTGAATGATTTCAGTCTAATTATATAATATAAAATATAATAACAGCCCGCCTTAAAGCAATGTGTGTATATTACAATATATAAAAAGTGAATATTACAGTCATTATATATGTTTATATTATTGTGTGCATGTATAATGATGTTATGTGAATGCATTACGTAATTTAATAATGTAGGAGCTGTGAGAATAGAGGCCGAAAGTTGCTAACAGTGCGGTAAAAATGAGGTAACATTGAGGCAATAATGAATTAGAAAGTTTAATAATGCTACTAGTAATTCTTGGAACAATAATGTAATATTTTAAAACAGTTTATAAATAGCCAATCAAATACTAGAAAAGCTGAAAGTTAAATAAAAGTATTCTATTGGAGTAAAATTAGCCAATCAGAGACTTCAAAAAGCGAAATTTATAAATTTAAGCGGTAAACGCCATTCGCTAGAAGGCAACGTTCCTGAGTAGTTCATTCGCTCGGTACGTATTCAGTGTGAGACGAAAATTCATTACGGCGAGAATAAAATAAGGTTTACGTGTTTAAAAGTGCAATTAATAAAATAATCTCACAGCTCTCTATAACAGTGAAGTGTTATTTAATCGTGTGAAGGATTAATAAAAGGAGGAAAGTGAAAATTATAACTTGTGTAAGCCCACATTCTTTAGCCGCATCACCCTCTGCTTACAGATACATGTTTCAACAAATTAATACTGACGCAGCCGAGGCAAACCTAAATATATACAATATTTAAAGAAACGTTAAAATACAAAGTTGATTCCTAAACGTTGGGGCGAAGGCCACCGGAAACTTTGTAACATACGTGGGGCAGTTAGTTCATCAAGTTTTGGCTCCCCAACAGTAGAAACACAATACAACCTACTCCAAATTGACGCCCAAAGCATGGTGCAAATAACGTAAAGGCTACAATCTTCTCAAATTGGCGCCCAACGTGGGGCCCGAATAGGCGAGAATAGCTGAAAAGAAGAGATCAACGAACATCATAGAACTACCAGAATCAAACGAAACTACAAGACTTCACTACAAGAACTTCAGAGAACTCCAGAAAAATTCAGAAAACTCCAGGGAACTTAAAAATCATCAATAACATCACCCAAGAACAGCAACATTTTTTCAGGAGTACGGGGCACGCAGTCAACAATACAACCTACTTCATATTGGCGCCGAACGTGGAGCAATTAATGTAAAGGCTACAACCTTCTCAACTTAAGATGCGTAATTCTTCTTGTTCACCTATCCCCAATAGCCTTACTGATCTGCAGAAGTGTTAACTACCGTATGATGGTCAAAAGAACCACCCTTTGGAGGTTTGAATCCTGAATTGTGAACACTGTGCATTATTTAAGAGGTAAAAGGCAAAGAACGAACGGAAGAGCCCTCAAACCGTAAAAGCACCGCAAGTAGGCCACAACGGTCCTGTTTACTTCTGCCGTGACTCTTGGGAGGGAGGGAGGGAGGGAGGGAGGGAGAGATGAGAGACCCGAACGGCGACCAGATCCGGATGACGAAGGGGCGCAAGCATGACGGGGTCCCTAACGTTTCCATTCGATCGCATCCGACGCCGCCCGGACCCACCTACAAGCCCCTAACCCCCATGGATTCCGAAGGGGGTAGTTCCGCAGCGACGCCAGGGGAAACCCTCTAATGAACACACATCCACCGGTCAGACGCAACCCGTCGAACTCTATCTTCTGGTCTTACAACCCTGAAACAAATGACAATGCAGATTAAGGGTACAGGAAATGAGGGGCAGGAAAGTCGCGGTAGAAGATGAATCAACCCAGCATTCGACCCAAGAAACCAGCGAAAATCCATGGGTCAGTTTGGGCGATTGACGGGTATCGAACCCGGGACCTCCCGAACGCGAGCGGTGCCACCTCGCTCGGTTTATTTTAGGGGAATATACCATGAAATGGATTTAGAAGCTCCTTGAGTATACAAACGACCATCCATAGAATCTTTGACATTCTTCATATTTATATAAAACCTTTCTGATCGCATCTGCGATATTCAAAAGGAGGAATCTTGAAAACTAAGGTATATAAAAATTTTATCTTACGAGGGAAAAGGAAATCCATTCATCTAGTTGCAAAAACTTCTCTAGAAGAGCCACATAATATCCTTTATGAGTTTAGAACATGACGTGTCAAACATTAACAGAAATTGTTCCAGGCCGTAGACAATAAAGCTAGTCTACTAACAAGAATGAAAGCTAGCATAACGAAACTAGCATACCTCAAGAAACAGCTTCTCTCTTCCGTCTTCAACTACCATTCTAACGCTATCAAACATCAGAACTTTTTGGAATTATGCTGATAACAAAATTGTACCAGTTTCTATAGCATCCCACTAAGGGTGAGCGTATTTTGGGACCTTCAAAGCGTTCCCGAGCTTCAAAATAAATAAAAAAACTTTAATTCTAACAAGTAATCCATACTTCCTTCATATTATTTATTTCCTCACAAAATAATTCAATAGCAACACTTATAGGTTGCAAAATTCCTACAAACTGAAACAAATAGACCACCCTTGCGTAGGATCAGAAATAGAGCAAGTGCCAGTTAAGCATTGTAGTGATTCTTTCTGTGACAACCAAAATATTGCCAGACAGCAATGCATACAGGTTACATCCTAATATAGTTTATTTATAATTCTTATGAGTTAAGAAATATAAATGCTCATAACAGTGGAAATGTACATTAAATTAAATATTTCATACCGAAGCCCAATATACGAAAAACGCTCATTTTGGCGTTTTGAACTATTAAAGTCTAAAAGAATCAAACCAATTTCTGTAAGTAAATTATTGTGATTAATATTAAGTAACAAACATTAAGCAGTGCCATGATTCAAGTATACCCTGGATATTGCACACTTGAGATATTAGGTTTTATTTTTCCACTGTTACATAGTATATTATAAACGTTAATCTAAGTCAATCATATTTCATAATAGGGGTGGATGAAGGGTATGCCGCTGGATTAAGGAGAATAATTCAACATAAATTCACTAATGTGTGCTAATTTAGGCTGTAAACAAACACATAGAAGTATTACCTGAATTTTATTGTCTTTCAGCAATGGAGTACAGATTCCTTCACACTTGGAAATTTGGGAAAAATTTTATTAATCTCAACATTAAGAATGTTTTGAATTTTGAAATATCGCCTACAGACTACTTAATGCAGCTGATCCAATCAGATTACAAGAGAGAAGAAAGAGGACAGATGAGTTCCCAACCTTCACTACAGATGGCAACAAATCCAACATCACTAGTTTCCAATTCTTCACCACAGAGGGCAGAAGAATCGTCTAATGAAATACTTCATGGGATTAGGGGAGAGAACGCATCGCTAGTCGGCCGAAGCTGATGATGGGAGAAACATATCTCCCGAAAGCGCTCCTTAGTTAACATCTCGCGCTAATGTGATGGGAATTAACAAGTGACGACTCAGTTTAAATGATCAATGGAGTACATACCTATTTCTAAAGTTTGAATAAATTCAGGTACCAAAACACTTCTTTCACACGTATTTTCCGAACTCCAGGGCAATGGCAGTCATCAGTGAACGCAACGTGAATCTTATCACGACCTTTGGTATTAGCATATCTTATTACAAATATTTTGCTTTTAGTATCCGCTACCGATTTTCTTATTTAACAACAATGTCTCAACACTGATTAAAGCTATTAAGATGTCTATTGTTTTGTACACACAGTGCCGGCTTTGTCCACCCCTTTACATCGCTCTGTCTAGTGAAATCACCGTTCCCTCGTTTGTCTGGTAAAGCGCCGAGGTTTAAATATGGTAGTGGGCTTTCTTTGACATGCCTGCTTTAAGTGGTAGGATTGAAACTGTGGTACACAGGGATTTAAAAAGCCCATTAGAAATCAATGCATAAAGATTTTCAAATGAAATTTTGCGCAGCGAACAACATTGTTGGCTTATTGCCAACATATCTCACCGTGAAGGTTTGTTGTTGAAGTGGAGGTTGCCCAACTAAGATTTGGAGCGGACCAGACTCTACTTTCTGTAAATGTGTCCCTTTGTCGAGGATGGGCAGAAAGAATGGAGAAGGAGAAGGAATGCGTGTTACATATACATCTTTCTTTTTTCCGCGATAACGGAATTCCGATGAAGTGGACGGCGCTGAGTTCTTCAACCTCTTCTATCTCTTTCTTTCTCTTGGACTGGTGACATTCATCTGGGCCACATGATGTTTATTGCTACGTGATGAAACATTCATCTTCCACTAGCAACATTCTGGTCACCGTGGGAACGTCAAATATTGTCACATTTCTTCAGTCTTTGTTGTTGTCCAGCTAGAGCAAAATTCCTCCAAGTCTGAAGAAACGTTTTCCAGAAGCTACGAGTGAACTATATCACTCTTCATTATTGCTAAGAAGTGTCCTTGGTAATTAGAAGCATAACTTGAGGTAGAAAAACTTTATTTATGGATGCATCCTTGGAAAACAAATTACTCCAGAATAATTAAGGCTGAGGAGGGAAATAGTTGCATCCGTCTAGGTTTTGTTAGCTGTATTTTCATTTACAGTTACAGAATATATTCATAACATATAGAGTTATAGATTTGTTTATGTATACTAGCAGCATTCGTAGTCAGGGCTACCATGAACCTACTATTGCTTCTTGTGCTAACATCTATTATCAACAACAATAATAACAATGATAATATAATAACTTTTGACTGTGTGAAATCAAACGATGACAGATAAATGCTGTTACAGGACATAAAATATTCTATTGTGTCACTTTCTTAATGAAATTGCTGTGTTTTAGTTAAACTCTAGACGCTTTATGCTAAAAATGCCGTCGACAGTGCTTCACATTTCCATATGTGTGAGTTATAATAAATTTAAAGTCCTCCGTGTGTGCGTGTGTGTGTTTAGCTTCCATTGACGATGTAGCGATATTTCCGCCGATTAAGAACAAATAAAAAGGAACTCTATAATACTTATATTTTAGGAATTAATAATAATTAATTAATATTAAATTTAATAAATATCCATAATTTTAAAGCCATAGCATTAAAAATTGTATCAATCGAAAGCCCTTCATAAGCTGTAAATATGTTTTAAGTTTCCATAATACTGTCAATTATGTTTTCCGAGCGTGGGGCCATAAAAATAGAAACCTTTTGTACTTCGTGGGTGCGAGACAAGATTTCAAGCAAACAGACGCTATGAGTGAACGGACATTTCCTACAGTTAAGCTTTAAATTTTCAACTAAGGAACCAATAAACGCAGAGAATAAGTGGGAGAACCAATAGAAACATAGGAATACGCAGTGACATGTATAAAATTTGGAGGAGAGCGTCGTTGAGATATCGGAATGCGAGCGTGGTGTTGGGGCAGTCTCCCATGATTCTCCGGTAAGGAAACACGCATCACGTTGAGTCAAAAAGAAAAGGATAAAAGTTCCAAAATTTACGAAGTGCCTCATAAAGTAATGCATGTGGAATAATTATATAGAGTGCTAGGTTTTCGTTGAAATTATTTTATCCAAGATAATGAATAACATAACACACCGCAAGTGATGAATTCAAGTTTGCAGGAATCAAAAGAACGGTGATAGAGCGCCTTAAATAATAAATAATTAGCCGGAGCAAAACGTTAGTGGATCAAAGGGTGAAAATATTCTTATATAAGAACCGTACGGGTTAGAAAACGAACAAGAATCTTGCAGGTTTTCTGGCAGGAATACGCGTTTTAGTGAGGAAGTGAAAACGTTTTCTTAAAGAATAATATCCTAGTGTCACCCTCCCGCAATCCTACCCTGACAATAACACTAGGGAACTTCAGACCGATTCGCCGACAATTGACCCTGAGATGCGACGTCCATAAGTGCTTCCTGACTGATATCGGCGATCTCGAGTCCTGAAGACTTCACCTACAACGACGCAGAGGTAAGAATAACACAACAAAGTAGCGCCAAAACGCTACAACGATTACTGAATGAAGCAGGTGAAAAATAAATCTATCGCAAGTGTCTCAATAGAATCGAGATTAGAACTCGTGCCTTTTGAATGCAAGGCAGATATGTTACCCCCACACCACAGTGTGGTGCTAAAGTAGTTGTGAAAATGTTTAAGGGAGCGATGCAGGTAAACAAGTAGCAGGCTGCCGCAAACAAAATGAGCAGAAGGCGACAAACGGAGCCACGCTTTTTATCCTGTTCAATATCACATAATGGGAATTATTAATCCTTGATCGCGCTGCGCTTCAAGAATCAAAAGAGAATCATTTTCTGGGCTGAACAATCAAGGAGGTTGTAGCACAAAGTTGTCAAATGTGATTCATCAAGATGCCTAAAACGAAAAAGATTAGTTTGGTAATAAGATGTACCAGTGAGCTCTTCTAAAAGAAAGGGGTTTCCTTACTGGTACAAGAGGATGTTTATCATAATCCACGAGTAATTTCCAATCATCGATAAATTCGCTAGTAATAACGCAGTGACCTGAGAAGTTATCTAGACGACTTGGAAATTAAGAGTCACATATGTTAGGACTATTTCATTAATAAAATGAAGTGATTTACTAAACAATCACGACTATTAACATACAATCATCATATATTTACCTGTTGTTAGAAATAATCAGGACCATGCGATCGCACTTTGGTTTATCAGTGCAACTTGATAATTTAATATAAAGACTCCATCTAGGAAACATGGAACAGAAGAAAAATGCATCAAGATATATTTACAAACCACCGCCAGAATCCAGATGGACAGACAAGGAGAGAGTTCAAGCTACAAAGAGGGGTATGGCAGGACGTTACAATTTCACCCAACTTTTCATTTGCTTACTGGAAGAGATTTTCAGTAATATCAAAGGCGAATGTGGAATAAACATAGATGGTAAGAAAATATCTAACCTACGCTTCCCCGACGACATAATTCTTATGGTAAATATAGCTGAAGAATCGCAGGCATTAATGCAAGAATTAAATGAGCTCACTATCAAAGAAGGGCTCCATATGAATGCAAAAAAGACAAAACTAATGACAAATGGCAGATAGAAAGACATCGTAATAATACAGGCTAAACCACTGGAGTATGCGCAGGAAATAATTTACCTGGGAGAAACAATCTCCTTCAAAAAATTATGGCGAAAAAAATCAGGAGGAGAATATCGACGGCATGGTCAAAATTCTGGGCGCTGAAATTTATATTACTAGAAAAATCCTTCAATCTTAACATCAAGAGGCATATCATGAAAACATGCATATTACCTGCACTGATATACGGTTAGCAAACTTGGAGCCCAACAAAATAAGACAAAAGGTCAACATGTCAAAGAAAAATGGAAGGAAAGATTCTAGTCATCACATGGAGAGATAGAATTAGGAACGATGTAATAAGAGGAAGAACATAAATAATAGACGCGGAAAAGACCAGCAGTTATAAAAAAAGGAGGTGGGCGGGACACATTATCAGACAAGGTCCCAACTGATGGACCAAGTTAACGACATGGGAGCCGAGGGCAGGACGAGGTCGTCAGAGGACACGCTGGTTAGACGAACTGAAGAACACATTCGGCAGCAGATGGACTATAGCAGCAAAATACAGAGGGAGATGGCAACTTCTGGTCAAGACTGCAACCCAGAGCATCAGTGCAAGAGTGTCTCAGTCAAATTAGCAAGAGACAACAGGAGAGAAGAAGGTTAAGGACTGCAGAAAGGGTGCATGAACAAAAACTGAAGAACTAAAGGATCACTGTATAGCGTTGAAGTCAGCCAGACTAGCAAGAGACAACAGGAGAAAAGAAAAGTGAAGGATTAAAGAACCAGTGAATGAACAAACAGTGAAGAACTATAGGATCAGCGTATAGTGTTGAAGTCAACCAGATTAACAACAGACTACAGGAGAAAAGAAAAGTGAAGCTCTAAAGGACCAGTGAATGAACAAACAGTGAAGAACTATAGGATCAGCGTATACTGTTGAAGTCAACCAGATTAACAAGAGACAATAGGAGAAAAGAAAAGTGAAGGTCTAAAGGACCAGTGAATGAACAAACAGTGAAGAACTATAGGATCAGCGTATACTGTTGAAGTCAACCAGATTAACAAGAGACAATAGGAGAAAAGAAAAGTGAAGGTCTAAAGGACCAGTGAATGAACAAACAGTGAAGAACTAAAGAATCAGTGTATAGTGTTAAAGTCAACCAAACTAACAAGAGACAACAGGAGAAAAGAAAAGTGAAGGACTATAGAACCAGTGCCGAACCAACAGTGAAGAACTAAAGAATCAGTGTATAGTGTTAAAGTCAACCAAACTAACAAGAGACAACAGAGAAAAGAAAAGTGAAGGACTATAGAACCAGTGCATAAACCAACGGCGAAGGACTAAAGGATCAGTGTATAGTGTTGAAGTCAACCAAACTAACAAGAGACAACAGGAGAAAAGAAAAGTGAAGGACTAAAGAACCAGTGCATGAACCAACAGTGAAGGACTAAAGGAACAGTGTATAGTGTTAAAACGCATATATAGAACCATAAGTATAGACTAGTTTTAAGAATAAAGAGGATCCTTCCCGGAATGGCTAACCGGGATTGCCAATCCAAATCACCTCTCCAAAGAGAGAGGCCCGTGTCCCTCGGGGAGGTTATGGGCTAATACTAATACCAATACTCCATCTGACTGAGTGGGAAACTAAGAGAAGCCATGCAATATTCTCAGGATGCAGTAACAAATATTATAGGTTATGATTTTCTTTATTACAACAAACATTATTTAAAACACAATTCTTGAATTCAAGCTAATCAAATAGCAATGATGGAAAGAATATGTTCAATGTACGTTATGTTTAATGTAAATGACGAAGTAGTATGAATATAGTTTCTTTATTTATGCACAATATTGAAATCGTGTTCATTTAGCTCTAGTGCAAGACAATATTCTGACCTTAGCAAAATATTAAATAATCTGACGTGTTACATTCACATTAATTCTCTACCTTCTGTCGTTTATTAGCAGGTATTCTTACGAAAGTTTATTTTTCTATCTGCTTAATTTTAATTGAGATAAACATTTGCAGAAATAGGTGCATTATATATTTGGTTATAGACACAAAGGGAATAGTGATAGTTAAAAGTTAAGAACTGAACGCTATATGTTGGCCTTAAAATTCCACACTCCTTTCATACAATCGCGTGAAATATCGAAAGGCTTTTAAAAGAATGACATTGTTTGAAACAAATTCTGTTTTGAGGATATCTTCATTTCTTGTGCAGTACGTTTTTATTTATGGCTTAATATTTACCACTTATACAAGAATATATAAAACTCCTTCCAAACGAAGAGGATGTGACGGGCTATTCCTAAAATACTCAATATATACATTTTATTTGTCATGTAAATACATTCAATATACTAGTTAGAGCCATTTTTTCGGAAAACAGCAGATTTTAAAAAGCTTCATATAAAGACTGGTTTGGGGATTTTCTTGTCGCATCTATGTAAAATACTGATCTTAAATAAGTTTAGTGTTTAACTGATTTTGTTTTTGAGATATTGTAGCGTATGTGTGTGTGCATTGTCGCGTCGGACACATTATTGCTGTGTAGAAAGACATTGTTGAACTAATTATGTCATTTGTAAGTTGAATTCTGGTCCGGCGCGGCATTTACCTCCACCTTCCTAGTCAAGGGGAGTGAAGGCAAGTTGAGGGAAGAGCCTCTTTGTCTGATAGCGTGGCGTCACCAGTAAAGTCAGTTGCGTGTATATCTTCAGAGTGTGTGGTTGTGTGTAGGAGTGCGTGGTCCGTGTGAGTGTGGGGCATCTCCCCCAATGTTTGCCTGTAACCTTTTGGAAATTATGTAGCTGCACCAAGGTAACTTTACAAAAACCAGAGTTGAATGTGAATTTATGTATTATTTATAAATATCCCACGTCCGCTTTAGATTTGTGCAGCACGTTCTTGGTATCTCCCGTTTGCCTCTGTAGCTACGGCTCCCCAATGTTTATGCCAAGGTAACTAAATTTAATATTTTACCTGCAAAACCTTTTGGCCTCACCCCGGTGTATAACAACATGCTGTTCACACACACGCGCGCGCGTGCTTTCGTTTTCTAAAACTGCTTCTTTTGTATACAGGTAGTCTCAAAACGTGTGTTCCGGTGAAATCTCGGTATCGAATTTTTGAGTGGACTCAACACTTCCCTACTGACTAAAGGTAAGCAGTAGAGAAAGTAAAAAAAGAAGTAATTTTTATAACGTAAGGAGGAGATGATAAAGAGATTACAATAAACTTTGAATGAATCCGGACCATGATTGTTTTGAAAAATAACTTTTTTTTTCAAACATGATTAGTCATTATCTCCCATATGGTGCCATAAGTGAACAGTCATCATAAATACTTCTTATTGCATCCGATATCAAATCGTAAGCTTCCTTGACACTTTTTTCTCAAAATAGTGACCCCAGATTTTACTTTTGAAGTAACCTGAAAATGACCAGATTTGTTACTAGTTACTTATAACTGCAGGTGTATGGCGATACTGGATAAGTTTTGTGTTGTGTTTTAGTCGATCAAAAATTTCTGTTTATTTAATTTAAATTTTCAGAATATAAATAGTCCATTCTGTATATATTTATTAGGTTATATAGAATTAGGTTTTCTTTGCAAAGAAAGCACACGTCTCATGCGCACGGTGTGGGATAGAACAGTTGAGTAGGTTTAGTATTTACTGAGTGAAAGAATTCCACAACTGTTCATAGATATGGCAGGCTGGTTACATGGAAAACTGGAGCGCACTTTTATGGAATTCTTAGACTTACAAAATACTCAAAGGCAATCACTCGAAGTTATAAAGTACCATAATGTTCTTCGTTTCTCAACTAGAAAGCGTTGCCCAAGGAAGAGGTCAAAAAGGATGTTACAGCTTCCTTTATCTTCTTGAACTACCATCAGATTTATTCAAGAAGTATTTTTCTCATCCATAGGAAATACTGACACTATCATATTCACCAATATGAACTTTTAACTTGTATGACAGGATGCACTACAAGCATTTTGAGAGATTCAGCATGTCTGACACAGCAGTTAATCAGTTATTAGTAAGCTTAGATTAATGCAATGTATATTCAGCAATTGTATTATAAAACTTGGCTACCCTCTTATTTTCTTTATGTGTTGATCTGTTTACTTTTCGGGTATTGTATTGAACTATATGTAATTGTATTTGTGTAATGAATATTACAATTGGATAACTGCCTGTTGTGTTCAAAAAATAAATTAAAAATAAACATGGATTGGGTGTCTTAATGAGATGCATTTTATCTGCAGTAAAATTTTGTGTCATGTGATTTCCCATCTATATCGAAGGCAACATGAATGAAGAGTGCTCCACCATCAGTTCACAGACACTTCAAGATGTGCAACTTATTTACCAAGCCGTATCTCAAATATAGTTTTGAAACATCTTAGAAATATGTATGAAACAAATTAAACTAATGAAAGTTATGCATGTACAGTATTGCTTGGTGTGAAGGGATTTCCTATAAATCTTTAACTCGAATCTTTGAAACACACCAAACTTAAATATGAAGTTTGGAATAAATTTCGTTTTTAACTTAGGCTAAAATTTAGATAGCAGAAATGAGATTTTTACGGGTAACTAAAGGGTGCACTAGTCTAAAATTAACAAGAAATTAAACAATTATAGAAAAATTGAATGTTTATAAACTACATGATTAAAATGTACACATATTGGAAAGAACACATGAACGGCGTGAGTAAAGAAATGATACCCTCTTAATGAATTATACACCTGAGGTAGTATTTTTAACACTTAAATGATTTTAGTCAAATTATATAATAAGTAATTCAATAACAGCCCGCCTTGAAGCACTATGTGTATGTAATAATTTGTAGAATGTATGTAACAGTCATTGCATATGCTTATATTATTGTATCCATGTGTAATAATGTTATGTAAATATATTACGTAACTTAATAATGTAGGAGCTGTGAGAATAATAAGTTAAAAGTTGCTAACAATGAGGTAATCTTGAGGCAATAATGAGTAAGAAAGTTTAACAGTACTACTTGTGATTCTTGGAGTAACAATAATGTAATTTTAGTGACAGTTTATAAAAAATAGCCAATCAACAATCAGAAAAAGCTTTAGTTAAATGCAGGTATTCTATTGGAGTAGGATTAGCCAATCAGAGACTTGAAATACAGAAATTCACAAGTTTAGACGGTTGAAATCAGTTCAGTTGCCTGCAGACAGTGATTATAACTGGATGCGTGATGCGTCCTCGAGAAAGATAATACGTATTCGTTTGAGACGAAAATAGATTACGTGTTAAAAAGTGCAAGTATTTAATAATAAAAAGAAGCTCACAGCTCTCTATCAATAAAGTGTTAATTAAATCGTGTCAAGTATTAATAAAAGGATTGAAGTAAAATAATAGTCTGTGTAAGCCTACATTCTTGTCGCATCACGCCCTACTAAGAGAAGAGTGTCTCTAACAAGTACTGACGCAGCCGAGGCAAACATAAATATAATATTTAAAGAAACAGTTAAATTACAAAAGTTAATATATTTTTTTAAACTTGGGGCAAAGGCCACCTGAAAGTACATTTGCGGCGAAGGCTACCGGAAACGGTTTACCAACTGTTTGCAACTATACAAGTTCGGCTCCCCAACTGTTGAAATATAATACAACTTCTACAAAGACAAACACTCCTTGAATACAACCTACTTCTAATTGACGCCTAAAGCGTAGTGCAAATAACGTAACAAAACATCGTACTTCAAATTGGCGTCCATACGTGGAGCTAATAAACATATACTCACACCTTTAGGAAAAAGATACATCGGACGCCCCAGAGAAAGATGGGAGTAAAGTGAAGAATGCGACGATGGAACAGGCGAAATACCTAATCCTTAAAGTGAAGAATAAGGAGATTAAGAAGAAAAGCTTATGCTGCTCACAAATACACAGCCAGAATTATTATCTTTTTTAATTTCGATTTCTTCATGGGCGTCAAGGCGCCTCTAAATACTTATGCATACTGAAATATCGATGTCGAACTTTTCCAACGGTTGTGATACTTCCTGTACCTGAGGTGAGGGGTAGAGAAAACTTAAAAGGAGGCTTTTGCAGAATGGGTGGTGTATAACTGCCGCTGACGTATGCTGCAGGAGCCGTTTGTTGAAGAGTTTTCTTGTGGGGTTTAGCTTTTGTTCTGTGGCTTGTCCGAAGATTTCTCACGTGTGTGACTGAGAAGCGCTTTTAGATAAGATGTGGATTTTAAGTAAGCAGGTTGTTTTAGAAACAACAGCAAGTTTTTTTCTTTATCCCTCCCTTCCCCCGTCCTCACGTTTCCCACAGGCTGTCATCACTTACCGGGCTGGGCTATACATTCTCTTGGCCACATATACCAACCTACCGACCTATCTTCCAGACTGAATTATGCAGTTCAGACGGACCGCTCTGTATCTTTCTCTCACAGTCTGCTCTCAAGATCTTTAGAAATAGAAAACTCTGGGCGTCTACAAACGGAGTCAGCAGTAAAAACATGCTATAGCCATGCTTTAAGAACACTACTGTTGACATTTTAGCGAGCTCCTATTTACGAAACGATCGAGCCATCTCAAGCCACATTTAATTTCCATGAAGTTAATCACTCACAAAAAGGTTTGTTAAATTAATGTTAAATATTCCATTATGATATGAATTAGAAAATAAACTTACTTATGTGTCTGTATTTTAAGAAAAAATTATGGCCCAATCTAAGAGACACTTAGCTACCTCGTGATAACATACGAGGAAAGAAATTGAATCCATTTCCATTAAAATGCTAAACCTACTTTAAAAACAAGTAAAACTTAACAGATCTTGTACTATTTTAAACGTCAAACAATAATCTATATTAAATATAGGTGAGAAATTAAACTAGCCATAGCACATGCTTGGCTGTATAGGATCTCATAAACTTTGTCCTTTTATCATCATAAAATTTAAATGAAATAAGTATCCATTTTATTATCTTTACCACCTACATAGTAAGCAGAGGAGTGTTATATTCTGTATTAAGATTTTGATCAAAATATAAGGTTTCAATTCGAAAATAACTTCAGGTCTACTGAAGGCCCCCCCCAAAAAATACTTTTAGAAAAACCTTAGGCGCGCGCGTATGTGTATATGTGTGTTTGTGTGCTTATGTAAACAGCATAAGTCATAAAATATAAGTCGGATAAATATGGAACTCTGTATTTAAGTTCAGCATTACCCAAGGATGCAACACGAAGATTTTAAATACAATCCTCCCCTCCAGGGTTTAAATTGACATATTTTGTTTTATTATTTTGTATTTATCAGAAACGGCTTTAACGTTTTTATTAAAATATTATGTTAATAGGTTTTAAATGAATAATAAAATGCAGATCCTGAATTTTCTCTGAATCGCTTGTGAATTTTGTGTAACGTAAACCGTCAGATGTAAACAAAAGCTTACTCCACAAGGAATTTAGAGCTCATTGAAATATACAATTTATCTCAAATAAATTTATTAGCGCTTACGGTTTTCGAGTATGCAAGTACATTGTATACTTAAATATTGACAGTTTGAAGTGTCATGCGGCACCATACGTGTTTTTTTTCCACAGGGTTCATTAGAATAAAAACAAAAAATGACTTGCGATATATGAATCGTTATGTTAGTTTTCATATTGTACCAAAATTAAAACAGTCATTTCATAAAAGGGGTATTATAATAATTATAGTATGTGGAGGAAATCTTGTGCGTGTTACACATCTTAAAGCGTTTTCCTGTATTCTGTATTCTATTTCCATAACATTATGCATCCTTGTTAATAAAGTGTCTTAAATGTAGAATGTCTTTGTAACATTGATGCAATTTTTTAATTTATGAATTTATGATTTGCCAATTTTTAGCTACTACACTGAACTTACAGAAGCTTTTATTCACGTTAATGCATTATTAAAAGGTTAAAATACAATAGCGTAGGAACAATGGAAGAAAAAGGGGTTGCCGTTTCTAACGCTCCCTATATGGCCAATGACCTTCGTGGGATACCTCACTCCACCAAGCGATGACTGGACCCATTTCTGAGGTGGAGGCACCCAGAGGGTGCAATACTTCCGAGGGTAGGGTAGTGATGAGGATAACGGTAGAATGAAAGGACCTACAGCTTTTACCGTGGACTACGAACCAAGTTGGACTTGGGGATACTACACATGAGCAAGTTAGAGATGACGGCGTGAATAGGGCCGATTTAAAATAGCCTCCCCAGAGCCGGGAATCGAACCTCGAACCCTCAAGACGAGAGACGGAAACAAACCACTGCGCTACGCTGGAACAATTTAGATTTTACTATGCATTCTAACCTTGCATTTTCTGAAATTCACGATTCTTTGGGGTTGGGGGAAATAAATGTATTGGGCTTTGGAAATCACTGCTGCATACTTTGAAACGAGGAATTAAAATTAGCTTAATAACTATAGTATGTTTTATAAATCCATAGGTAATACTCGAAGAAGCACACCAGATTCCGATTTTTTGGTCGATTTGGGATGTGAAGATTGAAGCTTAATATTTATGACTGTTTTTAACAAACAGTCAACATTTAGAATCTTGTTAACCAAGGAGCACTATAACGCTTATCGTTAATTAAAGCAGAATGGTTCCTTTAGCACTATGTTACTCGTTGCCCCTTGTTCTTACGCAGCAGCCCTATTGTTGCCTGCTGTATACACGGACAACACTGAACATTTTAAAAAACAATCAAACAAGGATTGGTTTTAAAACATTTATGCGATTTTATCTTTTTTCCAAATATTCCCGTTTAACATCAGTACATTTTTGCATTCGCTGAAACCGGTCCTTAAAGAAATGATGCCACTCATCCCGAGGCACTCCAGAAACCACGTTTTTATAATGTTCCACTGCTTCATCTGATGTCAAAAAAGTGATTCCACGCATTTTATCCTTCTTGGACGCTTTTTACGAACTTTTTCAAAATTTGCGATAAATAGACATTTTTGTACCAATCGGCAGTAACGGCACGTCTATCTACTAATGTTTTAGTACCAATATGGGCCGTTTTAGAAGAAAAAAAACTAACAACCCTCTTCTTAACAGCAATGCGAATTTGTCGGACTTTTGTGGGTTTAAGTTCTGTTCGAAACACACACTGAGCCGAGAGACTTTTATTTTCATGATAATAACAATAAATCCAAGATTCATCACCAATAACGATATTCCAAACCAGCTTGAAGTGCTTGGAATTTTTCGACAATTTTTCTGCACTAATAAAATGCGTTGTTATTTCTGTTCTGGAGTCAGTTTATGTGAAATATTGACAACCAAGTTTTCTCATGTATAACTGTTGATGTAAACGTTTTTGGATTTGACTCATACCAATGCCCAATGTTGCCCGAATAAATTCATAAGATATCCGTTGATCTTCTTCAACGATTGCCCGAACAGTGGCAATATTTTCATCAGTAACATCAGTTCTTGGACGTCCTTCAAGAAATTCATCACTAATCTCTTTTGAATTCGCTGTACCAATTAGAAATTGTTGCCTTAGATGGATCTTCTTCGTCAAATGCTTTATAAGCGGACCTTCACATTGTTTAGGCGTTAAGGACGATTTAAAATCGTAAAAAAGCATAGCCCGGAAATGTTCTCTAGTAAAATTCATTTTTGGATGAACACAAAATTTTTAAATGATGATAATTAACAACTAGTATAACAAATCGAACAAACTACACGGCAATCAACTCGCAAAACATTGGAGTAGCTGTCAAATATAAATTTCATTTGCTTTTAGAAACATGACATTCTACATCTTTTCAGTATCGTCCTGGTAGCATTGTGCAGTTTATCATAATTACCTAGATAGTTTAAAAATTTAGTTTTAGTCTTCTGTATCGATTAATAATTTTATGGAACTTAAGTATTACAAACATGACTGGGGCCTTATGAATTACAGCTCTAAAGTATTGTAAGATAACACGAGAGAGCATATCACTCGAAACAAAACTTCACCCATGCAGCGCCTGATATGATAACTAATTCGCAAAAAAGAACAAAAGATCATGTGATTGTAAGTTTGGCATGCATCTTCGGGAAAGGTAATTAGCTACAGTTATGTCTGGGCCCATTAAAATTATGAGCTAAAGGGGGGAGCTTCAACCCTTTGCCTTGAAAGCTCTGATGAAGATGTTAACATTCTTTGCTACAAGGCGAACAAAGAAAAGGAATTCTTGCAAGCCACGTAGGAATACAAAGCCTTTTCCCCTCTCTCAGTCACCCTCTTGTGCTTTTGATAAAAGTAATGTATCATGAAGCCTTGCAGGGCGGCTATTGCAAAGTCATCTTGCCTGCAGGTGGCTTTAGGCATCATGATTGTGATGATACCTGCTTTATAGCTGGTCCTTCCTTTGAGCATTACTATTCTCGCTGTCTCGTGCGGATCAACATTATAGAAATGTATTAAGATGTGTGACACTCTGTCGGAAAAATAAGTTTGGGTAAGGTTTGCTCAAACAGCTTAAAATAAAAACATTCTGATGTGCTACACTCACATGACTTTCCCTACTCTTGTAGAAACTATTTTTACAAACGCTTATTCTCTATATGCTTCATGTTAATGGAGATATCGAGATATTAATCTTATTGCTAATTTTCTTGTAGATGCAAGGGGAATTGGTAGGCTTTAAGCGATAGTCAAATATTTTAAGAGCTGTTGCTATGTGGAGTATTCCATTCTCTTTGCATTACCACGACAAAAAAAATTTAACGAATTCCCATTTCAGAAATAGTATTGGAAAATTTAAGGGAATAACAAGCAATATCTCGAAAATGGTTTACTCAACAAAAAAAATGTGTTTAACATAAATTGTGTATTTTAACGCGATCTACATGTTTTATGTAGTAAAAGTTTGTCTATCTCTTATGGTTTACCAGTTATGCAAAAGTCGTTCAGAATGAAGATACTTTTGGAGACATTCCCAGAAAATTCCAGATATACATTTTATTTGTCATGAAAGTATCTTAAATATATGATATTTTAATCAAAATCGTTAGAGCCATTTTTGAGAAAATTAAAATTTTCGAAAAATGTTCCTTGTATGGGATGGGGGGATTTTCTTGAAAACCTTCGTGTCGCATCTCTGTAAGGTACTGAACCTAAATACCACGTTTGGTATTTATCCGACTGTTCGCTTCTGAGTTATGCTGTTCACAGACACACACACGGACATGTTTCCAAAAAGCTTTGTTTTGGATTCAGGGGGTTTCAAAACATATATCATAGAAATCACTGTGTGTGTGATAGCAAAATGTTACATAATCGATAACATATACAGCTCCTCAGATATTATTTGGTGAAATATTGTTATTGTACTTTTATTAAATTTTTGTTGTTTTATTTGTCTATTTTATCCATTAATTCTGGTGTCGTTACATGCTGGGTAGATGGCCTAAAAATGCACACGAGAAATTAAATTAATTTCTAATAGCCAGCTCGCACATTGAGGGGACGTATATTTACCTGGCTGCGGTGGACCGAAACGTGGTGTGGAGGTTAAGAGAAAGGCGTGGGTGTTCCACTCCAATAAAATTCATAACACAAATCTACTCACACATTCCTAGATTTAATACCCAACCGTTTGGGGGTTCTTACATTATTAAAAATGGAAGGTGGGAGGAGATGTCCATCGATCCAAAGCCCGGCTTACACACGCGGTCCGTTCCTCACGAAATCGTAACTGCGGCAGACGTATATCCCCCACTACTCGTGGCTAGCAAAAGCTACTAGCCAAGAGTGACGTAAACAACAATGTAGAACAATAATGTAATCCCCCAAATTATTAATACGCCACAATATGTATACTCCTTGTGGTTTGTGATGTAGGTCGCCATTGTCCTCCTTGTGGTTTACCGGGAAATAGGCGAATCAGTTGGGGAATTTAATGTCGTACCGACATATTGCCATGGTAGCTCAGTGGTTAGAGCAACCGGACGGAAACCGGGATATCCGTGGTTCAAATCCCAGCAATGGCATTGAATTTTTCACTCGTCTGCTTCTACCTTTCCAATCTTGTCCAACACACGGATTGTGTGGAAGAACACTTAATTCCAATCCTTGTTTGATTTTCTAAAACTGTTCAGTGTCGCCCTCGCATGTGCAGAAATTAACATGAATAAAATGCACATCTTGGCTTTTCTGTGAACAGCTTGTGAGGCCCTAATATTATGTAGCTTCATATATTTAATAAACCGTAAGATATATTAAAAAAAACCTATGATAGGGAATATTTAACGCAACTAATTTTTGTTCATAGTGTTGACCATTTTTTGCATAATCCATATTTTGTGCTTACATTTTCCTGGATGTAAGTCGAAAGTATGAACGTTTGTGATTCTTCTTTTTAAAAATTCATTATCCTTCAAAATAGTTTTAGAAAGTAACAGCAATACTAAGACTGGGTTACTCATTTATGCTTCCCACATAAATATTTGAGTGCTACTTCTGCATTTTGTATGTAATAAAGCACTTATTAATTTGAAAACATTTCTAGGTAACGTGGATAGTAGAATAACATTTTGTATGAATGCTGCAAGATATAAATTGGAATTATAACGGTGAGTGTGAGAGCAACACCGGATAGCAAAAGATTAAGTACTGCCAGACAATTAGTCATTGCGCATAATTGAAGTAAAACTATTGTAGCCCCCACGTACGGTACAGACCCTCCGGTGGCCTTCGCCCCACGTTCACTTTTCCGGTAGCCTTTCCCCAACGTTTAAAAATCTACTTTGTATTTTAATGTTTATTTAAATATTATATACGTATGTCTCGGCTGCGTCAGTAGTAATTTGCAGAAACACGTATCTCTTAGCAGGGGTAGTACGGCTAAAGAATGAAGACTTACACAAATTATAGTGGTATTTAACTTCGTTTTATTAATCTTTCACAGGACTAAATAATACTTCACTGATATATCCTTCTGTAGAGCTGTGAGGTTGTTGTTTAATTGCACTTTTTATCATGTAAACTTTATATTATTCACGGCGTAATAATTTTTTGTCTCACACTGAATACGTACCGAGCGAACTGCTCGGGAACGCTGCCTTCTAGCGTCTGGTGTCTAACGCTTAAATTTGTACGTTTACTATATTTCAATCCTCTGATTGGCTAATTTTACTCTAATAGAATACTTTTATTTATTTTAGAGGTTTTCTAGTTTTTGATTAGTTATTTATAAACTGTTTTAATATTACATTATTTTCCAAGAATTATTGGTAGCATTATTAAAGTTTCTAATTTATTGTTGCCTCAAGGTTACCTCATTTTTAACAACTTTCGGCTTCTATTCTCACAGCTCCTACATTGTTAAATTACGTAATACATTCACATAGCATTATTATACATGTACATAATAAAATAAACATAATACAACATACACTTTACATATTATATTATACACATATTGCTTTAAGGCGGGCTGCTATTATATTTTAAATTATATAATTAGACTGCTATCATTTAAGTGATAAAAATACTGCCTCATAGCGCAGCATGGTTTTGTGTGAGGAAAAATATTTCATTTTATATCCTTAAGAAAATCTAACTTAAGTACAATATTTGGTGTTTATCGCCATCATGTTTTGGAAAGTAAGGGGCAGAGAAAGAAAATATGCAATACAAAATAAGAACAGAGTGATGTAGCTCATCTGACACTGGGATGTGTTGAAGCTTCAAGCTATTTCTGGAAGAGTTTAGACTTATAAATGGAGGGCTCCTGAAAACATAATACTTTTAAAATACTTTAGAAGCGCGTTCAGATCCAAATTACCTATAATGGCTTCCTTGCCGCTTTTTTTTAAAGCTTCTTTGTTACCTCCGGGGGTACAGTGTAAAATGTATAATAGTTGAACATCCATCATATTATCTTGAAGCCTCTTACAAAATCTCTGTTGATTGGACTGAATTTCGCTTGCCTCCTAGCTTGTTGAAGATTAAGTTATTTCTTATGTTCTTATTACATATTCTAAGGTGTGTTGCATACTTTTTACCCAAGTCCCAATGATCTTAGTACTTATATGAGAGTTTTGTTTGTCTAAACTTGACGTAATTTTAATAAAAATTTACAAATTTATGTTTAAAACTGTGTTAAATAGGGAGGAAATTTGAGGGCGAATCGTATACAAAGTGAATTCTCGATCATGTTACTTTATTTGCATTTTACCTACACTAGTGGAGATATTCCATATAAAATTCGATATCAAGATTTGGAAAATACATGTTTAGTGCTTCCCTGAATCCATAGTCGGATAAACACTAAACTTGGTACAGTAAAACCTCTCTAAACTGGACACCTGGACATGGTTCAATAAAAATTGTCTATCCTAACGGATATCCAACGAAGAAAGATTTTATTTTTCTTTTGCATTCAATGGAAAAGAAATGAGTGTAGGCTACATAATGCCAAGCAACTGTTGGTGTCAAATAAAAAATACTACAAAAATTGTATAAAAACAATGTATCTACCATGTTACAGTTCTATACGTGTTAAATCACATTCAGTTGAAATACTGTACATATGCATTGACCAACTGTAAGTGCTTTTTGAAAAAGCCTGTTAAAATACATTACTTGATATTTTTAAGTTTTGGTAATGCCCATCTTTTCTCAATATCGCCTTCAAGTCTAAATACAAGTTCAATCATTTGTGGCTGACCATGTGCAAATATATAGTTCTCTAATTCCTTGATGCGCTCAAGAGATCGTTGATAGGAAGATTTTCAGGAACAGAAATCGTATCATATTCATCTGAAGATATTTCTTCATGCTTGTCATCGGTTGATGAAACCTTCTCTAGCATTTCTTGAGTGGTTGCAGAAACATCTTCATTGACCTCTAATATATGGTTGAATATCACTTAACCCTAACAGGTACATACATAGCAGAAATACGTAATATAACTAAAGAATTATCCACGATAGTACCTAGGGGGTGTCCAGCTTCCAGGATTCACGAGTGTCCATCATACAGGGTCTATTGGACTTGTAAAAACATAGGAGTTTGTGTGGTTCCAAGAAAATATGTCCAACCTAATGAGAAGTCTGACATACAGGGATATCCAAATATAGAGGTTTTACTGCATTTAGTTCAGCAACTTTCAACGATGACACACGTAGATTTTAGGGAATCCCCGAACTCTACCTACACTTTAACATTTTTTCATTTGTTTTGATTTTTTTAGAGATGGCTCTAAAAATTCTGATTAAAATACCATACGTTTAAAATATTTGCAAGAAAACTAAAATGCATACATATCTTGAGTTCTCTGCAAATAATCTGTGAAGTTCTTTTCATTGTAAATTAATGTTGTTAATTTGTATAACTGGTGAAGCGTAAGAGGTAGACAAAAAGCTTACTGCACAAAAAATTTTGAACTTGTTAAAACACAGAATTTAAGTCCAGCAAATTGTTTGTGGCATTAACCATTTCGGGATAGGCATTTACTTGTTAGAATGTTCAAATACTTAATATTTTATTCTGAAGTGTTAAACCTCTCATTCGTTTTTTTTTTCCGTGGTAATGCAAAGAGTGGCATTTTAAAGCCAGCATAATTATGGCGACCTTCTGTTTAAAGGTTTCACTTGTCGCTTCAGCCTCCTGTTATTTCTTGTATCTAGAAACAAATGTATAATGAAACCATTTTTGCAAATGTTTATGTCGATTGACATGAAGCAGGTAGAAAAATAAGCTCGGGTAGAGCTTATAAGGGGTAGAGAAAGCTATGGAAGTGTGACACATCAAACTTTATTTTTATTTTTGTGCACCCTTAACCAGACATTAAAATCAAAATAACACTGAATGGCGAAGAAAGACAGAGAAAGCATACGTCATACTTTAAAAAGGTAATCAATTTATTTTTGAGAGTACGAGTCCCAGAAAGAGTTCTCACAGTACATGCACTATGACTAAGTATTTGGTCTAGGTGAAAACAATGAAGACTTATCTATGAGTAATAAGTTCTGGCCTATACCTTTGGATGGCGTCAATACTGTGGTTTCTGTAAAGCCAGGGAATTGAGCGCCATAATTCTCGGGGCTGGCACATCACGTAACCCAGAGGACTTCTTTTACCCAGGCTAGAGTCAATCAATATCTCAGACGTTCTTTCCTGTAAGTAAAGGGGAAGTCCCAATATTTTATTGGCAATTAAGTATAGTTATAGATTTTAACGAAATTCAGGCAATACATGAAACGAAGGATTTCTGTGTTAAAAAAAAACCATTTAACCTGACACATCCAAGTTAAGGACATCCTGGTGGTACCTTTCAATGTAGAAGACGCGGTTAAAAGGTATTCAATGCTACTTTAAGAATGAGGATCCTGCATTCACACAAAACACTCATATACGCTCTCCACTGAAAACATTTCACCTCTTCTTTCTTAGTTCTTTTTTGAAGTATCCATACATATTATTTTACGAGGGCAGTCCCAGAAGTATCCGACGTGACGTATATATAGCGGTGGTTGTTTCAAACAAATGACTATGGTAGAAAGTACCATCCTTATAAAGCTTAAGTTTGAAGTTTGATGATACTACGTTATTTAGTAATTGTTTGGCAGCTAGTAATAGTGAACGCCGTCAGCAATTTCAATTAATATTAAAGCTGAGCTAGATCCTACTCTGGGAGAGTCTACTCCTTCGTTTACAACAGTAAAATATTGGGTGGCAGAGTTTAAGCGAGGCCGTACGAGCTGCCAGACGAACATCGCAGTGGTCGACCAAATGAGGTGACCATGCCAGAAATTATGAAGAAAATCCACAAAATGGTATTGCAGGACCGTCGGCTGAAGCTGCGCGAGCTAGCATATATCGCAGGAATTTGAAAAAAGTGCTGTACATCGCACACTAACTGAAAATTCAGACATGAGAAAGCTATACGCAAGATGGGTGCCGCGTTTACTCACACTGAAACAAAACCAGCGTCGTGAGGATGTTTCAGTTGAGTATTTGGCGATGTTTCGCTGCAATAAAGCCGAGTTTTTGCGTCGATTCATAACCATGGATGAAACATGGGTCCATCACTTCGCACCTGAGACGAAGGAACAGTCAAAACAGTGAATTGAAAGGGGAGAATCGGCTCCAAAGAATGCGAAGACAGTTCCATCTGCAGGCAAGGTCATGGCGTCAGTTTTTTGGGATGCTCGTGGGATAATTTTCATTGATTATCTTCAAGAAGGAAAAGCAGTCAATGGCGAGTATTATACAAACATATTGCAGCGTTTGAATGATTAAATCAAGCAAAAACGGCCGCATTTAGCGAAAAAGAAGGTTCTGTTTCATCAAGACAATACACCAGTTTGCACTTTCATTATCGCCATGGCCAAAATCAATGAGTTAAAGTTCGAACTGCTTCCTCATGCACCCTATTCGCCCCCTCTGATTATTTTCCGTTTCCAAAGTTGAAGAAATGGCTTGGTGGTAAAACATTTGTCAACAATGAAGAGCTGGAGTTTGCAGTTGATGACTATTTTGCAGAACTCGACGGTTCTTACTATAAAAAGGGTATCGAAGCTATTGAACATCGCTGGGAAAAGTGTATCGAGCTGAAAGGAGACTATGTAGAGAAATAAAGATGTTTTTTCCCAAAATGTTTGTGTCTTCTTTGTTAGGTCGGTTACTTCTAGGACAGCCCTCGTATATTAAACATTTCCATTGAAATTCTATCCATTGATTTAACAAAAGTTCATATGACTAATTATGGAACACCCCTTGCTCCACTATCTCATCTTGCAATTGCAACTGTATCTTCAAGTAATCAATCTCTCCTATATTTATATTCATCCCGTATTCCTCACCATAGTAATTTATCTCCACTATCATTTCAGTATAATTTTTCCCCTTCTGCTAGTAGTTCCTTATCACCAGCAAAACTTGTGCATTCCATTCTTCTTCCTCTATGGTATAAAGTATTAAAATGAGAAACCAATGAAGAAATAGATTTGTTAATAAAACATAAAACAAGCTAACTAGGTGGATTACTATTACCTCATACGAAGAGAAGAAAATTACATTCACATGACTTTCTCTACTCTCCATCGCTTATTAGTGCATATACTAATTATTCTTAAGCATATTTATTTTCCTATCTACTCCGTTTAGATGCAAATAAACGTTTGCAGAAATAGCTATCATTATAGATACAAAGAGAACAGCAATAGTAAAATATTTTAGAGCTGGACGCTATATGTTGGCCTTAAAATTCTGTTTCCATGTAATCGTGAGAAACAGTTGAATGTTGACAGGAATTTAAGAGACTGAGCTAGTAATGAACAATCGAACCATTAATAATAATTGTTTATGCCACAAAAAGCTTTATTTGAAATAAATTGTGTGTTTTAAAGACATCTACATTTTTGTGTACTCAGCTTTTCTCTATCACTTTACGTTTACCAGTTATACAAGATTATACAAAACTCCTTCCGAATGAAGAGGACTTCACAGGCTATTCCCAGAAAATTCAAGATATACATTTTATATAAATCTTATCTTGTAAATATGTTTAATATATGCCATTTTAATCAAAATCATTAGAGTCATGTTACAGAAAATCAGTTTTCGAAAAATCTTCCCTGTAAAGGGTACTTTGGAGTGGAGGATTTTCTTGAAAAATCTTCGTGTCCCATCGTAGGAAGATTCTGAACTGAAATACCAAGTTTGGTACTTATCCTACTTTTCATTTTTGAGTTATGCTGTTCACGGACACACACATCACACACACAGCTCACACAACACACGGAACGTTTTCTAAAAATGATTTTTTTTTATTCAGGGGGCCTCAAGACTTGTATTTTCGGTAGAAGCTCGCATTGAATTTTGTGGTGGAAGCAATACCTTCTCTAGCTACTATGTGTGTGGTGCAGCAAGTAATAATAGAATTCTTCACCTGCACAGAGCTAGGGGCACAGAGCCCCTGGTCAATGAGTCGTATGCCACGCTTAATGGTTCCTATGAAGGGAATGTGTGTTTAATGAGACCTAATCTCTGCTGATAGTGGTTGTTAACGTCTTCAAGAGGAAACACTAATGTAATGTAGCATTCGAACTTGATACAAAAATCAAGAAAGAATATGTTCTTTGCTCCATATACAAGCAGTGATATGTAGTAAAAGACAGGTGTGCAATTGTAATCTAAAATATTCAAGTTCGGTGAAGTTTGCTTGGTTCAAAATGAAATTTGTTGTGATATTGCATGGGGTGGCAATACAATGAGTGGTGCTGTGATCATGTGGAGTATTCTGATGCAGGCCGCGAACAACGTTCTCTATATTTGGAGAAATGTACAGAATGATGCGTTTGGAAACAAAATGAAAACAACCAGAGAGTCACTTCATTTATGTTTCTGTAATTTTTAAATATATTCTAGAAGTATGGGAGTGTCGTTCAAGTTAGACCGCACCATTCTCACTATTATGTTCAAGGCAAAATTCTTAGCAGAGGCTAATTCTTTCCAAGTGTGATCTGGCTTCTCAGAAGTACCTTATCCAAAGGCTAAGAAAATCATTCCTGAGTCACGAATTTAAACGGTCCATTTGTGTAACTGATACATTCCACTACACCCCAGATGTGGAGAAGCTGAAGGCCATTCAACTGATCCACCTTAGGGTACCAGTTGTTACCGAATGTGTCATCCGATCGTGGACGTCTTTGCCCAGTGGGGTGGTGCACCATCATGTTGGAGGTGCTGATGTAGTGCAAAAATTCAGCATACTGCAATAAACGTTTAGCTCTTGCGTAGCTGTAAACGGCATTTTATTTATTTTTAATTCTTGCTAACCAACTTCGGTTGTTTTTTGTATTTAATAGTAAAAAAATCTGCAAATTAATAATTGTGTTCCCAAATCTTGTTATTTCTTTGTAGTAACGCCATAGACGATCTTTGTCATTTTGTTGGTACCACGCCTATAATCCTGGTAACCAAGGTTTAGTTATTTGTTACTTTCTCTACTACGTATAGTAAGTAGGGGAAGTATTGTATTCCACCCAAAAATTCGATACCGAGATTTCACCGGAAATACATGTTTTGAGACCCCCTGAATCGAAATTTTTTTTTTTGGAAACATGTCCATAATGTGTCTGTGTGTCTGTGAAAAGCATAACTCAGAAACGAACAGTCGGATAAACACCAAACTTGATATTTTTGTTCAGTATCTTCCAGAGATGCGACACGAAGGTTTTCAAGAAAATCCCCCACCCCAGATTACCCTTTACATGGAACATTTTTTTAAATTTTTAATTTTCTCAAAAACGGCTCTAACGATTTGATTAAAATATCATATGTTTAAGATATTTTCATGACAAATAAAATGTATATCTGGAATTTTCTGGGAATGTCTCAAAAGTATTCTTCATTGTGAACGACTTTTGCATAACTGGTAAACCATAAGAGATAGATAAAAGTTTACTACACAAAAATGTAGATCGCGTTAAAATACACAATTTATGTTATATACATTTTTTTGTTGTTGAGTGAACCATTTTCGAGATATTGCTAGCTATTTCCTTAAATTTTCCAATACTTATACTTTTTCTCAAATTCGTTATTCATTTTTTTGTCCCGGTAATGCAAAGGGAATGGAATACTCCACATATCAAACAGCTCTTATAATATTTGACTATAGTTTAAAGCCTACCAATTCCCCTTGTATCTACAAGAAAATTAACAATAAGGTTAACATCTCGATAACTCGATTAACATGAAGCATATGGAGAATAAGCGTTTGTAAAAATAGTTTGTACAAGAGTAGAGAAATTCATGTGGGTGTAACACATCAGATTTTTTTGATACGTTTCATTCCACAAGACGCTTAAAAAGAAAAGAAAAATGTACACACATAAGCACAAACATTTTAAAACTGGTTTTCTGTTTGTTTGGTTCCAGATTAGTTCTATGTAATTAATTTCCTGCAAACTTTAGTTTTATTTGCTACTGAAGAAACGTGAGTGAGATCTTATAGGTACAACTATGAGTAAATATAAATTCTAATTAATTCTGCCATCTAATCATTCTATGCTCTGAATAGGACATTAAGTTATAGATTATACGAGGGAAGCTGTCAAACAGACGGCAAGACTGAAAAAATATTACTCGCCCATTCAAAGAATGGATATTCTTGACTAACATGAAGGAATACAACTCCCACCTTTACGTGATTAAGGACCGTTTTGTATGTTGGGCATATCTCTGTCATTTGATTGTTCCACAATAGGCCTGCGAGTAGGCCTAACCCACCTGATGGCGATGATTGTTAAATGCAGCAGAGATGAACAAAACCCTCTTCCGCTGTGCCTGATTCACTGCTCTCTACACTCGATAAGCCCATGCCACATTTGGTCCGTCACGAGGCTTATAGAATGAATGCGTGGATACAGAGGTCATGGGCTGTTTATAGTTACGTTCTATGAATATAATATGTTATAAAGAAACATTTCGTAGTCGTGTTTTAATATAAATACAACGAAGTTTCTTTATCATAGATAAATCACTTATAGCTGTATTAATTTCAAGGTGCTATATACAGCGTTATTCTCTAAGCATAGATATGAGAACGTGGAAACCCATTTGTTGTATATTAAAACAGAGCTAACACCAATGTTTTTGTTTCTACAGCGACAGAAATCGTTGTCGTCAAGATGGATTCCTTCCGCCTAATTTTTGCTTTATTTTCCAGTTTATATATACGCGGAAACAAACAACTATTACTGAGTAAGACTCGAACCCAAAATCCGATGTCGAAACACTCCAGCCAACCGGTCCAACAGCCATGTTGACAGAGACCGGCAGTTTTAAGGTCCCAAAACTGGCATTGGCAACGGACTCCTACCATGTTGGGGTTTCGACAAAGCAAAATATATGTGACAGTATTATATGAGCTCTGAGTGTTTCATTTCTACAATATCAACACCCTAAACTATATTCACTCTTAGGTTGATCCGCGACAAAGGAACCCACATGGTCAGTGCACCGTGGTGCAACACGGTAGCAATGCACCCAGGAGAGTAGTCCTATGCTAAACCCTGAATTTTAGATGAATTTATCCTTAAATAGTATAATATTCTATACAAATCCTAAGGTTTTATTTAACGCTGATTTATACCGTAAAACAGAGCTACAAGTCCCATGACGGAATTCGTATGAGTCACCTGACATCCGGGTAATCGCAGAATATTGTTTACAGCCAGAAACCAGCAGTTGTGTTTAGTATTATGGAGGACAGTAAATTTGCTCTTGTGTTTTTGTAGAACTACGTAAAGCATTAGCCGCGCAAACCATTGGCTAGTGATGGAAAAACAATAGTGTTTAATCTTTATTATAAGTTATGTGAGAAATATCTAACACTTTCCGCGAAAGAAATGGCGAAATTAACTTCTGAGTTCACCGGTGTTTCGAGTACAAGTATAAACAGTGCTTGTGCAGAAAAATCTGAAACGGGAAAAGTGGTTACACCCGGAAAAAAAGAAAGCATATGAAATACGCGATGCAAGAATGTAGTGATCTTGAGAAGAATGCAATTCACGTAACGGTGCACAATTTCTTTTTTAAAATGAGCCGCCAACAGTTAATCAAGTGCCGCTTCCAGAAAGTGAATAAATTAGGTTATCGCATACCTGTTAATTCATTTTTCGCTCATTTATTTTAGAATTAACTACGTATTATTATATGTGAAAACGATTGTTTTGTTAGAACTATCAATCTTATCATCTTTAACCCTAAACAGAATATGCTAGTCACCGCACATGGTCTGAAAGTGTGACAGTATTTCCAGTGCGAATGGCGGAAGGATACATTATAGCGTTGCACTGGTCACCTGGGTTTGTTTTGACGCGGATCAACCTAAGAGTGAATACAGAGTAGTCTTATCACAAGACGACCGTTTATGGAGCGGGTGAAGGACATAACTCTGTATCATTTGACTGAACAGGCAAGTCAGGCCTAATCCATTCTGACAGCGATGGCCACTCAGTGTAGACATCTGATGACGGGAAAGTGATGAATATAGCTCTGTAATGAAGAATGCATCACAGGAGTGTTCCGGGACAGACCGATGATGCAGATGCTGCCGATGATTCTTCAGTGCAGACACCGTTTTGCGAGGGCGAGTGGTGGACATAGCTCTGTGATGAAGGATGTGTCACTTTGGGTGTGCCGACGTGCAGCTGGGTGGTCCTCGGCTGCAAGTAGTCGTGATACTGGCCTTGCGTGACCGGTGCTAGGCCCGAGGTGCCGTGATTATTATACTACATGGCCCATCATTAGCCTATTGCAAAAGGCGTCCTAATAGACCCTATTGGGGATCCCTAATGGTCACGAAACATCTTTATCGACGATCAGACAATGTGTATGTGTTTTCTTGTTTCTTTATCTTCACCTCCTGCAGTTCCATCATTTCCTGCTCATCCATCCCCCTCTCTCTTCTAACACAATGTTAAATATTATACAACTGTTGCTTTATTTCTCACGGCTTTAATCTACTCACACACAGCACATGCTACACTTCTCTCAGTACTTCTATTGCTTACCTCCAACTTCACTTTAATTTCGCACGCACTCTCGAAATTTTGCCATAAGTCATTTTAAACCGTACAAAGGACCTTGTCATCTTAGTTCCACTTCGCCAAAACCAGTGTCTGAATGCAGCATGAAGTACTATTGTGCTTTAGGCTGATTAGGAACATAAAAAAAACTACCGGTTTTCTTAAGGACAATCACACTAATATTTATTGTGATTAGCTTACCCAGCGCAATAATGTTTGTTCTGTTTAAGGTTATTTAATAGTGCGCTGGGAAGTTGATTGTATATCATTTCAGTGATCTCAAAAAAGTAAGTTTACTTTCGGGATTATATTTTAGGAAAATATTTAAGGAAAGTACGGTAGACCTCGATTTTACGCTAAATATCTATTTTTTGTGTACTAATAAACTAAAAGTAGTTAAATATATTAACGTTTTATATAAAATATAGAGATATGGAAGGGTTTTGTGGTGCCTTTTGACCATTGGCACATATTTGTAGGTTTTAGTGCCTAAAACTGCATATTTTATATTTGTATTGTGTAATTAATTTTTTCATGCAATAATATAAGATAAAGCACTGAGATAATGGGATTATTTTTGTTCAAAATTTTTAATATTCGGTTTTAGAAATGAAGCTTTACAGATAAAAACTTCTTTATTTTAACCCTTTAGCAGGAAAATTTATTTGTTCTGTAGAAAGAGAAACGGAACACATGCTCCCTCTAGGTCTCTTTGCCATTATTTGGTATCGGTCGGTGACTGCAGTACGGCAGAAACCCCTTTCAAATGATGTATTTCCCATTTTTTCGTGATTCACTTACCTCGTCCCCTTCATTTGTAAGATTTCTCCACGTTTTCACTCTTGATTTTCAAGCGTATTTCAAACATTTTTTTTAAATTGTCCTAACTATATATTGTGTTTTGCACCCTTTATGGGGTGGCTCCATTTCTGCTCTAGAGCATTTAGAACACAATTATATATGTGTAGTGTGTGAGCAATTTCCACTGTGATCTATGCAATTACTTTTGATAGGTCTTTTTTCAAATTTATTATGTATTATTAACCATAAATTCATAATTGAAGACATAAGAACATGTTTCTATAATAATTTAGAAATTTTACTGTTTTTGTTATTGTTTTGTTATGTGTAATTTATAAGATTCACTAATTAATTGCATTCTTAAACTTTCGTGTGTAAATACATTTTAGATCCATAAAATCTAATGCTTAGCACTTGGAAACCTTATTTTTAGTGCCTAAAACAGTGTCAATAGTGCCTATTTTTATCATTTGAGAGCCTGTTTTATGTGTCTAAAAATTTATTCACTCCTCATAAAAAACAACACTTGTATAAAGCACTTTGGAATTGTTCTTACACCAACGTAAATAATAACAAACATTCTGATGGCTGTGTACGAAGAGCGCAATGAACGGTTGGACCATCCATGGAGGGTTAAGTTACGTTTCGTAATTGGGAACCAACATTTTTTATTTGGTTTCCTTATTCCTCATCACCAACTAAACAGTTTTATAAACCATTTTCTAATGAGAAAACAACATACAATGTGGCTTCCCATTAAAAAAAATCTGATGTGTTACACTCACATGACTTTCTCTACTCTTGTACAAACTATTTTTACAAACGCTTATTCTCCATATGCTTCATGTTAATTGAGATTTTAATCTTATTGCTAATTTTCTTGTAGATGCAAGGGGAATTAGTAGCCTTTAAGAGATAGTCAAATATTTTAAGAGCTGGTTGCTATGTGCAGTATTCCATTCTCTTTGCATGTCCAGGACATTAAAAAATGAATAACGAATTCCCATTTGAGAAAAAGTATTGAAAAATTTAAGGGAATAACAAGCAATATCTCGAAAATCGTTCACTCAACAAAACAAATGTATATGACATAAATTGTGTATTTTAACGCGATCTACATTTTTTGTGTAGTAAAAGTTTGTCTATCTGTTATGGTTTACCAGTTATGCAAAAGTCGTTCACATTGAAGAACACTTTTGGAGACATTCCCAGAAAATTCGAGACATACATTTCATTTGTCATAAAAATATCTTAAACGATATTTTAATCAAAATCATTAGAGCCATTTTTGAGAACATTTAAAGTTTTCGAAAAATGTTCCATGTAAGGGGCAATCTGGGGTTGAGGGGATTTTCTTGAAAGCCTTTGTGTCGCATCTCTGGAAGATACTGAACCTAAATACCAAATTTGGTGTTTATCCGAGTGATCATTTCTGAGTTATGCTGTTCACAGACACACACCACACACAAAGCATGTTTCCAAATTTTTTTTTTTGGATTCAGGGGATCTCAAAACATATTTCCGGTGAAATCTCGGTATCGAATGTTTGGGTGGAATACAATACTTCCCCTACTTACTCTACATAGTAGAGAAATTAGAAATTAAATTTACCCTTAAATGACCATCATAACGTCTTCCAAATAAAACACCACTAATGGCATTTACATTACCGCATAATATCAAGCAACTCTTATTCTTGACATTTCTTTCTACAACGCTTAGTTTTGGAGATATTGTACAGTCTCAACTTAAATGGTCCATCCTGTATAAAATAGGCTTATAATATAGTATTTACGCGTGATTTTGTTTGTCCCGCAACTATTTATAAAATGTATGTCTTATTTCACTCCATAGCGTTTGAATTATTTTCTGTGGCACCAGGAGTGTAATTCTGGCTATATTTAACGTACCTTTATAATTCTATTTTCTGAAGATATAACTTAGATGGAAGAAGGTACACAATTGGCTGTAAATAGTGATAGTAAAACTCAGTATTTGGATAGCTTTCTTGTGTGGATATTGAAAGAATGCTATTTATAAAGTTATTTTGAAGCTGTTGCCTGTTAGGTAAGCAGCATTTAAAGCTTTATTTACAGACATTTAGTATACTTCCGCAATTGTTCAAATTGTAAGCACCTGTCCTGTTTTCATTAACACACGAGTGTGGAAAATAAACTAACGCCTTGTTTGATTTCGACAGGAGCAGCTAACTTGCCCTGGTTTCATTTGGAGGTATTCGCTGAACGCTCCAAACTTCAAATCAGAACAAGCAAGAGAAGATATGTTCTGTTTTTCTTCCATTCCGAGCTGTGTGGCGTTTAAGAGAATTATATTTTCCCGAATCTGCGACTTCAAGCATTAATTGTGCGCAACCAAGTACAGATGAATAATAATGAACAATTGTTACACCTTGAACATTCGTTCTATAGAAATTATGCAAATTATAGAAATTGCAGGAATTACGCTGGGCATTCTGTTCATATTGCAGAGATTTGATATTGATCCAATCTAAGCATGACTTCAATTTGTTGCAATCATAGTCTCCATCGCTGTAAAATGATTAAGCGGGTTTATCCGTTGCATTTCTGCTTTCTATTCAATTGTTGCATTTGCAAACGCTCCTATTTGGCAATGAAAGTAAAACAATAAAAAAGTATTCCCTAATGGCAGATTAATATGTAAGTATGTTAAACGAAATAATATCGATTAAGCGCACTTTAATGGGATCCTATTAAGAAATAGCCTTACTATCATCACTCAGAGATTCATTTCTGTAAATTAATTCCCTAGACATCGCAGGATACGCCCATGAAATCCTCAACAAGATACAAGCCACTAGTGGTATTACCTTATGTTATCTTCCTGAATGGAAGGGACTCGGCATCGATCCAGAAGAGGTATTGTATCTCACCCCACGGGGGACGGGAAGGATGAAGCAAGAGGAGACATCGGGTGGCCGGATCCAGTAGCGACGGATCAGCAACGTCAGGGTCCCTAAGCCTCCAGAAGTAGACACCCCGGCAGACGGACCGGCAGAGGAGGTCCAGCCACCGCCAAGGGGGTTCGGATATCCCGGCAGCCATCAGAATGCCGAGGGACGGAGAGCGTTCACTGAGTGCATCCGTTTCCCCTACCACGCTGCACAGAAACACCATCGCCGACATTTCCGACCCTGAAATAGACCAACGGAATGAAGGATATGTGAAATTATAAATGGAACGAAATAGAGGGACAGGAAATTCGGAGGCTGAAACAAACCGCTCCAGTACTCCCCTGACGACACGGGAAAAGCCCCGAAAAATCAATGGGTCACAATGAGTGGACGCCGGGTATCGAATGCAGAACCTCCCGAATGCAGGCCATAACGTTGCCGCCTGAGCCATCCCACTCGTCACTGATGGTATTATTACACAAAGCGTTAATCCCGTAGCGTTTTTTTAACTACAGAGCGAAGTAATTCAAGGTTTTTAAATTCTGTTTGAAATAAAAATGTAATTAGAAATCGTATAGTCATGGCCTAAACTGAATAAAATCTATGATGCATAAATCGAGTTCACCGAAATTAATGCAATTGTTCTAGCGTTAAAAGCTAATCTGGGACTTTTAGATCTGAAAGGTTATGTTTTTATCATTTAAAATATCAAAATCATTAAAATTGTTTTTACTGTTTACTAATACTTACTCTTTATTACTTACTGGACAGTAAATAATACAATAAGGTAAAGTATTTTTGCATACCATTATGAGTTTTATAAAAAATATTTGTAAATAACATCACATCATATTGTCAAAATTTGCTCGAAATTTTCCCTACGGTTATCTTTTTTGTGTATTACTTTTCACCACACGCCTACATACTTAATTGGTCAATCAAAGGCCTTTCTAGGATAGAAAAGAAAAAAATTAAAATATTCCCGGTGGATTAAACCGGAAAATAATTTGAAAACAAAAAACAGAAAGACGGTTTACTGTAAATTGTTTTAATTTCACTCACTATCCCATACTAAATTCACACAATTCAAATAAATTTTAATACTCTTTATACCGATCATAATGGCAACTTTATTAGACGTTTGTTCCATAAACTTAAAAAGGTGATTTTTCCGTGTGGAACTAATTTCCCAGCCAGCAACATATTATAGAAACTTTCTAAAACTAATATCCTAATATTTTGACTATAAATGTGTATTTTGAATAGATACAGAGTATTAATAATGAACCAACACAAAGAGACAATAAATGACATTTTAAATAAGTATTTTGCATTCTTGTAACATGCAAACTTTAAACAGAAGAGTGTTAATTGTTGACGACCAACCGTATTGGATCGTATTTTATTGTTTTATGAAGGTAGTTTCTGCTCAACGTATGGAAGCCAATTTGAAGAAGGAGAGTTTTAGGAGGAACCGAACTTGAAGTAGTTGCAACCGCACGTATGGTAAAAAGTTTCCGGTAACCTTCGCCCCAAGTTTAAAAACATTAACTTTGTAATTTTGACTGTTTCTTTAAATATTATATATTTATGTTTGCCTCGGCTGCGTCAGTATTAATTTGTAGAGACATGAATATCTTAACAAGGCGTGGTGCGGCTGAAGAATGTAGGCTTGCACAGATAATAATTTGTACTTCACTCCATTTATTAATTCTTTAAACGATTAAAATAACACTTCAGTGATATAGAGAACTGTGAGATTATTTATTAAATACTTGCACTTTTTTAAACACGTAAATTATTTTTGTCTCACACTGAATATGAATTAAACTTTTCGAGGACGCGTCTCGCGTCCGGTTAGTAACGCTGTCTACAAGCAACTAACTTCTGAATTTGTAAATTTTGCTCCATTTCAGTTTCTGATTGGCTAATCCTACTCCAATAGAATACTTTTATTTAACTTAAGCTTTTTTCTGGTTGTTGATGGGCTATTTATAAACTGTCTAAAAAATTACATTATTGCTGCTCCAAGAATTACCAGTAACATTATTAACCATTCTAATTCATTATTGGCTCAAGGATATCTCATTGTTACCTCATTGTTAGCAACTTTTAACCTATTATTTTCACAGCTCCTACATTATTAAATTACTTAATACATTCGCATAACATTATTGAACATGTACATAATAATATAAATATTAATACTATGACTGTTACATGCATTTCATATATTATATTATATACATATTGCTTTAAGGCGGGCTGTTATTATATTTTATATTATATAATTTGACTGAAATCATTTAAGTGTTAAAAATACTGTCTCATGTTGCCCCAAATCCATATTTTCCTTTTGTTTATTAACGACGCTATAAGTTGCCATGATCGTATCAGTGCCGCCGGTGTGTGGGAATTTCGACCCGCAGGAGTTCCTTTACATGCTAGTAAATCTACTGACATGGGGCTGTGGCTTTTAAACACACCTAAAAACTATCGGTCTCGGTCGGGTTTGAACCCGTAATCTTGGGATCAGAAGATCAACGCCTTACCAAATGAGCCACCCAGATCTACAAATTCATATTATACTCTTAGCTATTCACAGTACCTCCGATGCAAATTTAAAAACAAGTAATACATTTCAAAAACACCTCTTTCAGGAAGTTTTGGTAAAAACTAAAATTGGGTTTAATAATCCTTTTGGCACCTTTTAGGCTGAATGAAGCGCATACTCTAGGCTCGGATTTTTATGATTCGTAATACTCTGCATTTTTCTTAAAACTTCAGGGTTTAATTATAGGATAAAGCATAAAAAGAGAAATTCAGAAATGATACTTCAATGCAATATAATTTCTCACATGTGTTAACACGAATTATTTATTTGAAAATAAAAAATTGTAAGACTGTACCTGTCCCTTTGTTCTCGGCTTCTTTTATAAGGTTTTACTCCTCTCTTTCAAACATGATTTTTCTTCTTGCGTTCATTCATCTGAATTACATTTTCTTACTCTGTTGCTGTTGTTTCTTTTCTTCCCTGAAACCTCCTGTATAATGTACAAGGATTTTTTTCCCGATGGTGGTAAGGCTTCACTCGCCACCAGAAAAAGTATTGCTATGCGACGTGCTTACAGTATACATCGCTCCCCATGTGGTAAGGTTTTCCTGCTGGTGCTTTGACAGTTGCCAATGGCCCATTTCACAATACTCAAGTCTATTATAAAAACCATTTTAAAAGAATTTGTTTCTGTAGTTAGCCTACCTTTCTGACTGCAATGCCGTTTGCTTTTCATGTATTTTAAGCGCCGGTCCTCGTAGTCGTGGTCGCTGGAGTGTATAGCTTCGGCGCTCCGCCAAGCTGAGGGTCGCAGGTGTTTGTGTGTTGTGCAATTGCGGTAGTAAGCTGTAGCGAAAACAGTAAAAAACACAGTAATAATAAACTGGAAAACAAGGGAAAAACACGATTTCGGTGTTGTATTTTCACGAAAATTTATGGCGAAGCATCATCCCTAAAGTTTTCATGACAAATTATTCATATAGCCAGGACTCTTAGAACAAAACCATTGTAATTCTACCAGGAATTCATCCAGGTTTATTGCCTTGTAAGAAACAATTTTTGTGTTTTAAAAATAAAAAATACCTTTAGAATCTTCTTGTGTGCCTTTAATTAAGTCTCATATTTGCGAAAATGGCAGATCAACACAGGTTTTTGTTAGGAATTATTGCTGGTGTGAATATAAATAATTTAGTCTTTTCTCAAGAATCGTTGATGTTATATGGGATTTCCAATAATGTAGTTGGCGTTATATTGATTGTGTGAAATGTTTAATATAAACAAAATTTAAAGTCACCTTTATCTTGTTTTTATTCAGAAAAATCTACGGTTGTATTAGAAATTCTATTTTAATCTAGAGCCTAATAGTTGTACAAATAACCAGAGATAAAGCTAGTAAATTATCATCAAGTTTGAAAATAGAGTTGACCACCAGAAATTGCTTCTTTATATTAAGTGCCATCTCAGAATATAAAGTTATATTAAGTTTATGAGCATTTAAGCATTATATATTTTTTCATTTGGCGAATAGGGTTTTCAGAACCACCAGCTATGTTAAGTATCACCTTACTATGCAGCGCTGCAAGATAATTTAACTTTGATATTTGCACTGCGAATTAATTAAGGTAAAAATCTAATGTGTTATATTCACATGTCTTTCCCTACTTTCTAGTGCTTATTAGTGGGTATACTAATTATTCTTAGGAGAATTATTTTCGTAGCGACAGTCAAATATTATACAGTTCCATGTAATCCACTGAAACTCGACTGGACTTTAAATTAATGCCTAAGTAGTGAACAATTCGAATAACAGATATATTGGAAATGGATGATGGCACAAAGAATTATTTGAAACAAATTGTGTGTTTTAAAGAGATCTAGAGTTTTTGTGAACTATACTTTCGTCTATTACTACTTTACCAGTTGTATAAGATTATACAAAGCTCCTCCCGAATGAGGACTAAACAGGTTGTTTCTAGAAAATTCAAGATATATATTTTATTTGTCATGTAAGTATCTTTAATACATGGTAGTTTAAATAAAATCATTAGCCATTTTTAGACAATCAAAACTTTCGAAAAATGAAAACATCTAAAGAATAGTTTGGAGGAATTTTTTGAAAAATTTCGTATCTCATGATTGGAAGATACTGAACTTAAATACCAAGTATTTATTCGAAATTTCGTTTTGAGATATGCTGTTCAAAAACACGCACACTTACAAACGGTCCTCTTTCTAAAACAGCATTTTTTTAACCGGGTCTCAAAACATGTATTTTTAATGAAATCTCGGTATCGAGTTTTTTGGGTGGTAGAGAAAGTAAAAATTACGGCAGACATTCTTTTATTTTGTGCAATCAGGTTCCCTTTCACATGAAATGACCACTCTGTATTTTCTTTACCGCTTACGTATGGTAAAGAAAGTATTGCACTCGAACCAAAAAATCAATATCTATATTTCATTGAAAATGCACGTTTTGAGGTGACGTAATTCCAAATAAACAGTTGTAGAAAAAGATCCGTTTGTGAGTTAGTGATTGAGTAAGTGTGAGAGTGAGTGCGTAAGTGAGTGAGTGATTGAGTAAGTGTGAGAGTGAGTGTGTGAATGAGTGAGTGATTGAGTAAATGAGTAAGCGAGTTGGTAACCGAATGAGTGAGTAAGAGAGTGAGTGAGTGATGCTAATTCTTGAACTTATACTTAGGCCACGGCCGTTTTAAGTGTATGAGACCAGGATTTTCTGCAAACAACCCTTTATACGAAAAAACTTTTGGTATTCTTTATTTTCTCAAACATGGCTCTTACCGATGACAAAAATGTTTTAGATATTAACATGATAAATGCATGCATTTTCAATCTTACTAAATAAAAATTGTGTCAAGTAACTTTTTGTATAGGATTAAACATTTCTAAACTATTCTGTTGCTCATTTGAATGTTTCAGCGTTGTAAGCAGTACACTTCAAATAATAAGTAGTCATTCATTTACTTATTGTTCACAGTTATGTACAGATTGTATATCAACCTGCTTTATAAACAATTGAAAAATGCACTCAATTTCTTGTACGGTCAAAAAGGTGTATGAAACCGTAAGAGGAAGTGGATAGAAAAGTAAGATTGTGTGAATAATTCTTAGAGTAGTTATGAAAAATAAAATTAGTTGTAGAAAGTAGTATAAACGTTACTTAAAATATTTTACTAACATCTAGAAAAACAGATTTTTTTTTCAATTTTGAAAGCATCAGAGGAACATATAGTTCCTGAAAGAGGGGGGGGGGAGCAGCAGCAGAAAGAATAGTGCGAGCAGAGCTGCGGATTCTGCTAGTAAATAATAAATATGCTCCTACCACCCATTATCTCAACACAGCCAGCTAATCTTCTTCATGAATATGATGAGTTAGGTTTTCTATTCAAATGTGCCTGTTGATGTTATCTCCATCTTTTAAAAAGAACGGTTGCCTTCATTATGTCAAGAGAATGATTTAATACTAATTGAGTAGCGTAATCCTCGCATTCGAGATGAAGGGACAACGCGGGCAATGAAACATGTGCTTGTATGTATAAAACAATCAGTGCCGCAAACAGCTCAATCAAGACTATCACAGAATGTATCGTAAGCTAAAGTGGTTCTTTATATCGTTACTCATCCACCAGGGTGCGTGGTACAGTCCCTTCCGCTCACACCTGCCCGCGCCAGGGTTGACTTTCAGCTAAACTGGAAACACCTCACCCAGTGGAACTTGGGTAACCTTTAAGAGGAATAAGCAGGAAATATGCTACAAGAAATGAAGTAGGGAATAGACGATGAAACACTGCATTAACCAGTAACCAGATTACAAGTACTTTGTTTGTAGTAATTAGACAGAGCTCTGCAGAATATTTGTTCTCTTTTTGTCCACTTCCTGTTAATGATGTCACAGTAGAAAGTTGAATTTCCAATATTTAGAGCTGGAAACCTAACTCACCTGAGTGTTTTGCCTATTTTCTTGCACGTATGTGTATGAACTATATTAAATCCTCTAACTTTTCATATAGCCAATTTATTATTATAGAAATGGAATATAATTATATAGGGCTTTCAACAAGAGTGTCCTATCTTTGAGCTTAAATAAAACACGTTGTATAAATGATAAAGGCTTATTTATATTTTATTTTGGAACATAATTAATGCCATTACGTAGGTAAGAGAACATCAGTTAAGTGACCGCAGCGACTTCGTTGGGTTGCGCGTATACGGTTGACCCAATTAGGTCCAACTTCACGAATAACACGCGTGATGTTGTTCATAAGATCATTTACTGTTTCTAGCTTGTTGACATAAACTTGAGATTTAACATAACCCCACAAGAAGTAATCCAACGGCGTTAAAACACACGATCTCGGGGGCCAGTTAACATCACCACCACGGGAAATGATGAAACTTCTGAACTTCTCCTTCAAAAGATCGATTGTTTCGAGAGCAGTATTACATGTGGCACTATCTTGCTGGAACAGGTTGCTTCTGAGATCCATACCATCCAGTTGAGGCCAAAAATAGTCCCTTATAAGAACCCGGTATCTTTCTCCATTGACAGTTAGAGCTTCTCCATCTTCATCTTGGAAAAAATATGGACCAGTGATTCCACCATACCAAAATCCACACCACACAGTAACCTTTTGGGGATGAAGTGGACGTTCTTGAATCTGCATTGGATTGTGATTGCTCCAATAGCGACAATTTTGTTTGTTAACATAACCATCCATCAGAAAGTGGGCTTCGTCGCTGAAGATGATTTTTCGACAAAAATCCGGGTCAGCTTCCAATTGCCCCATAGCCCAGTCAGCGAATACACGGCGCAACTTATGGTCGTTGCGCTTTAGTTCTTGAATTAACACCATTTTGTAAGCGCGAAACCTCAAGTCCAGATGCAGAATTCGCCAAGTTGTGGTCGGCAAAAGACCCAATTCTTGCGCTCAATGAGCCATTGATTTGTTTCCGTTCTCACGTACACTCTCACGAACGGCGCCTATGTTTTCGTTGGAGTGCTTACGTCGATTACGTACAGGCGTTCTGTGATCGCTGACAGAACCACTTCTTTCAAATTTATCGATCAAACGCCGAATCGTTCTCTCGCAGGGACGATTATGCACACAGTAAACTTCAAGCAATACACAGAAAGTTTGGCAAACAGATGATCCATTTTGATAATAAATTTTCACAATTTCGCGCGCTGCTGAATGCTGTAACGTCCCATGACTATTTGTCAATAACAACTGTAACCACATGAAACAAATGACTGCTGTAACTTAATAATAACAGCAGCTATCACATGTTAAATATAGGACACACTTGTTGAAAGACCCTTTATTTGATAATTGAATTTTCCCATCTAAATATTATCTAGATATTTACTTACAATTTAATTCATGTAGCAGCTAAGTATGAGCTACCATTTCTTTCAATGTGAAAAACCAAGCGCGGATAATAGCGATTGCCAGTTCACTACCAAGGTTAATGTTGGTATGAACCTATATTCAACAGCTGGTAGTAATTAATTTCCTTTCTGCGTAGTACTATTTTTACTGTTGACTATCGTCGAAAAATAGTATGCAATATGCATACGTTAAGTGTACTGGAGAACATCTGAAACAGAAAAGACCCAATTTTGTCTCGAGTTTTCAAACTCTTCCCCGTTCTCTAACAATGCACTTACTACGCTTATATCGGAATATACTATTTTGGAAGTTCGTATTTTTCTCGTTTACATACCATATATCTTGTAATGCGTGAGAAGTCTGTTTTCCCTCAATATAATCTATCCCTCCTTTGCCTTTTTCTTTTTGTTTGTTTTCTTTTGCAGCCTATAAGCTCGCCATAAATTGAAATGTTATTATAAGTATGAAAATGTTTAATATTTCAATCTTTCCTCTGACTTAATTGTGTTTTTATTTCTAAATATGTATGAAATTAGCGCATCATGTTTATTTTTACTCAGCATAAGAGGCAAACCCAACCGAATTACTATATAATTCTGTTAGAGTTACATTTATACCCCGCCTTTAACCACAATGGTCATCGGTGGCTTTCCTTTGGAACATATTGACTATAGGCAATGGTGTTTACTCGTATTCTCTTGTCGTTTGTCTTTTCGGTTAGTTTAGGGTTTATTCATTCGATCACATACATATTCACACTCCTGTTCATACTTCCAGACTCTGGGGAGGATAAGAAATAATCTTGGTTAGAGAAAAATTCTCACTCCCTGCCGGGAATCAAACCCGGATCCCCTCGCACAGATCTCACCCTTCTCATTTAACGACTCACTGAATATAGCGTATGTTCTGACGTACCTTCATTTTAATTTATTAGAAACCACACAAGCACATCCTGTTTGCCATGTCCCTACAATTTCCGACTTCAATTAATCCGGCGTTTATTTGAAAATAAAGTTGGTCATGGAACAGGCACTCATATGTAGTATTTTACTGAGGATGTTACCTGCCAGCTATTTTGATGCTTCAATCAGCTATTTATTAGCCACTAAAGTAGTTAACCTTACAGTATACATAATAGTCAACAATAACACAAAACCAGTGCGCAGTATGCATGTATAAGTGTACAATAATATTGGAAAAGGAAAATATTCGACTTTCTCTGGTATTTCCAAGCTTTTCCTCGATTCTGTTAAAACCATTTAGCACCCTCATATTGCAATATACTTGTGTTCCACATTATGTGTTAAATTTCTTATTTCCAAACTAAACCTTAAGCTTCAACTTCTGCTTTCCATATTACATGTGTGCCAACATACAAAGACGGAGTATTCACATTGCAAGATAATACATCAGAATAACGTAGAAATAATAGAAATAAAGAACAAACTTTCTCTACTACGTATAGTAAGTAGGGGAAGTACTGCATTCCACCCAAAATTTCGATACCGAGATTTCACCGGAAATATATGTTTTAGGCCCCCCCCCCTCGAATCCAAATTTTTTTTTTTGAAAACATGTCCGTGTGTGTGTGTCTGTGAACAGCATAACAGCTGTCGAACAGTCGGATAAACACCAAACTTGGAATTTAGGTTCAGTATCTTCCAGAGATGCGACACAAAGGTTTTCAAGAAAATCCCCACACGCCAGATTACCCTTTACATGGAACATTTTAATTTTCTCAGAAATATCTCTAACAATTTTGATTAAAATATCATATATTTAAGATACTTTCATGAAAAATAAAACGTATATCTTGAATTTTCTGGGAATGTCTCCAAAAGTATTCTTCATTGTGAACGACTTTTGCATAACTAGTAAACCATAAGAGATAGACAAAATTTTACTACACAAAAAATGTAGATCGCTTTAAAATATACAATTTATGTTACATAGTTTTTTTATTGAGTGAACCATTTTCGAGATATTGCTTGTTATTCTCTTAAATTTTCCAATACTTATACTTTTTCTCAAATGGGAATTAGTTATTCTTTTTTTGTCCTGGTAATGCAAAGAGAATGATTTACTTCACATAGCAAGCAGCTCTTAAAATATTTGACTATCGCTTAAAGCCTACCATATTCCCCTTGCACCTACAAGAAAATTAGCAATAAGATTAACATCTCGATTAACATGAAGCATATGGAGAAGAAACGTTTGTAAAAATAGTTTGTACAAGAGTAGAGAAAGTCATGTGAGTGTAACACATCCGATTGTTTTTAATTACACTCCAAGCTTCAGAATTTCCAATTTTTTAAACTCGTTTAATAAACAAGTCCATGACTACTCGTTTAGAGTAATATGCTTTTCAACGTCTTCTAAAGACTTTAATAAAATGGTAAGTTATGTTTCCTTTGTGTTTCCGGTTACAAAAAATGATGTGCAATGCATTAAACTGAAAAAAGATGTAATGATATCAATATACGTGGAAGTTAAAGTAAATAAACTAGAAAATAAGAGCTCTGAATCCAGCGAAGGTTAAAATAAATACTCGCATAATGAATAGCGGTTGCTTTTACCGGTCAATGAACCTTACATAAATTTACATAGAAGTCTATCTATACCTGCATTATACCTGTAAATAAAAATTCTTCTAGGAATTTTTTTGTTTGAACAGGCTAATTGTAGTAAAAAGACTTATTTTATAAGATTGGATTTTTATGCATCCCTACATGTTTTTAAATTATAATTCAGGAACGAATAAACCAATCGCTATGAAACTTTAGAAACAAGTGTAACTTCAAACACATGAAAGGCGCAAGGAACAAGCATAAATTTATTAATAGCCCACCTCTTTGATGTGAGGTTAAAGTATCTGATTTGCATTTAAAAGGTGCCTAATTCGAACGTTTGTTAAGGTGAGATACCTGAATAACTTAAGGAGGGATTTTCCCTTAATATTAGAAGAATGTTGTACAACTTTTCTATATGACGTATATGGCATATAATACAATAAAAATAATAAAGGACCTCATGCCATTTGAAAATTAATGTTAAAAATTGTTTTCTGTTCTTATTTCTTTATTTATTTTGCTTCTTTTACGTTGACTGAGCATTAAACACACCACTAAACCAATTAATTAAATAAATTTTACCCAAAAAACATTATTAAGTTATAGAACCCTAAAATTAACACACACATTGGAGCAAGAGGTAGGATTCAGGTAAAGGAGATTAACCGCTCAGCCAACAAAGAACATTATCTGCGGGTTCTGATTATTCTTTTAACCTTGTTTTTGCTCAAATACAGCTATTAGCAGCATTGTAGGTCCCAATGATACAATATATGCTTCCACCACGGCCATCTCGACTGTAGGCCGGGACAGAAAACAGCGGTATATGTTGCCGACAATAAATGTGAAATACGAATTATCTGTGACCCTATTCCCTTACTTCCGACACAGAGAGTCGAATTCGCTGAGAAGTCCAAGACAGGTAAGGGAAGCTAATAAGGAAAGGGGGCAAAGGAAATACATGTTGTTGGTACATAGATGATTGTAAAACAGCCTGCCGACACTTCCCTGCTGCCCTCAATCCTTACCAACGATTCTCCGGAACCACCCGTTGCTGTCGTTACCAAGCTGAGGATTTGTACGCCACACGTAAGCCATTTGACTGACCCTGGTTTAAATACGAGGGATGTTTTTAAGCGGAGATTAAAAGCTCTATCCCTCCAATAGTGAATTTTCTAAATTCATTACCCATTGTCTCCGAAACTATGACATCTTTACTCAATGTAGAAGCATGGCTTCTAAGATAGCTGATCTACTTTTATCCACCAAGTTTGTTTAGGATTAGCAGTTAGGATTAGATAAGATTAGTTCTTAAGTCTACCATTTCACTTTCTCTACTACGCATAGTAAGTAGGGGAAATATTGTTTTCCACCCAAAAATTCGATACCGAGATTTCACCGGAAATACATGTTTTGAGACCCCCTTAATCCAAATATAAGCATTTTTAGAAACATGTCCGTGTGTGTCTGTGTTTGTGTCTGTGAACAGCATAACTCAGAAACGAACAGTCGGATAAACACCAAACTCAGTATTTAGGTTCCGTATCTTCCAGGGATGCGACACGAAGGTTTTCAGGAAAATCCCCCACCACAGACTATCCTTTACAGGGAACATTTTTCGAAAATTGTAATTTTCTCAAAAATGGCTCTAACGATTTTGATAAAAATACTATATGTTTAGGATATTTTCATGACAAATGTAATGTATATCTCGAATTTTCTGGGAATGTCCCCAAAAGTATTCTTCATTGTGAACGACTTTTGCATAACTGGTAAACCATAAGAGATAGACAAAATTTTACTACACCAAAAATGTAAATCGCGTTAAAATACATAATTTATGTCATTAACATTTTTCTTGTTGGGTGAGCCACTTTCGAGATATTGCTTGTTATTCCCTTAAATTTTCCAATACTTTCTCAAAGTCGTTATTCATTTTTTTAGTCCTGGTAATGCAAAGAGAATGGAATACTCCACATAGCAACCAACTCTTAAAACATTTGACTATAACTTAAAGCCTACCAATTCCCTTGCACCTACAAGAAAATTAGCAATAGGGTTAACATCTCGATTGACATGAAGCATATGGAGAATAAGCGTTTGTAAAAATAGTTTGTACAAGAGTAGAGAAAGTCATGTGAGTGTAACACGTCAGATTTTTTAAAGTAATTAACCATTTTATTAACACCAAACTGGGTCCATAACAGCACTTACAGATGTTTTTATCATCCTGAAATTTAATTTAGTTATGTTCAATAGCTGCTGAGAAACCGGATCCATTATTCCAGAAAATGCCATTCACAGGAAAAGCTGTTCAATGCAAAAATGAGAAAACAATTTCACATATATTTGTAAAGAAACAAACCACATGGTTTGAGCACACAGAGCCTGCCATACTTAACAATAGTACCAATATGAAGAGCAAAACTTCCCCATAAACATGGGCCTAATGTTTAGTATTTTACTACAAAGTATACAGGAGATTCTTTACTGAGAAGTGATGGAGAATTCACAGAAACGGCAGAAGCAGTGGAATTTTTAAAAATATATTGAAATAAAAGTTTTGTGCCTACAATGATAATATACATATTTTTATTCCAGTTAATAAGACTAAACAAAAAATTTCATATCTGTTTTATTTTGGCAATTTTAGCCACATCGCCTACCTTAAATGTCATTGGTTTTTATCAAAATATACTAGGGTATGATTTGTTGGTGTAAAATAATTCCAATAATCCTTTAAAAGAAAGTGGGCAACAATCACACCGTTTTCCCTATCCATTAACAATTCCTTTTACCTTAAAACTGTTTCAAAAGATCTTTGTCGGTATTATGGATACGTAATGTTCGTTATGAATATGAATGCATATATATACATGTATTGTTACAGGCACAAAGGTGCATACTAGTTTTTTTTTAATTTTATACGGTAGTCAACTGTTTTGAATAGCAGTTTTATAATTGCTAGTTTTAAATGACATGTACTCTGATGAGCTCATGAGAAACAAATGAACGCCAGTTAGCATTTCAAAGAGTACAGGTTTAAGTATTGGAAATTTAAACGAAAATCAGTTACCTAATACCTTTCAAATGTTTAGTCCCAAACAACGTTTTCTTGGTATAAAGCACATATTTTACTGATATTTAGTATTTTTCTGCAGGATACTTTCTTCTTATATTTATGGTTCCACAATTGTATAAAAGTGTTATGAGAAAGAAGGGGACTTCACATGTTTACAGAAAACTGAAGATCTGCATTCCTTCATATCAAAATGTGAAATTTGTTATATTTTAATAAACATGTTTAGGATCATTTTTTAAAAAAAATACATAATGAAATATTTTATACCTAAATTATATTTTCATTGTGAGGAATTCCACGAAAATCGTCGTCTTTAATTCTAATTTGCTTGATATAGGGGTTAAAATAGGTTCTTATTGGAATTTTCTTTTTGGTATTCTCATGTAGACGCACACCTTTCTAAAAGTTTTTATTTTAAGGCCTCAAATCATGTATTTCCAGTGACATATCAATATCAAGTGTCAACGCAGCGTTTACACTATCTTAGTTAAAAGTAAAAACAAGGAAGACTAAGGCACATAATTTACGACGTTTCTTCATGAATGTTTCCCTGGAAATCCGATAATACATTGTATTTATACTATTACTTGGGAGGGCCAGGACAATAATAATGATTGCAACACTTAGGATTTTATTTCCACGTTACCATTACATAGAATTCTACAGACCATTTCTATAAAACTTTACTTTTCCACTCGCTTCATGTTTATCACGACAATATTTACTTCTGCAGGAATGCATAAGCTGTTACAAGCTCGCGAGATACAAAAGAATGGATAGTACTTGAAATCCAGGAGTAAAGTAAACATGTCTGTGGATATTTTAGTGGATGCTTAATTCCATTTAAAGTAATGTGATATAAATATTATGTTTTAACAATATCTAACCGTTATCCTGCAATATACAAGTTTAACAAGAATGAAAAGGGCTCAGCAGTTACTGGAGTGACACATTCTGGCATGCCATTTATTTAAACTTGGTTTTAATACTTCTGATGACGTGTTCTCTGAATTTAAACTTCTGGACATTTTTTGGATTCCAAGCTTACTTGGGCAGGTTACATTTCCTATGTCTGCCAAAGGTTGCCTCGTGTTCTGTTTTTATAGAGTCACTTAAGAAATCTCATATCTAGACACCTTTTTAAACGGATTCCGCTGCTTTTCTTTGTATAATTTCTGGTATTCATATTTGGGGGCAATGGTGCTAATATCTACGAAGTATTAACTCTGCAGAAAAAGTATTTGAGAATTACGAGGTGTATTTTTAAAGTAAGGACCAATCATTTTTTAAAAACAGTATTATTTTCCAAATACTGTATTAGCATTCATTATCTTACACCTTATACTGCTTCTCCGCATAGTCACCGCCGTTATTTAGGCACTTGTAATGGGAAACCAGTTTTTGTATGCCTTCGTCAAAGAATGATGCCGCCGTTGATGAACGAAGTTTACACTTCTTGTTTCACAAAATCATCGTTGTTTAAATATTTTCCACAAGGATTTTATTCAGATTAAGAAACAGCTGAAAATCGTATGGTACCCCATCCAGACTGTAGAGAGGGTGGTCCAGTTGATCCCAAACAAATGGTGTAATCAGATCTTGTATTTGTTTGGTTGTGCGTGGCCGGGCATTGTCAGTCATTATTGTTTCCCCATAAATCTCACAAATTGGCGAGAGTGTTTGCTGGCGTATCATTTCTCTCGTTTCAAAAACGAATCACTGATCTGATTTCACAGTCGGCGGGTCGTTTGGGTGTTTTGAACATTTTGAAACGCTCTAACAACAGGAAAACACAACGTGACGATCGCTGGGTTCCTGATCAATTGAGGAAGTGATCGCGGATGCTCAAAATCGCGACCGCAGAGCTGCAGCGGCAAAATATTAAAACGGTACTTACTTTAAAAACACGCCGCATATATCTGGTTCATCGTTCCATGCCCACTGTCGCCCTATATTTAAGATTTTAAAATCCTGGTTTAAGATTTGTAAAACATATTAATTACAACCTTAGTAATTATTAGACTGATTTCATGTTCAGCATCATGAATATGATACTAGGAATAACTATCTCGTCGTCACGCATAATGTAAGGGTGACTAAATCCAAGAGGTGGTGTAATAAAATCGGGATCAATATGTTTAATGGGTTACCGAGAGCTAACCATTTAGGTAGCCAAAATAGATCTGAAGTCGCTTTAAAAGTTTGGCTTGCTTAACGAATTCTTTGAAGCCAATACTGATGTATTTTGAGGTTTCCTGTTTTATATTTTATTGTTTATGTCTTAATTCTGCATCATATTATTTTATTATTGAATTATGTTAAAAACTGCTTTTGATGCAGTTCTAAAACATCAATAAATAGTGAAATGAATTAATAAATTGCGTTAACATAATTAAAATGATACAAGGAAACCATTATCCTTTCAAGTTAAGGGGCGGTTTGAGTGACAAAAACTCTGAGGACCTTAATCTTGAATTCTATGAATATTCCCAAGGTTGAATATCACATCTTGTATTCATACAGATTTTGTTTTTGCAAACAAATGCAGGTACGAACCGAACGTAATCTAAAATCTTTTAGATTTATAGCTTCTCAAATCGGATTATTCCCGGTGAAGTCCAGGTAGACCAAATATTATTTTTGTTGCCACTTTAAACTCCAGTCACCATTCAACAAACGTTGTTAGTTTTTAGAGTAAAGAAACGCTGATTTTTACTCTGTAAATTACAGTCGTCAACGTTTAGTACAAGACTAAATAACAAAATGAGAAGAATGTCAGCTTGTTTCGAGAATTGTAATCCTTCTCAGGTTAGAGAAGCTACTTTTAGACAACTTTCTTTGTTTGAATATAGATTCTTTTTCAGAGGATGAAATAACATCTAAATCGACAGTAAACCAAGATAATTCTGAAAAAAAATAATTAATGTTTTCTGTTACTGATGCACTGCAATTAAGGGTATTTCTTTTATCATACTGTCATAACTCATTTAGTAGACATATAGGTACAAACTGAATTGAAACTAGATTAATTTAGATACAGATTTTCATTTGGATATGTTATAATTAAGTACTAATTTAAGTATAAATTATAGTATTTCTCACTGTTTTACAAACTACTGGACTTGATACCTCATCATCTATATAGTCCGTAAAAGGTATTTTAAATCAATCATACAATAAAAGGAATATAAGCTCCAAAATAGCGAATATTATGCGTTTTCTCTGATTTCTATAATTTGTTTGTTACAATATTTGTAACATCTATGGTGGGTACTTGCGGCTAATAGAAATTATTACAAGTTTGTATAAAGTAGATCAGGAGGTTTTAAAATTTACACACGTAGAAAATATTTCAGTAGAGAATTATTCTATGCGTTCCTTTTATTTTGCTGATTTCTCGGAATAGGAAGTAGGTACCGCAGATTACTTGACCAATTCTATATTATCCTTTGGTGTAATTGAGTTTTTTATTTACTAAACTTTGCTTGGTTTACACTCTAAGCAGGGGCCAGTGCATGTTGCAAGGTCCTTGGCGGATAATCAAAATCAGTATAAGTTATGTCCTGTTGAAGAGTAGGGGCACTTAACAATGGAGAGAAAAGGGTCAACTACAGTCCTTTACTATATGAAATTGGAGAAGATAGGCGCTTTGGACGCAGCAATTAGGCAATGGTAAAGAGGTCCAAAAATTCTGATAATTGTAAAAGGGGAGTGGAGTGCGGGTATTATGAGAAAGCTCTGCGGAATATTTACTTTATATTTACTCAGCTGCTGAGAAATGACACATTCGAATTTTATTTCCATGCTCTGGAGGCTAAGGTATTCCTTCTACAAGGTTATGAGAATGCTGAAACGTAATCACTGCATGTTTATATAGAGTACATTATGGAAACTTATTTATTTAGTCATTCAATTGTTTCTGTGTAGCAAGATTTCTGCAGTAGTTAGTGTTTAGTAGATTTGGTATTCAATAACAGTTCAGCAATGCGTTTTCTTTTCTCTGTTTCAACCTGTTCATTTTTCTTTCTTATTTCATAACATTTTCAACTCCAGATCTTAAGGTCAGGTGAATCTTGAATCTGAATCCCTATATATTGCTTCCTGTAGAATCCGAATCCACTAATTGTGGTGGAAATTTTAATTGGAAGCGACTGTATCGGCTCGGATTCGTGGTGCCTTGCGTTATTAATGGCCATAATGGAGGAGGTGGGCTTACACTTCGTGTCCAAGATAGAGAATTACCTCACTATACTGCCTAATCTCAACTGTGGCATAACAAAGAGCTGAATACTTTACATCAAGCTGCCTTTATAAAGGTTTTAATTTTCAGTGGATAAAAAATGAGGTGAATAAATTTCAAATCGACTGTGCTGTGCTGAATTTCGTAACATGTGTGTATGTAATGTTCGTTAGAAAGACATATTTATATCAGTTAGGCGTATTTGCTTTTATTTTTCTTCAAATTGTTTATATTTTGAAATCCTAAAATTAGAAAAATTTTAGCACTAAAATAATTTTAATAACAAAACATTTGCATGCATTTTAATTTGTACTAAATGGGCAGTAAATCTAAATATACGTGGAAGAAAAATTAGAAATGGCACTCCCTCATTAGGCTGAGCTTTTAACCTTCAAAATATAAAACAGAACATTGCTTTAACACGCAGAAAAATATGGTTGAGAAAACACGTACCCAAATTTACAAATACCGATTACAACTATAGGAGAAGACTGTACTAAATCTGCAGATTTAACTATCCCCACTTTCTTTAAAACAAACCAACTGTGCGAGTTCTAGCAACTCTCTGAGTGAAAGGAAGTTGGATTAGTTAGTATTATCTGCACAACTGATTTTTCTACATTCCATCTCAGGAATCACCGATAGACAGACTTCATCTGCTATTTGGCACTACCTCAGAAAAAAATATCTATCGTGATTATTTGTTCAAAAAGTTATTTGAATGAATATTTTATGGAAAATTTTATCTTGCCACTATCTAAGAAGTGTAGACGTACTATATTCGGACTGGTCAACCAGCAATAAATAAACGTGTTCCAGTTTACCCACTGTACGTGTTAGGTAAATGGATCTTGACATTTTACAAAACAATCATGAAAAATCACATTTATTTTATTCATCACAAAATTGTATGTAGGTACTTTAATTTTAAGTAGATACATAGATTTTTTATGTATGTAATGTGTTTGAACTCCTGGTCAAGTTAGGATAAACACCGTTTTCTTGTAATTTCTCCCTTCTTCTTTTCTTTCTTTCTTCCAGCATTTTACTGTAGATACTAAAATTGTTCCACTTATGTAGATTTTTAATTATTAGGTTCAAAGGTATTTATCGCCTCTGAGAAAAAACATTAAAGAAAGTTATAATATTAAATTTAAAAAAATAGTGTTTGAAAAATTAAAAATCTGATGTGTTACACTCACATGACTTTCTCTACTCTTATACAAACCATTTTTACAAACGCTTATTCTCCTTATGCTTCATGTTAATCTAAATGTTAATCTTATTGCTAATTTTCTTGTAGGTGCAAGGGGAATATGGTAGGTTTTAAGCGATAGTCAAATCGTTTAAGAGCTGGTTGCTATGTGGCAAATTCCATTCTCTTTGAATGTCCAGGACATAAAAAAAATGAATAACGAATTCCCATTTGAGAAAAAGTATTGGAAAATTTAAGGGAATAACCAGCAATATCTCGAAAATGGTTCACTCAACACAAAAAAAAAAACGTATATGACATAAATTGTGTATTTTAACGCGATCTAAATTTTGGTGTAGTAAAATTTTGTCTATCTCTTATGGTTTACCAGTAATGCAAAAGTCGTTCACAATGAAGAATACTTTTGGAGACATTCCCAGAAAATTCGAGATATACATTTCATTTGTCAGGAAAATATCTTAAACATATGATATTTTAATCAAAATCGTTAGAGCCATTTTTGAGAAAATTAAAATTTTCGAAAAATCTTCCATGTAAAGGGTAATCTAGGGTAGAAGATACTGAACCTAAATACCAAGTTTGGTGTTTATCCGACTGTTCGTTTCTTAGTTATGCTGTTCACAGACAGACATACACACAGCCACACACGCACAGACACATACACGGACATGTTTCCAAAAATGCTTTTTTTGGATTCAGGGGGTCTCAAAACATGTATTTCCGGTGAAATCTCGGTATTGAATTTTTGTGTGGAATACAATACTTCCCCTACTTACTATATGTCATAGAGAAAGTAAAAATAACTGTATTTATAGTGTATAACAATAAATATCTTGAAGGGTATCTTAGTAACATTAGATTTTTTTATAAATCTATTAGATGAATAAAAAACTAAAGTGTGGATGAAAATATTTTCAAACAATGGATCTTTTGTAGCATTTTGATTAAAGCAGCATTTACTTAACAAAAAAGTGATATTTATTAACCATGGGAGTTAGAAGTTTGAGACTTAGCAGAAGCCTTACTGTAACACCAGAGATTTTAACCAGATAGCGTATCTTAGATGCATTACATTAACGTTGTCGCAGAGAATGAATGACTTTAGCCACATGCTACACGTTGAAAGGGAGACTGTGAGATTGGGCAGCACTGCGGAACGATCCAGAACAACAACCACATGGCTACAACTCATCATCCCCTCTACTCGCTTTATTATATTATCCTGTAACTCGAATCCATGTCGTCACACAGTTTATTGCTGTGTATACGTGAGGTATACACGCGGACCTGTTTAAAGAAACCCCTGCTGAGCCTCCATGCGGTGGTATAACTGTTCCAAAATCCATCCCTCCCACAGAACTGGTCTCGGTGCCAGAGTGGCTCAACTCTCACTAGTGTTATCATCATTACACTGTGTTGAATCTCTGCAACATTGTTGTTATTGTAGGGAAAAAGGTTTCTGTTGCATCCTAGAGATGTATAAACGGAGTCCATAGTAATTCTAAAACGTAAAGTTTGGAACTAATGTTTTTGGCTCCATATTAAAGTGCTTTTGAGGAATACAAATAAATGCAGGTTATCAAAATTAATTTTAATGTATAAGAAAATAAAATATTAATTTTAGCATTGACATTAAAAAGTAATATTTGATTGTGTGTCCAAAAATCATACACTGCGTTTATTATTCAACGTACAAATCGACATGCCTAATTTCGAAAAACTTGTTTTTTTGTAATTTAAGTAATAAATTATCATCCATAAATTCTTCGTGTTACAAGCAGGGAGCCATATGTTTTAAAATAACAAAACACATTAAGAATTGTTCAATTTTATTTTTTCTGTAAACAAAACTAATAAAAACGTTGAAATATGTTTTAGATGTTATAATCAATTCAGAAGAACAATATTCAAAAACATATTAATTTAAGAAACTTAGCGCAGGACCATAAAATCCAATTTTGTTTATTGATGAAAAACAACGTCACCTTATAACATCCTTTATAAACATTCAATTCACACATACATTTACACACTGACTCACACTTCCAGACTTTGGGGAGCATGGGGAACAATCCTGGCTAAAGAAAAACTCCCACTTTCCAGCATGGAATCGAATCCGGGATCTCTTGTTTTGGAAGCTACCACGCTCATCGCTAGTAACAACCTAATTTTAAAGGCAATAAATTGATAACTCAAGCACTTACTGACACTAAATTTCAAATAACGTGTTTAAGTTAGATATATGCTTAAATGTCCATACACCTAAAATGATTAATGGTTCCACATTCACTTATTTCCTACTTTATGTTTGGAGTATGGTTTAGTAATCCTTTAATAAAGTAAATTTTAAATGTCATTAAAAAAAACTAAATTTTAAAATTAACTTTCAAATAAATAAAATAAACCACAAATTAAAAATGTTTTAAGAATTTCAGAAACCAAAGATTAATAATATTCAAGAATACTATATCACCAGAAAATTTGTTTAACCCGTTAATGCGTTAAATATTGCCAGTAACTATGGTTTTGTTTGCATATATAGTTATAAAGGAAATCTTTTAAATAAATAATAGACTTTTTGTGGTACAGGAAGATGTAACGTACAGTGAAGTCCTTTGTGTGATGTGTGGCACTGTGTAACACTGAAAGTTAGGCTTTCAGATGAAATGAGATAAGCAATTGAAAGTATTTTAAGTATGGATATGGAGAAGAATAGAAAGAATAATGGACAAACAAATAGATACTGAAACTGTTTTAGAAAAAGCGAAGCAAACGAACGAAGAACAGTGCAGAAACTCGCATCCTTGATGGACTGACAGCTGCGCATTCAGGCGGCCTAACTTGAAATGTCGGCCATAATTCCAACATTCCAGCGGAGAACCCTTGACATTCCAAAACTGTGGATGAGTGGGATGAATGAAATGAATGAATGAATAAAGAAAAAACTTATGATGTATTACACTCAGTAGGATTTCTCTTCCCACTTATCTACAAAAGCCTATTTTTGTGTACTTCATGATAATAAAGGCAAGCGTTTGCAGAAATGGTTACAAATTTCATTGTAGTCACAAGGGGATACAGAGGCTGAGCCGATAATTAAATCTTTAAAAATAGTGTCGCTATATCCCGGCTTTGAAATTGCGCTTTTTGCTTGACATCCCTGGATGTCAAATAACTCCACGTATTTGAAAATTAAACCAATAAAAACGAATATCTCGGAACTTATTAATGCCACAATAATTTAATTTGAAATAAATAGTTTATGTTAACGAGATCTATATTTATGTGTAGAAGTCAGAATTTACCAGTTATGCAAGGTATATAAAATTTGTTCTTACTAGAGGACTTCTCTGACTATTCCCAGAAAATTCAGGATATAATGAAACATTTTCCATATAAAGTTTATTTGGGGTGATAAAGTATAGTAAAAATTAATCCTTGTGTGGCTCGATTATAACTGTTTTCTTATAATAATCCATGGTATTTTCTTGAAAATCTGCATGTCGCATCATTGAAATGGTGAACTTAACCCAATTTTGGTATTTATCCGAAATTTCGTTTTTGAGTTACGTTGTTTACTTTTCACACACACACTACACTTACCTCCATAGAAATGCTTTCTTTTTGTATTCGAAACTGGTATTTACGACAAAATCTCGATATATAGATTTGTGTTGGAATATAATATACTATAGTAGAATGATTCTGAATGGAATTTAAAGGATCCTGGTGTTTAAGACGAAAAAACTGATCTGTTTGAATGAATTCATCTTCACGTATGCAACAAAGCTTTTCCTTTTCGTTTATAAACAAAGTCTTCGTTTAAGAAATAAGCATTTTGATAGCTCCAAAATGTTATCCTCGCTTGGACTATAGCTAATGTGGGTAGCTGATAGTATAACTTACTGAACAAACCATCACATTTACTGAATTCACATCACTTTCTCTACTCACTCTTATATAACCTTCTATTCACTTCTTCTTAATCGAGATAAATACTTATTACACCTCTACGCATTTCGTTGAAGGTATAAGAATAAGTAGGTTAAAGCAATAGTCAGATTTTTAAAAAGCGGTCGCCATGTGATAGCTTTGAAATTCCATGCAGTTTGCATGACGAGAAAAAAATGAGTAGGACTTCCCACTTGATAAAGGTATTTGAAAATTCAAACCAATAACAAACATGTGTCGGAAATGGTTAATGCCACAATATATATGACGCTTTGTGTGCTTTTACGAGTTCTACAATTTTTGTGTAGTAAGATTTTATCTGCTTTTAAGCTTTACCAGTTATACAAACTTTATTTAGAATGAAGAGAACTTCACAGCCTATTCCCATAAAATTCAAGTTTTACACATTATTTGTCATGCAAATTTCTTTAAAAGCATGGCATTTAATTTAATCAAAACCTTTAAGGGTACCCATCCGTGAAAAAAGCAAACAATTGCCAAAGTTCGGAAATATGGATTTTAGTGTTATTAAACACCACAAATCTTTCCGGGTTTTCATTTCTACATATTCTCATTCTCAAATTGTTCCAAATGTAGTTTTCGATGTACATTTTGCATACCTCCTTATTAATAACAGGTTTAAAAATGACGACATGAATTTTTGTTAACGTGCTTAGTTGTGATGTTATTAAACAATAATATTGATATTGTGTGAATTTTTAATGCAAAAATTTAAATTCTCATATTTAATATTTATTTTCTTCTAAACTAATAGAATAATTAAAAATTCATCTCTGCAATTTATGGATACACTATTAAAGAGTTTAACTAGAAAATATTACCTTTTCCAAAAATAGTTGCATCGCAATGAGCAATTTCTCAAAACAGTAAAAAGAAGAATAATAAATTAATGTCTCGCCAACTAATTTAGAAGTATGCACGAAATTTTGTTTATATTACATACTAAACCCTCATTGCTGCATTAAATTTTCAAATGAATCGACTTGAAATTGTGGATTTTTCAAATTTCACAGATAGGTACCTCAAAGTCATTTATGAGAAAATCAAAATAACTAAATTGTTTCCATGTAAAGGGTAGCTTGAGATATGGAGATTTTCTTGAAAGTATTCGTGTTGCAATCTTGGAAGACGATGAACTTAAATAAGTTGATTTTTAACTGACTTCCTTTTTGGTTATTCTGTTCTTAAACACATCACACATTGCCCACATTCTAAAAATGTTTGTTTTACATTCAGAGCCCACAATGCATACATTTCCGGTCAAATATCGAATGGAATTTTGGAGCGAATGCAATAGTATCTCCACTTACTATAGGTAAATAGTAGAGAAACTAAAAATTAAATGACACATTTTACTTACTATTCTTCATATATTTACTGCAGAAGAGATATGATCAGTTTCAAAATAGACCACATAAACAGTATTTGAACTTGTTATAGATAAGTGCATTTAAAATTGACTCAAAGTATAGCAAGCTTAAGTACATTGCTGTTCATTAAATGAAATGCATGAAATGAGTAAGTAGTCTATAAAACTGTCAGAGCATTTTATTATCAACTGAGTGAGAATTTGAATAATACAAGATTTCATTCTTTGATGTCCCTTCATATCATTACCTAATTCAGATATGGCAGCAATGCGATCCTTCCATTAGTCACAGAAGCATACAAACTGCATAGCACCTCCAAGGAGCAGATAAAAATAAAATGAATAGTGCCGGCCACAGTCGGAACAGTACTGCAGTCACAATATAATCACGAATTACCTTTTCGCCAAATCTACTTTGTAATTTTGAGCGTCATAATTCAAGAATGGAGTTTTACATTATGACCATAGATTTTGAAAGAATAAGTGATATTTAAATACTAGGGGATATCCGAAAACGTGCATAACCTGAAATATTAATACAGAAACATACATGAAAGATATTGAGTTGAACCAAATACTAAACAAAAAATCTGATGTGTTACACTCACATGACTTTCTCTACTCTTGTACAAACTATTTTTACAAACACTTATTCTCCATATGCTTCATGTTAATCGAGATATTAATGTCATTGCTAATTTTCTTTTAGGTGCAAGGCGAATATGGTAGATTTTAAGTGATAGTCAAATATTTTAACCGCTGGTTGCTATGTGGCGCATTCCATTCTCTTTGCATGTCCAGGACATAAAAAAAATGAATAACGAATTTGAGAAAAAGTATAAGTATTGGAAAATTAAAGGGAATAACAAGCAATATCTCAAAAATGGTTCACTCAACAAAAAATGTATATGACATAAATTGTGTATTTTAACACGATCTACATTTTATGTGTAGTAAAATTTTGTCTATCTCTTATGGTTTACCAGTTATGCAAAAGTCGTTCACAATGAAGAATACTTTTGCAGACATTCCCAGAAAATCCGAGATATACATTTCATTTGACATAAAAAATCTTAAACATATGATATTTTAATCAAAATCGTTAGAGCTATTTTTGAGAAAATTAAAATTTTCGAAACATTTTCCATGTAAAGGGTAAACTGGGGTGGGGGATTCTCTTGAAAACCTTCGTGTCGCATCTCTGGAAGATACTGAACCTAAATACCAAGTTTGGTGTTTATCCAACAGTTCGTTTCTGAGTTATGCTGTTCACAGACATACACGCTGACATATTTCCAAAAATTCTTTTTTTGGATTCAGGGGGTCTCAAAACATATATTTCCGGTGAATCTCGGTATCGAATTTTTGGTTGGAATACAATACTTCCCCTACTTACGATAAGTAGTAGAAAAAGTAAAAAGCTAAACCCATGACCTGCCTCGCGCCCACATACGCACGATAGAGCTGGGTGATCATCCAATTGATACGGGATGGAATTGTGGCCAGTATCACGCATCCCCCAGCGGAATGTTGGGTCTCGAGGCCAGGGTTGCTGCTTATCGCAGCTCCTCACTTTCCGCACGATGCTGAGTGGGCACCAACCTATACCCGGGACTTAAAATCCGCATCCTACGGACCCATTCTGTGTCCGAGAACCAGAGCAGCACGCTCCAGCGCACTGCGTCACGGCGCAGGACGGAACCAAATACGTAATCAACAATTCAGAACCAAAAACCATTGTAAATAGACATGGACTAAAATATAATCCAAGATCACAATGTTAACCAAGTATTAATTCACAGTTTTTCAGAAACTGAATTTGTTAACTCCAGGTAATGCTTTTTCCAAGACATGAATCATTTTTTGAAGCATTTTCTGTAGACTTTTGAAGAAGAGAGACTTTTTTATAGGATTGTATAATGCGGAAACGTTTATCTTGCGATGAAGTGAGAAAAACAATTGAGAGCATTAGAAATGTAGATATGGAAAGGAATACAAATTATACACAACAAGTAATGTAACTGCTTAAGAATGAATGAACAAAGGAAGAAATGGTGAAAGTGATCAGAAAGAGGAAAAAAATTAGCTTGGATTTAGATACCAGTTGGCAGACAATAAGATAAACAGTTATGTTAGAGAGAAGCGGAAGGTGGAAAATAAGGAAACCTACGATCCAGATTTACAATGGTTAGAAAACTATAACTGATTAACCATTACGGCTCATCATACAGTGGAAATTATTGGAGTTTCGCTTTTCAAAGTTACAGACGTGTACGGAAATATTTGTGCAAAACAATAATTTTGAATGCATGAATACGTTTTAAACATATCTGAGATTTATTTATAGGTGTTCATCGCAACTATAGCTATACTTTAAATACATTTTGTTTTTATAATTTGTTGTTTAGAGCTTGAATATAATTTAGTTCTATAAATGAAAGGACACTCAAAGTATACTTAAATTTGAGATAAATTACTTCCTACGAGGTATATCTATAAATGTCCTTTTGTCCTTGCACAAACCAGCGTGATTCACAGAGCTCACGTTTTATGAGAATGTGGGTTTGACTGTAAATTGGACCCATTATACATGTCTGGAACACAATATATTACTCTATAACGTATAATAAGAATTAAGGATTATTTCTAAGAGCAAAACTTCGTAAACATTCCATCTGGAAACCAAACTTTATAACCTGAGAGCTTAGGTAGGGTATCGTACTTCCAGTTGAGTACAAGTCTCAGTGACAAGTCTCTAACTCGAATACGGTTATCCACGTATTATTTATTATATTATTCATATCATCATACGTTACAACCACTTTAAATAAGCTCATTTTACAAGAATATGAGCTTTTATTTATTGTATTTGTGAAAAAATGAAATAGGATACATGTATACATAATAAACTTAAGGGAATGTATACTGAAATTTGGTAAAAAATCTCAGGAAAATGGACAAATAGATTGCATTCTCTCTCTCAAAAAACAAAAAGAATACTCAAGAGTACGTGGTATAAAATTTCAGTTATGGTTTTGATATTGGGAAATCTTAACTTTTTATGTGACAAATATAAACATGATTATAACTTTAAAATTTGATCTTTAGATACCTTTTACTCTCAAAATTCGCACAATTAAAATATCCTGCATGGAGTTTGCATCCAGTTCCTTTGAAATGTTTGATTGAATCTTTTTACTTTCTCTACTACGTATAGTACGTAGGGAAAGTATTGTATTCCACCCAAAAGTTCGATACCGAGATTTCACCGGAAACATATGTTTTGAAACCCCCTGAATCCCCCCCCCCAAAAAAGCATTTTGGAAACATTTCCGTGTGTGTATCTGTAACAGCATAACTCAGAAACGAACAGTCGGATAAACACCAAACTTGGTATTTAGGCTCAGTATCTTCCAGAGATGCGACACGAAGGTTTTCAAGAAAATCCTCCACACCAGATTACGCTTTACATGGAACATTTTTCGAAAATTTTAATTTTCTCAAAAATGGCTGTAACGATTTTGATTAAAATATCATATGTTTAAGATATTTTTATGACAAATGAAATGTATATCTCAAATTTTCTGTGAATGTCTCAAAAAGTGTTCTTCATTGTGAACGACTTTTGCATAACTGGTAAACTATAAGCGATATACAAACTTTTACTATACAAAAAATGTAGATCGCGTTAAAATACACAATTTATGTCATATACATGTTTTTTGTTTGTTTGTTGAGTGAACCATTTTCGAGATATTGCTTGTTATTCCCTTAAATTTTTCAATACTTATTTTCTCAAATGGGAATTCGTTATTCATTTTTTTGTCTTGGATATGCAAAGAGCATTAATCTGTGGCAAAGAGAATGGTGCTGCACATAACAACCAGCTTATTAAGAGATATGTCGATGCTTAAAGGCTATTGTATTTATATATTCCCCTTGCAAATACAAAACAAGGGGAACATAGTACGCCTTAAGCGATAGTCAAACATTTTTAGAATTGCTCGCTATGTGTAAAATGTAATTCTCTTTGCATGTCGAAAGATCGTTTCTGCAAATGTTTATCTCGATTAAATGAAATAGATGGAGAATAAGAGTTTATAAAAATAGTTTGTACAAGAGTAGAGAAAGTCATGTGAGTGTAATTCATCAGATTTTTAACTTTCTTTCCTACTTGCCTAACAAGCAGAGGAATTGCATTCCGCCCAAAAATTCGATACCGAGATATCACCTTACAAACACAGTTGGGCGCTCCCTGAATCCAAGAAAAGCACCTTTAGAAAAAGATGTATTATAAGCCTCTTACAAATACATATGTGACTTCAAGGTTTTCAAGGAAATACTCCACCCCAAACCATTCTTTATGGGGAAATGTTCGTTTCCTTTGATTTTCTCAAAAATTTTTAATTAACGTATCATATGTTTAGAATATTTGTAAATGTAGGCGTTGAATTTTCTGGAAATAATCTGTGAAGTCCTCTTCATTCAGGACAGCTTTTATATATCTGGCAAAGCGAACTAGTTACATAAAACGCAACTATAAAAATGTAGATTATTTAAAGCATAGGCATTATTTAAGGCATTAACCATTTCCGAGATATTTTTGTCATTAGTTTGAATTTTCCATTTATATTTTTTGCTATGGGTAAGCCGCTATTCGTTTTCGTGCATTCAAGTAAAAAAGACTCAATTACTTCACGGTGCAAAATGTGTATGGCAATTTTAACTCTGTGAATGTAAGGCTCAGTGGTAAAATTCCAATTTGTATGCGGTTATCCACGTGTTATTTCTTATAATACTTATATCATCATACTTTACAACCATTTTAAGTATGCGACGAATGTATGGATTTTATTTGTTGCAATTGTGAAAAAAGGAACAGAAGTTAAGGGAATGCACCACTGAAATGTGGTGAAAATTTCAGGAAAATGGACAATTAGAATGAGTGGACCCCCAAAAATACTCCAGAGTATACGATTTCAAACTTCAGTTAAGTTTTTTATATTGTGAAATCATAACGTTTTATATGAAAATATATAAAAGTGCATACCTATAACTTTAAAATGTGATCTTTTGATACTTGTTCTCAGCACTTTCACTGATTTCAAACATCGCACATGGCGTTTGCGTCCAGTTCCTTTGCAATGCTCAAGCACATTCCGAAATTTCAAATTCATTACATAGTAAAACAAATTTTAAAAATCTCACTATCGTTTTAGTATACTGTATTCTTATACTGAATATGAAATGTCTAAATATTTAACTTTATTAACAAGAAGTCGATAGAAGAGCCAGGTTTTCTAAAAATAATTTATAGAGTATTGAGCAGAGAAAGACATGCGAATCAACACATCGAATGTTTACGTAAATAAAGAAAAGAAGTAGAAGTACACTAATATACTTAAATATACAGTAACTACTACAGAAGCACTACACGACCCTTTAGATGGATGAAATGGACATTTAAAGCCAAACGCATTTTTAAAATTCCTTCATATGAGGCGTTTGGCACTGGGCCATTACATTCATTTTTAAACGTAATGGCTTCAAAATTCAAGTATTAAAAATCGTTTCATGTTTGTGTAAGATAAAATTATGGTTAAATTTTCAACTTCAAAATAAGCATTAGGTTTATTTTCATAGAGAGTAGAAAGCACATGATGGTGAAGATGGTAATAAAATAACGTGCTTGAACACATGTAAACACAAAATGTTATGAAATGTTTTTGTGTATCTATTATTCAAGTATTGCTAGAAATTAAACATGTGCTCCGGTCTCTTTCGGCAAGGAATGGAACTAACGATAAATTTACGGAACAGTAAGAGAAAGAGTTTAGGAGAAGTAGGCGGGAAATCTTAAAGTACTGAGATAAACATGGATAAAGTGCGAGCAAAAGGTGTAGCCTAGCCATCCAGGGGCAACCAATAGTATGTAAAATTTCGCAGGTACAGTTTACCCTTTGAGACGGGCAAACTATTCTTACAAAGGTTTGTTCCCGTATCTTCCCATATCTACTTCATATTGAGCATTTCATTAGTGCAGTCATTTTTTGTAGACACGACAGGCATGTTATGGCTGTTAATTTCCACTCCTTGCATGGCCACAAAGAAACATGAATAGCGACTTAGAACTTCAAAAACGCTATAACTTCTTCTTCTTTCTCTGTTTAACCTCCTCTTATGTAGGACTTACAGGCGGGTGCCTGGGGTCAGAGGCCCGTCGAGGAGCAGACACTCTGGATCAGACAGAATATCCAGGACAGGTGATCAGCCCGATGCCTGGTATGGGAGGAAGGAAGTAGATGAAACGAAATGATGGTGAAATGGATGAAAGGAAAGGTGATGATGATGGAGCAGTTGGTGGAATGAATGGCGGGGGAAACTGGAGAACCCGGAGAAAACCCGCCCAGACGCCGCTTTGTCCACCACAAATCCCACATGCGGGTCCCTGGGATTGAACTCGGGCCGCCTCGGTGAGAGGCGAGCGGTCAAAAACGCTACAACGTATTTGAAAATTCAAACCAATAACAAAAGATATCTCGGAAATGGTTAATGCCATAAAATAAATAAACATAATTTTATATCTTAATGACATCCACAGTTTTTGTGTATTACGTTTTTTGTGTATTTCATATGTTTATCCAGGTATGCAAAATTATGCAATATTTATCCAGAAGGAATACAACTTTGCAGGTTATTTACAGATAATTTATATATATATATATATATATATATATATATATATAAAATATTTGTCATATAAATATTTTAAACATATGGCAGTTTCCTCAAAACTATTAGAACCAGTTTTGAAAAAAAAAACTAATTCGAAATATTCCAGTTAAATGGTAATTTGGAGTAAGGTGGAATTTTCTTGAAAATATTCTGCTACATCTTTAGAAGAAACTAAACTTCAATACCAGCTTTGGTATTTAACTGAGCTTTCGTTAGTTAAGACATGCTGTTCACAGATAGACACACACGTGGGTTTCTTTCTAAAAATACCTATTTTTGGATTCAGGGACCTCAAGATGTGTATTTACAGTGAACTCTGATGTCGAAATTTGGGTGAAATACAATACTATAGATGATATTTACGAAAGAGAAGGTAAAGCTTTTGAGGGACAAGATCAGAGGTTATGCTGCGCAGAGGTAAACAGCTAATATGGTGAATATTAGTGTAAGTATGTAGGGTAGTAGACTTTTGTGTTGGGGTCGTCCTCCGTGGACTAATGGTACTGTGCTAGCCTCTAGTGCGTGGGTTCAAACCCGGCGGAGGGCGACGGATTTTTTCGGCGTAAAAATTCTTAGCATGGCTTCCTTCGGAAGGGAAATAAAGCCGGTGGTCCCGTGTCGTAGATTTACGGCACCTAAAAGAACCTAAAGAGCGTCCATAAATAAAACAAAAAACGAAAAAAAAACTCAAGACTTTTGTGGTCGTTGCCAGTAAGTAATTAAAATAACAGCAGACATAGTGGAAGGTCACGCTTATAAGCATTTCTCTTAGAAGGGACGAAGTCATGCAATATATCATCACACCTCAGGAAATATGGTGAAGAATAAGGCCTTTTACAACAGCGAATACCCCATGGCAATCAGTTTAGATTCTAGTGTTCACGCTACAAGTTCAGCAAGAAAGAGGATATATAGATCTACAGGACTTGTCATACGTCTTGCTGCGGAAATACGGGAGCATTTTAGTACTAAGGGATGTTTTTCTGTTTAACCACACTTGATGAAGCTCAAATCATAAATATTCAATTTGTGGGGAATTGTGGGGTCTTGTGTTTGTTACTTTTTACACCTTCTATAAAAAAAGCGAAAGCAGCTTATAGCATTAATTTAAAATCAATGAATAACTGTTATTGCGTTTGTGAAATATGTTTTACTCTTTAACATTTTATTGTCACATTACACCCTGATATAGAAATTTTGTAGTTCTATTTTGTAAACTCACTTATAGATTAATATTTAAAAGCTATCTTGGATATATCATTTAAAGAACGTCTGAATTAATTACTGTACGAAATTATACACAATGAAAATATATTTGTAAAGTTTTTAATCCTATCATAGTTCACAAACATAAAATAACGTTTAATAAGCTACAATACACTTTAATAACAACATTTTAAGCTTTAATGCATAAAAATAATATGCTGCTCAGTTAATCAATGTTCAGTCTCTTAAAAGTTTACAAATAAACAACAGCATTTCCAATTTACTGCATAAATAAATGTCTCCTTTATTTTAGAAAACTCTTTCAGAAAGTAATGTTCAGGTAAGTCATATTGCAACCTTGGTAACTGTAAACATTAGCGGCATTTTGCTTTATCAAGTTTGACAAACTTTGATACATTATAAACTCCTCATTTTGGAAGGCAGCTAATGCATCTTCGGACTATCTTGCCTTTTTTTTAGACAAGTTTTATTATATTGAACATTATTAAATTATGAAGTAGCGTTATCATCATATATATTCGTTTCAAAAATCCTTATATTTTACTAATATTTATTATCATAACGGTGCTCTATAAATTCAATGTATTTATATTTTTGAAAGGTTTAAATATGATAATACTTATGAGCTTAGATATCCTATTATCCAAAAAAGCAAAACGTCTATAGTAATATTTTAGCTAAAAACATTTCGGATAAAAGAATTCAAGAATCAGATATTGCATTTAAAATATTTTTCTCTTTAGCTTCAAAATACAATTAATAATACAAAAAGAAAAAAACTGTAAATTAAATAGAAATGGCAAACGCGGATAAACACGGTTATAGTCATGAACATAGTTCAGCCAAGCAGGATTAATTGATAGAAACACTTTACCCGAAGCAAGAACACAACCACAAACGCGGGTAATGAGACCAAATTTTTCTCAGCCAAATTAATGCAAGTACACCACAATTAAATAAAATTGGGTTTTATTTATGGACGCTCTTTTAACTGCTATGCTCCTTAGCATTCCATTTTACATTGGGCGTAAAAGACGGGAAATTTTGCTCAGAGGCCTCTTTTATCAGGCTTGAAGTTCTTTAAAGTGCCGAAAATCTACGACACGGGACCACCGGCTTTAGTTTCCTTGCGAAGGAATCCATGCTAAGGATTTTTACCCCCGAAAAATCCATCGACCTCCACCGGATTTGAACCTGCCACCTCGGGAACTGGAGGCTAGCATGGTACCACTAGACCATGGAGCACAACGTGAAGTGGGATATTTTTGTTAGCCCCACGTTTGGGAGCCAATTTGTCGCGGTGACTTTGTTATCTTATTTCTGTGCGCCTGTTATTGTTTTACTACTTTGAATGTTGGGTTCATTGTCCTCCGGCTAGCTATTGTTTCTCGGTCGAGCATATCTCTTGATCAAGGTGTGTAAACGGAAAGGATTTGTTACTCAAAGATAACACTGATAAAAGAATTTGTTTTTACACTTTTATTACCGTCACAATTAATTAAGTTCACATATTGATTCGTGATACACGCCAAACTGAAACTGTTATATTTTCTAATATCACTATAATCACTTATTTACTTCACATTATTAATTCGCGTGTTTCACATTTATAACAAACTTTAAGACGCGAGAGATTCTGTAGAATTGCGACGTGTACTTTAAGTATGCTTCCGTTGAACTACGCGATGTATAACTCACGAATACTTATGTTGAACTGATGGACGTATTACACGCGAATGCTTCTGTTGGACTGACGAAATCTGCCTCTGACTTTAGCTTTTTATACTCTCACACCCCGATATGCCTAAAGATTATAACCGAGCTGCTATTGGTTAATAAAACGCGCCAACATTAGCGTCTATTTTTATATCCAATCAAAAATTACGAAAACATATGCTCTAGGGAAGAAATTACCGCTATTTCTAAGAAAAGCGCGCCAATCTGACGCCATTCGTTTGTCTCTTCTAATTAATATTCAACTCACCCCCTCGCTCATTGTTATCCGCTCTTATTGTCAGTTTCAGTGAGGTCGTGTAAACTTATTTCCTAACAACGCATATAATTAACAAACATCTCAAATCAATAATGCTTATTTACACTACAATCACTCTGGCATTTACATTACTGTGATACAAATTACTGCCACAAACGTAAGTATACGATAGTAATATAGCCCACAGCTGCAAATATTAGAAAATCTATATGGAAAGAATATTAAAATTTCAGGATCGGATAACAGTATACAAGTGCGGTAAATACATCTTTGGAGAATGAGGAAGAAGTTTAAATTCCAACCAGTTTCTATGTATCCAAACAGTCATGTCCCTTGGTGCAACCGAGAATGCAGAGAAGCTATTAAACTAAAGAATAAAGCCTACTACAAATATAAACGCAACCCCTATTGACAACAAAATCGCTTACAAGCAACTTCGAGCAGCTGCCCGTTGGATTGTCAAGAGTGGCAAGAGAAATTCCTGGTTGACTTTCGTGTCTTCCTTAAACAATAGGACTACTCAATCTGAAATATCGCGTAAACTTCGAACCTTTTATGGCTCCAGAAGTTTAAATAAGATTTCTCATCTTTTGTTACCACATTCTGATATACCAATTACAGAATCACAAACTATCGCAGATACTTTAGCAAAGACATTCTCTGATACCTTCAGTGACTCTAATTATGATCCTGAAGTTCTTCATAACAAAAATGTACTCCAAGATGATAACTTGTTACTGAATGTTGACACAAACCAACCATATAATGAAAAGGTGTACCTTGATGAAATATTGGAAGTTCTTCGACAATGCAATAGCAAAAGCCCTGGACCAGACAATATTCCATATGAATTAATAAAACATATGCCAGAGAATGCACTACAGTATCTGCAAAGCATTTACAACCATATATGGTTTAACAGGTGCTTCCCTGATCAATGGCGAATGTCAACAGTGGTTCCTATTCCGAAACCAAATAAAGATCACTCTTTGCCTATAAATTACCGACCTATTTCTTTAACATGTACCACGTGCAAGCTCCTTAAAAAGATAATTGCGAAAAGACTTCGTTGGTTTTTGGAAACTAACCATTTGCTTAGCAACATACAAACCGGCTTTCGTCAAAATTGTTCCACAATAGATAACCTGGTCATGCTTGAATCAGAAGTAGCTGAAGCTTTTGGTAGACGACAACATATGATTTTAGTTCAGTCTTGACATAGAAAAGGCATACGATTCCATCTGGCGAAATTACATCATTCAGTCTCTAACGGAATTTGGAGTGAATGGAAACATGTTTTGAGGTGGAATGAAACACTTTCTCTACCTATTATGTATGGTAAAGTAACATTATTGGACGAAGTCGAGTATTTTCACTCCCGAGCTTCTGAAAAGGGCTTAAGACAGTGTATTGCATATTATTTTTTGGACGATAGTGAATAACAGAAATGCTTACGCGAAAATAAAGTTAATTACTGTCAGCCTTTCAAAAGCAGTGTCAAGGACGACGTGCTAGTTTCTGCGAACTGGTGATCAGTGATTAGTCACGCCTAATAGCGTTGACCAAGCCAGTCAACAAATGAAGGTGCCATGATTGCTTACACCAAAAGACCTGCATGAATTATATCCTAAGTAAATGTCAAATAACGGAAAGTAAAGGCAATAAAATTTAAGTGGTTAAATTCAACTATTAAATATGATTATATTGCATGTCTACAACAATAACTATACATAATTATCAATACTGAAGGATTAAACACCTTTTATTAACATTAGTGGTAAAAATGTAAAAACCACGGAGTGCAGGAATTTTAACTTCCCGAGCGGAAGTGGATAACAAATCGTAGAAAAACAATTTTGTATATTCCACTTTAGTAGACAAGTTTAACGCCAGGGAGAAAACAAATTTCTATCGACAGCAGCGCCGACTTCCTATATGCAGAGAGCCTACCTTTTCCTCTCACCCAACTTCTTAGACAGTTTTTCTTTTGTTTCTCGCTCTGCTTACATGCCAAACGAATAACTTTACAAGCTATTGCTAGATGTCCCTTCGTGTGAACCCTGGTCGAAAACATAATGCTGATTGCAATATTTCCTGGTGTAAAAGTAGCCTCAAAAATATTTTCAACCACTACACCTATACTACAAATGTATGAAAATGAATTTGTTTCCATAATATACCGTTATATGTTGTGTGTTTTCTTGTTAAATTTCAAAATTAACACACTGAACACGGCAGACAGGAAAAATGCGATATATTCTGAGTATTCTTCAGGAATTTAGAGAAGGTTGTACGTTGCAGACTTTATTTTAACACAGCAATTTCATATTTCAACTGAAGCCTTTTGACGTTCCACATTCCCACGCCGCAGAGTTCATCTATTCTCTTCGTGATAAATTCCTTCTGCAGGAGTGCCCGGCGTTTGTGTTACTTTGTGCCATTTTTATGTGCACCACTGAGCATTCCAACTTAAGCAACTTATTAATGTCTGCAGCACTTTCATATAATGAGACGCGCGCGGGAAAGAAGAAAAAAGAACATCGCGTTCCGAACACCGACGTGGGAGCCGCCTCACGATGGAGCTGCAAAAGAAGCATACTCCAGCAAGAATAAAGTTTCGAAAGAATGGCTGGCCTCTTCCATTAAGGAAGCAGGCTGAACACTTATCATATGCCTACGAAATATTAAATATGACGCGGCGGTTTGTATTTTTCATTTTTAATGGGCACATCTGTTCTTTCTTTTCAGCTTCATTAGATCACCACGTCAGTTTGAATGTGTCTGGTCGACAAGCTGATGTCTTAGCTAATTTTTAACAAACTAAATACATAATGCCTCAGTTCCTTAAGTAGATTGCGGGCTATGTTTCTGTTACACAGCGGGTGTTATACTTAATCATAGACAACACAAATTATTCTTGTTCCCAATATTTATCCGCTAAGAAGTTTTTGAGCGAAGGTTTTAAACATAAGGTGGAATGGGGTATGTACTAGTGATGAGCAAAACTCCATTTCGCCCTTCTCTACCCGTTCAGTGACCTCCAAGTCAGCTTTGTATCAGTGCTTTATATCCCTAAACACAAGCCCCGCTCTATCTAAGCGCCCGCTCTGCTGTAAAATAGGTTTATTTTTACTTTCTCTACTACGTATAGTAAGTAGAAGTATTGTATTCAAACCAAAAATTCGATACCGAGATTTCACCGGAAATATATGTTTTGAGACCCCCTGAATCCAAAAAAAGCATTTTTGGAAACATATCCGTGTGTGTCTGTGTGTCTGTGTGTGTGTGTGTGTGTGTGTGTGTGTGTGTGTGTGTGTCTGTGAACAGCATAACTCAGAAACATGGAACATTTTTCGAAAATTTTAATTTTCTCAAAAATGGCTTTAACGATTTTGATTAAAATATCATATGTTAAAGATATTTTCATGACAAATGAAATTTATATCTCGAATTTTCTGGGAATGTCTCCAAAAGTATTCTTCATTGTGAACAACTTTTGCATAACTGGTATACCATAAGAGCTAGACAAAATTTTACTACACAAAAAATGTAGATTGCGTTAAAATACATGATTTATGACATACATTTTTGTTGTTGAGTGAACCATTTTCGAGATATTGCTTGTTATTCCCTTAAATTTTCCAATACTTATACTTTTTCTCAAATTCGTTATTCATCTTTTTGTCGTAATACAAAGAGAATGGAATACTCCACATAGCAACCAGCTCTTAAAATATTTGACTATCGCTTAAAGCCTAGCAATTCCCTTTGCATCTACGAGAAAATTAGCAATAAGATTAACTTCTCGATATCTCGATTAACATAAAGCATATGGAGAATAAGCGTTTGTAAAAATAATTTGTACAAGAGTAGAGAAAGTAATGTGAGTGTAACACATTAGATTTTTTACTCCGTGGACATTGCTCCTGCGAATGGTGAAAACGGGACAGAGTTATGGACAAGGAATACATTAGAATACAGGAATGAATGATTTTACTGTCTGCTTTGAGCTTTACATTCATACAGTGTATACAATGAAGACACTTATTATTTCTCTTCCCCTTATATTTAACATTCTGTTCTATATATAATGGGAAAGTATAATGTAGCCACTATTTACTTTCTTGCCTTGTTACCATTTTTCCGTAATTATTCCAATTTGCTTCACGATTCTTTTAACCATTTTAACCTTTTTTTTCTAAATAATGTCCTGTTTTCTCCATATGTTCATTTGATCTTACATTAAAATGTTTTAAATTTTGTCTTCCTTAATCGTATCCTCGCATTGCAGAACATAATGCCAATTGTCGTGTAATCCGTTATATTTAGTGTATCTCTCCCCCATTTTTCCCCTGTTAGACCACTTAAATTCATTACACTTGTCCTCATCCATGCATACCCCATTCTGGTCTCTTTGTTGCATACTTCGATGTAAAACAGAACACTAATAATGTTTTATACTTTTAAATTTTAAGCTACTCAATAAATTATGTGAAAAATGTGAAATGAAGGAAAAATTAAAAGTATTTCTGTGGAACAATACGTGCAACTATGGGAATGAACATGAGGAAGATAACTTAACTAAAATATTATAAAGTGATAGAAATTCCGACTCTTGTGCATACCTGTGAATCTTTTTATCAAGAAAAAGAATAGAAACAGGAGAAATGAAGTTCCATATATATTATCAGACCAAAGAAGAAATTAAGATACCATAAAATAATTAAAAATAAACAATATTATATAATTCATTAAAGAATACCATATAACTGGAAAGACCATGTAAGTGGAATGCCAGCTACACGTATAGCAAGAAGAGCAATGAGCTATCCATTAGGAAGGAGATCACTGGGGGTCAATAAAACGTTGACAATATAAATGTGATAAAAGTGGAACGGACCGAAGGTCCTAAGCCTTGAAGAGGAAGAAGAAGAAACTAATATTGTAACGTGAATGAAAGGTTACACCGCTTGCAAAATTGAAGGTATTTTGTTGTATTGTTATTTGCCCCGAGTTTTGGTAGCCAATTTGAAATAGTTTTGTTACGTTGTCTCATTTATGGAAGCCTATTTGAAGAACGTGTTTTCTTTTATCTTGTTTGCAATACGCTTTGGGCGTCAATTTGTAGTTTGTATTGAAGGAGTTGTATTATATTTCAACTGTTGGGGAGCCGAACACTTAAAGTAGTTGCAACTGCACGTATGGTAAACAGATTCCGGTAGCCTTCGCCCCAAAATGTACTTTCAGGTGGCATTTGCCCCAAGTTTAAACAAAATATTAACTTTGTAATTTGACTGTTTCTTTAAATATTATATATTTATGTTTGCCTCGGCTGCGTCAGTATTATTGTTAGAGACACGTTTTTCTTAGCAGGGTTATGATGCGACAAGAATGTAGGCTTACACAGATTATAATTTTACTTCACTTCTTTTATTAATGCTTGATACGATTTTAAATAACACTTCACTGATATAGTGAGCTGCGAGATTATTTTATTAATTACTTGTACTTTTTAACACGTAAACTTATTTTTCGTCTCATACGAATACGTATTATATTTCTCGAGGACGCATCACGCATCCAGTTACAAACACTGTCCGCAGACAACTGACTTTGAATTTGTAAATGTTTCTCCTTTTCAGTTTCTGATTGGCTAATCCTAATACAATAGAATACCTTCATTTAACTAAAGCTTTTTCTGGTTGTTGATTGGCTATTTTATAAACTGTCACTAAAATACATTATTGTTACTCCAAGAATCGCAAGTAGTACTGTTAAACTTTCTTACTCATTATTAACTCTAGGTTACCTCATTGTTACCCCATTGTTAGCAGCTTTTAACTTATTATTCTCACAGCTCCTACATTATTAAATTACGTAATATATTCACATAGCATTATTACACATGGATACAATAATATAAGCATATGCAATGACTTGTTACATACACGTTGGGCAACTGTAGGCATACCCTAATAAAGCATGAAACATGCAAATAAAATCTAACATAGATAGTTTTGTAAACTAACATACACACTACTGTAGCCTAGATTTCACACTGAAGCACACTTTAATACACAGCTCTCTTTATTTGTAGAAATGTCTTGTCTCTTCTTTTGATGAACTGAATTATACCAGGCGTGTTTTAAAGTAAGTACCGTTATTATATTTTGCTGCTGCAGCGCTGCAATTGCGACTTTAAGCATAGGCGATCACTTCCTTCATTCATTAGCAAGCCAGACGCAGCTGAGAGCGATCGTCATTTTGCGTATTTCTGTTGTTAGAGCGTTTCAAAGTGTTCAAAACTATCGAACGATCCGCCGATTGTGAAGTCAGATCAGTGATTCGTTTTTTGAATGTGAGAAATGTTATGCCAGCAAACACTCATCACCAAATGTGAGAGGTTTATGGGGAAACAATAATGAGTGACAATGCTCGGCCACACACAGCCAAACAAACACAAGATCTGATCGCATCATTTGGTTGGGAACAATTCGAGCAAACTCCTTACAGTCCAGATTTGTCACAAAGCGATTTTCATCTGTTTCTTAATTGAAGAAATTCCTTTGTGGAAAACATTTCAAAGACGGTGATGTGAAAAAAGAAGTGTGGACATGGCTTTCATCACAGGCGGCATCATTCTTTGACGAAGGCGTACAAAAACTGGTTTCCCGCTTCAACAAGTGCCTGAATAACGGCGATGCCTATGTGGAGAAATAGTGTAAGGTGTAAGGTAATGAATGTTGATAAAGTAGTTGGAAATAATGCTTTTTTAGTTTTTAAACAATTATTGATAGTTACTTATCAACAGCAGGTTATCTATAATTTTAAAACAAAGAGAAATTCCTGTAACTTGGTGACAAGTCAATTGATACACGTTGTCCTATTCAGCTTTTTGAAAATTCTTCGTGTAGAAAGCCTAGCACAATTTATGCATAACAAGCAGGAGTTCCATAGAAAGCCTCATATTGCCACCACTAATATTATATTGAAGTAGTATATTTGTTGTAGTTGTAAGATGCTTCATGTTTATCTGCACCACGTATGGGAGCCAATTTGTCGCGGTCACTTCGTGTTATCTTATTTCTGAGCGCCTGTTATTGTTTTACTACTTTGAATGTTGGGTTCATTGTCCTCCGGCTAGCTATTGTTTCTCGGTCGAGCACATCTCTTGAACAGGGTGTGTAAACGGAAAGGATTTGTTTCTCAAAGATAACACTGATAAAAGAATTTGTTTTTACACTTTCATTACCGTCACAATTAATTAAGTTCACATATTGACTCATGATACACGCCAGACTGAAACTGTTATATTTCTAATATCACTATAATCACTTATTTACTGCACATTATTAATTCGCGTGTTTCACATTTATAACAAAATTTAAGAGGCGAGAGATTCTGTAGAATTGCGACGTGTAACTCGCGAACGATTCTGATGAACTAAGCGACGTATTGCACGCTAATGCTTCTTCTGGACTGAGCGACGTGTAATGCACAAATGTTTCTGTTGGACTGGGCAATACTTGCCTCTGGCTTTAGCTATTTATACTCCCTCGCCCCGATATGCCTAAAGATTATAACCGAACTGCTATTGCTTAATAAAACGCGCCAACATTAGCGTCTATTTTTATATCCAATCAAAATTACGAACGCATATGCTTTAGGGAAGATGTTCCCACCATTTCTCAGAAAAGCGCGCCAATCTGACGTCATTTGCTTGTCTCTAATAATTGATAAACAACTCACCCCCTCGCTCATTGTTACCCGCTCTTATTGTCAGTTTCAGTGAGGCCGTGTAAACTTATTTCCTAACAATGCATATAATTAACAAACATCTCAAATCAATGTCATATAATAATGCTTATTTACACTACAATCTCTGTGGCATTTACATTATTGTGATATAAATTACTGCCACATATGCCCCACTAGAAACATAATTATAAATATTTACAACTTGTTTGGTAATTTTATAGTTGGGTTTTTAGTCTCCTGAATCTTGGAACACACGGTATTTATCACTTGCACTTAACACTGCATACGCATTTAACACACGACATATATTTTGCCTTTTTCTCGCCACTATTTACTGGCTCTGGTCTAATGTGTTTATATACATACATCTGACATTACAATTTTTTATAGCAAATACTGTACCCTGAATTATTTAGTTACTGTTACAAAATGGTTTACTTTCTTGGGTTGTTGACATAAAAAGTTTATACATTCAAGATTTGTAACCTGTTTCATCTTGTAATTATTGAACATATTTACCAAAATATTCATCCTCTACACAAATATATTTACATCTCTGAATTCTAGACACAATTTCACATTATCTGTGTGCTACATAAGTGTTTTGTTTTAATTATGTTTACGCTTTTTTATTCTTGTGCTTTATATTCACAATACCCTTTGAATTATATCTACATACTTTTACTTTAATATGACCTTAAGTTTTCATTATTACATGCTTCATTTCAAATGTTGTTACAGTTTACTAAGAAAATGTTCTTTTTCCCCTTGAAACATTTATTTTTGTCCAGAATTTATTTCTCTTTTCTCATGACATATATAAATAGATAACCCTCTTACATTCCAATACTTCGTTCTACAGTTAAGCTTTAACTATCCTGGATTTGCTTACTTATTTTTTTTTTTTTTTAGCGGTCATTGCTATTCCCTTTCCTGGATCAAATTGTCTATGGCTAAGCATTACTCGTAGCTGTATCGTAACCTTCCAAGATTTGTTCATGGATAACCTCTTAAAGGATTCATATGATAGTTCACCCCCTGATACCATTTGAAACCAATCTAAAGTTTTCTGGTCCAAACATCTTTTGACAACTATCATTTTCAATGCCTCCGGTATCTTTTTAATTTGAAAATATTCTGACAAGTCTGCAATAAACTGTACTGGATTGGAGTTTTCATTAAATTTTGGAAGTGGAAAATCACTTAATATATGATTGTAGTTTTGAATGTCCCTTACTCCCATATTTAAATTCTCCAGTGTTACTTGTGCACTCTGAGTTTCAGCATGAGCTATGGATGAAGCCGCCGCATCACTCACATTATTAGTCATACTGAGGAACTACCTCTATCATTATTCTGTACATCAGATACATTAACATCACATATATTTACCCTTGAATTCAATTCTAACCTATTTACAGTACCTTGCAGATTTTCTATTGTCTGTTCCAATTTTTTATTGTTCTCATTTTGAACAGCTTGGTGCTTGTTAATTTCAGAAGTTAGTTTTTGCTTCAAATCTATAGACAAAACTTTAACTTCTTCAGACAATTTATTTCTTTGTGTTTCTGACTCCCTCTGTATTTCAGATATCTCCCCTCTGAAATTAACTTTCACCTGAATGAAATCTGCATTTGTAGCCTCCATCATCTCTCCTAGCTCACTTGAAATGCTATTCATTCCGCTACCTAACTCTGTACATTTTACATCAACATGTTCAATTTTATTATTAACCTCACTTTTTTGTTAGATATTTCCCAGCTCATGTCTGACATTTTCTTTGAAACTTTTCCTATCTCATTTGCTATCATTTCCTGATAATCATTTTTCATTTTTATCATACTACCATCTAGCTCCATAAATTTCTTTTCAATTTCTTCCCTGTTTTGTTCTAAGCTCTTACCAATATCTTTCCTTAATTCCCTATTATTCTTTTCCATATCTTCCCTGTTTTGATCTATTTTTTTTCTAATTTATCATTACTATTTTCCATATTCTGAGTTAATTTTTCTAATTTCTCCTTATTCTTACCAATATCTTCCCTTAATTGATCTGATTTTTGCTCTTATTTCTCAATATTCTTATTAATATCTTCCGTGTTTTGATCTATTTTCTTTTGTAATTTCTCACCAATATTTCTCAGTATTTCCATCATCATACTAGCATCAAAATTAACATTTCCTGCTATTCTATTCTCATTTTCTTCTCTAATATTTCTTCCCTCAAATTCTACATAGTTTGAGCTATTTTCCGTAACCTGTATTGAATTACAGCTAACTGTTACATTATCCCCTTCCATAATTATTTCTTCAGTATTGTTAGTGGAAATTGTTTTCTTAATCCTACCACTTCTCAAGAAAATTTAATTTCTCACAATTTTTTTAGGATAATTTTTTTTTTTTTTACAAATTTCTAACCTTTCTGATGCTATCTGTTGATGTTGCTTTGATGTCCAGTTTCCTGCCCCTCTCTCCTAGATGTATATGTCGCCTCCGCGTCGTACTACGATGAATCTGCGCCGTCTCGCTGTCTTTGTGTCCTGTAGTTGAATTCCTCTGTTGCCTTCTATTCTCGTAATTACGATGTCCACTCATCCGAGTCGTCAGTCGTTCTTGTGGTTTTTCTAGAATCTGCGTCTTGTAGTTCAATTCACTGCTCCATTCGCTCCACGTCCTGGTTCCTTTGTCCCTTCCTGGTTATTTCGCCCCTTCCTGGTTAATTCGCCCCACGTTCTGGGTGCCAACTTGAAGTAATTTATTTGTTGTAGTTGTAAGATGCTTCATGTTTATCTGCACCACGTATGGGAGCCAATTTGTCGCGGTCACTTCGTGTTATCTTATTTCTGAGCGCCTGTTATTGTTTTACTACTTTGAATGTTGGGTTCATTGTCCTCCGGCTAGCTATTGTTGCTCGGTCGAGCACATCTCTTGAACAGGGTGTGTAAACGGAAAGGATTTGTTTCTCAAAGATAACACTGATAAAAGAATTTGTTTTTACACTTTCATTACCGTCACAATTAATTAAGTTCACATATTGACTCATGATACACGCCAGACTGAAACTGTTATATTTTCTAATATCACTATAATCACTTATTTACTGCACATTATTAATTCGCGTGTTTCACATTTATAACAAAATTTAAGAGGCGAGAGATTCTGTAGAATTGCGACGTGTAACTCGCGAACGATTCTGATGAACTAAGCGACGTATTGCACGCTAATGCTTCTTCTGGACTGAGCGACGTGTAATGCACAAATGTTTCTGTTGGACTGGGCAATACTTGCCTCTGGCTTTAGCTTTTTATACCCCCTCGCCCCGATATGCCTAAAGATTATAACCGAACTGCTATTGCTTAATAAAACGCGCCAACATTAGCGTCTATTTTTATATCCAATCAAAATTACGAACGCATATGTTTTAGGGAAGATGTTCCCTCCATTTTTCATAAAAGCGCGCCAATCTGACGTCATTTGCTTGTCTCTAATAATTGATAAACAACTCACCCCCTCGCTCATTGTTACCCGCTCTTATTGTCAGTTTCAGTGAGGCCGTGTAAACTTATTTCCTAACAATGCATATAATTAACAAACATCTCAAATCAATGTCATATAATAATGCTTATTTACACTACAATCACTGTGGCATTTACATTATTGTGATATAAATTACTGCCACAATAAGCATATCCTTATAGAAAAATATAAATAACGGAAGAAATGAAACTTATCGTACTGTACATTACGCAACTGTTTTGCTGCTTTATATATTTAAACATACAAAAATGTAAGTAAAATAATACAACATTTGACATAAACACACATTAATGTTAAAAAGAAAACAGAAGAACTTGTAACGAAAAAACAGCTTATATTGTTAGATTCTGTTACATAGCCTTTATTTTAATCATTTTCTGTTAATTTTAAATAAAGTCTAGGTTGCACACTACTTTTACCCCCTGCTTCCTCTGTCAAACTGTCTTATTTATATTTCTTCACGATTCCTTGTATGTTGTACAGAGCAACCGTCTCCTGTTCAGTAGAATGGGCGAGGCATTGAGTTAAATTATCGTGAAAATGTTTGGAAAATAGAGGTAAACCTGGGAATTTAAGATACCTACAAAGATTTGTCTATTCCTAATATGCATCATATTTTTATCTATTTAAAACTGTTGAATTTTATTTTAAAATAAAGATGCTGGTGTGCTGTGAGGCAGTATTTTTAACATTTAAATAATTTCGGTTTAATTATATAATATATATATATATAAAAATTCAATAACAGCCCGCCTTAAAGCAATTGTGTAGGTATGTAACAATATATAAGGAATGCATATTACAGTCACTGTATATGTTTATATTATTGTATCCATGTGTAATAATGTTATGTGAATGTATTACGTAATTTAATAATGTAGCAGCTGTGAGAATAATAAGTTGAACGTTGCTAACAATGAGGTAACCTTGGGCAATAATGAGTTTGAAAGTTTAAATGCTAATAGTATTATTGGAGCAACAACAATGTAAATTTTGGGACAGTTTATAAAATAGCCAATCAACAACCAGAAAAAGCTTTAGTTAAATGAAGGTATTGTATTGGAGTAGGATTAGCCAATCAGAAACTGAAAAGGAGAAACATTTACAAATTCAGAAGTCAGTTGCCTGCAGACAGTGTTCCTAACCGGACGAGAGACACGTCCTCAAGAAATGTACGAAAATGGTTCACTCACCAAAAACAATGTACATGACATAAATTGTGTATGTTAACGCGATCTACATTTTTTGTGTAGTACAATTTTGTTTATCTCTTATGGTTTACCAGTTATGCAAAAGTCGTTCACAATGAAGAATACTTTTGGAGACATTCCCAGAAAATTCAAGATATACATTTTATTTGTCACGAAAGCATCTTAAATATATGATATTTTAATCAAATCGTTACAGCCATTTTTTGAGAAAATTAAAATTTTCGAAAAATTTTCCATGTAAACGGTAATCTGGGGTGGGGGGATTTTGTTGAAAACCTTCGTGTCGCATCTCTGGAAGATACTGAACCTAAATATCAAGTTTGGTGTTTAACCGACTGTTCGTTTCTGAGTTATGCTGTTGATAGACAGACGGACACACAGACACTCACGGACATGTTTCCAAAAAAAATTTTTTTGGATTCAGTGCACCTCAGAACATATATATTTCCTGTGAAATCTCGGTATCGAATTTTTGGGTGGAATACAATACTTCCCCTTCTTACTATATGTAGTAGAGAAAGTAAAAATGTCTAAATGATGAGTGGTGGGGGTATATTCAGTTGCACTCTTCTCTAAAATTTTAGGTTATTTCCAGGAATCCTATTCATGCTCTAATATCTGTACTAATTGACAAATTTAAGCTAAATTTGTTTAGTTTCCAACAAAATTGTTATGAACACAGAATACATGCTAATTTTTATATACATATATTTTAATATATTATGATTAGCTCTGTGACCCATATAACTAAATGGGTTATAGAGAGTACTGCACCTAAAAGTTTAAAAGCACAAATTACTATAAAATAAACAACGGGAATCTTCAAAAAGAATCAGTATGCAGGTTATGTAATGAAGAGAACGAAACTGTTTATCGTATAATCTTCAAATGCAAAGTGCTGTGTAGGAAAAGATATAATTACTGTGGATGATAAGCCCAGAGGTTTATCTTCCTAAGGATAATTTAGTTAATAAAGTACTGTCACTTTAATAAGGGACTAAAATTATAGAGACAGGAGATAATCAAAAAACATTAGAGGATTTAGTGTTAAGGGTAATCGTAACCCGATTCCATCCTTACATAATTCAAGTCAAGCTAACTGCAATAAACGTAAATATGGATCTAAAAGTAGTGACTAACCAAGTTATAATAACCCTGTTCCATAATCTCAATTCTTTTTTTTACCAATTCGTTTCCTGCCCCCCCTTGTCTGCTCATAACTTGGGCTCCTTAGAAACGCTTTGCATGTATTTTTCTGCTTCGATGACCTATCTAATATCAACATAATAGCAATTACCATGCCTGATAGATGTCATATTCGATGTGACAGTCCTACAGTTATTGCACACAACTTTTATTTAAGAAGATAGGTCTCTATTACCTAGCTCGTCTTGTGCAGGTATTGGGGTGAATGATTTCATCATCACAATATTTAAGACCTTATTTATTAAGGAAGTAAGTAAATTTAAATTCACTATAATACTTGTATTGTCTTTAATAAATAAACTGGGTTTTGGATTGCAATTGTCACTAACCTGAATTTTCTCAGAACTTGCCCTCTGACGAGGCTGTAGATTAGTCTTACTTTTTGGTTCTGCCAATTTGCCTGGCATTTTCACGTGTTGATTGTCACAGAATTTACCTTTTCAAAAGTTCTTCATTCTTCCAATTTTATTTCACAATGTTACTTTGTCTAAACACAAGAAAAACAACACTTGAAACACTGAAAACTAACAAAACACTTTTCCGCAAAATTTCCACGATACAATCTTAAGACAGATATTACAAAGGCCTTCTGACCATGTAAACAAACACATGCAACCTAAAGGCGGGGTTAACGTTAACAAAATAAAATTTACTACCGTTTAATACCAAAATTTATAAGGAAACAAGAGTACATGGTGGTAGCCTTGCTGATGTGTTGTGAGGGGGCGAAGTCTAGGTGCCACAATAATGGAGCAGCAATGTTGGAGTTGGGAAGAGTAGGTAGCAAGGACATGATAGTAGAAAGGGTACTTAGATATTGGCATAAATTGAAATCATTGGACGAGCATAATATCTTAAGGCAATGCTTAATAATACAAGAAAAATCCAGTGATGGGAAGAACTGGGCTCAAGGAATAAGGAGAATTTTACAGGAAATAGGAATGGGTAACTTATGGGAGGAGAGAGAGGAGTTAGTTAAAGATTTCTGGAAAGAAGTGAGGAACAGAGTAGAAGATATAGAGAAACAAGAATTATTTCAAAGTCTGGAAGGAAAGAAAAATTTGGAACTATATAGACAATTAAAGTTGGACTGGGGAAGGGAGAAGTATGTGGATGTAGGTAATAGGTTAGTGAGAGAAGGGTGTGCCTGGTCTAGATTAAGTGCATATAGGCTAAGGAGAGATAGGAAGGGAGTGAATTTGAATATATGTCCTCTTTGTGGAGAAGCAGATAATGATTTGCATCATACAATTGAATGTGAAGAAACCACGTTGTGGAGAGATCAGTTTTTACGTAAAGAATGGGAGAATGTTAACAAAGAAGTATTAAAAGTTAGGATAATGAAAATACAAACGAGAAGGATATAAAAAGAATAGGAGAATATATGGGGAGCGTAAGAGAAAAATGGTTTAGAAAAATAAAGCAATACGAATTTGATATGACCCACCCTGCATAAATAACCACAGTGTTAAAATTCATGATGGATCAAAGAAAGAAAAAATATCAACTCAAAGTAATGAATTAAAAATTGTAAGAATTTTGTATAGCATTATGGAAATAAAAATATACATACAATTCACAATTCACAGGTGCCACAACATTCAAATGTCCAAATTAAAGCCCCATATGAGTAGAAAACCCCAACATATTTTAAAAGTCAAGAGATTCTAGGTTTTTTAAGCTCAAACACAAAAAAATTATTTTTGAACCCAAGTACTACCGGTGTATGGTACTGTTTTAAGCAAAACGAATTACTGATTTTAAGGCAATTGTATTAAGAGAGTAGTTAATATGCGTTTTTCTACTTCAAAAAATGTTGATTACAATGAGTTGGGTTATTAATTTTAAGCTAGTTATGTACATATTTGAATTGCAAGTCTATGTGGTTAAACACAACCGTACACTTACCCCATGTAAGTATTCCTGTATAACATTACATGATGTAATCAAATGCACTCCGAAGTTGCGTGACAGCCGTAGCAAAATTGCAGCACTATTTTAACTTTTATATTGAGTGTTTTTCATAACTATTTCAGAAACGTTTTGGAAAAAAATCATTAAGATATTCTCTTACCTAAAAACATGTTGGTGCACCATTTATAACTAGATTTGAGCAACAAATCCCGAAAGTGCTATTGGATTCGCTAGCTTGTTCTATATTGCTACCAAATACAGTATTTTTATGAAAATGTAATTTTTACTTTCTCTACTACGTATAGTAAGTAGGGGAAATATTGTATTCCACTCAAAAACTCCATACCGAGAATTCACCCTAAATATCTGATTTGAGACCCCCTGAATCCAAAAAAAGCATTTTTGGAAACATGTCCGTGTGTGTGTCTGTGAACAGCATAACTCAGAAATGAACAGTCGAATAAACACCAAACTTGGTATTTAGGTTCAGTATCTTTCACAGATGTGACCCGAAGGTTTTCAAGAAAATCCCCCCACCCCAGATTACCCTTTACATGGAACATTTTTCGAAAATTTTAATTTTCTCAAAAATCGCTCTAACGATTTGGATTAAAATATCATATGTTTAAGATATTTTCATGACACATGAAATGTATATATCGAATTTTTTGGGAATGTCTCCAAAAGTATTGTTCATTGTGAACGACTTTTGCATAACTGGTAAACCATAAGAGATAGACAAAATTCTACTACACAAAAAATTTAGATGGCGTTAAAATACACAACTTATGTCATATTGCTTGTTATTCCCTTAAAGTTTCAAACACTTATACTTTTTCTCAAATGGAAATTCGTTATTAATTTTTTTTGTCCTGGTAATGCAAAGAGAATGGAATACTCCAAATAGCAACCAGCTCTTAAAATATTTGACTATGGCTTAAAGCCTACCAATTCCCCTTGCACCTACAAGAAAATTAGCAATAAGATTAACATCTTATTAACATCTCGATTAACATAAAGCATATGGAGAATAGGCGTTTGTAAAAATAGTTTGTACAAGAGTAGAGAATGTCATGTGAGTGTAACACATCAGATTTTTTATTCTGGAACCTAAAACACATTCTTCGGTGACATAGTCATTCTCGAATTTTTCACTTAAAAGCTAAACTTCCTCTACCTAAACAAGCTGTAGTGAAAGTAAAAATCGAAGATTCTTAGCCATTGTAAGAAACATCGATAGAAAATCAATGCTAGAAACAGGCGTTGAAAGCAAGACAAATTAGATGGAGAAAAATATTTACGCATGCATAATATAAACAAGAAATTATATAATATGGGCACAGGTTGCAGCGTCACTGAAGCTCGAAATTACTGGCATGCCTGAAGACCTGAAAATGCAGGACAAAGTACACAAGGTCTACTGCAACTTCTTACGTTCAGCAACATTTTCTAGATATCCCTTACTGTACATGCCAAAAGCAATTAAATATATATTACGTTATCAAATGAAGGTTTATAATAATTATATAGCTTTTGAATAGATCAATAAATTATCAGTAGTCTTAGGTCCTGTATATTTCCCACCTTCAATCTGGTCTTCACGTTGAAACTTATATCAACCACGGCAGCTATTGCACTGTATGAGAAATTCTTTACAAATTTACATTGCTGTAATCATATGCATCTGTCCAAATTACCTTTTAATTAAGTAATTAATCACAAAACAGAAAACTATTCTTAGTTTAAAAAAGGCTTCACGCATAGACTTGAAAACTGTTAAGTAGTCGTCTCCTGGCACTGATCTGCTTCAACCTAGAGAGAGTGTGACTTGGGACTACGGGGGCGTCATAGCCCTTGGGGGGGCAAGTGAAACAGCACAGCATTCTAAATTGCTGAAAAAGGTAGCACGTGAAAAAGTTTCGTTGTCGGTTTCTTTTGTTGCGAAAAAGAAAAGAGACAAAAAGGAAGAAAGAAAGAAAGAAAGAAGGAAACGTCCTACTAGTACTGTTGAGCATTTTAAGGGAAATCTCGCTTAAAATAATTTTAAATTCTACAAGTTTTCGTTTAATATAACTGAAATTTATGACTTAGCTTTAAAAGATTTTAATATAAGACACCTTCAAATTTCAGTCTATATCTTTTGAAAGTTGAGGATGTTCATTTAAAAAGAAAACGGGAAACTTTTGGTAACAGCTCCGTAAGAAAAAATGTAAACTTTAAGTATATGTTACAAAGTATAAAGATCCCTTCTTCAAAACATAAGCATTAGCTTTGTATGAAAAATAATTATTTCGTTTCACTTGCAAACAGAATATATAAAATAGAAGAATAATAAACCATAATCACGTAACTGGTTTAAATATGAAAAATATCCCTAAGTTTATTTGTTGATATTTCAAGAAACTCCATCGTTTGCAGAGCTATGAAAAATCTGATGTGTTACACTCACATGACTTTCTCTACTGTTGTAGAAACTATTTTTACAAACGCTTATTCTACATATGCTTCATGTTAATCGAGATATCGAGATGTCAACCTTATTGCTAATTTTCTTGTAGATGCAAGAGGAATATGGTAGATTATAAGCGATAGCCAAATCTTTTAAGCGCTGGTTGCTATGTGGCGCATTCCATTCTCTTTGCATGTGCAGGACATAAAAAAATGAATAACGAATTTGAGAAAAAGTGTAAGTATTGGAAAATTTAAGGGAATAACAGAAAATATCTCGGAAATCGTTCACTCAACAAAAAACATGTATATGACATAAATTGTGTAGTTTAACGCGATCTACATTTTTTGTGTAGTAAAAGTTTGTCTATCTCTTATGCTTTACCAGTTATGCAAAAGTCGTTCACAATGAAGAATACTTTTGGAGACATTCCCAGAAAATTCGAGATATACATTTCATTTTTCATGAAAATATCTTAAACCTATGACATTTTAATCAAAATCGTTATAGCCATTTTTGAGAAAATTAAAATTTTCGAAAAATGTTCTATGTGAAGGGTAATTTGGGGTGGGGGATTTTCTTGAAAACATTCGTGTCGCATCTCTGAAAGATACTGAACCTAAATACCAGGTTTGGTGTTTATCCGACTGTTCGTTTCTGAGTTATGTTGTTCACAGACACACACACAGACACACAGACAGACACACAGACACACACGGACATGTTTCCAAAAATGCTTTTTTTGGATTCATGGGATTTCAAAACATGTATTTCCGGTGAAATCTCGGTATCTAATTTTTGAGTGAAATACAATACTTCCCCTAGTTACTATACGTAGTAGAGAAAGTAAAAATGCTGAAAAAAGTAATAATAATGTGTAAAATAAACCGGAATTAAATTCTCTGCCAAGTTACTAGGATGCTGACATATTATATGACGCTGAAGGTTATTTATCTATGAAGGAAATAGAAAACATAAGTGGATTATGAATCTAGAAGATTGAAACATTTTATTAATGTAAATGTTACATTTTCAATATTTTGTTAACATTTTAGTAGAGGATTCGCTTAAATAACTAGTATAACAGCTGTAGTTAGTTCAGCTGCACTAAGGTTCGATTTCGAGGAATACGACTAGCACCGAGTTTTTAAGCTATAAAAAAATATTAGTTGCCTAAGATGAGTTCAACAAAACTATGTAACAAACAAAACTGTTAAAAATAAAGCCTTCAAAATCTCATCTTACTTAAGGTTAGTGAATTTTATTTCTTTACTTCTTACTCCAAGTTCAGTATAATTTATTTTCATAAAATACCTATCCTTAGATACATAGTATTTTAAACCGAATCTAGCGAGATGACTACACGGTAACATATAAGACTTGCATTCGGAAGGTCCCGGGTTCGATTCCCGTCGACTGCTCACTCTACCTTGAGATTTTCATGGTTTTTTCTGGTCGGTAAGCGAATGTTGGGGTCGTTTCTCTTCTAACACGATTTCTTTTCCCTCATTTCCCTTTCATTCCATTTCTTTCTCATCTTTCAGGTGTGTTTCTTGGTTTCGTGTCATATGGCGGTATCAGACAGATACTCGGATGCTTGCCCAAGAAAAGAACACTAGAGCGCTTAGTTCTTCGCCCTCTCTGGCCAGCTCCAGCAATAAGACGGGTCTTCTAGCCTAGAACCGTTTGGGACTTCTATGCCTCTTTCTGGCCTGTCTGCCTCCAGTCTGTAACCTCCTGTGGTTCATTCATTTCGCCCCTGAAATTAAAATTGAGGTTTATTTATGGACGATCTTTAACTGCTGTGGTCCTAACCGTCCAATTCTATATTGGGCGTGAAAGACCGGTAATTTTCCTCAGGCCTCTTTATCAGGCTTGAGGTTCTTTTACGTGCCATAAATCTACGACACGGGACCACCTGCTTTACTTCCCTTCCGAAGGAAGCCATGCTAAGTATTTTTACGCCCGAAAAAAACCATCGCCCTCCGCCGGGTTTGAACCCGCGACCTCGGGAACTAGAGGCTAGCATGGTAACCACTACACGAGGACGACATTTCGCCCCTTACTCTTAGGGCGTGGTAGCCACAATAGATCTATGTAGGTCGCAGTGTGCGAGGTTGTATAAACTGAATTGTGTAAACAGTCTTAAACTGAACATATTTGTAAACAAAGGGTACATATAGGCAATGTTAATGAAAATCCAAATCTAGGTCTTACCTGTTTTCTAATTTGCATGTAGTTTTATTCACAAATCATCCTTTATGTAAAGTATTCCTTATACAGCTTGATTATATCGTACAGGAACAAAGTACATGTCAACTTAAATGATACATATTTTATTGCACGAATTTAAATTCGTGGCTTACCCGAGCATTCAAATCTCCTGGCTTAACGCACTCTGCTATATCCTTCATTAGAAGTGCATTCCCTGGAAAGTATTGCTAGAGTAAAAGAAGCATTTTGCTTAAATTATAAGCACTAAACTTATTCATATATCACAATTTCAGCCTCGATTGTAGGTTGTAGTCATTTCATTCTAGGTTTGTTTGCAGGTACTTGAGATTATCAAACAGCATAAACTCTCATCTTCTCACGCTTGCTACAAGAATTCGTTTTTCCAATCACAAATCAGCGAAAATTTGTTTCATAAACTGCTTCGTTAATATGTCTGAAATATTACTGTTTCTTCGTTACTTGAATTTTCCAGAAACCTTAAAGACACTTTGCTAAAACCGTAGAGAATTGACGTGTTGTGCAATTGCAGTAACTATCTCCATAACGTTGCAGTAGCGTTACTGTCTTTGTGGGAACACCCTGGTTTTATCGCTGTTATCGGCTTGGGCTTTTTATCATTTTATCGCGTTAGACGCCTAATACAGGATTCTCTAAACCTCGTGGGATCTTTGGGAAGAATAGAGAAGCTATTTATTGAGAATTAGCTGGTCTTGATCTGAAAAAGAGTACATACAGTGTGATGGATATCATATATCTATATATTATTGACCATATATAGTCTGCATAATTGTCCTCTGCTCAAGTTCTGTAAAGAGGTTGAAAAAAGTAATGGTTATTCGCTGCCTCAGTAGGTACCATCTTGGGCTGTTACTCCAAGGATTTTACTGAAATAGATTAACATTGTTACTCCCCTCCTTTGGTATGAATGTGCATTGCTTAATTATATACTCCTGTGTTTTTGTTTTCTGGCCTACCAGGAAAAGATGCAGTTACTCACGCTATATGAGGACGTCTCGAATTTTGAGAAACAACCGACATTCCACAAAAGCAACGGAATTGCTCATTAACAGGGTTGTAGTACTTTTCGTTGCTGAACAGTAGAATCTTATCTTTCTGTAGAGTTCCTGCTTACAAGGCATCAGTCGCTTTTTTATTTAAAGTGATCGGTACTGTACTTTTTGTGAATAAGGTGCCTACATATTCATTATAAAATTGTTTATGTTGTAGTTGATATGTAGGAGGACAGATGAACCTGTGATCATAAAGTTAATGTAACAAACTTACAGGATTTACATCAATATTGTACTGAAGCGTTAGGGAGTCGTAAGTCGAAGGTTTTCAGCGCATAGGAAGGTAGGGGTCGTTTACGACCCAGCTGTCTGTTTGCATGTTCATCTTTATAGCCTTAGCATCCTCTCTGGTTTTATGGTAAGTGGTTATGAATATGTATTATCTGTTTATTCTCTTACACTGGTTTTGGTTGATGCTGCACTTGCGGAGGTTGGCCCGGTGAAATATGTGCTGGTAGAAACTATTTAATGAAGAAATTACATAATGTGACCGGGGAAAATATTCGTAAATTTCTCGTCCGAAGCGCTTGGGAATAAATTACATGCCCATCCACTCGTAGAGGAAAAGAGATAGATATATGTGAACCAGTGTAAAACAGAAAGAGAGAGCAACAGAGCGCTCATGTCTCTCGATTAAATTTATGCCGTCCGAAGCTTAGTGCTAGCAGACCCGCCTTCCAGGTGGCAGTAAGATCGCTCCTTCCACACCTGGGTGGTCTGAAGGAGAATATTTTCTGGGCCCATCCCCCCCCTCACCTGCCAATAAGTGTATAGCTAGGAAGAAAGAAAAAAAATGTTCTACATTCCAATTAATAATTTACAGGCCTATATATTTTGTTTAACTTCCATTTTGGTTACCTCTTGATGACCTCTGAGGATAAGGAAGAGCCCATAACAGGTTGAATAGGGGGGATCATTTGTCAAAATCATATCCAGGTCGTTGCTTTCGAAACAAGAGCAAAAACCCTGTTGTGGATAATAAAATCGACTTGTGAGACCGCGCGCCCGGTATCCACTGTGTTTTCTACTTTGCCCTTCATTCTTTGTTGCTGTTTTTCCTCTTCAGTCCACTACAATAAAGAAAGGAGCCCTAACAGTGCCCACCGAAAAATCCTCCTTAGCTAATTCCGAGTAAGCTTCAAAGATACACGGCGACCATTCCTAATAGCCTATGATGAAAGGATTGAGGTTGCAAACCTGAAGATTCATCCATTTCATTCAAAAATGTTCATTTATCTTTATTCATACTAAACTGTTCTTCAGAGTAAACAGCGCTAGTTGATAAGTGGACAAGAAAACAGTATTATATAGCCATATTAAGAATTATGAAGTGATTTTCGCTGCCGTCATGAACAGTTACGAGGAAGAATTTTTCTTTGAGGGGAGTGGAGAGGTAAAAATTCTAAATTATGTAATATTATTCCAAACTTTCAGAAATATGTACTGGATATTTAGCACCTCAGTGCACCTTATATAAATTTGCCTGCTTCTATAAGTGTATTACTTTTCAAAATTATTTTGGATTTTGTTCTAACCACTACTTGCTATACAAAGCTCTGCGGCGAAAGTTTAGATACGATATTTTAAAAATTATGTTTTTGTGTTCAAGAAAAGTTCCATAAAGTAACATAAAAACCTATCGCTTTATACGTGCCTTACTTTCTTTATCTCAGCAAAGCAACGTTTTCATTATCAAATTTTAAATTATAATCTGAATTATTTATCTACCTTTTAAAAAACAATGTTAATTTAATTATTTATTTCAGTATTTATGTCTGAAAATTTGATCAAAATTTGTTAGATGTATTTTTAAACTATTCTTATATTGGAAAGTTAATACGTCTATTCTGTATTTTGATGGCAATAAAACAACATCGCTCTGATGTGGTAGACAATATGTGAAGAGGTACTTCAATGCATGAAGGTACCCATGAACCACTTTAGAAGTTCGTACGCATTTTAACTCGGTCTCGAGTATATGAAACGAACATGGGTATGTGAAGCGCCATCGGTTTTGACTGCTATCAATTGAAAACACCTCAAAATTAAGAAATGGATCCCACAAAATATGTATGCTTACGTGCACTATAAACTTATTAAACATGATATCGAGGCAAAAGATATAGACTATTTTCTACCGCCCAATTAAGTAGATAATGTCATTTCAATATTCCCTTTAGCCAGATTATGACCCTCGACATGTTTTTATAAAGACAGAATAACGTCTACTTCTCAGCACTTATATGAAATTATGAGTTCAAGCCTTCCCGCAATTCAGGTTTTATTCAATCAGATTTTTTATGTATGGTTTTCTAAATCCATTTTTCTTTCCATGTAATGTAAACGCAGGCTACGCGGTTGTCCTAAAATTTGTGATTTTATAGCTTACCTCTTTATTACAACTATCATAATATATATTTTCATCTAACATAAAGAGGTTTTGTCATTATTTCAGGTAATTAATGTCCTTCCAGCTTTTAGTGCGTCCATTAAACTTCACTCAAAACCTAGAGCAGGTTTACAGTCTAAAAGTATCTCGTTTTTTGCCTTCTTTCACTGCCCAACATTTAAACTCCAGGGACGTAATAAAGTAGTATTATCTCCAAAATAAAATACCACTACGCCTTGAAAAAATTTGTTTAAATAAATATTACAAGTTAGACGGTAATTGAGGTGAGAAACACTAATTCCAAAAAAACCCTTGCTTCTAATTGCATATATAGAAACATGTTTAAAAATCGGATATTTAATATTAATAATTCTAATTGTAATTTTTTACCTTCTCTACTACATATAGTAAGTAGGGGAAGTATTGTATTCCACCCAAAAATTCGATACAGAGATTTCACCGGAAATACATGTTTTGAGACCCCCTGAATCCAAAAAAATCATTTTTGGAAACATGTCCGTATGTGTGTCTGGCTCAGACATAACTCAGACATAACTCAGAAACGAACAGTCGGATAAACACCAAACATGATATTTAGGTTCAGTATCTTTCAGAGATACGACACGAAGGTTTTCAAGAAAATCCCCCCACCCCAGATTACCCTTTACATGGAACATTTTAAGAAAATTTTAATTTTCTACAAATGGCTGTAACGATTTTGATTAAAATATCATATGTTTAAGATATTTTAATGACAAATAAAATGTATATCTCGAATTTTCTGGGAATGTCTCCAAAAGTATTCTTCATTGTGAACGACTTTTGCATAACTGGTAAACCATAAGAGATAGACAAAATGTTACTACACAAAAATGTAGATCGCGTTAAAATACACAATTTATGACCTATACTCTTTTTTGTTGGGTGAACCATTTTAGAGTTATTGCTGGTTATTTCCTTAAATTTTGCAATACTTATACCTTTTTCTCAAATTCGTTATTCATTTTTTTGTCCTGGTAATGCAAGGAGAATGGAATACTCCACATAGCAACCAGCTCTTAAAATGTTTGACTATCGCTTAAAGCCCACCAATTCCCCTTGCGTCTACAAGAAAATTAGCAATAATATTAACATCTCGATTTTTCGATTAACACGAAGCATATGGAGAATAAGCATTTGTAAAAATAGTTTGTACAAGAGTTGAGAAAGTCATGTGAGTGTAACACATCAGAATTTTTTTTATATTTGTATCACTGACTCTTGCTAAATTATATAGTTTATGCAATGGTTTATATAAATTAGATTTGCAGCGGTCCTTAACATTTATGAACCTGTAGAAATCAAAATTTAAATCTATTATAAATCCATTAATCTATTTAAGAGTTAGAAGCTTTAGTGGTATAAGTATTATTACTCAACATTTTCTTAAGATTATTATTTAGCAAAGATTCTGACGTAGAAAGAAACACTGCGGTAGTTTATAAGGAAATAAGTTGAGTTACAAAAGCACGTTTGTATAATAGCAGCACCAAGCTTGGAATTTTCTTTTAGAACGCTTCATGTTTTGCAAAAATACTGTGTTATTTCATTTCCAGAATCTTAAATTTAGTTTTGTTAAATCTTCTGACGCATGGAAAAAGTTTTCATTGTACATCCGTAGAGGAATTTAACACTGCTGCCGGTAGTTAGGTTCTGCGTTACTTCTGGAAGAAGGGACGAGGTATAGAACTTACAGAGCTGAAGGAACTTGGTGGAGGCAGGCACAACGCGGGCGGATTCCCTAACATTTCCAGATGTAGTATTCGTTGTAGCCCTCTCTCTCAGTGCCCCTTAATCTCAAGCGCATGTGCACCATCATATGCCGTATACCGCCGTCCACTGTACCCAAGCTCTGCAACGTTGAAAGATAATTGAATTGAAATGAGAGGGAATAGGAGATGGAGGGACCAGGGAAAATCACGAAAAAAACGGTCCAAAACCACGGTCACCTCGGGATTTCAACCAAGGACTCCTCGAATGTCAGCCTCAGATAATCTCGCTGAGCGGCCTCAGTAGGGCGCTACTGTACACAGTTTTCTCTTAGCAAGTTCTGCCTGTTCAATCTAACAAAAACATGAAATTAAAGATATTAGTGTGATATTGTATATTAATAGTGTCGTTTAATGGATTCTATATTCGCATAAAGCATTCTTGAACTAATATGTAAACATATTTCACTCAAAATAATAGTATTTAGAACTAATTGCCTTCTAACAATGATATCTGCTGTTAAGGTTGCGATGTCTTCGAAACAGTCCAAAATGCCAATAAACTGTATGTATTTGGACATACGAAGTCATCCTAAGTATAGCTAATGTGACACATTTCTAGAAAAAAAAACCTTCCTTTTCATAGAAATCATAGTATATAATTATGATTATTAAACTAAATTCATAGACCACAAAACATGTAGACAATAAGACAAGAAACATACCATCTGAAGGCAACAAGAGGAAAGACAGTCATAACAAAGGAGTGTCAATTCCTTTCCATAGACCCAAATGAGTATGTTGCTCAAGATTCCAGCCACAATTAATATGATTTCATCCCATAGCAGCTTGAATTATGATTGTTTAGATTCCCAGAAGGCGCTAGACCACACTACAGAGACAAGAAAAGCTAGTTTGAACAATCAACATACAAACCTCTCCCTTTACTTTCTTTTTCTGAAACATATAGAAGGCAGCCTTTCATTAGTTCCGCCAAATTTCGCCTGGAGGGCAGCATAAAGAGAGCCGCAGACAAGGAACCCAATGCGTCATAATTGCCTCTCATTAACCACCCCACCGTAATAAAAGTAACCAAGATCCCGGGCTATTAACTTATCTTCGGTGACGTGCCAATTCGTCTCAATTTCCAAGTTTAAGCAGACTAAGGCAGCAGTTCTCAGTTGTCGATGTAACAACAAAAATTACCTTCGTGGGGTTGCGTTTAATCTAAGTTTTAATTAACCGTTATTGAGCTACCGGAAGTAATTTGATTACATAAATGGAAAGCTGTAGGAATAAAGAAGGCAGTGTAAGTAAAATAGCTTTCCTATCTATATACATCAGAACTCGGTTTTTACTTTCTCTACTACGTATAGTAAGTAGGGGAAGTATTGCATTCCACCCAAAAATTCGATACCGAGATTTTACCGGAAATATATGTTTTGAGACCCCCTGAATCAAAAAAAAAAAGCATTTTTGGAAACATGTCCGTGTGTGTGTCTGTGAACAGCATAACTCAGAAACGAACAGTCGGATAAACACCAATCTTGGTATTTAGGTTCAGTATCTTCCAGAGATGCGACACGAAGGTTTTCAAGAAAATCGCCCCACCCCAGGTTATCCTTTACATGGAACATTTTTCGAAAATTTTAATTTTCTTAAAAATGGCTCTAACGATTTTGATTAAAATATCATATGTTTAAGATATTTTCATGACTGATGAAATGTTTTTCTCAAATTTTCTGGGAATGTCTCCAAAAGTATTCTTCATTGTGAACGACTTTTGGTAAACTGATAAACCATACGAGATAGACAAAATTTGACTACACAAAAAATGTAGATCGCGTTATAATACACAGTTTATGACATACTTTTTTGTTGAGTGAACCATTTTCGAGATATTGCTTGTTATTCCCTTAAATTTTCCAATAGTTATACTTTTTTCAAATGGAAATTCGTTATTCATTTTTTTGTCCTGGTAATGCAAAGAGAATGGAATACTCCACATAGCAATCAGCTCTTAAAAGATTTGACTATCGCTTAAAGCCTAGCAATTCCCCTTGCATCTACAAGAAAATTAGCAATAAGATTAACATCTCCATATGAAGCATATGGAGAATAAGCGTTTGTAAAAATAGTTTGTACAAGAGTAGAAAAAGTCATGTGAGTGTAACACATCAGATTTTCGTCCATTAAGTTTCTAAGACAGATGATAGGTGAACGTTCTATTTTCTACGTCCCTAAAGCTGCACAGAATCTAATAGAGAGTTTGGTTTTTGTGAAGTACATTGAGCTTAATACAACTATTCAAAATGAACTTGTCATACAATTTTAGAGAAAAGATTATGTATTTTACGAGAGTAGGGAGTACTTAAGTAAAGAGTACTTAAGAATATCAGGCATGGCCTTTGTAATATACTGACTATAAAACGAAAAGCAAAAATCCTGTTTGATAAATTTACACGACTTTCTGCATCTAAGACATATTCACACATATCGATTATACTATTCACATAAAAATATGCTTTTCTATCCATGACAGGATACCTATGATATCTTTATATCTAGGAATGATTTCAAATTAAGCAAGAAGTGATTATTTACGACATGTAGAAACATCAGTCCAATGTTTATTCTTAGTGAGTAAGGGGGGCGGAGGAAGAACATTAAACTTTCAAGTATGAACATACGTTAGATGAAATTTAAAGAAAAGCCTGTATTGCAACATGGAATAGGTAATTAAAAAAGGAATAGCCCCCCAAAAAAGAGAAAGAAGGAAATAAATAAAAAGGAAAAGAAGTCACAAAATATGTACCTACTTTAAGTAGCTCTACATTTTTCCTGTATTAAGTTCTTGTCTATCTTTTATAGTCTCCTAGTTACACAAAATTACACAAATTCAACACAAATACGGTACTTCTGAGGCTACTCGCAGAAAATTCAAGATATACACTTAATTTATTATGTCAATATATTAAATATATATTAAATACACAATATTTTAAACAAAATCTTTGTATGCGTTTTATAAGATGAAAATAGAAAACTTTTTTCCACTTAAAGAATATTTTTGGGAGGAAAACGTTTGGGAAATTTTCTCGGAAAGCTTTGGTCGCATGCTTAGAGGATACTGAACTTACATACCAAGTATGGTATTCACCCAAGTTTTCGTTTTGACATATGCTGTTCACACACACCTTTTTTTTATATGTTCAGGGGACCTCAAAACATTGATATCAAAATTTTGTTTGCAGTGCAGTACTATATCAACTATTCCTAATATCAGGAAAATGTTCTTGATATTTCTACATCCAGCATTTCATCCACAGGGCATTTGAAGCATAACCAGGAACATCTTAAAGGTGGAAAGATTATCAGAAAATAACACGAGAAAATCAAGTTTTAAAAGTGTCAAGCTCTGTTTACTCACACCTGCTGCAATTGTTCATTTAAACGTTGGGAATTTAAATGGCCAAAAGGCAATAGTACCCTGATTCTACAAGTTTTGAATATTTTTTCTATGATTGTTTCGAAATATTTTTGAAAATTTAGTATCAAGTGTCCTAAAGCCAAATGGATTTAGTACACAACACTTTCTTATAGGAATATTTAATGAACTATGTGTAGCAGATTCTCGTAATATACGGAATTGACATTTTAAACTTGTATATTTTTACCTTTTGATCGCAGTAGATATTGTATGATTTAAGAAAGAATTACTAGACCAACACTTTCATAATTTCGGAAATATTTGTAGTGGTTACATTTGGCTTTGTGAACTTAAGCAATTCCGTTTCTGAAGCATTTGCGGGAATATTTTAGATGTTTTACCCGATGTATTGCATTTGTTCTAGTATAAATGTATCTCCAAATAAAAATGAATTTGCCTAAATAGCCAATCTTTCTTGTTTAGTCGGCCAGGGATGTTTTAATTCAAAGAAGTGTCGTTCACGCCTTCCATTGAGTCACTTCCTTGTACAGTGGAGTGTACCTTTTGTACGAGGCTTTGTAAAGAACGGCATTAACATTGGATTGCAATATCTTTCTTCACACTCGAGTGATTGTTGGTTGGCTGCCCTGTCATGCCCCTCCTTCTGGGTCTCATATATAAGCAGCATTTTTATTGGTTAACCATAACGTGATCTTTGTCCCTGGGTGGTCCACGAAGCCTGGCTAGCCAGCCAGCAATTTCACAACTCGCACCCAAAGCTGGTTATCATAACGTAACGTGCTGCAACTTTAGAAAAAGAGGAATGAAGAAGAAATAAAATTAATTGACTCATCAAATAATTTGCGGTCTTGGCCATACCGCGGGCAATTTTAGAGCTATATTACCGTCTAAAAATATATACTCTCTCTTGTACTTTGTAAAACGGTGTTATTGCCAGTACCAAAGGGAGAGTATTTTGTTCACATGGGGCCTCTTATTTTTAGCACTTTTCTTTCATTTGATTTTTGCGGTTAACCAAACTCTAGCGGCAGAACTTACAAAGTCACTAGCTGTAAATAAATGGCAGTCTAATCATGTATGGCAAATTGCTGTCATTTTTCAGCTCAAATTAAAACAGAAAAAACAATTACAACGGTATCTTTGAAACAACGAACGGTTAGTCCAGAGGGAATTGGTAGGGTATTGCATGCTATGCAACAGTAGTATTAGCGTTTTCTGCTAGATGGCAGGCAGAAATACAGGGTGAGTCAAACGACTCCGAACTGCCTGCGCGGTATTTTTCCTGTCCACGTCCTCGGCTCGGATGAAACCATACAACATTTTTAAAACTACTTTTAAAGGCTTTAATCCAACTTTATGAAAGGAAATGCTGAAACTGGCCACCGTCATTGTCCATACACTTTTAGCACCTCTTTAGGAAACTATCCATCATGGAATTTTTAGGGGGAATTTTCCAAACAATGACCGATGTCGTCTAATGTTTCTTTGGTAAGAACCGAACGCCGTCTTTTAGATTTCTAAGCCTGAACACTTTAAGTGGCCTGAAATTTACTATAAAGTTCATGGATTGTTGTACGGCTTGGAACTTTTACACCTGGAAATCTTTCTGCAAATCGTACTTTCACTTGGCGAGCTGACCGAGTTAACCATACGAATCATAAATAAATATACGCTGTGCAGTAGAAAACATATACTGAGCCATAATATACATTGAGACTAAGTACAGGACAAAATAATAAATAAATCTAATAACTGAACTACATCACATCGCCGTCAACTCAAAACTGCACTTCACACTGCACAGCAAAACCACAACACGCCCAGTGAAAAAACACCGCGCAGCCGGTAATATTGTTCATAAAATACCCCTACGGGGTAACTTAAAACATAAAGTGTACAAGACAAACTCACACACCCTGGAAAAATAAAAAACAAAATAACCGCCAGGAAATTCCTCAGCATGAACTACGGCGAGTGATGAATAGTTTCCTAAAGAGGTGCCAAAAATGTATGGACAACGACGGTGGCAGTTTCAGCATCTCCTTTTGTAAAGTTGGTAAGTAAAGCCTTTAAAAGTAGTTTTAAAAATATATGGTTTCTCCGCACCTTTCTATGATAGCGGCAGACAGCAAAGAGCGCCGAGAACGCAGACAGAAAAAAACACCGCGCAGGTGGTTCGGAGTCTCTTGGCTCACTCTGTAGAAGCTCAAAAGTTCAATGTAGGGTCTATGATGTTTGAATGCTTGTGTTACTTTATAAAAGCTGGATATCGATTTCTATGGAACAGTAAATCACCTCTTAGATTGTAGTCTATATTGTAACCCAGAGAGAGGGACAAAGTCAAAAATCTGAAATATCCCAACTATTAACCGAGCTTAAGGAAAAGCTGTATGTATGTCTAAAATGTATAAGCTTAACTCTTTAGACCTTGTTATATACATTTCAATGGAAAGATCCTTTCATATAAACCATCTGTGAAATTTCAAATATTTGCATATTTTATTTAACTGCCTCTATTTGAAATGTTTAAGAAGTCCTCCACTAATATACAGGGTGATTTATGAAGAACTGACACATTTCTTTCTTTAATTATTCTGCTCGAAATTCACTCAATGCCCCAATTTTAGCACCAAATTAAGCAGAATGTTCTGAGGTTTCGATTGCCTGTCACTAGATGCGCAGATGTTCATGTTTTATTCGTATTTGTTAGTTTTATTGTCGGCAACTGTTTTTGAGATTTTGTTCTGGCCAACGTGAAAATGGAGTACACATTAAATGAACGACTCTTCCTTGTAAAGCAATATTGGATTACGAATTCAATTACCGCTACTCAAATGGTATACCAGAGAAAATTTGGAATTCGGAATCATCCCCAAAGAAACACAGTACTGGGACTGGTAAACAAATTGGAAACAACTGGATCTCTGATAAGTGAAAAAGGCAAAACTCGTTCATCTAGGCTTCCCACGGTGTTGTTGTGTAAGAGCACGACTGGATCAGTCACCCAAAAAATCAACAAGACGTTTGTCGCAGGAGACAGGGTACAGCTACTAAATGTGTCAGAGAGCTGTGAAAAGTGCAGCCCTAAAGCCGGTTGTCCATCAGTTACAGGAACCAATTATTGTCGTTGGTTTCATATTGTCATATTGTCCATCACATGGTTCACAGCTGAAGCATGGTTCCATGGCTATGTGAACTCAAATAACTCACGCTATAGGGGCCAGCGAAAATCCACATGTTATTCATGAAGCACCTATGCACCCGGGTAAAATCGGAGTTTGGTACGCAATATCCGCACAGAGAATAGTGGGATCAATTTTATTTTAAAAAACAGCGTGAACACTGCAGAGTACCGACGGATTTTCATGGAGTTCACTGAGCAACTAGACGACGTAGAGCTGAGTCAAGGATATTTTCAGCAGGACGGCGCTACTAATTGCAAGTTTCTTTGACGACCGGATAATTTCGAAGAACCTGTGGCCACCGAGATCTCCGGATTTGACATCGCCGGACTTATTTCTAAGGGGTTACTTAAAACAATGGGTTTATGCCACACGCACCCAGACATTAGACCATCTGAAGCACAACATTACACAAGAGATTCAAGCTATTGACAACAGAGTCCTCCAGCTAGTAACATGGAACGACGCGTTGAGTTGTGCCTTATGCAGGATGGAGGACATTTTCAAAATTTGCTTTAGAGGTAAATAATCTCCCAAAATTTCTCTGCATTTCAGGTATAACAAGTTGTCGTTTTGAAGCAATTAAAGGAATAAATGTGTCAGTTCTTCATAAATCAGCCTGTATAATTATAATAAAGTAATGAGTATGAATGTACTATATTGCATATCTCCCCATTATATTTTTTCTTATAACTCTGGAAGAAAAATGTTGCTTGTGTTATCATCCGAGGTCATGTAACATTTTAGAGTTCATTCATTACTAACATTGTTTAAAAACTTATTGCTAAGTTTTTGGTTAGAAAAATTGAAGTGGCTGTTGTCTTTAGCTCCACGTATGGACGCCAATTTGAAGATGATTTGTTTGTATTGTAACTTGTTTGCAGCACGCTTTGGGCGTCAATTTGAAAAAGAAAGTTTGTTACGTTATTATTGTTTCGTTATTTTTCCCCAAGTTTAAAAACATATTAACTTTGTAGTTTGGCCGTATCTTTAGATATTACATTTATGTTTGCCTCGGCTGCGTCAGTATTATTGTTAGAGACACGTTTCTCTTAGGCAGGGTTGTGATGTGACAAGAATGTAGGCTTACACAGATTTTTAGTTTTAATTCACACCTTTTTATTAATCCTTGACACAAATTAAATAGCACTTCACTGATATCGAGAGCTGTGAGATTCTTTTATTTAATAATTGCACTTTTTTTTAACATGTATACTATTTTCGTCTCACACGAATACGTAATTAATTTCTCAAGGACCCACCTCGCTTCTGGTTATGAGCACTGTTTGGAGGCAACTGAATTGATTTCAACCGTCTAAACTTTGTAAATTTCTGTATTTCAAATCTCTGATTGGCTAATCCTACTCCAATAGAATACTTTCATTTAACTAAAGCTTTTTCTGGTTGTTGATTGGCTATTTTTAAACTGTCTCAAAATTTACATTATTGCTGCTTTAATAATGACTAGTAGTATTTAAACTTCCTTACTCATTACTGCCTCAAGGTTACCTCATTGTTACCTCGTTGTTAGCAACTTTACACCAACTTCTCACAGCCCCTACATTATTAAATTACGTAATGTATTCACATAACATTATTAAACATGTTTACAATAATATAAACATTTGCAGTGACTGTTACATACATTTTACAAATGATTACATACACATATTACTTCAAGGTGGGCTGTTATTGAATTTACATATTATATAGTTTGACTGAAATCATTTAAATGTTATAAATACTGCCTCAAAATTCTGGAAAATTTAAAATTTGGCATTTATGATATTCTTATTTTGCATATTTTGGGAAATATATAAATAATTATTAATTATTACAAAATGTACTTGAACCTTTTAAAAATGGTGTTTAGACTTTTATGCTGCAGTGAGTATTTGAAGCATCTGATGTGACAGAAAATCATCAGTGAATAAATAATAAATTATATTTTAAAACACTATAACAAAACATATACACGAAAACAAAACTAAGGAATTATGTCATACTGAAAATATACATTGTGCTGATTTTTAGGAAACTTCACACGGGTTTTCACAAAATCTCCCCCTCTCCAATTTATCATTTACGTGAAAAAAATTGATAATTTCTCAAAACATATATTTGAGATAATGACATGATTATACGTTGTTACATTTTCTGTAATAGGCCTGTGAAGTATTCTACATTACTTTGTTTTGTATAATTTTGTACAACTGGGAAACTCTAGGAAACAAGACAATAAACTGATTTTTTTAAAAAAAGGTTATATAATTTATGACAAACTTTTTTATGATATTAACCAATTTCAATTTTCAATTAGCTGTTGCTAATTCTGATGTTCAATGCTTTAAATCTTGCAGCCTTTAAGCGCTTAAGTCATCATTCTTTTATTGCTCGTGAAGTCATGCACAGAGTTTGTAATATCATAGACAACGAAGAGTCTGATTTGACAATATTTAAACTGGAAAATCGATTGACAGAGAGATGTTCTTCGTTATCCATAACAATTATTTGTCCGTTTCTGTGTATCGCCCATGCTGCAATTAGTCCAGGCAATCATATTGGCAATTATAATTTCCATTCACATTATAAAGTTAAATAGTACATAAAGTCTGCGTTTACGGAAAGCGATTTTCCACAGTTATCCTCTCGCTTATCTTCCCTCTCCACCGCTCTGTGGCCGAAACAATGTTCGGTTTAGATGATTGTCATTCATATGTTTTGTGAATGCACATTATACAGGTTGTTTCAGAAATACTTTTACAAACTTCGGGTATGGGTTCCTTACACCACAAAAAGGAAAAAAAGTTCATATGAACATATGTCCCATAATCCTTGGTTTTCCCGTTATTCCTGTCACAATGAAAGTATGAGTTCAACGGCCTTCGGGATCCAACCTCAAAACTTCATTTCTCTATGCATTCATAGAAGGCGTTGACCCATTGTACTACATACGGTAGATGAAGAAGTGTTGCCATAGAGACTTGTTTACGTTTGTCATTTGTTATTAGTCTGTCTTCGACGTTTCAATTGTGTACATGTAGTGAGTTAACTGCACGTGTTTCGTTCCACCATGGCTGGATATTCATTTCGTGAACAGGTAGACATGATTTTTATGTATGGTCGCGCGAATGGTAATGGACGCGAGGCTGCACGGCTCTATCACATGGAGTTTCCAGACCGAAGACAACCGAGTCATCCAACCTATGTCGCTGTTTATCGTCGCCTTGCTGAGACAGGAACCGTTGCACCACGGACTATTGATCGAGGAAGACCAAGAGTTGTTAGTACGCCGGAACGCGAAGAACAGATGTTAAAGTATGTCGAAGACGGATCCAGGTATCAATACAAGACAATTGGCTGTGGCAGCTGGTACATCACACGTGACAGCATGGAGGGTACTTCACGAGCAGCTCCTGTATCCATATCATATTCAACGTGTGCAGGGCCTTTCGCCTGCCGATTATCCACCACGGGATAACTTTTGCGATGGTTTGTAGCACAAACAGCCAATCCATTGTTTGTCTCGTCAGTTTTGTTTACAGATGAGGCAACGTTTGGGAGAGATGGAGTTACTAATTTCCACAACGTACACGTATGGGCAGATCGTAATCCTCATGCTGTACTTCAGGATGGACATCAGCAACAGTTTAGTCTGAATGTGTGGACTGGCTCTGTAGATGACTGTCTGGTAGGTCCATACGTTTTACCAGCACGTCTTATTGGTGCTGTCCACAGAGACTTTATCCAGCACACTCTTCCCGACTTACCTCACGAAGATGTGCCCCTGCAAATAAACATGTGGTTTATGCATGATGGGGCTCCGGCATATTTTAGTCGCATTATTCGAGATACGCTGACTGGTATCTACCATGACCGATGCAAAGGCAGAAGAGGACCAGTTCCATGGCCTGCACGTCCTCCCGACCTCAATCTTTTGGATTTTTACCTCTGGGGGCATCCTAAATCATTGGTTTATGGAGCAGCCATCCCGGATGCAGAAACGCTTCATCGACGTGTTATGGAAGCCTGCGAAACCATTCGACACCATCTCGTAGTTTTTGACAGGTGCGACATTCCATGATTCGACGAGTACAGGCATGCATAGAAGCAAGAGGAGGACATTTCGAGCATTTATTATGAGTTTTGTGTTAATAAGTGTACCACTGTGTTGAACACCTCCTAACGAGAAAACAAAGGATTATGGGATATATGTTCATATGAACTTTGTTTCCTTCTTGTGGTGTAAGGAACCCATACCCCAAGTTTGTAAAAGTATTTCTGAAACATCCTGTATACTATACTACTGGATACGAAGCAAATTGTCTGCGCACTCCGGTACAAATGCTTAATATGTTAAAATTTGAGACAAAAGCCCGTACATTGTTAGATGGCGTTGCATTAGGGACACCCATCGGTGAAAAAGGCAAAAAATTGCCAAAATACATAAATATGTATTTTAGTATTATAATACACTATAAGCATTCTGCTTTAGTTCTGTGTAACTGTTATAGTTGTACAACTCTTAAATCATGACATATAGGATTTAAAGGCTTGCCTGTGAACCTAACTTCCTATTATTCATTCATTATCTGTTTAGCCTCCTCTTATGTAGGACTTACACCCCCAGGACTTACAAGCGGGCGCCTTGTGTCAGAGGCCCGTCGAGGAGCAGACGCTCATGGATCAGACAGAGCATCCAGGATGGGTGATCAGCCCGATGCCTTGTATGGGATGAACGAAGTAGATGAAACGAAATGTTGGTGAAATGGATAAAAGGAAAGGTGATGATGGAGCAGTTTGTGAAATGAATCGCTGGGGAAACCGGAGAACCCGGAGAAAACCCGCCCAGACGCCGCTTCGTCCACCACAAATCGCACATGCAGGTCCCTGGGATTGAACCCTGGCCGCCTCGGTGGGAGGCGGCGAGCTGTCTAACCACTCGGCACGGTAACTTCCTATTAAATTGTAAAAAAAAGGATAAGCTTTTCCTACATTAAAGTGAACAAACTGTCCAAGGGAGGCCTCAAGAATCTTCAAATACTAAATTAGTTACAAAGGAGCATAAAAAGATAAAGCAAAGCCTGAGTGTGCACAAAATACATTTTAAACACCATTAAGTCAGAAAGTATCATTTTAGCGTTATACTTTTTAAATTCTCTTATCTCGGGTTTTCAATTGTAGGCACATTCTCATTTTCAAATTCTTTCACGCGATGTACTTTTCGGTATAAATGAACACAACTTTATATACTCCTTATAAAAACAGATAAAATGATAAGATTAGGTTTTGTTAACATGATTAGTAGTGATGTTATTAAACAATAATTCTCATTTGTGTAAGCTTTTAAGCAAAAAATTTAAGACTCATATTTAATATTTGTCTACCTAACTAGTATTATAATTAAAATTCGATGCGTACAATTTATTAATATACTACTAATGAGTTCAATTATAAAATATTATTTTTTCCAAAAAGGAATTGCATTATGTGGATCAATTTTTCATAACAGTAAAAATAATAAAAAGAAAGTCACTCCATTAATGTGATCTAGTAATCTAGTTCAATTTTCATTGTGGCTCTACTTAGTTAACATTGTCTCTTCATTAATGTGATCTAATTCAATTTTTCCTATCACTTTACTTTTCTTCGCGACGTAATGAAATACGCGCGAAGCAGCCTCTTCTTCGGTCTAATTCACTCGCTTGGGATTCGAACACAGGATGTCTCTAATCTCCCGCGGTAGCAGCACTCATTGTATGTCGCGCTGTCTTCATAAACTTACATGTAGAATAGCACTTGATGTCCATCAGAAACGCACTCATCAACTCACTAGCGAATACGTTGGCGCATATGAATGCTAGAATTTTCCACAGAACATTCGAGAATGTTCTGGAGGCGGTGCGAAGGCAACCTTCCATAAGATTCTGGTTATCTGTTGATAGCGCTTCTGGTGCTTACTCTGGGTGAAAGCGCTACCACGTCTATTTATCTCTACAACTGTTCCCCCTATAAGCTTGGGCCACAGCCACGTGTCACAGTATTATGCATTAAACACTGATTGGGCTACTAAACTTTCAAATGAACTGAAATAGTGGATTTTAAAAATTTTACAGATGGGCATCCTTAATACTTTTCATTCAGCAATAATTTCAATAAAACAATGCATTCCTAAATGCGATTGATATCAAAGCAAACTAGCAACTAAAATAGAATGGGAGTAACAAGTACTTATAGAAGTTTAGAGACATTTGTATTTTAACATTTCACACGTCCCACGTTGTCTTGTCTCACTTTTGTATACTTAGAGGTCAAGAAACGGGCACAAAGCCCTCAGGGCCCAATAGTAAGCCCAGCCTACCGCCAGTTTTGATTCTAGTTTTTTCCACAACTAATTAAAGGTTACTGGTAGCCAACACGTACTTTTTGTGCCTTTTTCCTGCATTTCAGAACCCCAGGCTACCTATCTGAACCCCGTTGTGTTACTGGAAATGCATTAATTCAAGGAAATGCAGGTCATGAAATTCGACACCTCCGGCACTTTGGATTTTGGATAAATGTTTTCGTGTTTTGTGTCGAAACAGGTACTTTCAGGAAATCCAAGCGGTGGCCTTCAGGTTAAGGTAAGGGCATTTCCGACCTCAGCTGTTGCTGAGGGATTCCAATAGTTGGTGGTTGTTTTCTGAAATCATCCCACTACACATATGTCATGGTCTTACTAATAATAATTACTGGAATATTCTAATCACAGCTTTACTATAGTAAAGGCCTTTGCCAAATACGTATCGATTAGCACATACAAAATTTATAAGGATCACAATCGTAGTTTCAGGATACATTATTTTATTTCATATTTCAATTCCTTTTTATTTTTTATTTTTCAAAACAGCTTTCTCATTGTGACAACATTAATAATCTGCATACCTACACCTTTTTAAGTTGATTTTTACCTTCTCTACTACGTATAGTAAGTAGAGTAGGTATTGTATTCCACCCAAAAATTCGATACCAAGATTTTAACGGAAATGCATATTTTGAGGCCCCCTGAATACAAATAAAGCATTTTTAGAAAAATGTCCGTATTTATTTCTGTATGTCTGTTTCTGTTTCTGTGGGCAGCATAGTTCAAAAACGAAAAATCGAATAAATACCAAACTTGGCATCTAGGTTCAGTACTTCTATAGATATGACACGAACATTTTCAAGAAACGCCAAACTACCCTTTAGATGGAACAGTTTTCGCTTTTTGATTTTCTAATAAATGGCTCTAACGATTTTGATTAAAATATCACATATTAAAGATATTTACATGAAAAATTAAAATGTATATTTACAATTTTCTGGGAAATAGTCTATGAACTCTCCTTCTTTCGGAAGGAATTTTGTATTATCTTGCATAACTGGTAATCATTAAGGGATAGACGAAAACGTGCTACATAAAAAATGCAGATCTCTTTAAAACATACAGTTTATTTCGAATAAATTTTTCATGACACAAACCATTTCTGAGATATTCATTATTCATGGTTCGAATTGTTCATTACCGGTCATTGTTTTCAAGTCCTGTCAACAAGTTGTTTCTCGCGATAGCATAGAAAGAGTATGAAATTTTAAGGCAGCATATAGCTTCCAGTTGTTAAACATTTGACTATCGCTGTTCTCTTTGTATCTTTAACGAAATGTGTAATGTAGCTATTTCTGCAACATTTTGAGTTAAAATATAGTAGAAGGAAAATTAAGCTTTTGTAAGAATAGCTTGTATACTTACTAATAATGTTAGAGGGCAGAGAAAGTCATGTGAATGTATCACATCAGATTTTTTTAGTAAAAGTATTGCGGAAACAGCCACATACGCGCTGAGAATCCTCAAAATTGGCTTCTGTAGAACATTTTTCGCCCCCTCTTCCGTTTGGGGTAGTTTTAGGTAATGTTATTCCTACAATATTCTCACTCTTGTCTTAACAAACATGTGTACCAAATTTAGTCCAAATATGTGGAAGGTTGTATGAGCGAAAAAAGAACACAGTTTATGTCCTATTCTTTTTTGTTGATGTAAGAGAATATATTACGTTATTATTAGACAAGTTAACTTTTGTTTTGGTGTTCCTTTAGAACAATTGCTTATTAGCAATGGTGTTCACTCGTTCACTATTCTGATAATTTTTGGGTTTGTTTACGTTGGATTTTCTTTATAAGCATTAAGTTCACACACACACACACACACACACACATCTACACTTTCACTCATACTTCCATACTTCAGGGAGGACGGGGAATAATCCTCGCTAAAGCAAAAATTCCTCCAGCCGCGAATCGAACCCGGGACCTCTGGATTAGGACGTTAACGTGCTAACCACAAGACCACAGAGGCAGGCAAGTTAATTTAAAAGCTACCATTTCACTGTTCTTTTTACTTTCTTTACGACGTTCACTCGCTTCCATATATGCCATCAGGCGGCATTCTACTGGCTTTCACAACTGGAGTGTGTGTACAAGGAGGAGGTGTGTGTATCTGTTTATCTTTTCTTGTTTTACGTGCACAGCTCTAGATTATTCACATATGCTTATACAGCTTGTAGCAATATCTTTACTTGTCATTATTATAGTAACCATGCTTAAATATATAACTACATAAAACCCTGTTTTACACAATATCTCCATGAAAAATACTTTAATGACAACGTAATGCAAAATTGAAATACATTATACTTTATACTCTCAAAGAGGATACATTTATTGGACATAATTAGAATCATCTTTCCAATCTAAATATACAACTAAATAAAACACTGTTTTCTACAATTTCTTCATGAGAAGTTATTTTTAATGAACCGAAGTAAATTATACTTTTTACTCTCAAGGAGAACACATTTACTAGACATTATTTTAAAAATCTGTCCATACGAATGCTGCATGACATTGCCCTGGAATGTCTTCAAATGGCAAACTGGTTTCCCACACCCACAATTCTTCCCCGATGCACCTCTGAAATATTTGCATACATCACGTGAGCTACAGTTAACGCACACCACTACTTGGTAGAACAAGGCCAGATCGCTCCAGACATACCCCTCTCTGCTATGTACGCACCCGCTGAGGTTGGTAAAATACCTCCCGAAGCTGCGGCGACGGCATAAATGGAAGTGAGTGTACATGGTAGAGATTACATTTCACCCAAAGAGAGTGTGTGTGTGTGTGTGTGTGAGAGAGAGAGAGAGAGAGAGAGAACAGCATAACTCAAAACCGAAAACTCATGCAAATGCCAAACTTGGTATTTCGATTGAGTAGCATCCAAAGATGCAACACAAGGATTTTCAAGAAAATCCCCTCCCCCATTAACTGTGCTTTACATGGAAGATTTATCGAAATATTTTATTTCCCCAAAAATGGCTGTAACGAGCTAATGAAAATACCATATATTAAAAATATGTACATGGCAAATAAAATGTACATCTCGAATTTTCTCCAAAGAGCCTTTATTCGGAAGGAATTTTGGATAATCTTGTATAATTAGTATTCTTTAAGAGATAGAACGGAAATGTAATACACAAAAAATGCAGATCTCTTTGAACACAATTTATGTTTGTGGCATAAGCCGTTTCCGAGATATCCGTTATTAATATGCAATACTTTGTCATTCTTTTAAAGTGCCGTCGATATTCAGTTATTTCTCGCGATGTCATCGCCAGCATATTAGTGTCTAGTTCCTAAACATTTGACTATCGTTATTCCCTTTGTATTTTTAATGAAATGTGTAATGTAGCTATTTCTGGAAAGGTTTATCTCGATTAAAGTGATAGAAAAATAACCTTTCCTAAGAATAGTTTGTACGCCCACTAATATCTAAACAATACAGAGTTGAGCAAGTCATGTGAATGTAGCGCATCAGACTTTTTTCTTTCCAGTGGGACAATTGTATACGAATTATTTTTCTACAATATATGCAATTATGATAGTGTTTAAAATTATGTGTTTGTCCTAATCTAGATTACCTGAGCAATGCTATAAACACATCAGAGGTTATGGTCAAATTACCTTACTTTCAAGAGCATGTAGATCACCTCAGCACGGATACTAACTACAACAAAAATGTATTTATTGTAGTAGTAATTGTAGTAGTATGTGTAGTAATTAAAAGAAACAACTTACCTTTATTGACTCTCAAAAACTACTCCCTTGATCTCGCGAACTTCCATCGTCCAACCTCCACTGTCAAACATAATGACCCATGCTGATTGTGCAGCGATTCCACGACTGTAGGGAACTGAAGGCGAGACCAGAATAGCAGCAAACAAAGGAAACTATAGCGGAGTGCGCTCTGTTGAACGTGGTCATGGTTCATCTGTTTATTGGAACGTTTAGTGGTCACCCTCCCCTTCCCAAATGCAGAGTGATTGGTGCCGAGTGTCAGTATTGTTGCTATAAGTACAGTGGCAAGTAGTGTATTTTGAACAGTGTCAATACCCATTCACACTACAGGTTCCACAGGCGGTAGACACTTATGTAACATGAAATTAAATGGTAATTGGGAAGGAAATATTCCAGACCTAGATTTAAGTTATATCCGCTGCATTTCTAGTTTTGAGGACTAAGGAAAACCTTGTAGGGGTAACACCTACCTCACATTAAATATAAAGAAATTCTACAAAAGAAAACTGTTACGGGTGTAGGAATCACTGTAGGAAGAAACACATTAAAATAGGATACAATGACACAGTAAAATGGGGATTAATTAAGAAAGAACAGAGATTGAGTGTATAATACGAGTAGTAAATAAGTATGAAAATAATGTAACTTAAGAATATTATGTATGCATGCAGAACTGAGTATTGTAAAGGGTAAAATTGGTGCAGAAAACTGATTAACAGAGAAAGGTAATTAGCACAAATCACACAGGATAGCTGGGAAAAACCCATTAGAGTAGGGAAAATGTTAAATAAGTAACTGAAGGACAGGAATTAGGATAAATAGTACCTGGAGCGAGTGAGGTTAAAGGCAGAGATAACTGGGAATTACCAAAGTTTTACCAGAGAAAAATACATGAATTGTTTTATTTTCATTTGAAGATGCCAAAAATAGTACCTAATGGGAAACGCTTGTTACGTTATACACTGATTTAATATCCGGAAATTATTTATTGCAATTATTTCTTTGTCTTACTATCATTTCTTTGTTTAATTATTTTTATATTCCCGTCAATAATTACGTATCAAGGGATTTGACGAACTCCAAAACTAAATTAAAGATTAGAAATAAAAATTAATAATCACTGCTTGTGACCAAATTATAGAATGCAGTTTGCCATTTAAAGTGACCACTTCATTTAGCTAATGCTCCATACGTTTTTCAGATTCATTTCTGATACACTGTACTTGTACACACAGAAACATATTCCCTGACAGCATTGAAAGCTCTTGTTTCATTGCATATTGTAGCGTGTATGTGTGTGCATTGTCGCGTCGGACACATTATTGCTGTGTAGCATGACATTGTTGTGTATAATCATTTTGATTGGGATTTTGAATTGCGTTCGGCATGGCATTTCTTCCCTCACCTCCTAGTCGAGTAGCAGCCAGAGAGTCGTGTGTGTGTTCAGGGCGAGTGTTGTGTGTAGAATGCGTGATTCCGTGTGAGTGTGGAGCATCTCCCTCCAATGTTTGTCCTGTAATCTGTTGTGAACAATGCAGTGGCACCATGTCAATTATTTAATAAACCACAGGTCATGTGTTAAATGTGAATTTAAGTGTATTATGTTATGAATATCCCACGCCTACTTTAAATTTGTGCAGCTAAGTTCCTCTACGTAGGATGTGTTTAGCGGTGGGGAGGGGCCCCTGGGAGGCAGGATTCGCGGTTGAGGTGAAGAAGACGTAGGAGGTCGCATGATCGCATGTAGAAGGCCCACGCAGAAGTACTTAATATTTCAAATTTTGAACACCCGCACACCAGTAGAGGCCCGGAATCTCTAGAGAGCGCAACGAAGCGTCCATAATAGGCCCGACAACGCACTCTGGCTTTCACGGGAGAAATCTTTCCAGTGCGCAAGCAACCACGCCATCTGCCCGACACTGCCAGTACAGCAGGACCCTAAATGCACCTGAAACGCGAAAAGGAGAGATGGAATGTTGGAAAGGAGAAATAGTGCTAGAATACACCACTCCTATATTCGCCTAGTCGATCAGGGGAACACCACGAAAACCTCATAGTCAGAGTGGGAGGAAATGGAACCCGGGACTTCTTGAATGCAGGACACAGACGTTGCCGCCTGAGACATCCCGCCCGGTAATACGTATATAAGTAAGGGAGGTAACGTGTTCTACCCAAAAATTGGATACCAAGTTTTCCCCGGAAATATATGTTTTGAGGTCCCTTGAACCAGTACTTGAACTCATAAAAAACATTTTTTATAAAATGGTCCCCCCGCGCGCGCGCGTGTCTGTGTGTGAATAAGCATAACTAAAAATCAAAAAACCGAATAAATACCAAACTTGAAATTTAAATTCAGTATCTTCCGAAGATGAGATACGAAGTTTTCAACAACTCCCCCTACCTCCAACTATCCTTTTCATCGAGCATTTTTCGAAATTTGTTGTTTTCTAAAAACTTTTTCTTCAAATTTTGATTAAATATCGTATATTAAAAGATATTTACAGGGCAAATAAGATGTATAATTCGAACTTTCCGGGAATAGTCTTTATTTGGAAGGAATTTTGTATAGTCTTGTACAATTGGTAAACGTTAAGCAATAAACGAAAACGTAGTGCACAAAAAAATGCAGATCTGTTTTTTTTGTGACATAAGCCATTTCGAGACATGCGTTATTAAAGGTTCGAATTGTTCAATAATTTTGTCATTCAAGTCCTGTCGATTTGCAGTTGTTTCTCGGGATTGTATGGAAAGAGTTTGGAATTTGAAGGCCAGCGTATAGCGTTCAGTTCTAAAATATTTGATTATCGCTATCGCCTTTGTATCTGAATATTTGGATACCCACTATTAAACGATAGGCGGTGGAGAAAGCCATTAAATGTAACACATCAGATTATTATATTCATCCTTTCGCAGATTTTAATACTCTTTGGTGTTCTACCTAAATAAGTGGCAGAAAATTAGCTATAATTTGCTTTTTAGTTATCCCTTGGCTAACACAATTCACTTGTGGTGAACTGTGTGTTCAGCGGCGTTTTAGCTAGTGGATGGAGGAGTCCTTCGAAGCAGGTAGGGATTTAGCTAGTGGATGGAGATAGTGTTTACTTGATCTGAGGCATAAAGGCAATGGATAATGATAGACTTGTCTATTTTCCCCTGTTCGCACCACGCGCGGCACGGTGTACCCCTCCCACCAGCTAAAATTGTGCTTAAGAAATGTCCCGCCACCCCTAGCTAAAACATCGCGGAACAGGCTATAAGTTGTGCCTTGTATTTGTGTGTATATAATACGGAGTGAGCCAAAAACTCCGATCCGCCTGCGGGGTGTTTGTCCTGTCCGCATCCTCGGCGCTCGTTGCCGTCTGCTGCTATCATAGAAAGGCGCGGATGAAGCCATACAACATTTTTAAAACTACTTTTAAAGGATTTACTTACCAACTTTATGAAAGCAAATGCTGAAACTGGCCACCGTCGTTGTTCATGCATTTTTGGTACCTCTTTAAGAAACTATCCATCTTGGAATTTTTGGGGAGAATTTTTCAAACGATGACCGATGACGTCTAATGTTTTTTCGGTGAGAACCGAACGCCGTTTAGATTTCTTAGCTTGAATACTTCCTGTGGCCTGAAATTTACTTTAAAGGTCATGAATTGTTGTACGGCTTGGAACTTTTACACCTGGAAATCTTTCTGCAAATCGTACTTTCACTTGGCGAGCTGACCGAGTTAACACATACGAATCATAAATAAATACACGCTGTGTGTATAATATAAACTTTGTTTATAACAGCAGTGCGTTATCATGTTTTTATACACGCCCATTGGGAAAATACTGCGCAGCCGGTAATATTGTTCATAAAATACCCCTTCGGGGTAACTTAAAACATATAGTGTACAAGACAAACCCACACACCCTGGGAGAATTAAAATAAAATATCCGCCAGAAAATTTCTCAACGTGAATTACGGCGAGTGATGGATAGTTTACCAAAGAGGTTCCAAAACTGTAGGACAACGGCGGTGACCAATTTCAGCATCTCCTTTCGTAAAGTTGGTAAGCAAAGCCTTTAAAAGTAGTTTTAAAAATGTTGTATGGTTTCCTCCGCGCCTTTCTATGATAGCAGCAGACGGCAACGAGCGCCGAGGACGCGGACAGGAAAAACACCCCTGCAGGCGGTTCGGAGTCTTTTGGCTCACTCTGTATTATATATATGCGAGTGTGTATGTGAGGGGATGATAAATTTGCATCAGCTAATTAAAACAAATCTAAGCAAATGGGAGATGGTGATTAGCATAATTTAGGTATTTTTATAGAAATATCTTTTCTCCTCTATAGATATAAGGTTTAGAATAAATCTTGGAGTTTCAGCACCAGACATGTGTTTAATGAGTATGGTGTAATTAGTGGACGTATGGCTACCAAAAGCTCTTTCGGTTCAGCGAATGGTTTATCAACTTATGCAATTCTGTTGTGATCCATTACTGACTTGTTTATTCATGCTCCTTCTCTCCCCTTCTCCTTCCGCAGCGTTCTGATACTGCAGGTATTACGTACAGCGGTATTTAAAACAGCATATTATGACTTACAAGAGTTCACTCGGAGCAAGGAAGTGTGAAAGCTCCTTTCCAGTGCTGTATTAGAACATGCTATGTAGTATAAGCTGGCAACATCACAGAATAAGGAGCATACTTAATGTTTAGTGCGCATTACCAGTATCTACCAAGTCAAAGTAAATAGCTGTAACACTGAGACACCCAGATGCAGGATTGCACGTGGACTCAAGGATCCTTCCGTGTGTTTTTTCATTGAATGTGATTTTGTAATGTTCAGATTGTACATGTTTCGTAATGAGTGCTAGGAGAAGACATGGAGGTGGATAATGCCTAGTCCCCGACTGTAAGAATAACTCGAAAATTAGCTTAATGGGTAATTTGGAATTGATAATATATAAATAAAGCGTTTATAAATCAAAAAATTCTTGATTTGCGTAAGTCCACGTTGAAAATAAACTGTTATTGCTCACTTTTAACATAGCAGTCAGCGCTACGCTTATCCTTCATGCTGATGAAAGGAATCTCCCTTGTGTGTTCATCCTGTATGCTCCCTATTCTGCGCTATTATATAGAGTCCAACCTGTAGGTGATGGGGAAGATGGGTGATGGCACCTCAGTAACCAGATCAATATTTCTCCGCATTCCACTATTATAAATCGCTTCTTGTTTAAGTTAAACATTTGTATTCTACATAGTTACTAACAGATACTATTTAAAGAACTGCTCATTTTAGGTTCAGTGATTACTGGAACTTGTGTTCATGATTTAGTTTGTATTCTTCATGGTCAAATTTTTACCTTTACTTTTGAATCGCAATATATTGCATCACAAACGTTGGTTTTTGTATGCTTTAGCTGTATTAAAAATTATTCGGGGTAAATTAAAAGAATCCAGTTGTGCATTTATAATTAAAGTGGTCTATTGGATTTCAAATACAACTTTCAAAATTTCGTAGTAAATTAATTTTATTATTTTCATAATTGAAAGCTTCGCCATTAGATAGAGTTGAGGAGCACCACTATGAAAATTGAGGCAGTATTTTTAACATTTAAATGATTTCAGTCAAATTATATAATATAAAACGTAATAATAGTCCGCCTTAAAGCAATATGTGTATAATATAATACATAAAATGCATGTAACAGTCATTGTATTAATGTTTATATTATTATGTACATGTTCAATAATGTTATGTGAATGTATTACGTAATTTATTAATGTAGGAGCTGTGGGAATAATAGGTTAAAAGTTGCTAACAATGAGGTAGCCTTGAGGCAATAAAGAATTAGAAGGTTTAATAATGCTACTAGTCATTCTTGGAAACAATAATGTAATTTTTGAGACAGTTTATAAAATAGCCAATCAAAAACCAGAAAGAAGTTTAAGTTAAATGAAAGTATTCTATTGGAGTAGGCTTAGCCAATCAGAAACTGAAATAGGGAAAATTGTACAAATTCAGAAGTCAGTTGCTAGTAGACAGCGTTCCTAACTGGACGCGAGACACGTCCTCGAGAAGTTTAATACGTATCCAGTGTGAGAAAAAAAAAGTTTACGTGTTAAAAAAATGCAGTAATTAATAAATAATCTCAGAACTCCCTCCATATATCAGTGAAGTATTACTTTAATCGTTTAAAGAATTAATAAATGGAGTGAAGTACAAATTATAATCTGTGTAGGCCTCTATTCTTAGCCGCACTACTCCCTGCAATGAAATCCATGTCTCTAACAATAATACTGACGCAGCCGAGGCAGACATAAATATATATTTAAAGAAACAGTCAAATTATCAAATTACAAAGTTAATATTTTTAAACTTGGGGCGAAGGCTACCGGGTACCATACGTGCGGTTGCAACTACTTCAAGTGTTCGGCTCCCCAACAGTCGAAATACAATACAACACCACCATAAAAGTAACCTACTTCAAAATTATGTTGATCTGCATCAACAGCTAGCTAAACGAGTAAACGTGCATAAGGCTTTCATCGCATAATCGCCTAAAAACTATGTATATATTTTACCAGCTTGAATTTGATCCTCTCAAAGTATCTGTTCAGATACTAAACCTTATCGGAAATTTCGTATTTAATGAAACCGGAATAGTAAGTTGATCGATTTTTTTTGTTTTGTTAAATAGATATACCTAAATAAATTTAAAAACAGGTACATTTATTTGTTATCTAAACAATTGTTAAGGATAATAATTATAATAGCCAATATCTGAGCCAGAAAAGACTCAGTTTTTGAAAACACTTCATTATTGTGCAGACCGCTCTGAATAACATGATTTACTAGTTATTCTTTGTATAATCACTGAAATGATTATCTTTGTTTATTATTTACTGCCGAGCTATTCGACTATTTAACTCTATCTTTGTTAATAATCTACAAAATATGTGTTTACTGAAACAATGACAAATATTAAATCACAATTAATAACACTATATTAGTGGGACATTTTATCTCTGCTTTAACTTCTTGGATATATAGTGAGGGTTACTATATTTTCTTGTTATTGAGCTTTTATCAGAAAATGAATTTTGGGTGTACACGTGGTCATTGTGATGCTGGACGGATGGTCTTAGTTGCGTAGTAGCTTTCCTGTACCTCTACTTTTATTTTTATTTCTTTTGTTCTGTAGACGGAACACTGGGTTGTGCTACTGCATATCCAATCCGGTATTCACGCCAGTGAGATTGGCCGGGACACGGATTTGAACCCGCAACAATACGAGCAATAGACCCTACCACCTGAGAGATCTCGCTTATCCATAATAATGTTATGGTATATATTCCTTCTGACAGACAAATGTGTAGATCTTGCGAAGGAAATGGTTTGTTTGTTAGGAATGTGATGGGAATATAAAATAACATACATATGCTTTAAAAATTATTTTTATTAAATTTTAATAACATTTACAATAATAAGCACTTTTTAAAAAAGAATGTATTAAAGCTGTTTCATAAATAAGGCACAATTCTTGGCTTAACGTTAGATTCTTTTTTTTCTGTACCACAGATATTGTTATTAAACTATGCTGAAAATAGAGGACACACATGTTTCCGTCTTAGACATCAGAATTCAATATTTTGAGAAAGAAATCCTTCAAAAATTATTAAAAACATACATAAATATATATCTCTTTAGAATTACAGACTTTCTGTAATTTCTACAACTCCAAAGTGTTCATGTGCAATTATAAACAAGCAGTTGTATGGGGAAAATTAACAATAATAATAGTACACTATAGTACTGTTATAAAATATTGTTAAAAGCAGTGTTTTAAATCCTTAGTCTAACTATTTTTTGCTATCTTTATTTTCCAACTTTAATTTTTAGATTGTTGCATTAAGATCACATATTTTTAACACAAAATTCTCCATAAGGATAACTGAATGTTTTATACAAACAGTTTGTGTCACACTAGAGACATGCTACTGCTTACAAGTTGTAAACTTAATAACAAGACACAATTTTTATTTTTAAACACTTTTCACTAAATTTAGAGGTAGGTATTTTTTCTTAAAACACGGAATGAGATTAACCATATCTTAAAATGGTTACCTCAATTACCTCCAAGACTCCGTACATAATGTTATGCTTGTAGTGAAGCAAATTCACTACCAATGCTCCTGCAATGGAGTGTGATTGAGTATGTTTTTACGCTACCGAGCAGTAAAAACTGCCATCTGATTATTTTTTTAAATGGCAGATAATAATCTCACGTTATGATAAAGTAAAAATTTATTTATGACAAAAGATTGTCGATTAACGTCATTCATTTTCGTATAAATGTTTGCTCTCTTGCAGTACGACGCGGAAACAAAACTAGTGACAATAGCATACACGGAGTTTGCTAAGTACCATATTATGCAGTTGTTTTTCGGTGCAAACAAGCTACTACGGAGCAATTTATGGAGTTCGGACTTTATGTAAAAGAGTAAAGAAAATTTATTAACACCTTAAAAATTGGTTGAAATCTGTAGTAAATTAAGGATAGTTTCAATAAAGGTTTTGAATTTTTTGGTGAAGCGTTGCACATACTTGTATGGAGTTAAAATTTTATACACGCACATTTGAACAAAATCAGTCGACACATTTGATATTTGGTTAAAACTGATAAAAGAGTAATGGAAATTTAGATAAACTGTCTCCAAAAAGTTTTTCATAATGCTTCTGAAGTTATTGTAGCAGAAGCTTTCCGAAAATATTCCATTAGCTAAAAGAAATACTATCAAATATATACACAATTTATGAAAATCGGCAGGAATAAGTAAATACGTGTTTATATCTAATTTTTATTGTCACTAAAAGCGTAATACGACCATTATGATATACCGTACATCGCAATGTAGTGAATAGACTCATTTCTCAGTCAGTATGTTCATGGTGTAATGGTTTTGCACATGGGTATGCCACGCGGAAGATGTGGCTCCTCCCCGAGGTTATATATTTCACTGTAAATTGCCTTAAAATGGTTAAATGTATTTTAATCATCTACTACCCAACTTATGTGTATAAATGTGCATTTGGTTTTAAATGTATTGCCATGAATTGAGGTTTTTTTCAAACTTCTCAGATACATCGGCATGCGCCCGGAAATGCCAGTTTACCTGGATAAACCTTTAGATATGTATCTTCGCTAATTAGCATGATACAACAGCTACCATTAAAAGTACATAAAAGCCCGGGGAATCTCATAGATCTTCCAAACACCCTATCGCACAACGTAACAGTAAAATCCTAATCATGTAGGTAGGATATTATAGTTATACTGGTCTTATTTAAATGACGAGAGAACAAGCGACGGTGTTAAACATAGAATGTTAAAAATTGTTGAACGAATGTTCATGAATGTAATTTGTTTGAAATCAATCCAAATTTAAGAGCAAAGAGTTTGGAATTGTTTCCTAAAGTATTCAAATGCTGCAAACGCACTTGAAATACAAGCTAAGCGTATATTTGCGATCTTATTATATTGTAATTCACAATTAGTTTGCTAAACAGTGTATTATTTTGTCATAATACTTACCTGAATATCTTTTATTTTATTTAATTAAATCCCTTTAAATGGTTTATGTGAATACTTTACGGACAGTGGCGCTGTCTGCTAGTGCATCACAAACTCTTTTTGCTTTTTATATGTTTTTAATTTCTTTTCAGTTTCCTTCCCAAAATATATTTACACTTACGCAACTGCGGATTACATATATGTTGTTCCACTCTGGATAACTTTGTTTAATAAGTAAAGTGATTTGAGTCAGCAGAGGGTAAATTACGCAATGTTAACCATTCGTTTTCAACATTTTATCGGCCACAATAAACCAGAAACGGTAATCAGAAGCGAATGATGAAATCCTGAGCGACTCTGATTCAAAATAAACTGAAAACGAGAACAATAAAGCATATCGATAAATAAATCGAAAACAAAGATGTGGAAAAGCCATATGTTTATAAACAAATACCATATATGTGATTGAGTCCGCATAATACAGGTTACGAGGGCAGTCCAGAAAGTCCCAGAAGTTTTGCCTATAGTGGCGATGAGTAGGGCTAGAGCCGCCATCAGAACGTTCCTACATTCAGTACGCATCCAGCTGTGGTAGCGTGAGAACTGTGCCTTCCTTACTGTGCTCTCTGTGAGTTGTTAAAATGTGCGCTGCAATAGAAAATCCCGCCACTTGTGAAGTGCGGTTGGCTAAAAAAAACAAACCAATTGAAATTTATCGTCAACTTTGTGATGTTTACGGGCAGGGAATAATGAGTGAAAGCCGAGGCAGGCAATGGTGCATTGATTTTAAAAATGGCCGTACCAATGTTCACGACGAGGATCGCAGTGGTAGGCCTAGCCTTATAACTGATGAACTGTCAATGCAAATCAATGACAAAATTCGTGAAAATCGTCGTTTCACGATTACAGAACTTTCGGAACATTTTCCCCAAATTTCACGGAGTTTGGTGCATCAAATTGATGCTTTGATACTGACGCTGAACTGCATGCCGGTGTAAACCAGTGGTTGAAGTGGCAGGCGGCAGATAATAAACATTGATATTTGCATTTTGTTAATTGTTAATTTCAAAACGCCTGAGTCTTTCTGGATTACCCTCGTAAATAACCTCCAGATTCATCACATCAGTTTTTAGGAATGACATTATTCCTTTTAATTCGCTCTAAACGCAGTACACAACGCAGGTTATTACAGAGTAGAAGAGGAAATTATATTTGTACCAGAACTTTGGATACTGAAACCTACGTACTTTCTTACAATAACTGTAGCGTGCTCCATGATGGAACCAGCAGGTAGGTGGCCTCCCTTATAGCTTTCATCGGTTGTTTACGTTTTTGAAGGAACAATTTTAAGGCAGGTAAGTTGCATCCCGCAAGGGGTGAATCAAAACCTTTTTACAAGCTAGCTGGATATCCATTAGTTTGAATACGGTCTTTGTAAATAGCAGCAAGTTACGTCATTACAGCTGATTGTTCTCAACAGTATATATTTACTATACTTATAATCAGAGACCGGAAGTTTAGGTATTATAAATCATTGAAATAGGCAGGCAAAAAGGCATTATAAATAGCTAAAATAGGCATAAAAACGGCATTATGAATACTAAAACAGACAATAAAAGGCAATTGGAAAAACCCATTTATTTAATAGATTACACTATTCAATAACTCGATCGTCATATTTTAAAAAACTTCAAAGTTTTAAATAAAATTGTAGTGTTGTAATTGACACAAAAATGAAATAGTTTTTAAAAAGGCCTGTGTATTGCAATGCCTTATTCGTTGCACATGACAACCAAATGCTTTTTTAAGTTCTCTGGGCTCATGTTGAATCTCCTGTCAGATAACACATTTCTCATATGATAAAATGACTTCTCAACATCGACAGAGGTTATTGGAGCAAATCTAAAACATAGCATCATTGTAGGATAGTATACTTCTCCAAAAACTGTGATAATGTAGAATTCTGTAATTTCCACAAAGGGATTCCGGCGCTGAGGAAAGTGGAATGCAAACTGGGATTTTCGACTCGACGTTGCAATTATTGTTGGAGGCAAAGAAATCTTCTTCCCAGTAGCCTTTGAAAGTGCATTTTTTGTGTGTGATTGTGCCGATAAGCTGTGATATAAAATACTTCTTTTCGTAGTTCACTGATTGCTCACATATTTTGTATGTGATTACTTTACCGTCGGTACAAAATACGTCGGATCCAAAAGTATTAACGTAACTTTGTAATTTACTGCGTAAAGAAACACTGAATTTCGGCATCTTGCTTTTAGCTACAACAACGTCGCAATGAAAACTGAAAGGAAAAAAAATTAGACCCGCACTCATTATTGCCTTTTAAAATAAACACAAGTGGTAATTCAAACGCTTTCTGTTATCTATACATTTATTTGCGCGGCAGCACTCATCGTTGCAAAGAAAATAATGAACTGAATGAAGAACACCTATGTTGTCTTCAACTTAAAGACAATAATATACATTAGGCGAACTAACTTTCATAAAATGTACCTGAAGGAAATGTTTAATAATTAATAAATAATAGATAAATAATGAAATAAAGGCAACAAAATATGCCTTTATATTTAAAAATGTAGAAAAAGGCAACATAAAACTGTGGAATTTCATCACAACGGTATAATTCGTACAGATTCACTTTCAAATTCAAGATAGATTTGATACATTTAAAAAAGCATTATGCCTAAGTTTCGGTCTCTGCTTATAATTAATATTATTAATACACTTTCATTAATATATGCAATAAATTACCTAACACTTCTTTTGAGCATTGGCCACAATGCCACAATGCGCAGTAGACCATTGCGTAGCTTCGTTGATTGCCCTAGCTTGCTAACGCACCCTAGTTTTACAGTGCTCAGTATTTATTTACAATGAAAAAAGAGTGTATGTCCAGTGAAAAGAAGCCTGATTTCTCCTTATTGATGGCTTTAAGTTTATTCATTTTATATTTATTAATTTGATTTTAACTTTACTTAAATAGTTTAATGTAAAATTATGATTATGACTTCTTTCAACTTCACAATAAGCTTATCAGTGGAACTGGGTCTAACGTCCTTTATGAAAACTAACAGAAATATTTCAGTGATTGAAAGTAGGTCAGGGCTTGTATCGTAAGTAGTTAAAGTAGCAGGTGGTTGTTGAAACGGAATTCGGAATAAATGGTGAGGTAAACACAAATGTAAACCGTAAATTGAAATAATGAACAATGTGATGCTGAATTAATACAGCATGCTATTATAAATAAGGTGTATTAATTCTCATGGTCATCATTTAATTCTAGAGAACCACTGGACGCAACTTATGTGCCCATTAGCAGAGCTAGGGCAAAAACGAAAAATCAACATAATTAACACTCTACCTTGTATACGTGACATCGTAATGAATACACAGACCAGGGCAGCACAGTCATTTGTTCGCTAGCATTCCTGGTATGGTAAGGTTGTTCTCTGCGAGCTCTGTGTTTATGTTCTGTTCTACCGCTGACCAGTTCTAGGTTATCTATGGCACCCCCTTCACCTCGCCGCAATGTTGATATAAATTGGCAGGGTGCACACATTGTAAGCCAAAGGATATTTGTCCTAGTTCTAGCTAAACATAGTATCCAGCTTAAAGCGACGAAAGCTACGGTCACCAGTCTATTAAGTCAGTAATGATGTTGGGAAATGAATGTCACGATCTCTCTAAATAATAGCTTCGCTGAAAACAGCCAAATAAGGCGTGCTGTGACTCGAAATGGGAACAGCTATTGCAACTTTTCCAAGTCTACCGTTCTTGGTTTCGGTTGTAAAACACACATCTTAAGTTTTCTCTTTTGTCATCCTCCTGCAGTTACCGTTGCTAGTTTATAGTGGACTAGGCTTAAGTTGTAGAAAGAAGTAAGAATCCGACAATAGCTATTAGACTGTATTAAGTATCTTCAAAAACAATAGTACGTATAGGAATATATTTACCGTTTTAAGTAAATAAAAGACAATAAAAATATCCTTAAGTTATTTTACTCTAGCTCTTGAGTGAAGCAGTTCACACTAAATCTGATTTACAGAGGTGGTACATCAACCTGGATTTTAATTCTGGTTGCTGTGGAGAATAGTCTAAGCTACCACGTGGATACCAAATAGGGGACGGAGTTATAAAACCAAATATTATTAATAAGAAAGCTTCCTATGTACAGAAAATCCCTTACAGAGCGACCAAGAATTCGTTACAATTACAAAATAGTATTCACTTTAAGTGTTTAGTCCATTGATGAGAGAAGGAACTTGATTTGAACCTACGCATTTCAGCTAAAACGTGTTGCATCGCCGAGGTGTAGCCAATTTAATTTCTCTAGAGATAGATGATGCTCAACTGTCAGAGAAAGGATCATGGAGGAAATCACAGTATGGCCGCAAATACCTGCAGCCCGTCGTGGGATTGAAAATACAGAAAATTTGCTTACCTACCTTTTCGAAGAGGCTGTTCAAAATGATTTTGTTGCGAGACAGGTGTCCATTATGTAGTATATACCTCGATGTGTATAGCCATAAAAAACCCAAGACTGGGAAACAACAAATACAGATCTAGAACATTACAATAAATAGCAGACATCCAACACAAATGCTATATATCGGACTACGAAGTCCCTCTTCAGGTTAAGAGAAATCAAACTTTATCTGATTTGTCTTCCTTAACGGAGGGGGCTCAGTATGGATCCAGAGGGGATGTTGTTCCTATGCCTCACGAGGGGGAGTCCCTGGGAGGAAGGATGAAGCGAAAGGAGACACTGGACGGGCGGATCTAGGATCGACGGTAAAGTAATGACAGGGTCCCTAAGTTTCCAGAAGTAGACATCTCGGCAGATCAGCGCCCCGCCGCACTCAGAGGGGGGTCCAACGCCCTTCAAGGGGGTTCAGAGATCCCGGCAGCCATCCGAAAGCCGAGGGATGGAGATAATTCACAGAGAGCATTCATTTCCCTTGAAACACTGCGCCGAAACACCATCGCCGACACTTTCGTCTCTGAAAGAGACCAACGGGATGAAAGATGATGAAATTAAATGGAAGGACAGAAAATTCGCGGGCTGAAGAAACCGAAAACACTCCAACATTCACCCGGGAAAACCCCAAAAAAGCCCATGGGTCAGAGTGTAGGTCGCCGAGGATCGAACGCGGGACCTCCCGAATGCGGGACACGCCGGAAACATCTGTTCGGAAACCAAGCATTAAAGGGCTTGAAGAGGGGCTAATAGTCCGAAATATATAGCGTTTATGTTATGTCCCCCAACTATAAACTACTCTTTACATTTTTCGTTATTTTTTATGCTTTCAAACTGCCTCTCAAGGTTTGGATTAAAATATGCTGTATTTAATATATTATGACACAAAATAAACACATGACTTCAATTTTCTAGAACAGCCTATGATGTCCTCTTCACAGTGATTGAATCATTACCTGCGAAATTATAAGAGATAAGAAACACTTCCAACAGGAAAATGTAGACATCGTTAAAATATACAATTTGTATAACATAAAATGGCTAGTTTTAGCCATTTTTCCATATTGTATTTTTACCCGTTAGTGGGCATGCTTCAAAATTTGCGACTCTTCTTTTTTTCTTTCCATTGCAAGAGTTTGTTTTTAAGACTAAATATTTGAATGGTCCTTCCACATGTTGCATGCAGCTAAGAATTTATTGCTAACTTGAAATCATTTCTAGGCAAACATACATCATGAGTGACGTAACGTGGAAAGAAGAATCACATTTCATTTGAATACCACAATATATAATGGATATATGTGTTTGTTATGTGTAGAGATAATCATTTTTATGAAGATTTTTTTCCAGTAAAATCTTATTTTTTGGACGAACTGAGCTTTGTTTTAACAAACAACTCAATACTTTTTTGGGCTTTTGCATATGAAGAATCTTCTCAACGTATCACTGATATTTTTGGACGTAGCATTATTACCCCTTATTTCAAAGAAGATGCCGCCGATGCTTGTCTCGCGGTTACTCGACAAATACATAGTCCATTGCTGATTCGACCCATAAAACAGGATATTTGTACTTTACTTTCTCAACAGTAACCCACCTCAAGATGCACAAAAATCTCAGCAAGACCGCAGTATTCCATGCAGTGCTGGGGCATCTTACAACTGCTTTGAGATTACGTCCGATAGCAGATCATCCAGTCGCTATAACTTCTTTTGCCTTGGCATCTTCCGAGGCTTAGTTTTAGAACAGATTTGAAGATGGTGTAACAAGAGTTAAATTAAACGTAATAACAACCTTCAAGAGATTTTCTTTGAAACCAGTATAAAAATAATTTTTCCAATTAAATTTTTCCAGTAGATGGAGTATTTGAATTGAAACAATACATATAATCAGAACTGTACCAATATTGAACCTAGGAATCATATTATATAATTTAGAAATACTGTATTTGCGACCATACTGTGTGAGTAACATAAGGAGCATATCCTCCAATTTTGATACATGACCCTCATTTTCACGCAGTTAAAGGGAAACTAAAACCTACTGAAAAGTAGATTTATAGGTCGGGATTTTCGTATTTGATGCGTTTGAAATATTTAAGTAACCTAAATTCTCGATATGGACGATTTTCAAATAACCACTAGCCTCTCCTGTTGACATAACCGTTTAACAATACATTAGTTTAAATACCAACGTTAAACTTATTAATGGAAGGCATTTTAACACAGATATTCGTTTACAGTTAGGTGTCAGCACTGATCATTATGGCACACCTGTCTCTTTAGGAACCTCAGGGCACCATCCTAACAATCCCACTTCCCCATATGCTTCAAAGATTGTTGCCTACCAACGTCAGCTCCGAGCGACACTGATTTTATAAAAAGAAGATAATTTACTTGTCAGTAGAAATTCATGAAAAGTACTCTCAGAGTTTAACCTCCAAAACTGAACAAGGCACTTCTTGTCATGTGGAAGGAATAGAAGTCTTCACTGAGACAGGTGCTCTAGTGTTCAAAGCACTTAAGCACTAAAGTCTGTCCTTCATTTAATAAATCACATAGAAAACAAGCTTTAGTGAATTCACGAAGCAGTTCAATGTTCAGGCACAACCGTATCACTAGATCTGTAAAAGAAGACATCCCGGAAGTTTCCATGATCAGTTGCTGACCGGCTTCACAGTACTGCTGCTCTCTTTTATTACTCCATGAAGGAATAGAATAGCGTTTTAGATTCCAGATCAAAATCCGCGTTAATCAAATTTCGGGTATAAGTATTCACTCAGAAGCGAACTGTGGAACACGCGTTTCAGTGTTGAACGCACTGCGATCAGCGGCAGGTGTTGATGGCTTTCCTGTCCACGCAAGTACTACACGTGACTTCACAGCACCACTTGAACCGACACTTACAGTTCACTTTCTCTTTCACCATGCGAGTATCGAAACCTCGACCGCAACACAACAGTTCGCAGCCTTCCACGCCGGGAGATGTCGCGTTACACTGGCGTCCCTGTGTACCTAGGGAGCCCGTTTTGCGGTTTGGTTTGCAGAAATCTGGAGAATCCTCCGAGTAAACCAGATCCCCGCGGTCAGGAGGCTTGATGGTTGGACCTTCTGGCATGAAACTCCGCCCGTCGTTGCTAGGGATCACCTTGGCTGCACCATCGAAGCGTTCCTTAAGGCGGTTGCCGACATCTCTAAAAGGAGGCATCTTCCGCCAACAAGTTCGCAGCGCACAGGATCCTGACAGCCCATGGCACTTGCAATCCGTTCTCATGTAGTTCTTCACAGCCTGAAAACAACATACAAATTCTCTATGTAGCAATTTTTGCACTTCAACCGCCACAGCATTTATTGCTCAAATGGACACATAAAATCCAGGTTTTCTATCATATTTTTCCACTGAGAAGCATCAGCGAGGCAATATCGTGCGAAGTTAAGGAGTTGACACTTTTCAAATCCCCAAGAAGAATTTTTACATTAGATACAAAATTTCGATACCTCGGCTTTATCGAAATGGACGTTTTGAAGTCCCCAGATAAAAACAATCTAGGAAAAGATCGCGTGAGTGTGAGCGGGGAGGTGAACGCGCACCTGCCCGAGTTTGTTGCGTTTCGTTTATCCAAACGAAAGCTTGGATAATCCTCACACAGTGGAAGAAATCAAGGAGAACATTACAAATTAAATCAGAAACATTAGTGGCCCAAGTAGGTGTGTCATTTGGAATGTGTTTGCACGGCACAACGTTTCTTTGCCGTGGAAAGACATTTCCAGTGTTTGCTAAAAGGCGAATTTTATACGCATTTTAAGAAGTAAAGTAAGAAACAAGTACGGCCGGCTGTAACATGTCTCTCTACCGCTATGGAAAACCCCGTGCAAGCGGTAAGGAAATCTTTTTCTTATACGAGTTCATAACAAAGAAAAATTCACTGGTGCTTAGTGCTGTCTCTACATAATGCATGTAGAGACATGCACGTATATCTAAACTGTAACATTTTAGGCACGTAAATGTTTAGCATAAATATTGTGACGCTGATAAAAGAATGTAAACATTATTTGTGAACCACTAATGGGGAAGGAAAGTCCTGTTTCTGCTACAATTGTAGTTTTTGGTCTTGAGATGCATATCGTTTTCCTTGATTGTTGTGCTCAAAGGAATGAGACCTTATAAACGTAAAACGTAGAATTTTCTTTTAATATATTTAAAAATGTTTCACAGGTATAAATTTAAAAGTTTGACTACGGTATGACACAAAAGTAATACACAAATGCGTGCAAAATTTACATCATGGTCACTGAAATCTTGTGCTTTGGTGGGGGGGGGGGAATGGTGTCTGCATTTGTAGAAAAGTACGTATGAGTTACTTACAGTTGTAGATTGCTAGATTTTAATTAAACCTAAAATAGAAGCAATGGAATAAATTTAAAATGTAAAATGTGAGTTTAAATGTCTTTATAAAAAGCCAAGACAGTCTCCTTCAAGCTGGAATTACTATTTACCTGAAAGTGGTAGAAGATATGCGTTTGGGTATTTTAACTTTCTCTACCACGTACCTAGTCCTAGATTTCACCCAAAACTTCGATATCAATATTTCACAGGAAATACGTGTTTTCGGGTCCTCTGAATACAGAAAAGCACGTTTAGGAAAAGTTCTCTGTGTGTATGTGTGTGTCTGTGAAGACCCACCCGAAACTACCCTTTACATGGAACATTTCACAAATTTGTTTATTTTCTAAAAAAATGGCTCTAACGAGTATAACTAAAGCACGAAATATTTAAAACATTTATATGATAAATGAAATGTATATCTTGAAGTTTCTCCTCTTCATTCCAAATGAATGTTATATAATTTTGTTTAATTGTGAACCTTAAGAGACAGAGAAAACATTCTACTCACACAAAAACTGTAGAACGCTTTTAAAACACACAATTTATTTTAAAAAAAGGTCTTGTGGCTCTCTCCGGGATATCCTTGGTATGATATTTCGTCACTTTTTAAATATCGTTACTCAGTTGTTTCTCACTATGTCATGGAAAGAATGTGGAATTGCAAGACCAGCATATAGCGCCCGCTTTTAAACATCTGATTACACTAGTCTGCATTTTCTAACCTTTTGTCAGATGATTTCTTAAAATTAGGTGTTCTTGAATCAAATTTTTATGCTGATTCGATAAATAACTTTTTTTTCTATCACGTCAGGTTTTTACACAAAATAATGTTTTGACAATTTTACTAATGAACGTAGAAAAGTATTCAAATACCATTTCTCACAAGGTAAGTTTTTATTCAAGAAACATTTTAAGAATACTCTCAAGAACTCCGCTAATTTATTTCAGGACTACATTTTAACAAAACAAGAAGCCAAAATGTTTCATTTAATTATTTTCAAATTTTCTCTTCTTTGACTTCCTTGCAGATCCTTGAAGATGTCTGTCCCTCCTTAACATCCAACAGTAGTCGGCCATAATAGTTTCATTCCATCTCTCCTGGTACCTCCTCTCCATTTTCTTAATATCTTGGTGAAAACGTTCACCCTGCTCTTCACTATAATGTCCCAGATTTTCTGGAACGTAGTCGATATGTGAATGCAGAAAATGCACCTTTACACTCATGTTACAACCCATCTTCTTGAAATTTTCCAACATTGTTTCGACAAGGGCCTTGTAATTAGGGTCTTTGTTATTGCCTAAGAAGTTTTCAGTAACTGATCGGAAGGCGGTCCATGCTTCTATTTCTCTCTCATTCATTGTCTTCTCAAAATCTTCATCCTTCATCAATTTCTTTATTTGAGGACCAACAAAAATTCCAGCCTTTAATTTGTCTTGTGTAATGAAGGGAAATTTCTTGGAAAGGTATTTGAAGCAGGGTCCATCTGTGGTAGAGCCCTTACAAATTGCTTCATCAAGCCCAATTGTGTGTAGTAGCGGAAGCAATATCTTTTGTCTCTCTACAAGCGGTTCGTGCAGGATGTTTTTAGTCCCAGGCAACAAGTTTCTCCGCTATGACCATACTTTCACACTCCAATGTCTTTGCTTTGCCCGACTATCCCATTCGCACAGAAAACAAGGCATTTTTGTGAACCCAGCTTGTTGTCCTAATAGTATTCCAATAGCTTTGAAAGCACCGCAGATACGCCATTTGTGTTCCTCGTATTGGATACTTGTTAAAAGTATCTTCATGTTTTCAACTGTCTCTTTCATTTGAACTGAATGTGTGACAGGAATGGACCCATACACATTCTCATTATGCAGTAACACACCTTTCAGGCTCCTCTTTGCTGAATCTATAAAATGTCTCCAATGAGTAGGATCATGTTCAATGTCATAAACGTTCATTAACTTGTTTATGTTATTGCAGTAAACCAAGGGCTCGATCTGTGAGGAAAAAGGAACTACCATGTCTGTAACATGAGTAATGTGTTCCTTGTTCCAGAAAATTATTATTTTTAAGACGGGAGCCTAGTAACTCGCAGATTCCTTAGGCAAATTCAAATCACGTACTAGATCATTTAGTTCACTCTGAGAGAACAGTTCTGGAGTCGCGTCGTATTCAAAGCGGTAAGCATCATCAGAATCGTATTCGGTGATTGCATGAGGTTCACTTTCAACACCATCTTCTTCCAAGTTCTCTAAAACAGCTCGAGAAAGAGGAGCAGGCAAATCTTCTCCATGTGGATCTGGCCTGGTGGCTGAAGGAATACTTGGATACACAATATGTTTCTTATTTTTCGAATTGCACCCCTAAAAATTAACTAAACAGAAATAACAGTCTTTAAGGTGGCCTTTTGGCTCCCTCCACACCATAGGATTTGCAAATGGCATGCATGATTTCTTTCCTTTTATCCACAATCTTAACCTCTCAACACAATAGCGGCAAACGGTCTTTGGATCCCAGGCCTTGTCTTGGTCACCAAGTTTCATTTTAAAATAAGCATGGTACACTTTTTTCACAAAGGCTGTTATATCAGTTCTCTGCTGAAGCACTATATAATTTCCACAAATGTAGCAGAAAACATTTGGATTGTTCAAACACTTGCGTGTAGACATCATGTATTTATAACTTCAATCACGATATAGCACTGGTAATGCAAGCCTCTGATATTAACAACAATGCCTAAATCACAAATAGCAACCAGTATCTACGGGTGTAACAACCTAAAGTCTGTATTGAGAAATTTCCCTCCAAGAAGTGATAAATTTCCCTTCTACAATACCCATCATCTACTGGCTCAACTCCATATTTTTGAAGTGAAATTGTAAAAAAAAAATGTACGTGATAGAAAAAACTAAAAGCAGTTCTGAAATCAGCATAAAAAGTGAGCCAGAATCATTTATTAATTTTCAGTCATCCGATATCATGCAGACTAGTGTTATCAATTCGTTTCTTCTATGCCCTTGTATCTACAACGAAATGTGTAATGTATCCATTTCTGAAAAGGTTTACCTCGATTATATTTTCCGTCTACATGAAGTAGATGGAAAAATTAGTTTTCTCAAGAATAGTGTATAGAATTTATACAAAAATGAACGATAGTGTGTAGAGAAAATTGTCATTGCAGCATACCATATTTTGTGCTTTTCTAGAAGCTTGAGTACATAATTTAGAAACCTGAGGCTTACGGCTGTAGATTGGGCATACATTCTCAGTTTAAAAAAAATGATTATCAATTTTACACCTGAGTGCCTTAGATTCCAATAAATTAAAATTAAATTGAGTTTTTTTTATTTATGGGCGCTCTTTAACTCCTGTGGTCCTTAGCGTTCCATTCTATATTGGGTGTGAAAGACTTGTAATTTTGCTTAGAGGCCTCTTTATCAGGCTTGAGGTTCTTTTATGTGCCGTAAATCTAGACACAGGACCACCAGCTTTACTTCCTTTCCGATGGAAACCATGCTAAGGATTTTTACGCCCGAAAAAATCCGTCGCCTTCCGCCGGGTTTGAACCTCGGGAACTAGAGGCTAGCATGGTAACCACTACACCACGGAGGAAGACTCAGATTTCAATGTCTATATTTACTGTTTCCTTGGATATTCATATATAGAGACTAATACTTTTGCTTAAAACTAATTAGGTGTTACAACTTACCAAAGGTTTTAGCATGTTGTGGCATACCATATTGGACTATTTAAAACTTATTTGGACAGAACATAAAGAACGGGGTTCGCAATGTTTTATTGAGATAAATCCTTAATTTATAGAATATGAAATTTCAGCAAATGCTAAACCGCGTGAATCCGGAATCAATCCGGGAGCACACACGTATACTGATCAGTTATGTTGGGCTCACCTTTGGTGTTTTGACTAGTGTCAGCAGTAGGCATCAGGGAGCTTGGATCATTCATCTCCTAATTAAGTATGCTTTTATATTGAAGTTTCTTGAATAAAGAATTTATTTTCTTATGGAGTTGAAAGATAAAAGCTCGATACGCAAATCTGACTACCCAGTTTGGTTGTGGAGCGATATTTTTCCTCAAAGGCATGTAGTTCCCTTATGTCCGTGAATTTGTAATGCTAAGAGTCATATTAAATATAAAGAAACGGCAGTTAAAAGTTATATATCACATATCTTACACACATTTGCAGGTTTTGTGAAACTGCAGCTGGAGATGTAAATAAATGCTAAATGCAGCTTTCCACAAAGGCAGAGTGGATTCAACCCCAATCAACACTAAGGGCCAGTACTACGATCGCCAGATAAACTATTGGTTTCTTAAGATAAACGTTTTCTTTAACGTTTCAATTAACGTATTAGTATCTGCAGGGTCTAGTAATGTTTTCGTTACATTGGCGACAATTTAACTAAACTAAACAAATTTGGTTTGTTTCCTTTAATTTTATTCTTTTTTAATATTCAGAAAATGTTGTACCAACACTTTTATGAAGAGATAATTAACACTGAGGTGTTGTTAATATGTATGTTAGAAGTTTAAAACTTAGAACTCCAGAACGCAAGAAGCTACATATGCCAATCACTCAAACAATGAAGGAACCTACAAATTCGGTTAGTGAATAAAGAACTAAAGTCCTCTTCGGTTGTAAATTTATTCTATTGTTAAGTGCAATGAAGCCAAGCTACAGAAATGAAACAAAATCTTTGTTCTACATGAGTAATATGAATGTCAACTAGTATTCCACGTCTGTCTGTTTGTTCACAATATATTTGAACAGAATTCAGGGTTAATAACAGGAATAATGTTGTTTAGCGTATACATGAAATGCAGGAAACAAGTAACTGAAATAAAAAATGAATATGCACTTGGGAAGCAAACCCCGAATGTTTTGGTTTTCCAGCTAGCTGATAACTGGCACCAGTGGTTTTAAACACAACAGTTCGGAGCGCACACGAAGGTGGGTGAGTGCTGGTCAAGCATTAGTTCTGCTCTGAGTCAGCGCATAGCGAGCGAGAATGTAAGAAAGAGACAGTGCACTACCGCTGTCTCTCTCTCACTCTCTGCGCAGTAGCTTTCCTCACCCGCCTTCGTATTTCTCCCGACAATAAGCTAATCTGGTACTGAGGGCTGTCTCTTTATACAGAAACAACTTTGTACCAATGTTGTTGGAACGGTATCTTGTACGTACTATTTTATTGTGTTCATCTATGTAGATTAGTTGCAGTTCAGGTACACGTCGATTTTAAATAGTTTGCGATATACAATGCACATTTGAACATAAAATGTGAAATAAAGGCACGAAATGTTTGAAATAAGTAACGCTAAAATGACTGGCCACCTCTCTTCTTATCTTTCTGCCAGATTGCCCATTATCTTTCAAACTGGTTAATCTAGAGGATATACTTCCAGATTGTAAATACGAGTTTATGGAAGCAGTAGAAGGCAATTTCAACCTAACTCATTACATGTGCAAACTCTTGGCTAATTTTAAACGTTCCGTTTATCTGGTAATCTTAATAGTACAGGCCCTGAGGAAGATTGCAAGATATTGCTTACCAGTCGACCGGCATCATTGTTGTGCAGCTTCACCAGAGTCTTGATGTCGCTTCTGCGGCGATAAGGTGCATCCATGAAGTCCTTTGACTTCCTGTAGCCGAAGTTGACGTTATCGCCACAGCCGCCCCAGACCCAGTCGCCTTCAGCAGTAGATGTCTTACTCCCTGGCGACACCCGATCAGGAGTATAAGGTCCAGGTCGACTTCTTCCTGTGGATAGAGGGGGTATCTTCACCATCGCAGACCTGCTGAGGGCTATTAGACAGTATAAGAGCCACTTGCTTAATATTTAGCACAGAAGAGATTTGAAGTAAATAAAACTAGCATGCAAAATTGTGACAACACTTCTGGCCAAGCATTACAATGTAGGTCTATAAATTTCTTACAATTACGGTGACTTGGAAAATTCTCCTTTCGTTCACGTGTATTAAAAGTGCAGAAAACAATTTAATGGATAACCCAAAATAATGTGCTAGTTAATGTGCTTTCCGCCTATACCCTATGAGTCAGTCATCCCTAATTGTTTTAGAAGTTATGCAACCTGCTAAGCAGCAGATGAACCTTAGATCTGCTTTCATCGAACGCTAACCACTTATTCATACATTGAAACAGACGAAGGTTTGACATTCAGTGAAAAAGTTATTTAAGGAAAACAAGGTAGTGTAGCTCGAAATTTCAAAACCAAGGTACCTTTCAAACGAGCAGTGTAGTAATTTTCTATCCGATTTTGCAAAATTTTCTATGCAGTATATACCATCACAAAGATGTGAAAACTCCCATCTAACGAACTACTTTTTCCCACGTCTCTATGTAAGTAGAGAAAGCTATCCTTAACATGGAAAATAGTTCGTTTTTTTATTTTCTCAAATTTTGTATTTTCCTAAAAATATCTCTAACAATTTTGATTAAAACACCATAATTTTGACATATTTTCATTACAAATAAAACGTATTTTTTATGTTTTGCGAACACCTGTGAAGTTACATAATTTTGTAAAACTGTGTACCATAGTCACGCCTTACTACAGAGAAAATATACATTTAATTGAAATAAAAAATTATGTAAAAAATGTTTATAGTACTACTTTTGAGATATTTGTTTTATTTACTTAAATTTTCAAATGCTGTATACTTTTTCGAAGTATAGCGGCAATTCGTTCTGTTTCTCATGATTATGCAAGAGCGAAATTTGAAATCCAGCATATAACGAATCACTTTTTGAACTTACAATGAAATATGTAATACAAACATTTCAGCAAATGTCTATTTCGATTAACATAAAGTAGAGAGAAAAATAAGCTTTTGTAAGAATAGTTTGTAGAAGAATGGTTAGAGGCATTGATGTGAATGTAACACATTAAATGTTAAACAGCAGATTCTCTAAGGGAATGCAAGCTTGCAGCTTTAATGTTTTTGTTTGCTTTAAAGAGTTATTTATCCTAAGTAATCTTTCTGAAGAAAAGAGCTGTGCGGATGAAAACAGAGATGTCAATGTACTGTTAACAAAAAGTGAATGGGGCACCTTTAAAATCCCAAAGTTTTAGGTAAAACGTACTGTGCATGTGGAGTAACAAGAGTGTCTGTACTTACACTGGCTGGCGAAGGACTAGTGTGAAGAGTTTTGCCTATATACAGGGGGGATTTCAACAAGACTCACCCATTCTTTAGCTTACTGATGTAATATTCGATGCAGAAGAAATGTCGAGTTCAAGTCGCTATCGATTTGAAATAATAGGGTTACGAAAACTTCACTCAGGAAACAAATGGCATATGATATGCAGAAGGCCATGCATATGGACCCTATTGTTATTATTCTGTTATCACGGTCTGGGCTCAAATGCGTGCGCAGCATAGAACAATTATTGTGCGCATGATGCCACTGCGGGAGCAAGGTGTTTGGTGTAGTAAAAGTATTTTGCAGTATACAGCATAATTATGTTCTTAGCTTTAAATGTGAAATTTCTGATTGGATGATTGTACGGGCATAATCAGAGGTGTTTATGCTTTAAATTATGCGTAGATTGGTTTTAAGCCGGGCGTTTTGTTATAAACGGATAGGATTGTTTTCTGGACTATATTGTGGATCATTTTACTTTCTCTACGAGGTATAGTAAGTAGGGGAAGTATTGCATTCCATTCAAAAAATTGATACCGAGATTTCACCGGAAATACATGTTTTGAGGCCTCCCCGAATCCAAAAAAAGTATTTTTGGAAACATGTCCGTGTGTCTGTGTGTCTGTGAACAGCATAACTCAGAACCGAACAGTCGGATAAACACCAAACTTGGTATTTAGGTTCAGTATCTTCCAGAAATACGACACGAAGGTTTTCAAGGAAATCCTCCCACCCCAGATTACCCTTTACATGGAACATTTTTCGAACATTTTTATTTTCTCAAAAATGGCTCTAACGGTTTTGATTAAAGTATAATATGTTTAAGACATTTTTATGGAAAATAAAACGTATATCTTGAATTTTCTGGGAATGTCTCCAAAAGTATTCTTCATTGTGAACGACTTTTACATAACTGGTAAACCATAAGAGATAGACAAAATTTCACTATACAAAAAATGTATGACATATACATTTTTGTTGTTGAGTGAACCATTTTCGAGATATTGCTTGTTATTCCCTTAAATTTTTCAATACTTATTTTCTCAAATGGGAATTTGTTATTCATTTTTTTGTCTTGGATATGCAAAGAGTATTAATCTGTGGCAAAGAGAATGCTGCTGCACATAGCAACCAGCTATTAAGAGGTATGTCTATGCTATATTGCCCTTGCAAATATAAAACAAGGGGAACATAGTATGACTTAAGCGATAGTCAAATATTTTTAGAACTGATCGCTATGTGTAAAATGTAATTCTCTTTGCATGTCAAAAGATCGTTTCTGCAAATGTTTATCTCGATTAATAAGAAATAGACGGAGAATAAGAGTTTGTAAAAATAGTTTGTACAAGAGTAGAGAAAGTCATGTGAGTGTAACACATCAGATTTTTTCGGTAGCAGGTAAATGCGCAGATAATATACGTACATATTTTTTGTATTAATGAAACATAACATGCTATAATATACGTACATATATTTTGTATTAATGAAACATAACATGCTCTACGCAACACAACAATGATGTAATTTTCCGAAATGGTGTATTATTATAGACATGCTAATTTTCATTCTCGCCTGAAAAGTTGACAGAATGCACCGTTGCTTTCATAAAATTGCATCCCGTGTAACTAAAAATGTAACCATAATTTTGTCGGTGAAAAATACTTGAGGTTTTAATTTTTATTTCGATGTCTTCCTTAATTTTCAAGTTACTACGCTTCAAAAATGAAATTTAATGCCAAATGTTCCACATTATGCAATTTTAAAAATCATTTCCTTTTAAGTGACCGCAACATTTATCTGATTTAGCATACAAAACCATTTTATAATACATTTGCACTATTTGACAGCAAGTTGTGTAGAAAATATTCTATTACTTTTTAAAATGTTCCATATCGCTTTCAAAATTAATAACTCGAATACACTTTGGAGTACAGTAAATGTAAGTGGCAGTGTAAATTTGATTTTTCGAAGCGTCCACGAAACATTCGAGAGAAACTGGATGAAGCGGAAGTTTTTGAACAAGCGAAAATGCTGAAGAGGGAAAAAAAATGCCTTAAGTAACATTGCAAAGAGAAACACAGTCATTTTTATCTGCTTTGGCTGGAAACGTAGGCAATCATTTGACACTTTTGTGCTGCAAAAGATATGATGGTAGAAGGCAGCAGCATCCAAAAGAAGAGGAAACCTCGTCAGTTTCAGGCATCCTCTGCACTACTTGTAAAACAAAGGGACAGAGGGAAAGTTATTTACCTAGGCTGAATCATAATTTAATTTACAGATCATATTGCTCCGATTATAGTGAATGTTAACATTAAAGCCATTTGTTTCCTTTGTGATAGGTAAGGTATTTCGAGGCAAACAGCTTATTATATTCTCGTAAATCTGCGTATTGTTTTTAATTTCTTATTTTTTGTGCTGATACTTTAGGGAAATTTACATTTCAGAAGTGTTTTATGGATAAATTTTGAATAATTCAAAACGCGCTGCCTCTTATGCAGCGTTAGTTGCCGTTGTCTGCTCCTTTGGTGACTTCAAGCCAACAATCAACGGCAGGTCCTTTCGATTCTGGCCCAATCTTTACTAGTTAGAATAACTATCAAATAATTCAGCTTGTCTTCCATAACGGATAAAGAAACCTTGTAGTATTCTTACTATTGTTGTGGAATACAATTATAGAATAATTTAAAATCAATTCACACTAAATAATTATGTAAACAGGTCATAAATGTAGCATTTACATGTATTTTTAGAACTGATTTAAAATTGTTTACGTCCTTGGAAAACGATAAAACCTACATCGTATCGGCATTTCTTCTGCAGACCAGTGTACGTGTACTAAAAGAATTTCTAAACGAAAGTTACATCCTGTAACAACCTTCCCTAAGAAACAAGTGATGGAGCAGCTACAAGGCTCAGGATGCGCATAATAGTAATCACCGTTGTTTGATGTTACCTTTAGTGTTAGTCTTATCGCAGCTACACTCCATGAGGTCGCCCATGGTGCAGGCCCTGGTCACAGCAAAGGTTACCCCTGCTGCTGTGATGGCGTTCACGAAACCAGTTTCTCTTGTATCTGCAATGCAACAGGGAATATCCATGTACTAAACACACCATAGAACACACTGTAGCACATAATAAACATTAACAAATTCATAGTATATCATTAAGGTAAAGCGAAAGAACGGAGAAAGGAGAGTGGAGGAGAAGGAAAGATATTCTCCTTTCTTAGTTCACGCACAGAATCTGGCATCGTTATCTTACGTAAACAACGGAGAGTGCATTTCAACCTCTAGGAATGACACATTTGTCACTTTGGAGACGATCTGTTTCATGGCATAGCACACAATTGTGTTACAGTTTTGAATGCTGTTTTAAAGGGTGCGAGGGGCACAAATACAAATGTTTTGACGTTCACTGGTAACAGATTTCAGGACTCACTGGTTGTGAAAGACCTTACGTCTGAGAAGTGGAAGTTACTCCTTCATCATATCATTCTCGATTAACATTGTATACTTTATTAACCCATATAAAACCATTAACCCCCTCGTCCCCTAAACCTTCTGAAATTCCTAGAACTCTTTATTCATCCTACTATCCTTTTATATTTACAGTTTTTATTCTATTACTATTAGTTTAATTTTATTAGCAGATATTTTAACCCTTTAAATATGATTTATCAAATAAACGTGAAAGACAGAAACACACTCTGTATTTCACTGGATAGAAGAAAGTTTAAAGTTTCAGTTTTATGATATTTGTTGCGCACAACATCAAAACAGTAGTTCAATTATTACCACAAGCAAATCAATTGGATTTTGCAATTTTTATGCAACATATGAATTTTCTATGGGAGGGGTTATTTATTGAAATGAATTGTTGCACATGAACATTGAATTCACAGCAGACTAATTATTTGTTCTGTATAAACCACCAGCCACTGAATGGAAGTTCTAAAACTGTTAATAAAAAACTTTGAACTTCTCCCTAGTCACTGTATGTGTGAAATACGTTTCTAACGTATCATGGTTTGTTTAAAATAAAACTCTGAAACGTTCTCCTTTTTGAATAACCTGTAAAATTTTAAACTTTTTGTAATGGAGCATTTTCCCGTTTGTAACTGCCTATTTGCCTACATTTAAACATAGTTAACATTCTAATAGTAATTGCTTTTTTTCGTTTTTTTTTCATCTTCCTAAAGTCATTTTACAGAAAATTCGAGAGAAGCATTCAAATGTTACCTAGATTAATGTTGCTGATACTTATTCTGCTTAGCCTGAAGCATGTTGGCGCATTATCCGCCCGGAGAATCGTTTCTTGACCTGAGAACAGGCATAATATACTCTGAGAGAAACTAGATAAGTACCTAACTGCCCCTATAAAATTTTAAATTTAGATCAGATACTGCATTTAAACTCGAGATTCTATTACGGAGAGATCAACTTGTCATCTGGACCTGAGGTGTTTATTGTTGAAGTAAATCATAGGACCGCGGCAGCCTGCGGTAGCTCGCAAATGCACTGCACTATCTGACGTCCCATTAAATATATGACCCATTCAATTGCAGATGGGAAGATTGGTGACTGTGGACCACTTTGCTTTCTAATTGGTGTTTTATTGGTCGTTCCACGGTAGTAAGAAAACACAAGAAGCGATTGCATCTGGTTCTATAGGACACTGAGGAACCGAGGCCATAAATTTTACTGTCCAGAGGCAGGTAGAAAGAATAGTGGTATAGAGATCTTCACGTTTTCCTTTCGTCAGCAACTTGCGCTTTTGTTTTCCGTTGAATATTTCGGTTGCTCGGGCAGTTTTTGTTTTGTTATTGTAGCTTGGAAACTGGAGAATATGGAGGACCTTAATGACACTATCGGACACTTTGAACTAAGAAATGCGACACAATTATGGAATTAGTATTTTAGAGCTCCTGTGATATAGTTAGATAAAGTGCAAATAGGCAATATTTGCTTTGCTGTCTAAACAGCCGCTACTCGTCTCACGAGTAGAAAACCTTGCTAATGTCTTAGTTTGCCGGCCCTCGTAACCGTGGTCGCTGGAGTGTATAGCTCCGGCGCTCCGCCAAGCTGAGGATCGCGGGTTCGAGTCCCGCCATGGGCATGGGTGTTTGTGTGTGTCTATGTGTTGTGCAATTGCGGTAATAAGTGGCAACGAAAACAGTAAAATCACAGTATAAACTGGGTAAAACAAGGAAACAAACTCTTACCCCAGTAATCACAGAGCGACAGACTTGTTCCTTCCGCATTCTCTTCCTCTGTCTAGGAGTGTCTACTTACCTATTATTCGCATGAGCTCAAAATTGACAACGGTGAATATTGAAGAACAGGCTTGTACTTCCTTTGTTGGTATTCGCCTAATGAAGTATGTGCCACTTAGATCTACGGTCTCTTCTTGTGAAGGATTTTCTATTTAAGATAATAGTTTAAGGAAATAAAACAAAATAAAATAAATTATTTTATATCCAAGTATTTAATAAAGGATTGCTTATATTACTCCTATTTAAACTTCAATAACAGCACATGAAATCGAGAATGTAGATAGCACCGTTGTGTATGACTCGGAAAGTAACTCATGAGTGAAGTATTAGTTGTACAAAACAGAAATACCAAATTGTGCCCCAATGAAGTTCCTAAAGAAGAAGCGAATTTAACAAATAATTCAGATTAGTTGCTTTCTATGAAATACTTCAATAAGACTTACCCAGATGCTCCCTATAAATTATAACATCACGAAAAATGTACATAACTTTTTTTACTGAAATACGCAAATGTTGAATATTAAAATAGTATATCAGTTTTATACGTCTCTGTGAACACAATCACATTTTACTCAAGTTAACAACTTTAAGCATGTTTTAACTTCCTAGCGGATGTTCGTTTATTACAGAAAAATGGCCTTGATGACCAGCTTTACAGTTTTCTTTTGTACTATTCAACTTTCAGATGGATTATACAAGTAATGAAAAATGTTCAACTACACATCAAGGACCTTCGCAGTTATGGAAAACAGGAACCCTAGGCGGATTCGTCAGAAGTAGTATTTAACCCAAGTTCTCCTGAATGTTACCTGTGAATTACATTTGAAACATTTCGCTCGATTTGTTACAATTCATAGCTATTTCAGGAAAACCGAGTATTCAAATAAGTTGCTTTTCGCAGTTTTTTATTATTAGTGTGATATGGAGAAAGTATTTGTAAACGTAAACACTTTGATGTATTATTTTCAAAAATACAACATTTAAGCATTTTTATTACGTTAAATGACGTTTTCCTGAATTTAGCAGTACCTGTTTATTTTGCATTCTTTTTAACTATTGTACAGCGTGGCATTATGATTTACGTAACATTATGAATGTACACGTTTAAATATATTTTGGTGAATAAAAGCTTCTCTCTGGAATTTATTTTCAATCATTCGGATAATTTGTCCATTTTACTTGGGTTAATATTATCACAAAATTCAAGAAACCACACTAACATACAAAACTACAGCTATCTGGAAACTGGGAATATAATTGATATTAAATACCTATGAATAATATCTCTGACCCAAAGAAAAAAAATGATAAAATATTTATTTACTGTGTTGTTTGTGAGCTAATAGTTTGTTATTATAAGTCCATAATTTGAGACAATCAATGCCAATGTAAAATTTCCCTTAAAGCAAGGACCAGAGTCTAGAATATTGTGATATGCGCGTATATTTACTGTAATAAAAATAATTAAATTCGTTCAATAAAGTAATTTTCTGTCTGAAGATAATATTTGGCATTGATTCAAGTATTGAAAAGTCGCGAAATTTACTCATTTGAATATCAATCCCGCGAACAATGAACCATGCTTTCCTACCTTTTCCACACAAGGTGTGATCCTTTACTCCTCATTTCTTACTTATTTTTCGCTTTCCTCTTCGTCTTCACATATGCACCATTTAAGTTAATATTGCATATCACTTTTTCTAAACAAAATTTATTATTTTGTCTGTCTAGTTCACATGCTCCTTGCTTTTCATCACTATCACATCAAACCATTTCAATCATGTGTATTTACTTCATCCAATTCATCTTTTCGCCTACATACAATGCTACTATCCTAATTCACTAATCAGTTCTCTCTGCAAGGACACATAGAACAACAAAGAAGTTTCCTTTCCTATTAAAATATGTATTTACTGCGGTATCATCTGACTTGTTGACAATAGCTTGTTTTATTACTTGTGCTACATCCCAAGAATTTAGCTTATATCGTCTGCAAATCTTATGTACTTTATTCTTCTACCACCTGCTATCGTTTCTGCTTTTATCTGGAAGCATTTTCTCCCTTAATCTCCAAACAGATGTAGAATATTATAAAAATGTGATATTCCCAATTGCTGGAATGGTTCTTCTCCGTTACCGTTATTTAAACCAGAAACGAGGAATGCGCACATAGTTGTTTGTGACACCCCTGAAATGTAGGTGGAGTAAAGACGTATGTAAGTAATATGGCATGCCATACTTCCTCCTCCTCGGTCACCAATTATTATTGTTATTATTGCCTAACGTGTGCATCTCTATTGTTTTAGCTCATAGTAGAGAATCTAGAACCGGTACCTCGATCCCAAGAAGGAGTGCTGCATTCTTGTGTGCCTCTGTAATCTTCCAGCTTTATAAACTGGGTTAGTTATACCTCCTTCTCTTCTTATTCTTTCATCCTTTCTGTCTCAATCATCTGGGTTGTTACAACACATTCCTCTTTGTCGTATCTTTGTTTTTTAAAAAAGCTCCAAATCATACCCTAGCCTTGAAATTGCGTTATCTTTAGGTTAGCTCATGTAAAACAAAAGAACGATCACTTAAAGTGCATTACTTAATATGTGGAAAAAGTTAAATAAACAACAGCCAATATTTCGCAAATGTATAATGTAATAAAATTTTACGTGTTATAAATTATATGTCTTACCCAGAAATACGTGTTTCCCAAAGAACCTACGTTTTGGTTTGTTTTTTAAAGTTTCACATTTGTATAAAATTCACTGATGATGAAGAAGACTTCTTAAGTAATTTATAAAGCAAACTTCAAGATACACAAATTAGTTCACCACTCCAATACTTCAAACATGTGTTTTAACCGAAACAACGTGAGTCATTTTTGAGAAAATAAAGGGTCTTTAAACAAGACTGTCCTATCTTTGAACTAAAATAAAACACGTTCTATAAATGATAGAGGTTTATTTTTTTTTATTTTGGAAGATAATTAATGTCATTACGTGTGGAAGAGAACATCATAAACTTTGTTGACATAAACTCGAGATTTAAACATAACCCCACAAGAAGTAATCCAACGGCGTTAAATCACATGACCTAGGGGGCTAGTTAACAATAGCTAGTTGCTAGTTAACATCACCACCACGGGAAATGATGAAATCTCTGAACTTCTCCTTTAAAAGATCGATTGTTTCGAGAGCAGTGTGACATGTGGCACCATCCTGCTGGAAGCAGATGTTTCTGAGATCCATACCATCCAATTGAGGCCAAAAATAGTCCCTTATAAGAGCCCGGTATCTTTCTCCATTGGCAGTTAGTGGTTTTTCATCTTCATCTTGGAAAAAATATGAACCAATGATTCCACCATACCAAAATCCACACCACACAGTAACCTTTTGGAGATGAAGTGGTCGTTCTTCTCTAATCTGCATTGGATTGTGATTGCTCCAATAGCGGCAATTTTGTTTGTTAACACAACCATCCATCCAAAAGTGGGCTTCGTTGCTGAAGATGATTTTTCGACAAAAATTCGGGTCAGCTTCCAATTGCTCCATAGCCCAGTCAACGAATACACGGTGCAACCTATTGTCATTGGACTTTAGTTCTTGAGTTAGCACCATTTTGTAAGCGTGAAACTTCAAGTCCAGGTGCAGAATTCGACAAGTTGTAGTCGGCGAAAGCCCCAATTCTTGCGCTCGACGAGCAATTGATTTGTTTCCGTTTTCGCGTACACTCTCACGAACGGCGCCTATGTTTTCGTTGGAGCGCTTACGTCGATTACGTACAGCCGTTCTTTGATCGCTGACAGAACCACTTCTTTCAAATTTATCGATCAAACGCCGAATCGTTCTCTCGCAGGGACGATTATGTACACCGTAAACTTCACGCAATACACGGAAGGTTTGGCGAACAGATGATCCATTTTGATAATAAATTTTCACAATTTCTACGTGTTGCTGAATGCTGTAACGTCCCATGGCTATTTGCCAATAACAACTGTAACCACATGAAAAAAATGACTGCTGTAACTCAATAAGAACGGCAGCTATCACATGTTAAAGATAGGACACTCTTGTTGAAAGACCCTATAGAAAGATAAGGTGAAATATTCTTTAGGGTGGAGGAACAAAATGAACATTTCCACCAGCATTCTTAAAAGTTAAATAAAAGTACTGTTTGCTGTTAGTTTCCCCACTCGTGCACAAATTTGAAATTAACCGTTTATGTTGGTGCCGCCATCGAAGTGAAGCTATTCGGTGTAAGCTTTGGATAGGATAATGCTATAAAACATCTAAGGTGAAGTGGCGTATAGAAGATACTATGATTACTGTTAAGTTGACAACTTTTCTTTTTATGAACATGTAGTTTCATACTTACAAAGAACAATGGAATTTCCTCAACGGGCTGAAGCTGGCGTCTATTATCGCTTAAACTCGTTTTAATCGTCGTATGTTTATTATAATTCACTTTTACTGCAGTATCTGACTGCTTGTACGATATTAACTTTCAATAATTATGCGCCTTGCGATGTTTTAACTACGTTCCGTTGTGAAGTTTCCTTTTTCGCGAAATATAGGTACGTAGCTACTTCTGCATGCTAATTTCCGATTGAAATTACAGTAGTATATTATGCAACAAGTGTATAATGGTAGTAATGAAGATGTGAGAATGTTAATGAAGCGAGCGGTAACAAGTTTCATAATTTTCACCACTAAGTCGAGTCGCATTAGACTGTTTTTGGTCGGCCACACTATAATTTCAAATCTCTGAGTTTTTACAAAAAGATCTTACCTTGGCAATTGTGTGTAATTAAATGTAAGCAGATGACAGAACCTTGAGCATGTTGGCGACTAGTGCAACAGAAATTAAATTAAATTGACTTTTATTTATGGACACTCTTTAACTGCTGTGGTCCTTAGCGTCCCATTCTACAGGATGATTTATGAAGAACTGACGCACTTATTTCTTTAATTGTTTCAAAACGAGTTATGCTAGCCACAACTTATTATACATGAAATTCAGAGGAATTTTGGGAGATTATACCTTTATAGAAAATGTTGTAAATGTCCTCCATCCTGTATAAGGCACAACTCAAAACGTCGTTCCATGTTACCGGCCACTCATTGAAAGAATGTTGTCAACAGCTTGAATCTCCTGTGTAATGTTGGGCTTCAGATCGTCCAATGTCTGGGGATGTGTGGCATAAACCCTATCTTTTAAGTAATCCCATAGAAAGAAGTCTGGCGATGTCCAATCCGGAGATCTAGGTGGCCATTATCTGATCGTCAAAGAAACTTGAAATTAGTGTCATGGATTCATTTGATGTATGGCATGTAGGGCCGTCCTGCTGAAAATATTCTTGACTCAGTTCTACATTGTCTAGTTGCTCATCAAACTCCATGAAAATACGTCGGTACTCTGCAATGTTCACATTGTTTTTCAAAAACATTGATCCCATTATTCTCTGTGCGGATATTGCGCACCAAACTCCAAATTTAACCGGGTGCATAGCTGCTTCATGAATAACATGTGGATTTTCGCTGGCCCAATAGCGTGAGTTATTTGAGTTCACATAGCCGGTTAAATGGAACCATGCTTCATCTGTGAACCATGTGATGGACAATATCGCAGGATTTTGCACAGTGAATGCATGAAAGCAACGACAATAATTCAGTCGTCTATTCTTATCTGGTTCCTGTAACTGATGGAAACCTTAATCCTATACGGCTATAGGCCTGCGCTTTTCATAGCTCTGACACATTGAGTAGCTGTACCCTGTCTCCTGCGACAAACGTCTTAATGATTTTTGTGGTGATTGATCCAGTCGTGCTCTTACGTCAACAACAACCGTGGGTAGCCTAGATGAACGAGTTTTGCCTTTTTCACTCACCAGAGATCCAGGTGTTTCCAATTTCCTTACAAATCCCAGTATTGTGTTTCTTTGGGGAGGATTCCGAACACCAAATTCTCTCTGGTATGCCCTTTGAGTGGCTGTAATTGAATGCGTAATCCAGTATCGCTTTACAAGGAAGAGCCGTTCATTTATGTGTACTCTATTTTCACATTGGCTGGAACAAAATCTCAAAAACAGTTGCCTACAATAAGACTAATAATTAAGAATAAAACATGAACATCTGCACATCTAGTGACAGGCAATTGAAAGTCCAGACCATTCTGTTTAATTTGGTGCTAAAATTGGTGCATTGAGTGAATTTCGGACAGAATAATTAAAGAAAGAAATGTGTCCGTTCTTCATAAATCACCTGTATATTGGGCGTGAAAGACCGGCAATTTTGTTCAGAGGCTTCTTTAATCAGGTTTGAGGTTCTTTTACATGCCGTAAATCTACAACACGGGACCACCACTTTACTTCCCTTGCGAAGGAAGATATACTAAGGATTATTACGCACGAAAAAATCCATCGACCTCCACCGGTTTGAACCCGCGAGCTCGGGAACTAGAGGTTGGCATGGTAACCATTACAATGCAACAAATGGCAATACTGTTGAGTCCAGGCAGTATTTATTGATTTTTGCAGGTAGCATGAAATAATAAGATATTAAAGCAAAGGAAATGAACTCCATTTATTAGAATATTAAAATTAAAATGAAGAGCATTTATTTTAAATACACACATGTCATTGTTTATTTGGGGAATGGAGTCATTGGGCTTTGAAGATGTTGAAAAAGTATGGGTTAGCTGCATCCGCCGCCGAGTAAGATCATAATGAGCCACTGAAGTATAATGCATGCCATTATAGTTCGGTTATGCAACATATAATCAGGGTATTATAATGTGGTCGACCACAAACATACTCCGAATCCTTTCCTTCATTGCAGGACAATAGTACATTGCTAAAGCGTGTTAAGTGCATCATAGGAAAACTGCGAAAGAGTTTGAAAATACGAGACTATATTTTCAATTTACGAGATTCTCCAATGCACTTAACGCATCTGTATTGCATACTATTTTTTCGACGATAGTGATGAACTGAAATATGCAGTACTTACGTGAAAATTAATTACTAATAACTATTGACATTATGTTTCCATTAGCAAGATCTTTAACATTAACATTGTGGGGAACTGGCGATCGATTATCCACGCTAGGTTGTGGACCTTAAAAAAATTAGTAACTTGCAGTTCATGATTAGCTGTTGCATGAACTATATCGTAAGTGAATATTAACAAATACATTGGAAGTAAAGACCCAGGCATGATTTAAATGGTAAAATTCAACTATCAATGATGTTTATATTCCATGTATACAATAATAAATATATCATAAGTTAGAGGATTTAATATAGTTCATGCATATATGTGCAGCAAAATAGGCAGAACACGCAGGAGGTTAGGCTACCTGCTCTGAATGCAGGAAGTTCAACTTCCCACTATGACTGCATGAACAGAAAGTAGATAAAAAAACACTATCTTCAATAGACAAATATTACATTGCATACAGTTGGCGCATTACTTTACATAAAACAATATGAATAGAATTTATATACAAGTAAATGCAGAGAGAAAGAGAGAGAGAGAGAGAAGTATCTCACCTCTCAACATCATTTGGTAGCGCTGCAAGTTATGAGCATAGAAACGCTTAAATTGAGGAAAAATGCAGGTTTTATCTACATGGAATTTGAGGTCAAAAGCGGTTATGTTCGTTAGCTATTGGTCGAGGTTTTACTTTCTCTACTATATATAGTAAGTAGGGGAAGTATTTTACTCTACCTAAAAATTCGATACCGATATTTCACCGGAAATACATGTTTTGAGGTGCCCTGAATCCAAATAAGGCATTCTTGGAAACATGTCGTGTGTGTTTGTGTCTTTCTGTGAACACCATAACTCAAAAACGACAAGTCGGATAAATACCAAACTTTAAATTTGAATTTAGTATCTTCCAAGGATGCGACATGAATAATTTCAACAAAATCCCCCCCACCCAAACTATCCTTTACATGGAACGTTCTTAAAAAGTTTTGACTTTCTAAAAAATGGCCATAACGATTTTGATTAAAATACCATATGTAAAAGATATTTACATGACAAATAAAATGTATATCTTGAATTTTCTGGAAATAGCCTAGGAAGTTCTCTTTATTCAGAAGGAATTTTGAATAATCTTGTATAACCCGTAAACTTTAAGCGATGAACGAAAACGTACCACACAAAAAATTTAGATCTCTTAAAACACACAATTTACGTAAAATAAGTCTTTTTTGTGGGATAAGCCGTTTCTAAGATATCGTCATTAAAGGTTCAAATGATTCAATACTTCTAATTTTTTTAAAATTCCCATCGATTTTCAGTTGTTTCTCACTATTTCAAGGAAACAGTGTGGAAGGCAAGCATATAGCATCGAGTTTTTAAACATTTGACTATCGCTATTCTCTATGTATTTATAACGAAATAGCAATGTAACTATTTTTGCAAAGGTATATTTGAATTACATGTAATAGATAGAAAAATAAACTTTAAGAATAGCTTGTATACACACTAATAAGGATAGAGAGTAGAGAAAGTCATGCGAATGTATCACATCAGATTTTTTCTTCGAAACAGATTATCTACAAGATATTAAATTAATATTAAGAGCTAATGTTTTAAAAATGTAGTGCTGATGAACACTATATTTTGGAAAGTTAATAATATTTGAAGAAACTCATCGTAATGTCTGGGACTCAAACCACGAATTGTAGGTCGCCTTTGATGTATGTTATTTCGAGAGTTGAAATTTCCATGAAGTTTTATTGGGATACTTGAATCGGATGAGAACTTCAATGCGCTTATGGCATCTCGCCATGGTAGCTCAAGCGATAAGAGCATCGGCAAGAAGAGCGAAGATCCACAGTTAAAGTCCCGGCTGTGGCAAATAATTATTCAAGTCTGATTAAATTTTCTAACTTACTAGTGCCTTTGCACGGCTAGAGTAAAGGAACAAATTATTATCAAATACTAGAAATGACAAAATAATCCGCCCTATGGTTAGTCTTTGCACGTATGCGGCAGTTCTACCAGGGTTTGTGATAAGAAACGTGGATTTGTATTAAATGTAAGGTGCATATGTCCTTATTAGAGAAAACAGGGAACCTTTAGAATGCTTTAAAAAGTGTTAGGAATGATAACCAGTTGTGAAAGAACAAAATAACCATTTTAATTTTTCATCTTGAAACGTTAAAATGGCAGAAACATTAGAACACACTCCATTCAAGAAATTAAATAAATCAGTCAAGAGGTATAAATCTCTAGTATAAACTTAATAATCTTTTATTACATCAGGTTGCAACATCGTGGGGAGCGAGTTGCGTGTATGCGACCAGCAATACTTCAACATGGACGTATAGGATTCCACACCGTCACACGCACAGCGTTGCCAAGGGTATTCTTATGCAAAACTTCATAATTAATCCACTGTTTTAACACGAAGGTAAAAAAGAAAGCTTAATTTAGAATAAATTTGTTCCGGCCATGCTGGACTAACGTATAGGATGAAGTAGTTATTTTGTTGTATTGTTATTTGCCCCACCTTTGGGAGCCAATTTGAAGTTGGTTGTTGCTTCACGTATGGAAAGCCGATTTGAAGTAGGAGTTGTATTGTAGTTCGTATGTTGGGGAGCCGAACTTGAAGTAGTTGCAACCGCACGTATAGTAAAAATTTTCCGGTAGCCTTCGCCCCAAATGTACTTTCAGGTGGCCTTTGTCCCAAAACATTAACGTTGTAATTTTCACTGTTTCTTTAAATATTATATATTTATGTTTGCCTCGGCTATGAATGTCTTAGTAGGGAGGTGGGTGCGACTGAAGAATGTAGGCTTAACAGATTATAATTTTTCTTCACTCCATTTATTAATGCTTGCCACGATTTAAATAACACTTCACTGATATAGAGAGAGAGCTGTGAGATTTGTTTTATTAATTACTTGCACTTTTTAACACGTAAACTATTTTTCGTCTCACACTGAATACGTATTAAATTTCTCGAGGACACATCTCGCGTCCGGTTAGAAACACTGTCTACAACCAACTGACTTCTGAATTTGTAAATTTTGCTATATTTCATTTTCTGATTGACTAATCCTACTCCAATAGAATACCTTCATTTGACTAAACTTTTTTCTGGTTGATGATTGACTATTTATAAACTGTCACAAAAATTACATTATTGTTGCTCCAGGAATTACCAGTAGCATTTTAACTTTCTAATTCATTATTTCCTCAAGGTTACCTCATTGTTAGCAACTTTTAACCTATTTTTCTCACAGCTCCTACATTATTAAATTACGTAATACATTCACATAACATTATTACACATGTATACAATAATATAAACATATACAATGACTGTAATATACACTTTTTATATTTTGTTACATACACATATTGCTTAAAGGCGGGCTGTTATTGAATTTATATATTATATAATTAGACTGAAATCATTTAAGTGTTAAAAATACTGCCTCAAGGATCATCGAATAAATGTAGTATGTTTTTACAACAAGAACGGGAAAATATGATTATCAATCAATGACCTTCATACAGAAAGAATACCTATACCCATTGTTCACCTTATTGTGTATGAAAGCGCACCCTAACCGTTTCAATACTATTCACTATGTGACAAAGCTTGAAGGTAGGTTTATTTATCTGCGTCTACACAGTACTTTATATCCAGACAGAACTAATACTTTCAAGCCGTTTTATAGAAAATTTTCTATCTATATGTATTAAAAGTATGGCTTGGTAAATGTAATATATTTGATAATGCATAAAGACTTGAAAGCCTCCTTGGGCAAGATAACCTGTTGGCAGGGACGACCTTGTAGTAAATCTTGGCCTGGCAGACAAACCCTTGCTGCAATATATCAGGTGGGACCGGATCGCCCGTGCTACTGACTGAATTTTCAGACCGTCTAACTGTATACACTTGTTACCCTATTGTCTCTGGATCCAGCATTTGTCTTCTGAAGGGAGGACAGTAGAATGGCAAGCAAATCCGTGACGGAATGCGACTTCTCGGTTGGACAAAGGCGCTAATGAAATTTCACTTTCCATTGCTCCTGCTTCATGTACTTGATTTAGAAACATATGATTTCGATTCAAGAAGGTAGATGTATATTTATTTATTGTAGTAGTTATCCGCTTTAACACACTTCCAATTTTCATCCTGTTCATATTTTCTTCGCTTGCGTTTATGCACGTGCATAACGTGATGCATAAACGAACGTTCTTACATTGAGGCAGTATTTTTAACACTTAAATGATATCAGTCTAATTATATAATATAAAATAAAATAACAGCCCGCCTTGAAGCAATACGTGTATAATATAATATATAAAGTGTATGTAACAGTCATTGTATTATGTTTATATTATTATGTACATGCATACCAACGTTATGTGAATGTATTAAGTAATTTAACAATGTAGGAACTGTGAGAATAGAAGCCGAAAGTTGCTAACAATGCGGCAATAATGATTTGGAAGGTTTAATAATCCTACTAATAATTCTTGGAACAATAATGTAATATTTAAAACATTTTTATAAATAGCCAATCAACAACTAGAAAGGCTAAAAGTTAAATAAAAGTATTCTATTGGAGTAAAATTACTCAATCAGAGACTTGAAATAGAGAAATTTACAAATTTAAGCGGTAAGCACAGACACTACTAGACACTGAGCACTTCGATACGGTACAGGTTAAGTGTGAGACATAAAAGTTCATTACGGTGGGAATAAAATAAAGTGTACGTGTTAAAAAGTGTAATTAATAAATAATCACAGCTCTACAGTATAATATATCAGTGAAGTGTTATTTAATCGTGTGAAAGATTAATAAAAAGGAGTGAAGTAAAAATAACAATTTGTGTAAGCCTTCATTCTTTAGCCACACCACCCCTGCTAAGAGATACATGTTTCTACAAATTACTACTGACGCAGCCGAGGCATATATATAATATTTAAATAAACATTAAAAATACAAAGTTGATTTTTAAACTTGGGGCGAAGGCCACCGAAATAGTGAACTTGGGGCGAAGGCCACCGGAAAGTTTGTATCGTACGTGGTTGCAACTACTTGAAGTTTTGGCTCCCTAACAGTAGAACTACAACTCTTACTTCAACATCCACAAGGACAGAAGCGAGGTTTTATGTATTGGAAACGAAAAAGAATCGCTTCGTCCTTGTAACATAGGTACTATTTATTTCATCTAAATTAAACTTACTCATTATTTTAACTACTCTTACTTTCGTATAGTAACTACAGGAATTATTGCATGCCACCCTAAAATTCGACACCTAGATTTCACCGGAGATACGCGTTTTGAGGCTCCCTGAATCCAAAAAAAGCATTTTTAGAAAAAGGTCCGAGTGTGTGTGTCCATCAGTAGCATAACTCAAAAAAGAAAAGTTTGTTAAATACTAAACTTGTTATTTAAGTTCAAGGAAATGTTCAAGGAAATTTTATCACCCTAAACTTACTTTACATGAAAAAGTTTTCACTTTCTCAAAAATGGCCCAAATTTTATTTATTCATCTGTCGTGTTTAAGATAATTCCATGATAAATAAAATGTATATCTTCAGTTTTCTGTGAATTGGCTTTGAAGTCCCCCTCATTGTGAATAACGTTTGCATAATAGGTAAACCGTAAGAGATAAACAAAATCTTACTACATAAAAAATGGGGACGGCATTAAAGCACACGTTAACAGTTTCTGAGAAATTCTTTGTTATTGGCTTGCATTTTCGAATTCTTTTCTAAATATTTCATTTTTTGAAATGAATAATCGCTATTCTTTTAATTTTTTATTTATTTATTTATTATTTTTTTTGTAGTCATGTGAAGAGCATAGAATTTCAAAGTATTGTAATTTCAAGTATTGTATCGATACTATTCCATACACGCAGTGCATCCATTGGGCACGTATCTATATTTCATGCACTAGTAAACTCTGTTGACACGTTTTATGATTGTAGAATTTGGGTGTTCATATATGGAGAATAAGCGTTCACATGCCAATCGAGATAGCGAGATGTTAATCTTATTTTTAATTCTTGTAGGTGCAAGGGAAATATGGTAGGTTGTAAGTAACAGTCAAATCTTTTAAGAGCAGGTTGCATGTCTCTTTGCATGTCCAGGATATAAAAAAGCGAATAACGAATTCCCATTTGAGAAAAAGTAAGTATTCGAAAATTCAAACAAATAACAAGGAATATCTCGGAAATAGTTCACTCCACAAAAAAATGCATATGACATAATTGGGTGTTTTAAGGACATCTTGCCTATCGCCTACGATTTACTAGTTATGAGAAAGTCATTCGGAGTGACTGGGCTATTGAGGACATTCTCAAAAAATTCAAGATATGTATTCATTTGCCATAAAAATATCTTGAACATATGATATTTTAATCAAAATCGTTAGAGCCATTTTCGAGTAAATAACAATTTTCTAAAAATGCTCCATGTAAAGGGTAGTCTGGGGAGGGGATTTTCTTGAAAACCTTCGTGTCGCATTCTTTGAAGATAATAAACGTAGTACCAAGTTTGGTGTTTATCCGACCTTTCGTTTTTGAGTTATGCTGTTCATAGACTGACATACTGTCATACGGACCAACACACCAGCAAGTTTCCAAAAATGCTTTATTTGGATTCACGGCAACTCAAAAAATGCATTTCCGGTGAAATCTGGATATCGAATTTTTGGGTGGAATGCAATACTTCCCCTACTTACTATACGGAGTAGAGATAGTAAAAATAGAATAAAGTCAAAGATACTAGATCTAAATACTAACAATGGAACAGCTCAAAAAATGTAATTATTTAGGTATAAAATAAACAGCAAGAAATGAATAAGAAAATGAATACATAAATCTTGAAATTTTTTGGGTAATAGAGAACGTATTCAAATTCCAAATTTGAAACCATGTTAAAAACCTATAATACAATAGTTGTTCCTATTTTATTACATGGTTCAGAAACATAGAAACATCCTAAAAATGAGGATGTACCAAACTACTATACCTAAAACGAAAAGTGAAAATAATCAAAACTAGCTGATATTACTGCCCAAGGAGTTTTTAAGTAAACCTGTAACAGAGTATGTTTGTATGATAAACTTGCTTCCGTGGCAGTCGAATGTGAGTACTTTGCTGAAGTATCATCAGATAAAAACAGCAATGGAGAAGAATTATGAAGTGAAGATAAAAGCTTTGCTACAGTGATATCCTATTGAAGAGTGATTGTTCACAAGGTGCGTAAGATGTGGAGTGAAGGATACTGGGTATTTTTGTTGTTTAATATTTATTATAGAATCCATATTAGAACTTAATAATCATTATACTATGTAATCATAGCAGACTAAAGTATTCTACATATAAACAAATTAAAGAGTCTGTTTACCAAGCTCCGTTGAGGACAGAATAAATGAATTTCGGAATCCGAAAATTCCCCAAAATGACACAAACACAAAATATTCTCTATTGTGAATAACACCATACCTCTGCAGTTTTAAGAAGAAAATATTATTTATTTCAAATCCTTAACACTAAGAAGTAACACTGCGTTTCGCTGTTTCCTGGAAAATTATTATTTATGGGCATGTTGGTTCTGTAAATACAATCTCACTTATGAAATTGTCGACAGTCCATTACAGGATGATCTATTAAATGAGGGAATGACGGTCGAATTCATAGTCGTCGCTTATTTCAAGGGAGTCCTTAAGCAGCGATTTTCAATACACAGACGCTACTCTTTCAGTGAATAAGGAAATGCTTATTCATATAAGGAAGCTCCGACCTTCGCTTATAATGCAATAAGCAGAGCCGACGCCATCTTGCATCAACTGCCTACAACGGAGGTTAACGATAATAGTGATTTCGTGGAGTATATGGAATTTCATAACGAAATTGTACTGCGCATTAATAAATGTATTTGTGTGATTTGTAGAATTCACTTGAAGCGTATAAGTATGCTAAATTTAAGAAGCGATATCGGTTTACCAAAGCCGCTGTTGTAATAATATTCGAATGCCTCTGCTAAACAATGTAACCTTAACAGAGGTTATGAAGTCACAGCATGAGACAGGCTTACTTGAAAAGATAATGCATAGAATCTCAGTGCTATAACACAATCCATATGTTTTCTGTTCAAACGTTTTCACATTTATGTTGTCCAAATGCTTTCGAGGGCTGATCAATAAAGACTGAGACTGATTTTTTTCACAGATATTTATTACTCCATTTCAATGTTGACATGATCTTTTTCAAAGTAGTCCCCTCCTAAATGAATGCACTTTTTATAGCGTCTCTGCCAGTCCTCGAACACATGGTGCAGGACATTCTTTGTCAGGTCTTTGAGAATCGCCTCACTTTTCTTTAGCTCTGCTTCAGTGTTCTCAAATCGAATGCCCCGGAGCTTTGCCTTTAGTAACGGGAATAAAAAGAAATCACAGGGGGTAAGACCGGGGCCTAAAGGCGGATGCGGCACACACGTAATGTTGAATTTAGCTAAAAATTCCTGGACTTGATTTACGACGTGAGGCCGCACGTTGTCGTGATGAAGTCGCCACCCATTCCGATGATGTTCTGGACGTTTCCTTGTAATGTGCTTCCTCAGTGTAGCCAATACTGACGTGTAGTAGCTGCTGTAACAGTAGTGTGAAGGGGGAACTGCATGCTGGTAAATCATTCCATTCCAAATCACCAGGCCCACCTTGCTTAGCACAGAGGACTCGCCCTTCTTTTAAGTCCTTGAACCACCTAAACACCGTTGCACGAGGTAGTGCATCTTCACCGTATGCTTGCTTCAGCTTTTCGAAAGTTTCAAGACTGTATGATTTAAACGAAAATAAAATTTTATTGCGCCGTATTGCTCCTCTCATGTCACCTCCAATTTTTGGTATGCGAAATTCAAGTAGGGTCAACAATTTACAACATTACTACCAACCTACCGTTAGGAGAGTGCTGTCGCTTATGGACATTATACATGAAACCCTGCTCTTTTCAAGTATTCGTGGTAGAGACATAAAACTATCAGGAAACTACAGAAAAAAATCAGTCTCAGTCTTTATTGATCAGCCCTCGTAGGTCTCTACAATCCGAGAATCCGCTGCATTTATTCACAATCATTTAATAAAATGACAGCGGAAATATTTCTGCAATAAATAAAGTACATTTCCGCAGTGCTTTTCTCGATCAAATTTTCTATTTTGCATAACCACTACACTGCAATGGATCACTTAACAAGTCACACGTGAGAAGGTTAATTTTAGGAGGAGTATTGTATTTCGACTGTTGGGGAGCCGAACTTGAATTAGTTGCAACCGCACGTGTGGTACCCGGTAGCCTTCGTTTCGTAGGTTTAAAAATATTAACTTTGTAATTTTGACTGTTTCTTTAAATATTATTATTTATGTTTGCCTCGGCTGCGTCAGTATTATTGTTAGAGACATGCTTCTCTTTGCAGGGTTGTGGTGCGACTGAAGAATGCAGGCTTACACAGATTTTAAGTTTTTCTTCACTCCATTTTGTAATGCTTGACACGATTTAAATAACACTTCACTGATATAGAGGGCTGTGAGATTCTTTTGTTAATTAATGGCACTTTTTAACATGTGAACTATTTTGCTCGGACACAAAATACATATTAAACTTCTCAAGGACACAATTCGCGTCCAGTTATGAACACTGTCTACAAGCAACTGAATTGATTTCAACCTCCTAAACTTGTAAATTCCTGTATTTCATGTCCTTTAATTGGTTATTCCTAATCCAATAGAATACCTTCATTTAACTAAAGCTTTTTCTGGTTGTTGATTGGCTATTTCTACAAACTGTCACTAAAATTACATTATTGCTTCCAAGAATCACAAGTAACATTTAAACTTTCTAATTCATTATTGTCTCAAAGTTACCTCATTGTTAGCAACTTTTAACCTATTATTCTCACAGCTCCTACATTATTAAATTACGTAATATATTCACATAACTTTATTACACATGGATGCAATAATACAAACATATACAATGACTGTTACATACATTTTACAAATTATTGTTACATGCACATATTGCTTTAAGGCGGGCTGTTATTGAATTTACATATTATATAACTAGACTGAAATTATTTAAGTGTTAAAAATACTGCCTCACACGTCTTTACCATTAATTTGCAAATTTACGTTGGGCTATCAAAACTTGAGCTGAGGTTTAGTGGTTTCGCCTGTAAAACCGCTGTTCAAGCCAAACATTGTAAGCTACTGGCTACTTTGCTTGTCTGCTTAACTGTTAGATGATATAGTAATTGCATTTGCGGTTTGCTTCCATGCACGCATATTGTACAGTGCGCAGATTGTTGTAAATACTTCTAGCCACTAACACTTTACGCTAGTTTTAGTTTTAAAACAGTCCACGAGTAAATACTTAGTTGGTTTCTTTCCTGCTCGCTGAAATGTTTTCCTTTCGACATGTTTTCGACCTAACTAATATAACTGTTTAACTAATACTACAAACTCCTAACTAAATTTACAATCTACTGGATTTTAAACTAAAGTTAACTAATTAACAAATGTACCATTTAAAACTCGCAAACTTCTATCACGTGCTCAACAGCTGTTGTGAACAAAACAACAATGAATATGGAAATGGCAGCTGGCTATATGGTCACCTGCATGTTCGTTTACACATTCCTTCGTGCATCCCAGTGGCTGTGAAACAGCTGAACCATGTTGGCACATGTGTTTCGGAAATAAGTAAGCGTTTAGCGCTGGGCATATAAGTACCATCTATGTATAACAAATGGTAATAAGCATTTCCTTATCAGTAGGAAATACTAACATGTTTTTCCAAGCATTTTTTGGAAAGTGAGCCAGAAGTCAGGTCCTGTGCTCGTAACCAGCTGTTCACTTCTGATTGATATTCGTCACGGTGTAAAGGTGCTTACATCCATTATGATGTAGTCAGAGGAACATGTGAAAATCGCTTGGTAAAAGATCTGATGAAATGGAGGATGCGAGAAAACTTCCCAGTTGAATCTTCTGAAGATTCAAGTTGGAAATTTTCTCGTATCCTCCGTATTCACCGGAACTTGCCCCAAGTGATTTTCACATGTTCCTCCAACTCAAAGGTAAGCACTTTTAACATGGATGATGAAGTCAAACCAGTGAACAGCTGGTTGCGAGCACAGGACCCGACCTGGTACAGCATTGGATTGGAAACACTTGTGTCACGTCCCCAAAAATGCTTGGATAAACATGTTGACTATGTAGAAAAGTAACAGAAGGATTGTACAATATAAATAAAATTAATTCAACATGATCAATTGGGTGTAATGTTTTTATAAAGTAGGAAAACTTACTTATTGGACGCCCCTCGTATTTCTCCTAATCCTTGAAGAGCTGAAGCAAAAGAGGAAACGATTCTGAGGAACAAGCTAATACAGCTAACTGAACTGTTATAAGAGTTGAGTTCAGTTCTATCATAAGAGTCTGAGTAAAGCGTTCCTTGGAACGATTTGTTCAGTAGCTACTACTTCTGAGGGTAAAAACTTTAGACGTTTACTTATCGACAGCGAAACCCTTCGTAACAGAGCGTATTTCTTCTCCAAGGCAGAGTGCTAATGGATAACCTTAGTTTTCGACAGTAGTAAAACAAAAGATATGAGGTAAGATTGTACAATTTATAGCGGTAGCTGTATCGGCCGCGAAATCTGCCTCGAGAATAAGTGGAGACTTCGGAGACAGCGAAGGGAAGCATTCCAAGATATAGATAACAGGAAGGGTGCCCACTTGGGGAAGTGGGCCAGAGTTAACACTTTGGGTGGCCCAAAGACTTGCTATTCGATTTGTTGCTTTAATTATGTCGTCACTCCTGTTAGCAGCGATGGGCTTCTGATGTGAAAGCAGTTATTTAACAGGGCATCCACCTCCGAAAGGAAAATCATCACTGCCAGAGCCCTAGAGCCGCATTACCCTCAGAGTATAGGCATTTGTATTGATTTGGGATTTTATAATGCTCTTCACCATTGAAAAAATCTGATGTGTTACACTCACATGATTTTCTCTACTCTTGTACAAACTATTTTTACAAACGCTTATTCCCCATATGCTTCATGTTAATCGAGATGTTAATCTTATTGCTAATTTTCTTGTAGATGCAAGGGGAATTGGTAGGCTTTAAGCGATAGTCAAATATTTTAAGAGCTGGTTGCTATGTGGAGTATTCCATTCTCTTTGTATTACCAGGACAAAAAAATGAATAACGAATTCCCATTTGAAAAAAGTATAAGTATTGGAAAATTTAAGGGAATAACAAGCAATATCTCGAAAATGGTTCACTCAACAAAAAAAATGTATATGATATAAATTGTGCATCTTAACCCATCTACATTTTTTGTGTAGTAAAATTTTGTCTATCTCCTATGGTTTACCAGTTATGTAAAAGTCATTCACAATGAAGAATACTTTTGGAGACATTCCCAGAAAATTCGAGATATACAATTCATTTGCCATAAAAACGTCTTAACCTTATGGTATTTTATTCAAAATCGTTAGAGCCATTTTTAAGAATATTAAAACTTTCAAAAAATGTTCCATGTAAAGAGTAATCTGGGGTGGGGGGATTTTCTTGAAAACATTCTTGTCGCATCTCTGGAAGATACTGAATCTAATATCAAGTTTGGTGTTTATCCGACTGTTCGTTTCTGAGTTATGCTGTTCACAGACACACAGACATACACACGGACATGTTTCCAAAAATGCTTCATATGCATTCAGTGCGCCTCAAAACAGCTATTTACTGTGAAATCTCGGTATTGAACTTTTGGGTGGAATGCAATACTTCCCCTATTTACTATACGTAGTAGAAAAAGCAAAAATTCGAATCCCACTCATTATTAAGGTATGCTTTACTTTCTTTCTTTCTTTCTTTCTTTCTTTCTTTCTTTCTTTCTTTCTTTCTTTCTTCCTTCCTTCCTTTCTTTCTTTCTTAAAAAAGCCGTTGCGTAACAAAACGTTATTAGCAGTTTTCGTTTTTTATAAGATTTCGATAGCTTGAATATTTAAGATGTAATACCAATATTTCATCGTCATTATTCGTGTAGTAAATCGGTCACACCGTGAAACATTGCCGGTTATCTCCGATCACATTTTAAGCCTAAGAAAGGGGTATAAGTTTGTATAACGTTAAACCATTTACTTCTGGTTTAATTTCATTAACAACCCAGTAAAACAGTTTTATTGCTGGTTTTCAAAACATCACATGTCCTGTTATGCAGAGAGGTGAGAGAATGTGAGAGTGTGAGAAACAGGAGATAGAAAGAGGGGCAGTGTAAAAGTGAGAAAGGGAGAGAGATATAGAAGTATCTCCGCATTTAACGCAATAACGTTAGCAGTGCTGCGGGTTCTTCTATTATTTGATAAAGCAGTCTTATGCTAGTTTCTTAATTTAATATAGCTATTTTGGAACTACTTGAATAGCACAAAACAGTAAAATCTCATCAATTCGCTTGCATTATCATCATACCATTTATTATTATGCTTTTATAGGTTCCGTCGATGTACCAAATATAATACTACATTAACTTTTCCCTTTATAGTATTTTCAAATACTTTTTATGGAAGAAAGTATGTAAAAGTTCGATATGAGTTATGCAAACCTTGATGTTTTGAAAGCACCATGATGAAATATGCCATGCCTGATTGGACGAAGGTATTAATTAAGACAAGAAAACAAAGAAGATAAATAGGTATAGGTAGATATTTGATAAAGTAAAATCATTAGAATTTATGGAGTGTAAGTCAGGCCAACCTCAACCAGGTTTCTAGGGAACAAATTATAAAATATAGCACCGCCGCACGCCGCATGTCACCATCCACAGCTCCCGGTCTTATAATCTTAAAGATGAAAGGAGTATAAACGACAGGGACAGAAAAATTTGTCTAGAGCCCAGTGAAAACTACAAAAAAAAAAAAATACTTGATCGAAATGGTTGAACCTCAGACCATCCGAATGTGACCTCAAATCTACCGCCTGAGCCATTTCGCTCGGTCAGTAACTCAGTACATAGAGTATTGTCAGCATATCCTGTCAGAATTACTTGTCCCGTAATTTTGAAGGATGAGGTACTTCATTCATTTCCGGTGTTTATGTGTCGCATGACTGACACTTCATCAACTTTCCCACGCATTCATTAACACCACTTACATTAGACATGGTTGCACCATTTCCTGCTTCAATTAACAAATAATAAACACTTGGAATACTTAACCAAATGTGTTGTCTTTCTGGTAGCACTGTTCGCATACTCTGATCACAGGAAACAAAAATGCCACCGTTTCCTTTGATAATTGCTTTGAGAAATCTGCATACTTTTGTGCTTCTCCTATTGTATTGCATTGTTGCACTGACACTGATTGTTAAAATTTTTGAATTGTTTAAACAGTAACTGCCATTCAAAAATAAGAAGATTAAGACGCTTTGGACCCCAAACTACAATGAAAGCGGCAATGGTCTTCCATATGAATACATGCCATTTGTATATAAAGTACAAAGAAGAGATCAAGCTTTATTGACAAGATTAAGAATTGGACACACCAAACTCCTAACTGATATCCAAAGAAGAGCCGCCAGTATGCAATTATTGTAGAACACTCCTAACAGTAAACCGCATCCTTACAGAATGTACTCTAGCTCCCGAGGTCGCCGGTTCAAACACGGTGGAGGGCGATGGATTTTTTCAGGTAAAAATCTTTAGCATGGCTTCCTGCTTTCATGGCTTTAGCATGGTCCAGTGTCGTACATTTCCAGTGTCGTACATTTACGGTACGTAAAAGAACCTCAAGTCTGATAAAGAGGCCTCTGAGCAAAATTACTGGTCTTTCACGCCAATATAGAGTGGTACTCTAAGGACCATAACAGTTAAAGAGAGTCCATGAATAAAACTCAATTTTTTTACAGGATGTACCACATGCAATGCAGTAAGAAGACACACGAATATCAGAAATTACCACAGTTCTGACTAATCATAAGTTCTTTCATACCACTATTTGTTATTTTTAAGATATTTATATGTAAAATTAATTTAAATTGTAATACATTATTTTATATTCCTTAATGATTTGTTGCTATTGTTAGTTACTTATGTATTACTCTATATTATGCTCTAGCAATAGTCTTTGTTGTTTGAAGGAGGGTAGTGTTTATGATATTAGCCCCACGCTTTGGGCGTCAATTTGGAGTAGGTTGTATTGTAGTTACTGTTGGGGAGCCAAACTTGATGAAGTAACTGCCCCACGTATGGTACAAAGTTTCCGGAGGCCTTCGCCCAAATGTTCTCTTTACGGTGGCCTTCGCCCCAACGTTTATGAATCAACTTTGTATTTTAATGTTTCTTTAAATATTATATATTTATGTTTGCCTCGGCTGCGTCAGTAGTAATTTGTAGAAACATGTATCTCTTTGCAGGGGGTGATGCGGCTAAAAAATGTAGGCTTACACAAATTATAATTTTTACTTCACTCCTTTTATTAATTCTTCGTACAATTAAATAACACTTCACTGATGTAGAGAGCTGTGAGATTATTTATTAATTACTTACACTTTCTAACACGTAAACGTTATATTATTAACGCCGTAATGAATTTTATATGTCTCACACTGAATACGTACCGAGCAACGTGCTCAGGTGCGTTGCCTTCTAGCGACTGGCGTTTACCGCTTAAATTAGTAAATTTCACTATTTCACGTCTCTGATTGGAGAATTTTACTACAATAGAATAGTTTTATTTAACTTTTAGCTTTTCTAGTCTTTGATTGGCTATTTATAAACTATTTTAAAATATTACATTATTACCAGTTGAAAAAAATATAATATATATAAAAACATTTAAATTTCTTAAAGATACTATCGGGCGATAAACTTCTATGATAAAAAGTTCAAAAAAATGATACAAAAAAAAATTCTGAAATAATAAATAAGATTATTCCTCATCGTAATCCTAAAGTTACTTTTTTAGTATGAAATCCTTGATATGTGCTCTCTGGTACAACATCTCGTCATCACTGGATGTTCCAAAAATTACTAGTAGTATTATTAAACTTTCCAATCATTATTGCCTCAAGGTTAGCTGATTGTTACCTCATTGTTAGCAACTTTCGGCTTCTATTCTCACAGCTCCTACATTATTAAATTACGTAATACATTCACATAACATCATTATACATGTACACAATAACATAAACATAATACAATGACTGTTACATGCATGTTATATATTATATTTATTATACACATATTGCTTTAAGACGGGCTGTTATTTTTTATATCATATAATTAGACTGAAATCATTTAAGTGTTAAAAATACTGCCTCAGGTTCCATTATTATTTTGCATACGTAATATATTTTAGTACTGTAATATTGTGGTCGCAAAGAAAAAAAAACATTGAATTCAACGACCTTAAATAAATACATTTAAAAAAGAGGAAGGCACGAGGCAGACACACAATTCGGAAAGGTAGAAAGGAATGAAGTTGTGAATCAGCCCAATTTTGTACGGAGATGCAAACATCTCCGTAAAATATAAAGCGAAGTATTTCGGAAAACTTTCTCATCACTTTATGTCACATGTGCAATTTTAGGCTCATATTTGAATAAGAGACTTACCTCTCATTAGCACCTTGCGAAGACTTCTGCGTACCGTGGTGCAATTCCATCGTCGGTTCCTAAACTGGTATTGGCACTCCTTGGTGCCCAATGCCACACCTTTGGATATCTCCTTCAGCAAAGCGGGCTCCTTTTTGCAGATGTCAGCCAGCTTACCGCGAAGACGTCGCGTTTTCTTGCAGATCAGCATCGGATCCATTACCACGTGACTTCCCACAGCCCTGCAAGTAAACAAGAGTGCATTTTAAATGGGGAACAACGCACCCTGTGAACTGCCGGACTACTTACAGACTGCAATGAGCGTAAGTAAATACAGGGAAAGCCCTCCAAAGCAGACGCTATCGTTATACATTTGTAATTTATGCCACATCTTCATTATGTCTTGGTTATCTATATCTACGCTACATTATACATTAAATGTTTGCATAGAAATATTACGTGTTAAGCAATAAGTGCTTAGTTATACGCGGAAACATTCAAATGTTTCATCAGAAGTACGGGGGAATAAACGTATGTCATAGTGATGAGGTTTTCTGAAGTAACTAGAAGGAATCGCAAATTTCGGGTGTGTCCTGTCAAATGTCATACTTATGCTTGAAAAAAATCTGATGTGTTACACTCACATAACTTTCTCTACTCTTGTACAAACTATTTTTACAAACGCTTATTCTCTATATGCTTCATTTTAATCGAGATGTTAATCTTATTGCTAATTTTCTTGTAGGTGCAAGGGGAATTGGTAGGCTTTAAGCGATAGTCAAATATTTTAAGAGCTGGTTACCATGTGGAGTATTCCATTCTCTTTGCATGTCCAGTACATAAAAAAATGAATAACGAATTCCCATTTGAGAAAAAGTAGAAGTATTGCAAAATTTAAGGCAATAACAAGCAATATCTCGAAAATGGTTCACTCAACAAAAAAAAAATGTATATGATAATGTGTACTTTAACCGATCTACATTTTTTGTGTAGTAAAATTTTGTCTATCTCTTATGGTTTACCAGTTATGTAAAAGTGGTTCACAATGAAGAATACTTTTGGAGACATTACCAGAAAATTCGAGATATACATTTGATTTGTCATGAAAATATCTTAAACATATGATATTTTAATCAAAATCGTTAGAGCAGTTTTTGAGAAAATTAAACTTACGAAAATTATGCCATGTAGCTGTTAGTTAGGAATTGGGGAACTTTGTGTTGCATTCTCGAAAGATGCTGGATTTAAATACGAAGTTTAGTGTACATTCAATTTTTCATTTTTTGAGTTTGTTTCCCGCGCCGTGGCCGAGTGGTTAGACTGCTCGCCTCTCACCGAGGCGGCCCGGGTTCAATCCCAGGGACCCGCATGTGGGATTTGTGGTGGACAAAGCGGCGTCTGGGCGGGTTTTCTCCGGGTTCTCCGACTACCCTCGCCATTCATTCCACCAACTGCTCCATCATCACCTTTCCTTTCATCCATTTCACCAACATTTCGTTCATTTACTTCCTTCCTCCCATACCAGGCATCGGTTGATCACCCATCCTGATCCATGAGTTTCTGCTCCTCGACGCACCTCTGACCCCAGGCACCCGCCTGTAAGCCCCGAAGGGGGGGGTGTAAGTCCTACATACGAGGAGGTTAAACAGAGAAAGAAGAAGAGTTTGTTTCCCGCTCTCTCTCTGTCACACACATCGTCTTTCTCTCGTGTATTTCCCGTGACATTTCAATATCGATATTGCTGGAGTACAATACTTTCTCTGCTTACCATAGATCAGCGATGGAGAAAATAAATACAAACGTTTTAATCTTTTTTATAAAAATGTGAGCTTTTTAGCTCGAAACATGACGTTGTTGAACAAAATTTTAATTTCAGATAATTAAACTAAAAGCATCTAATTTTTCAGCAACAACTTAAGCATGAAAATTACTTCAAAAAATAAATCTGATGCGATGCCTTCACACGTCTTTTATTATTGAGGAATTTTTTCAACTCAAGCAAGAAAGTTTCAACTTGCGGAAACAGCGTTCAAATGTATTAAGATTAAAGCGTTCACGGGGAATTTACTTATTAAACTTCACGGTTTAAAGATGCGGCAATGAAATAAAAGTCATCAGGAGACTTTTGAAGGCCATACAGTATACCATGGCCAAAAGATTGAATTTTGTTTCATTGACGCGGCTAATAATCCGTGACTTTTTTAATAAATAGCATTAAAATGTTTATTGACGGTAAGAGGCTCTTATGGTGGAAAGAAAAGAAAGGGGCGCAAAGGATTTATTTACCAAAGGTACTACATCAGGGTTACGTGTTGCACTGCAGTTGTTCACCGTACCTACAGCCAACGTATTATTCTGTTTGGTATTTTCATACTTTACATTACAGTATTTATTTGTGTGTTTATAGTTGAGTGAGAATGAGCAATGGCGGCCTTGTACACAAATGCAGACTACACGGGATATTTCTAATATATGGTGAAGCCCAAACGAAAGCAAGAGAGGCTTGGCGGCTCTATCAACAACGTTATCCCAACAGCCGTCACCCAGCCACACCACGTTTCCAACATTGGTGGGGCGTTTAAGTGAAACAGGCAGCTTGCGTCCTAACAAACACTGTTGAGGACGTACACTAGAATTTTAAATCTTTTCAAGATTTGACTTACAATGTGTGCACACAGCGACTTTGTATCGACAGTACGGTGAGGGGAAGGGAATGTAAGAAGTAACCTGAACTGTAAACAGAAGCGTTAGGGGTAGAACAGAACATAAACACAGAGCTCCCAGCGAGCAACTCTATCATATCAGTAACGCAAACGAACCACTGACTGCCGATTGTGCAGCCCTGGGTCTGTGTATTCAGTACGGCGTTATGTGTACTAGTAGGGTGGTAGTTACGTTGATTCCTCGTTCAATGGTATTTGTCCTAGCTCTAGACAATAACATAACCAGGCGACGCACAAAATATATCGAAATTGGCGGCAGCCATTTTGAACACCTTCAATATTTGAATAAAATATTTTCTGTTTACTTATAGTAATTCAGTTTTCTTTTGTGATCGGCACTGCCCACATCCTCCTCTATATCTCAGAAATCATAGCAAGTAAACAAAGCGTTTCTGGACATGGAATTACTAATAAAATATGATCGCATGATATACATCCACCAATCACCAAGCCTTATAACATTTATGTTTTTACACCTATATGATATCAGTGCTAGTATAAAATCTAGCAGCTTTTTAAATAGACGATTGTCATTCCAGCCCCCTTTTTAGTCCTACATACCTGCGACAAAATGTGTATGGGTGTTATTCCTAATAAATACCTACTCGTCTGATCATGATTAACAGGTAATAGAAAAAAAAATTTATATGAATATCACCATAAAATGAATCCTAAAAAGTAGAAAAAGTCATCTGATACATATCAGATTTTTACTTGTAAGTGATTTTGTTATTTCATTAAAATTTTACGCGTACTTACATTGTTATTTTAAATTTCAACCTTTGAAATTAATTTTGGAACGTTTTCTAAAAACAAATTCTAAAAAAAAATATTTGTATTTATTTGAATACTTTTATTAATTCTTCTTTAGATATTTTTAGTAATTTATGTTTGTACTGTAAAACGACTTCCAGTACGGTCATATAAGCGTGTTTGTCGGATAGGTTTAATCCTCACGAATGAATAAGCGAACAGTGCACTGAGTCAGTCGGTCAGCAGTGGGAGGAAGCGAAACTGTGCAAATATTTGAGGATGATGTCAGGAAACGCAAACTCTGCAGGTGCACTGTTTATTAATATGCGAGCTTACTGCAGTAGGTTAAGAGACATAAAGAGAATATTGTTTAGTGAAGTTGCTTTGACTGCGAGACATGTTTATTTAATTCGCTGTCTTGTTCAGAATCGAGATCGTGACAGTCATAGTCGGCACCACCAGGCTGCACAATCTCTTGGTTACGATGCAAACACCAGGTGTCTAAACGGTAGGGGAACAAGGAAGACTTCGCTATTAATTAAAGAAGTAATGTGCTGATGCGAAATAAAGGCAATTCGATAAATCACAAGCTTCCTGCCCAGGAGTGGGTCCTCCAATCTCCGTCATTTCCCCTCTCTTTACCGCTTTCCTCCTCTACTCGGCATCTTAATATCATTAATATCTTCTTAAAAGCCCTTTCGTACTTACCTTTATTTACAGTGAGTCTTTTAGCAAGCAGTATTTCTTACTCTCTCTACTGCGTATAGTAAGTAGGGGAAGTATTGCATTCCACCCAAAAATTTGATACTGAGATTTCACAGGAAATACATGTTTTGAGGCCCCTGAATCCAAATAAAACATTTTTGTAAACCTACCGTATGCATGTGTGTGTCTTTGAATACGATAACTCAAAAACGAAAAGTTGGATAAATACCAAACTTGATATTTAAGTTCAATATTTTCCAAAAATGCGACACACAGATTTTCAGCCAAATCCCTCCACACCAAACTATCCTTTACATGGGATAGTTTCAGAAATGTTTTATTTTCTAAAAATAGCTATAACGATTTTGATTAAAATACCACATGTGAACGACATTTACGTTCATGCATTCACTGTTTAACCTCACCTTATGTAGGACTTACACCCCCCAGGGCTTACAGGCGGATGCCTGGGGTCAGAGGCCCGTCGAAGAGCAGACACAATGTCCAGGATGGGTGATCAGCCCGATGCCTGGTATGGGATGAAGGAAGTAGATGAAACGAGAAAACCCGCCCAGACGCCGCTTCGTCCACCACAAAGCCCACATGCGGGTCCCTAGGATTGAACCCGGGCCGCCTCGGTGAGAGGCGAGCTATCTAACCACTCTGCCACTGCGCCGCCCCGAACGATATTTACATGACAAATAAAATGTATATTATGAATTTTCGGGGAATAGCCTATGAAGCCTTCTTCATTCCCAAGAATTTTGTATAATTTTGTATAACTGGTAAATGTTAAGCGATAGACAAAAACGTACTACACTCTTTAAAACACACAATTTATTTTGAACAAATTTGTGGTATAAGCCGTTTCAGAGATAACCTTTATTAAAGGTTCGAATTGTTCACTTCTTGGTCATTCTCTTAAAAGTCCTTTCAACATCCAGTTCCTTCTCGCGATTGCATGAAAACAGTATGGAATTTTAAGGCCAGCGTATAGCGTCCAGTTGTTAAACATTTGTATCTGTTCCGTTTGTATCTATAACGAAATGTGTAAGGTTTATTCTGCGAAGGTTTATTTGGATTAAAATGTAGTACATAGAAAAATAAGCTTTAGTAAGAATACTTTGTACACCCACTAATAAAGATAGAGGAGAGAGAAAGCCATGTGAATGTATCACATCAGGATTTTTTTTATCTGGTGTTCTGCGAATTTCTTATTCCTCTCATTGGTCAGTATCATTATTCCTTTATTCAGTATTCTAAAGTAGCTTAATTATTCAGTTGACTATCTATTCCTTCTCCATGTTCACATACCAAGTTTATTTTCTTCACTCCTCCGCAAAGTAGAAGTTTTCGCACAATAAAATGCCATGCTACACACAAAGCCAATTGCTAATATTTTTTCAGTTCTTTCATCAAGGGTCCGCAAAGGTAAATATTTTTCCATTAAAAGATTTCTTTGCCATTATTATACCTACTATCTTTGATTTCTTGACAATTTTTCGTGTTACTAGGTGCAATATATCTACTCGTAGTGTCTGCGCACTTCCTTCACTACCTTATCTAGAATAGCCAATTACATTCTTTATTCTTTTCTAATAACCATTATCTTTATATTTTCTACATTTGCCATCAACCCATACTCTTAACCACCGCCATTTGTCTGCATTACCATGCTTTTAAATATAGATGTCTTTCTCCTATGCTGGCAATGTCACATCAGTAACTTGTGTGCTTTATGTTTCCTTCTACACTTCTTCCTTTCTTTGCAAATAATTCAACAAACTCTCCAAGCAGGTACTGAAAGGGGTGGCGAAGCAGCATCCCTCTCTCTCACCTTTCTCTAGTCTAATTTTCTCTAAAATATCGCTTCCTATCGTAACTCATATACGAGGTGTGATCAAAAAGTTTCCGGAATGGCTTCACAACAATGCTGACGCTGAGATTTCTTTCATTCTTACCCAGACTGTACATGCAGCGTTCCTTCCCGATAAAAATGAGAGGTCACGTGACTTTCTGTGACCATGCAGTGACGAGGTAGATGCTCTGAAGTGAATACGTGTTTTACTTGTGCTGCGGCTTTTCCGCGTAGCAAAAATGTCAGATTACGAAGAATAAAGAACAAACACAAAATTTTGCTTTAAACTCGGTAAAACTGCATCAAAAGCCTATGAAATGTTAAGAATAGCTTATGGGGAGGACTTTATGGGCACAGCTCAAGTATTTGAGTAGTTTTCGAAATTTAAAAGTGGTGTAACATCAGTTAAAGATGCAGATCGTTCGGGGCGACCCTGTTCCAGCAAAAAAATATCCATCAGGTGAGGGAAATGGTCTTAAATGATAGGTGCATTACAATAAGAGAACTTTCTGACTCATTAGGACTCTCCTTTGGAAGTGTTCAAAGCATTTTGAAAGACAATTTGGACATGAGAAGAACTGCCGCCAAGTTCGTGCCCCGCCTGCTTTCAAATGACGGAAAGCTGTGTGATTGCCTGCACAGATCTTAAAGAACAGCTACAAAATGACCCACAGTTTATGGAGAAAATTATTGCTAGTGATGAAACATGGATTTATGGGTACGATCCAGAAACGAAGCAACAATCTTCACAATGGAAGAGTCCTTCATCTCCACGCCCGAAAATGGCCGGACAAGTTCGATCCAAAGTGAAGTCAATGATGATTGTGTTTCTTGACATTAAAGGCATTGTACATAAGGAATTTGTGCCACAAGATCAAACAGTGAATCAAGTGTTCTACAAACAAGTGCTGCAAAGATTAAGGGAGAATGTCCTACGCAAACTGCCGGCGAAATAGAGGAGTGGTAACTGGTTTCTGCATCATGACAATGCACCCGCGCACAAAGCTCTTTCTGTTCGCCAATTTTAGGATAAAAATAGGATGAATACTGTTCCCCATCCCGCCTATTCTCCAGATTTGGCACCAGCGGACTTTTTTCTTTTCCCGCAACTTAAAATTCGGCTTCGAGAACACCATTTTGAGAACATTGATGTCATCCATCGCGAATTGCAGAAGGCTCTGAACATGTTGAAAGAAGAGGACTTCCAGAGGTGCTTCCAGCAGTGGCAGAAGCGCTGGGACAAGCGTATCAACTCCCAAGGAGACTACTGAAAGTGCAGATTAGACAAAACAACCTGTTGTGTAGAATTTATGACGTCATTGCAGAAACTTTTTTTCACACCTCGTATAAATGACTTAGGAACTTTATCTCTTTCCAATTCTTATCAATTTTCTTCAAAATTTCCTTAAACTTCTTCCTATATACTCTGCGTTTTTCAGTTCTACAGATGCCACTGTGCTTATCTACTCAGGGGTTAGCAAACTTCCCGATCCAAGATTACGTAGATAAAGATTCATTTAATTTATCAATATTGAAATCCTTGATGTACGAATATATTTTTAATGAATACAATGCATTTATCAAAGGAAAACATTACATGTATCAAGGTACGGTCTGTTTCTCAACCCTCATGTCACATAAAATCCTGGATCGTACAAATATAAAATGTCCCAGCCTCTTATTAGTAAGAACGGCATTCATCTATCGATACAGTTTGATATTCAGCGTATTGTCAATTACTGCCTTTGGAATGCAATTGTCCAAATGCTCATCTGTGAGCCTTCTACTTCATCACTTTCATATTTAATGAATGATTTATTGTCTGCTTTAAACGATAGATGCAATTTATACAATGTATACGAGGTGTGATCAAAAAGTTTCCGGAATGTGTTCACAACAATGCTGACGATGAGATTTCTTTAATTCTTACCCAGACTGTATATGCAGCGTTCCTTCCCGATAAAAATGAGAGTTCACGTGACTTTCTGTGACCATACAGTGACGAGGTAGACGCTCTGAAGTGAACACGTGTTTTGCATGTTCTGCGATTTTTCCGCGTAGCAAAAATGTCAGATTACGAAAAACAAAGAACGAACATCACATTTTTCTTTAAACTCGGTAAAACTGCAACAGAAGCCTATGAAATGTTAAGAATAGCTTATGGGGAGGACGTTATGGGCAAAACTCAAGCATTTGAGTGGTTTTCAAAATTTAAAAGTGGCATGACATCAGTTAAAGTTGCAGATCGTTCGGGGCGACCCTGTTCCAGCAAAACTGATGAAAATATCAATCACGTGAGGGAAATGGTGTTAAATGATAGGGCATTATAATAAGAGAACTTTCTGACTCATTAGGACTCTACTTTGGAAGTGTTCAAAGCATTTTGAAAGACAATCTGGACATGTTCCAGCATCATGACAATGCGCACGGGCACAAAGCCCTTTCTGTTCGCCAATTTTTTGATAAAAATAGAATGAATACTGTTCCCCATCCGCCTATCCTCCAGATTTGTAAACAGAGGGCTTTTTTCTTTTCCCCCGACTTAAAACGCCGCTCCGAGGACACCCTTTTGAGGACATTGATGTCATCCATCGCGAATCGCAGAAGGCTCTGAACATGTTGAAAGAAGAGGACTTCCAGAGGTGCTTCCAGCAGTGGCAGAAGCGCTGGGACAAGTGTATCAACTCCCAAGGAGACTACTGCGAGGATGACAGTGCAGATTAGACAAAACAAACTGTTGTGTAATATTTATGACGTCATTCCTGAAACGTTTTGATCACACCTCGTACAATACAATGGAGTTGCTTATTACCTCTTCCCCTTATACTTAACATCGCTTTATATTGGGAAAAAAACGATTCACTCAAATAGGTAGGCCTGAACAGTACTTTGAATCTTAATGCAATACAAATCAAAGCAGGATACTATATCTTTGACATGAATGACCAGATTCCAAGCCTGAAATCATAGATTTCAAGGTTAAGTCTCTTTGGAGAGCGATGAGGTCCATCTCTTGTGACACAAGAGGAAAACTCGCCAATTCAATCCCCATAAAGATCGATGTGATGAACTGCACCATGAGCTGAATTTTCTGGAAGTCCTGGAAAATATGCTGAAATGAAAGTTAGAACCGGACTGAAAAATGAATACCATAACTGGATTTAAACTACGGTCAGTTGCGAGCCAATTGAGGAATTTAATGTGTTCCGCCGGTATGTTGCCATGGTAGTTCAATTGGTTAGAACAACCGGACGAAAGTCGGAAGATATGTGGTTCAAATCCCCATTCGATTTTTCAGTCTGATTTTACCTTTCCAATCTTGTCCTATAGACAGCTTGTGTGAAACAACAATTAATTACTATGCTGAAATTGTTCTCTCAAATTTTAAATGATTTTCGCATTGCTTTTACTACAATAATGTTGTAAACCTTGCTTTTCGAGGAAAATGCTGGATATCTCTTCGGCGTGGGTTCTTTTCACAACTCTCAAATTTCTTTGAAAATACCTGTACAGATACCATTTCCTCTAAGTTCTTTTCCTGTCATTAGGATTGAAGGTTGAATTCATTCAATTTTTTCTATGATATTGCTAGAAATGTAAATTCCAGCAGTCATGTCGAATCTTCAAGTTCAGAGTACGGCTCACAACATCCTTTTGAAAAGCTCGATCAAGGTAGGTAACAGTTCATCGAAATGCTGTATAACTCTTCCTCTACTCAACCATCTCATCTCGTTCTGAAGCAGTAGGTTTCGGTGCTAACAACCCAGCTCGTCCGTTGATGCTTTGAACAACACCCTCTGTAGATCCTTTGATCTCACTTTCGTAAAACATTTACAAGTTTCATATCATCAATCTGTAGAACTGTTTCACACAGAGCTTGTTGGTGCATGACGCAGTCATAATTAAGAAACTGTGGAAGGCTTTCGTCTTTCCGGCACAGTGAAATGAATTCTTTCTCCTTGACAATCATTGCGGGAGCACCATTAGATTTCAGACCAAACAGTTTACACATGGAAGAAAATAAGGTTTTAACAACAGAAAAAATCTGATGTGTTACACTCACATGACTTTCTCTACTCTTTTACAAACTATTTTTACAAACGTTTATTCTCCATATGCTTCATGTTAATTGAGATATCGAGATGTTAATCTTATTGCTAATTTTCTTGTAGATGCAAGGGGAATTGGTAGGTTTTAAGCGATAGTCAAATCTTTTAAGAGGTGGTTGCTATGTGTAGTATTCCATTCTCTTTGCATTACCAGGACAAAAAAATCTGATGTGTTACTTTCACATGGCTTTCTCTACTCCTGTACAAACTATTTTTACAAACGCGTATTCTCCATCTACTTCAAGTTAATCTTATTGCTAATTTTCTTGTAGACGTAAGGGGGATATATATTTACAGTAGCCTTTAAGCATAGATATTACTCTTAATAGCTGGTTGCTATGTGCAGCACCATTCTTTTTGCCGTAGATTAATACTCTTTGCATATCCAAGACAAAAAAATGAATAACGAATTCCCATTTGAGAAAATAAGTATTGAAAAATTTAAGGGAATAACAAGCAATATCTCGAAAATGGTTCACTCAACAAAGAAATGTATAGGACATAAATTGTGTATTTTAACGCGATCTACATTTTTGTGTAGTAAAATTTTGTCTATCTCTTATGGTTTAACAGTTATGCAAAAGTCGTTCACAATGAAGAATATTTTTGGAGACATTCCCAGAAAATTCGAGATATACAATTCATTTGCCATAAAAATGTCTTAAACTTGTGGTGTTTTATTCAAAATCGTTAGAGCCATTTTTGAGAAATTTAAAATTTTCGAAAAATGTTCCATGCAAAGGGTAATCTGGAGTGGGGGATTTTCTTGAAAACTTTCGTGTCGCATCTCTGGAAGATACTGAACCTAAATACCAAGTTTGGTGTTTATCCGACTGTTCATTTCTGAGTTATGCTGTTCACAGACACACACACGGACATGTTTCCAAAAATGCTTTTTTTTGGATTCAGGGTGCCTCAAAACATGTATTTCCGTTGAAATGTCGGTATCGAATTTTTGGGTGGAATGTAATACTTCCCCTACTTACTCTACGTAGTAGGGAAAGTAATAATGCTTAAATAAATCCCTTTTTAGAAAGTGATATAGAAAGTACGCTTTTACAAACGCGTGCTGAAAAAAATTTCATGTGGTACATTCACATGACTTTCCCTACCAGCGACAAAATCACACACACATACACGCATATATAGACATATATACTTTCTATATATATATATTCTTATGCAAAGTTACTATTCTATCCACGTTGCATTACTTACGACATATATTTACCTGGAAATAATTTCAAAATAAGAAAGACATGCGTGGTTACAACCACACGCTACAATCCTTACACCATCCAGGAGCAACATTCAGATTTTTATTCTTGGTAACTTTCAGGAATGTTTGTTTGATAATGCTTCGGGAAGATATGGTTAACACTAATTGACACAAATTATGTGCTTCAATGAGCTCTAGTTTTTGCAGTAGTAAATGTTTTGTTTAATCTTCTAAGGTTTTCTATTTATACAAAATTACACATGGGTACTTCACGTGCTATTCACAGAAATTTCAACTAGGTCTATTGTCGGGTATTTGTAATGTATGTACGTGTTTGGCACCTAGAATTCAGAAAGAGTTGTTATTTGCCCCAACAAGGTCTTCTTCAGTTATTTACTTCTGCCATACCCTTCTAAATACTTTTACAGCCATATGAGGTCCGACTTATTTGACTCGTGTAACTCTTGTCACTGGTTTTTTTTTTGCACTTTTGGTTTTTAATCATTAGATCATACACACATTCACACTCTCATTCATAGTTCCAGACTCTGTGGAGGATAGGGAATAATCTTGGCTAGAGAAAAATTACCGACCCCTAGCCGGGAATCGAACCTGGACCCTCGCACGGCAGGCAGATGCTCTACTGACTGATATACGGGACCAACCTAAACCTATCCTGATATTTCGCATAACACATATTAACAACATATCATTGGCGAAGGCAAACGACGATGAAAGTATATGGAGATGAAGGGAATTTATGGGAAATTATTGGAAGATTTTAGCTGTGTGTAAAATTTCTGGTGGCAGCCAAAAGGAACAGTGTTTAGAACCAAAACAAACCAATTTCATAATGTAAACGTTGTTTGATACCACTCCGGACGTGGGTAGGAATGAAGTATATGATTTTATTGGGAGTAGAGACGTTAGGAAGCCCATCAATTGCCTTCATTATGAGCCCTAACTGTGTTTCACACTTCACTTCCAAGAGTCAATGTTGTGTTTCCCTCCACATGTGGGCGCTTGTTAATGTTTACACGTTCAAGTCAAAGTCAGGCTAAAGAAAGCTGGCTCTCAGCTCCCACGTCGTAAGTTAATAACAAAAACTGGAAGTCATATTTCGGGTTCAGGAAGAAATAAATTGTTATATTGGGAGTAACTGCGCAGCGTCTCACCTTTCAGAAAGCGTCTTCGAGTTCTTCTACCTCTCACATGGCAAAAACGAAATATTACCATCGTCCTTAGTCCGTTCGATTTCACCAGAATCTAGACAGAGTAGTAACAAATTAAATATCGTTATACATTATCTTACTCTATCAAAAAATAAACATCTGATATCACATTCACATGACCTTCTCTACCCTCTATCATTTATTAATGAATGAAAAGTTATTCTTACGAAAACTTATTTTTCTACTTCATTTTCGAGTTAAACCTTTGCAAAAATAGCTAAATTACACATTGCGTTATAAATGCAATGGAAATAACCATAGTAAAATATTTAAGAACTGGACGTTATATGCTGGCTTCCTTTCCATGTGATCGTGAGAAAAGAATGACCAAGTAATGAACGATTTGAAGTAAATTGTGTATTTTAAACAGATATACATTTTTTGTGTAGTACGTTTTCGTCTACCGCTTAACGTTTACCAGTTATACAAGATTATAGAAAATTCCTTCCTAATGAGGAGAACGTCACTGACTATTACCAGAAAATTCAAGATATACATTTTATTTATCATATAATATCTTTAATATATGGTATTTTAATCAAAATCGTTAGAGTCTTTTTGAGAAAATCGAAAATTTCATAAAATCTTCCATTTAAAGAATGGTTTGAGGAGGGGGATTTGTTTTGAAAATCTTCGTTTCGCATCTTTGGAAGTTGCTGTACTCTAAATACCAAGTATGGTATTTAACCGACGTTTCCCTTTGACTTATGCTGTTCAGACACGCATATACATACGCGGACCTTTTTCTTAAAATCTCGTTTACGGATTCAAGGAACCTCAAAACGTTTATTTCCGGTAAAATCACATTATCCAGTCTATTGTGGAATACAATATTTTCTCTACTTACTATAAATAAGCAGTAGAGAACGTAACAAATTAATATAATAACAGCAATAAAGGATTTTTTTAAGTAGAAATAAGTGCAACAAATAAAAAGAGAATGTATAATTGGAAGGTAGACTTTGTAATTGATTTTCAGTTTTTTAGTAATCACATACTCATATTTCAGAAACAGTTCTAAGGAATATACTCACATTTGATTCCCTTATTCACAACTTCTTCAGAACATCATAATAGCTTGCAGAATTATATTAGACATTCTTTCTTAGATCAACAATGAGTAAGGTTTGTGCGCTGTTCTAAAGCGAATGACGTAGCCTGATTTTATGAATCCAGTTTCGTAATTATTCGTAAACAATCTTAAGCTTTCACCCCCCTTGTTGCTTGTTATATAACGTAATTCAATAAGATTGTTCACTCGGCGTGTCTTATGCACATCTTTATGTTTCGGTTTTTAGAACTTAGGATCTAGTGCGTGATAGACACATCTATATGCTTCGACTTTGGTTTTAAGAATTATTATCAACCTTACGTCCAACGTAGCTCACCACTTAAAGAGAGTATCTATCGAAACAATTATTCTAAATTGATTCGGATTTCTGTGGTCATTTGGCGATCTTCGATAATAAAATTGTAAATAGACGTTTTAAATTCAATGTTAAATGCTCCTTGCATTTTGATGAAAATTCCACGTTATAATAATTGTCTCGCCTTTAGACGAAAGCGACGCAGTCTATGCATTTTCAAACGTGACATTGATGGAGGCGCCGACGTATTTTACTTTCACTGTTATATATTTTATTAATTTGTCTATTTGGTGTTATCACGCATTATTTATAGTTTGTCAGTGTTGCGCTTTATTACACTGGTTACGTGTTTTATCAATTCCATATATGGGTTACGTACCTTGAATGTCATATTTTTATACACAATAACTTATTTTTAGCTTTTTTAGAGCGTTTAGTGAGGATATTTAATTAGGGTATTTAACACTATAAAATTATTTTAAGAGTACAATGAAACACATACCTCTGTGCTAAAGTACACCTGCAAAATCAAAACGAGAACACCAACTCTATTCTTGAGCTGGTTATCACATTTTTGCGGGACTGATTGTCACCCAGCAAATAAAAGCTCAAAATTATCATTAATTTTAATTCTGAATTGTTTGAGAAGATTGTGGTATCAAGAAGAGGTTTACCCAACAGCTTCAATCAGACAACTTATAGATAAGCTAATGATAAACATTTATGTATGCTTAACTTCGATTATGCCACGGCAAATAAATTATTTCTAAAAAGTATAAACGTATAATAAGAAATTGCATTATAAACCAACACACACAATATTAATATTGTATAAGAGTACCATGTTAATCGAGATAAATGATAGCGATGAAGATAAATGCAGCAGTTTATGACTGTTGGAATAAATACCAAGAAGATACACTTACCACTTGTAGATGGGGTAGAAGATAAGTGGACAGCTTCATGAGCTGTTGCCTAAAGCCAACAGAGAATTTCAAGTACATACGAAGCTTTTAAAAGAAAAATAAACATTCTGTAGACCTTTGAGGAAAGAACTAAGGAAGAGATTAGTTAAGTGCTTTGTATAGAGTGTGGAAAAACCATTGAAAGCATTTGAATTGTGGTTATGGATAAGAAATGAGTGTGTGAAACGAACAGAAAAAGCAACACATGCCTTTCACTAGCACTATCGTTTATTTCTGTGGCTCTTCTGCGAACTATTCTTACAAAACTTATTCTTTTAGCACTTCTGGTCAATCGAGATTAAGTTTGTAGAAATGTCTTAATTACACATTTTGTTGTACAGTATGTAACATTCTTATTCGTACACATCAGATTTTTAATAAAAAGTCATTATATACTTGCTTAAAACTTGTGTTTTTCTGTGAGTCATTTATATGTTCTTTATTAATCTAATTCAAACAAATTCCAATGAAAAACGCATTTCAAAACCTACACTATTGCATGAAACAGCAATGTTAAAGAAATAGCCCACAATTTTATAAAACTTTCATATTTGTACATTTGTTAAGAATGACCACTGCGTCATAAACAGCTTCAACATGCACGTGTTTCAAAGGTCGTTTAGTCTACTGCGGTTGCAGTTGTATACGTTCTGTCAGTTGTGATCGAAATGGGCAAGCAAAAAGGGGCTCAGTTCTGATCTGAAGCAAGTAGTTATAAACTTGGACCTTTGATGGTATTCTCTCAGAAAAATAGGACAAACAGTAAATAAACCGCATTGTATCATTCAGTACGTAATCACAAAATTTAAGGAGAAAGGTTCTACAAAGAATTGATCAAGAAAACCTAAAGAAAGTAGGCTGAATGCACGAGAGGAACGTTTCATTGGAAGCCAAAGCCGATAAAATCCAAAATTAGGTGTCCCTCAGTTACAACTATTAGTAGAAAATGTGTCTGGAAAGAAGATGTCTGACTAAACTGTTCATTGTGTCTTATGGAAGTATGGATACCTTGGAGAACACCAAGGATGAAGCCTTAATTAAGTGCAGCTAACAGGAAGAAAGATCATTTGCTAAAGATCACATCCATAAGGATCAGAACTTTTGGAACAGAGTGATATGGTCAGACGAGAGTAAGATAAACCTCTTTGGGTCAGATAGGATAAAGAGAGTCTGGAGAAAAGCAAATTTAGACAATGACCCCAGAAACACTTAAACATGGTGATGGTTCCATTATGCTCTGGGCCTGCATGTCATCCAACGGTGTTGATAATATACAAGTTAAAGATTGGAATATGGACAAACATGTGTATTTTGAAGTCGAATATTTGTTGGTAGTTGGAAGATGCTTCATATTTATCTGCACAACGTATGGCAGCCAATTTGTCGCGGTCACTTCGTGTTATCTATTGCTGAGCGCCTGTTATTGTTTTACTATTTTGAATGTTGGGTTCTTTGTCCTCCGGCTAGCTATTATTACTACTCAGTCAAGCATATCTCTTGAACAGGGTGTGTGTACGGAAAGTAGTTGTTACTCAAAGATAACACTGATAAAAGAATTTGTTTTTACACTTTTATTGCCGTCACTTTTAATTAATTTCACATATTGACTCTTGATACACGCCCGACTGAAACTGTCATATTTTCTATCACTATAATCACTTATTTACTGCACATTATTAATTCGCGTATTTCACATTTATAACAAACTTTAAGACGCGAGAGATTTTGTAGAATTGCGCGGCGTATAACGCATGAACGATTCTCTTAAACTGTGCGACGTATAACCTTTGTATGATTCTGTTGAATTGAGTGAGGTTTGCCTTGTGAATTATTCTGTCAAACTGCGCGTTACCCGTCTCTGGCACGGAATTTATACTCCCTCACCCCAATATGCCTAAAGATTATAACCGAGCTGCTATTGGTTAATAAAACGCGCCAACATTAGCGTCTATTTTTATATCCAATCAAAATTATGAACACATATGCTCTAGGGAAGAAATTCCCTCCATTTCTAAGAAAAGTGCGCCAATCTGACGTCATTTGCTTGTCTCTTATAATTGATAAACAACTCACCCCCTTGCTCATTGTTATCCACTCTTATTGTCAGTTTCAGTGAGGTCGTGTAAACTTATTTCCTAACAACGTGGAGCAGAGTGACCAGGAAAGGAGTGAAATAACCAGGAAGGGGCGAAGGAACCAGGACGTGAAGCGAATGGAGTAGTGAACTGAACTACAAGACGCAGATTCCAGAAACAACTAGAGGAACGACAGACGACGCGGATGAGTGGACACAAAAACATCGAGACGACGCAGATTCATCATAATACAACGCAGAAGCGACATATAATCTAGGAGAGAGGGGCAGAAAGCTGGACATCAAAGCAACATCAGCAGATAGCATCAGAAAGGTTAGAAAGTGTAAAAATTTAAATGTACCTTAGGAGCGGTAGGATAAAGAAAACAATGGCTACTACTAATATTGAAGAAACAATGATGGAAGGGGATAGTGTAACAGTTAGCTGTAATTCAATACAGGTTACAGAAAATAGCTCAAACAATGTAGGATTTGAGGGAGAAAATGTTAGTGCAGAAAGTCAGAATAGAATAGCAGGAAATGTTAATTTTGATACTAGTATGATTATGGAAATGTTGAGAAAATTTGGTGAAAAATTAGATCAAAACAGGGAAGATATGAAAAAGAATAATAGGGAATTAAGGGAAGATATTATTAAGAGTGTAGAACAAAAAATAGATCAGAGTTTTGAGGAATTGAGAGAAGCTATAAAAAAGGATCATAGGAAATCAATTGAAGATATTGGTAGGAGTAATGAGATATTAGAGCAAAAAGTAGATAAATGCAGGGAAGAAATTGAAAAGAAAGTTACGAAGCTAGATAGTAGTATGCCAAAAATGAGTGATGAAAGGGAAATAATAGCAAGTGAGATAGGAGAAGTTTCAAAGAAAATGTCAGATATGAGCAGGGAAATAGGTAACAAAGAAAGTGAGGTTAATACTAAAAGTGAACATGTTGATGTAGAATGTACAGAGTTAGGTAGTAGAATGAGTAACATTTCAAGTGCGATAAGAGAGATGAAAGAGGTTATGAATGTAGATGTGAATCAGGCGCAAGTTAATTTCAGAGGGGAGATATCAGAAATACAGAAGGAGTCAGTAATGCAAAGAAATAAATTGTACGAAGAAGTTAAAGTTTTGCCTGTAAATAATCAAAAGCTAACTTCTGAAATTAACAAGTACCAAGCTGTTCAGAATGAAAACTCCAATCCAGTACAATTTATTACAAACTTGTCAGAGTATTCTCAGATTAAAAAGATAGCAGATGAATTGAAAATGTAAGTTGTTAAAAGATGTGTTGTTCAGGAAACTTTAGATTGTTTTAAAATGTTATCATGCGACGAAATATCATATGAATCCTTTAGGAGGTTATCCATGAACAAATTTTGGAAGGTTAGGATACGGTTACGAGTAATGTTTAGCCACAGACAATTTGATCCAGGAAGGTAAATAGCAATGAGATGTAAAGTAAATGCTGAATAGTTAAAGATGACCTGCAGAGAAATGTATTGGAATGTAAGAGGGTTAACTATATGTATGTATGTCATAAGAAAGGCGAAATAAATTTTGGACATAACTAAATGTTTAAAAGGAAAATAACATTTTCTTAATAACTGTAACAGCATTTGAAATGAAGCATAATGTTATATTCAAGTAAAAGTACGTAAATATAATTCCAAGAGTATTGTGAATATAATGTACAAAACAACAAAAATGGGTAAAAAGTCATTAAAACAAATATTTATGTAGCAAACAGAACATGTGAAACAGTTCCTAGATTTAAGATATGTAAATATATTTATGTAGAGGGTGAATATTTTTGGTAAATATGTTTAATAATTACAAAAATTCTTAAATGTATAAATTTTTGTCAACAACTTAAGAAAGTAAACAATTTTGTAACAGTAATTAAATAATTCAGGGTACAGTATTTGCTATAACAAAAAATGTGATGTCAGATTAATGTCTAAACACATTAGACCAGAGCTAGTAAATAATGGCGAGATAAAGGAAAAGCATATGTCATGTGTTAAATGCGTGTGAAATGTTAAGTGAAAGTGATAGATAGCGTGTGTTCCAAGATTTAGGAGACTAAAAACCCAATTATAAAATTTCCAAACAAGTTGTAAATATTCATAATTATGTTTCTAGTGGGGCATATGATGCAGTAATTTGTATCACAAATTATTTAAATGTAAAGAGTGATTATAGTATGAATATGCATTTTTGTGTAACATTGATTTGAGATGTTTGTTGACTGTAATTATTGTTGGGAAGTAAGTTTATACTACCTTACTGAAACTGACAATAATAGCCCAATAATGCAGCGAGGGGGTGAGCTGTTTATCATTATTGGAAACGAGGAAGTTACGTAATGTTGGCGCGTTTTCCTTTAGAATCTTCTGGAACATTTCCCTAGAGCATATGTATTCATAATTTTCATTGGATATAAAAATAGACGCTAATGTTGGCGCGTTTTATTAGCCAATTGCAGCTCAGTTATAATCTTTAGGCATATCGGGGTGCAGGAGTATAAAAGGTAGGTTAGAGGTAAAGACCCCGTCAGTTCATCAAAAAATCTTTATACACTACACGTCGCCTTCAGTCAGTCAGTTCATCAAAATTCTTTGTACACTACACGTCGCATTCCCGTCAGTTCGTCAAAAATATTTTGTATGATACACGTCGCCTTCAGTCCAGCAGAAATATTAACCGTCGGCTATCGATTCACAAGTTACGCGTAGCAGAATTATGAAAAATCTAAAGTGTTGTAAAGTTAATTATACAAAAAGTTGAAGTACGCGAATTAAGAGTGATCAGTAATGAAGTTATTATAACAGTTTCAGTTTGGCGAGTGTCAAGATCAATGTGTAAATGTGATAGTGACTGTGTTTCGACAATAAAAGTGTAAAACAAATTTCTTCATCAGTGTTATCTTTGGATAAAAGATTCCTTTCCGTTTACACAACCTGTATAAAGAGAAGTGCTTGACCAAAAGATCATAGCTAGCCGGAGGACAGTGAACAAAAATTAAATAAAATAACAGTAGCATTCTTTCAAACGAACACTAATACTGCCGCAAATTGCTAACACCAGATGGAGCTAACAAACCGAACAAATACACACATACACAAATAAATATAACATAAATACCGCCACAGCTTATAATTAACAAACATCTCAAATCAATGTCATACAATAATGCTTATTTACACTATAATCACTCTGGCATTTACATTGTTGTGATATAAAATACTGCGTCAATTTTGACATTTTAAAGAACAATGTACAGCAGAGTGCCCAGAAATTGGGCATGGCACTGGTTATAGGTTTTAGCAGTATAATGATGTAAACACGAGGCAAGACTGAACATGGATTGGTTGATATGGAATTTACCCAAACTACTACAAACACCACCTCAGAGTCCAGACTTAAATCGAATCGTCCAATCGAGCATCTATGGACAATTCTGAAGAAACGAGTCCGTAAAAGCTGAGTAACATATAAACAAGGGCTTAAAAGTGTTGCGAAAGAAGAATGGAATAAAATTAGCCCAGAAGAATGCAAAAACCTGGTTACTTCTATGAAGAGACGGTGTGAGGCAGTTATTAAAGCCAAGGGGTACCCAACAAGGTAATAAATTATCAGTTGTGTCTTTGTTATTAAACAAATACTTCTAATGTACGAATAGAAAAGTTGTACAAACATGGTCATATTTCTTTTACAACTTCACTTAATTTAGTTTGTAAGTTCATAAGTTAGCATTTAGTTAATTCCTAATTAGCATTTATATTATTGTTCAATATGTATGGAAAATATTAATAAACTGTGTCCTCTAACCTGTATATGCAGGGGGAAAGTATTGAGAAATTTAAACTAATAGTGACGAATATCTCAGAAACAACTGATACCATATAACATATTGAAAGTAAATTGCGTTTTAAAAAGATCTAGCTTTGTCTATCTCCTAGGGTTTACCCGTTTCACAAAATTATTTACGAAATTTATTCGGAATGAAGAGAATTTCATGGGCTTATAAATATATAGCTCTCATAATATACAAAATTTTTGGCATTTTAATTAAAATCGTTAGAGCCATTTTGGAGAAAATAGAAATAACTCAAACATTTCAGTGTAAAAGGTAGTTCGGGGTAGAAAAATGTTCTTTCAAATCTTTTTGCGTCGTATCCTTGGAAAATGGTGAATTTAAATAGGTACCAAGTTTAGTATTTATCCGACTTTCTGTTTTTGAGTTAATACTGTTTACACACGCACGCGCGCGGACCTTTATGTAACTTGCTTGTTTGGGATTCATCTCAAAAGATATTCTCAGGTGAAATTTCGATATCGATATAGAATGTAATATTAGCTCTATCTTCTATAAGTGGATGCTAGTAACGAAGCTCGGATATTGAACAAGAAACTGTTTGCAAACGGATGCTTTCTGGAAGAATGTTCGGGGTAGAATGTATGCGATGATAACACTATATTAAAACAAAGTAGAAAGCGGGGAAGAATGGAAACGGGCGACTTTGAGGTTAAGGTTTTTTTACACATTTTTTGATGAATAAAGACTTTGGCAAGTCTTAGTATATAAACAGGTACCATTTTATATTTTACAAGTGACCAGCAAGGCAATTATTTTAACCAGTAAAAACTAATTAAGTATTTTATGGCGCAATAGTTTTCTTTCGATTATGTATTATTTAGACAGGAGTATACAACTGCTAATACCTTCTCGAGCCCTTATAACATGCGGACGTAAAGGATTTATCACGGTAACATAAGAAAAAAAACATAATCGCTAAAACGTATTTAATATATGTAATTTTATGCAAGTATTATTACGCAAATTTAAATATTTAATTAGTTTCAAACACTAATTAGAACCATTATCCTTGGTATAAATATCTTCATTAAGCCCTTGACACATAATTAACTATAATTGCTTAGAACCGAGACAGAAAAACGGTTAAATGAAGTTCAGGTGTTGACCTTTCTTGTGGGAAGTCCTTGTTCAAGGTTTTATTTACAAATGATCTTTGTATGTCATTAATGTAAGTAAATGTGTAAGAAATTTCAGCTAACATCTTGGAAGTTACAGTTTTTGATGCCATGCTGTGTGTTTAGTATCCAAGAGCAACAGATTCACTCTTTCATCCTCCATGGCGGCAGGGGCGGTTCCTCAGGTGAAGCTGGTGAAGCGCCACTTCACCGTTTTGTAACTACATAGGTACATTAGGTGCCACTACAGCGGTGCACCGAGTTAACGACACATTGCACCAGACACGACCTCCGCCGTCGACGTCTGTACTGCGCCTCCTGCAACGGCCACGGCCACTTCACCGTTTTGTAACTACATAGGTACATTAGGTGCCACTACTGGTGCACCGAGTTAACGACACATTGCACCAGACACGACCTCCGCTGTCGACGTCGGTACTGCGCCTCCTGCAACGGCCGCGGCCACTTCACCTGGCAGGCGCAATGCCCACTATACCCAAGAAGCCGTCGACCGCCACCGTCTGAAACCATCTACATAGCTCCAGCCGCTCCTCCGACGCCAACGCCACCTCCAGCTCCGGCCATCACCGACACCACCCTACGAGATGCGGTCCAGGATCTCCACACGGAGGTCCTCAACATCGGATCCCGCATCTCTCAACAGAAAGTACTCATCACATCACTCACCACCGCCGTCAACTCCGCCAACTCTGAACATCATCTCCGCCGACTAGCCGCCATCGAATCTGGACTGCAAGATCTGCACGCCATCACCGCCGCCAACTCAACCAACACTGAACACCAGCTCTGACGTCTTCCCGCCGTGGAAGCCTCAATCCAGGACCTTCACGACATCACCACCGCCTTCTCATCTGCCTTCCAGACCTTCACCATCTCCTGCCTGTAGCGATTTGACAACGCCGACTCAGCCATCAGCGGCCTGGGCGAATCCATCGCCTGCCTGCCACAGACGTCAACACCACCAGCTCCAACAGATTGCTTGGAGGAGCTCATACTGAACGGTCTCACGGAACTCGTGAAAGCCCTGATCACGACGACGGCCGATTGGACTCCTGTACTCTCGGACCTGAGGAGTGGTCAGGAAAAACTACGCCTACTGATGCAATTACTATAGAGCGATATGATATATGGTACCAGACCCTTCCGACAAACGAGCGCCCCTCTCGGGGTCGCTCAACATTTCTCAACTCTTCAATAAAGTCAAATAAAGTTCCTTTCCCAATCCCGACACTCCCCGGAGGGAAGTCAGGGCTCTGCACGGTATGGCTGTTTCACGGACATTTCCACACCCTCTGCCAGCAAAATAAGCTTCCGCTTACTACCGGGGGCGCTCAGCGGAACCCCAATAGCTTTCCTGACTTCTCCTATCAACTTTCCACTCCATAAATTCTCTTTCCTACACCCGTCCACTACCCCCCTCCAAAATATGTATATATATATATATATAATTTCATTTCTATTTTAAAAATTTTATATTTAAATATTTCGCTAATCACATTGAAGAATACAGTTTTACGAATCTACTTTAAGAGCGAAACTCGCCAATTACGAGGTGTTACCGCGGCAGTAGCAGGTAAAAAGGAAAATGGGTTGTAAGCGAGCGAAATGGGAAAGCAGGTATAGAGGGTTGGTGCAGCTACTCTTGGCTCTGGGTTTTCAGGGTTTTGTGGCCGGTTGCCATGATAACCAACTCAAGCTTTTCTCTATAAGAGCTGCAGACTCCCACAGTCTACCAGCTTCGAGACTACGGTGAAGCTAAAACCCTGAAATTTTTGGATTAGAAAGTCCCCTTGTAGAGGCTATTCGGTGGTCACTGACACTTATGAAATCCGTTTTAGACTTGCAAATATCCTTTCCCTTGAACAACGGAAAATTTTCCCTCTCAAATCACTTTTCATCTGCAGTTCTCGAACTTTGACCTTCAATGTCAGCTCAGTTCATATGGGAAAAGAAACTGTACGTAGCGATTATTGTTGTTGTGTGCATGCTCTTGGAAGTTTACTAGTGTGTAAAGTATCAACAATAAGTTTCATCTTAAAAAATTTAAACCTTGGCCATGGATTCGCAAAATGACATAGTGTGTTGCGAGTTGAAAAAAATATCTTTCACGGTGGAATAGATCGAAGCCAATTGTTAGTGTATCGGCACATAAAGTGGGAAGGAAAGGTACGTAGTGTTACGTCAAACGTTTTAAAAGCTCGGGAATAGTAAGTACGCCAACCGAAGGGATAAAGGAGTCAACAGACAAGAAATAGGTAAGTTGCATGTATTCTTTTATGTGAAAAAAGTTTCACCTACTGTTTAGGCCACAAACAGCCACTGCATGGCGCTTTAATACGGTTATACTGGGTCCTGTAACCGCTAGCAGAGTTGCTGAAATTCGTCGCAATACCTGGCGAGCTGGTACAAGATGTTGTAGCTATACTCCCCAAGCAAGCCAGAAGTACGGTGTCTTTAATGCTATCCACAGAATTTCCTTTCAAACAGCACATTCCTTATTAACTATACAAATACCTAGATTTGCTTGGCAGTGCTTTATCTATAGGTTATTTGGCTTTAATTACAATTTTAGCAGGAATTCCAAAAGATTCCTTCATTTTGCTGCAAATAAATAGGCTTTGTTTATTAAACAAGAGTCCCTAGATACCGTTTCCAAGAGGGAAAATTAAAATTAATGAATCTAATTTTTACTTTCTCTACTACGTATAGTAAGTAGGGGAAGTATTGCATTCCACCCAAAAATTCGATACCGAGATTTCATCGAAAGTACATGTTTTGAGACCCCTTGAATCCAAAAAAGAGCATTTTTGGAAACATATGCGTGTGTGTGTGTCTGTGAACAGCATAACTCAGAAACGAACAGTCGGATAAACACCAAACTTGGTATTTAGGTTCCGTATCTTTCAGAGATGCGACACGAATATTTTCAAGAAAATCCCCCACCCCAGAAAATTTTAATTTTCTCAAAAATATCTCTAACGATTTTGATTAAAATATCATATATTTAAGATATTTTCATGATAAATGAAATGTATATATTGAATTTTCTGGGAATGTCTCCAAAAGTATTCTTCATTTTGAAAGACTTTTGCATAACTGGTAAACCATAACAGATAGACAAACCTTTACAACACAAAAAATGTAGATCGCGCTAAAATATACAATTTATGTCATATACATATTTTTTGTTGAGTGAACCATATTCGAGATATTGCTTGTTATTCCCTTAAATTTTCCAATACTTATACTTTTTCTCAAATGGAAATTCGTTATTCATTTTTTTGTCCTGGTAGTGCAAAGAGATTGGAATACTCCACATAGCAACCAGCTCTTAAAATATTTGACTATCGCTTAAAGCCTACCAATTCTCCTTGCATCTACAAGAAAATTAGCAATAAGATTAACAACTCGATTAACATGAAGCATATGAAGAATAAGCGTTTGTAAAAATAGTTTGTACAAGAGTAGAGAAAGTGATATGCGTGTAACACATCAGATTTTTAAGTTACAGCTTTTATCGAAATTATTTATTTATTCAATATCAAATTAGTGTATCATACTGTATGCATCACGGGGATTGTTGATGATTGGTTTGTATCCCCATCACCCTCAGAACATAATTGTTAATGTCGTACTTTTGATACATGAATGACTGTTATATTCCGGAAAGTGGTAGCATTAATGCTACATAAGCTGGTAAATGTTTCACGTTGGACCTGTACAACATACACAGTAATTATGTCTAGCTACAGCTGATGTATGTACACGTTGTTATCAGAGAGTAAACAGTTATTCACTACTACTTTTATAAAGGCCATAAATATGACTAAGGAAAGCACTGCGTACTAGGTGTATGTCATGCCTGGTATCAACAGAAGAAAGACTGTAGTCGCTCGTCTCGCATGAAAGAAGCTACGAGGCAGTATTTTTAACACTAAAATGATTTCAGTCATATTTATATAATATATAAATTCAATAACAGCCCGCCTTAAAGCAATATGTGTATGTAACAATATATAAAAAGTGTATGTAATAGTCATTGTATATGTTATATTATTATATACCTGTGTAATAATGATATGTGAATGTATCACATAATTTAATAATCTAGGAGCTCTGAGAATAATACGTTAAAAGTTGCTAACAATGAGGTAACCTTGAGGCAATAATGAATTTGAAAGTTTAAATGCTACTAGTCATTAATTGGAGCAGCAATAATGTAAATTTTGAGACAGCTTAATAAATAGCCAATCAACAACCAGAAAAAGCTTTAGTTAAATGAAGGTATTTTATTGGAGTAGGATTAGCCAATCAGAGGCTTGAAATACAGAAATTTACAAATTTAGGCGGTAGAAATCAATTCAATTAGTTGTAGACAGTGTTCGTAACCGGACGCGAGACACCTCCTCGAGAAATTTAATACGTATCTGTGTGAGACGAAAATAGTTTTACGTGTTAAAAAGTGCAAGTAATTAATAAAAAAATCTCACACCGCTCTCTATATCGGTGAAGTGTTACTTAAATTGTGTCAAGGATTAATAAATGTAGTGATGTAAAATTATAATCTGTGTAAGCCTACATTCTTCAGTCGCACCACAACCCTGCAAAGAGAAACATGTCTCTAACAATAATACTGACGCAGCCGAGGCAAACATAAATATATAATATTTAAAGAAACAGTCAGATTACAAAGTTAAATTCCTTAAACATTAATTGCGGGGCAAAGGCCTTCGAAAAGTACTTTTGGGGCGAAGGCTGTAGGAAAGTGGGTATCATAAGTGCAGTTGCAACTACTTCAAATTCGGCTCCCCAGCAGTTGAACTATAATACAACTCCTATAATAGAACCTACTTCAAACTGACGCACAAAGCGTGGTGCAAATAAGGTAAAGATATTATCTACTTCAAATTGGCTTTCCATACGTGGGGCAGAAACTACGTACTTCAGCTACCAAGTTAATATTTGTATTAAAGAACGGTTTCACCATCACATACTTCTCACAGCTAACCACTGCATGGTGCTGATCCGTCCTGCCGATCTTTTTTGGCTATGCTAAATATTTTTGGTGCGATTTTGAATTGGAAAGATAATATAACATGCCTGCTCTACATTTTCCGTTCAAAGTTCATCATGTGACTTCAATTTATTTTCTGTGAATGCAGTGCAGAACACTGCGCCTTTAAACGAGACATATCATACCTGTATAAAATGCACGTAAAGAGAGTCACTTAATCGTGTAAATAGCAAAATCTAAAATTGAGGCAGTATTTTTAACACTTAAATGAATTCAGTCTAATTATATAATATATAAATTCAATAACAGCCCGCCTTAAAGCAATATCTGTATGTAACAATATATAAAAAGTGTATATTACGGTCATTATATATGTTTATATTATTGTATAAATGTGCCATAATGTTATGTGAATGTATTCGTAATTTAATAATGTAGGGGCTGTAAGAATAATAGGTTAAAAAAGTTGCTAACAATGAGGTAACCTTGAGGCAATAATGAGTAAGAAAGTTTAATAATGCTACTAGTCATTATTGGAGCAAAATAATATAAATTTTGAAACAGCTTATATATAGCCAATCAACAACCAGAAAAAGCTTTAGTTAAATGAAGGTGTTCTATTGGAGTAGGATTAGCCAATCAGAAACTGAAATATAGCAAAATTTACAAATTCAGAGTTCAGTTACTTTTAGACGTGTTCCTAACCGGATGCGAGATTTAATACGCATTCGTGTGAGGCGAAAATAGTTATACGTGTTAAAAAGTGCAAATAATTAATAAAAAAAAGTCAGAGCTCTCTCTCTATATCAGTGAAGTGTTATTTAAATCGTGTCAAGCATTAATAAATGTAGTGAAGAAAAACTTAAAATCTGTGTAAGCCTACATTCTTCAGTCGCACCACTCCCTGCACCCCCCATTCGTCTCTAAAAAATATATAAATACTGATGCAGCCGAGGCAAACATAAATATATAATATTTAAAGAAACAGTAAAAAGCACAAAGTTAATATTTTTTAAACATTTGGAGCAAAGGCCCCGGAAAGTACATTTGGGGCGAAGGCTACCGGAAACTTTTTACCATACGTGCGGTTGCAACTACTTCAAGTTCGGCTCCCCAACAGTCGAAATATAATACATCTTCTTCAAACTGACTTTCCATACGTAGCAGCAACAAAACATCTTCAAATTGGCTTCCAAAGCGTGGGGCAAATAACAACGTAAAAATAACAATACAACTACTTCAAAATCATGTTATAATAATCACTGAGGCGACCAACACAATTGCCGGTCTCACTCCCACTACGCAGAGCATAGTTGGGCAATCTTCCAATCGATACGGGGAGGTGATGTGCGCCAGCATAATGCATCCCTCGACCGTAATGATGACTTTCGTGGCCAGGATAGCTGCCTATCGCAGCTCCTCAATGTCCTTATGATGCTGAGTGGGCACCTGTCCTAAACCGATGGTTAGAATTGAACCTGGGGCATTCGCTCTAGCTCCATTGTGTCACGACGCAGGACATCCAAAATAAAGTAAAAAGAATCCGATGTGTTACACTCACATGACTTTCTCTACTCTTGTACAAACTATTTTTGCAAACGGTTCTTCTCCATCTACTTCATGTTAATCGATATAAAAATTTGCAGGAATTATCATATTGCTTATTTTCTTTTGGTTGCATTGAGAATATGGTAGACTTTAAGCGATAGTCAAATCCTTTAAGAGCTGGTTGCTATGTGCAGCAAAGTATTCGGACACTCCACAAACATAAGCTTTTCATCTTAGGGGCATTGTGCTGCCACCTACTGCCTGGTACTCATTATCCGCGACCTCAGTAGGCATTAGACATCGTGAAACAGCGGAATGGGACGCTCCGTGAAACTCACTGACTTCGAATGTGGTCAGGTGATTGGGTGTCACTTGTGTCAAAAGTCTGTATGCGAGATTTCCATACTCCTGAACATCTCTAGGTCCACTGTTTCTGATGTGATAGTTAAGTGGATACTTGAAGAGACATGTTCATCACAAAAACGTACAGGCCGACCTCGTCTGTTGACTGACAGAGACCGCCGACATTTGAAGAGGGTCGTAAAAAGTAATAGATAGACTTCTATCCAGACCATCGCACAGGAATTCCAAACTGCATCAGGATCCACTCCAAGTACTATGACAGTTAGGCGTGAGGTGAGAAACCTTGGGTTCCATGGTCGAGCGGCTGCTCATAAGCGACACATCACGTAGGAAAATGCCAAACAACGCCTCGCTTGGTGTAAGGAGCGTCAACATTACACGATTGAAAGTGGCAAAACGTTGTGTGAAGTGACGAATCACGGTGCACAATGTGGCTATCTGATGGCAGGGTGTGGGTATGGCGAATGTCCGGTGAACGTTATCTGCCAGCGTGTGTAATGCCAACAGTGAAATTCGGAGGTGGCGGTGTTATGGTGTGGTCGTGTTTTTCCTGGAGGGGGCTTGCACCCGTTGTTTTTTGCGTGGCACGATCACAGCGCAGACCTATATTGATATTTTAAACACCTTCTTGCTTCCCACTGTTGAAGAGCAATTCGGGGATTGCATCTTTCAACAGATCGAGTTTCTATTCATACTGCACGGGCTGTAGCGGAGTGGTTACACGAGAATTACATCCCTGTAGTAGACTGACCTGCACAGAGTCCTAACTTGAATCCCATAGAACACCTTTGGGATGTTTTGGAACGCCGACTTCGTGCCAGGCCTCACCGACCTACATCGATACCTCTCCTCAGTTCCGCACTCCGTGAAGAATGGGCTGCCATTCCCCAAGAAACCTTCCAGCATCTGATTGAAAGTATACCTGAGAGAGTGAACGCTATCATCAAGGGTAAGGGTGGGCCAATACCATATTGACCTCCAGCATTACCGACGGAGGGCGCCACAAAGTTGTACGTCATTTTAAGCCAGGTTTCCGGATACTTTTGATCACGTAGTGTATTTTATCTGACGTTTACCGCTTTGCGGTAAGTGTGAGGGTCGCATGGAAGATCCTAGGTTCAATTCCTGTCAACTGCCCACTCTTATCATGGGATTTTCGTGCTTTTACTTAGTCGGTAGGCGAATGGAGATGTAGTTCCCCATCTATCACGATTTCCTTTCCTTCATTTCAATTTCATTGCGTTTCCTTGTCATCTTTCAGTTGTGTTTCTAGGTTTCTGGCGTTGGCTGTGCCAGACGGATGCGCGGGTCTTGCTCAGAGGAAAGTGACTAGGGGGCAGCTTCGTCGCGGTTCGTTCATCGCCCTCTCTAGACAGCTCCAGTAGTGGGACGGGTCTTCGAGCCTGGAACTGTTAGGGACTTCCGCGCGTCTCTGTGACGTAGCTGTCTGCGCCTGTAGCCTCTTGTGGTTCCTTGACTTCATCTCTTCGTCTGGGAGGTTGGCAACCACAATGGAGCTATTTAGGACGCAGTGTTCGAGGTATCCTCTCCGCTGTATAACCTATACCTATCTAACGTTTCGATTCACCGCTCACCCACACAGGACGCACGGACGCCTTTTTCTAAAAGTGCTTTTCCTTATCATACGGCCTCAAAACGTGTATTTCATGTGAAATCTAGATATCTAATTTTTGGTGGAATACACTACTTTCTCTACCTAGCTCAGATACTTACTAGAGAGAGAGAGAGAGAGAGAGAGAGAGAGAGATGGAGAGAGAGAGAGAAAGAATAAAAAAGGGACCAAACAAAAACACGTCACTCAGAGAACGGCAATATATTTCAGAGCATATAGATGGCGTCATAGGGATGAAATCAAACAGTGCAGCAGACAAAGAGGACTAGAAGGCAGATAGCTCCCGGACAAAGGCAGCAGTGTAAAAAAGTAATATAAAACTCTGATGTGTTACACTCACATGAGTTTCTCTACTCTTGTACAATCTAATTTTACAAACGCGTATTCTCCATATGCTTCATGTTAATCGAGATATCGAGATGTCAATCTTATTGGTAATTTTCTTGTAGATGCAAGGGAAATATGGTAGCTTTTAAGCGATAGTCAAATATTTTAACGCTGGTTGCTATGTGGCGTATTCCATTCTCTTTGCATGTCCAGGACATAAAAAAATCTGATGTGTTACACTCACATGACTTTCTCTACTCTTGTACAAACTATTTATACAAACGCTTATTCTCCATATGCTTCATGTTAATCGAGATAAACATTTGCAGACTCTATCTTATTGCTAATTTTCTTGTAGATGTAAGAGGAATATATATTTACAAGGGCAATATACAAATACAGTAGCCTTTAAGCATATACATATCTCTTATTAGCTGGTTGCTAGGTGCAGCACCATTCTCTTTGCCACAGATTAATATTCTTTGCATATCGAAGACAAAAAAATGAATAACGAATTCCCATTTGAGAAAAGTATTGAAAAGTTTAAGGGAATAACAAGTAATATCTCGAAAATGGTTCACTAAACAAAAAAATGTATATGACATAAATTGTGTATTTTAACGCGATCTACATTTTTTGTGTAGTAAAAGTTTGTCTATCTCTTATGGTTTACCAGTTATGCAAAAGTCGTTCACAATAAAGAATACTTTTGGAGACATTCCCAGGAAATTCAAGATATACATTTTATTTGTCATAAAAATATCTTAAACATATGATATTTTAATCAAAATCGTTAGAGCCATTTTTAAGAAAATTAAAATTTTCGAAAAATCTTCCATGTAAAGGGTACTCTGGGGTGGGAGGATTTTCTTGAAAACCTACGTGTCGCATCCTTGGAAGATACTGAACCCAAATATCAAGTTTCGTGTTTATCCGACTGTTCGTTTCTGAGTTATGCTGTTCACAGACACACACACAGACACACACACACACACACACACACACACACACAGACACACACACGGACATGTTTCCAAAAATGCTTTTTTTGGATTCAGGGAGTCTCAAAACATGTATTTCCGGTGAAATCTCGGTATCGAATTTTTGGGTGGAATACAATACTTCCCCTACTTACTATACGTAGTAGAGAAAGTAAAAAGATGTAAGGAATTTTAGAATAAATTTTCATACCTCAGCATTCAGAATTCCAGAATGCTACGCATGTTTCTGCAACTGCTATGACACTCACAGTTTTGCCAACTGAGGCAGTATTTTTAACACTTAAATAATTTCAGTCTAATTATATTCAATAACAGCCCGCCTTAAAGCAATATGTGTGTGTAACAATATATAAAAAGTGTATATTACAGTCATTGTATATGTTCATATTATTGTATACATGTGTAATAATGTTATGTGAATGTATTACGCAATTTAACAATGTAGAAGCTGTGAGAACATTAGGTTAAAAGTTGTTAACAATGAGGTAACAATGAAGTAACCTTGAGGCAATAATGAATTAGAATGTTTAGTAATACTACTAGTGATTCTAGGAGCAACAATAATGTAATTTTAATGACACTTTATAAAAATAGCCAAACAACAACCAGAAAAAAAACTTTAGTTAAATAAAGGTATTCTATTGGACTAAGATTATCCAATCAGAGACTTGAAATACAGAAATTTACAAATTTAGGCGGTAGAATTCAAGTCAGTTGCTTGTAGACAGCGCCCATAGCTGGACGCGTTGCTTGTAGACAGTGTTCCTAACCGGACGCGAGATGTGTCCTCGAGAAATTTAATACGTATTTTGTGTGTAAAGATAGTTTACGTGTTTAAAAAGTGCAAGTATTTAATAAAAGAATCTTACAGCTCTATCTATATCAGTGAAGTGTTATTTAAATCGTGTCAAGAATTAATAAAAAGGACTGAATAAAAAATTACAAACTGTGTAAGCCTACATTCTTCAGACGCACCACGCCTTGCAAATAAATCCATCTCTGTAACAATAATACTGACGCAGCCGAGGCAAACATAAATATACAATATTTAAAGAAACAGTCAAATTACAAAGTTAATATTTTTATTTTTTTTGGAACGAAGGCTACCGGGTACCATACGTGCGGTTGCAACTACTTCAAGTTCGGCTCCCCAACAGTCGCAAAATAATACATCTTCAAACTGACTTCTCATACGTAGCAGCAACAAACCTTCTTCAAATTGGCTCCCAAAGCTTGGGGCGAATAATAAAAATACAATAAACCTACTACTTCACAACAAACGCTAATATTCTGTTTAACTATGTTAATGTTGTGGAAAAGGGTAATGTTAATTTACGTATAAAGCTTTCCAAGTCATTTTGGCATATGTTTTAAAAATTATTTTCATTCGCTTTAATAAATTTGGATGTATTATGTTTTTCGTTAAACCATCTTTCATAAGGAGCTTTTATCCACACACGTAATGGATGCCAATTGGGAAATTGTTTCTAGGAGTGTTCGCTCCACTTTCCGGTTGCCTTTGCCCCACGATTGCTTTTCTGGTGGCCTTCGCCCCACGTTTGCTTTTCCGGTGGCCCTCGCCCCACGTTTACTTTATGTGTAATAACTATTTTAATGTTATTTATTTCAATATTATACATGTATGCCTCGGCTGCGTCAATAGTAATTTGCAGAACTTGTATCTCTTAGCAGGCCTGGTACGGCTAAAGAACAAGGCTTACACAAATTATAATTGAACTCCTTTTTTTATTATTCCTTCACACGATTAAATAACACTTCACTGATATGTCCTACTATAGAGCTGTGAGATTATTGTTAATTGCACGTTTAACAGGAAACTTTATATTATTCTCACCGTAATGAATTTTCTTGCCTAACACCGAACCTGTACAAAATCGAACTGGTTACATTGTTGTAGCGTCTTCCCCATGAATTTTCAAATTTTCTCTATTTCAAGTCTCTGATGGGCTAATCCTACTCCAATAGAATACCTTTACTTAACTTTAAGCTTCTCTAGTTTTTGATTGGATATTCATGAACTATTGTATATAGTACATTATTATTGTTCCAAAAACTATTAGTAGCCTTTATAAACTTTCTAATTTATTGTTGTCTCAAGATTACCTTATTGTTAACAACTTTCAGTTTCTACTTTGTAATTCTGTTTGCTACGGAAAGCAGCTTGCTTCTATTCTCACAGCTTCTACATTGTTAAAACTAACATAACATTATTATACAGTACATAATAAAATAAACATTACAATGACTGTAACATACACTTTATATATTATATTATACACATACTGCTTTAAGAGGCGGGTTGTTATTTTATTATATATTATATAATTAGACTGATACCATTTAAGTGTTAAAAATACTGCCACAAATCTCAGCTGCAATTTTCATTTATACACACGCTTTCCTGTGTTAGAGTATGAGTAGAAGGTGTGTGTTACATTCACGTTGAATTCTCCACCCATTCTTCAACAACCTATTATTACCAATGCATATTCTTGTATCCACTTCATGTTAATCGAATAAACTTTGCAGAATTTGTTTTATTGCATATTTCCTTGAAGGTACAAGGGAATTACGAGCATACAGTAGGATTAAATGATAATGAAATGTTATAAGAGGTGGTGACTATGTGATGGCTTTGAAGTTCTATTTTCTTTGCATGACGACATGAAAAAAAATCTGATGTGTTACACTCACATGACTTTCTCTACTCTTCTACAAACTATTTTTACAAACGCTTATTCTCCATTTGCTTTATGTTAATACAGATGTTAATCTTATTGCTAATTTTCTTGTAGATGCAAGGGGAATTGGTAGGCTTTAAGCGATAGTCAAATATTTTAAGCGCTAGTTGCTATGTGGCGCATTCCATTCTCTTTGTATGTCCAGGACATAAAAAAAATGAATATTGGATAAGTATTGGAAAATTTAATGGAATAACAAGCAATATCTCGAAAATGGTTCACTCAACAAAAAATGTATATGACATAAATTGTGTATTTTAACGCAATCTACATTTTCTGTGTAGTAAAATTTTGTCTATCTTTTATGGTTTACCAGTTATATAAAAGTCGTTCACAATGAAGAATACTTTTAGAGACATACCCAGAAAATTCGAGATATACACTTCATTTGTCATGAAAATGTCTTAAACATATGATATTTTAATCAAAATCGTTACAGCCATTTTTGGAAAAATTAAAATTTTCGAAAAATGTTCCATGTAAAGGGTAATCTGGGGTGGGGAGATTTTCTTGAAAACCTTCGTGTCGAATCTCTGGAAGATACTGAACCTAAATACCACGTTTGGTGTTTATCCAACTGTTCGTTTTTGTGTTATGCTGTTCACAGACAGACACACACTCAGACACACACACGGACATGTTTCCATAAATGCTTCTTTTTGGATTCAGGGTGTCTCAAAACATATATTTTCGGTGAAATCTAGGTATCAAATTTTTGGGTGGAATACAATACTTCCCCTATTTACTATACGTAGTAGGGAAAGTAAAAATGAATAGCGATTTTCCTCTTGAGAAAAATATAAGCATTTGAATATTCAAACCCGTAACAATGAATATATCGAAACTATTAATCAATAGTTTCATTATTTGGCTTAACGACAAAACAAATTGTATTTGCGTGCATATTGTGTGTTACCAATACAAAGCTCATTCGAAATAAAGAGGACCTCTCAGGCTATTCCAAGAAAATTCAGGATATATATTTTATTTGTCATGGAAATATATCTTATTGAGAAAATAAAAAGTAATGAATAAATTTCCATGTAAAAGGTCATTTGAGGTGGCGGAATTTTCTTCAAAATCCTCGTGTCCCAACCTCGGAAGGTGCTGAACTTAAATATCAGTTTATTACATGAACGACTTCGCTCTTGAGAGTTGTTTTTCGTGGTATACAGTACCATGTTTTTCTAGTTCCCGAGGTCGTAGGCTCAAACCCGATTGAGGGCTATGAATTTTTTCAGGCGTAAACATCCTTCATAAGGGTACTAAAGCCGCTGGTCCCATGTCGTAGATTTACGGCACGTAAAAGAACCTCAAGCCTGTGAAGAGGACGCTAAGCAAAATTTCCGGTCTTTCACACCCGATATAGAATTGGAGCTAAGAACCATAAGTAGTTAAATATCGTCCATAAGTAAAACTCAATTTAATTTTTTGTTTGTTTTTCAATTATATTGTTCACTTACACACATAGATAGAGACACGCACATCCTCATGGATCTTTTTTCTAAAAAAGTTTTTTATGACTCCAACGGACCTCAGAATATGTATTTCTGGTAAAATCTCGATACAGAAATTTTGGATAAGTCATTGGCGAAAGTCAACTACGTTGTCAAAGGATGTAACATTTTGCTCCCACTGTCACTTTTAAACATTAAATTTAATCAGACATTAAGAATGACTTCATTTGAGATTAAGACAATAATAAAGCAGCATTTCGTAATTTTCTAGGTGATGTTGGTATCTAGAAACCTATTTTCCAAGGTACAAACCACAATTTGATAAAATTAGGGAAATATTTACCATATTTTTAACTACGGTAGTTAATATTAAATTTATTATTATTACCCATAAATGTTATTTAATCATATAGCTTTTATTTACGATTATATGGGTTTGGGTTGTTTTGCATTACGAAATTTAATTGTGTGTAATCATACTAACATAAAATAAACCCTAGAAAATCGTATTCATAAATTCATAGGGAATATTAATTCGCCCACGCTCATAATTTTTCAGCTATTGTATTGCTGAGATTTGTGGTTACTAAGAACACGAAAACTTAATTGCCCATGCATCTAAACGTCTGAAAATTGCTTTATTGTTCGAGTGATTTATGACTCCCCCCTCCCATTGGAGAATTTAAACTAATAACAACGAATATCTCGTAAACTGACAATGCCTACAACAAAACGTTTTGCAAGTTAAGAGTTTTAACAAGATCCACATTTTTATGTGATAATATTATGTCTAGGTATTCCATATGGTACATCACTAATACAAAATTATATAAAATTCATTTCTAATGGAAAGAATTTCACACCATATACACTGAAGTTTTAGGATATGTATTTTATTAGCTATTTGAATATCTCAAACACAGGATTTTTTAATATGTTAATATGTTATTTAAAGGGTAGTTTCAGGGGGAGGGGAATTTTCTTGAAAATCTCCATGCCATATTCTCGGAAGATGCTTGACTTAAATATTAAGTTTGGTATTTATGCGAAATTTCATTTTTGAATCATATTTGCAGGCACAGAGATGCACACACGGATCTTTTTCTGAAAATCCATTTTTTTTGTTCGAAAGTCTTCAAAGACTGTTTACGGTGAAATCTCGATATAGAGTTGTATGTGTGGAATGCAATGCTTTCTCTACTACTAAGTACATAGTGAAAAAATTAGAACTGTTTTTGTATTTTTTTCATGCATCTTCAAAACGGGTTATTGGTGAAATCGTCATAGTGAACTTTACGTTGAATATGATAGAACTTCTGTTTTAGTCAAAAATGACATTATATAACCTATTTACTCATTGCAAGACTGAAATGACGCTTAGATATTAAAAGTAAATGCTTTTCTTTGCAAATATTTCTACAACGTTTGCTGTTTGAAATATACAACATCCTTACATTTAACACTATTTTTATCTTCAACATAACAAAAAGTAAATAAACTAGAGAAACTATTAAATTTTACCTCATAACTGTTTTTTCTTCTTGAAACACCTTTTAAATGGACCACGCCGTTTGTTACCGATAGCTTCAGGCCAGTAGGTACAGTTTCACGGCAAGGTCTCTAGAGTAAGGTCATGGATAATGTTCACACATGCCTACAGACATTCATGAGGTTCCAGGTCAACACAGTCCTGCATCGTTATGGTATGTCTGTCATTTAAAATCCTTGCTCAAACACTTCTATCAATTATGGTTTACTAAAACCTCTAGAGAACCTCTGCCGTTGGTTTTCAGCAATTGCTTTTGGTTCTACGGCTGCATTGATTATCTTCTATATGTGGCGCTGGGGATTTTAAAACGTGTAGTGTCCTATGTCTACAACTATCTATAGTCTTGTGGACAGTGGGTGATGATTTCAGCAACGATCAATTACCTGACTTTTTAAAGGCGTAACAAACCTGTACTCAGTGAACCAAGAGAAGCAATAATCACATAATCTTCATCAAGTCGTAAATTCAAAAAAGAAGGTTGTTTCTACTAAAAGGGAAAAAAATATTGTATCAGCGGGATACAGGATGTTACCAAATTCCTTTGAGACGATAAACATATGGCCCTAAAAAAATCCAACCATTGCTGTCTGGTTGAGATCCGAACAAGGCTACTTGGGAGATATTACAGGCTGAAGAGATTCTGTAAAAAGTGGTGAAATAGTGGTAAGTGGTAAAAAATATGATAGCTTTCAAATTCCATACTCTTTGTATGAAATCCCAAGAATCAAAGGAATGGCACTTTAGCACTTCAAAAATGTAGAAATATAGGAACACTCCACACCAATAGCAACGAATATCGGAAATGCCTAAAGCCACAATGAATTTTTTGAAATAAATTGTGTATTTTAACGAGATCTGAATTAGTCATGTAGTGCGATTTTGTCTATCTCTCATGGTTTACCAGTAAGCAATTAAAATTGTAAAAATATTTCTTCAGAATGAAGACTTCACAGGTTTCTCATAGAAAATTCAACCTATATGTCTTATTAGTCACAAAATATCTTAAACATGTAAGTAATATAGCAATTTTTGGACTCCTGAAAAATAACAAGAATTTTTGTAAACATAGTTCGGAACAGGGAGATTTTCTTGAAAATCCTCAGGTTGAATTTTAAGATTGTCACTAACTCGATTTAGTTTTACAGTTATACTGCTCACAGACAAACACACACACAACATACTCATACACATGCTCCTGTTTCCATTCATGCCTTTTTAACTTCTCTACTACGTAGAGTAAGTAGGGGAAGTATTGTATTCCACCCAAAAATTCGATACCGAGATTTCACCGGAAATACATGTTTTGAGGCCCCCTGAATCCAAAAAAATCTGATGTGTTACACTCACATGACTTTCTCTACTCTTGTACAAACTATTTTTAGAAACACTAATTCTCCATCTACTTCATGTTAATCGAGATAAACATTTGCAGAGTCTATCTTATTGCTAATTTTCTTGTAGATGTAAGGGGAATATATATTTACAAGGGCAATTTGGAAATACAGTAGCCTTTAAGCACATACATATCTCTTAATAGCTGGTTGCTAGGTGCAGCACCATTCCCTTTGCCACAGATTATAACTCATTGCATATCCAAGACAAAAAAATCTGTTGTGTTACACTCACATGACTTTCTGTACTCTTGTACAAACTATTTTTACAAACGCTTATTCTCCATCTACTTCATGTTAATCGAGATAAAGATTTGCAGACTATCTTATTGCTAGTTTTCTTGTGGATGTAAGGGGAATATATATATTTAGAAGGGCAATATAGAAATACCGTAGCCTTTAAGCACATACATATCTTTTAATAGCTCGTTGCTAGGTGCAGCACCATTGTCTTTGCCACAGATTAATACTCTTTGCATATCCAAGACAAAAAAATGAATAACGAATTCCCATTTGAGAAAATAAATATTGAAAAATTTAAGGGAATAATAAGCAATATCTTGAAAATGGTTCAATCAACAAAAAAAATGTATATGACATAAATTGTGTATTTTAACGCGATCTACATTTTTAGTGTAGTAACATTTTGTCTATCTCTTATGGTTTACCAGTTATACAAAAGTCGTTCATAATGAAGAATACTTTTGGAGATATTCCCAGAAAATTCAAGATATACATTTTATTTGTCATGAAAATATCTTAAACATCTGATATTTTAATCAAAATCGTTAGCCATTTTTGAGAGAATTAAAATTTTCGAAAAATGTTCCATGTAAAGAGTAATCTGGGGTAGAGGATTCTCTTGAAAACCTTCGTGTCGCATCTCTGGAAGATATTGAACCTAAATATCAAGTTTGGTGTTTATCCGACTGTTCGTTTCTGAGTTATGCTGTTCACAGATAGACAAGACACACAGACAAACACATAGACACACAGACACACGCACGGACATGTTTCCAAAAATGCTTTTTTTGGATTCAGGGTGTCTCAAAACATATATTACCGGTGAAATCTCGGTATCGAATTTTTGGGTGGAATACAATACTTCCCCTACTTACTATACGTAGTAGAGAAAGTAAAAAGCATTTTTGGAAACATGTCCGTGTGTGTGTTTGTGAACAGCATAACTCAGAAACGAACAGTCGGATAAACACCAAACTTGGTATTTAGGTTCAGTATCTTCCTGAGATGCGACACGAAGGTTTTCAGGAAAATCCCCCTACCCCAGATTACCCCTTATATGGATAATTTTTCGAAAATGTTAATTTTCTCAAAAATGGCTCTAACGATTTTGATTAAAGTATCATATGTCTAAGATATTTTCATGACAAATAAAATGCTTATCTTGAATTTTCTGGGAATGTCTTCAAAAATATCCTTCATTGTGAACGACTTTTGTATGACTAGTAACCCATAAGAGATAGACAAAATTTTACTACACAAAAAATGTAGATCGCGTTAAAATACAAAATTTATGTCATATACATTTTTTGTTGAGTGAAATATTTTCGAGATATTGCTTGTTATTCCCTTAAATTGTTCAATATTTTCTCAATGGGAATTCGTTATACATTTTTTTTGTCTTGGATATGCAAAGAGTATTAATCTGTGGCAAAGAGAATGGTGCTGCACCTAGTAATCAGCTATTAAGAGATATGTATGTAAAAGCTACTGCATTTCTATATTGCCTTTGCAATTACAAAAGAAGGGGAACATAGTAGGCCTTAAGCGATAGTCAAATATTTTTAGAACTGGTCGCTATGTGTAAAATGTAATTCTCTTTGCATGTCAAAAGATCGTTTCAGCAAATGTTTATCTCGATTAATATGAAATAGATGGAGAATAAGAGTTTGTAAAATAGTTTGTACAAGAGTAGAGAAAGTCATGTGAGTGTAACACATCATCAGATTTTTTTATTCATGATCTTCAAATGAGTTTTCAGTAAAATACAGATAACGAAATGTTGGGTGAAATACAATACTACAAGTATCGAAATAGTACACTTTTTATTGTTTTATTAAAGAAGTGGCGCAACAAAAGTTAATAAAATACATTTTCTTACATATGTTATTAATCTCAAAATTTCGACACAATGAATATTTAAGAAAGACCAAATTTTCCTTACTATCAATCATGTACTTAGAACGTTGCAACTGAAACAGGTATAATTCAAATCACCTTTTTGCTTTAAAGTTTTTACTAAAGCTTTACTTATTTTTAATATTCCAGAAGAACCTTTACATTACGGATTTTCAAAGTTCACATGACATCGTGACAAAAAGAGGAAGAGAGAGGATGGTAGAGAGTGACATAGACGAATAATGGGGAGAGGGACAGTGGGAGGGGAAGAGACTGAGAAAGAACGTCCACATTTAACGCGGAACGTATTTTCTGATTACAACGACGATCAGTGTCTTCTTTCTCTTCTTCTCCCGGTAAACGCCGTCTCTGTTTTTGTTTGCGAAACACTAACAAAAATTAACGTGACCTTTAGGAAAGAGAGCAATGGAAGAAACAATGAACGACAGGGCTTTGGTTGCATCCACATTCATTATTATTATTATTATTATTATTATTATTAATAAATATGCAAATTAAACTAACTAAGGGCTATAACGGAGGTGATTTGCTTCACGTCGACTATTCAGATCAATAAAGCCGCGAATCAAAAATTGTCAATTGTCATTTTCAAATCGTTTCAGATCATTATTATAGGTACTATGCGCTAATCGCCATAAAGAAAGAATGTGGAGCCCAAAATGTGATAACGCATTTAAAGAAATTTCCTGATAATATTAAATGGGACTTACCTATTAATGGCAGTTATAATAAGTCTGTATAATAAGTTGTAATGTTATGACAGAAGTATCAATATTATAAAACCAAAATGAGTAATGCTTAGTTTCGTGGAAAAGACAGAATTTGTTTATGCGAAATGATTTTAAAATGCATTTCTTTCCCATAACAGGATCAGTGATTTTAGCATAACGAAGAAGAGAAAATATAAAGAGACAGAAATTGAAAGGGAAAAGCATTATCATTTTCAGTTTATAGAAGAAGAGAGGAGAGAAGAGAAGAGAAGAGAAGATCTGAACACTTGTAATTTCCATTACACAGGACACTACAGATTTTGCATATTTACATCCCACACGTAAAGCCTCTTAGGTAGCAAACGGATGCTTCACTGTCAGTCATCTGTTTGAAAAGACATGCCTACGAGGTCTGCAACCCGCATTTCTCTACTTCGCCTGCAAGTCATAACGCTATAGTTAAGATATCGTAGTACACGTTCCGACCTGATCTGGTATTCCAATTGTATGCTAATGCGCCTTTGAAACACGTCTGTATCACAACAGTATTGCATCTTCAGTTGAATTGATTGTTATAACAGAGAGCAGACTTTAGGTCAGAGGTATATTAAAATAATACTGATGCTCTCAAAAGAATTTTAAATAGTAGATAATGTATGTGCAACATTTCTCTAAGTAGTTGAAATTAAGACAGCTAACGTAAATTGGTATGACAGAAAAATACAGACTTTGAAATTTCCAAAATATCCGCTTGTTTCCTTAAAAGAAGCCTAAGTATGAAGTTTTGTACCCATCCGATTTTTCGTTTCCGAACTGTACTGTTCGTGGACAGACAGACTTGAAACAACATTACAAATGTTATATCTCTTACTGTAAGTAGGCGCTAGAGAAAATTCTTCCTGAATTTTTCCAAACAACTATATGTAACAGTGTACATTTGCATATCCCATTAGATGTACGTAGTCCATGACATCATGGTACAACGCTGAAGAGTGATCTGTTTCAATAAACATTATGACAAATACTACTCTTTTTTACCTATGGCAAAGAAGTCTGCATTAGGCCTAAAAGTTTAAGCTCTTCGATTTCGCCGGAAGTGTATGTTTTGCATGTTGACCAGAATCCCCTCCCCCCAATTTTTTTTCTCTAAAGATCTAAGGCTTAAGCTTGTAAAAGATTAGTTTTGTTGGAGTTGTTTGCACCACGTATGGAAGCCAATTTAAAGTTGATAGTTGCTGCTACGTATGGAAAGTCAGTTTGACGTAGGAGTTGTATTATACTTCAACTGTTGGGGAGCCGAACTTGTAATAGTTGCCACCGCACGTATTGTAAACAGTTTCCGGTAGACTTCACCCCAAATGTACTTTCAGGCGGCCTTTGTCCCAAGTTTAAAAAATATTAACTTGGTAATTAAATTCTTTCTTTAAGTATTAAATAATTCTGTTTGCCTCGGCTGCGTCAGTATTATTGTTACAGACACGGAATCTTGGCAGGGCGTGATGCGACAAGAATCTAGGCTTACACAGATTTTAAATTTTAATTCACTCCTGTTTATTAATCCTTGACGCAAATTAAATAGCACTTCACTGATATCAAGAGCTGTATGATTCTTTTATTTAATACTTGCACTTTTTAATACATATACTATTTTCGTCTCACACGAATACGTATTTAATTTCTCGAGGACGCATCATGCATCCGGTTACTATCACTGTCTGCAGGCAACTGATTAGATTTCAACCGTCTAAACTTGTAAATTTCTGTATTTCAAGTCTCTGATTGACTAATCCTACTCCAATAGAATACCTTTATTTAACTAAAACCCCCTCCGGTTGCTGATTGGCTATTTTTTTTAAACTGTCTCAAAAATTTACATTATTGCTTACAAGAATCAAAAGTAACATTTAAACTCTCAAACTCATTATTGCCTCAAGATTACCTCATTGTTAGCAACTTTTAACTTATTATTCTCACAGCTCCTACATTATTAAATTTCGTAATATATTCACATAACATTATTACACATGGATATAATAGTATGCAATAATATAAGCATATGCAATGTCTGTTACATACATTTTACAAATTATTACATACACATATTGCTTCAAGGTGGGCTGTTATTGAATTTACATATTATATAATTTGACTGAAAAATATTTAAGTGTTAAAAATACTGCCTCAAGTTTCACGTTGAGATGCGTTTTATGAAACAGGCTCTGCCATGCATGGAATATTTGTGCCTGAGATGGATGTCTTGTAATAACTGAAATTTGCTAGTGGGCTGCGTCCCTTTTTGAGACTATCTTGACTTTGGGTTGAGCGTTGGCCAAGTTTGTTGGTATCAGTATAAACTTTCAGGATGAGATCATAATAGCATAATTTCAGTTGCATTATTAATTATTTCGTAATGTTCAACTTAGCTGAGCTGTGATCATTCTTTATAAACCTATTATTTACCGTGCATTTTGAGAGAAGTTATGCAGTTTATTAGGTTTCCATTACATAAACTATTATATACTTCCCTGTCGATTTCTCGTGGACAAGCGACTATTTCGCCTAGATCACAGTTACGAAAAATCAAAGCCAAAAGTCTAAAGCAATTATGCAAGCTCCCGCTTTGCTGGCATAAATCCCCAAATCTTTGATCTTTAAACTGCTTACTTAACCTGACTCTATTTCCAAATATCAACTCCTTAACCTTAAACACTGACGTCAGCATGAAAACAACAATAGATATAATGGTCATCTGCCTAGATGTAATCAAACGAGTTTATTTTTTCCTGCTTGTGTTATGACTGCACCTGTGTACAGGTTCCGATTTCAATTATTCAAGATTATAGAATGTCTATAGGTACAATTAAAAGGAACAAATGTTATCCTTTATTTACGTATTAATTTACCTCTCAAAATTACATATTTTACTTTATCTAGCACCTACGTACCTATATTCCATCCAAAATTTGATATAGAGATTTCATCAGAAATATAGATAGGTATGTTTAGAGGTCCAACGAATGAAGAAAAAGAGAGAGAAATTGAAAAAACGTCCATGCTTGACCTCGTATGTGTGTCTGTAAACTGCATAACTCAAAAACAAATGTCGGATAAATATCAAACTTGTATTTATGTTCACCATCTTCCAAGAGTGCGACGCCAAAATTTTCAAGAAAATTCTCCCATGGGAAATGTCTCATAACACATTTATTTATTTTTTAATGGCTGTTAACGTTTTTACATTTGAAAAGCGTACCTTGAATTTTCTGGAAAAAGCTATGAAGTCCTTTTCATTGCAAAATTAATTTTATACAATTCTTTATTATCGTGTATAACTGGTAAACATAAGAGAGAAATAAATTAAATTTAATTTTAATTATGGACGCTCTTTAACTGCCTGTGCGTCCCATTCTATATTGGGAGTGAAAGACCGGTAATTTTGCTCAGAGGCCTCTTTATGAGGCTTGAGGTTCTTTTACATGCCGTAAATCTACGACACGGGACTACCGGGTTTGCTTCCCTTTCGAAGGAAGCCATGCCAAGGATTTTTACGCCCGAAAAAATCCATCGCCCTCCGCCGGGTTTGAACCCGCGACCTTGGGAAATTGAGGCTAGCACGGTACCGCTAGTCCACGGAGGACGACGCATAAGAGAGAGAGACAAAAGGTACCTACTATACGAAAAGTAGATACAGATGTCGTTAGAACAGACCATTTAAACCAAATAAGTTTTTTTTGTGTGTGGCTTTGATCATTCTGTAATTGGATGAAAATTTCCACTACTTTTAAAGCTTTGAAGGAAAAAGTCACCTTATTTGCTTTTTGCGATGTCATGGACAAAGTATGGAATTTAAAGTGAAGTAGTTAATTAGTAAGAGTTTTAGGAGAAATTGTATTATTACGTTATTTGCACCACGCTTTGGGCGTCAATTTGAAGTAGGCTGTTGTATTTCGACTGTTGGGGAGCCAAACTTGAAGTAGTTGCAACCGCACGTATGGTAAAAAGTTTCCGGTAGGCTTCGCCCCAAGTTAAAGAAACATTAACTTTGTAATTTGACTGTTTCTTTAAATATTATATATTTATGTTTGTCTCGGCTGCGTCAGTATTATTGTTAGAGACATAGATTTCTTTGCAGGGAGTAGTGCGGCTAAGAATGTAGACTTAACAGATTATAATTTTTACTTCACTCCTTTTATTAATTCTTGACAGGATTTAAATAACACTTCACTGATATAGGGAGCTGTAAGATTCTTTTATTAAATACTTGCACTTTTTAAACACGTAAACTATTATCGTTTCACACGGAATACGTATTAAGCTTCTCGAGGACGCGTCTCGCGTCCGGTTAGGAACACTGTCAACAAGCAACTGACTTCTGAATTTGTACAATTTGCCCCTATTTCAGTTTCTTATTGGCTAATCCAACTCCAATAGAATACTTTCATTTAACTTAAGCTTTTTTCTGGTTGTTGATTGGCTATTTTATAAACTGTCACTAAAATTACATCATTGTTTCCAAGAATTACCAGTAGCATTATTGAACTTCCTAATTCATTATTGCCTCAAGGCTACCTCATTGTTAGCAACTTTTAACCTATTATTCTCACAGCTCCTACATTATTAAATTACGTAACACATTCACATAACATAATTGAACATGTACATAATAATGTAAACATTAATACAATGCCAGTTACATACATTTTATACATTATATTATACACATATTGCTTTAAGGCGGGCTGTTATTGAATTTTATATTATATAATTTGACCGAAATCATTTAAGTGTTAAAAATACTCCCTCAAAAGCCAGCATAGAGTGTTCCACTTTTTGAAGATTTAACTATATCTTCATCCACCTGTGTCCTCTATGTATCTGCAACGAAATGTGTAATGAAACCATTTATGCAAACTGGATTAATATGAAACAGATAGAATAATACGTGTTTGTAAGAATAATCTGAAGAGCGGATATGAAAATAACATGTTAATGTAATGCATCAGATTTTTATCGCATAACCTGACTCTGGAGTTGGTAAGGAAGCAGTGAGGAGTTTTGGAGTATGTTTGAATATTAAGCGCAGACCTCACACGACTGCGATATGTTTACGACTGGACATTTGCATGCTACTGACAAGTCAGTCACACGAACCTGTTTGTTGAAGCAAGCCTCTTGACATTGCAGTCCTACTGACTGATGGATTCACTTGCAACAGGGCACTTGAAGAGAAGCGTTTACCCGTCAGGGCCTTTGACAATCTCTTTCCACTTCCGGTGTTTAGGAAAACGTGTTTTTTAACCAAACCAAGCGGCTAAGACTTCTAAGTGCTCGTCTCAACATGAGTATTTCCTCGTGCTGCATCTGTCGGCAATGTCTGTGGCACTCTGCAAATTTTCTGAAATAAAATAACCGGTAAACTCCTGTGTTATTCCGACGATAGAGGTTACCAGGCGAATTAAACATTCCTCAACTCTAAGAAGGAAATAAATGGAGATTTTCCTCAAGAATCTTACCTCCTGTGGGGTTGATAACCCTTATGACCCAACAGCTTCACACTCAAACTTGTTGAATGGTCAAGAACTGGAGTATGAAAGTTAAAGACCAGAGAAATGGTTTTATACAGGGGTGGGGGAGTGTCAATTATATGGAGTAGAGGAAGACCTAGAGCACTTAATTGTAAAGGAACTAAAAACTGGAGGGAAGAACTTACTAATCACACGTGGTTTGAAATAGGCAGAAGGCGAGTTTTAAAAGCAAGAGTGTAAGTCAAAATTTATATAATGTAAAAACATCTGATGTGTTACATGCGCATGCCTTTCTGTACACCCTAACATTTATTATTGGCAATACTAAACTTAACTCTAAACTCTATACTAACTAAACTCTACTCCTACGAAAACTTATATTTCGCCCTAATTCAATTTAATTGAGATAAACCTTTGCAGAAATAGCTACGTTACGCATTTCGTTATAGATAGAAACGGAACTGCGATGGTCAATTCCATACTCTTCCCATGAAATTACGAGAAACAACTGAACGTTGAAAGCATTGAACAATAAAATTCGAAGCATTAATAAGGGATATCTCAGAAATGACTTATGCCACAAAAATGTATTTGGTATAAATTGTGTGCTTTAAGGAGATCAGCATGTTTTCTGTAGTACGTTTTCATCTAATGCTTAACATTTACCAGTTACCTATACAAGATTATACAAAATTCCTTCCGATTGAAGACGACTTTACAAACTATTCCCAGAAAATTCAAAATCTACATTTTATTTGCCATGTAAATATCTTTAATATGCGATATTTTAATCAAAATCATTGGAGCCAATTTTGAGAAAACAAATCGAAAAATGTTCCATGTGGGTGAAAGGTAGTTGGTGTGGGGATTTTCTTGCAAATCTTCGTGTTCGCATCTTTGAGGCAGTACTTTTAACACTTAATAATTTCAGTCTAATTATATAATATATAAATTCAATAACAGTCCGCCTTAAAGCAATATGTGTATGTAACATTACATAAGGAGTGTATATTACAGTCATTGTATATAATTATATACTATTGTATACAAGTTCAATAATGTTATATGAATGTATTACCTACGTAATTTAATAATGTAGGAGCTGTGAGAATAATAGTTTAAAAGTTGTTAACAATGAGGTAACAATGAGATAACCTTGAGGCAATAATGAGTTTGAAAGTTTAAATGCTACTAGTCATTATTGGAGCAACAATAATGTAAGTTTTGAGACAGTTTATAAAATAGCCAATCAACAACCAAAAAAAGCTTTAGTTAAATGAAGGTATTCTATTGGAGTAGGATTAGCCAATCAGAAACTGAAAAGGAGAAAATTTTACAAATTTAGAGTTCAGTTGGTTGCAGACAGCGTTACTAACCAGACGCAAAAAGTGTCCTCAAGAAATTTAATACATATTCGTGTGACACGAAAAATAAGTTTACGTGTTAAAAAAAGTGTAATTAATTAATAAAAAGAACCTCACAGCTCTCTATATCAGTGAAGTGTTATTTAAATCGTGTGAAGCATTAATAAAAGAAGTGAAGTAAAATTATAATCTGTGTAAGCCTACATTCTTGTTGCACCACAACCCTGCCAAGATATCCATGTCTCTAAAATAAATACTGACGCAGCCGAGGCAAACATAAATATTAAATACTTAAAGAAACAGTCAAATTACAAAGTTTATATTTTTAAATTTGGGAAGAAGGCTACCGGGTACCATACGTGTGGTTGCAACTACTTCAAGTTCGGCTCAACAAGAGTTGAAATATAATACAACTCCTTCAATACAAACTACTTCAATTTGACGCCCAACGCATTGTGCAAATAACGTAAAGATATAATAACTTTAATCAAATTTGGCTTCCATACGTGGAGCTAACAAACATCTTGAAATTGGCGCCCAAAACGTGGGACAACAAAAAACGTTCTTCAAGACAGACAACATCCGCGCGCGCGGACCTTTTTCTAAAAATGCTTTCTTTATTCAAGGACCTAAAACATACATTTCCATGAACTTTCGATGTCGAACTTTTGGGTTGAACGCAATATCTTCTCTATCTACTATGTACTTACGTGGTAGAGAAAGCAATTAGTGGAAATGGACTATGAAGAGAGAGAATTACAATTAACTGTGGGTAATAATATTTAACTTGTATGAATAGTAATAGTTGTCTATTGAATGAGTGGACAGGGCCAAATTTCAGTAGACAAACCAATTGTAAGTAATTTGTTACTTAGTGCTTTACTTTGTCTACAATGATCAGTTTCAGGTAACAATTGAAATCTCCTCTGTGAAACGTGACTTCTGAAGATTGCTCTAATGTTCCTTTCGTCCTATGTGCCCACTATCAACACTCCGTTTTGTCTTAGTTACTTTAAAAGTGATTTTCGTGTAGATACATTTATGGAGACAGAAAATTGCAAAAATCTATCAAACTATAGATAAGTATCACAGTGGAATGGCTGTAGTCTTTGTTAGCAAGGTGTTCATTGCTAGCAGTGCCAGTCAGGTGCCAACAATGGTTTACTTTCTGGAAACTAGACCGATTACTATCAGAGTCGTTTTATTTCCATAACGCATAATCGGAGAACGTACACAGTTCATTATTCAATTTAGAATAACTAGTTGTTTTCATGAAGGTTTACATAAACCGCAAGGATTAAGCTTTCAGATCCTCTAGGTTTGTCGCCACTCCTACCTTTGGAAACCTCTGCAAGCAGTGAAGGCAACATTACTAGAGACGACTTCGCTATTGGATTTTAAATGAAGTTAAAGAGTGAAGTAGGTTTATTTTAGAAGTTGTATTGTATTTCAACTGTTGGGTAGCCGAACTTGAAGTAGTTGCAACTGCAAGTATGGTAAAAATTTTCCGGTAGCCTTCGCCCCAAGTTTAAAAATATTAACTTTGTAATTTTGACTGTTTCTTTAAATATTATATATTTATGTTTGCCTCGGCTGAGTCAGTATTATTGTTAGAGATATGGATTTCTTTGCAGGGAGTAGTGCGGCTAAGAATGTAGGCTTACACAGATTATAATTTTTACTTCACTCCATTTATTAATTCCTTAAACGATTAAAATAACACTTCACTGATATCGAGAGCTGTGAGATTATTTATTAATTACTTGCACTTTTTTTAAACACGTAAATTATTTTCGTCTCACACTGAATATGTATTAAACTTCTCGAGGACGCGTCTCGCGCCCGGTTAGTAACGCTGTCTACAAGCAACTGAATTCTGAATTTGTAAATTTTGCTCCATTTTAGTTTCTGATTGGCTAATACTACTCCAATAGAATACTTTTATTTAACTTAAGCTTTTTTCTGTTTGTTGATTGGCTATTTATAAACTGTCTTAAAATTACACTATTGCTGCTCTAAGAATTACCAGTAGCATTATTAAACATTCTAATTCATTATTGCCTCAAGGTTACCTCATTGTTACCTCATTGTTAGCAACTTTTAACCTATTATTCTCACAGCTCCTACATTATTAAATTACGTAATACAGCCACATAACATGATTGAACATGTACATCATAATATAAACATTAATACTATAACTGTTACATCCACTTTATATATTATATTACACACATATTGCTTTAAGGCGGGCTGTTATTATATTTTATATTATATAATTTGACTGAAATCATTTAAGTGTTAAAATACTGCCTCAAGAGACAAGTTCACAGTTGTTAAAGTGTGAAATAGAATACGATTTTGCGCTAAGTTTTACAATGGCAAATATCGACGAATGACTTACTATACCTACTGTTTCTTTGGGTAACGCAATGTTGACACTTGTGGCAGTGTTGCTATGGAACAGTGTCAGGCACTAATTGGCACAGACATGTGCTGTCCCATTACTCCTCGAAACCGACACAAGTCCAGAAGTTGAAGCCCAGAATTCTTCTGCGCATGTCTGAGATGTGGCACTGGCCAGGACGAATCCATAGAATAATAAAGTTGTATTGGAACTTTTTCTTTAGATACTCTGATCGTCATGCGTGTCGTTGCACTTATCATTGGGAAATTAAGTTATATATTTGTTGTACAAAGAGCGCCAAAGAAAATCTCACTGCACCTCACGTCTACGTCACATTATTTATTGTTGTACGTGGCTTGCGAAGCCATGCCTATTTCATTGGTTGATTTAGGCCACGGTGCAAGAATGCGCCAGTCCTCCTGCTAAATAGTTGCACCAATAACCGCAACATAGGTTACAAAATGGCGTAGAAACGAAATATATGTTTTCGCTATTGATCGCATTAGCTAAAAGAGAAAGAGGTAGAATGAGTGCATTCAATTTGTCAATCAGACCTACTTGTCGTGATTGATATCCCTTACCTTATCGGCTAATGCAGGGCACGCCTTTGAAAGGGTTAATAGCTAAGGGGAAAACTTGATGAGCGCCCAGGTTAGCAAAATGTAGAATGTGCAGTGTGAGAAGATTTTCAAATTAAAGTTTTAATAGTATTCATTAAATACATAGCAATACTTTATAACAAAAACTAAAAAGAACTGCATTCTCACAGTGGTATCAATGTTTGTTTCTGCATAGAAGCAAACACAATTAAATAATAAATAAATAAAGCAGCACGTTTTCCCTCTAATTCAAACTATATTTGGTTAATATACCTTTACTAACATATTGCTGATCATAGGAATACAACTGGATTATAGACAAAAATATAACCCAATTTTATTGCCATAATATTCGGTAAATCATATGCATATTTATCTCTAGTTTCTAAACATGATCAGTCAATTATAACAAAAGAATAATTTAGTAAACGAATATCATCTGTGAATGTTTTATGGGGAGTGCTCACTTTCTGACGAGTATGTAGAGCACTTTCCTAGAATATTTTTATTCAGTACTTTAGTATAAAAACACTTTTATGCACTGCCGTTGCAATTGCTGTAACAGTGCGACCAGCTTCCCGCATACCCACGATACATCCACGAGTAATTTCGCTAGTATACGGCATGACTGTTTCTGAGATAATAAACATGTTTGGGTTTGAATAACACTAGAAAAGGCAAATATATCAACCTCTCCTCTTTTCCCCCTTATTGATGTGTTATCAAGCCACCACGCTCTGCAATAGGTAAGGTGAAGCACACGCCTCAAAAGACCCCAGAAAACAAAATCGGCCGAAGATTTTCTTTGGTGCTGTTTGTACCTGTACGTGAAGTGTTTATTTGTTTTATTTAACTAGTGTAGGAGAGCATTATCCTTGCAGCTGCCCCTGAAGGTTATCCCATGTACAGATATTTAATGTAAATTGCCCATTTAGGTGGAAGCCCTTGAAATGCTACTATTGAAATCTAAATAGCCTGTACAAGAGGCAGACACTACAGTTCGCTTACCTACTCTACTAAAATGATTCTGCGTTATGTTTCATGTTGAATATGTTTGGCAGGGGTTACAAATGTGTGTGTATACCAACAACTCCAGTCTCAACAGCTGCCAGTACCCACGGTCACGCTTTCTAAGTGGGACTTGATGCCAAAGGTTGTAATGAAATCACTGAAATGCCAGTTCCATTGTCAAGAATGATTGAAGTTTCAGATATACCAACAGAGAGCTGGCCAAAGACGGGGACACTCCGGAACTTTGTGTTTGACCGCTGCTAACCACTAGAGCAGACGGACGGCTGCTAATAGTGAGATGGCCTCCACCATGATGCCCAGGAGCCAATGAGCGGGTCGCGTGGGATGGACTTGTCCAGGACCACAACCTGATTGGTTGACCCCTTGAGGCTATATGGTCACTTTCCCCTCCTTAACCCCCATGTGTGAACCGTATTCCGGTCCCCTACTTGGCGATGAAACTGGTTTTGAATGCAAGGCGGGTGTATGATTCTTCCTACACTTTTGTTGCTAATTGCACGTGGTTGTATAATAAGTCATCGATATACGAGCTAGAAGTTCTTATTCCAGTTGTCTAAAGTTTAATGTTTGGAGTTCGAGGTCTGACACCAACTTAGGATATCTCATCTGACTTAAGATCACAAGATTGAGATGAAAATATATCTAAATAAATGTAATTTTGTCCCATATGTATTGATTGCATATTCATCATAAATTCAGTATTTAGTTCTCTTTGTATGCTGAGATGAGCGATTGAAATATCCTTCAGGAGACCTAATATATAGATTTAATAGAGACAATAAATAAAAGGAGGATTCCGGAAGAGGGGCACATAAACATATGTATCCTGTTTCCAAAGACCGCACTCACTGACTATGTATTCAAAGAACTGACATGTCAAGCAAAGCGTATTGGCGCTTTACTACACACATATCTACTTATGAGAGGGTCAGTGGGTGTCACCTGATAGCTGTGCAAAGGGATAAACACCTGTACCTAGGATAAGTGAAAGAGAACCTATAATAAAGAGTTTAATAGCGTTGAAGCATTTTCTTAAGTAAGGAAAGTGATAGAAATACCAAAGGTAAAAAGCATTAATGTCGATATTATGAATTCACCTAGCGTTCAGTATTGATACCAATGCACGTGCTTTCAGTTTCTGAATCAATTCGTAACTTAGAAAAAAATCTGATGTGGTACACTAACATGACTTTCTCTACTCTTGTACAAACTATTTTTACAAACTCTTATGCTCCATCTACTTCATATTAATCGAGATAACCATTTGCAGAAACAATCTTTTGACATGCAAAGAGAATTACATTTTACACATAGCGACCAGTTCTAAAAGTATTTGACTATCGCTTAAGGCGTACTATGTTCCCCTTGTTTTGTAATTGCAAGGGCAATATAGAAATGCAGTAGCCTTTAAGCACATACATATCTCTTAATAGCTGGTTGCTAGGTGCAGCACAAATTCCCTTTGCCACAGATTAATACTCTTTGCATATCCAAGACAAAAAAAATGAATAACGAATTCCCATTTGAGAAAATAAGTATTGAAAAATTTAAGGGAATAACAAGCAATATCTCGAAAATGGTTCACTCAATAAAAAAAATATACCTATATGACATAAATTGTGTATTTTAACGCGATCTACATTGTTTGTGTAGTAAAATTTTATCTATCTCCTATGGTTTACCAGTTATGCAAAAGTCGTTCACAATGAAGAATACTTTTGGAGACAATCCCAGAAAATTCAAGATATACATTTTATTTGTGATGAAAATATCTTTTATATTTTAATCCAAATCGTTAGAGCCATTTTTGAGAATATTAAAATTTTCGAAAAATGTTCCATGTAAAGGGTAATCTGGGGTGGGGGATTTTCTTGGAAACCTTCGTGTTGCATCTCTGGAAGATACTGAACCTAAATACCAAGTTTGGTGTCTATCCGACTGTTCGTTTCTGAGTTATGCTGTTCACAGACAGACACAGACAGACAGACACACAGACACACACACGGACATGTTTCCAAAAATGTTTTTTTTTATTCAGGGGGTCTCAAAACATGTATTTCCGGTGAAATCTCGGTATCGAATTTTTGGGTGGATTACAATACTTCCCCTACTTACTATACGTAGTAGAGAAAGTAAAAATAGATACCTATATTGCTGTAAAAATGAATACCTGCTTACTCTACAACAGTTCTATACCTACGTTTAAGTTCTTTTATTTATAACCATAACAAAAAACAGCGCAACAAACAGCTTCAAGTGCGAGAAGTACAGATTCTTCAAATTCAGTTTCTTAAACAGGAACTTCCTGTGTATGCTATTTGATAGTTTATGTTCAATATGGACCCTAAATTTACGTTTCACAATAGGTATATTTTAATTATGATTTCGCAAAACTTCAATGGTAAATTTTTGTTGTGGTATGTTTCTACTCGTAAAACATTTCCACTACAGCTTAAATATTTTCATCCAAATTCATGAACATGGTAGATCATTTTTCTTAATTTCTGCTCCTCTCGAACCTTACTACAAAATATGATGTCCCCTTAGATCATAGTTACGAATTGCTTCTGCCATTAATACCTACCTCCCAAATATTTAAACTATAGTTGGAAATTAGAATTTAATGTCATATGTAATTGAACAATATAGAAAAGATAAATTGAAGGTAATCAATCATATCGGATCAATGTTAAGACTACCTCTGCCCTTAATATCTCCCCACACATGCTGAAGTTTGGGAAAATGCTGTTTAATGTCGCAAATAAGTATGCAGTTAATTTTGTGTAGGTACTTGAACCAATGTAGGAAATAGTACCCTATGTTGTGTAATGCTATATGTGTAATGTGTTTAATTACGTATTTGTAGGAGCTTAGTTCATGAGGACAAAATGAAGTGCTTTGTGCTTTTTTGTTATTTTTGTTATGAATAAACAGTTTTGCCATTAGACTACTGTCTTGAGAATTTTTGTAGGTAAATTGTATTGATGACAGCATTAGGTATTGCAATATAATCTGTGTATCAGTTATTGTTATTGGTTAATTTTAAGTAACCGAGCGAAAAGGTTCCGTAATTACGTGTGAGGCTCGCATTTGGGAGGCCCCAGGTTCGATTCACGTCACCGTCCCGTCATAGATGCTTGTTCAAAGGAACGAGTACTCCCCGTGGACCCTTGAGAGCTGCTTGGTCAACGGGTCGTTCATCACAGTCTCTAGGCAGCTCCAGCAGTGGGACGGGTCCTCGAGCCTAGAATTATTATCTGCGCGTGCAGCCTCTTGTGATTCCTTCATTTCCTCAAATTAAATTTAGATTTAATTCTAGATTTAGTAGTGTTCGCAAGATGCACTTTTGTTCGAAACATAGAAATTGAGTTTTATTTATGGACGCTCTTTAACTGCTTAGCTTAGTGATACTTAGCGTCCCATTCTATATTGGGCGTGAAAGAGCAATAATTTTGCTCAGAGACCTCTTTATCATACCGTAAATCTACGACACGGGACCACCGGCTTTACTTCTTTTCCGAAGGAAGTCGTGTTAAGAATTTTTACATTCATCGCCCTCCGACGGGTTTGAACCTGCAACCTCGGGAACTAGAAGTTAGCATGTTAACCACTACACCACGGAAAACGACATATCCCTTCCTCCTAGGGAGTTGTAGCCGCAATTAATCAGGTTAAGTGTGCGAGGTTGTAACTCGTTGTACCTATAAGCTATAAAATTCAAGTAATGATAAAGAACCAATAGTAAAGTACGAGTCTGTAGTCTAGAGTCTACTACCAGTACCAATAGTACAGCTCGTGTAAAACGTCGTGACACGCCATATGCGCAAGAGAGGAGAAATGAGGAGAATTGGTGAGAGTGGTGGGGGAACAAGGGACCAGAAGTATGTCAGAACTAGGAGGCAGTCGCTGACCCCCACCTCTCTTATTATGCAAGTGGACTGGCCAGCGCTATTGCGCAGCTGTGCTTCAGGAGTGGGGGACTGTCACGACGTTTTACACTGGCTGTTATAGCCTTTGTGTACCTTGCAGTTAGAGTTTGAGCACCACTGTGTCCCTAACAGTGCACAGCCGAGAAACAGTTAGTATACGTTTACAATCTAGCGGTCGAGCCCGCTTATTCTTTAAATGTCGCAAAGGTTGAGGATCCCAGAATTCGCTGAAATAGCCAGTTGACCGTTCATAGATGCCTCATGCCTCATCCTTTGATTCTTCATCAGAATGATTGCAAATAGGTACGAGTGTCACACCTACGGTTCCACACAGTAAGTGAAGCGAAGGATAAGACATCGAATGTGCATAGTTATAAGCACCTATCTATTTGGAAACAAAGATAATGTCAAATGTTAGGATTTCTCTTTGAAGCACCTTATAACGAGTCAAAACGTATTATAGGCAGATATTATTATACAAGACACCAACAGTACCGTAAAATAAGTTAATTATTTTTACTATTAACATCCATGCATGTAGGATACCATTGAATAAAATACAATGTTTTTTGCACAAAGGTAGATATGTATTTTAGTTTAGTATTTGATATTTTATTACAGTTAACAGAGTAACGTTCTTGTTTATATTACTTCTTCAGCTTACTTAAAGTACGCACGTGCAAAAGTATTCCAAATTAATTTGCTATTCTAATAAAAACAACATATGGGCATATTAAGAATTACAGCCTGTACTAAATATTAGGAGCAGCAACAAAATTATATTTTAAAGTACTACTAATACAATTTATTTACGATTCATGAGATACTCTATAAGCAGAAACAATATAAACAACACTTATAAGTACTTAAATGCAGTATTAACAATCGATATTAAATAAATTACCTACAAAACTTTGGTTTTACAATTAAAATATTTCACTAAACGAAGTAAGTAATACGGGTGGTCCGCGCGAAACCTCTCTAACAATGATTTTAGTGAACTGGTGCATTTTGTGTGAATAATGCATTAGAAAATAATGTTAAATACTGAGTACAATTGTATAATTTTTAAACTAGTCTGTTTCAGCACCTTGAGGATCTCGTATGCAGGCTTTTATAGGTAAATTTTGGCAGACTTCTATGCGCTTCATTTCATTACCTTCCGCGTCCCTCATTGCTTTTTACTTTCTCTACTACGTATAGTAAGTAGGGGAAGTATTGCATTCCACCCAAAAATTCGATACCGAGATTTCACCGGAAATATATGTTTTGAGACCCACTGAATCCAAAAAAAGCATTTTTGGAAACATGTCCGTGTGTGTGTCTGTGTGTGTGTGTGTCTGTGTGTGTGTGTGTGTCTGTGTGTGTGTGTGTCTGTGTGTTTGTGTGTGTGTGTGTGTCTGTGAACAGCATAACTCAAAAACTAACAGTCGGATAAACACCAAACTTGGTATTTAGGTTCAGTATCTTCCAGAGATGCGACACGAAGGTTTTCAAGAATATCCCCCCACCCCAGACTACCCTTTACATGGAAGATTTTTCGAAAATTTTAATTTTCTCAAAAATGGCTCTAACGATTTTGATGAAAACATCATATGTTTAAGATAATGTCATGAGAAATGAAATGTATATCTTGAATTTTCTGGGAATGTCTCCAAAAGTATTCTTCATTGTGAACGACTTTTGCATAACTGGTAAACCATAAGAGATAGACAAAATTTTACTACACAAAAAATGTAGATCGCGTTAAAATACACAACTTATGTCATATACATTTCTTTTGTTGAGTGAACTATTTTCGAGATATTGCTTGTTATTTCCTTAAATTTTCCAATACTTATACTTTTTCTCAAATTCGTTATTCATTTTTTTTTGTCTTGGATATGCAAAGAGTTATAATCTGTGGCAAAGGGAATGGTGCTGCACCTAGCAACCAGCTATTAACAGATATGTATGTGCTGAAAGGCTACTGTTTTTCTATAATGCCCTTGTAAATATATATTCCCCTTACATCTACAAGAAAATTAGCAATAAGATAGGGTCTGCAGATGTTTATCTCGATTAACATGAACTAGATGGAGAATAAGCGTTTGTATAAATAGTTTGTACAAGAGTAGAGAAAGTCATGTGAGTGTAACACATCAGATTTTTTCCTTTAAGAAGGAGGATTTATCAACCCCGTCCAACCCTCGGGAACATGAACTGGGGATGATTACTAATAGATCTTAGGATCCAAATAGCTGAGTGTTATCCAAAATGTATATTTGCAGGTTAATCGATAAACCCCCCCCCCAAAAAAAACCTTATACCAACCAGTATTCAAACTCGAGCTCTCCGAATTGCTAAACAAACATACCTACTATTACACCATGTAGATACCCTAGTAGCATCGTGTAAGTACTCTACGCTAGAGGCATTCCCAGTCCCATCGAATAGTGATATAGCTGTCATGACACAGTTGTCACGCTTAGCCCAACAACAAACGGTGAAAATTCTCCCCGCAAGCTTTCGGTATACTCCTTAACCGCCACTGATATAGTGTTCTGTGTTTGTGTAGGAGGGAAAAAGAAGGGTCTAATTGGAAAGCAGAAATTTCACATGCCCAGTGCGTAATCGCCGCTCTGTTCTGAAGAGCCACCTTACCCAAAGGGTTTGTGCGCGGAAGAGATTCAGGTTTGTATTATTAGTTCAAACTTTATAGAAATGATCAATATTTGCCGTTAAGTAGTGTAAAATGTAAAATTGTAGAATTAGCATGAAAAGGTTGTAGCCTTTACGTTATTTGTACCACCATTTGGGCACCAAACTTGAAGGAGTATTGTATTGTAGTTCCACTGTTGGGGAGCCAAACTTGATGAAATAACTGCCCCACGTATGATACAAATTTTACGGTGGCCTTCGCCCCAACGTTCACTTTCCGGTGGCCTTCGCCCCAGCGTTTAGGAATCAACTTTGTATTTTAATGTTTCTTTAAATATTATATATTTATGTTTGCCTCGGCTGCGTCAGTATTAATTTGTAGAAACATGTATCTCTAAGCAGAGGGTGATGCGGCTAAAGAATGTGGGCTTACACAAATTATAATTTTTACTTCACTCCTTTTATTAATCCTTCATACGATTAAATAATACTTCACTGATATAGAGAGCTGTAAGATTATTTATTAATTACTTGCACGTTTTAACATGTAAACTATAATGTTCTCGCCGTAATGAATTTTCGTCTCACACTGAATACGTATTGAACTACTCGAGAACGCGTCTAGCGTCCGGTTGGGAACGATGTCTACTAGCGACTAGCGTTTACCGCTTAAATTTGTAACTTTCTCTATTTCAAGTCTCTGATTGGCTAATTTTACTCCAATAGAATACCTTTATTTAACTTTCAGCTTTTGTAGTTTTTGATTGGCTATTTATAAACTGTTTTAAATATTACATTATTGTACCAAGAATTACTAGTAGCATTATTAAACTTTCCAATTCATTATTGCCTCAAGGTTATCTGATTGTTACCTCATTGTTAGCAACATTCAGCTTCTATTCTCACAGCTCCTACATTGTTAAATTGTTTAATACAATCACATAACATTATTATACATATAAATAATAATATAAACATAATACAATGACTGTTACATACACTATATATAAATATTATTTATACACATATTGCTTTAAGGCGGACTGTTATTGAATTTTGATATTATTTAAGTGTTAAAAATATTGCCCGAAGCTCCCATATGCCCACACCCTGAGCGCTCTCTTTACAAGCATACACCTGGTCAATGTAGTTGGCCAATGTTGATGAAATGCTGAAATGAAAACATTTCATTTATTAGCTTTTAAGTATACAACACCTGTATTCGTAACGTTAACTTTAACTAAGCGAAATGACTCCGCGAAATGGACCTCTTATTCGGGTGGCCCTGGGTTCATTTCCAGTTGGGCCAACTACACTTTTTTGTGGTTTTCTCGGGTCGGTAGGCTGGGGTAGTTCCCCTTCTACCACGAATTTCCTGTCCATCACTTCCTTTTATCTGTTTCAGGGTTGTAGGACCAGGCAACGGGGTTGGTGGTTACGGTAGGACAGGGTAATTTGCACTATAAAACGATTTCTCCCTGGCACTTGGGACTGTTGGGCTCCTCCCTTCCTGGGAGCTGTCTCATCTAGTCCTGGAAACCCAGGTAATGGATGGCTAAGGCAGGGCTAGCCTGCGTGAGGATTGGAATCGTGTTGGAATCGTTAGAGACCCCTCCTTGCTTGTGCACATCGTCGTCCGGATCTGCTCACCCATCCCTCCCTCTCAGGAGTCACATCGGAAGCACAAACGACTATGGTCTACACTATATTCACTCTTAGGTTGATCCGCGGCAAAACAAACTGATGTGGTCAGTGCACCATGGTGCAACACGGTAGCAATGCGCTCAGGAAAGTAGTCCCATGCTAATCTCTGAATTTTAGAATGAACTTATCCTTAAATAGTATAATATTCTATACAAATTTCTAAGTTTTCATTTAACGCTGATTTATACCGTAAAACAGAGCTACAAGTCCCATGATGCAATTTGTATGAGTCACCTGGCATCCGGGTAGGCGCAGAATATTGTTAACAGCCAGAAACCAGCAGTTGTGTTTAGTATCATGGAGGACAGTGAATTCGCTCTTGTGTTTTCGTCGAATTACGTAAAGCATTAGCCGCGCAAACCATTGACTAGTGGTGAAAAAACAATAGTGTTGAAACTTTATTATAAGTTATGTGAGAAATATCCAACATTTTCCGCGAAAGAAATAGCGAAATTAACTTCTGAGTTCACCGGTGTTTCGAGTACAAGTATAAACAGTGCTTGTGCAAGAAAAATCTGAAACGAGAAAAGTGGTTACACCCGGAAAACAAAGAAAGCATATGAAATATGCGATGCAAGAATGTAGTGATTTTAAGAAGAATGCAATTCGCGTAACACTGCACAATTTCTTTTTTAAAATGAGCCGTCAACAGTTAATAAAGTGTGAGCCTCCAACAGTTAATAAAGTGAACGAATAAATTAGGTTATCGCATACCTGTTACTGTATTTTTCGCTCATTTATTTTAGAATTAACTATTATGGTATGTGCAAACGTTTGTATTGTTACAACTTTCAATCTTATCACCTTTAACTCTTAACAGAATATGCTAGTCACCGTTTCAGTTGTCGAAATAAGGACTCTGTTCTTTTTTGCACTACATGCCGCTTGTACTTGCTACATGGTCTGAAAGTGTGACAGTATTTCTAGTGCAAATTGCGGAAGGATACATTATAGCGGTGCACTGGTCACCTGGCGTTTGTTTCGACGCGGATCAACCTAAGAGTGAATACAGAGTATGTGCTGTGCTGTCCCCCAGTTACTGGCGCCTCCTCCGTGTAACTGCTCCTAACTCCTAACATTAAGTTTATCTTATTTAACTTTCAATGTTGGTTTATGTCAGAGTCTTAGTTTGCCTGTACTTCTCACAGACTCATTGGTTCCCATTGTTTACTCAGATTTTTTTTACGTACCTTAGACTATAGATTTCGATACGGTATCAATAAAGAGAAATGTTATATGGGAATGTTTATGACTTTGAATTCAGTTCGCGTAAAAAATCAATTGCCTGGCGTTCATAGACATTGCACTTATCTATATCAATAAGTGCTTTAACTTTGTATCACAGATAAAATCTTTATTACGCGTAGCACACATTGAGCTTAGGTCCCTGCAGTCGTGACAAGAGGAAATGGAGATACAACAAACACAAACACTGGAAGAGTTGGGGAAAGGACTCAAAACTGCGCAAGAGTTGACCCAGAAGAGGGTGTCCGAACCCCGGAATCGCTGGGTAGGGCTAGGCTGGTTATTTGTCGAGGTGTAAGACCTTGTGAATCACAAGTAGCACTCAAGTTCTTGACACGTCACGGACCAACACCTATCTGCTAAATTGAGTCGAAGCTCTCGAGACCACTTGATAATCTGTTTGTCGCCCAGCTGCGTAGCCTACCTGCCTCCTTGACCGCCACGCCGTGCAATAACGGAACTAACTTCAACTACATGCCGTAAACATTAGCTGAGAGAGGGAAACGAGAAAGATAGGGCATGAAAAACAAGATACAAGTCATCTAGCGTCCTTAATTTGCCTGGCACAGAAAATAAAGTGGCTAGGGTGTAGAAAACGAAAAAGTGGAGGAGGAGAAAAGTAGGATTTTATATTAATTTGGCCACTGAACAATTGCGGTGTAAGGTGTTAATTTTTTATTACAATATAAAGTAAAACAGATATCCTGGTTGGTCAAAAGAAGTCCTTAGAAGTTGAAACATATCACGACGTGAATTTAATGACTTGACTTTTGTCATTCCTAGCTACCCATTCCTCACTTTTTACTTAACACTAACTTTCCAATACATAAATGCTTAAGTTTCGACATCTACACTGTTTTCCTATCTGACACGAAATGCTGTGGATTTCCGCATCTATATCTTTCCCTGTACGACACGAAGTGGTATGAATTCCTACATCTATCCTGCTTCCCTGTACGACACGAAGTTATGTATTCTTCCCCACTGTACGACACGAAGTGATCCATCTTACACACGTCTGAAACTGCTCTCCGTCATAGATAATTTTTCTATTCTTCGCCTCTTTTCTAGTTTCATTCCTTCGTTTTACTATGCACGTGAATTTTATAATTTCTCATTGGTCATTTTTCCAAATTTTTCTCCGTTTTCCATTGGTTCGTTATATCGCCGAGCTGACCTTGCCCGCGTCTACCATTACCGCCTTACGTTCGCTTGATTAAGTTTTCTGTGCGCTTGACTGCATTCGACTTCCGTTCCGTTGTTCTATCTTCCTGTGAGTTTCACCAGATTTCTATAGCACTTAAGCGTTTGCTAATGTTTCCTTTCCTGTATGTTCCTAAAGTATTTCACCCTTTTACAGTTTTCACCGTGTGTCTTCGTTCTAAAATACGCGTTTTCCTACATTTTATTTCACGTTTTGATTATTTATTCGTATCTGCTCTTTACTTTATTTCTTTCGTAATGATTTTATTCCCCCCTTTTCTAATCCTTAATATTATTTTTATTCCGCCTTCTTATTGGTATTCCCATCCTTATTATTTTGATTAGATGATTATTAACATTCTTATTATGGTTATTATTATTATTATTATTATTATTATTATTATTATTATTATTATTATTATTATTCGGGCGGATCTTATCACTTGAGTAGCTATTCCTTTGTTTCTCGTGGTTATGCAAAGAGTGAAATATGAAACCCAACATTTAGCAACCCTTCTTCCCTGATAAGAAAAATGGAAGACCTCAATCTGAATCTGGAGCGTTCGTTTGCACCAGCAAACTAATGAGGGATAGTCAAATGAAGACGGCATCATAAGCGCCGTTGAACATTTGCTGAAACAAGATTTGAGTATCAATGTTTTGGATATTTAAGCCCTGTTTCTTGTAAACTTACCCCACTGAAATTTGTTCTTCCGCACTCGCTTTTCTTCCCCCTTTCCCCTGATTAGCTGTGAGTAGCAATTGTACACAAACAAGTTCTATGCAAAGCAAGGTCAGGCGATAAAATGGTATAAACACGCTGGCATGATAGATACTCGTGCTTTCGTCGTCCTGAGAGGCAGTTTTAATCCGAAGGATCCCTCTACCTATTTGCTGATAAGTACACATACGTATTCCAAATGCATTAACTGTTACATTAATAAATTACTTTCATACAGTTATAAAATGTAAATTTGACCATTATCTAGGAATGTGTTATGCAAGATAAATAATGATGTTAAATAAGGAACTAGTTTATATAGCACGACATCTTATTCCCAACAGTGATCAATGAGAGATGACAATGTCCATGAGAGTTAAAAGATGCGCGGAAGATCTTTATGGAAGATATTTTAGTTTTCAGAGATACACATGCAGTCCTGCACACAAATGAGTGCTTTTTGAAACTGTAAGATGTAGGAATAGGGCAGCATTTGATGTTAAAAAATCTGATGTGCTACACTCACATAACTTTCTCTACTCTTGTACAAACTATTTTTACAAACGGTTATTCTCCATATGCTTCATGTTAATCGAGATATCCATATGTTAATCTTATTGCTAATTTTCTTGTAGATGCAAGGGGAATTGGTAGGCTTTAAGCGATAGTCAGATATTTTAAGAGCTTGTTGCTATGTCGAGTATTCCAATCCCTTTGCATTACCAGGACAAAGAAAAAAAAAAGAATAACGAATTCCCATTTGAAAAAAGTATAAATATTGGAAAATTTAAGGGAATACCAAGCAATATCTCGAAAATGATTCATTCAACAACACAAAATGTACATACCTATATGACATACATTTGGAAACATTCCAGAAAATTCAAGTTATACATTTTATTTGTCATAATTAAAATTTTCGAAAAATGTTCCATGTAAAGGGTAATCTGGGGTGGGGGGATTTTCTTGAAAACCTTCGTGTCCCATCTCTGGAAGACATTGAACCTAAATACCAAGTTTGGTGTTTATCCAACTGTTCGTTTCTGAGTTATGCTGTTCACAGGCACACACACGGACATATTTCCAAAAATGATTTTTTTTTTATTCAGGGGGTCTCATTACGTGTATTTCCGGTGAAATCTCGGTATCGAATTTTTGGGTGGAATACAATACTTCCCCTACTTACTATACATAGTAGAGAAAGTATAAATACAGTTTAATATGGAAAGTATAAAAAAGGGGTTGTCTGAACACAGTAATCAATCAGCAAGGAGTTTGCCTCAACTAACATATTTCATACATGCTCAAGATCAAGAAGTAAACAAAATGCAGACCCAGACTGTCCATTCTGCATTGATTCTACAGTGGTCGGAGGTCAATCTTGTGACAAGCTGTGCCCTATATAGATTAAATCCGGATGGGAGGCCTTAGATCATTTGGTGCGATGAGTATTGTAAAATCCGATTGCAGTGTTTAGCCCTGGAGATAATGCTAGGTGGCATGGGGAGTTATTCAGTTACTCAGTTATAACATGTATACATAGTGCTGTGTAAGATATCACTGTGAGCTGATCGCTGCGAATATGCTATAAATACACACCGGAGGAGCTCCAAAATCTATCACCATAATCGTGGGAAATTAGTAACAGGTCTGTGTGTGTTTACTGGGTATTACTGACGGTATAACGAAATCTTGAAAGCTTGCGTTATGTAGCTTCATCTGCCTCTAGAGTAAGTGTAGTGGGGCGTAATGCATGGCCCAAAAGCGGATGTTCCGTAGATGTGGGGTCGGTTTTTGTTGGGAGTTTTTTTTTCTTATTTTAATCATTTATTTAATGTGAAGTAGTTGGTATTGCACGTACTCAAGGATACGATTTCTGATTGGTAATTACAATTTCTTTGTTTAGGATCACTGTGGTTAGTAAGCTGAGGATTGTCTATGTGACAAAATGCAAAACATTTACACCTCTGAACTTTGTAGTATTTGATTCTGGCCCCGCGTTAGGAAGCCAATTTGCCCTATTTGCGGTGGTACTGGATTTTCAGGAATGGTCCCGGGTTCAGTACTAGCTCAGGGTTCTTGCATAGATCTTGGATCTCGGGTTAGTGGTGAATACGACTGTTTTGTTTTCCTGCTCGTTTATTTCCCTTCACCGTTTTTAACATTTGATTCATGCTGATACTTCGACACACACGCGCGCATTTCCTTTTTGTTACGCTGCATATCATCGACCTATCCTCCGACACTTTTCTGACAAACTTCTCCCAGGAACCACTACTGCCAAGTGTGTATTCTAAACTTTTCTGACAACCATCTCTAAGGAACTACCACTGCCAAGTGTGTATTCTAAACTCTCCTACACATTTTCTAACAAACATTTCCAAGGAGCCACCACGACCAAGTGTGTATTCTAAAATCTCTTGTTTCTCTATTTCAAACGTTCTATATCTCCCCATTCCACTATCACCTGATTTCTAGCTTCTTTCATTGGAGGCCTAAGGTTATCTGGCTTTTGGCGAACATTGACGCTTTTCTACACCTCTGCGTTCCAGCAACCTAACGGGACACTTAACAATAGAGGGAAAACCACCCGTTTCCGGCCGCTGATGGCCTTGTCTCTCTCAACCCTTCGACTAATTTTACAGTCACACTTGCTTTCCAGTTTTATTTAACACTATCTTTACTGTTATTGATATTTATTCTCCCTATGATTGTAATTTTATTTAACTACTCAAAACGTGCTGCTTCAACTTGCAGATATACTTGCTATTTCTAGTGAAACTAGAAATAATGGTTTAGCAGCTGCAGCACTGAACAGGGAAGTATATGCCGATACACACCAATCACATTACCGCACTTTCCAGCCCAGCGAAGTATATTTGTGAGAGTGTGGAGCTTTCAAGGTAAACAAGTGCCATACGAGAGTTACATGAATTAGACGCACAGTGCAATTTGAGGAAAATGAACTGCACAGAATTCTGCATAGAACAGTCACCTACCAGCTCCCATACATGGTACTAATAGCACCATAGAAAATCGTCGGCGGATTTTGTATCGTTTTCTGGTATCTTTAAGGCGTGTCCTTCACCTTGTCTATCGCAAAGCGTGGTGGCTTGATAACACAGCAATAAGGGGGAAAAGAGGGGAGGTTGATGCCTTTGCTTTCTCTGGTGTTACTGAAACCAAAACATGTTTATTGACTCGGAAAAAGTCATGCCGTATACTAGCGAAATTACTCGTGGACATATCGTGGGTATGTGGGAGGCTGGTCGCATTGTTACAGCAATTGCAACGGCAGTGCATAAAAGTATGTTTATAGAAAATTACTGGATAAAATTGTTTCAGGAAAAAGATATTTATGCACATTAAAAGACAATAATTATATTTGAACGTCACAGAAGTTTAAAAACCAAAATCAGCTAAAACAATGCTTGTTTGAATAATTAGGTTAGACACTGTCATCTCTGACGTTACGCCACTGCAAATACATGTGTTTTGTTTCTTGTATCGTGCAAGCAACCAAATTTATATTTCTTAACTTGAGATAATATTTCTAGCGATTGCTTTATTGTAACGTAGTATTTTTACTTTCTCTACTACGTATAGTAAGTAGGGGAAGTATTGTATTCCACCCAAAAATTCGATACCGAGATTTCACCGGAAATATATGTTTTGAGATCCCCTGAATCCAAAAAAAGCATTTTTGGAAACATGTGCGTGTGTGTGTCTGTGTGTGTGTATGTGTGTGTCTGTGAACAGCATAACTCAGAAACGAACAGTCGGATAAACACCAAACTTGGTATTTAGGTTCAGTATCTTCCAGAGATGCGACACGAAGGTTTTCAAGAAAATTCCCCCACCCCAGACTACCATTTACATGGAACATTTTTCGAAAATTTTAATTTTCTCAAAAATGGCTCTAACGATTTTGATTAAAATATCATAAGTTTAAGATACTTTCATGACAAATAAAATGTATATCTTGAATTTTCTGGGAAAGTCTTCAAAAGTATTCTTCATTCTGAATGGGTTTTGCATAACTGGTAAACCATAAGAGATAAACAAAATTTTACTACATAAAAAATGTAGATCCGTTATAATACACAATTTATGTCATATACATTTTTTTTGTTGAGTGAACAACTTTCGAGATATTGCTTGTTATTCCCTTAAATTTTCCAATACTTGTACTTTTTCTCAAATTTGTTATTCATTTTTTTTGACCTGGTAATGCAAAGAGAATGGAATACTCTATATAGCAACCAGCTCTTAAACGCTTAAAGCCAATTCCCCTTGCATCTACAAGTAAATTAGCAATAAGATTAACATCTCGATATCTAGATTAACATGAAGCATATGGAGAATAAGCGTTCGTAAAATATTTTGTACAAGAGTAGAAAAAGTCTTGCGAGTGTAACACATCAGATTTTTAATAGTGTTTATCGCCCGTTCTTACTACACACTGCACCACAGACGATGGACACTGATGATATTTGAAATTAAATGATAATTAGAAAAGGAAATTTGTGAAGGAAACTTCCAGGCCTAAGTATAGATTATCTCTCCGGCATTTACCAGTTAGGACTGAGGAAAACCTGTTAAAACCTAAGCCAGGAAGGACGTCCTAGGGGAATTTGAACTTCGGACCTCCCGTTCACGTGCCCATATCTTAACGACCTCGACTATCCGTATTGGTGTAACGCGGGTAGACGAAAATTGTACGAATACCATGGGATTATGTGAAAATGTAATGAATAGTGAAAAGTCTGCGAGTGTGACGCATCAGGTTTTTATTCCCTCCCCCTGCTTACTTTTGGGACTTCTGTAACTTTAGTATGTATTGCCGTTATGTCTGCGAGCTGAGGAAAGTAAAAGTCGGCGCCCTATTTAGGTATTATCTGCGCGTATAAACCAGAGGTCACTTTTACATTGACTTACAAGTGGACATTGAACCCGCTCCTACTGTTCATCGCTAATTGCAAGGAATGTTATTGTTGCTAGACTTCCGGGCTTGCTACCTACACTATCTACAATGTTATGGGTCTGTCTCATTTGTATCTCCACAATATACTTACATACTACTATCTCAGTAGAACTCAGATATGGTGCCAAAAGTAACTCTAATAAAAATATCAGTTTTACTTTCCAGGCTAACTACTAAACAATTTTGCATTCGACCAAAAACTCTCAGCTAAGTAAACACAATATGTGTTGACAAATAGTGAACTGGCTTTTACAAGTTGGGCTTAACAGTTCTAATTGTTCGAGAAACGAGACCCATTGTAGGGAGGAGCCTAAGAAAGGAGGCCGCCTGTTGCCAAGGAAAACTCGTCAGTTATAAGATCTCTCCACTTATTCAAAACTAAGATTTCTTTGGTTTGGCAAGTGCAGGTGTATGAGTGCTGTTGTACTTTTTCATAAAGTGAAACAATTTTACTCAAAGTGATATTTAGAGCAATCAAATTCTCGCCACTGGAAGTTACCGTACACATGCAAATTTTTTTTTCTTTTCTTTCTTTCTTTCTTTCACAAAAAGACTGACGATTTTGGTTAAAATACCATATGTCTGGGATACGGACATGAAGAATAAAATATATCCAGTATTTTCTATACATACGCTAATAACTCCTCTTCATTCTGATTGAATTTTGAATAATCTTGATAGCTGGTAAACCTTTAAATAAAGACAAACCGTAATTCAAGAAAAATGCTGATCTTGTCAACAAGAATGTGTTATAGCATTAAACATTTACGAAATATTCGTTATTAATTTTCCAATATATTGTCATATTTTATGCAGTGCTAAGACTTAATTATTTTTGTTTCCCACCAACCCATGCAAGGATTATGTAATATCAAAGCCAGCATATAGCGAGCTGCTTTTTGAACATTTGAATGACGCATCAGCATACTGTTTGCTAAAGGTAAAGGTACGGGCGAACGGAAGGGCCCGCGCAACCGGGAAAGAGAACCGTAAATAGCCTGCAACGCCCCTTTTTACTTTTACCTTTACCTGTGGAAGGGAGGGATGACACTCAAAGGGCAAACAGATCCGGATGACGACGGGCGCAAGCATGGAGAGAGTCCCTAACGTTTCCAGATCGAACTTATTCGATGTCGCCGGCCCAACACGAGCCACCGAAACCACAGCAGTGCCCCCAGGGCGAGGTCCACTCGGAGGTGAGACCTAACTTAGTAGTTCTGCAACGGCACCAGAGAAGAAATCTCTACAGAGCGCACAGTTAGTTCCTAACCGCAACCCGCCGAACACAGTCTCGTGGTTCTGCAATTCTGAAACAGATGACGAGGAAGATGACGGGCAGGAGATTCATTGTAGAAAATATACTACCCCAGCTTTCGCCTGCCGACCGGTAAACCACGAGGAATCCATGGGTCAGTACGGACGATCGCCGGGAACCGATCCCGGGACCTTACGAATGCGAGTCACACACGTTACCGCGATGCCACCTTGCTCGGTTATGCTGTGTGCTACTGCAGAATGAAAATATTTCTGCAAGCTTTATCTTAACACGAAATAGACGAACAAATTAAATATATTTTTTTAAAAGTTCCATTTAAAACCCGCCTTTAACTACATTGGTCTTATCGGCGGTCTTTCCTTTGGCAATGGTATTAACTCGAGTAGCTCTTGTCATTGAGTTTCTTGCACTTTGATTTTTAATCATTAGATCATACACACATTCGCACTTCCAGACTCTGTGGAGGATAGAGATTAATCTTGTCTAGAGAAAAATTCCCATCTCTCAGCTGGGAGTTGAACCCGGGACACCCCGAGCTCTACCAACTGAGCTATGGGCCAGCCTTTGAATATTTGTGGAAAAGCTACGAAAATATATGAGGATAAAGAAATTCTTGTAAATGCAAGACATGGTTCACTGTAAAGTTAAGTGCCTACATAAACATTTTAAGCTAATGCTGTGTACCTATTGTTTATGACGAAATTAACCCAAAGTTTAGACATTTAATATTTGACATAATCTGTGCAACCGAGCGGTATGGTTCAGGCGGCAACGTCTGTGACCCGCATTAGGGAAGTCGTGGATTCGATTCCCGCGGCCTATCTTCCTGACCCATGGCTTTTATGCTAGGTTTTCTCGGCTCGCTAGGCGAATATTGGGAAGGTTCATTACATTTCCCGAAATTCCTGTCCCTCCATTTTACCACCATTCTCATTTCACTTCACCACTTCATCTGCTTGGTTTGTTTCAGGGTTGAAAGCATCGGCGAGAGCCTCGGCATTGCATGGCAGGGGAAAAGGATGCTCTCCGAGTCCCGGGCGCCGAAGTGGGATGTGCAAGCCTACAGAGGGAGGGGAGCCGATTGTACCACCTGTCACCAGGTGAGTCTCAATCTGTAAAAGGTAGGATTCTGCCCTCTGCCCTGTCGTGCCTCCAGCTCCGGCCGCCCCTGTTTTCCCCTCAGCTCGCCCCTCCATTTCGGGGAGCCCGTCAGGAGCTTCAGGCACAAAAGATCTTGTAGGTCGAGTTGCTAAGACCTCCTCTGGAGTTAGTCCTACTTCTACTTCTACTCCTAGGCTGTGTAATTAGCCTATAATGTGAAATTGAAGTAGGATTTGTAGTACCGTTGTTGGGGAGCCGAACTTGATGAAGTAATTGCAACCCCACATATGGTACAAAGTTTCCGGTGGCCTTCGCCCCAAGTTACTTTCCGGTGGCCTTCGCCCCAACGATTAAGAATGAACTTTGTATTTTATGTTTCTTTATTATTATATATATTTATGTTTGCCTCGGCTGCGTCAGTATTAATTTGTAGAAAAATGTGTCTCTTTGCAGGAGGTGATGCGGCTAAAGAATGTAGGCTTACACAAATTATAATTTTTACTTCCCTCCATTTAGTAATGCTTCACACGATGAAATAACACTTAACTGATATAGAGAGCTGTGAGATTACTTATTAATTACTTGTACTTTTTAACACGTAAACTTTATAATATTCTCGCCGTATTGAATTTTTGTCTCACCCTGGATACGTACGCGTCTAGCGTCCGGGTAGGAACGCTGTCTACAAGCAACTGCCGTCTGAGTTTGTACAATTTGCTCTCTTTCAAGTCTCTGATTCGCTAATCCTACTCCAATAGAATACTTTTATTTAGCCTTTAGCCTTTCTAGTTGTTGATTGGGTATTTATAAATTGGCTGTTTTAAAAAATATTACATTATTGTTTCCAAGAATTACTAGTAGCATTATTAAACTTTCCAATTCATTATTGCCTCAAGGTTACCTCGTTGTTAGTAACTTTTGACCTATATTCCCACAGCTCCTACATTATTAAATTACGTAATACATTCACATAACATTATTATACATGTATGCAATAATATAAACATTAATACAATGACTGTTACATACATTTTATATGTTATTTATACACATATTGCTTTAAGGCGGGCTGTTATTGAATTGATGTATTATATAATTAGGCTGAAATCATTTAAATGCTAAAAATACTGCCTCAAAATAGACTACATTGGGAGTGCACACGTCAACTGCATATATAAATTTATTTCTTATAGTGACGCATTTTTAGACCGTAAAAGGAATGTTCCCAGGACATATACCAACACCTAAGCTTATTAAATCATAAAACACTGTGGTGAACAAAAATAGCCCACGATGTTATGTATGTAACAGTTGGGTGAGTGGTAGCATAGTTCTTCCTGTTTAAATGCACCGACCGGCTTTCTCTTAACATATTTCTGGCTCACAATAACAACAGGAGGTTATTGTTTAAGGCTCTTTAATGAGCGCATATTGGGGACTGCAGTGTACACACCTTGTTCCGAGAAAAGGGAGATCGTGTGGGCCCGTGCGCTGCTCGCGCTATACAAACACAACATCGAGTGACTTGACAATATTGGCGTTTCCACAAACCCGCTTTAAAGGCACATGTTTGCTTTCTATACAAGCCCCGCACCAGAAAGAAAAACACCGTTCATTTGACAAACAAGCACACGCCTTCCGTAAAACAAAGGTCTTCAAGGTTTGTTACCAAAGTCATCTTCTTCGTTCCCTACTGCTCAGTGGCTGGTATAGGGTCACTCTTTCGAAAACCGGAACGCAATAAGTGAACATAATCTCTAAAATAAGTCGTCAAGCCCGGATTCATGCACGGGACATAGCGGTTTGAACCCCACGGACTGTCCTCCGTGACTGAGGTTATCTCTAGGTTTTCCTCAGTCCAATGTCGGGAAGGCCTGAAACGTTTCCTTCCCAAATGTCCTTTCCCTTACAATCATTTAACTTCATGCTAATTTCTATAGACCACCCGTGGTGCCTAATTATATACGATAGGGCGTTAAACACTGCTATTAAAAAAATCTGATGTCTTACACTCACATGACTTTCCCTACTCTTGTACAAACTACTTTTACAAACGCTTATTCTCCATATGCTTCATGTTAATCGAGATATTAATCTTATTGCTAATTTTCTTGTAGATGCAAGGGGAATATGGTAGTATTGAAGCGATAGTCAAATCTTTTAAGAGCTGGTTGCTATGTGGGCATTCCATTCTCTTTGTATGTCCAGAGCATAAAAAAAAATGAATAACGGATTCCCATTTGAGAAAAAGTATTGGAAAATTTAAACAAATAACAAGCAATATCTTGAAAATGGTTCACTCAACAAAACAATGTATATGGCATAAATTGTGTATTTTAACGCGATCTACAGTTTTTGTGTAGGAAACTTTTGTCTATCTCTTATGGTTTACCAGTTATGCAAAAGTCGTTCACAATGAAGAATACTTTTGGAGACATTCCCAGAAAACTCGAGATATACATTTCAATATCTTAAACATATGATATTTTAATCAAAATCGTTAAGAGCCATTTTTGAAAAATGTTCCATGTAAAGGGTAATCTGGGGTGGGGGGATTTTCTTGAAAACCTTCGTGTCGCATCTCTGGAAGATACTGAACCTAAATACCAAGTTTGGCGTTTATCCGACTCTTTGTTTCTGAGTTATGCTGTTCACAGACACACATACACACACACACAGACAACGCACGGACATGTTTCTAAAAATGCTTTTTTTTTAATTTAGGGAGTCTCAAAACATATATTTCCGGTGAAATCTCGGTATCGAATTTTTGGGTGGAATACAATACTTCCCCTACTTACTATACGTAGTAGATAAAGTAATTATATCGTGTGTTACATTCACATTACTTTCTGTACCCAATATCGTTTATTTCTATATAGGTAGGCACTACAAACTATTCCCACGAAGGCTTATTTTTTACCTACTTTGTGTTAATCAAAGTAAACCTTTGCAGAAATAGTTTCATTATAGGTACAAAGGGGATATAGAAAGTAGAATCGATAGACATATGTCGCTATATGCTGGTCTTGAAATTCCATAGTCTTTCGAACACATCGCCAGAAACAACTGAATAGCAACAGCAATTTTAAGGATGACAAAGTATTGAAAGATTCAAATCAGTAATTACGGTTATCCATTATATGGCCGATGCCACAGTAAACATTATTTGAAATAAATTCTTTGTTTTAAAGGGAAATGCATATTTATGTAGTAAGTTTCTGTCTATATGGTATGGTTGAAACATTATAGGAAATCATATCTAGCTCATTCCTACTGATAACTTCACAGGCTACTGACAGAAAATTCAAGATCCCTACACATTTTATTTGTCATCTAAATATTTTAAATGTACTGAATTTTACTACAAATCGTTAAAGCCATTTTTAAAAAAATCAAAATTTTTGAAAAAGTTACTTGAAGCAAATTGTGTTGTTTGAAGAGGTCTACATTTTTTGTGTTATACGTATCTGTCTATTTCTTACGGTTTACCCGTTATACAATATTACATTTGAATAAAGAGTAGATACTTCATAGACTCTTCCCAGAAAATTCAATGTATACTTTTAATTTACCATGTAAATATTGTAAATATTTGGTATTTTAATCGAAATCATTATAACCATTTTAGGAAACAAAATTAAGGGAAAACTTTCCATATGGGGATTTTCTTGAAAATCGTGTTGCATCTTTGCAAGATACTGAACTAAAATAGGAGCGTGTGTTTAAAGTAACTACCGTTTTAATATTTTGTCGCTGCAGTCGTAATTTTGAGCAGTTCCTCATTCATTAAGAAGCCAGACGCAGTTGTGAGCGATCGTCATTTTATGTTTTCCTGTCGTTAGAGCATTTCGAAATGTTCAAAACAACCGGACAACCCGCGCACTGTGAAGTCAGATCAATGATTCCCTTTTTGAATGCGAGAAATGTTACGCCAGCAAACATTCATTGGCAATTGTGTGAGGTTTATGGGAAAGCCACAATGAGTGACAATGTCTCGTCACACACAGCCAAACAAACTCAAGCTCTGATCGCATATTGGGAACAATTTGACCACCTCCCTACAGTCCGGATTTAGCACCAAGCGATTTTCATCTAAAGAAATTCCTTAGTGGAAAACATTTCAACGACGATGATGTGAAACAAGAAGTACAGACTTGGCTTTCACTACAGGCGGCATCATTCTTTGACGAAGTCATATAAGTCTGGTTTCTCTTTGCAAGTGCTTGAATAACGGCGGTGACTATATGAAGGAGTAGTGTAAGGTGTAAGAAAATTATCGGTACTTACTTTAAAAATAGGCCTTGTACCAAGTTTTGTGTTTTGGGGATTTTTCGCTTATGTGTTATGCTATTCACAGACACACACAGACAAAGAGACAGGCATACACATTTCTAAAAATTGTCTTTTTGGGGTTCAGAGGGCTTTAAAAACATTGCCAGTAAACTTGACATCGAATTATTTGGTAGAATATAGTATTTCCTCCACTTACTGTAAGTACGCAGTACAGAAAGTAAAAAGTGGTGCCCAAGCACTTCAAAAAACGTACAGTAGAGGATTAATATTTTTATTTTCAATAGCTTTAGTTCCCGGTAATTAATTCAGTAGACGGTCACAACAGACACATATCTACAAATCTAGATCTATAAAAATTAATAATAAAAATGAATAAACTATAGGAGGGACTCAAACTGCTGACGTTCTTTGTGGCAATCTGCATTCTAACCGCTCCGGTGGCAGAGTATCTGGTAGAGTATCTGCTTATTCGACTGGATTGCAATTGGCCATATGTTACAACAATGGGAATTACAACTTTTTCTTAAGTTTTAACGTCCTTTAACCTGATAGATCCTATCGGACGATGAATGAATGAAACGGATGAAATAATGCTCAAATGAGCCCGGAATCCATAGAGCTTAAACTTACCCTTCATTCGTCTTCTCAGGATAAGGGAAAACTCCGAAAAAAAACTCTATCCGGGTAACTTACTAACATTTACCGCTACGTAAATGTATACAATTGAAGGGAACCATTTGCAATTTCCTAACTTTACCGTAAATTGTTCACATTTACAAGGCGATTAATAAATGTTAGTACTGTACCAGCGTTTCATTCCATTTCTAGAATTGCCAACTTAAACATAATTATGGTACGCATGCCAAATCTGTCCTATCTAGTGTCACTAAAGGATAAAAAGTATAAAGTACATTTTGATACACTACGTGATCAAAAGTATCCGGACACCTGGCTGAAAATGACGCACAAGTCCGTGGAGCCCTCCATTGGTAATGCTGGAAGTCAATATGGTGTTGGCCCACCCTTAGCCTTGATGACAGCGTTCACTCTCGCAGGCATACTTTCAATCAGGTGCTGGAAGGTTTCTTGGGGAATGTCAGACCATTCTTCACGGAGTGCGGAACTGAGAAGAGGTATCGATATTGGTCGATGAGGCCTGGCACGAAGTCGGCGTTCCAAAACATCCCAAAGGTGTTCTATAGGATTCAAGTCAGGACTCTGTGCAGGCCAGTCCATTATGGATGTTATTGTTTGTGTAACCATTCCACCACAGCCCGTGCAGTATGAACAGGTGCTCGATCTTTTTAAAAGATGCAATCGCCATCCCCGAATTGCTCTTCAACAGTGGGAAGCAAGAAGGTACTTAAAATATCAATGTAGGTCTGCGCTGTGATCGTGCCACGCAAGACAACAAGGGGTGCAACCCCCTCCAGGAAAAACATTACCACACCTAACACCACCACCTCCGAAATTCACTGTTGGCACTACACACGCTAGCAGATGACGTTCACCGGGCATTCACCGTACCCACACCCTGCCATCGGATCGCCACATTGTGCACCGTGATTCGTCACTCCACACAACGTTTTGCCACTGTTCAATCGTGTAACGTTGACGCCAAGCGAGGCGTCGTTTGGCATTGTCCTGCGTGATGTGCGACTTATGATCAGCCGCTCGACCATGGAATCCAAGAGTTCTCACCTCACGCCTAACTGCCATAGTACTTGGAGTGGATCCTGATGCAGTTTGGAATTCCTGTGCGATGGTCTGGATAGAAGTATATCTATTACTCTTTACGACCCTCTTTAAATGTCGGCGGTCTCTGTCAGTCAACAGACGAGGTCGGCCTGTACGCTTTTGTGCTGTACATGTCCCTTCACGTTTCCACTTCACTATCACATCAGAAACAGTGGACCTAGGGATGTTTAGGAGTGTGGAAATCGCGCACACAGACTTCTGACATAAGTTACATCCAATCACCTGACCACGTTCGAAGTCCGTGAGTTCCACGGAGCGTCCCATTCTGCTGTTTCACGATGTCTAATGACTACTGAGGTCGCGGATAATGAGTACCAGGCAGTAGGTGACAGCATAATGCACCTAAGATGAAAAACTTATGTTTGTGGGGGTGTCCGGATACTTTTGATCACATAGTGTATGTATACTCTAACACAGGAGTTATGAAATTCAAGGGAGGAGTACATAATAATTATCTTGCAACTGTTACGGAAATAAAACACTATAGAAACATATTATAATAAACTTTAATGATAAGAGGTTTTAAAGAAATATTAGTATTACGTTAAAAGGGATAACAGGTTATACAATTTGATCGCGAATATGGATACCACTAATGTGTGTTTGTGCTCTTCAAATTGTTTGGTGGTAATATATATATATATATATATATATATATATATATATATATATATATTACTAGTTCTCCAATTGAGATGACTAAGCATGTACCTACGTACCTTCTTACACATATGAGTATACTGATATTTTGTATAGGTATATTTCCTCTCAAATCGGTGTCCAATACAGTAAATATATTCTGAAGTCAAATCTTATAGTGTGAAATTCATAGGTACTTACGATTTAAAGTCGTCAAATGCTGAAGGATAAATATAGGTGCTAAGCACTCGCGAACCTGTTTAAGCTCAAATCTCCAGTGATATTCATTATAATTACATCATTATCGAAAGAAATAATGTTGATATTATTCTTACATACACATAATATATGTAATTTTCACTTACATGTTGTTTGAAAACACATCACAGCATATTGTGACAGTAATACCAACTGCCGAGTTATGAATCAATATCTCAGCAGAGGTCTAACTTTAGAAACAAAAATAATATTAATAGAATTAATAGAGTAAAAATGCAATCCTTCTGGAGCAAAAACAATTATTACTTTCTCTACACGTACTTATTACATAGAGGAGGTATTGCATTCCACCCAAAAATTCGATTTCAAGGTTCAGCGGAAATACATATGTGTGTATGTGTCTCTGAATGGCATAACTCAAAAAGCGAAAACTCTATAAATACCAAACTTAGTATTTAAAGTGAGATCTAAATATGCGACACGAAGATATTCAAGGAATTCCTCTCACCCCAAACTACCTTACATGGAACATTTTTCGAATGCTTTATTCTGTGAAAAAATCTCTTACGATTTTGGTTAAAACACCATAAGTTTATGATATTTAAATTACAAACAAAACTTTTTTGCAAACACCCTGTGAAGTTCTCTTCTATAATTTTGTATAACTGATAAACGTTAACAGATAGACGAAAATGTACTACATAAAATATGCAGACAGTTGATTTGAAATAACTTTTGTTGTGGCATTAGCCATTTCTGAAGCATCCATGATTACTTGTTTGAATTTTTCAACTTCATTTTTTAAAGCACTTTCGCTATTTAGCTCTTTTTCGCGATGTTATGCAAAGAGTATGGAATATAAAGTCCAGCATATTGCGAGCTGCTCTCAAACATCTATCGATTTGGTTTCCTCTAGTCCAATGTTACCCAAAACGAAATGAACTGTGTAAAAGCCCTATAAAATGAGCAATAGTAAGTACAGAAATTCGTATGAATGTAACATATCAGATGTTTTAAAAACATGCTGATACTATATATGGTAACTGACTAAATCTTAAGGTTGTCAATTTTGTTTAGAATCTCGCAGGATCGAAAACAAATGACGGAGGTGTAACTCTCGGATGAGGTAATTACCAATAACCATTCCGCGATTCTTCAACGCTGTTCATATAGGGCTTACTTCGTCAAGGAAATGAAGTAAGGAAAACTGCATGAAGTTAATCAGCTGCCAATGATGACCAGCAGGGATTCAGCACGCCTTTCGCACAACCATTAGGCTGAGGGAACGTGAAATTTTTTATAAGCCATTAAGGCAATCCATTCTATGAACCACAATTATATACAAAACTTAAGTAACACGTTTGAACGAAGGAGAAACTGTTATAACTGCAGTTAACGAAGTCGGGTTCCTCAGACGGCGTGTGGTCCTGTTGAACTTTGACCGTTGTCATATAACTGATATCATTCTGGGTTATAAGAAGCTGTGTTAAGGTTTAAGCGATTCTTTTCTTTACTTCTTATAAACAAAAGACAACAAATATCCTCACCAAGTGGTACAAAATTAGAGGAATCTCAGCACACACTTCTTGTTATTCTCCTGTGACTACTATGTGTTTGGGCCAACGAAAATAAAGGTTGGGAGGTCAGCATGTCAAGGTAGAGGAGTTCGTGCTCAAGTGGTTGTAGGCACGTCTGTACACCTTTGTGAGAATACGATTAGCAAACTCCCGTTGACAGGAATGCAGTGGAAAACCATGTAAATATTTGTTGTGATTTTACTCTTATTTGCAAATGGACTATTAAGGGGAATAGAAAAGTTGTGTCCCAGCAATCTTAAATACTCAAAATTCAGCTGGTCTAAGTTCTAAAACTATTTGGGATATTATAGTCAAACGTTTTCCTATTATTTTTCACCTTTTATCTTTCCATTAGAGTTATTTCTTTCTTAAAGTATTATTCGTTACTGAAAAATATTTTGAATTTACACCTTTAAAAAAATCAAACCTTCTATTTTTTTATAAATTGCATAAATGGTTAAAGTAATTTATTACTGAATTTAAAATGTTAAGCAACACCTATAGAAATACTAAATTCAAGCTCTATCTTCAGTGGTTTATGAAGTGGGGGCACCTAAACTTAGCAAATAATTAATCCTAGAAAACAAGCCTTAAAATGAGACAAAATTGCTCTATAAACTTAAGCTCTTCTTCCCTTTATTATTTGTTGTAGCATCTTGTCATGGTATTCTTTGCTTTTCTAATCCACTCAAAGAGTACAGAAATTGTTACTAAATAAAATATGACAGAGGAACGAAGAATGAGAAGTGGTCGTTTCTCCAATGCAGTCATTTAGTTAAATGGACGTTTGAGACCTTTAAACTTAATGATGAGATAAAGTAATTGTGTAATGACATAATATGCACTCTATAAAATATTATTCCATATTTTTACCCAAAAGAACCTCCCTACTCCCCTTAATAACACAGAAATATTTATCTTCAAAAATAAGTTTTGTAGTTAAATACTTAATTATTATGCATTTAGAATATCAACAGGGGAACAAAAGTTGTGACTTGCAGAGGAGAAAATCCAACCACGTCAAAGACAGTGCTAATCGAGTTATACAACAGGTATATCATTTAAAAATGATATAATTCAAAATTTTAATGAATGAATTTAGTTCTATTAATAATGAAAAGAGCTCGATATTTGCCTATTTTGTTCCTTTGTTTATAATCGTAGGCTTTATATATATATATATATATATATTTATATATTTATGCATACTAGAGCAAAATATACTAATTTTTGTAATGCCTATTACCTATTTTCATAGTGTGTGCCTTCTCAAAGCATAAGGGTCTACTATAGCATGTTTTTGTAATGAGAACTCTTATCAAGGTTTTGTCTTTCATAATTTCAATATTTTTTGTAGAATAAACAAAACTTCATTATTTTGGTTATTAATATTATTTAGTAATATGTTATTAACATTAATATTGAAATTAATATTTAGCGTACTGAGCCAATGAGCCATTATTGACAACAAGTTTGTAAAATCAGCATTTCTGTCCTAACGTCAGCAGTTGCACTGTTTTGTATAATAGTAAAATAATGGATATTTAGCATAATAATTGTCAATATACGGTCAACTAAAAATATTATTGGTTTGCGAGTAGGAAATGATCATATTAATACTGACTCATCGTTTTGTTCATTAATACGATAACTTTATTTTTTTTTCTACCACCCACATTGGCGAATACACAGTATTAACCTAAAACGTCTACCTATTTCAATGCAAATGCAACAGTAGCCTGCTTAACAATAGTGCATAACAGATTCAATAATAATTATAAATCAGTTTGGCAGTGTAAAACGTATTCTTGAGAGAGATTACTTAAAAACTGATAATAGACTTTGCCATAAAAAAGCACAGTAACTGAAGTGCAAATTTAACTAGTTTAAATTCCATTAAGTAATAGTGTAATTTAGTAAATTTAATATATGGTATTTCATGTTTTTATACTGTTCTGTCTGTCAAAATATGTTTTAAGTGGTAAATGAACAAATGATTGCGCCTACTTCAATGCTTATCATTACTGACAGTCCCTATTTTAATTTTCTTAACATCTATTGCGCCGAGCTCTAATGTAATGAATATATCAGGTGGCCCACACAAGCCGTCCTTAGTTGAAGTCAATTTATACTGGATAGCGCGGATGCCAAAAGTTTTGCCTAAGGCAGAACTGCAAACTGCTCCATACTGCCAGAGATCAGATCGATAAATGAAAGACCAGTGCTTGTAAATGAACACTTTAACTGCTATTACTGCTCCTAAAGCTCATTCGGTAGGGAAACTACCTGCATATATGAGGTGTTCCGAGTTCGGTTCCCGGCTGAGCTCCAGAAAGTTATCTTTAAACAAAAACATTTCATGGTATACCCAGAGTCCGATGTTTGATTATGAGACTACCTGTATGTGGGGAGTATTATAGGTTATTTAATAAGCAATTCGCTCATTAACAACAAATTAGGATTACCGCTTGACACAAACGTGCGCACACGTGTTAGGTCTTTGGTTCCATAACAGTTAATCTATAATCAGTACAGCTATATGGCACCAAGTGGTGCCGGAAAGTAAACAAGGGTATACTTATATAACCTTAAAAGTGCTTTAGAATTAAAGTATTTTCTGTTGGTGCATTATTCATAATAAACATGTGCGAAAACGTGCCCGTCCCTTAGTGAACTTCTACCTGGAGTGATCATCATTCTTAATAAAAAAAATAAAATAAATTAATAAATAAAAAATACAAATAATAAAATATAAAGTAATAAAGGTGCGCAGAAGCCAAATGCTGTTCTGAAAATGTTCAGAACACAGCCTTCGAGCCTCAGCAACATTTTGGGTCGTCCTCCGTGGAATAGTGGTACCGTGCTATCCTCTAGCTCCCAAGGTCTCGGGGGGCGATTTATTTTTTTCGGGCGTAAAAATCCTTAGCATGGCTTCCTTCGGAAGGGAAGTAAAACCGGTGGTCCCGTGTCGTAGATTTACGGCACGTAAAAGAACATCAAGCCTGATAAGAGGTCTCTGAGCAAGATTTCTGGTCTTTCACGCCAATATAAAATGGGACGCTAAGGACCATAGTAGTTAAAGAGCGTCCATTAAAAAAAAAGCTCAATTTAAAAGCAACATTTTGAAGCGTCTTTGCACAGATCGTAACCATGTCATGTGTTTGTTATTGCTGAACGTTACTTTTTTGTCTGATTGATCTAAACTGCAAGCAGGTGAAAACGCGATGATTATTAGTACGAAACTACCAAGTAAACACTTGCAAACAGCAGCACTACCTCAGTGATTTTCGCTTTGTATCTGCACTGTTCCTTTGAACAGCAGTGGTGCGGCAACTTCTTTTGCGCCTATGTATACGGGAAATATAAAACTGCAAAGAGCGGCTTGTTTGAGGCATCTAGTGGTATTAATTGAAGAATGTATTCTCCATTTTCCTTTTCACAGAATAGTTACCAACAAGTATAGTGCCTTAAAAAGTTTAAATTTAAAAATGCTATAACTTGAAGAGGTTGTTTTGTTGTATTGAAGGAGTTGTATTATGTATCAACTATTGGGGAGCCGAACTTGAGTAGTTGCAACCGCACGTATAGTAAACAGTTTCCGGTAGCCTTCGCCCCAAATGTGCTTTCAGGGGCCTTTGCCCCAAGTTTAAAAAAATGTTAACTTTGTAATTTGACTGTTTCTTTAAATATTATATATTTATGTTTGGCTCGGCTGCGTCAGTATTTTTGTTACAGACACGTTTCTCTTAGCAGGGTTGTGCTGCGACAAGAATGTAGGCTTACACAGATTATAATTTTACTTCACTCCTTTTATTAATGCTTGACACGATTTAAATAACACTTCACTGATATAGAGAGCTGTGAAATTCTTTTTATTGATTAATTACACTTTTTAATACGTAAACTTAGTTTTCGTCTCAAACGAATACATATTATATTTTTCGAGGACACTTTTTGCGTCTGGTTAGGAACACTGTTTGCGGCAAATGACTTCTGAATTTGAAAAGCTTTCTCATTTTCAGTTTCTGTTTGGCTAATCCTACTCCAATAGAATACCTTCATTTAACTAAAGCTTTTTCTAGTTGTTGATTGGCTATTTTATAAACTGTCACAAAAATTATATTATTGTTGCTCCAATAATGACTAGTAGCATTTATAACATTCTTACTCATTATTGCATCAAGGTTACCTCATTGTTAGCAACATTTGACATATTTCTCACAGTTCCTACATTATTAAATTACGTAATGCATTCATATAACATTATTAAACATGTTTACAATAATATAAGCATATGCAATGACTGTTACATACATTTTACAAATTATTACATGCACATATTGCTTCAAGGAGGGCTGTTATTGAATTTACATATTATATAACTTGACTGAAATCATTTAAGTGTTAAAAATACTACCTCAAACTTTACTAATTATTCTATCATTCTGTGAGAATAAAATACAACAGAATTTGCCCATGTGGTTCCGTGTGGTTGGGAAATGTTTGAAAGTCATCACCTTATATCGTATTACATAAACCGAGCGAAATGTCTCCGTGGTAACGTGTGTCACATTCGGAAGGTCCACGGCTTTTCTTTTCAGGTTTTCCTCAGTCCTCATAACTGGCAAAAGCGTATATTACTCTAAACTTGGGCCTGGAACGTTTCCTTCCGAAAAATCCTTTCACATATATAATTTCACTGCATGCATCATGAATGTCACTGCCTGTGGTGCGTATTTAGTAACAACCGGCCTTAAACAGCCTACTAAAACAGAATTAGTTAAGTATAACAATTTAATGTTTATCATACTGTTTTTAATTATGATATTTAAAGACAAACGGATAGAGTGAATGACTGATTGACAGTTACACCAAGGCACACACACACACACTCGCCGCTCGAGTTCTCTTTTCTGTTATTACTTTTTCTCTACCACGTACCTAGAGGGCAAAAATCGTATACCGAGATTTCACCGAAAATACATGTTCTAATGACTCCTAAATAAAAAAAAACATTTTTAGAAACAACCCGCGCGCCCGTGTGTGTGAACAGCTTAAGTCAAAAATGAAATGTCAAACCTGGTATTTAGTTTCAGCATACTCCAAAGATGCAACACGAAGATTTTCAAGAAAATTTCAAGAAAAACTTTTTTATTTTCTGAAAAATGGCTCTAACAATTTTGATTAAAATACCATATATTAAAGACATGATAAACAAAAATGTATATGTTGAATTTTCTGGGAATAGCTTATTAAGTCCTTTTTATTCGGAAGGAAATTTATACAATCTTGCATAACTGGTGAACGTTAAACAATAGACAAAAAGTACAAAAAATCTGATGTGTTACACTCACATAACTTTCTCTACTCTTGTGCAAACTATTTTTACAAACTCTTATTCTCCATCTATTTCATATTAATCGAGATAAACATTTGCAGAAACGATCTCATGTCATGCAAAGAGAATTACATTTTACACATAGGGACCAGTTCTAAAAATATTTGACTATTGCTTAAGGTGTAACCATGTTCCCCTTGTTTTGTATTTGCAAGGGCAATATAGAAATACAGTAGCCTTTAAGCATAGACATATCTCTTAATAGCTGGTTGCTATGTGCAGCACCATTCTCTTTGCCACAGATTAATACTCTTTGCATATCCCAGACAAAAAATGCATAACGAATTCCCATTTGAGAAAATAAGTGCTGAAAAATATCTCGAAAAAGGTTCACTCAACAAAAAATGTATATGACATAAATTGTGTATTTTAACGCGATCTACAATTTTTTGTGTAGTAAAATTTTGTCTATCTCTTATGGTTTACCAGTTAGGCAAAAGTCACAATGAAGAATACTTTTGGAGACATTTCCAGAAAATTCGAGATATACATTTCATTTGTCATGAAAATATCTTAAACATATGATATTTTAATCAAAATCGTTATAGCCATTTTTGAGAAAATTAAAATTTTCGAAAAATGTTCCATGTAAAGAGTAATCTGGGATGGGGGGGATTTTCTTGAAAACATTCGTGTCGCATCTCTGAAAGATACTGAACCTAAATACCAAGTTCGGTGTTTATCCGACAGTTCGCTTCTGAGTTATGCTGTTCACAGACACACACACAGACACACACACACACGGACATGCTTTTTATGGATTCAGGAGGTCTCAAAACATGTATTTCCGGTGAAATCTCGGTATCGAATTTTTGAGTGGAATACAATACTTCCCCTACTTACTATACGTAGTAGAGAAAGTAAAAATACAGATCCCATTCAGATTCCTTTAAAACATGCAATTTATTTCAAATAACTTTTTTGTGATATGAGTAATTTCTGAAATATCCGTTATTAATGGTTCGTATTGTTCAATACTTAGCCATCATTTTAAAGTCCTATCGATTTTCAGCTGTTTCTCGCGATATCGTGGAAGGAGTTTGGAATTTTAAAGACTAGCATATACAGTCTAGTTCTAAAACATTAACTATCGCTATTCCCTTTGTATCTATAACGATATGTGTAAAGCAGCTATTTGAAAGGTTTATCTTGATTCAAATAAAGTAGATAGGAAAATAAACTTTCGTAAGAATAATTTGTATACCACTTACAAGCGACAGAGGGTAAAGAAAATCATGTGAATGTAACACATCAGATTTTTCTACATTTCTTTTTTACTTAATTCAGGGATCGTTACTTTAGATAAGCGATAGGGAAAGTAAAACTGGTATCATAGAAATGCATTTGAGGTATAACCTCAGATTAATAACGAACCAGAAATGGAAGTAAACAATCATCTAAACAAACTGAATGAAGGAATGTTGGTAAAAGTAAATTAATAAACAACGAGAACATCGAAGTGTTGCGTCCAAGAAAATGCTGAATAGAAATTAACCTCACAGTTAATGCATAACAATTGAAGAAATAATAATAATGATAATAAGCGTTTGAGTTTAGGAAATTCTTTTGTTTTATCCAATTTACACCATATTTTCAGGGTTAATTAGAATGGAATGCAACAAATTTGAAGTCATTTACAGTTTGAATTATTTTGTTAATTAAGTAAAATAAGTTGTTTGATTTAGAAAAAAAAGTCTCTAGCGTTTCAGTTTTTATGTATTGCTTTGAAACTTTTAATACACATCTATGGAATATATAAATAAAACGTACTATGGGAATCATTCTGTGCACAGTTTTTAATTACCATAATATACCTATTTATCTGCTCATTTTAAAAATTCAACATTTTACAAGTTTATAGACTTAAGTAATTTTTTAAGTAATGCATAGATGTTTATGCCCATAGTGTAATGTATGCACAACATAAATTATAATACATATGAAAAGTTTCAAAGAGATTGGAATCAAAATGCGACGCGAGGCAAAAAAGGTTTTAAGAAAAATCAATTTTATCCAGGGGTAACATATTAATAAGCAGCACACGGGTAATTTAAATGAGATTATAAGACCTTTAAAAATAGCCGCACATGAAGAATTATTACATCTCCGTGTGAGCAAATCTTTGGGGCATGATTTAAAGGAAAAAGTTAGATTTCGAATTTTGGCCCATTGAAGTAGGTAAAAACTCAGTAGGATTTGCAAGCGATAAAAGACGTAGCGAAGGAGCCAGAATGAGATTTATGAGATCGATACTCGATACCTTAAAGATCAAAGAAGAGTCAGGAAACCAGAAAAGAACTTCAGGAGTGTTTTGGAAGAGGTGAAACATTACCAGAAGAGATGACATCAATATGTTGCAAGGAATGCCCCCGGCTCGTCTGCCGTTGCAAGAATAGGCATTTTTATAACCCCAAAAAACGGGGTATAAGACGACCTAAAAGATATAGAGACAGTTCACATAATACCCTGTCTTCGTGACGGATTTAAAACCCAATCCTTGCATGGGATTATTATTATTATTATTATTATTATTATTATTATTATTATTATTATCATCATCATCATCATCATTATTATTATTATTATTATTATTATTATTCGCAATTATATCGCACCACGAAAGAAGCGGACAACAGCTGTGTCTCCAAATATTGCCTTCTCATAAGAACATATGAAGAGGAACACCAGGCATTTCTTTCGGGAGGGAGGCATTTAGACCTCGACATGAATTTCATCGTGAAAGAGTCGAAAGAGAAACAGCACTTGGTCCTCGACCTCCATTTCTTCGATTGCTCGATGAGACGGAAGTTCACGAGCTGTTCAGTTCTGCCGAAGGTAGGCTGCAAGTCCTCGAAACAGACCACGTGTATTCCGTCCTTCAGCAAGTTTGGTTTGCTTTGTCGGCCGTCCTGAATGGGACTTGTTGTGCGTCATTAATATTATAAGTGACGTGATAATTCGGTGATTAACACTTGACCGTTCCTGTCGATAGTCGGCTTGTTTTGAGAAGCGCGATCAAGGCGCTCCTTGTGCCACCAACACAAAGACGAGTTTGTTATGGCTCTGTAATGTTCCGAATGCCGGTAAATATTTAAACGCTTCTTCGTTTCGGTTTTGAAGAGGTTAGCTTCGTTTCCATGGAAACACTCACCTCGTCTCTGACCCCTCCACGTACATCACCTTGAGTTAATATTTAGAGTCATGCCTCTTGAGATGCAGTCAGCGTTCGATTGTCTGTTGTTTGGAAAGCTGAGAGTTAGAAATATTTAAGAGAAGAGATGCAGTGTGACATAGGTAAAAAAAATCAAAACAAAATAAAAATCAAACAAAGTACGAAACCACGGAGAAACAGAAGCCAGGATATACTAAATACAATACTTACATAACTTGGGAACTCAGAAACTCTGCAGTTTGAAGTTGAAACTCAATACTTTAAGGCTACACACGATGAAAGTTGATTCAAAATAGCAAAAGTGACCTTTCTCTGCTATGTTTGAAAACGTACAATTTAGTTCCTACTTGTTTCCAGTAACAAGTAGGTACGCGTAAAGAAACAAACAAAATACTAATTACTAGATGGTCTTCTGCTCTTCGAAGCCCATTCTTCCACAAACTATTCTTACAAAAGTTTCTGTTAAGGCAATGCATCTGTGAAAATTCACAGTTTTCTAGTAATTAATCTGACTTTTTTTTTACCATATACTCGGAACATAAAACTCGGTGTATCCAAAATTTTAATGAGCTATGTCAAACAGTTGTTAAGATATAAAGTTTTATATTCATCATTAATCACTTTTTAATTTGGTAATTGAAATTATCCTTGGATCCTAAGGTTTAACGTGTAGCTCCCAAATTTTTTAATTTAAGCTAAGTATAGGTGTACGGTATTTCTTCATTTTAATTGCTTTAAGACAAAAATAATTATATACATGTTATTCGACTTTTCAACTTTTTCAGTGCGTGCTGTGGAAAATAATAACTTTCAAATGAAGTATTTAATATTTTTAACTAGTGCACAACAACTTTTAAATCCCTAATTCCTTGTATACCATTTTGAATAGTGAAAATGCTGAAAAAAGGGGATTGAAAAAATATAGTTTAATGTTAAATGCGAAGCTTTACCTATATGGTACAGGATTGATTAAACAGCCATTTGTTACTTTAACATAAATATATGTTAATAAACGAATTGTGTAGCATAAACGTCTAAGTTTGAGGTATAATAAAAAAACATAATAAATGTTCACATTCTTTACTATATTTCACAGATGCATTGCCTTAATAGAAAAAAGAAATGGTGTTCTTAAACATTTCGTAGTTATAAAGGTAGGTTTATCTAGTCAAATCCATGGCTATGTGATGGGTTTGTCATTCCGTTTTCTTTGTATAACCACAAGAGAAAAAATAAACCACTTAAGGACCTGGCAGTTTAAAAAGGTAGGAAGTATTTGACAATTTAAACCAATAATGAAGAGTATCTCGGAAATGGTTAATGCCACAATAAATCTATTTGTGTGTGTGTTTTAACCAAATCTGCATTTTTTGGTAGTAAATTTTGTCTATCTCTTTCGGTTTAGAAGTTATACAAAATTCATTCAGAATGAAGAGGGCCTACATACTTGAGAATGAAGAGGATATATATTTTATTTCTCATGCAGATACCTTAAGCATATGTTATTTTAATAAAAATCGTTACAGCCATTTTTGAGAAAATTAAAAATAATAAAACGCTGCTTGTAGTAGGAGGGCTTTCTTGAAAGTCTTTGTATTGGATCCTTGGAAGACCCTGAACTTAAATACAAAGTTTGGTGTTAGTTTGATGTTTAACCAACTTTTCGTTTTTAATTGCGCTATCCACAGATAAACAGCCACACACGCACATCCAAGCACCCCCGGGAGGGAGCGGTAAAGGGAGAGGAAACAGAGGTCGGCCGGGACAGAAGACGCGACAGGGCCGAGGGCAGGGTCCCTACTTTTTACAGATTGAAACTCTCCGGATGACAGCTGGCGCAACTAACTCCCCTACCCCCTGTAGGCTTGCACATCCCACTGGGGGACCAGGGCTTGGGAACCATCCCCATTCCGGGTACGAAGTGTTACATAGAGCATCCTTTTCCCCTCCCATGCAACGCCGAGACTCCAGCCGACAGTTGCAACCCTGAAAGAGTCAATGTGAAAGGTGAAGTGAAATGAGAATGGAGTGAACTGGAGGGACAGGAAATTCGGGGATGTATTGAACCTTTCCGGCATTCGCCTAGCGACCCGGGAAACCCCCGAAAAAACCCATGGGTCAAAGGGGCCGACCGCAGGAATCGAATCCACGATCTCCCGATTAGGGCCACAGAGAGACTGAGCCATCCCGCTCTATATAGATAAATAGTAAAAGTAAGTTTTTAGGTGTCTTCATTCACTCTCAATCTTCTACGCATGCGCCAGTCATTGAACTTCTTGATATCCCTTTCTGATAGAAACTACGTTAACACGTTACAAAATTAGCTTCAGTACTAAATCTCCAGTTTTATAACGAATTATCTAAATAACCATTTGTTTAACAGTTTATTATTTTCACCCTTTCAGTTTTCATTTTCGGAGTTAGTCGAGTATTTATTACGTAATGCCGCTATTTAAACGACGTTTAAATTTTATTTTACTCGGTGCTTTGTTTTATTATTGAAATTTTAAAGCACTTTTACTTTAAAGGTATTTTTCAACATCTTATAATATTAAATACAACCTTAGCCGTGAGGTGTTCACACAGATTTTCTATTACAATTGTGGTCAATTAAAAAAAGACTTACATTTGATAAATTAAAAACAACGAATATATAAATAATTTGTAGACATCGTGATTTAAAGGGCGAAGAAAAGTTATATATGAAACTTTTTTTACGGCAAACTGATAGCAATTTCTCAAAAACCCAAAACTGGACTGTTTACATCGTCCTCAAAAATCTAAACTTTAATTTTGAGTCAGTTTTGCCTAGGGTTTACGGCAAGGTGATAACATTAAAAAGCTTTGTCTATAAAAATTAATTTCTCAAAACTGGCACAACAGAGAGCACTGGCACAAGATGCTGCTGTGCATATAATGGGGAAGTATAATTTTCCACTATTTACTTTTTTACCGTGTTACCCTTTTTTTCCGTATTCTCTCCAATTTGTTTCACATCTCTTTTAAACACTTTAACCGAACTTTTCCTAAATATTTTCCTGCTTTCTTCATATATTAATTTGATCTTGTTTTAAAAATTGTCCTAACTTTTAGCTCTATTGGTAAATTTTTCCATTTCCTTAGAATTAAATTCTCTCTTCCTTTATCCGTGTCCTCACATTATAGAATATAATGCCAATTGCCATGTAATCCATTACATTTAGTACATCTCTCCCCCTTCTTCTCCCTGTTAGAGCACTTAAATTCATTACTCCTGTCCTCGCCCATTCTGGCCTCTTTTTAGCATACATCGGTGTATCTTTCTTTTCCCCATTCCGTTTTTAAATATCTATAGTCTATTAATGTCCTTTTTCCCTGAAACTACTCAAAATTTCTTGCTTTTCAATATCCTCCAATATTGTTCTAATTTCTTTCAAGAATCCCTTACTTTTGTTGTTTCTTTCTGCCCATGTTTACCATATTCCTATTTCTTCCAATGTTGTCTGTATCTTGTGCATCCAAGTTTCTTTTTCCCCCATTTTCTCCTGTACAACCAAACATTGCTTTAGTATCTAATTTTCCTTTAGTAGCTTTATTCTGAACCAGTATATTATTTTTGTATCCAGTTCATATACTTAGGGTAAATATCTGAACAGAAGCTACATAATATCAATTTTGCAATCCACAGAATGGTTGATTGAGGTTAGGTTGTTAATAAAGTTGTCAATATTTATGAGCCACAGGTGTATAAGAAACAAAATTATTCACATTATCACTTCAAAGTACGCTCGGAATCACTTGAAATTTCAGAAACTTTAAAGCCTAATAACACATTACTTCGGAAACTGCTAATGCTACGAATGAAACTTTTACAAAAGGAATGCCTACAAGAGAATAACATTTTTTCAAAAGTAAGTCTTTATTTTTCTCTTTCGATTTGCCAGTTATATGTTCAAAATTAAATTAGAATGAAGAGGATTTTACTGGATACTTACAGAAGATACAAGGTGGTCTCAGCCAGTTTTGAAACCGTAGAAAATAACGAACATGTTTGGATGTGAGGGGTTGTTTGAAGTGCAAGAAATTACCTTAAGATCCTCACTTTATATCCTTTAAATATGCGGTAGTTAAATATATTATATCCTTCACTGGGTTATGTGAAAGAAGCAGGGGATTTCAATATTTGAAAATAAAAGAAACTACGAAATGTGAAAAAATTTTGCATATTACTGGACAGATGGAAGTTTAAAGTTTGTTGAATCTCTGCAGAAATTACTAGGAAACTGCAAAATTATTTTGCCTATCCTCACAGTGTTTTACTTTCTCTGCCACTCACCTGCAAGTATTACATTCCACCCAAAAATATGATATCTAAATTTCACCAGAGATAAATTTCCTGAGGACAACTCAACCCAAAAAATACAGTTATAGATACGTGTCTCTGTCAGTGCACACCATTACTCAAAAACGAAAATATATCAAATTTTATATTTATATCAGAAGGTATTTATGCTTGCGAAAAAAATTACTTTCAAAAACACTCTCTCACTCCAGGCTACGCTTTAAATGGAGGAATCCTGTTTATTTTTAATTTTCTCAATATTGGCCATAACGATTTAGATTACTGCCACATGATCAAGGGGAATAGAAACTGCCATAAATGTTGAACTTGTGATTTTATTGATGTTAATTGCATATTAATCCTGAGATTATAAGCTTTTTTAAAATGATATACAATAAGTCATGGTTTAAGTTTCCCTGATATGTCACATTTTTTTATTTTATATAATTAATATGTTTAATGTTTTCTTGACTTCTCATGATCATTCAAACTTGGAACACAAGTCCAAAATATGGTTACCTGCACTTCGAAAGGAGGGTTCCTTATAAATGGTCTGGAAAAAGTCTGATGTGTTTTACTCACATGACTTTCTCTACTCTTGTACAAACTATTTTTAAAAACGCTTATTCTCCAACTACTTCATGTTAATCGAGATAAACGTTTGCAGAACCTTTGCATCTTATTGCTATTTTTTTGTAGATTCAAGGGGAATATGGTAGTATTTAAGCGATAGTCGAATCTTTAAAGGGCTGGTTGCTATGTGGAGCATTACATTCTCTTGCATGACTAAGACACGGAAAAAAAAACTAATAACGAATTCCCATTTGAGAAAAAGTATAAATATTGGAAAATTCAAACAAATAACAAGGAATATCTCTAAAATGGTTCACTAGACAAAAAAAATTATATATATAAATATATATACCTATATATATTATATAAATTGTGTTTTAATGAGATCTACATTTTTTTGGTGTAGTAAACTTTTGTCTATCCCTTACGGTTTACCGGTTACGTGAAAGATATTCAGAATGAAGCGGACTTTTGGGGACATTCCCAGAAAATTAAAGATCTACATTTCATTTACCATGAAAATATCGTAAACATATGCCGTTATATAAAATCGTTAGTCATTTTTGAGAAAATAAAAAATTTCGAAAAATTTTCCATGTAAAGGATAGTCTGGGGTATTTAGGTTCAGTATCTTCCAGAGTTGCGACACGAAGGTTTTCAAGAAAATCCCCCACCCCAGTTATCCTTTACATGGAACATTTTTCGAAAATTTTAATTTTCTCAAAAATCGCTGTAACGACTTTGATTAAAATATCATATGTTTAAGATATTTTCATGACAAATGAAATGTACATCTCGAATTTTCTGGGAATGTCTCCATAAGTATTCTTCATTGTGAATGACTTTTGCATAACTAGTAAACCATAAGAGATAGACAAAATTTTACTATACACAAAATGTAGAACGCGTTAAAACACACCATTTATGTCATATACATTTTTGTTGTTGGGTGAACCATTTTAGAGATATTGCTTGTTACTCCCTTAAATTGTCTAATACTTATACTTTTTCTCAAATTCGTTGTTCATTTTTTTTGTCCTGGTAATGCAAAGAGAATGGAATACTCCACATAACAGCCACCTCTTAAAATATTTGACTATCGTTTAAAGCCTACCAATTCCCCTTGCATCTACAAGAAAATTAGCAATAAGATTTTAGACACAAGAGTCTATGGAATGTTGCATTTATTCACCCACAGGAAACGCAGTCAAGTTCTATCAATAACTATAGTCCAGCAACTCTTTTGCAACACGTACAAGACAATAACGTGAAGTCTCGACTCCTTCCATTCCTTATCTAGCATAAAGTTAAACGCAACAACTTTGAATTACGCAAAACTTAAAACATTTAAAAATATTGAAAAGGTAAGGAAGGTTTATTTCAAAGCATTAATCACACTTCGATACTACCGAGTATCGAGAGTATGGAGGAATCGATGATATCGAGGTCCCATTCCCTAATATAAAACTATGTATAAATAATAGGACAAACACGCTGATATATCAACGTTTTCATGTACTTATAAAGTTTTCTTTTGCACCTAGTATTTATTCCATAACGAAGATGTCCTGGCAGTCTTTGCGACATATTCGAAGTATATGCTAGTAGAATATCTTCATTTACACCAACATTCTTCTAATTTCTCCAATTCTTAAATAGCCGTAATTCACTCTCATAAATACCTTTTGACTTCGTTGGTAACAAAGTGGTAGTAGGCGCCTTAGCATCTTCCAACGCAATATAAGGAACATGCAGGTATATTTTCTTCAGTGTTCATAATACAATTAGCTATTCCCTAACACAAACCTTTATTTACAATTCCAGTAACAAGCTACCAACCAACCAAACACCTACCGTCCAATATCTAATGTTAAACACCTAATGCAATTGTTTAATACATTAACTAACAAACGGATAAAATTCCGTATTATGCAAGTAATTAATTACATTTGACACACTCGACTGCGTTTCGGGAACTGACCAATTTTACTCGTGGATAAAATCTAGTGCTACCAACTAGTAAAATAAATAACTATTTTTGTAGCAATATCAGTTTTCGAAATATTCGTTTTTGCATCTTTAAGTTGAACTGTCCTGCGGCATCTATTAGCCATTCTTCCGTTATCCAATATAGGTTCTTTAGGGTTAGAAACTGACTTACGATATGCTAAGTGTTTTCCCCAATATCTTGCATGAAATCAAGTCCATGTTACTTAAATTGAGATTAATCAATTTATTGTGAGTAACGTAAACCAAATAGAAGAATCTTGTTTTATATGAGCTTATGAGAACTGTTTTGGGTGGAACAAACCTAATGTGTTACATTCACATGACTTTTCCACCCATTCTGCAACAAACTAGATCGTTAAGACATGGATTGTGAACAGGAGGTCCGTTGCTCAAATCCCGCCCGGATCGTCCTTCCTCACTAAGCTTTATCCAGGTTTTCCTCAGCCTTCATAACTGACAAATGTCGGGGAGGTAACCTATAACTTAGGCCCGGAAAGTTTTCTTACCAAATATTCTTCCCAAGTTATAATTTCGTTTCATTTATCATCTCTCTCAATCACCTGTTGTGCCTGTGTATTGAGAATGGACGTTAAACACTACCACTTCAACAAACTATTATTGTAAAAGCTTATTGTTCTATCTACTTCATGTTAATCAAGATACAATTTGCATAAATTGTGTTATTAGTTATTACATATTTCCTTGCAGGACAAGGGGCTTAGAGGAATACAGTAGGTTTAAACGACACTCAAATCCTTTAAGAGCTGGTCTCTATGTTATGGCGTTGAAATTCCGTTCGCTTTGCATGACCACGAGAAAAAAACATAAAGAAAGAGAGAGAGAGAAAGAACGAAAGAAATAAATAAAAAATCTGATGTGTTACACTCACATGACTTTCTCTGCTCTTGTACAAACTATTTTTACAAACGCTTATTCTACATATGCTTCATGTTAATCGAGATGTTAATCTTATTGCTAATATTCTTGTATATGCAAGGGGAATTGCTAGGCTTTAAGCAATAGTCAAATATTTTAAGAGCTGGTTACTATGTGGATTATTCCATTCTCTTTCATTACCAGGACAAAAAATGAATAACCAATTTGAGAAAAAGTATATGTATTGGAAAATTTAAGGGAATAACAAGCAATATCTCGAAAATGGTTCACCCAACAAAAAAAATGTATACGACATAAATTGTGTATTTTAATGTGATTTACATTTTTGTGTAGTAAACTTTTGTCTATCTCTTATGGTTTACCAGTTATGCAAAAGTCTTTCACAATGAAAAATACTTTTGGAGACATTCCCAGAAAATTCGATATGTGCATTTCATTTGTCATGAAAATATCTTAAACATATGATATTTTAATCAAAATCGTTAGAATCTTTTTGAAAAAATTAAAATTTTCGAAAAATGTTCCATGTAAAGGGTAATCTGGGGTGTGGGGGATTTTCTTGAAAACCTTCGTGTCGCATCTCTGTAAGATATTAAACCTAAATACCAAGTTTGGTGTTTATCCGACTGTTCGTTTCTGAGTTATGCTGTTCACAGACACACAGACACACACACGGACATGTTTACAAAAATGTTTTTTTGGATTCAGGGGGTCTCAAAACATGTATTTCTCGGTATCGAATTTTTGGGGGAATACAATACTTCCCCTACTCACTATACGTAGTAGAGAAAGTAAAAACGAATAACGTTTTTCCACCTGAGAAAAGTATAAGTACTTTTTGAAAATTCCAATTAATAACAAACAATATCACAAAATTGGTTAATTCCACAAACAAATTGTATTTGGCATAAATTGTGTGCTTTGGCGAAATGTCTTACGGTTTGCCAATTGTGCAAACTATTCCCAGAAAATTTAAGGTATACATTTTATTTGTCATGAATGCATCCTAAACACTTGGTATTTTAATCAAAATCCTTAGACATTATTTATAAAATAAAATATAACAAACATTTTGAAACGGCAACTCTAGGCCGGGCCCGAGAACAGTAATTCTAGATAACTTATTAATTAACTTTTAGTGATGTTAAATCGTATTATGTAAATATCTTTTTCTCATACTGCTTGTATATTTTAAGAAGGGTGATTTAACGTTATGTATCTATCTAGGTTATTAATATTAGTAGAGTTATAAATGGTTTAATGTGAATAATTTAAGCGCTATGTTAAAATACTGTCCACGGTGGAATGTTTTAGCTACAGGAATAGTGCTTTCGAAGGCAGAAAACCTAGTTTTATTACCTCTCTCCGGTCGCCGTGCTATTATTCCTACAGCGAGGGTGTAGAGCCTTTGTCCCATTATTTGATAATTCGCCGTGACCAAGTGAGTGAGACAGACAACCTTAACGGTAAATGTAGGAAAAGCCGCGATTTATATTAAAATTGGACCAATGAAATCCCTGGAAGTTTATTCGAAATAGTTAGACGCGTCGAGTCGCGCTAAAAATGTACCAATAGGAAAGGAAGCAGCCTCAGGAGCCTGAGACTATAAATGGATCTGTTTAGGGAAAATTCGGGACAGTTTTTGTCATGTGTGGTCAGGGAGAGATGCTGCAGGATGTGTGAGATATCGCGCCAAGACAGGGAATCCAAATAGTTTTAGCAACACACCTAAGATCCGCTACTCTTAAAGCGACAATAAGAATATTTAAACTTCAAGTCATATCCGCGCCATAGTTTAACAGCGGTGGACAGTATTTTACAGCGGCCATACCAGTTTTGTATACTACGAGTGTTAATTAAATAAAAAGAAACGGCAGTGTCATCTTTTCATAAACAAAGCAAGTCTATGTCTTCCTATATCACCACCCGAGATCTACGTTTTCCTTTACCGAGGATAAGTCCATGCTCCCATATAATTTAAGGAAAATTACTGCAGCTAGCCGAGGATAAATTGAAGAACCAACACGCTGAGAACTTCTGGAAGCAACGGGAGAAGCATCAAGGTAAGCTACAGCAACGGATGAGGAGGTGATCGCCGCAATTTTCCATTTGAAGGGTAGTTTAAGTGCAGGAAGTTTGTTGAAAATTTTCGAGTCACAAGTTTTCATCCAACTCTTCATTTTTGAATTATGCTGTTCACGATACACACATACACACACACGCGCACGCACGCAAACACACACACACACACACACACAGATACATCTCCAACGCTTCACAGCATTTTGTAAATACAGGGTGGACCGTTTAAGTTGAGACTGTACAGTATCTGCAAAACTAAGCGTTGTAGAAAGAAATGTGTTTAATAAAAGTTGCTTGATATTATGGGTGTAAGTAAATGGCATTAGTGGTGTTTTGTTTGGAGGATGTTATGATGGTCATTTTAGGGTCAATTTAAATTGACCCTAATTGTAGTTTCTCATTTAAAGAAATTAAATTTACCCTAAAATTAGCATCATAACATCCTCCAAACAAAACACGACTACTGCCATTTACTTTCCTCCGTAATACCAAGTAACTCTTATTAAACACATTTCTTTCTACAACGTTTAATTTTAGAGATATTTACAGTCTCAAGTTAAATGGCCCACCCTGTATATCCATACACTTAACTCGTAAATAGTGTCCATACTCTTACTCAAACATAAGGTAAAACACCTAGTATACCTATAGGCCTTTAGGATTCAACATGTTAAGGTACCTAAGCATATAAGTTACCCATTATGTGAATTGTAAATGTATATTAAATTATGTACAACAATGCATGTATTATTACTATGTAATAGGGCATGCAGATGATTAATAAAAGAAAATCCACACACAAACACGCACGCACACGCAGACACACGCGCGCGCTGTCCTTTCTAATTTTTGCTGAAGTTCAGGGTCCTCAAAACGTATACTTCAGGTGAAGTCTAGTTATCGAATTTTTGGGTGGAATGTAATGCTTCCTCTCCTAATGTTAAGTACATAGTAGAGAAAGCAAAAAATCGTCTGAATGTGACGAATCAGGTCTTTTTATAAACAACGTGCCCTGCTTCATGCCAGTGAATGAAAACTCTTAGACTGCTTTAAAAACTTCCCTCTAACCAGTGATATATAGAACTGTGTTTCTGACTTTCACAATCTGTTTGAAACAAAAATCTGAAACGCGCTGCTACATTCTGAATTACCCAATATGTGTATAAGCACATGAAAAATCGAGATCTAAAATGAAAGCGTGTAAACTGAGAAAGTCCTTAAGCACTTCTACAAAGTGTTTGCAAGCTAACCAAAAGTGAACCGAAGAATAATTTATTTGATGTGATATTTTTATGATGAAATGTTTTATGCCACCACAAAAGTGGTTGTACAATAATCCCTTTTTTTCCAGGTGTGCTAGAGCATGTTTCCTTGCGACCCCCCAGAGGTACACGCCCACAGTTTGGAAAGTAATGCCGCAGCAACACTCCCCAACACGTGTGCATAAAGGGGAAGTCCGAACAAACAAGACTTTATGGACATTTAATTGAAATTATCTTTTATGGTGCACCTGAATTGTGGACTTTAGTGGAATGCCTGTCTTTACAGAGTTTTCAGTTTAAACCTCAGTTGTTTGTCTTTCTCTTTTAGAACTGCTGCGAGAAGTGTGAATGGAGTTTCATTAACACCCTGCTACTGGAAACTTCTGTTTCTCCGGAAACGGCAACGCCAATAGTAGTTTGGGCGCGCTCTGACTTCTGTCTTCTGAGATTCTTGTCAGCGCCAGAAACTGAGAATACTCCGAAAATGCTCCTCACCTCTCATGGTCTCTTCACATTTAAATACATGACAGTTTGCAGAAAATCTAAGGGTCCCTATACCGGATGTGTCAATCATGAATGAGGAAATCATAAACGACGTCTCTGACATTATGTGGTCCAGAAATCTCTTACAATTTCTGAGATATGCAGTACTACAGTGTCGCAAAGTCGATTGTGTCCATATTAGTCTGCCTTCTGTTTAAACAAAAACAGAATTTGGCAGCAGTAGCTACACCCATTCTATAAAAATCTATTGCTAAAATTGCATGTGAATTTAGTATGAATGAGAACAGGTTCCATACACAAGAGGTTCAAAACGAATATTATTTACAGAAGTGGAGAGAAGAGATCTACGCGCAAAGTAACACTGATCGCTCTAACAGAATCGGTAAGTAAATTTACACATGCATATTGCAGTAGCACGTTACAAATATTAATTTTCGAATGGGCACAAATAGTGTTCGCACTGCGTGCTGGCTGCGACTAAGCTATGTAGCAGGTTGGCTGACAGCTTGTTAAAACACATAGATACGAATTTGCTAAAAAACCCTTAATTCACGGATATGAATTTACTGAATGCATATTTGACGCAAAATATATATCACACAGTACACACGTATGCTGGAGACCAACATTTTCATAATGACTATAAACAGCCCGGATGTTATTGACCTAAGTGTTTGAAAGGACTATAAAAGGGCCAAAATTTTAAAAATGACATAAAAATTACAAAAAAATTACCTAAAACCGATATTTATCTATCTTATTAGTGCACAAAAAGTCATAAATTAATTTAGTATACATGGGGTAGCTGCTATACAAGTAGGAAAACTAGGTATAAGAATAATGAGATCATATAGAAATTTAATTAAAAATATGTGGTTCCATGTTATTGTTTGAAGAATCCGAAAAGAAAATTAAGGGAATTGTTTTTGAAGCAGGTACAAAATTGTAGTATTACCTCTTTTGAGTCCTCAGATTATATAAAATTCATTGCAAATAAACAGGACCTCTCAACGTATTACAACAGCATCCTGACTGTATGCACTCATTAACCCAAAAAAAAGGAAAACTGACATGTCTCATCCCTAGTTTGGAACTGAATGCATAACTAATTATATCTGCTTCCCTGACAATATACACTCCACTCCACTCACAAGCAATCCTTTCCAGACTTAATACAATATGAATGTGATTTTTTTCCCCCAAGAATGTGAGTAAAGGATGTATTAAACTGCTCTTATTTGTCTATTGAATAGTGAGATATCCTTATGTAAAATATCAATAATATAACATTATTTATATATTCAATGCAAATTCAATAAAATTACTAAACAAATATGCAAAAGGCAAGAAAATAACAAAATAATGACGTGAGATAAAACAAATGACTTAAAATAGAAATTGGAATAAAATGATCAAACCATGACCTAATAAATATGTATTTTCATAATATGGCAAAAATTTATGTACACATCAGCAATACCTGTGATGCAACTATTCAACTATTAAAAGATTTCATGTCATCGGAAACTGGCACTGACTATGAAATCATGAAAACTGTTCTTTATAAACCACGTTCAAATCTCAAATGAAAAAGACAGTATTCACCAAAAGTTCATTAATCTAATATGGTGTTAAGAGCTATAACCATAAACTTTTGTCACGACAGTCCAAGGTAGAATATATATTGAAATTCATAGGAGCATTATCCTCAAAAGAATAACATTTCTTTTCTCCGCTATTACAGAATATTTCTTTATTATTATTATTTCTTTCTCTTAGATATGAAAATTATTTGTTAATTTGATTTAGTAGTTTTAACAGAAACTTTCAGAAACTACAATGAAACTTATCCATGAATTGCTAGAAGTGTTGTCTTCAGCCGTTTCATAACCTGCTTTGTTATAAGAAAAATAATATAAATGCAAATGGAATTCAATTTATGAATGGAGAAAAATAGTAACGCAAGAGTAACAGTAGGTAATGAAGATATTATGTCGGTTTACCTTTCGGAAAAACAATAATATAATCAGCGATATTGCTGTTCCGTTACGCTGAGAAAGGCAAAAGTATGAACACATGGGCGTGCAGAGTGTTGCAAAGGTAGGCGTAAGGAGATAATTTTCAATTGCATTTATGGTATATTAACGTTTTTGTTCCTTGAGGTTTCTAAATATAAAGCATGTTTGAACGTAGAGTCAGCTGGGCTCAAAATTAAACTAAAAAATACTACCTTTAATAATTCTGGCGAATTCTGATGTCATCTTAAATTTGGGCATGATTTATAATATATTTATTAATCTAAACTGTGGTCATGGATGTTTTGGTAGAGAGCTTGTAAAATGTGTTTGAGGAGGAAATTAAAATATCTAACAGGCCTTAAAATTTATTTAAGTCACAACTATAAATAAAATCATTGGGATTTTCGTAATAGCTGGTCACTCCATAACCTGCTGCTGTGATTACGTCATTATTGAGAAGACTAATCATACATAGCTATCTGTAGCCAGAATTTTAGTGGTCTTTGGATAAGAGGTCATGAAAACCTCGCATAAGTGGCCAAAGATGCTAGCATGCTGTCCAATGCCACACCATGCTGTCCTCCTGTCATGTGTGGAGGAAGGCAGAAGATGCAACGGCCGTGCGGTAATAGTGCTTGGAAGTACAGTCAATGCATATAAAAACACTGCTCACTACTTGAGAACATTTTGTCTACAGACTATGACCAAAGCCCAATTTGAGCTTCAATCAGAATCTTATAAACATGATTATACAAATAGATAACAGACAGCTGTTTTTCTTCATGTTTATGACACCCGAAGCTTGCTTTGAGGCAGTATTTTTAACACCTAAATAATTTCAGTCTAATTATATAAATGTAAATTCAATAACAGCCCACCTTGAAGCAATATGTGTATGTAATCATTTGTAAAATGTATGTAACAGTCATTGCATATGTTTATATTATTGTATCCATGTGTAATAATGTTATGTGAATATATTACGTAATTTAATAATGTAGAAGCTGTGAGAATAATAAGTTAAACGTTGCTAACAATGAGGTAACCTTGAGGCAATAATGAGTTTAAGAGTTTAACAATACTACTTGTGATTATTGGAAGCAATATTGTGATTTTAGTGACAGTTTATAAAATAGCCAATCAACAACCAGAAAAAGCTTTAGTTAAATGAAGGTATTCTATTGGAGTAGGATTAACCAATCAGAAACTGAAATATAGCAAAATTTACAAATCTAGAAGTCAGTTGCCTGCAAACAGTGTTACTAATCAGACGCGAGACAATACTTGAGAGATTTAAAACGTATTTTCGTTTGAGACGAAAAATAAGTTTACGTGTTAAAAAGTGTAATTAATTAATTAATTTATTTATTAATTAATTAATTAAACAATCTCACAGCTCTCTATATCAGTGAAGTGTTATTTAAAATCATATGAAGTATTAATAAAAGGAGTGAAGTAAAATTATAATCTGTGTAAGCCTACATTCTGGTCGCATCACGCCCTGCTAAGAGAAACGTGTCTCTTACAATAATACTGACGCAGCCGAGGCAAACATAAATATTAAATATTTAAAGAAACAGTCAAATTACAAAGTTAATATTTTTAAACTTGGGGCGAAGACTACCGGAAACTTTTTACTATACGTGTGGTTGCAACGAATTTTAAGTTCGGTTCCCTGACAGTTGAAATATAATACAATTCCTTCAACACACCCTACTTCAAATTGACGCCCATAGCGTGCTAACAATAACGTAAAAATAACCTTCTTCAGCGTTGACAATGAGCTTCTTCTCACGATAGAAACTAAACTATTACAAGCAATTGTGGCCTTCGTCAGTGTCCTGCGAGATGAAAAATGCATGCCATCATAACAAACAAACCAGTCTTATGAGAACGTATTTTAATACTAATAATATACCCATTCCCTGCATTAGGGAGGTAGCGCCATTAAATATTCGTAGTATTTCCTTAACAAATCTACTCTTCAGTTTTGTCATGTGTCACATTTGTGGCCAGATCTGCAATTTAGAGATCTACAAGAGCTAAGTGTAAATTACATTCGTGAATGGAAATTAAAAATAAATAATTAAAACAAATGTGTATATAACATTGTAGGTATACGCCGTTAAAGATTTATTTTACATTTAGAAATAAAACGCACACATCAGTTTTTACTTTCTCTACTACGTACAGTAAGTAGGGGAAGTATTGTATTCCACCCAAAATTCGATACCGAGATTTCACCGGAAATACATGTTTTGAGACCCCCTGAATCCGAAAAAAGCATTTTTGGAAACATGTCCGTGTGTGTGTGCCTCTGTGTGTGTGTCTGTCTGTGAACAGCATAACTCAGAAACGAACAGTCGGATAAACACCAAACTTGGTATTTAGGTTCAGTATCTTCCAGAGATGCGACACGAAGGTTTTCAAGAAAATCCCCCCACCCCAGATTACCCTTTACATAGAAGATTTTTCGAAAATTTTAATTTTCTCAAAAATGGCTCAAATGATTTTGATTAAAATATCATATGTTTAAGATATTTGTATGACAAATAAAATGTATATCTTGAATTTCCTGGGAATGTCTCCAGAAGTATTCTTCATTGTGAACGACTTTTGCATAACTGGTAAACCATAAGAGATAGACAAAATTTTACTGCACAAAAAATGTAGATCGCGTTAAAATACACAATTTATGTCATATACATTTTTTGTTGAGTGAACCATTTTCGAGATATTGCTTGTTATTCCCTTAAATTTTTCAATACTTATTTTCTCAAATGGGAATTCGTTATTCATTTTTTTTTTGTCTTGGATATGCAAAGAGTTATAATCTGTGGCAAAGGGAATGGTGCTGCACCTAGCAACCAGCTATTAAGAGATATGTATGTGCTTAAAGCCTACTGTTTTTCTATATTGACCTTGTAAATATATTTTCCCCTTACATCTACAACAAATTAGCAATAAGATAGAGTCTGCAAATGTTTATCTCGATTAACATGAAGTAGATGGAGAATAAGCGTTTGTAAAAATAGTTTGTACAAGAGTAGAGAAAGTCATGTGAGTGTAACACATCAGATTCTTTTGTCTTGGATATGCAAAGAGTATTAATCTGTGGGAAAGGGAATGGTGCTGCACCTAGAAATTAGCAGTTAAGAGATATGTGTGTGCTTAAAGGCTACTGTATTTCCAAATTGCCCTTGTAAATATATATTCCCCTTACATCTACAAGAAAATTAGCAATAAGATAGACTCTGCAAATGTTTATCTCGATTAACATGAAGTAAATGGAGAATAAGCGTTTGTATAAATAGTTTGTACAAGAGTAGAGAAAGTCATGTGAGTGTAACACATCAGATTTTTTTGTCTTGGATATGCAAAAAGTATTAATCTGTGGTAAAGGGAATGGTGCTGCACCTAGCAACCAGCTATTAAGAGATATGTATGTGCTTCTATATTGCCCTTGTAAATATATATTCCCCTTACATCTACAAGAAAAATAGCAATAAGATAGAGTCTGCAAATGTTTATCTCGATTAACATCAAGTAATGGAGAATAAGATTTAGTAAGAATAGTTTGTATAAGAGTAGAGAAAGTCATGCGAGTGTAACACATCAGATTTTTCCTTTAAGATGCGCTCCTTTAGTAAACTTAAAATACAAATAGACTTCATTCTTAGTTAGGGGTAAAAAACACAGAGTAAACAGAGTATTACTTTTGATAGCTTTTAATTAATAAAGTAATGGCAAACATTATAGAGCACGTGTATTTACTGCAAGCTCTCTCACTATGAACCCAGGTGAAGCAGCGGTTGCCATGGTGAACTCTGGAGCGAAATAACTGTTTCCAATGTTTCCTACAGCTCAGCTCAGTCAATGTTTGAACAGACAAATCGTTTTGTGCAGGATTAACGGTTTCACTTCCCCTCTCTTGTTTAATTAACACTTCCATGAAAGAGGAACAGTTTATTTTTGGTGGAAACTGCTTCAGTTTACGGGAATAACGTTTCGAGGATTTGTTGACACAAGTTCTCTGAGAAGCCGCCTCGACAGTTATTACTGAAGTTTTTAGTTCATGATTATGTGTGCTTTCTCGACTCAAATGTAATGCTCTTGCATAGGCCTGCAAAATGGCTTTAATAATGTGTAAATAGCCTTTTTCCATTAGTAGTGTCTAAATTTGTCTTCAGTTTGTCGTGATTGGTAGTCTAAGAAGTTCAGGTTCTCCGCAACTTCTAGTCACGTTTAAGGCTGTTAATTGAGTTGTAGTCGAGTGCACGGAAACTTGCAATGCTTTTGGTTTCTTACAGTGTTTTTATTTATTTAATGTTGGCGGAAAATCCTTATCATCGGTGTTCCACACCAGCCCCGACTTATTCGTTTGAATTTAAGTCCGACACACACCCATTAGACTATGGATAAAGGCAGACCTAGGTGAGCGGCAACAGGGGAGGAGTACGGAAATATTTAGCTTGAGTGGATAGAAGGTTTGCTTCACAACGATGGTCCACACCAGCCCCCTGGATGAGTTCGTCTCGTATTGGCCTGATGTCAAAAGTGAAACATTAGTCTATGAACACAGGTCGATTTCAGGCTGAGGAGCGAAGGAAATGCAGGGAGTAAGATAAACATTACATGGAGTGATGCAACCAGTTAACGGGTAAGGACTGGGCATGACAGAGGTAGTACAGTATTTTCTTACCAACATAAAGCACTGCGCTTTAATCGGCGCGATTCCGTACTTCGATCCGAAACTACGCGTTAATGTATAATTACGTTAAAATATAAACCAGGAAATGAAGAAAAATGATCATCCTTTATGATACCTTCAGTAGAATATATTATGTTAAGTACTTAAACAAGTGAATGTTGCAATTGAGATTAAATTATTTTCGTTTTATTGTTGGAAATTTGCAGCATAATTTAATCTCGTAGCCGTGGTCCCTGGAGTGGTCGCTCAGGCGCTCCGCAAAGCTGAGGGTCGCGTGTTCGAGTCCCGCCACGGGCATGGGTGTTTGTGTGTGTATGTCTGTTGCGGAAATAAGCGGTATTAAAGCAGTAAAACACAGTAGTATAAACTGGGAATAAAGGTGCTTTCTTATATTCGCTCTTTTGAACGATTTTCCCACATTTTGTAAATCTCATAATTTGAAGCTACGAGCAACTATAATAAGCGTATATGATGCAGCGTCACAGATCTAAGGTAGGGTTTAATATTTAATTTTTAAAAATAAGTTATAAAACATCTCTTATTTCAGACAAAGCAGTGGCTTTATGTTAATTATTCTTTCACTAGCCGTGTGTAGGCTAAAATTGAAAAACAGAATCGGCTTGAAAAAATCAGTACTACCAATTGGCACTCGTCTCACAATGCGTCAGCATGGTGATTAATGGTATACGAAAACCACAGCTCTTCCAGTGGCTTGTTGAGCGAAGTGTTTGCACCTATACAATAAAATACTTCTAGTGTATTGTGATACAAGTGTGGTAAGTCTTGATCAATGGAGAACGAGGAGGAGCTTGAAAATACGACGCCGATTCGAGTATTTTCTACTTCCGAGATTCTCCATTGCACTTAACGAAATTTAAAAATTTAAATAGAGTTTTATTTATGGACGCTCTTTAACTGCTGTGGCTCTTAGCATCCCATTCTATATTGGGCGTGAAAGACCGGAAATTTTGCGCAGAGGCCTCTTTATCAGGCTTGAGGGCAATAACTTGCAGCTGCTGCATGAATTAATATTAATATTAACAGGTAAGACTTAACTGGTGAAATTCAGCTATCAAATAAAGTTATATTCCATGCCTGAAATAATAAATGTATAAAAAATTAGAGAATTTAACATAGTTCATGCACATACGTGCAATAAAATAAACAAAACACTGAGGTAGGTTAGGTTAGCAGGACTGAATGCAGAAATTCAACTTTCTATCATGACAGCATGAACGAGGAAGTGCATTTAAAACGCTATCGTCGAAAAACATATTTGTAAAGCAAGTCATCCATTAGCCGTACATCGCCCTATGCTGTAACACTCTTGCCATTTATGTAACTGTCGTTTCCATACGGAGATACACATAATCAGATGAGAAAGATCATGGAAAGTTTTAGGGTAGTACACTTATAAGATTGTGTTGCTGATTTCTCATCAGGTGCTGGAAGGTTTCTTGGGGAATGGCAGCTCATTCTTCACTGAGTGCGGAACTGAGGAGAGGCATCGATGTAGGTCGGTGAGGCCTGAAACGAAGTCGGCGTTTCAAAACATCCCAAAGGTGTTCTATAGGATTCAAGTCAGGACTCTGTGCAGGCCAGTCCATTACAGGGATGTTATTGTCATGTAACCACTCCGCCACAGCCCGTGCAGTATGAACATGTGCTCGATCGCGTTGAAAGATACAATCGCCATCCCCGAATTGCTCTTCAACAGTGGGAAGCAAGAAGGTGCTTAAAATATCAATGTAGGTCTGCGCTATGATCGTGCCACGCAAAACAACAAGGGGTGCAGGACCCCTCTAGGAAAAACACGATCACACCATAATACCAACACCTCCGAATTTCACTGTTGGCACTACACACGCTGGCAGATGACGTTCACCGGGCATTCGCCATACCCTTATCCTGCCATCGGATCGCCATATTGTGTACCGTGATTCGTCACTCCACACAACGTTTTGCCGCTGTTCAATTGTGTAATGTTGACGCTCCTTACACCAAGCAAGACGTCGTTTGGCATTTTCCTGCGTGATGTGTGGCTTATGAGCAGCCACTCGACCATGGAATCCAAGGTTTTTCAGCTCACGCCTAACTGTCATAGTACTTGGAGTGGATCTTGATGCAGTTTGGAATTCCGGTGTGATGGTCTGGATAGATGTTCTGCCTATTACTCTTTACGACCTCTTCAAATGTACGCTTTTGTGGTGTACATGTCCCTTCACGTTTCCACTTCACTATCACATCAGAAGCAGTGGACCTAGGGATGTTTAGGAGTGTGGAAATCTCGCATACAGACTTCTGACACAAGTGACACCCAATCATCTGACCACGTTCGAAGTCCGTGAGTTCCACGGAGGGTCCTATTCTGCTGTTTCACAATGTCTAATGACTAATGAGTACCAGGCAGTAGGTGGCAGCACAATGCACCTAAGATGAAAAACATATGTTTGTGGGGGTTTCCGGATACTTTTGATCACATAGTGTATATGTATTCATCCAAAGGGAGCTTCAAGACTAGGTGGACCTCGTCTGGATTAAATTATGGAATTCCAGAAATTCCCCTGTGGCACTGACTCACCTCAGCATAGTTTGAGCGGGGGTTAGGGATTTGATTCACGTCAGCTCGTCGAAGGAGACAAATGTTCAAACCTCGAAACCCAAGTGAGAATTCAATTAATTCTGAATGTTATAGATGCACGTATACAGAATGTGGAGCGCACCATATTTTGTTAGTTGTCATGGCTAGGTGCATAAGCACGTATAAGGAGGTATCCCGCGGTAACGTATGCGACGCAAGGTCCCGGGTTCGATCTCATGCGACCACTCACTCTGACCCATGGATTTTTCGTGATTTTCCTGGGTCGGCAGGCGACTTTTCTGTCCTCATTTTCTGTACCCATCATCTTCCTTATCATCTGTTTTAGGGTTGTAGTACCGGGCGACGGTGTTCCGTAAGTTGCGGCTGGGCGGTAATATGCGTTGTGTAGAGGTTTCTTACCTGCTCAGTTACGACCCGCCTCTGCGGGGGAGCCTCGGAGTTAGGGGCTCGTCTGTGCGGCCAGGCGGCGCTGGGTGTGTTCGAACTGGAAACGTTAGGGACACTGCATGTTTGCGCCCGTCGACATCGGAATCTGGTCACCCTTCAGGTCTCTCTCCTCATCCCTCCTTTTCAGGGATTACGGTAGAAGCAAAAAGGGCCATTGTGGCCTACTTGTGGTGCTCTGCCCTGATTTCGGGGGCCCTCCGTTCGTCCGTACTTTTACCTTTTTGCGTATAAGGAGGCATATTAAGTTCCTATGCCTTTTTAACTTTTGCTTTTTGCCTTTCGCTTCTTGTATTATTTAGAAATGAATACTACTGACTTGGTTTTGTGAGGAAACCCACATCTGATTTAGACTTTCTCTTTTCCGTTGTCGTCCAGCCGAGCACAAAAGGAGCCACAGTAAGTACTTGAAAATATAAACAGAAAACACTAATTAATATCCAGAGCTAGTGAATAGTTGTTATCTAAGCTGACCTTGTATAACCTTCGAACCGATTTTTGATGCACCGTTGGAGAAAAGTCGGAGCAAGTTTTGTCCTTGTGGAAAAGCTAACCCATGTGACATGGCACAACGTGCCATGAGGTTTGTTTACACGAAATAGCACCTACATTCTCACCTTTCATCTGCTTGGTCTGTTTCAAGTTGAAAGTGTTGGTGGGAGTCGCAGGCGTTGCATGGGAGGGGAGAAGGATACTCTATGTAAAGCTTTGTTCCCCGGAATGGGGGGCCCCAGGGGATGTGTAAGCCCGCAGGTAGTGAGGGGAGCTGCCATTCTGGGAGTTTCAATCTGTAAAGGGACTCTGCCCTCTGCCCTGTCGTGCTTTTTCGTTCGGCCGCCCTCTGTCTCCTCTCACCTTACCCCTCCCTTCCGGGACACCCTGTCAGGGGATTCAGACACAAAAGATCTTGTAGGGCAAGGTGCTAAACCCCCTCCGCAATTAGTTCTAGCTGTAGTCCATAAGTGTTATAAAAATTCTGATGTGTTACACTCACATGACTTTCTCTACCGGGTTGACTGGCTATTAGCCTGAAAATATATTTTGGTTATTTTAATGTAGACTAAATTATATGCCTTCACTAAATATGCTGCCAAAATAGTTTTATATCTCTAGTGGATAAAATATAACCCTCATATAAGAGTCAGTCCATGACGCTTGATTCGTATGTTAAGTGCACGATTCAAACAATTCCTCAAATCCTACAATTTGCAACCTAACCTGTTAACCTTTTTTCTTATCTGCGCTAAAAGCACAATGCATAATACCAACGCTTCAATTGATGTGTTTTACAGTCATAGGAAAAATGTTTCACTTGCAGCTTTATAGTAGTTAATTAAAATATTTCACACAATGCCGATATGATAGTTTTTATAAAAATAAAATATTAATGTATTAACTTAAGGATGTAATATAGATTTTTTGAAACTGCTCTAACCTCTACGGAAAAAATGCCTGAAATTTCTAATATAACATTTTTTTATAATTTGCAACACCAAATATTTTAAGTATTACACATATGCTGGGGAAAAACATGAGACTTGTTTCTTTGTTATTACTGAATTGTTTGACAATTTGAAGAAAACTTAATAAAAACAGCATCGCGTGTAACTTTTTAGCTAACCGCGGAATTTTCTAAGGAGAAAATCAGCGTCAATTAGTAAAAGCATTGACAGGAAAGACCGAAGGTGAATAGTTCAAACTACAAACGTAATCCCACGAGAGGATATCCCTGGGAGGAAGGATAAGGTGAGAGGAGACACCGAGCGGCCGGATTCAGGAGCGACAGTACAGCAGTGACAGAGACACTAAGTTTCCAGATATAGACATCCCGGCAGACGAACAGACAGACCGGGGACCTCACCCCACATAGAGGGGAGTCAAAGCTGTTCGAATAACCTGGTAACCAGCCGAAAGCCGAGGGACGGAGAGTTACAAAGAGCACCCTTTTTCTCCTGCCATGCTACACCGAAACACCATCGCCGACTCTGAAAGAGACCAGTGGATGAAGGATGAACGAAATGAAAAATGTAACTGAATGTAGGGACAGAAATTAGGGAGGTGAAAGAAACCACTCCAGCATTTGCCTGGCGATCCGGGAAAACCCTGAAAAAATCCTTCGATCAGAGTGGGCGGTCCCCGTATGGATCCCGGATCCCATCCCGCTCGGTAATCCCAATCTCATAGACTTTGTCTAGACATATCTCATATGAAAACAGCAACATAAAAATGATATTTTCTCCCAACATATTCATTATAGTGTACTTCTAAAACCGTTTATATTGTCTCTGCATTGCTTTATGCCCATCACCCCCACAATCGTAGTGTAGACAGTTATTCTGTTGCAGAGCAGGCGCGCGTGCTACGGTTTGAGAACCGCCGAGCTATGTCCCAAACACAGTGGCCAGTCGACCGCACAACAAATTGCCCTGTATGTGTGTCGGACTCCTCTACCTTTGTGTCCAGATTCTTTCCTCACATCACTCCCCGCTTCACTTTCACATCCTAGATACGTATATGGGGAGAGAGCAGCGTAGCATTCACATACACCGTACACACCTCTGGCTATCTTGCATCAGAACTGTGGACTTTTGGTGCGATTTGAAATAGTACCTAACATTTATTGTTGCGTTGCGAATAAATTTACATGACGTGAATTTAAAACAGGAAATTTTTCTTTTTCTAAAATATACCCAATCAAAAATTCGATGCACTAGAAAAGAACATATCACATTAATTCTTAAAAAAAACGACCTTAGGAAAAGGTACATGTGTGACTGCGTGTCCGTGTGTGTGTGTGTGTGTGTGTGTGTGTGTGTGTGTGTGTGTGTTTTCCTATCCCAAACTACCCTTTGTATAGAAATTTGTCTCTTAGTTTTTATTTTCTCAAAAGGGGTTCTAACGAATTTGATTGAAATAGCCATGTTGAAGATACTTGCATTCTAAAAAAATCTGATGTGATGCATTCACATGACTTTCTCTACCCTCTATCGTTTATTAGTGAGTACACAAATTATTTTTCTAAAGTATATTTCTACTACGTTTTAAACAAATAAACCTGTGCAGAAATAGCTGCATTACACATTCCGTTATAGATACAAAAACAACAGCGATAGTCATGTGTAGGTTTAAGAACTGCACGCTATATGCTAACTTTGAAATTTCATGCTGTTTTCATGAAATTGCGAGAAACAACTGTATGCTGAAAGGACTTAAACGAATGACCAAGAAATGAAAAATTCGAACCATCAATAACCGATATCTCAGAAATGACTTTTGCTACAAAAAACATTACTTGAAATAAATTGTTTATTTTAAAGAGATGTACATGTTTTCGTCTATCGCTTAACATTTACCATTTATAAAATTATACAAAATTCCTTCCAAATGAAGTGGACTTTAAAGAGTATCATACAAAATTCAAGATATATACTTTAATAAATGACATTTTAATTAAACTTGCCAGAGTTATTTTTTAGAAAATCAAAATTTTCGAAAAATGTTTCATGGTAAAGGATAGTTGGGATGAGGGAATTTACTTGAAAATCTTCGTGTCGCATCTTTGTAAGATGCTGAACTCAAATATCAAGTTTGGTATTTATCCGATTTTTCGTTTTTGAGTTATGCTGATCACAGACATACACATACAAACACATGTTTCCAAAAATACTTTATTTGGTTTCAGGGAACCTCAAAATATGTTCCGGTGAAATGTCGGTATCGAATTTTTGGATGAAATGCAATACCTCTGTACCTAGTATGTACCTGGTAAAAATGTATGCATTAAATTTTCTGTAACTAGCCTGAGAAGGTCCCTTCATTGTGAGTGACTTTTATTTTCTCTACTACGTGTAGTGAGTAGGGGATGTATTTCATTCCACCCAGAATTTCAACATCAAGATTTCACCGGAACATGTTTTGAGGTTCCCTGAAACCAAATAAAGTATTTTTGGAAACGTGTTTGTATGAGTATGTCTGTTAAAAGCATAAGGTGTCCTGAATCCAAACAAAGCAGTTTTGGAAACATGTCCGTGTGTGTCTATGTGTTTGTGTGTGTGTGTGTCTGTCTGTTTGTCTGACCATGAACAGCATAACTCAAAAACGAAAAGTCGGATAAATGCTAAACTTGGTATTTGAGTTTAGTATCTTCCAAGGATGCGACACGAAGATTTTCAAAAATATCCCCCATTCCAGACTACCCTTTACATGGTACATTTTTCGAAAATTTTTATTTTCTCAAAAATGTCTCTAACAGTTTTGGTTAAAATAGCATATGTTTAAGATACCTTCATGGCAATAGAAATGTATATCCTGAATTTTCTGAGAATGTCCCCGCAACTCCTTTATTCTGAATGGCTTTTGCATAACTAAGCGTAAGAGATAGACAAATGTTTACTAAACAAAAAATGTAGATCTCGTTAAAACACACAATTTATATCCTAATCATTTTTTGCCGAGTGAACCATTACCGAGATATTCCTTGCTGTGAATTTTCCAATACTTATTGATTTTTTTCAATTGGAAATTGGATTTTTTTTGTCCTGGACGTGCAAAGAGAGTGGAATGCGCCACATAGCAACCGGCTCATAAAATATTTGACTATCGCTTAAAGCCTACCATATTCCCCTTGCACCTACAAGAAAATTAACAATAAGATCTTGAATTTTCTGGGAATAGCCTAGGAAGTCATTTTCATTCGGAAGGAATTTTGTATGATCTTATATAACTGGTAAACGTTAAGCGATAGACGAAATCGTACCATACAAAGAATTTAGATCTATTTAAAACTCACATCTTACATCAAATAAATTTGCCATTTCTGAGATATCCGTTATTAAACGTTCGAACTGTTCAATACTTTCCATTCTTTTAGTCCCATCGATGTTTAGTTCTTTCTCGCAATTGCATGGAAACAGTAATGTGTAATGTAGCTATTTTTGTAAAGGTTTATTTGGATTAAATGTATTAGACAGAAAAATAAGCTTTAGTAAGAATGGTTTGCATACCCACTAATAAAGATAGAGTGTAGAGTCATGTAAATGTATCGCACCAGAGTTTTTATAAATGTTATAGTTGAGTGGTAGAGAGATAGACCAATGTTTAGTTCAAGAAAAATGTAAATCTCATTAAAAGACATTATACGCTAAATAACCTTTTCTTAAGAAATTATATATTTTTTTTCAATTGTTAAATGCTTTCAAACTCTTTGAAATGTTTGCCCACTATTCTTTTGTCTCTTCTCTAGTGACGTCAAACAAAGAGTATGGCATTTTAAAGCCAGCATATAGCGACATGTTTTATAAAACAGTCGCTTCAACTCTTGTATTCTCTTGTACCTATAGACGACTTTCAGGCTGATTCTTTCCAACCTTGTTTTCTACACACGGCTTGTGTGAAAATACGCAAGACATTGTAAACCGCCATTTGGGTGTCATCTCAAAACAATTTGAAATCTCCTTGTGGTTTATCGGGGAAAATGTGGAATTGGGGAATTTAATGTCTTACCGAAATGTGTGTCATGGTAGCTAAATTTGTTAGAGCAATCAAACGGAACCCCGAAGATCCATGGTTCAAATCCCAGCTATGGCATTGAATTATGCAGTCTGATTCTACCTTTCCAACCTTGTCCTATAAACGGCTTGTGTGAAAGAACAATCAATTCCAAGCCTGAATTCTTTCTTAAGAAATGGTGTATAATATATTTTTAGTCCCTATAGGAGAATAGCCTATATGATATTTCAGTGACTTTTCCATAGAGGGGGTACTTTAATGAGGCATGGTCGAAGAAAAACATTGAAACATCTCGTTTAATTATACGTTATTTTGTGAGAAGCATATAAAGCCTAACGCTGCAGATGAGTTTTGTTATTTATAAAATTTCTGTAGCACGAATATTTAGCAAGTTATACTAATTGGTAGTTAACGCAATAACGCTCCATATGTGTGATTTGTATTATAAGCCAGAAGATTATTTTGTCAATGGTTATATGTCATATCCATAAGCATTGCTAAAACGAAACCTAGTATTATATGGGAGCGGCGTTGCTGAAAGCGACACAGCTTAGCCCTGCTACAGTGCCTCCGTTTACGCCAAGGCCACAACAGTTTTATATGCGTATCGGTCGAGACTGCAGTGACCTCGGTATTATGCCACTGCGCTAAAGCGGTGCAGTACTGTCAAGGGTAAGTACGTTTATCAACTGTGAGCTGTCTCATTCGTTGCTTTGTCTTCCTTGTTTCGACAATGCGTGTGTTGTGTGTGATTTACTTAGGAATTTTATTCTCTTATTAGTCCATGGAAATGCCTGCCAACAAATTCATGCTTGAACAGCATATTTTTATGTACGATACATACGTGAAAACTGAATCATGTAAATAGATGTGTAGACAATTTCAGCTGCAATTTCCTGGTTATCCAGTTCGGGGTAGAAACACTGTGAGATGTTTGGTCAATAGAACGTCGGGATCGCTAAACGCTAAAAAATAAAGTTTATAGGAACAATCCCCACGTCATAGACGAACTTGAAATTATGAACATCTGCTTGAAGAACTTATGCATGTGAATGGTAAATTCATCCAACGATATCAAGAATGTCTTCGCGCAGTTGGACACCACTTTCAACAACACTTATAACAAGGTTGGTACTCATTACATATATGTTACCAACACTCGTGAGTAAGTAACGCGGGAGTTACGGAATGGAAAACCTCGCAGTGTAGTAGACTGTATGCGGAGCACGCATTCGCGCTATCCGCGGCCTTGGCATAAAACGAAGGCACTGTACTATTAGATAATGTGTCTGTAAGTCAAAAACTCATTTAGTCTTGACAGAAGTTGTTCGAGCGGTGTCTGGCAGACGCGAAAGCAAGGAAATTGATTACAGTCGTCCCATGTATTCGCTCAAAAGCGTCCATCATGCAGTTATTTAGTTCTTGCCTGCAGAAGGGTTAGTGGAGCTGACATTTAATGTAGATATGTATTGGAAATAGTGTTGCACGATCACGGCCGTTCTCAGGTGGTAAGTGCATGTATGCCAAATTTACTGCGGCGCTGCTAAGAGGTTCTCCGCCATGCCCCATACAGCCCGAGCTCTCGCCTATGAGTAATATGTCTTTGGACCACTAAAGATAAGTCTCAAGGGACACTGGTTCGTAAACGATGATGAGTTCCCAGGCATTTGAAGAGTGGTTCCGTTGGCAACTACGCACGTTTTTTGGGCTGAGGGTGTAAGTATGTCACGAGCGGGATGGCTCAGGCGGCAACGTCTATGACTCGCATTCGGAAGATCCCGGGTTCGATCCCCGGCGACCGGACCATGGGTTTTTCATGGTTTCATCTTCTACCACGACTCTCCTCTCTCTCATCACCTGTACCGATCATCTTCCTTGTCATCTGTTTCAGGGTTGTAGGACCAGACGATGGTGTTCGTCGGGTTCCGGCTGGACGATTTGAGAACTGTACAGGTTTCTTCCCTGGCATCGCTAAAGAGACTGCACTCTCCTCCGAGTGGGCTCCGTCCCGAGAACTGGAGATTGATTACTTGTGGCCAGGACCGGGAGGCGTCGGATGCGTTTAATCTGGAAATATTAGAAATCCCGTCTATGCTTGCCCGTGCCGTACGGATCTGTTAGCGGATGGGTTTCTCGCTCATCCCTCCCTCTCGGGGGTCAATGGTAGAAATGCAAGGGGCCGCCTGGCCTGCGTGCGGTGCTCTGCCCCGGTTTCGGGGACACCCTCCGTCCATTCCTAGCTTTCCCATCACCGTTTCCATCATGAAGTGGACCGCTGGGACATCTACTTGAACATATATGTAGGTATCTATGTATCACTCTTTACTTCTGAGTTTATAACGTTACGGGATCCAGCATGAGTCTTAATGCCATTATACATACGTCTGGCCTTCAGTTAAGCTATGGTGCTGCTGTTTCCATCTTGGCCATAACATGTGGAGAAAAATACACCCACTCAGTGTAGTGAGTATACAAGCTTCTTCTTCTATCTCTGTTTAACCTCCCCCAGGACTTACAGGCGGGTGCCTGGGGTCAGAGTCCCAGGAGCAGACACTCATGGATCGGACAGAATAACCAGAATGGGTGATCAGCCCGATGCCTGGTATGGGAGGAAGGAAGTAGATGAAACGAAATGAAAGGAAAGGTGATGATGGAGCAGGTGATGATGAATGGCGGGGGAAACCGGAGAACCCGGAGAAAACCAGCCCAGACGCCACAAATCCCACATGCGGGTCCCTGGGATTGAACCCGGGCCGCTTCGGTGAGTGGCGAGCGGGCTAACCACTCGTCCACGGCGTATACAAGCAATTTCTAAAATAACAGTACCCTTAAATATATCTCAAGTTTCTTTTATACACCCAAAAGACTCTAAAGAAAACTTCACTAAGGATCTAAAGTCAATTCAAACTGAAAAACATTCAAATTTTCACGATTATGTCTTTCAAAGACACATCAATCCACAAGCGCTAATTCCGCAATATCTTTCCGATTTCACATGAACTTATAGTAGGTAATTCATTCGAACATATAACGTGAACACACTTTGGAATAGTCAATTAAGTCCTAATGCTTCACTCAAAAACATGAAGGAAATGAAATATTTTAACGGATAAAAATGATATAGTGAATCAAACTATCATAAAATTTCAATTCTTCAAATCAGATAAATGAGTTAATCGCAATGACAAAATGTTTTAAAGGTTCACAGAGTTTAACCATGAATTCTGAAACAATATTAACCATACAACACGAGAAAATAGGTTTTGTCATAAAGTAATTTAATTAGGAATGAGCTTTTGTACACCGCTTTTTGGTAGAGACTCAGTTTACTAGCTTTTTAACGAGTAGACCTTATTTGACACACACCTTGTTCTAAAATTGCTGTTTTCAGGGGATGGGGTTCAGTAGACCTACAGTTAAATTGGAATTTCTGGATGGAATACAATAATCCCTCTACCTTCTATTGGTAGTTGGTAATGAAAGTAAAATCACCAGCTAAGTATCCTTTTAGGAAGCCTTTACTTTCTTCATCATGTACCTGGTAGATAGATGGAACGTTGTATTCCTCCCAAAAATTCGATGTCGAGATTTCAATGGAAAAAAAGATCGTGTGTGTGTGTGTGTGTGTGTGTGTGTGAACATAATTCAGAAACGAAACGTCCGATAAATATTAAACTTGACTGGCCTCGTAGCTCAATCGGTAGAGCACCTGCCTACTGTGCGAGTGGTCCCGGGTTCGATTCCCGGCTGGGAGGTGGGAATGTTTCTATAGCCAAGGTTATTCGCTATCCTCCCCAATGTCTGGAAGTGTGAATTTGTATGTGTGTGTGTGTGATCTAATGATTAAAACACTAAAAATATAAGAAACCCAACGACGGGAGAATACGAGTTAACACCATTGGCAATAAGTTCTAAAGGAAAGACGCCGATAAGACTAATGTAGTTAAAAGGGGAGTATTAATGCAACTAAAAAAAGGTACTAAAGCTGGTATTTAAGTTTAATACCTACCGTATATGTGACACGAAGACTTTTAAAGAAAATTTCCCCATCCTAAACTATCCTGTACATGCAAAATGCTCAGTTTTTTTTTAATTTCCATAACGATTTTGCTTAAAATAGCATAATTTTAAGATATTTAATCAGAAATAAAATGAATGTCTTGAATTTTCTGGGCAGAGCCTGCCAAGTGCTCTTCATTTAGAATGAATATAATTTAGTATAACTGGTAAACCGACATATCGTTGTTATTGGCTTGAATATTTTAAATTTCTTTTCTTTCTATCTTTTCTTTTTTCTTTCTTTTCTTTTAATTATTGCAGTGGTTAGCATTTAATTGTTTCTCGTGGAAAGAGACTATCGCTTCGTTCTCCTAGAACTCCTGGTATCTACAATGCAGTGTGTAGTGAAAGTATTTCTGCAAATCTTATCTCTATTGACACGAAGTGGATAGAAAAATAAGCTTTTCAAGAATAGGTTGTAGAAGCTATATGGAAATAAATGATAATGAGTATAGAAAGTCGTATGAATGTAACACATGGTTTGTTCGATAAATTTGGTGTGAATTCATCAATGCTGAACTCCGTATAAGCTGCGCTTAACGAGGCATCTCATTGCTGCTCCGAAACTTTTAACATTGCCGATTACATTTCGAGTACATATCTTGATATATATGAACTGGTTATATATTTAGAATACTCCTCTATTTTACAATAACACTAAAGGTGACATACATTGGTTCCTCTTCTCTCCAGCGTACCGCATGCGGCTATTTTATACTTCATGCACTATTTCCTACTAGTAGTAATCACATTTACTTCAGCAGTTAATTATTTAACACTTCACTTAATTCTACATAAATATTAATCTTTTGTTCAAAATAGTAGAGAGAATCTCAATGAATTACGTTAAAATATGGACGTTGGAGAGAAACATGCATAAAGGTCAGTGAAACACGTTTTAATATTACTGATTTACTAAGCTTACGTAACTATTTCGGCTAGTTAAATTAGCAGAATGATAACAGAACTACTAATAAAATAAAAGTATTCTATATTTTTAAACACTAAGGCAAACTATTCAAAATACATAGAAGAAATTTCAAAATTTAATACATTAAAATATTTATGTGAAAATACTGCCTACAGCTGAGAAAGGTTATTACTTCTATCAGCAATGTTAGGAAGATGTCAGTGCCTCATTTTTAGATTGGGATTCGATAGTTCAGTTGACTGGAATACCTTCCTATTGTGTTTGGGTTACTTATTTTGACTGGTTTTATTGTAATACTGGAAAATAACTGTCATGAAACGCAACATAGACTGGCATTTGCTTGGGGATCTACGGGCTACCTTGTCGCCGGCAAGCAATCCAAGTGCCATTCATTTCCTTTCCTAATGTGTTAGGTGCTGATTCGTCCCAAATGTTACTCTTACCCCAGTCATTAGTTTGATAACAAAAACCTCATGCTCAGGAGTAAAACAGTTGATTTTTCAGTATTTTAAATTGTTTATGTTTCTCTGAAAAAAATCTGATGTGCTACACTCACATGACTTTCTCTACTCTTGTACAAACTATTTTTACAAACCTTTATTCTCCATATGCTTCACGTTAATCGAGATATCGAGATGTCAATCTTATTGGTAATTTTCTTGTAGATGCAAGGGGAATATAGTAGTATTTAAGCGATAGTCAAATCTTTTAAGCACTGGTTGCTATGTGGCGCATTCCAATCTCTTTGCATGTCCAGGACATAAAAAAATCTGATGTGTTACACTCACATGACTTTCTCTACTCTTGTACAAACTATTTTTACAAACGTTTATTCTCCATATGCTTCATGTTAATGGAGATATCGAGATGTCAAACCTATTGGTAATTTTCTTGTAGATGCAAGGGGAATATGGTAGCTTTTAAGCGATAGTCAAATATTTTAACGCTGGTTGCTATGTGGCGCATTCCATTCTCTTTGCAAGTCTAGGACATAAAAAAAATGAATAGTTTGGTGTTTATCCGACTGCTCGTTTCTGAGTTATGCTGTTCACAGACACAGACACACAGACAGACACACACACGGACATGTTTCCAAAAATGCTTTTTTTGGATTCAGGGGGTCTCAAAACATATATTTCCGGTGAAATCTCGGTATTGAATTTTTGGGTGGAATACAATAGGTACTTCCCCTACTTACTATACGTAGTAGAGAAAGTTAAAATACGAAATATAATTATATACGCTAAAGTCATTACAAAATATCACATGTCTATTGGAATTATGTACTTTGAAAGTTGTGGGTTTTTGGTCGCATGATGATGATGGTGGTGCTGATGATTGTGATGATGATAATGATGATGAGCTGCAGCCTAGTGGTGGGTACTCCATCCAAAGGTAAATGCCGCAACCTTAGATGAGGTCACAGTTGGCAATCGCTATTCTCCCACTCGGCTAACTTATACTGCGGTGGTTTCTCATTACCTTTTACAGAATGGAAATGAAGTGACACTGCGAAGTTTTCTGCAACTAAGAATATTCAACACGTGTTGAGAATCGAATCGGGTGCTTTTGCTTGCATATCAGGAGAGCTGGCCACCATCCTACTGGAAGACATCGCCACTTTAAATTTTCATATTTATTTCAGTTAAGCAATATTGATATAGGCGTTTTATATACCTATCCAAATTTATTTATATTATGGTTAAAAAGAAATGAGAGTGTATGTTTACAAACTTATATATCTTAATCAAAATAACGTATCCCTAAAGCCCCTAAATCACAAATTCTTGTACCTTCATGACTAAAAGGCGCATAGTTGTGCTTTTATTTTTCTTTATTTCTTTCTTCTTATTTTTGTAAATGATGAGTTCATGGACTACCGTGTTACTATCCCGTTCACATCTACATTGATCACGTACTCAAACAGCAATAAATACAAAAGTATAGTCTAATCTTGAGACACAGGCCAAATTTTCATTGTTACTTGTCAAAAACAATAAGCGCTACCTTCTTTTCTCCTTGCGAGATACAAACTCTGTATAAAGTCTTCGTCTTCTGTTATAATTCTTACCTGTATTATCCACGCGCTATCCTCAGCGACAGGTGGACTCAAAGACGGAATTGAAATTAGATAGTAATAAAAATGTCAGTTATGCTTTTCAAGCTAATACCTAAGCAGCTTTATCCTCCGTAACAAACCTCACAAATTAAGTGAATATAAGACATACTGGCTTCATTGGAGTGCATTGTATAAGTTGGATTCAACCGTCCTAACTGTTCGCGAAACAAGCCCCACTGGGCGGAAAAACCCATGTAGGTAGTGTTGTCATAAATCTCTAAGTAAAGGAAACCTCCTGTTGCTAAGTATAACGCATCAGAAATATACTTTTTTTCTGATTATACTTTATAACGCACTAACATGCACCATTCTTAACAACAACCATCCCCGTCTGCTCACCGCATTTATGCAGTCAAGATAATGACATCGTACAGAATTCCATAGTTGTATTTCTTTTGGTTTATGGGAAAAGCGAGTTGATGAAAAAATGAAAGAACGAACAGTATGATTAAATTGGCAAAAATATGATTCGAATGACTGAAAAGTTTCGCATGGAATTGCTTTGGAATAGCTTTGAAACATTTTGAGAAATCATAACAATCAGGACATTGAAAACTGCAATGGGTGAATTACCCCTTGATATGCAATATTCACATATCTCTCTTTCACGTTTCCCAATTAGAGCTCAACTTCGTGCTTTCGTGGAACTGTTTAGAATGCTGTAAAGTAACTAACCTAGAAAATTTAACACCCGTGCTGTAGGGCCGTTGGACGTTGCAAACATCCCCTGGAAACTTGCGAAATGTCATTCTGAACAACCTCCTTTTCTGCAAATTATATTTTGAGTGTATTTCTTAGACGCTTTTAAGGGGGTATGGTTCAGTGGGCAAGTAGGCTGCGACTAAATTAAATTAATGTGTTTGTTTACAGTGCACTTCAGACCAAAATCAAGGCCCTTAAGAGCTGGGGAAATGCAAAGCTCCAGCCAAGTGTAAGCCCATCTGAGAGCTGAAGAAATCTACTCAGTCACAATTACAGAGCCTGGCCTGAGTGAAAGAGGGAAATGAAAATTCATGCAGCCTACTTACCCGATACATACGCATCTGCCTACCTATTTATGTCCGCCTGCATATCCGGTGATCTCTCTGTGCCCTCGACGTGTTGCCTTCTCGCCAATCTCCTGCAGGAAGCAACAGGCCCTGCGTTAACTCAACATCCCCACATGTACTACTACATCTACCAAGTGGTTTTTGAAGAAAATTAGCTCCAAGATTGATTTGGTTGTTATTTTTCTCTGTTCATTTCAGTTCAGCTAATGCATAACATCATTCGAATACATGCATGCACACAAATACTGTCCCGACATAAATACCTACCACAAACTATGAAAAGGGTAGATTCCTTTACTCTCTATTCTTTCGTATATACTTTCTATTAACTTGGTTAATGTAAATAACCTACGAAAACACAAAAGTTATACTTAATTGTAGATCAATTTCAAACCACTTTTGGTTAATGTTTATGCAATACAAAATTCCCAGCTAAGCATTGCTGAGGGTTGATATCATGCCGTAATTTAAGATTACTGTTTATTACAATAGCAAAAATTTAGAATTTCAACACAGTGTTTTACTTCCTGCTTTTTGCTGTAATATTTATAGCACGCATAGAAATGCTGCGTTATTCCACAGTTAAACGTGCCCGTACGTTTTGCTAAATGCTTTTACTCCAACAGAAACTATACTCATAAGTATTAGTTTAAAGCAAATAAACATTTTGCTCTACTCTCTTCCCCTTAAAATAACATAACTGTGTATAAATAATAAATAAAAATTATAACGAACTATAAAAATCGTGTTTGAACAATACAATGGTTGTGTAGCATTAATAATTGACATCCAGTTTGCTGTTAGATAGCACCGAAATTTTAAGCCTGTATAGAAGAATCTTAGAACAGTACCTAATGAGATGTAGGAAGCCCAAGGTCAAAGATTTCAAACTGCTAATTTAGGGCATCCGCATTCCGAACCAAATTACCATTTACACAGGAAAGTTGTCGTTATTTTTTATATTTTCTCAGGAATTGCTGACATGCCGTATATTTATGGAATTTGCATGGCTAATAAAGTACATATCTTGAATTCTTTGGGAACAATATTTGAATTCCTCTTCATTCTGAATGATATAGGAATCACTTTTGTATGAGTTCAATAATAGGTATATGTTAGGATACGTGAAATTCTATAGGTAAAAAAACCGTGTGAACATACATCGGTTGCTTTTTCTATAAATACTGTATTAGATAAAGGACTATATGAGCTTGTAAATGGGCAGAGAAAGTCGAGTTTTGGGACATGACATTTTATTTTGTTTTTGTACATAGTATTTGTAGATATATTGTTTTCATTATCTCTAATGAATAGAAGGCTTAAACGGCTTAACCTTGCAGTAAGTTATGCAACAAGTGGGTAATCCTAATAATTATGGCACGAGGGAATGTCAAACGAAGGATAGTGAATGCGACAATTGCCATATTAATATTATCCACGAGTTGGATACAACATCTTATGCAATCTAAGCGTTATTAACTGTAGGCAATAAATCTGAAATAATTCCGTTTCTATAGCTGACAAAAGTGAGAGCGTCTTCATATGCTATGTGACATTAACCTCCTTCCCTATATTTAATTTGTTATTACCTGGCGTGCTGAAGCGACAAATGAGACAAGCCACTTACATTTACATATTTCCTTTCTGGGAGAGAAGTGAGCAGGTGTTACAGACTGTGATGTAGCCTATTATCAGCACAGCACGGTATCTAATTATAAATTCATAGCTTAATTATTCTATATGTAATAATAAACAGAGTTTTTTTTCATCGTTGTTGGTCAGCGAAAAGAATATAACAATATGGTCTCATCTTCTCTCTGTAAGCCACGTAAACTTGGAGTACCGGTATTACTCATTGTTATAGGAAATAGCCATTACTAGTATTGGCACGCGTGCCATAATGAGCCAATTATGTACAATATTAAATACAGTAGCAAGTGTTTATAATGCTAGAATTGCATAAATAAATATACTGCAGATTACAACATGGCATAATGTATTATGTACATGGTTATTCGAAATGAGGTCCTCATACGAAATTAGTTACAGAACGAAACGCGCCAAAAAATAAAAAGTAGTGAATCAGTGATATAGCTTAGGATGGATGGAGACGTCACTCATCAGACAAAACAAGAGGGGAAGGAGGGAGATTATGGATCCTTGCCAATACGGTTCACCGTACGCTGTACACAAGACAGTAATTTATAGTAGAGGAAATGTCGCGCAGGCGGACGTACGCCATCTGTCACATCGACACTTGCATCCTTTCTGCGTTCATTCATGTTACCTTCAACTCACATCCAAAGGACCATTCTGCACATCAATATCACAACACGATGTCTAATGCAGATCTAATTACAACAGACACTGCCAGGATGTATGAAAATTGCCAAGAACATAAGCTTCTGTATCTCCTTTGAGTTTTTACTTTCCCTACTGCTTACCTATAGTAAGTAGAAGTATTATATTCCACCCCAAAAATTCATTGGAAATGCTCATTTTGAGACTCCCTAAAAATGGTTAGTAAAAGCTCCCCGCCCCTTTGTGTGTGTGTGTGTGTGTGTGTGTGTGTGTGTGTGTGTGTGTGTGTGTGTGTGTCTGTGTCTGAACAGCATAACTGAAAAACGAAAAGTAGTTCTTTGGTATTTAAGTTCAGCATCTTCCAAAGATTCGACACGAACAATTTCAAGAAAATCCTCCACCCCGAACTACTCTCGATAAGGAAAGGGTTTTGACAATTTTGACTTTCTCAAAAAATAATCTAAGGATTTTGATTAAAATATATCATATATAATAGTAGATTATGATATAAGGGTTAAAAGTAGGGTTATGTTTTGCTAGTAGGTATGCTTGTGAAACCAGGACCTACGGCGAGTTTTGCAATTCTGGAAGCAAAATAAAACCACTTTTAACACGTGTGGCACATACTATTTACCCTTTCTCTACTACGTACAGTAAGTAGGGAAAGTACTGCAATCCAACCAAAAATTTGATACCGAGATTTCACCGGAAATACATGTTTTGAGGCCTCCTGAATACAAAAAAAGTATTTTTGGAAACATGTCCGTGTGTGTGTCTGTCTGTGAACAGCATACCTCCGAAACGAACAGTCGGATATCAGTCGGATAAACACCAAACTTGGTATTTAGGTTCAGTATCTTCCAGAGATACGACACAAAGGTTTTCAAGAAAATACCCCCACCCCAGAATACCTTTACATGAAACATTTTTGGAACACTTTAATTTTCTCAAAAATGGCTCTAACGATTTTGATTAAAATATCATATATTTAAGATACTTTCATGACAAATAAAATGTATATCTCGAATTTTATGGGAATGTCTCCAAAAGTATTCTTCATTGTGAACGACTTTTGCATAACTGGTAAACCATAAGAGATAGACAAAAGTTTACTATACACAAAATGTCGATCGCGTTAAAATACACAATTTATGTCATATACATTATTTTGTTGGGTGAACCATTTTCGAGATATTGCTTGTTATTCCCTTAAATTTTCCAATACTTATACCTACTTTTCCCAAATGGAAATTCGTTATTTATTTTTTTTTGTCCTGGTACGCAAAGAGAATGGAATACTCCACATAGCAACCAGCTCTTAAAATATTTGACTCTGGGTTAAAGCCTACCATATTTCCCTTGCATCTACAAGAAAATTTGCAATAAGATTAACATCTCGATTAACATGAAGCATATGGAGAATAAGCGTTTGTAAAAATAATTTGTACAAGAGTAGAGAAAGTCATGTGAGTGTAACACATCAGAGTTTTTAGACAGCGCTCGAAGTTGTAAAACAGCAATAATATTATATTGATTCCTGAAACAACAGAAATGACGTGAAAAGACGTTTTTATGTTTTGTTTATTCGCAAACAGTCATTTTCAATGAAATTATTTTCAACATGTTTTGCCTTACACCGGCCAATGAAGCGATTAAATGCTATATCATATTGCTTTCTGGATTTTTTGGACAACCACTTCTACTGTTATTCTTTCTGCTGCTTCTGTAATTTCACCTGGCTCTTCTATTTTAGTTTCTTCAGGCTTCATAATTTCCACAATTTAATCTTTGTGTAAGTTATACTAGATAAAATAATAACTTTTTAGATCAAAGAAAATAGAAGGCTGCGAACATAATGTATAGGTTAACTTTACAACGAATTGCGATAAATTGAAGTATGACAATTTGCATTGTGAACAAATAATGTGAGTGGTATGAGAAATTAGTCATGTAAAAATACATAACGAAAAGTAAACCTTAATCAAACCAAGACGATTTATTAAACTAGTGCGAAAATCTAAAGTATTTAGCTCGTGTGCACTGTATTAGAAGTTCTACTTTTAGGCCATGCTTTCTAAAAAGCATATTTACATGACAAATAAAATGTGCATCTTGAAGTTTCTGGAAATAGCCTGTGAAGTTCCCTTCATTCCTTTGACTTTTGTATAATCTTGTAAACATTAAGCCATATACGAAAACTTACTACACAAAAAATGTAGATGTGTTTAAAATACACAATTTATTTCAAATAACTTTTTTGTGACTTCAGCCATTTCCGAGATACCTGTTATTAATGGTTCGAATTATTCAATACTTACGGCATTCTTTACAGTCATGTCACTTTTCAGTTGTTTCTTGCGATATCGTGGAAAGAGTATGGATTTTAAGGCCGACATATAGCAGCCAGTCCTTAAACATTTGGCTGTCCCTATCCTCGTTGTATCTATAACGAAACGTATAGCAGTTATTTCCGGAAAGGTTTATCTTGATTAAAATGAAGTAGATGGGAAAATAAACTTTTGTAAAAACAAATCGTGGAGGCTCCATCCGTGCGAACACTGCCCTCAAAATCCCCTCCTACACTTGCTCCAGTATCACAGGCAACTGCTTCAACTCAACCACCTCTCACGCTCCACAATATTCAACAGCGGCTGCAACAAGCCACACCAGTCCTCTATCCACCCAAGAAACGGGCGCTCAAGAAGAACTCTGCTGCCCAGCCGCCACGGACTCCAGCAGCAATCACAGCCCGAATGACATTGCCGCCTTCAGCAGCAATCACAGCCCGAATGACATTGCCGCCTTCAGCGGCAATCACAGCCCGACTGACATTGCCGCCCTCACCACTCTACGTAGAACTAATTACTTCGGTTGGCCGATAACGTGTATACAACATTCAATAGAAAACATTTCGTCTCGGCACTTTTGCTGGACATCACAGAATCCTTGACAGCGTGTGACATAAAGGGTTAATTTCCAGACTGATCTATTACCAAACCTCTTCCTACCTGATCCATTTTATCAACTCCTATCTCATCAACAGAATCTTCTCCGTGTCCCACAAAGCGATAATTTCCTCTTCACGTCCTCTCAAAGCCGGTGTCCCACAGGGAAGTGTCCTTGGGCTCACGCTCTTCCTTCTCTATTTAAACAACCTGCCTTCACTGCACACTGCTCGCTGTACTAGTCCGCTGGCGATACTGCAATCACTTCCAACTCTTCGCAACATCGGTTGGCTGACCGCAAAATCCAGCAGTACTCTGTTCTCCTCAACATCTAGTTCAAGCGATGGCGCCTCCGAGTCCATCCCCAGAGAAGCCAACCAACCAACTTCACCTGACGCCACCTGGAGGACGTTCCGCCTCTGCGACTTGCAGAAGAGGTCGAATGGAATTTCACAGTCCAGTACTTAGGAGTGCTACTGGGTATGAAGCTGACATGGAGGGAACATATCAAGTTCGTCATGAACAAGGCCAACAAGATGATGGGAATACTGTACCCCCTTTTCAATCAACGCTCGATGATGTCAGTGCCGACAAAGCTACTTCTGTACAATCAGGTTCTTCGGCCTGCCATCACCTACGCCTGTGAAGTCTGGGCGTTGCTACCAAAACCAACCTAGACCGCCTTGAAGTCCTCCAATCCCGATTCCTCAGAATAGCTACCTTCCCAAAAGAGTAATCCGCCAAGACCTCAAAATTCCCACCTTAACGGATCACATCCTACACCTCTGCCGAACTTTCTACCAAAATTTCCCGCACAATTTCAACGCCCTTATTCGTGGTCTTTATGAATACGATCTCGACTCTGGCGAACGCCACAAGCGCCCCAGACTCGTCCTAGGTACATAACCAGAACAGGCTTGTTCACTTCCAGCCTTCCCCATAATAGCTTAAACCATCCTCCAAAATAAAAACACCCCCGCCTATACACTCCTCAAAGTACTCTCCGCTACAAATTTTCAGTTCTCCGCTCCAAATCTGCAGTTCTTACCGTACGCAAATAAAAACCTCTACGGCCAGTAGATCTGGCAGAAGACGAGGGAGGCATATATCTCCCTCCGAAGTCTATTGCTGCTGCTGCTGCTGCTGCATGGCTTTACCCGATGTATACAACGAAATGTGTAAATGTGAATTAAAACTTTATATGGATTGATAAGAAGCAGAATAACAAGCTTTTGTAGTTGGTAGAGAAAGTCATGTGAACGCAACATAAGATTTTCTTGTTATACATGGATCATTAGCGGCTACAGTTATTGTATTTTGTACTATTATCGTAAATAGTGTGAACTCTTAAAATGTGACACTCTTAATCTGTGAATCAAAATGAATGTACAGTGATTTTAATCACTCATTATTTTGTGTAATGCAAAGATGTTTGATTAAAATTCAGTTTTCTATAGGGAATTTATAGTTAAGAAAACGCAGTTAATACAGCAACAGTGTTGCCACATAGCAACAATGAACGTGGCTCTAGTAGTCATTTGTTTTTGACGGACATACATATTTCAGGATCTTATGCCCTAACAAGGTAATAGTGGAATTATGCCATACATACTCTATGTAATATTTGAGATTATGACAAGAGTAAATATTGAATGCAGGGACGAACAGATGATATAATGATCTTGGGAACAATTATCGTCGCTAGGTAACCTTTACTGCACTATTATAACCACTAGTAGGAAATATATTAAGGGTCGTCATAATATATTAAGAAGAAAAGAAAAAAACAGAGAGCAGAGGATGGCGACGAAACTCCAACAGAATAATAACTAATACCCATAGACGTTTAACACCATTCAGCGTTGCTATTTATAATCTACCTCTGCTTTCATTGTTCTCATTTTATAATAGCATACAAAAACGAACATCAAACAATCACTGCCTTCGTGATCCTTATAGTTATTATGATCACGAAAGCAGTGACGCAACAGTCGATACATCAGTAACTAATTACGGAACGGAGCGAGAAGACTCCGCAGTAACGTATGAGGCTCGTTTATGGAAAACTGTACACCATGGAAGCGAAGATATGACAACCATGACTGGTTGTTCCAATAATTGTAACGAATAAATCTAATACTTTTAACGCCGTGGTGCAGTGGTAACCATGCTAGCCTCTAGTTCCCTAAGTCGCGGGTTCGGGCGTAAAAATCCTTAGCATATCCTCCTTCGAAGGGAAATAAAGCTGGTGGTCCCGTGTCGTAGATTTACGGCACGTAAAAGAAGCTCAAGCCTGATAAAGAGGTCCCTGCAAAATTTCCGGTCACTCACGTCTAATATAGAATGGGACGCTGAAGAAGATAGTTTCTTTGTATTGTTATTTGCCCCACGTATGGAAGCCATTTTAAGAAGGTTATTATATCTTTACGTTATTTGCACCACGCTTTGGGCGTCAATTTGAAGAACGTTTATATTGAAGGGGTGTATTATATTTCAACTGTTGGGGAGCCGAACTTGTAGTAGTTGCAATCGCACGTGTAGTAAACAGTTTCCGGTAGCCTTCGCTGCAAATGTACTTTCAGGTGCCCTTTGCCCCAAGTTTAAAAAAAAATATTAACTTTGTAATTTGACTGTTTCTTTAAATATTATATATTTATGTTTTCCTCGGCTGCGTCAGTATTTTTGTTAGAGACATGTTTCTCTTTGTAGGGTTATGGTGCGACAAGAATGCAGGCTTACACAGATTATAATTTTACTTCACTCCTTTTATTAATGTTTGACACGATTTAAATAACGCTTCACTGATATAGAGAGCTGTGAGATTCTTTTTATTAATTAATTACACTTTTTAACACGTAAACTTATTTTTCGTCTCCCACGAATACGTATTAAATATCTCGAGGACACTTTTTGCATCTGGTTAGTATCGCTGTCTGCAACCAACTGACTTCTGAATTTGTAAATATTTCTCCTTTTCAGTTTCTGATTGGCTAATCCTACTCGAATTGAATACCTTCATTTAACTAAAGCTTTTTCTGGTTGTTGATTGGCTATTTTATGAACTGTCACAAAAATTACATTATTGCTTCCAAGAATCAGAAGTAATATTGTTAAACTCTCAAACTCATTATTGCCTCAAGGTTACCTCATTGTTACCTCATTGTTAGCAACGTTTAACTTATTATTCTCACAGCTCCTACATTATTAAATTACGTTATACATCCATATAACATTATTAAACATGGATACAATAATATAAGCATATGCAATAACTGTTACATACATTTTACAAATTATTATATACACATATTGCTTCAAGGCGGGCTGTTATTGAATTTACATATTACATAATTAGACTGAAATTATTTAAGTGTTAAAAATACTGCCTCAACGCTAAGGACCACAGCAGTTAAAGAGCGTCCATAAATAAAACTCAATTTCAAACTAGGCTATACTGATTCAACACACCTGCACAGATCTATTGCGGTTAACACCCCGCAGGTGTAGCGGGAACTACGAGATCATTGTAAATGCTAATGTAATATGAAATAAGATAACTTAATATTGTAACACATGTAAGATGTGAGGGAAGGCCAGCTAGCCGTGAGAAGGGTAAGAATGCAGGTAAAAAGAGGACAGAAGATGACAGAATTGCAACCTTGCTAAAGTGGTCACAGGCACTTGCAAGAGATGAGCGAGAGAGATAGCCATATGATAGAAAGAGAGGGAGTGAGATCTTGAAACTTTGGGAAATTCCAAACTTGTCAGGACTTCAGATATTATGGCAAATATTTTCATACCACGCGCAGGGGAAAGCCAACAAGCGCAAAGCTTTTAAAATAGCTAGGTAAATGTAGCGTCCCCCTGTGATGGTATAAAAGGGAGCACGTGTAAAACTTTGGCGTCTTATCGTTTTGCTGATTCTGGAGAGGAGGTAAAATTCACGCCATGCTTGTGGCGATGCGTGTGAAGCCAGCAATAGGAAATAGATTTAGCTTGGGGAGGTAAATGTCTGCAGATAGGCCCCTTAGAGTTGAGTATTAAACAAAACACACGCTAGCGGGGTTATAAAGTATTGTTATTATTATTCCTAATAAAATTAAAGTTAAATCATCACGGAGTTTCATTTCGTCTACTGTTACCGCATCCTGGGAAAGAGTTTAGCAATAGGGCAACGCACAAGTGTGCTAGGCTTACAATTTCAGCCTGGACCAACCACCCACAGCTCCATCACAGAAGGAAGGAAGACGACGCCACAAGGAGGTCCGTCGCAAAGGGATGAGGTGAAGGAACTACATTAGGCTACAGGCAGACAGGTCACAGAGACGTGCGGAAGTCCCTAACATTTCCAAGCTCGCAAATCGTCCCACTGTTGGAACCGCCGAGTAAGGGCGATAAACATCCACCAAATTGCATTCTAATATTATATAATGAATATAAAACCTTGGTAAAAGGGAAATTTTAATCTCCTTAATAAATTTAGAATCCATCACCTAATCCATCATTATAAGACTTTACATTTTGATAATAAATAACAAAATTCATATGAAAATTCAATGAATCCTCCATAATTAATATAAAATCAATTTACATAAATCAAACTCAAGTACCTTTATTGGTTTGATCAAGTTCATATTGCAACTTTTTACATTCCAATCTGTATTTCCATTTATTGTAACAGCCTCTATTATAATTCAGTTTCTTCATCAAACTCAAGCAACCCTCTGGTGTCCACGAGGAATACTCTTTTCACTGAACGTGCATTCGCGTCTTATGTCCGGCACCGCCATATGCCACGAAACTTAGAAGCACACCTGAAAGATGTGGAGGGAAACGGAATGAAAGGGAAATCGTAGTAGAGAAGAAACCACTCCCAGCATTCGCCTGCTGAGTGGGTGATCACCAGGAACGAACCCGGGACCTCCCGAATGCGAGCCACGCAGGTCACGAAGCGCCACCTCGCTCGGTATGCAACTACATACACGTGCATCGAGAGAAAATGCCTAAGAAAAATGTTTGTTACGCTACCCTACTGCCTATAACTTCAAAGTTATATTTATAATGATTGAGTAATACACTTATTTGCCAGACATCGTTACTACAAAATCAACGAGTGAGTTGCGATGTTTTTCCATGAACATAATCTCTAAAGTGGACTTGAGCTGGTATTTACAAACGTAAACTAAATTGTATTCACTCTTAAGTTGATCCGCACCAAAACAAAGCCCAAGTGACTAGTGCACCGTTATAAAGTATCTTTCCGTCAGAAATATACATACTTTCATGACCATGTGGCGAATGCACGCAGTACATGATGCAAAAATAAGAGGCCCTTATTCACAACTTAAACGGTGACTCGCATATTCTGTTAGGGATTAAAGGAAATAAGATTAGTAGTTACAACAAAATAAACGTCGGCACATAATAGTTAATTTTAAAAGAAACGAGCGTAAAGGAAAGTAATAGGTATGCGGTAACCTACATTTCTTCGCTCTCTGGAAGTGGCACTTTAAAAACTGTTGACGGCATATTAAAAAAATCTGATGTGTTACACTCACATGACTTTCTCTACTCTTGTACAATCTAATTTTACAAACGCCTATTCTCCATATGCTTCATGTTAAACGAGATATCGAGATGTCAATCTTATTGTTAATTTTCTTGTAGATGCAAGGGGAATATGCTAGCTTTTAAGCGATAGTCAAATATTTTAACGCTGGTTGCTATGTGGCGCATTCCATTCTCTTTGCATGTCCAGGACATAAAAAAAATGAGTAACGAATTTGAGAAAAAGTATAAGTATTGGAAAATTTAAGGAAATAACAAGCAATATCTCGAAAACGGTTCACTCAACAAAAGAAATGTATATGACATAAGTTGTGTATTTTAACGCGATCTAGATTTTTTGTGTAGTAAAATTTTGTCTATCTCTTATGGTTTACCAGTTACGCAAAAGTCGTTCACAATGAAGAACACTTTTGGAGACATTCCCAGAAAATTCGAGATATAGATACATTTCATTTGTCATGACATTACCCTAAACATATGATATTTTCATCAAAATCGTTAGAGCCATTTTTGAGAAAATTAAAATTTTCGAAAAATGTTCCATGTAAAGGGTAGTCTGGGGTGGGGGGATTTTCTTGAAAACCTTCGTGTCGCATCTCTGGAAGATATTGAACCTAAATACCAAGTTTGGTGCTTATCCGATTGTTCGTTTTTGAGGTATGCTGTTCACAGACACACACACACACACACACACAGACACACACACACACACAGACACACACACACAGACACACACACACAGACACACACACGGACATGTTTCCAAAAATGCTTTTTTTGGATTCAGGAGGTCTCAAAACATGTATTTCCGGTGAAATCTCGGTATCGAATTTTTGGGTGGAATGCAATACTTCCCCTACTTACTATACGTAGTAGAGAAAGTAAAAAAAAGAATGAAAAAAAAAAAGAAATTGTGCATTGTTACGCGAATTGCATCCTTCACAAACTCGTCATATTCTTGCATCGGATATTTCACAAGCTTTCTTTTTTCCACCATTTCAGATTTTTCTTTACGAGCACCGTTTATACTTGTACTCGAAACACTGATGAATTCAGAAGTTAATTTCACCACTCCTTTCACGGGAAATGTCGGAAACATTCAACACTGTTGTTTTTTTACCATTATTCAATGGTTTGCCAGGCTTGTGCTTTACGTAAGTCGACGAACGCAAGAGAAAATTGCCGTCCACCATGATAATAAATAGAAAGTGCTGATTTCTGGCTGCAGACAATATTCTGCGATACCCAGATGCCAGGTGGCATACGAATTGCATGTTGGGAGTTGTAGCTCTGTTAAACTGTATAAATCAGCTTTTATTAAACTCTTAGGTATTTGTGTAGAATATTATACCATTTAAGGATAAATTCATTCTAAAATTTGGATTATTAGAATGGGATTACCTTCTTGCGCGCATTGCTGCTGTGTTGTACCGCGGTACACTGGTCACGTGGGTTTATTTTGCTGCGGATCAACCTAAGAGTGAACATACGATAGGAAGTATTGAGCGAAATGAGACTATCTCGTGATGAGATGCGCCCGGAAAGTAGGCTCCCAGAGCTAAGGGGAGTGATGAAATGTTGGCAGATAAAACACCATGTTCAGCAGAGTAGGTTTCCAGAAGCAACTCCTTCGAGCAGCATATTAAGACACTTACGTAATTCAAGAGAAGTCGGGGGAAGGGGAAAAGGATGGTAATCTCTCACGTAATAGTCATCTGTCGCAACGTTTGGTACTACACGCCTGTTCTTCACATTACACTACAACTGGTGAGCATTTCTGTAAAAACAGAAAAACGTTTGAATTTCGACAGTTACACGAGATGTGTTTAGCCCGTCTTGTTATTCTTTGGAATACAAGAGCTAAAACTTTTACATTAGCTCAAGTGCAAGATCTTAAACATTCTTTTAGCAAATGCTGAGTTGATTTAAGTTCTTTGCTCTTCTAATACACCTGATTTAAATGTGCTCATCAGAAACCGCAATTGTGTCACCTTTAAAATAGTAATTTAATTATGTGTGAGATTACGAAGAACAAGTTTCTAAATCACATTTCAGCTTGGGGAGGAATAAGGACTCAGCATTGGTAAAATACATCACTATGTTTAGAGAAATCGAAAATTTAGAAGACTGTACACATAAACCTCCAATAAAATATCTCCATTACAAATAAATTTTCTTCGAATTTCAATTTCAATTGACAAGCTCAGTGTGTTGCTTTTAAATTGTAAATGTTTAAAAGGGTCAACTTATAAACTACCCCTAATGTTTCACATATTTCTAATTTTAAATATATATGGCGCAACTCGCCCAAAAGTCATAAATTTTAAGTGTTACATACATATTGTTATATGTCCAACTGTTTTCATATAGTCAATGACCTTCGGAGGAATCGCGTTTCACCAAGCGATGACTGGACCCATTTATTAGCTGGAGGTACCCAGTGGGCGATGTTCATTATCCCCGATTGTGGGGTGGCAATGAAGACGGCGGTGGAACAAGGGGACCTACAGCTTTTGCCATAGACTCCGAACCCCATTAACATTTGAGGCAGTATTTTTAACACTTAAATGATTTCAGTCAAATTATATAAATATAAATTCAATAACAGCCCGCCTTGAAGCAATATGTGTATGTAATAATTTGTAAAATGTATGTAACAGTCATTGCATATGCTTATAATATTGTAAAAATGTTCAATAATGTTATGTGAATGCATTATGTAATTTAATAATGTAGGAGCTGTGAGAATAATAAGTTTAAAGTTTCTAACAATGAGGAAACAATGAGGTAACCTTGAAGCAATAAAGAGTTTGAGAGTTTAACACTACTACTTGTGATTCTTGGAAGCAATAATGTAATATTAGTGACATTTTTTAAAATAACCAATCAACAACCAGAAAAAGCTTTAGTAAAATGAAGGTATTCTATTGGAGTAGGATTAGCCAACCAGAGACTTGAAATACATAAATTTACAAAGTTTAGGCACTTGAAATCAGTTCAGTTGCCAGCAGACAGTCATTATAACTGGATGCGTGATGCGTCCTCGAGAAATATAATACGTATTCGTGTGAGACGAATAATAGTTTACGCGTTAAAAAGTGCAAGCAATTAATTAAAGAATCTCACAGCTCTCTATATTAGTGAAGTGTTATTTAAATCGTGTCAAACAGTAGTAAAAGGAGTGAAGTAAAATTATAATCTTTTTAAGCCTAGATTCTTATCGCACCACAACCCTGCGAAGACATCCATGTCTCTAAAACAATAAATACTGACGCAGCCGAGGCAAACACAAATATTAAATATTTAAAGAATCAGTTTAACTACAATATAACAAACCATATTTCTCACTTCGCAAGAGCCATTCGGAGGTGAAGGGCTGGTTGGAAGCGACCGCAAAGATTCTCATCGCCACCGTAAAGATGAGAATCGAACCAGGGGACCTCAATGCGAGAGCAGTGAATGAAAACTATCCCAAATTTTGTCCAAATTTGATATTACTAACAAATATTCTTCAAACTGTTATATGCAAAATTTTAAGCCCGTACGCTGAGAGACTCACAAAAATGGTGTACCTTCCTGTAAAAAACTTGATTGGATTTGTTCTAGACCAGTATTAACAAATTTTAGTTTTGAAGCCTGAAACGTAATTCCTGTAAAATTACTCTTCCTCTTCTCTGTAATCTTGAATAACATTTCAGCAAGCGCAGATGTACGTTTATGAGGCTGCATATTTAAATCAGCACAGTTCCATGTGCAATCAAATTTGAAATGTTCTGATTAACTTTCTTGTCTCTTTATATAAAATTCTAGCTTCATCAGGTGGAGCGTCAGAAATTATAAACTTTTAGGACGCTATCCATTAAAACTACTCTTAACCTTGAATTATTTTCAACCCACATTAAAATACAGGTATATGTAATCTCAATTTAGCAAGTCCTGTGGTTCGCTATTAATTTCATGGTTACAGATAGACAGCAGAGCAACGCAAATAATGCTCTCCGTAACAGAGAACGTACCCAAAAAGAACTATGAACGAGACAAAAATTGGGTGGTTTGTTTCCTAATAGATGTTTAGTTTCCGATAGTCGCAAAAGTCTCAATGCAGAAACAATATTATCTTATGAGCAAGGCTGAGAAGTTCTCATTCTGCGTCATATTTTTAAAGGTTATCCTGGTCTGACCACACATAATCTAGACCTTTGTTTCGTTTATCGGATTTGCAGAAGAAGAATAATGAGAAAGCACTGATTTTTACCACACAGTCCAGCATTAGTTTGACAGTATCATTAATAAATAACACGTAGCAAAAAACTAAAACATAAGAACATAATTACAACCCCACTATCGTGAAAAACACTCAATAACCACAATAATATGATATGGGTTCTGAAGAATGTTTAAAAAATCATATTTTATTCCCCACTCTTTTAAATTTATCTTATTGCAAATTAGAAAATAATATGGAATGCGTAATTCTACATTTCAGTAGTTGCTTTCCACACTACATATTTACCAGCTGTGGAACATTTAATATCAGAATATTTAAGATTGTAACTGAATAGTACATACTAAACAATAATTAAATATGCAAGATACACAAATTTACTTTGGAAGTTTTGGTTTTGTGTAGTCTCTCAAATTCATTACCCACCCCAGGAAAAAAGGAACCTAAGATGATATTCGGCGTTCGTTCATTAAACATCCAATTCTCTTATAACCTAAAATTTAACCGTACAGTCGTTAGTATGATAAAATAAGTTTTCGGTATGAACCCTGTCCGTGTGCGAAACAGGCCAAAGTTTCAAGGACATCAGAGTGTTCCTCTTTTGTCATTGTCCCGACGACATTCATACCGATCATTAATTCTCTCATATTTTGGAACTCTCAGCTTGGTATAGCACTGCATTCATTTCATAAATCTACACATATAATAAAACCTAGCTGAAACTCTTCACATAATTTTCAATTTTGATTGGATAGCCGGTGTTATCTGAAGCCAAAATACTTTTCTTCATTTACAAGGTAAAAAAAATCTGATGTGTTACACTCACAAGACTTTCTCTACTCTTGTACAAACTAGTTTTTACAAACTCTTATTCTCCATCTATTTCATATTAATCGAGATAAACATTTGCAGAAACGATCTTTTGTCATGCAAAGAGAATTACATTTTACACATAGCGACCAGTTCTAAAAATATTTGACTATCGCTTAAGGCTTACCATGTTCCCCTTGTTTTGTATATGCAACGGCAGTATAAAAATACAGTAGTCTTTAAGTATAGACATCTCTCTTAATAGCTGGTTGCTATGTGCAGCACCATTCTCTTTGCCACAGATTAATACTCTTTGCATATCCAAGACAAAAAAATGAATAACGAATTCCCATTTGAGAAAACTATTGAAAAATTTAAGGGAATAACAAGCAATATCTCGAAAATGGTTCACTCAGCAAAAAAATGTATATGACATAAATTGTGTATTTTATCGCGATCTACATTTTTTGTATAGTAAAACTTTGTCTATCTCTTATGGTTTACCAATTAAGCAAAAGTCGTTTACAATGAAGAATACTTTTGGAGACATTCCCAGAAAATTCGAGATATACATTTTATTTGTCATAAAAATATCTTAAACATATGATACTTTCATCAAAATTAGGGGAGCCATTTTTGAGAAAATTAAAATTTTCGAAAATTGTTCCATGTAAAGGGTAATCTGGGGTGCGGGATTTTCTTGATAACCTTCGGGTTGCATCTCTGGAAGATACTGAACCTAAATACCAAGTTTGGTGCTTATCCGACTGTTCGTTTCTGAATTATGCTGTTCACAGACACACAGACACACACACGCGCGGATATGTTTCCAAAAATGTGAAATCTCGGTATCGAATTTTTGCTCGGAATACAATACTTACAATAATTTTCTTGTAGATGCAAGGGGAATTGGTAGGCTTTAAGAGATAGTCAAATATTTTAAGAGCTGGTTGCTATGTGGAGTACTCCATCCTCTTTGCATGACCAGGACATAAAAAATGAATAACGAATTCCCATTTGAGAAAAAGTATTTGAAAATTTAAGGGAATAACAAGCAATATCTCGAAAATGGTTCACTCAACAAAAAAAATGTGTATGACATAAATTGTGTACTTTAACGTGATCTACATTTTTTGTGCAGTAAAAGCTTGTCTATCTCTTATGGTTTACCAGTTATGCAAAAGTCGTTCACAATGAAGAAACCTCATTCCCAGAAAATTCGAAATATACATTTCATTTGTCATGAAAATATCCTAAACATATGATATTTTAGTCAAACTCGTTAGAGCCATTTTTGAGAAAATACAAATTTTCGAAAGTGTTCCATGTAAAGGGTAATCTGGTGTGGGGGGGATTTTCTTGAAAATCTTCGTGTCGCATCTCTAGAAGATACTGACCTAAATACCAAGTTTGGTGTTTATCCGACTGTTCGTTTCTGAGTTATGCTGTTCACAGACATACACACACACACACACACACACACACACACACACACACAGACACACACGAACATGTATCCAGGAATACTTTTTTTGGATTCAGGGGGTCTCAAACACATATTTCCGGTGAAATCTCGGTATCGAATTTTTGGGTGGAATACAATACTTCCCCTACTTACTATACGTAGTAGAGAAAGTAAATATATTTAAATATAAAGCACATCCACTAAACTTCTGGATATCGAGGAATAAAAAGAAAGCAAAAACAATTTTATATATCATACATATTATCGTATATTCTGAATCTGAAGAATTTGCACACTAACGCAGGAGGTATTTCTGGGAACCTTTAGCCAGGTAGTTTCCCCAGCAGGTTTGTAACTGTAGGGTGCGAGGGGTACAAATAGGGTTCTTAAGAGATCACAGTGTTTTATTCACCACCCACTCGCAATAAAAGGTGTTCTGCTTCACTTGTCCTTTTCTGCAGCCCCTTGCTACAGTAACAGCTTGCTCTCGATACAAGAGGGGAGATATTCCCAACACATATAAACAATAGCAGCACGTGATGGGGAGGCGTGAGACACTCAGGTGGAAATACCTCTGCTGTTCACAACATGAAGAGATGTTGAGATTCACATGGCAAACCTTCCCTAACTTCAAACGTTGGAGGATACTGAATTCATTAATATTAGTTGTATATGACTCTAAAAGAGCCTGCAGCTCTGCTTGCGTTATGCGGTTGCCTGCCGAGCTGTCTTTGCGTTTTTATTTTCTTCCTCCTTCTCCTCCTCTCCATTTTACATCGTGTCTATTAAAACTGTGTTTAAAATAGAATAAAAAAGATCAAATTAAAATAAGGCGCTTCGGTGGTATTGAGGTTTCTCTTGGTTTATGAGGCTTAGAGTTGGTATTCTTGTTCGTTCGAGTTGCTTCAAGTATCTGAAGCTCATTTCACACGCAGCTTTACATAGATTTTTTTCTTATATTTGCATCTGCATATTTTTCTTTCTGTCGTTTCCTTTGTATTCGACCCAAAATTCCATATCAGATTTTACCTAAATACCGTTTTTTAAATCTGCTGAACACAAAGAAAGCATTGCTACAATAAGGTCCATACAGAAAGCTTTCTACTGTGTTTATTTTCTCAAAAATGGATCTAACATTTTGATTTAATACAATATGTTTAAGATATAACAGTAAAACTAATAAAATGAACTAATAAAACTAATAAAATAAATTAATAAAACTGATAAATTAATTAAACTAATGAAACATAACTATATCTTGAACATTTTGTGAATAGCCTGTGAAGTCATCTACATACTAATGGATTGTGTATAATTTTTTTACAACCCGTAAGTCCTTCAGAAATAGACAAAACCATATTTGGAAAAAAAGAGCTCATTAAAACGCACGTTTCGTGTCCAATAAATGCTTTCGTAACGTCAACTTTTATCCCTACTATGTCGTCTCAGGGCGTGCCTATAAGTTTGCGATTCTTCTTTCTGTTTTTCATCCCAAGAGCCCATCCCGTTACTACCGGTAAATATTTTAATACTCTTTCCGCATGCTTTATGAAACTAACCCTTATTGCTTAACTTCAAATCATTCCTGGACAATAATGTATCTTAAATAGGGTAAAGTGTTTAGAACAATTTTCTACATGAATACTGTAATATATAACGGAGATATGTGAAAATTTAAAGAATAGAGGAAGTTGTGTGAGGTTCCAGTCACATTTGTTTTTTCTTTTTCCCCTTTTTTCGTCTCCCCCCTTTCTTTACACAGACGTAAACACCAATGCTCAAGCCAGGATTCAAGGCTGCAGTGCGCCAAACGATGAAACGCCACGGGGCCTGGCAATATGACCCTTGTGGTTAAAAGTAATTAAGCTTAATGATATAATAATATTAAAGATTATTGATTTAAAAATAATCTAATGCTAGGTAACATAAGGAACAAAGCAAGAAAGAAAATAGTATAATGATAAACGTAGAGATATTATATAAATTTTGCATAAATAAATGAACATATAATCCTTTCAAATTAAATAAACCCTCAAAGCTTTAATCTTACAAACTGTTGACTTTAAGGATAGAAAAATTACTCTTATACACTTATTACTCTTTTATATTTCAAACTACGGTATTAGCTATGGTTATGGAATAGACAAGAATGGTTTAGAGGGGTTGCCTGTATAATCAGAAATTCCTTAAAAATTCTCACCTTCCTTCAGAATTACCTCATCAAAAATAGGTATGAAATTAGTACTGACCCAACTATTCACTTTTTATTTAACTGTTCCGAGAAGACAACTCTTTTCTGGATTTCTTATGGTTTTTGGATGCAACAGACCATAAAATCTGCATTTCAATCTTCTGTTTCCTGAGGTAAATCGAAGAAAGCAAAAAACGATTTATCAATTTAACATATTACGACATTTTCCTTGTGTGTAAGCGAGCCCGAAAACGTACCAATTTCTTTAAGTACTTACTCATTAGTTACAAAATTGGAAAGCTCTAAAAGCTTTTAGATATCATCATGTTGAAGAAGTAAAACCACGAAATGATGAACATTCTGGTTCTAAGAACTAAGTACAATAAAGAGAACAATTATTCTCACTTTTGAGGTCAAATACGCCAGCAGCTCATACTTCAGCTAGTTATGCCGCTCTTATGAGATATTTCCATACCATTTATGGGGAGACTGCAAATTATTTAATCCAATCCAACGTATGCTATTCGCTGTTATTAGCACAAGTAAAAAAATCTGATGTGTTACACTCACATGACTATCTCTACTCTGGTACAAACCATTTTTACAAACGCTTATTCCCCATGTGCTTCATGTTAATCGAGATGTCAATATTATTGCTAATTTTCTTGCAGATGCAAGGGGAATTGGTAGGCTTTAAGCGATAGTCAAATATTTTAAGAGCTGGTTGCTATGTGGAGTACTCCATCCTCTTTGCATGACCAGGACATAAAAAATGAATAACGAATTCCCATTTGAGAAAAAGTATTTGAAAAGTTAAGGGAATAACAAGCAATATCTCGAAAATGGTTCACTCAACAAAAAAATGTATATGACATAAATTGTGTACTTTAACGCGATCTACATTTTTTTGTGTAGTTAAATTTTGTCTATCTCTTATAGTTTACCAGTTATGCAAAAGTCGTTCACAATGAAGAATACTTTTGGAGACATTTCCAGAAAATTCGAAATATACATTTCATTTGTCATGAAAATATCTTAAACATATGATACTTTAATCAAAATCGTTAGAGCCATTTTTGAGAAAATTAAAGTTTTCGAAAAATATTTCATGTAAAGGGTAATCTGGGGATGGGGGATTTTCTTGAAAACCTTCGTGTCGCATCTCTGGAAGATACTGAACCTAAATACCAAGTTTGGTGTTTATCCGACTGTTGGTTTCTGAGTTATGCTGTTCAAAGACACACACACGGACATGTTTCCAAAGATGCTTTTTTGGATTCAGGGGGTCTCAAAACATATATTTCCGGTGAAATCTCGGTATCGAATTTTTGGGTGGAATACAATACTTCCCCTACTTACTATACTTTTATTGTTTTCCATTCTTGAATGTTGTCAGAATTTCTACATTTGTGCTCCGCGCTTGCCTTAGGTGAGCCATCCTCTAATTGGTTTTTGCTGATGTCCGATATGCCAGCGTTACCCTATGAAGAAAGGCTGAAAAATCGATATAAACCACCTGAATAGAGGAAACAATATGCCTCCCAAAGACCGTTCATACTAGCCCCTGAGTGAGTCTGGTTCTTATTGGTTCGGCATTCAGATATCAAGCTCCGTAACCGAATGAGAGACGGAAGGTGCGGCAGAGGTGTGTTAATTATTCATTACCAACTTAAACCGCGGTTCCTCATATCGGCAGGTTTTTTTTCTCCACCCGACTGTACATTGCACATGCAACGAGGGGGGTTACCAATTAAAGAAAAATATAATAAACATTTAAATATTAGTTATGCGGTATTGTTTCCAACCGCGACATATTCATAAACCGTGAAAAAGGCAGGATATTTCGGATTTTTTGTTTTCATGTTATATAGACTATAGTCTATTTGGCACTTAAGTTATGTTATACACCACAATAACAAAAATTATTTATAGATTATACTGGTGATTACAATATAACCGATGCAGATACATTTTAGATCAGCTTCAAATAAATGATGAACCCTCTGTAAACAACTTAATTGTAAATTTTTTGTTGTTTTTAATCATACATCCCATGCATGTTAAAGTAAGTTTATTCAGAATAAAATCAGATTTACCGACTCCTATTTGGACTACTTTGAATGCTGCCAGATGAGAATTTTGCCATGTTACCCTAACCCTGCCGGCTACAATAAAAGTTTACGGTCAAACTTGCGGTACTAAAAGTTACAGTGTAATAGAATGTCCTTTAATTGCTCTTATAAACTCATATATGCAACCATTTCGTTCAAAGCGGAAACCTCCTACCTTCATTTCCTACATATATTTTCTCGCACCGTCTTTTGTTCGTCTTATCTATCTTTGAGGAACCGAGTTAGTCTTGTGTAATACATTTGTTTAAAATGACTCAGTTGGGAATGCTTCTTTAAACCGTCTATATTTTAAGTGTTAGATGTTTTTACTTTCTCTACTACGTATAGTAAGTAGGGGAAGTATTGCATTCCACCCAAAAATTCGATATAAAAATTTCACCGGAAATATATGGTTTGATGCCCCCTGAATGCAAAAAAAGAAGCACAAAAAGGTCCGTGTGTGTCTGTGTACAGCATAACTCAAAAGTTGAATAAATACCAAATTTGTTATTTAGGTTCAGTATCTTTCAAAGACGAGACACGAAGATTTTCAAGCAAATCCCCCCTTACATGGAACATTTTTCGAAAATTTTAATTTTCTCAAAAATAGCTCTAACGATTTTGATTAAAATATCATATATTTAAGATAATTTCATGGCAAATGAAATGGTATCTAGAATTTTCTGGGAATGTCCTTAAAAGTCGTCTTCATTGTGAATGAATTCTCATAACTGTAAACCATAAGAGATGGACAAAAGTTTTCTACACAAAAATGTAGATTTGGTTAAAGCACACAATTTATGTCATATAGATTTTTTGTCAAGTGAACCATTTCCGAAATATTCCTTGTTATTTGTTTGATTTTTTCCAATATACTTTTTCTCAAATGGGAATTTTTTGTATGTCCTGGACATGCAAAGAGAATGAAATGCTTCACATAGCAATCAGCTCTTAAAAGATTTGACTACCGCTTATAGCCTACCATATTATCTTTGTACCTATAAGAAAATTAGCAACACGATAAGTTACTGCAAATTTTTATATCGATTAACATGAAGTAGGTAAAGAATAAACGTTTGTAAAAAATAGTTTATACAATAGTAGAGAAAATCATGTGATTAACACATCAGATTTTTTAAATTAATTGTGTTTGTACTGGATGGAAACAGTACTTAGCAGTTCAAGTTAGAAGATATTTAACCTTCATATTTTAGTGCAATCAGAGAACCCAGAGATTATATGTTACTACTAGATACAGCAGTTGCTCGTCAGCGGGATTTATATTCTCAGCAACTGAAAATAGCGTAAAGTAATTATTCATCTGAGGCTGGAAAAGTATGATCTGCTGAAGCAATATATTTATCGCGGCAATTTACCATCCTATGAATCATGCGGTAATCTGTATATTCTGCTCATTAACATGGTGTAAATATTAAAGCAGTTAAGAAATACATGAAATATTATTTCATAAATTTATAAAATAGTAGAATTCAACTGGTATTTAATTACATATTTTCATCAGTATGAGAATGCTATCTGCTGCATAATATTAGATTATTATTATTTGTTGTTGTTTTGCAGTTTTACTAGTCATCCTAAGGACTATAAAACTGCGTGATAAGATTATATTGCATTTAATATGAATAATTCCGCACAGTCGGTTATATTAACGCAGGAATTTCAGTACTGCATTAAATGTTTTACCAGACTTTACCAAAATGTATCCTGGTTAAAATTATCTGTTTATTTGTAAAACAAAATCTTATATAACTGTACCCGAAATATTCATGTCATTGATCTGTGAAGTCTCCCCATCATCCTCTACCCCCCAAAAATATGTGATGACTCATTATGTTGTAACTCTCAGCTTAACGTAAAATTAATTATTTGCCAACCTCTGGTTATTTACATATAACATGCATCTTCAGATAATCCTTAAATGTCAGAAAGAATAGTGATAACTAAGCTTATAATGTTGAGAACTAATTACAAAAGTTGACTGCACACTAGTATATAATTCGGTTGACTCCAGTCTATTGGGTTACATACACACGCATTGGGTTAAGGGGCACATATTAAATTGAGTTACAGATGTGGGTGCGTTTGGACACCTCTTATTAGAGACTACGGATTTCTGCACTGTTTATTAGGATATAGGTATAGTGAATTATATCCTCCATATAGCTCCAACGTTAGTTTTGAAATATAATTACGTATTTAATTAATTTACAAAAGTGTGTTTTATGGGTGAAAAAATAAAGCTAAAACAAATATTCAGACAGTAAACATGTACCACCAGAGTAAGGCTATACAAATTCCAACAAACTTTAAAATTAAATTAAGAATACATTCTTGATTTCTATTTTTCTGAAGAATAGAACATAGTTCTAACTGGCTTCTGAAGTTGGGCCGCCCACAAGAAGCGGCTAAGCAACTCGGAGGAGGTGAGGGAGTGATTAATGTGAAGATGATGGACAAGGGGCATCTAAAACCTAAAATATCTACACTTACAGACCATGATGGCCGTGGGACTCCTTGAAATGCAGAACAGACACCATGAGTTCGGGAATGGTAGAACAAAGAGATGACTACAGGCCATGGTAACTTGGTGACAATAATTCAAATGTCTACAGATATCAAACTTTAAACGATGTGCAACTATGAACGAGAAAAGAAACTGACGATGTAAACGTTTAGACGAGAGGAGGGCGAGCAAACTTAACGAGTTCTTTCATCTCACATTTTACAATATCTTTGTAAAGACTCAGTATTTCGTTGAGTTAATTAATGTTTGAATAATATTTAACTACAACTACTGGTAATTGGTTTATCCACAGTTCATGTCAGTTCCTTGCATGGGGCTTCCATTGCATGCATGTGACGTAGGAATAAGGTAGCGCGATCAGCTATCTTATTCAGTTGCTATCGGATAGCGTGTTTTAAGTGAATAAATACAAAAGCATCCATTTCCTATCATTCCAGATTTGAGGAGTCCACAGCTTTGCTTGCTTTATCCAACTCAGGGAGACTATATTTCTATCCCTCTCGGATTTGCTCATGCAATGCTTCCAAAATCTCTAACAAAATTGTGTATTTTTGGATAAGAAGAAATCTGAGCATGTATAAATGGTTTCATATAATATATGTATAATGTGAACGTATAAAAATTGGTTTGTAAATCCCCACACGATTTTGCCTAGCAATCACTGATTAATTTTTCCTGAAAGAAAAGAAGAGTCGGCCGTTTTAAGATTTTATAGATATCGAACCACCATACCATCTGGGAATAATTATATGTAAGAACGAACGTTATGGAAACACTTAATGCTACGTAAAGTTTCTTTAATACAAACTGTATATTTTAACGCGCTATATAACCTTTCTAGTAAGTTTATAGGTATGTCTAATGATTTCTAAGTAATATAAACTTCAATTAAAAACAGGACTTCACATACTTTTCAAACAAACATTCCAGATGTTAATTACAAGATGTTACAAACATATTAATCGAAATCGTAATAGCGGAGGTTGTTTGGGATAGGGGAATTTTACTGAAAATCTTCGCCTGACCTCCTTAAACGATGCCTGATTAAAGTATACAATTCGGTAATTAGTCGAAGTTTCGGTTTTTAGTCCCCATACTCAATTCCCGAAGGGGGCATTCGGCAACTCAAAATGTGTATTTCAATTAAATATCCATATCGAATTCTTTGGTAGAAGACAGGATTCCTCAGCAAGTACATAGCATAGAAATTAAAATGTCAATTTCATGAAAAAAGTAATATTTTGATGTTTGCTGAGATGTTAGGTAACAGTATAAATTTCTTAAAAATTAAAACATCCAAAATATATAATTCTTCAAGTTTCAACACTAACAAAATGAAAGAATATACCATGCTTTGAATTCAGAACTATTATACTGTCTCCTGTAATGATCAGAAGGATAATGGGAATGTGAAGTGTTATACTGCGGATAAAGTAATAAAGTAAAACTAACATAAGTCATTAAATTCAACACACTGACAATTTGTAAACCCCGCACTTGTTAGAAAATATAGGTATATCTACTTATAAACACTAATGTAGAATTTCTTACAAACTCACTAATCATTTGATATTTCGAATTTTTTAATTTGTGCCTCTCTATAGTTATTCTCTCCTTTTTTGTTTATTTTTGTTTAAAATACTATTCTGAGGTTATAAACTTTAGTTTGCACTAAGAGGTAATGTCATCTGAGTGAAGAAATAGTAAATAACAGTTTAATAAATAACAATTTTCTGCCTCAGTCTTCTTTGGCATTGGCTCAGCAGTGCATTGCCACTTCTGATGGCTTCTTGTGTAGACTGATTCAACATTGGAGTATTTCAGTAATCATTCAAGAACGAAACAGCAGCATATTTCTGAATCTGTAAAGAGACACCGATTGCAATCCTTGAAGTGCCGGTATTAACGAGCATAGTGCGTTTATAATGTGCACGTATAAACATTTTAAAATGCGACTTTTGGCCACAGGGTAGCCCATATATAGTTACATTAATATCAGCAATTTAGCCAAAATACCAGAAACATTGTAATGTGTATAGATTACGCAACGGTAACGTATACCTTATTTGCATTAAGAAATCGGTTTCTGTTTACGTAAAACGTTCAAGGTTTCTGCCTGCAGTCACTTGTAAGAATTTGGTTAGCAAATCCTGTTTACGAAACAGATGAGTGTTGTCTCTTGTGGTGACTTTTGCGACAGTTACGTAAGATAATGTTAGGCCTTCTAATTACGAAGGTAATGCTTAATTGAACGTACGTGGCTATCCATTTTCAGTATCAAGTTACACAGAAATTAGGCATGTGTTACACTTGAGAGTATCCGGTTTCATCAACAAGCTGTAGTGTGCTGATACAGTCCACTGCCACCTACAACATTGCCTGCCTTCCTTATAAGAGCACGCTATAAACCACGAGAATCTCTAGTGATTTATACAGATAACAGCGCACGTTTTAGTAAACGAGTCACAAGACATACTAACTCTAATATTTACTTAACAATCACGATACAAATGGTTACAGTTAGGTCTAAGTTGTAGTGGTGTAGTGGTTATCAAGCTAGCCTCTTGTTCCCGAGGTCGCGGGTTCAAACCCGGTGGAAGGCGATGGATTTTCTCGGGCGTAAAAATCCTTAGCATGCCTTCCTTCAGAAGGGAAGTAAAGCCGGTGGTCCCGTGTCGTATACTTACGGCACGTAAAAGAACCTCAAGCCTGATAAAGAGGCCTCTGAGCAAAATTACCAGTCTTTCACGCCCAATATAGAATGGGATGCTAAGGACCACAGCAGTTAAAGAGTGTCCATAAATAAAACTCAATTTAATTGAGAACATTTTCAAATTCTATTTGGACCATTTCATTTAGACTATGTCAAATTATAATAAATTTTAAACTTCAATCTCTAAAGTATTGCCTGAGTAAGGCTATAACAATTATCACCCTCACACCGAATTAATTTAAAAATCCAACCTATTAGGCAACATTTTTCCACCCAATTTACTTGAAATAAAATCATTTTTCGTATAATTATAATACATACTGTAACAGTTCACTACCGAGCGGATGTCTGTGGCCCACATTCGGGAGGTCCCGGGTTCGATCCCCGGTGACCGCCCACTTTGATCCATAGGTGTTTTAGGGGTTTTACCAAGTTGTTGAGGAATGCTGGAGTGCTTTCTTTCATACCCCAAATTTCTTGTTCCTCTGTTTCGTTTCATTAACCATTTCATCATCCTTCACCCCATTCGATCTGTTTCAGTGTCGGCGATGGTGTATCGGTGCAGCGTGGAAGGGAAAAATGATGCTCTCTTCGGATGCAGGGGTATAAGAACCGCCCCTTGGAGGGCGTTGAACCCTTTGTGCGGCGGGATCCCCAGTCAGCTTCTGCGACTGCCAGGGCGTCTCTATCTGGAAACTGTAGGGACCCCGTCATTGCTGTGCCGTCACTCCTGGTTCCGACCGCCCGGTCTCTCTCTTTACCTCATCCCTCCCTACCCGGGGGCGTACCCTCTCGGGATCCCCTTCGCTTCACAATTCAACAGCTCACTATTTTTACTTTCTCTACTACGTATAGTAAGTAGGGTAAGTAGGTATTGTATTCCACCCAAAAATTCGATACTGAGATTTCACCGGAAATACATGTTTTGAGATCCCCTGAATCCAAAAAAAGCATTTTTGGAAACATGTCCGTGTGTGTGTCTGTGTGTCTGTCAGACTGTGTGTCTGACTGTGAACAGCATAACTCAGAAACGAACAGTCGGATAAACACCAAACTTGGTATTTAGGTTCAGTATGAAGGTTTTCAACAAAATCCCCCCACCCCAGATTACCCTTTACATAGAAGATTTTTCGAAAATTTTAATTTTCTCAAAAATGGCTCTAACGATCTTGATTAAAATATCATATGTTGAAGATATTTTCATGACAAATAAAATGTATATCTTAAATTTTCTGGGAATGTCTCCAAAAGTATTCTCCATTGTGAACGACTTTTGCATAACTGGTAAACCATAAGAGATTAAACCATAAGAGTCAGACAAAATTTTACTACACAAAAAAATGTAGATCGCGTTTAAATACACAATTTATGTCATATACATTTTTTTTGTTGAGTGAACCATTTTCGAGATATTGCTTGTTATTCCCTTAAATTTTTCAATACCTATTTTCTAAAATGGGAATTCGTTATTCATTTTTTGTCTTGGATATTCAAAGAGTTATAATCTGTGGGAAAGGGAATGGTGCTGCACCTAGCAACCAGCTATTAAGTTAAGAGATATGTATGTGCTTAAAGGCTACTGTTTTTCTATATTGTCCTTGTAAATATATTATCCCCTTACATCTACAAGAAAATTAACAATAAGATAAAGTCTGCAAATGTTTATCTCGATTAACATGAAGTAGATGGAGAATAAGCGTTTGTAAAAATAGTTTGTACAAGAGTAGAGAAAGTCAGTGAGTGTAACACATCAGATTTTTTTATAATTATTGTCGTTGACTATAATTTAAAACACTAGTGTAAAATGATTCATAAAACCTGTGAAGTAGGAATCGTTCAAAAAATTCATATGACTTTCTCTATCCATTATCATTTATTTTATATCCCTTCTACAACCTATTCATCATCGTTATCATCATCATCATCATCATCACCATCTTCACTTCATGGTTATATATCTTTGTCTGTTCCGTCTTCACAGTAACCCTTCCATCCTCTATATGGTCTGTATATATCTCGTTTACCAGAAGGTCTGTAATTTTGGATTTGTTTTGGAAATCTCGTATTATTATTTATCCTGCCCTGTCATTTACTATTAATTCTTCTCTATTTATTACATTTTTCATGTTGTCCAATATCGCATATTCTTTTGTTTTTCTTAAAATTTTCATCTCTAATTCTTGTAGTTTATTTTTAACTTTTCTAGTCTGTATTCATGTATCAGATCCATGCTTTAATGCATATTCAGCCATTATTTTACAATACATTATTCTAGTATCCCGTCTTATTTTATTTTTCAACGCTTTCTGAATTGCCCCACGTAGGTATTGGTTGAAATTTTGCTAATTTTATATTTATCCTTTTCTGAGTGGAAGCCTATTTCACAACCCAAATACTTAATATGAGATACTTATTCCAGAGAAATGCTATCAAATATATTTTGATCTGAGTGGTTTTTACTCCAAAATGCCATTTTTTCTTTCTTTTGAGATTTGGAAGCAGTAGTGCTTACAGCATTTTATATAAATAATGTAAAGATCTTTATAAACTACTACATCGTCAGTGTATAACAGAAATTTTATTTTTGTTTGTTTATTTGTATACCTTTATTAACAATTAGTTGCCATTTTAGAAATATATAATTTACATAAGTATTGAAAAGGGTGAGTGACACTGAGCACCCATGTCTAACACCTTTATTTGTTTTTAATGCTCCAGTTTTGAAATCTCCTGTGTTTATTGTTATTTCTAAATTGTTATACATTCTTGATCACTTGTTAGTCATACTACTCCATTATGACCACAATTTTGTTCTTTCTGTATTATCAAATGATTTTTCGAATTAAAAAGCAACATGAGTTTACAAATTAAATTCTCTTCTCTTTTCAAATAATTGTTGTAGGGTGAAGACATCGATTGTTGATCTTCCAACTTGGAATCCGTATATATATTCTATTAACCAGACTGATTCCTTTATAATCCTTGCAAGCATTGAGATCTCCTGTTTTGAAGATGGATATAATTTCAGCTGTGTTCCAAGATTTTGGTATTTTCCTTGTTTGCCAACATTGGTTTATCAAATGCAAAATTTTTAAGTGTAACAAGAATCCTTCATATTTTAATAGTTCACTATTAACGCCATCATGTCCAGTAGCTTTTCTATTTTTAGATTCCTTTCATTGTAATTCTTCCATTGTATTTAAGTCCTATATTGGCATATTCTTAAAATATTCTTACAAAATAACTAATTTCCTTTCTACTTCATGAAAATAAACGTTTGCAGAAATGGCTTCGTTGCAGATTTGGTTTTAGGTACAACGGGGATAGACGAGTGTGAAGCGATAATCAACTATTTAAAATTATATTGGTATATGCTAGCTTAGAAGTTCCACATTCTTTATACACATAACGAGGAACAAAAAAAGTTGTCTTTGTACTTTAAAACATGTAAAATATTGGAGAATTCAAATTAACAGTAATGAATAATTCGGAAATGGATAATGCCACAAAATATGTTTAGGCATAAACCGGATGCCTTAACGAGGTATACGTTACTGTGTGATATTTTTTCGTCTCTCTCTTATGGTTTATCATTAACACAGAATTATACATAATTCAATTCAAAATGGAGAAGCTTTCACAGGCTATTCACGGAAAGAATATGCAAGTATCTTATATGGTATTTAATAAAATTCTTTAGTGCTATTTTTTAAATATAAAGAGTAGTTTGGTGGGATTTTCTTGAAAATCTTCGTTCCGTATCTTGGAAAAATGTCAAACTTAAATACTAAATTTGGTATTTATCCAGTATTTCGTTTACGGCGCATTCTCGATATCGAATGCTTGGGTGAATACAGTCGGTATTGCTTAGGTTGAAAAAAAAAGAAATGCTAGAAAATTATGATCTTAGGTTTTAGTAATTTAGAATCTTACTGAGAAATTAATATAGGGTGTTTCAACAAGACTGTCCTATCTTTGAACTTAAATAAAACACGTTCTATAAATGATAGAGGTTTATTTCTTTTTTATTTTGGAACGTAATGTCATTACGTGTAGAATAGAACATCATTTAAGTGACCAACTTCGTTGGGTTGCACGTATATAGTTGGCCCAATTTTTCAATGACAGAAGAACGTAAATTAGGTCCAACTTCACGAATAACACGCGTGATGTTATTCACAAGATCATTTACTGTTCCTGGCTTGTTGACACAAACTCGAGATTTAACATAACCCCACAAGAAGTAATCCAACGGCGTTAAATCACATGACCTCGGGGACCTGTTAACATCAACACCACAGGAAATGATGAAACCTCTGAACTTCTCCTTCAAAAGATCGATTGTTTCGAGAGCAGTATGACATGTGACACCATCTTACTGGAACCAAATGTTTATGAGATCCATACCATCCAACCGAGGCAAAAAATAGTCCCTTATAAGAGCCCGGTATCTTTCTCCAGTTAGAGCTTCTCCATCGTCATCTTGGAAAAAATATGGACCAATGATTCCACCATACCAAAATCCACACCACACAGTAACCTTTTGGGGATGAAGTGGTCGTTCTTGAATCTGCATTGGATTGTGATTGCTCCAATAGCGGCAATTTTGTTTGTTAACACAACCATCCATCCAAAAGTGGGCTTCGTCGCTGAAGATGATTTTTCGACAAAAATCCGGGTCAGCTTCCAATTGCTCCATAGCCCAGTCAGCGAATACACGGCGCATCCTACGGTCGTTGGGCTTTAGTTCTTGAATTAACACCATTTTGTAAACGTGAAACTTCAAGTCCAGATGCAGAATTCGCCAAGTTTCGGTCGGCAAAAGCCCCAATTCTTGCGCTCGACGAGCAATTGATTTGTTTCCGTTTCCGCGTACACTCTCACGAACGGCGCCTATATTTTCTTTGGAGCGCTTACGTCGATTACGTACAGGGGTTCATTGATCGCTGACAGAACCACTTCTTTCAAGTTTATCGATCAAACACCGAATCGTTCTCTCGCAGGGACGATTATGCACACCGTAAACTTCACGCAATACACGGAAGGTTTGGCGAAAAGATGATCCATTTTGATAATAAATGTTCACAATTTCTACGCGTTGCTGAATGCTGTACCGTTCCATGGCTATTTGTCAATAACAACTGTAACCACATGAAAAAATGACTGCTGTAACTCAATAACAACGGCAGCTATCACATGTTAAAGATAGGACACTTTTGAAAGTCTCTATACAAAGCGAGATAAGTCGTGCTCCATTTCTCTTATTTGTGAAAGGTAATGATGATATGTAGCTTATAGTTTATGAAAGACTGTTTTACACCGTATTGTGTAGGTAATAGGTTCAACATTCACGTCTTTTGACGTAAGAGGCATGCTTTAACTAAAACAGCTAGATAATCGAAAATTGCCGAAAAGGTTGAAGAGTTGTTATTGTATGGATGTTAGATCAGTATGTACTGATAATGTTACGTTGATCAAGTGCTGGGTCCCCCTATAGCAGCAAGCGAGCCTAAGCGCCACGCAGCTTCAGAGAAAGGCATCAACATTCAATGGTCGCGCTACCTCGCTCGTGGAAAGATAAGAATGCAAACAAACGGGAGCCGTGGTAAACCGATTACGTGGCAACACAATAAAGAAATAATCATTTATGCATGCCCCGGCGTGGATCGTAATCGGGCTCGGCGTGAGTCACTGGCAGGCCTCTTTTCTTGTGTCATCGCGCTGGACCTCGGTACACCCAGAGTTTTTTCTCGGTAAGAGCTGCCTCGGCCACTGCTATACCGGCGGGCTCTGTAACGCGGTCTACTTTTTCTTCTGCCCCGCGCTGCTTTCCTTCACCAGAAGTAACATATGTTCCTTTGGGTGACCAGCCATCCCGAAATTCATGGGACAGTCCCGCATTTTGGGACCTTTAAAATCATTCCTCGCAGAACAGCATTTGTTCCAAATGTTCGTTAATGCTTGTCTTCTTTCTTTAATCTAGTATTCGATGTTTCGACAGTCGATAATTATACTGTTCACCAACCAATGCATTTGCTGAACGAACTTTCAGTTCAGGCACAAATGTGATGGTCAGATATTAGAAATAGGATTAATGTAGACTTAAAACAGACCTTCAAGTAAAAATTAATTTTAATATGGCATGTAAGGACCTTTAATATGCTGTACTCAGTGACAAAGACATTCTAGCATGCACAAGAAATAACAAAAAGTACACCTTTAAACAGAAATAATAAAAGTCATACTTGATATGTACCTCCAGAAATAATTCCATTAGCCAGAAAATAAAAAAATTGTATCTTTGTAGTTTTTATTGCAGGCACAATATTCACTTGTTTTTTAATTTTTGTTATATTTTAGTAGGCCTGGATCTAATTTTTGTGGCTTATTATGCATGTTGTTACAATATGTCCTCCTTGGTGCTTTATAATTCAATAATGTATTATAGAACTATGTAATAAAACAACCTATTGATTTATAATAGCTGAAAGCCTGATATTTTTACGCTGGGCTGTGTCTCTGAAAATCCTGAAATGTGCCTCTTTTTTGGCACTCCTGTTCTTAATTTCACTCTTATGGAGGTAGTCACCCTAATGTTCCTCTACTAACACAGGGAGCTTAAGGGCGGAGTGAAGTGACTTTTTAGCCGTTTTGGTGGAAAAAGATCCACGTTTTTATTTTTCAAAAAATACATTCCTTATAAATGTTATTTCTCGAGGTAGGACATAACTCTAGATTTGAATGCAGCTTTTTAAATTTTGCACTGTGTCCTTAACTCAGTGAAAAATGTTATTACCATTTTTCTCGGTTGAATTTTATTGTTATTTCCACATATTAAAAACTGCCTTCTTTCAAAGAAAATGATCTAAGGTTTTCGAAAAATCTGCACAATACACTTCAAAACTAATATCATTCCTAGTATATTTTTTCAATAATTTGCGTAATAAGAGTCATTTTTGTTGAGTCAGTTTTTCACTATCTACTATATTAAAATCTTCATTATATGCTTTCTTAAAACATTTTAAAACAATGACGCTTCGAGTTATATTTGTGAAAGGGAGATACATTGTGATTTTAATTCATAAAATCGATGACCCTAAAATGCAAATTATATATGAAGGGATAATTTGCACATATGCTTCTTGAACTGCTAAATTAAGTCCCCAGATTTTAACTTCAGAACATCACTGCTTGAACTTAACTCTCTTTTAAGAGAAAAGCATGCTATGAAATCCAGAAACAGTGGAAATATCTATTGATGTTTCCTGTTTCGTTCTGAATATTTTAATTTACAGCTTCTATATTTTAATTTACAGCTTCTATCAGATTTGAAAATACAGATATGGTGAAACTAGTTTCCAAAACGTTTCCTATTATGAACAATATTACATGAAAACACAGCCGTGGCTGCTGGCTAAAGTTATTAAAAATCTTGTAGGTCACAATCACACGACTTTCTATGCAGTTATAACTTATTTTCAAGCAACATATTCTTCCTGTTTTTGTAGTTATTTCCTGTCAATCATTATAAATGTAGACTAGTGATGTTTCCAATAATATTTTGTAGCAAGTAATCAAGATCACATAGCAAGTTAGAACTACAATCAACTGTTTAAAATGTAGGTAGTCATGATATATTATATACTCTTTGCATGACCTCATCAGAAACAAAAGAACGCCGTTTGACTTCTGGCGTCCAGCACAAAAAGAATTGAAAAATTCAAACAATCACGATTGCTTCGCTAATAGTAAATGCTATTAAAACAATTATTTGATGTAAACCAGGTATTTTAATTGTTTCTAACTTTTTCCTGCAGGGCGCTCTAATGGTTTCATAGCTTCTTTCATGGTTTCTCAGTTACAGAAAAGCCAGTAAAACTGAAGACGACTTGACAAGCTTCTCACGGAAAATCTCAAGATGTATAGTTTAATCGTCATACCAAAAACCCATATAGTGTTAATATAAACAAAATATTTAGCAGCCTTATTTGAGAAAATAAGTACAGAAGAAGGGATTATTTAAATATATTTTACTTGCATTCTAAAAATGAGTAGAACGTTTCGAACTTATCCTACTTATCGATTTATGCTACTCATTGACCGAGTGAATGAATGAATGAATGAATGAATGAATGACACACACCTTTATTCTAAAAATGCTTGTTTTAAATTCCGAGAACTTCCAAAGGGTAAAAACAATATATATCACATTTTTGGGTCAAATTCAATACTCTCTTACTCTCCTAGGCGCTGGAGGAAGTCACAATTAATCCTCGACTATTTTAAGAAGCATGCGTATGCAGCAACATTGAGAAACTGTTTTTATGTGGTGGACGAAATTATGTGTACGAATCTCTACATGATTCTTTCATTACAACAGGATATTTGTTTTATTAGACTAATTGGAGCAAATACTGAAACGCCAATAGTTCCACAAATACTGTCCTGAAAGAAACATTAGTAAATGTTAGTAAAGATAAGAGTACAATAAGACCTATCCATCTCATTACTTTGCACATTTCATGGTAACATTAACGGTGCATCTAAAGCAGTTCATTTCTTCCGCTAACTCATCACGAGTTCACAAGAGTGTCTGTTTCCTTTTCTTTCACTAACAACAATCTCTACTTTTTCGCGTTCGTTTTAATTCCATGCTAATCGCCATTCCTTCGAATCTTTTCATCTTATATTAGGAGTACTATCGCGTTGGATGTAAACTGCGTTCGTTGCGTTCTGCATCAGCCCTATTTATGCATTATCTACCTAGCCTATATGCCTTTAAACAATAAAAATAAGTATTTAATTTAAGCGTTTGTAATGCTGCGTACACTAACAAAGGGAGGTGGTTATAAACGAACCTAACACTAATGACAAAGGCATGCTGACTGCCGTAAATCTCTGCGAAGACGAGCGTAATAACAAAATTAATGAGACTGCGGTCAAACGACGCGTGAGCTTCTCTGGCATTCATATTCTCAGCAGCGAGAGAACTCGCGGACCTCCAGCAAGAATATGCCCTATAGAGGGCTCTTAATCAAGTGCTGCAGATTTCATGATGCAAGTGTATTACACCTATTATTATTATTATTATTATTATTATTATTATTATTTATCTTCTTTATACACGCGTTGAGATTTCTGAACCCCTTCCAAAAAGAAAGGTTGGATAAATACAAAATTTCACATGTAAGTCCAATATCTTTCAAGGATGCAACACGATTTTCACGAAACTCTCCCAGTTCCAAACAAACGCTTACATGGACAGTTGTAATTTTCTTTTTTGCAAAAAAGGCTCTAACGATTCTGATCACAATGTCATATCTCAGATAATTGACAACAAATATAATCTTTACATTTCCGTAAATAGCGTCTTGATTCTAATTGAATTGTATATAAATGGTAAACCATTAGGTATAGACAAAACGTTTCTACCGGAAAATGAGAAACTCAGTAAAATATGCAATTCCTGTTAAATTACTTTTTTACTTTCTCTACTACGTATAGTAAGTAGGGGAAGTATTGTATTCCACCCAAAAATTCGATACCAAGAATTTCACCGGAAATACATGTTTTGGGACCCCTGACTACAAAAAAAGCATTTTTGGAAACATGTCCGTGTGTGTGTGTGTGTGTCTGTGAACAGCATAACTCAGAAACGAACAGTCGGATAAACACCAAACTTGGTATTTAGGTTCAGTACCTTCCAGAGATGCGACACGAAGGTTTTCAAGAAAATCCCCCCACCCCGTACTACCCTTTACATGGAACATTTTTCGAAAATTTTAAATTTTTCAAAAATCGTTAGAGCCATTTTTAAGATATTTTCATGACAAATGAAATTTATATCTCGAATTTTCTGGGAATGTCTCCAAAAGTATTCTTCATTGTGAATGAGTTTTGCATAACTGGTAAACCATAAGAGATAGGCAAAATTTTACTACACAAAAAATGTAGATCGCGTTAAAATACACAATTGTTTATTCGTTATGTGCCTTCTTTTGTTTCTAATTGGCCCATGCATAGATATGCAACGCATTCATTCTTATATACATAGATATAGGAAGTCAAGTACAAACACCGTTGCTATGATACTGCGCACAAAAAAAATTAATTTATACGAACGAGGATTTTAGTGGATAATAGATAGGCTTTACAAGTAGTAAAAAACTTGATGAGATTTGAAAATGGCTGGTTCAAGGCAGAGATTCGACAGACTCCGCATTAAAGTTCAATTAAGCTACCGTGTGCACCAACCTTAATCCAACCACGGAACTTTCTTATATCATACAAATACATACTTGAATATTTTTATATTTTTTAAATACGAAGGAGTTCAAAACCTGCTTTACTTGTTGAATTGTACAGCAGGTATAAGGTAAAAATCTTCTAGTAGGGTTAAAGCTATGACTCATAAAGTATAAAACTGAAATATAATCGAAATATGCTTCTCTGTGTACATTAAGTGGTCCTCTGTGGCGTAAAAATCCTTAGCATGGCTTCTTTTGGAAGGGAAGTAAAGCCGTTGGTCCCATGTCGTAGATTTACAGCACGTAAAAGAACCTCAACCTGATAAAAGGGCTTCTGAGCAAAATTTTCGTCTTTCTTTCACGGCCAGTATAGAATAGGACTCTAAGAAACATAGCAGTTAAATAGCGTCCATAAATAAAAATAAATTTAATTTAATTATGTACATAAAAATTAAAACTTCAGACAGAAGTACACATTTATCTAAGCATAAAAAGTAGAATATTTCAGGTCTGAAACCCTTACTCCAGCTTGCGAGAGAGAAAGAAAAAATTTGCTTCATTTAAAAGCAGCAACAATAGCCTAAGAAGTGTTGAACCAATTTGAAATATTGTGATTTAGTTTTGACATTTTACTCAGCAACTGTTAACAGTCTTTATCTAGATAGTTTTTTCGTATGTGTGTATGTATGTATGATGTATGTAAGTTGTGTGTAAGTATGTATGTGCAGATGTATGGGTGTATATATGTAAACATGTACATATGTATGTAGGTTCCTTGTGTGTGTAGGTTCTTGAGTGCAGATTTTCTGTGTGATGGTAGAGAATTTTGTTAATGCATTGTTACTGTACAAAAAATAATGTAACGAAACATTAAAATTGTTGCTTATTAACTAAAAAAATTCAAAGATATATCACAAAACTAGTGTAGGAAATGGATGCACAGTTTCGAAAGTCCTACCATGCGTTAAATCAACATCCGGTTCCTACTCGATTTTCGCGACAGCTAGCACGATCCTCGCTACGAGCACTGTTTTGCGTTTACAGCGTCTTGTAGACGAGTTGTTTCATGTTTCCATAGAAAAAGAAAAAAAGAAAAACTTCCAATCGCATGAGATCTGGCGGCCTAAATGTAAGCACAACATTTCCAGCATTTTCATCGTTTAGGTCCATAGCAATACATCTCCGACCCATAGTACATGATACCAAAAGCTTGTGGATTTTCTCTAATATCACTAGAGTATCTGGATTTCCTCCCAGAAAATCTTGTATATTTATGTAAATAAACTATAAGAGTTGGGTATTTTTGAGCCCTTAAAGTTTTCTAAACATTCAAAGAATAATCAACAGGAAGATGTCCACCTAATACGTCAGTACCTATTGGAGGTTCCCAAACATTACTTTCTTTGTTCCACAGCATAAAAGAATCGAATAGAATGTGCCGATTAAAAATGAGTCTCAATATTTGATTTATAGAAAACGACGGATATTAATGTAAGTGTATAGGTATAAGATAAACCATATTATCATCACTTGCATTGCATTAAGCGCATATTTCACTTCTCTGTAGTTAATCGTGTGTACCCTACAAGCAAGAAGTCACTAAGCCATAAGTATAATAATACATTCTACGACTTGTTGATGATATGCAGTGAAAAAAAAGAAAAAAAGCGTTGTCGCGTTATGTTCATTTACTTAGAAACTCTGTTGTTTTAAACTTAGCACTTTCCTTCTTTTTATGGTCATCTAAATTCTACAGCTCAGTAAATTGTAGCCATAATGCACGCGTAAACCCTTGTTTATATGTTAACACTTTAAAGACATCATAATTGGATTCCATCCAATACCAGTTTGGAACAACTATTAAGATAAGCTCACGTGGTGTAGGGAAAACGTTCTTGCCCATCAGGTTGCGGGCCGAATATCAGAGTGGTTGGATAGTGCTCGAGAGATTTTATTTCGGTGCCCCCTCCTTCAGTGCGCTTACCATGATTATAATATAGTTTTAGTATTCTGGTCCTGGTAAAATGACTACGAGGTTGCAGTACTCCTAGATTTCTTGATAAAATTACAGGTAAAATAGTAAAAGCACTGTTGTGTGAGATTTGCACACTCATTTTAAAGATAAAAATAAGTTAATAAATAAATGAATAAATGACTATAACGGGACTGTGAGAATAAGTGGAACTATGTTACAGATATTCCACTCTGTAAGGAGAGTTGATATGCGAATGCGCGGTGGTAGGTCTGCGGTGGTTGGTCTGCGCATGCGCAAGTATAAAGACTGAATGCGCTTCGCTCTCTTGTTATCATACGAAAGCTGATGGGGGAAGTAAGGAAAAGAGCGGCGTAGCAGCTGACTACGGTAACAACTGCTTTCTTCATTTCAATATACCTTATAATGTTTGAAATTTTGAAAACATGAAATGCATAATATAATAACCCTCAAGAAGCCTTGTACATTCTTGTTACATAGCGAGGGCGTGGATAATAACTGCAATCCTCTTTTATACATTACTTTTGAAGTAATCATTGTAATTAAATCAGAGAAACTTATGAAATGATTTATTTTCACAAATAATTGTCAGAATTGTTTAAAACCTACATCACAACGTAGTATCAACAAAATTATATATAATTGCGATTAGTTCCAAAGCACTTAATTTCACTATTACATAATGCCCCTGCATTGTATATAGGTATAAAGATCTTAATATATTCCAGGTCATATTGTAAGCTTTGGCAGAACACATGGGATGAGTGTAACTCGATTGTTAAGAACAAATGGCACGTTGTTTGACAAGCGCTTGAAGTAAACGGATTTCTGGCACATAGTTGCAATTCAGAATAATTCTAATTACTATCAACAATATGTGAAACCAACACAATCCAAACAAAACACTCACTGTACAAGACAGCGCTGCCCATACGCTATTGAACGTGCGTTTGTATATAATGTATGTATCTATCTGTGTGTGTGTGTGTGTGTGTGTGTGTGTGTACGCGCGCGCGCATGTACAAGGGCGACACTGAATTTTTTTAGAAAATCAAACAAGTTGGTTTTGAGTTTAGTTTTAAAAACTGTAAATGGTTATATTGTTTTTCCAAATATTCCCCTTTAATATCAATACATTTTTGCATTCGATGAAACCAGTCCTTAAAGCAATGATGCCACTCTTCCTGCAGTACTTCAGAAATTAGGTTTTTATAATGTTCCACTGCTTCATCTGATGATGTTAAAGCGATTCCACGCATTTTATCTTTAATTTTGGAAACAAAAAGAAATCAAAAAGTGCACGGTCAGGGCTGTATGGTGGAGGATCCATGGTGCTCACTTTTAGGGTATCCAGATACTCAGTTGTTAGTTTTGCGATGATGCGTTGTTGTAATGTAACATTATTTTTCCTTTTGGGTGTGCTTCACGAGCTTTTTCAAAAATCTGCGGTAAACGGATATTTGTACACTAATCGGCAGTAACAGTACATGTATCTTCTAATGCTATAGCAGAAGTAGGACCTGTTTTAGAAAAAAAAAAACACTAGCAACCACCTTCTTACCAGCACTGCGAATTTGTTGGACTTTTTAGTAGGTTTTGGTTCTTCGAAAGATCCATTGAACCGATTAACTTTTCTTTTCAGCATCATAACAATAAATTCAGCATTCACTACCAGTAACAATATTCCAAACCAAATTTGAAGTGCCGCCTTGGAATTTTTCCGGAGTTTTCCTGCGCCAATCAATGCTTGTTGATTTTAATCGAGAGTCATTTTATGTGGAATACATCAACAACAAAGTTTTCTCACGTCTAACTATTGATGTAAAATGTTTTGGATTTAACTCTTACCAATACCCAATGTCGTCCGAATAAATTCATACTATGTCCGTCGATCTTCTTCAAGCATTGTTCGAACAGCGGAAATATTTGCAAAGTAAACAGCATTTCTTGGGGGACCTTCATTAAATTATCACTAAGAAATAACCGATCTCTTTTGAATTCGCTGCACCAACTACAAATTGTTGCCTTAGATGGGCTTCTTCGCCAAATGCGTTTCTATGCGGATCTTCACATTGTTAAGTGTTAATGTCATTTCAAATCGTTAAAAATCATAGCCCAGAATGTTCTCTAGTGAAATTCATTTTTGGATGAACACTACGTATTTAAATGATGATAATTAACAAACTATTAGAGCAAATCGAACAAATCACACGGCAATCAACTCGCAAAACATTAGAAAGTTATTGTCAGATATAAATAAATTTCATCTGATTTTATAAACATGGCATTCTAAAAATTCTCAGCATCGCCCATGTACGTATGCATGTATGTAGTATATATGAATGTGTGTGAGTGTGCATGTATACCGATACGGGTAGCCGAGGTCGTTAAGGCACGGCCATGTGAACACGACGTCTGCGGTTCAAATCTCGCTAGGACGGTCGTCCCTGTCTACGGATTTTTACAGTTTTTTTTACCTAATCTTCATAATTAGCAAATTCCGGGAGGTACCTTAAACTTAGGCTTGTAAATTGACTTTCTCAGTTATCATTTCATTTCATGTTTCATCAGTGTCCACCGCTGACATATGTAGTAAGAATGGGCGTTAAACACCGTTCTTAAAAAAAGAAAAGATAGAAGGGGGAAACATGTATGAATGTATTATTGTTGAATAAAATTTTAAGAAAGTCTATTTCTCTATTTTTCATAAGTGTTTTAGGCTTATAGTTAAAAAAATAAAAGGAATAAAATAGCTTATAGCATACTAGAGTAAAGCTGCAAACCGTTTTAGAAACAAAGGTGTGTTTAAAACAAATAATATCAATAGAAAAAAGATTTGAATAAACATTGGAATAAATATGCAAATAAATAAAACATGATGCGATTTCAATTTTCTCTTCCTTTTTTTTTCTTTCTTTCTTTTTTCAAATTTTTTACTGAGTAATGAAAGATGTAAATCTTTAATTCATCATTTCTGACTTGGAACATTGTTGTGGGGACTTCTGATGGGCTTGTTGCAATCGTCCAGGTGAACTATTTATTGCTAGAAAATTAATACATTGAATAAAAACAACCACAAAGGAAAACAAATCTTCAGGAAGCATCCCCACAAACAAACTGAAATACAAACTATTCAAGTTTATATGCATAACAAGTAAAACGTATTAAACAGTCTTGAATTTGCAACACAATGCATGAATACAACAGGAAGATATACACTAGACACAGAGAAGGAAATAATTTACTTCCATTCTGTCCTTAAACTGTGAAACACTTAAACAGGGATGACATTAAGAAAGAGCTTGTATTGACACGGCCAAGGACCACAGCATGTACTTTGTAATCATCAGGAATGTACAGGCAACAAAATGAAATGCATTCTTTTAATAACAGATCGGGCAATCAAACAGGAAATGTTTAAGTGTAGATCGGCTACTAGATGCATGATAATATATTACCATAATGGGTTTATAGTGAACTTTCGAAATTGCTGTTAATTTAACCAGATCTGGGAGAAGTTGCTTAAAATTAAAACTAGATGAAAATATATTGCAGTCATGAACTACACTACAAAGAAAAGCTTTATTAACGCACCATCTGTGTTGTTCGTATCGCGTTTCTATAATGCGATGTATGCATTACTATTTTTGTACACGTAAAAGAGCATATCTTGTATTCTCCAGGCTGGTTGACCCTGTCTTGACAGGTTTCTCGGCTCGTTCGTTACCATCGATACCCACATGACCTTGCACCTATCCCGTATGTAATCCATGCTCCTATTGGATGATTAAGTATTGTTAAAAATGTTCAAGTTGCTTAGTGCTTTGTTTTTGAGAGCAAAAACATTTAAATTTTTAAAATATGTAGTATAATCACGATAAACCTACAATTTAGAATTTGCAAAAGTATTGAATAAAATCTATTCATGGAATTCAAAAGTTCCAATGTTCATCTTTTTCCGATTACGCTCTTTTTGTAGAACATAAACTTCCAGGGATGTACAAGCCAATGCCTTTGACCAGACCCCATTATAGAAGCTCTGTATCTAGAAGCCTCGTTTGGAGACGAAGAAGGAATGGAGATGGACTTAATGGCAGGAAAATTCGCGGAAGTGAGTTAAACAACCCAGCATTCACCTAGCTACACAGGAAAACCGCGATAAAACCTTCGATCAGATTGGCCAGCTACGGGGGATTTGATCCCCAGACCTTTCAAGTGCCAGCCGCAAGCGTTACCACTTAAGCCATTCGTCCGGCAATCCTTCCAAAATTAATAGTTCAAACTGAATGAACAGTATTACCATTCAAGAAATGTTATAAATGTGATAACAACTTCAATCTAATCTGTGAATATTCTATTGCGTTACATTATTTTTCTTCAATTTTATAATTTGTGGTAAAAGCAATTAACATCAACTTCCAATGGTGTTTTTCAAGCTAGTTTTATTGTTTTATGCAAAAGGCGTTCTAAAATGAAACATTTCTGGCTTTTATATTTGTATTGTACATCAGCTGTTTCTGCAATATGATATTCTGCTTCCATATTTTACAATAAGAAACACACCATAATTTAGGATAATAAAAAAGAAAGTTGATACATTCCTATATATTTCGTAGGATTAAGAAAGCCAAACAATTCCGTTTCTCCAGACAGATCGTAAAATGAGGTAATGAAATCATTTACAGAACTGTTTATTCTGCATCAGATAATGAAAATGACCTAAAGACAGAAGCAACTATTTCTAAATAAAAGCAAATTGCGCTAAGAGGAAAAGAATGTGCTAAGATTTTCTTTAGTTGTAGTAAAACTGCTACCTGGAAGGGAGAGCGAAATATAGCTCGTCACCATTTGATGAATTTGATTCGCATTCTCCTCAACATCACTCAAGTGGTTGGATAAATGTACACAATGGGTCTCAAACTCCACATCTAATGTATCCCCCGAAATATTGATATAAATGACCTGTTGTTCGCTGGTTGGAAGGCACATAAAGTCTGCTGAACTTATACTATTAAAGTCACGATGCAAAAGTGGCAATAAATCTGGTTGTATTCATGAAATTATAAAACTAAACAATGTGTCTTTGTGTGTTTGTTTAAACCGAAACATTTCAAAACTGCAGACATCAACCACAGTGACAACTCGATCCAAGGTTATACAATATGCTATAATTTGCAACAATTCAACCTGTTAAAACAAAAAAAAAAAACAATTGGAAACATCAAAGAGAGAAATTGTAGAGTTTGAATTCACGTATTACAATTATTTGTGTATTGTTATTAAGTATAACTTTAGCGCGTCGTATTCTCTTGTTATTTAAGCAACAATAACAATAATAACTATTTATTTGTGAGAAAATCCCTTAAACACGTTATTTACTCAGTCAGGAGTTGTACTAGAAATTAGTTACTATTATTTCTCTTTTATTTATTAATCCTCAAGCAATATATAAATCAAATACCACAACAGCATTCAGTTGGATTTATTTTAGAGGAATAACAACCATAAAGCGCAGTGGAAAATCAAAACAAACAAACAAAAAATAATTGTTCGGTTAGTTTGATGCTCTGAATGGAAATCGTTTATGAAATACAGCTATATACACCTACAATCCAAAATTCCATTGAACGTAAGCGAAATTTCTCTACCGTTTATCTAAGGTAGAAGCAATATTAAATTATGTGCAAAAGTTTGATATCAAGATTTCATCGGATATGAGGTCCTATGAACAAAACGAAAATAAAATTAAGTATTTGACAAATTGAAGGCTTAATCTTTTATTATTTTGTTTCAAACAAACTTTGTAGGTTGCAAATGGGGGGAGAATAAACATTCGTATTAGAATGTTGAAAATTTCTAATGTATTAAATTAAATGTTGCTTCTCAAATGAGCCCGGGGTCCATAGAGCTTAAAGTTACCCGACGTTCTCTTCTCAGGATAAGGGAAAACTCCGGAAAAATACCACCCTAACCGAGATTCAAACTCGGGACCTCCTGAATGTGAGACGGAAATGCTACCCCCACACCACAGAAGTGGTCTAACATGTACTGATTCGGGTTAAAAATCACTTCTTTATTTTTAAGCTCTTATTTATTTGTATAAGGTATCAAACACTTTTTAAGACTGTATTTAATGTAACTGGAAGTGCAAAAGTTTGGAGAATATTGGAAGGGGGGGGGGAAACTAAAGTTTGCTTTAACAATTCAAAATGAAATATTTGGAGACTGCATAAGTAATGAAAATAAAACATTTTTATAATCATTTTACTATCATATTTAAACTAACCAAAATTTCATAAATGATAAATGGTACAAGAAGAGACAAAGCAAGAAAGGAAAAGGTAAAAGTGAAATAGGATTTAAACAAGATATACATGATTTCTAAGATAATTTTGTAGTTTTTGGTTCTTCTTTGCTCGTGAGTTTAATTTCCCTTAACCAGAGAGGACATATTGGATGATAAATGAATGGAATCGTACGCAATGGAGCCTGGGGTCCCTTAAGCTGAGAGTTATAGGATATTTATCTACTGAGATAAGGGAAACCCCCGGCAGGGGGGGGGTCAACGCATGTAATTAATCCTAACCGAGATTTAGCTTCCGATCTCTCGAAAGCGTTATTCCCAAATTGCAAAATGATTTTTCAACTGCAGAGCATCTCACAAAAAGGAAAACTAAGGAAATCTAAACAACTGAAACATTTTCCTACGTGTAAGTTGTTTGGAGAGAAAAATTTCCTTAAAATCCTCGCCTTGTATGTCTGGAGTATCACTGCATTTATGCCTTAATTTTGATTTGATACCACTTTGGTTTACTTTGATCAGGCAATTTCTGGTAAAATATCCATGTTTATTTTGTCGGGAGAAATGAGCAATCGAAATGAACATAAACCAATGAACACATCGAAAATTACAATACTTCTCTCTCAGTATCAATAATATTTTTCTGCACCGTTTGTTTAACCCTGACTGACTATTTGTTCTAAACAGAATTCTAGAAAGTATAAGCTTAAAATATGCAATTTATTTATTGAATGCATTAACAGTGTTAGCGTAGGATTATGTGTAATAATCTTCTTTGTGGATTAACAAAATTATTAATACGCTATTAGTGAATGCCATAGCTTGATATCAAATCCCTTCGCACTGATTAAAAATGAGAACTGCGAGTAAGACCAAAATCTACTAACAGTTTTAAGCCACTACTGAATGTTTCTTTCATTTAAGATGCTTGTCCCACTAACGGGGAATCTGTGGTTGCCGCCTTTGCAGAGAGGTCGTCAGTACCTTAACTGGCTTTCCTAAGAATAGTAGTTCCGTAGGAGGAGGATAAACATTCTGCGATTATGACCTCAATTTGTTACATTGCCTTGCGTGGCTCTATTGTCTCGGACCTAGATCTTTCCAGCTGATTATCTACACGAATCATCTTATATGTGTAAGGAATCAGTAATACTTATTTTAGACCTGACCACTCAAAAAAAGAATGTTGCTTTATAAACTCCTAGCTTGTAATATCCGCTACCAAAACACGGACTGCTTACCTTTTGACCTCTAAAACAAGATAGATCTGATGTACAAAACACACAGACACACACAATCTTTGCCTGCTCGTGACAAATTTAGTTATCTCCCTTAAATATTATACTATGTATATAAATTTATTTCACTTTCCATGTTAGATACTTATTGAATTCTTTAACTAGGCATAATTCCAACTCAGACAACATTAAAGTGCATATGTCGAAATTTATATTAAAACTCTCATATGAAGAAACATAAAAATGAAAAATAGCAAATTTTCAAACACTCTTATTTGGGAAAATGTAAACACACATCAAGAAATATTTCGGCAACGGCCAACGCTACGAAAACATTGTTTTAATTAATGAGTTCTGCGTTTATTCTGGAGCAAGTTTTGCCTATGTCTATTACTTTGCATGAAAAGTAAGAATGAAAAGGACTACACAGGCTATTCATATATACACACATAGTAGCAATGTCTCAAATATACGATATTTTAATCAATATCATGTGAGCCATTTTTGAGTAAATAAAAAATAACTAAAGGTTTTCTAAGTAAACGGTGGTTTGGAAAGGACTAATTTCATGAAACCCTTTGTGTTGCTACCTTTAAGTTACTGGGCGTAAATATGAAGTTTGGTATTCATCCGACTTTTCGACTATGAGTTACAAACATGCGCACCCATTTTTTCTAAATATGCTTTCTATTGAGGTTTAGGAGACTCAGAACCGCACTTTCGCTGAAAGAATGTTTGGATTATATTGGTACGTATCCTATAAGAATGTTAGAGAAGGTAATGAAATGGTAACAAAAGCAAGAAAATGTAGTCCCCTATTATCCGAGATCAGTCCCTTTAGAATTTGATTTCCCTGACTCTATTCATCTTACATAATTTGCTTTGTGACATATCTGTTTCAAAACAAAAGAAAAAGTACAGAGTTTTTTGATAAATAGGGCGCATTGTTCTAAATCAAATCAGTATATTACAGAAACAATTCTCAGTTACACTATGAAAATGGAATAGTATTTTATTGCTTTTATTTTTTTGCAAAGCATAGCCTTGTAATAGTAAAGACCAAAAGGAATATGCAAGGAATATATACTTTCGGGTGAGATTTTGTCCTATAATATGCACTCGAAATGACTATTTCATTTACACTATCAATTTGGCAACTTTGGTCATGGAGTTTAGTTGCCCTTAACTCACATGTCTTCAAAAATACTCCCTGAAATCATCAATTATAAAATCTTTGGTATTAGTATCCTATCAATGTTTTAATCTCCTTTGCATAAATTTAGCAGCGCTTTGTGATATTAACGAATAATTTTCATTTCGAACCTTGAAGGGATAAGTATTGTATTCAACTCAAAAATTCCATACCGAGATTTCACCAGAACTACATATTTTACAAAAAGGTACATTTGAGGGGCCCGTACGGGTTGAAAAGAAATACATAGCTAAAACCTATTGTATTTCAAAAGAAATTACAACAAACTCCTGAGTTGCAAAAATCCTCACGATGTCTCGTTTTTGAGAAATGGCTTTTATGGTTTTGATTGAAGTACAGGTAAGATTTAAATAATAGAATAAAATTTACAATGTACATCTGAAGCTTTCCTTAAATGTTTGCTAATCAGTTTTAGTTCTGCAAAATTTCATATACGTAGGAAAACTATGAAATATACACGAAGAATGCCTTCACTAAACATTTGAATAACAGAAAAGCACGTTACGTTTAGATTTTCCCAGATTTAAATGCTATATTTTAAACAGTATCTTTGTTCATTCTTTTGTTTATAGTAAGCTGATAAATTTATCTAGTGAACCAAACTTAATGTAGTTTTGAAAGCCAAATCTACCATGACATTATGTGGAGATGAGCTTGAATTTCGTATGTAAAGTAGTTCTTAAATTCTACATTTATATCGAAATAGTTTTCGAGCACTGTGAGATTTCTTTTTTTTTTTCAAAGCACTTACGTTTTAATATCATAAACTTCTGAATTTCTATTTTTTTAAAAAAAAATATACGTTTCAGGTAAAGCAAAAGGCAAAAAGTAGAGTAATTTGCGAAATAGGGTAAAGCTTATTATGTATGGTCACTTATTCACTTATTAGAAGTTCACTGTTTTTTGTAAAAGGATGAGAAAAATAGTATTAAAATTTGCCGTACAGCCATGTTATAGACAGTATTTCTTTGGAAACCACTAGAAAAAGCTTTGAAAAAGTCCATTTTGTTATCACTGTGCCCTTGAAGCACGAAATTTCAGATGTTTGGAAAGTGGCAACACATGAAGGCTTGGTCAGATGGAAGGTTAGGAAGGCCTTGATCTCTGCCCAGGCACGTTCCCCTACCAGCCGGGGCCTAGCGGTATCCTAAGGTGTGAGGTTCGGTTCCCTAGCACTACTACGTCACCAACAATGATAATGAGTAGAGGACTTACCACCAATGTCCGGTAATGGGCGAGACAAGCAGAAGGCAGACGGCGACCAGAAGGAACCGCATGTCCATATCCCCAGGTCCAGGATCCCGATGGTCCGGATGCGAACCCAGGCGCCTTGAGCCACCGCCGCCGAAGAGCGGCGCGGCGCGGCACCGCCCCCTCCCCCTGTCCTTGGCTTCTTCCCCCCCTCACCAGAGGCTGCACATCTCTCACACTTTCACTCGCGGTGGTAATTTCTCGCTCGGCATCGCCCGCGTCACCCCCACCACGGCGATGTCAGAGAGACTCTGAGCGAGGCCGTGCGCGCCGTTGCTTACCTGACGTCGGTTTGAGCAGAGGAGAGAGATAGAGGCTGCTGGCTCGGCAACGTTTCCCCTCTCGACCAGCAGCGGGGGTCTCATGCTGTCCGAGAGGCAAGCATGCGCGGTTCCTTTTTAACATGTGCTGAAAATTATTGAGAGAATACATCTTCAGCTTTGCTGACCACTGGTCTGCATCTCGCAATTACTTCTGCCACTAAAACTTATGTTGTATTAATTAAACACAGTAATGCTTACAATGTCCTCCATGGTAGTCCATTGAAGCCTCTTCAACGTCCTATGTGTCTGCAAACATAAGTTGTAAGGTTGAAGGCAAATATGTTTACTTTCTCTACTACGTTTAGTAAGTAGGGAAAGTATTGTATTCCACATAAAAATTCGATCGGAAATACATGTTTTGAGGTGCACTGAATGCATATAAAGCATTTTTGGAAACATGTCCGTGTGTGTGTCTGTCTGTGAACAGCATAACTCAGAAACGAACAGTCTGATAAACACCAAACTTGGTATTTAGGTTCAGTATCTTCATAGATGTGACACGAGGGTTTTCAAGAAAATTCCCCCACTCCAGATTACCCTTCACATGGAACATTTTTCGAAAATCTTAATTTTCTCAAAAATGGCTATAACGATTTTGAATAAAATACCAAAAGTTTAAGACATTTTTATGGCAAATGAATTGTATATCTCGAATTTTCTGGGAATATCTCCAAAAGTATTCTTCATTGTGAACGACTTTTGCATAACTGGTAAACCATAAGAGATAGACAAAATTTTACTACACAAAAAATGTAGATCGCGTTAAAATACACAATTTATGTCATATACATTTTTTTGTTGAGTGAACCATTTTCGAGATATTGCTTGTTATTCCCTTACATTTTCCAATACTTAACTTTTTCTCAAATGGGAATTCGTTATTCATTTTTTTTTGTCCTGGTAATGCAAGAGAATGGAATGCTCCACATAGCAACGAGCTCTTAAACATTTGACTATTGCTTAAGCCTAGCATATTTCCCTTGCATCTACAAAAAAATTAGCATAGTTTGTACAAGAGTAGGGAAAGTCATGTGAGTGTAACACATCAGATTTTTAGGATATGTCTTCCACCAACTTATACTTCACTTTGAAGAACTTGTGCTAATTTTTGTTTTATAAAAAGGATCTCTTCGTGTTCTTCACGGTTTGGACTTTTCAACTCCTTCCGTCCCTTTACTTTTCAGTTTATCTTTCCAGACTTCCCTTTCATTTAGATTGGTACTATTTTAGAAATTAGTGCAACGATGAGAGGATATGTCTATAGAAAACACCATCAGGGCCTCATTATGAATAATATATCGAGCGCAAGCCAGTAGAAATCTTCAACATCACTGAATATCATCTGAATGTGTAATTCTTTCATTGGGATAATTTTAACCATCTAAAAAACTACATTGATGGATATTTAGGTATTAGTTCATGTTAAAATTAAGATGAAGACAATGTTAAACTAATACTGCTGTATTATTAACCTATAAGTTAAAGTAGTCCATAAAACTCTTAATATGACATTCACGGCATTCACTACCCACTCTTCTACAAAATATTCTTACTAAAACACATTCTTCTATCTACTTCTTGTTAATCGAGATAAGCATTTGCCAAAATGGTTTCATTATGCATTTCGTTGCAGGTACAAGAGAGATGTAGTACGCTGAAGCGATAAAAAATAAAATAAAATGTGGGCAACTATGTGATGAAAATTTGAAATTTTAAGCCAATGACAACAAATATCCCAGAAATTTTTAATGCCATATAAAAATGTGTTGTACATAAATTGTGTGTTTTAGCGAAATATATATTGTTCATGTAGTAAGCTTTTATCTATCTATGGTTCACCAGTAATACTAACTAATATAAACTGCCTTCTAAACGAAGAAGACTACAGACTTTTCCACAGAAAATTCATTGCTTTATTTGTCCTGTAAATGTGTTAAACATATAGTATTTTAATTAATCTTTTTGAGAATATCAACAACAATGAAAATGTTTCCAAGTGAAAGGTAGTTTGGAGTGGGGGTTTAATGAAAATCATAGTGTGTATGCTTGGAAGATGCTAAGTAGGCGTGGATATCATTTAGTATACCACCAACTTTTTGTTTTTGAGTTATGCTGTTCACACACACGGAGCCCTTTTTGTAATTTGTTTTTCAGGGGACAAAACGTATATTTCTGGTGAAATCTCGATATGGAATTTTGTGTGGAATGATATACTTCCTGTATCTACTATAAATAGCTGTTAGAGAATGTAAAACTAACTATTTAAGCATAAAGTGCCACTTTTATACTGTTTTTGCTTTTAAAACAAGCAGATTTCAGCATGGCTTGGAACAAAATTCGATTTTCGCTGCATGTAGTTTTCAATCGTTGCTCTTGTTTCTGATCCGTATATTACGTCGGTAGTGCTACATCTTTATGGAGTTTTTTTCGGATTCTTTGTAGGTTTCATTACTAGTGTTCCTTTAAAAGTTTCTTTAATAAAGTTTAATTTGTATATTTCATCATTGGTACAAGACATTACGTCCTAAGTATTTAAATCTGAATGTTAATACGAGGGCTGATCAATAAAGACAGACTAATTTTTTTCACAGATATTTATTACTCCATTTCAATGTTGACATGGTCCTTTTCAAAGTAGTCCTCTCCTACTTGAATGCACATTTTATAGCGTCTCTGCCAGTCCTCGAACACATGGTACAGACGATTCTTTGTCAGGTTTTTGAGAATCGCCTCACTTTTCTTCAGCACTGCTTCAGTGCTCTCAAATCGAATGCCCCGGAGCTTTGCCTTTAGTGATGGGAATAAAAAGAAATCACAGGGGACAAGATTGGGGCTATAAGGCAGATGCGCCACACAGGTAATGTTGAATTTAGCCAAAAATTCCTGCACTTGATTTGCAACGTGAGGCCGCACGTTGTTGTGATAAGTTCTGGATGTTTCCTTGCAATGTGCTTCCTCGGTGTAGCCAATACTGACGTGTAGTACACTGCTGTAACAGTGGTGTGAGTGGGAACAACAATCACAGCAGCTGTGTTGATGTTGACTTCAGTCATAGCAGAAGCCGAAGCACCAGGCCCACCTTGCTTAGCACAGAGGACTCGCTCTACTTTGAAGTCTTTGAACCACCTAAACGCTGTTGCACGAGGTAGTGCATCTTCACCGTATGCTTGCTTCAGCTTTTCCAAAGTTTCAGAGGCTGTATGATTTAAACGAAAACAAAATTTTATTGCTCCTCTTGTGTCACCTTCATTTTGTGGTATGCGAAATTCAACTAGGGTCAACAATATACAGCATTACTACCAACCTACCGATACGAGAGTGCTGCTGCCTATGGAAATTATACATGAACCCCGCTATTTTCAAATATTCATGGTAGAGACAGGAAACTCTCCAGAAAGCTACAGGAAAAAATCAATCTCAGTCTTTATTGATCAGTCCTCGTACAATGATTGCATCTATTTATATTATTATTACTATTATTTAATATATTATCTTCATCTAAAAGGATTTACTCTAAAGGCCAATATTTTAACAGAATTTTCATTCCATAAACACTTACGATATTATTGAGACAGTATATCTTTTATGTAAAACCCTTATTTGTGGCTAATAAGATATGGTTGTGTGCAAGTAAGCATCATGTTTATTTTTTCTATGCTATATTCCTAACACCTTTAGCTTTGCCTATTTACGTTCTTACAATTTCATCCATATGCATATTAATTACTTACTCTTTGCATCCTTAATACCTAAATCTGACATACATTTTATATACATAAATATAAACAAAAAGTTTTAATTAGTACTGTTATTGTATAAAGCGTTGTAATTTGTGTTTAAAGTTGTGTATTAATAAACAAAAATGCAAACTACTGAACTGTATTAAACAGTTATTTTGGTTTGTAACAAATTTTCCCTCTTATAAATTATCAAAGACTCAGTTATAATATTGTGGCTATAATTTAAAATATAGTATTCCAAAAAGTCAATATTACACACTATTTGTTTTCACCTCAAAATCGTGATATTGCAATAATTATAGTTTTTGGAGCTCAAAGCTTTGGTTAGAAAGAGCACCTACTCTTATTTACCTTAACTTATCTTAAAACTACTAAAATGCATGATTATTACAGTTATAAACTTAGAAAATGTTCGCAAAAGCGAAAAATACTTCCAGTGCCTGAAAACGTGAGAAAACTGACTAGGAGATATCTATTGAATCTAAAGTTATCCGGTACCTTGTTGCAGACCTTCAGTAGGTACAGCGAAATGGAAGCCCTTGCTGATAGGATATCTATTTATGATGGTTATGTGCGGAAACATCTAAAATAAAACACTCAAAGAGAAACGTTTTTCCTCGTACTTCAGAAGCGCAGACAGAACGAAATTAATGCTAAAAGGATCGGCAGTAGTGGCGCAATACTCAACCTTTCCTTAATTTAATACGCAATTGATAAGGGCAAAGGTTTTGTGATGTCGGTTGACCCGGCTACAGTTGCGAGCTGACTGCAGTGCGGTGCGAGGTATTAACGGGCACCCTGTGAGTGCAACGTAATGCAGAAACATCTGCTCCACTAACCCTTGACCCTGTCAGCTGTTTAGCAAGTTAGAGCCCTTGACATAGACCTGTTCACGGGCACGTGTGACAGGACTTGTTAACGTCCCTAGGGACACATTTGCTGCCTACCTTCCGAAACATTATATGTATATCACGATAACTCAAGCCCGAATATGCGTCGTTTCTGAATACATGCAACATTTTAACTTGTAGTTTTTGTTACCAGTAGTCTCACAGGTTCGTTAGTAACTTCTTGATTAAGGAACACTTACATAGACACGTAACTCACGTCATGCGTTCATACCGCTCTCTTTTCTTCCATTTCTGTTATGTAAAATGGAAATTAAAATAAATTTTATAATATTAAAAGCAATCAGCTTCTGTATGATTGACTATATTGTTACATTCTCCAGTACGTATAGCAAATAGGGAAATTATTGCATTCTACACAAAAATTCGATACCAAGATTTCATCGGAAATGCGTGTTTTAAGGCCCCCGGAATCCAAATAAAGCATTTTTGGAAAAATATCCGTGTGTCTGTGTCGTGAAAAGCATAACTCAAAAACCAAAATTCGGATAAATACCAAACTTGGTATTTGAGTTGTCTTCCAAGAATGCGACACGAAGATTTTCAAGAAAATCCCTCCCATCCCAACTACCCTTTACATGGAACATTTTTCGAAAAATGGCTCTAACGATTTTGATTAAAATACCATATATGAAAGGCACATGAATAATAAAATGCATATCTTGAGTTTTCTGGGAATAGCCTAGGAAGTCCCCTTCATTCGGAAGGAATTTTGTATTATCTTGTATAACTTATAACCCTTAAGCGAGTTTTTAAACCACAATTTACCTTAAATATGTTTTCTTTTTTGGCATAAGCATCGTTATTAAAGATCCGAATTGTTCAATATTTGTCATTATTTTAAAGTCCCATCGATTTTCAGGTGTTTCTCACGATTGCATGGAAATGGTATGGAATTTTAAGGTCTGCATATGGCGTCCAGTTCTTAAACATCGCAGTTTATTTATAACGAAATGTGTAATGTAGCTATTTTTGCAAAGGTTTATTTGAATTAAATGTAGTAGATAGAAAAATAGGCTTTAGTAAGAATAGTCATGTGAATGTATTACATCAAATTTTTTAAAATGGATAAGCAATAAACAAATTTTGCAGAATGTACAGCATTTTTACCAGTGCATTTTGAAAATGTTTAAAAATTGGAGGATGTGCAATAGTCATACGACTTTCTCTACCCATTACAATTTGACAGCAGATCTACCGTGCAGATAACCGTGTATATTTTAATAGAACGTGGCAGTACCAATAATCGCTTGTAATTTGGGTGACATGACAGTCAAATATTAATACCAGCCATGAGGCTATAATAAATAAAAGAATGAAAATTTAGCGTCTTAAGCTACAATCTGTGAATCATACATACGAGGGCAGTCCAGAAAGTCCCAGACGTTTTGGCCTATCGTGGCGATGAATAGGGCTAGAGTCGCCATCTTGGTATCAAAACATTCCTACATTCAGTACGCATCCAGCTGTGGTAGCGTCAGGGCTGTACCTTCCTTACTGTGCTCTCTGTGAGTTGTTAAAATGTGCGCTGCAATAGAAAATCCCGCCACTTGTGAAGTGCGGTTGGCTAAAAAGAACAAACCAATTGAAATTTATCGTCAACTTTGTGATGTTTACGGGCAGGGAATAATGAGTGAAAGCCGAGTCAGGCAATGGTGCAATGGCCGTACCAATGTTCACGACGAGGATCGCAGTGGTAGGCCTAGCCTTATGACTGATGAAGTGTCAATGCAAATCAATGACAAAATTAGTGAAAATCGTCGTTTCACGATTACAGAACTTTCGGAACATTTTCCCCAAATTTCACGGAGTGTGGTGCATCAAATTGATGCTTTGATACTGACGCTGAACTGCATGCCGGTGTAAACCAGTGGTTGAAGTCGCAGGCGGCAAATTTCTGCAGAGAGGGTATTGAAAAACTTCTGCCACGGTATGACAAATGCTTCAATTTGAATGGCGATTATGTAGAAAAATAGCTTAAGAGTGTACCTTTCATATGTAGATAATAAACGTTGATATTTGCATTTTTTTAATTGTTTATTTCAAAACGTCTGGGACTTTCTGGATTACCCTCTTATCTATCAAAGGCCACAAACTATTTCATGCGTCTATCATCTGAAGTCTGCCCCGAACCACTTTCCAATTTACGATACTTTTCAGTGCAAATCCTGCAGTCACTTAACCGGTGTCGTAACCAATTTCTTATCCTACTGAGCTGCTTTATTAGCGTTCTTCCTTCTCCCAAGCATAACTTATGGTATAACTTATGATATATGCCAAGTATAAGAAGCTATCCTCATTTCGAATTCTTTATTTTTCCAAGGTTTTAACATTTTTGAACTGCAAAAGCTAGGAGTATAATTTTTTGCAGGTTTGGAATACCTAATTCAATTCATGTAAGTATATCCTAAGAATATATCGGTACAATTCATGTAGGTGTCTCCTATGATTTAGCAGTTATGCATGTTCTACAGTTTTGTTCATTCACTTTCATATTTTTCAATACGTTTAATTTTATAAATACCGACTAAACTTTTATTGTAAATTCTTATAGTTCCTAAAAATGTGTACTATTATAAGCTTCAAAATATTTAAAAACATAGAAAACTTAAGCTCTTGAATAATTTGTTAATTTGAAACTAGTTGATAAATTGACTGCGTTACGTTTTAGTAGGAAATAAGCCTTATAATTTTAAGAATATACACAAAATTTGCTGATAACTTAATACAAAATAATTTAATTAAATAATTGTTTTTACAATTATGTAGTAAATATTAACTATACCATTTATATAAGTTAAGAAATATATTAAATTAATGTCAATAATGCAACATAGGAAACATTTAATTTCTTGAAAATTATATCTTGCAAATGGCTTCCATTTCTAAGACGACAATCTGCCAGTCCACGCAGCATATCTTCAAAGGACTTCTGTAACATTTCAATAGCATTAATTTATATGAGAATATTGTCTGTAATGTTTACAACCTTGTTCTTCTAATATTCCTAGAAAAAGTAATTACAGAGACAGAAATCTGGGAATCTTGGAGGCCATAAAAGTCTCCATTTTTCAAGTTCGCTTAGTTACCAAAGAGCTGACTCACAGCTACCATGGAAAGTCTAGATCATGTGCTGTAGCACCATCTTGCTGGAACAAGTTTGTTGCTCACTTGTGGATCCTAAGGACAATTTTCACAGAGAAATTAGTACTCCTCAGTTGAACTGTTACAAAAATTGCTTGCGAATTTGCATCGTAGGTGGCAGATTGTTGCCGCAGAATTGAAGGCCATTTGTAGGATATCATTTTCAAGACAATTTATGTTTTCCTCTGTTGCATAAAATCTATCATTACTTGCATTAATCTCACATATTTTTTAATTTAAATAAACAGTATAATTAACGTTTACTACAAATTTTATTGTAAAATTTTGTTTTTATTGAGTCATCTATACTTGTTGAAGGTAGAGCCTTTTGTTTCATGTAAAACGTATGTATATAGATATGTGTATATATGTAATAAATAGGGTTATACAGTTCTATCAGAATAGTAATAAATCACATTAAAATTACACCCTGAGAGGTATTACAGCGTTAGGTATGAATGATTTGAAACATGCTTCTAATACACCTAGGAATAATTTAATGATAAAAAAAAATATCAAACTCATTCTGCAATCATTCATTACATATTTTAGTTAATCTTATTGACAATATCTGTTTGCAATTACGACCTATTATGATTTAAAACAGAGTAACACTATAAATGGTTTATGCTTTAACGGAGATCTGAGGGTGAAGCGCACTAGAACCGTTTTAACCAGTACTAATCATCCTTTAGTAATTCGCAACCATGCAGAAAGGCCAAGTGGGTGTGGTTTTTGAAGAAAAAAAAACTGCGTGGTGAAGCACGGAAGTACGGAAGTGACAACCATAGTGGGTAGGACTCGGGTGCGGCCTTTGCCTTGAAGCTTCTCCCAGCTGATTCCACCCGATTTGTTTCACCGGCCACATCCAGATTCTCATGTCAATACGTAAGGAAGAAAAAATGAGGATAACGGCAAGAAGAGACGAAGAGGGGGCTTAAGAGCGTAACGCTATCCAGTCAACAGTAAATTCTAGATGAGTAAAACGTAACATTCGTGCACGACTCTGTGTCTTCCTTTTGTTCCTTTAAAGGATAAGTCTAATGGAGATTACGGTATATTTTTCTCTCGTACGTAACATATTCATATCTAAACGAAGAACGATACTTCTGTTATAGAACAGGAGTAAAAGTTTACCATTGAAATATTTAAGGATTTTACTTCTCTTTTAACATTTCAAGTCTACAGAAATGCTACATGAAGAGACTGTGATTAATTATGAGTGCTCAAGTGAGACCGGGGTCCAAAGAGCTAAGAGTTACCTACCCACTATTTATCTTTGCAGCAAAAAGAGCCATAAGAAACACCTTATCGAGCTAATTCGTCTCAAATATTATATGTGTATATATTAATGTATGTATAATGTATGTATGTATATATGTATGTGGTGTTGCTTTCTCTACCACTTATGCATTGCAGGTAGACGTATTGTATACTACCCAAAAATTCAATATCAATATGTCACCAGAAATACTTGTTTTAGAGCCCTCCGAATCCAAAAAAGAATTTTTACAAAATAGCTCCGTGTTTTGTGTCCTTATATGTATGCGCGCTCGCGCACCAGCATAAGTCAAAAATGATAAGCTAGATAAATACCAATTTTCATAGACGGTTTAAGTATGTCAGGCAAAGACTTTCAAGAAAATCCTCCCCAAATCAAAAGCACATATATTGGCAGTACTAATAAAATGTGTATCTTGAATAATCTATGAGTAATCCGTGAATTCTTTTTGAAACTTTGCATAATTTTGTTCTAGAGATAAACAAAACTTACAATACAAAAAATCTAGAGATCATTAAAATACACACTTTTATCAATTTTTCTTTATAGCATTAGCTGCATTGCAAGCAATATATGTTACATATTTCGGTATTATTTTACAAACACATATATGACAAACATGCTTTAAATTTTTATTTTCATCGCAAAAGCTTTTTACCACGGTTAAATATTGAATGCTGTTCCCTCATGTTGACCACAAATAATCATTTACTGTTTATATTGTTGCCATTCCTAGGCATATAAACGTAATATAGATAGAAAAATAAGTTTTACGCGAATAATATAGGTATAATGGATATATGTAAATTTGTAATAGTAGACAAAGTTATGTGAGTGTTCACGTAATTTATTGTCACCTTTTCCTCAAAGAATGGCTAAAGCGATTGTTATTAAACTTGGATACCTATATCATCCATTCACATTTAGTATTATAATATAGCCTGCTTAGTTATTACTTTCTCTACTACGTATAGTAAGTAGGGGAAGTATTGCATTCCACCCAAAAATTCGATACCGAGATTTCACCGGAAATACATGTTTTGAGACCTCCTGAATCCAAAAAAAGCATTTTTGGAAACATGTCCGTGTGTGTGTCTGTGTGTGTGTGTGTGTCTGTGTGTGTGTGTGTCTGTGTGTGTGTGTGTGTCTGTGAACAGCATAACTCAAAAACTAACAGTCGGATAAACACCAAACTTGGTATTTACGTTCAGTATCTTCCAGAGATGCGACACGAAGATTTTCAAGAAAATCCCCCTACCCCAGACTACCCTTTACATGGAACATTTTTCGAAAATTTTAATTTTCTCAAAAATGGCTCTAACGATTCTGATGAAAATATCATATGTTTAAGATAATGTCATGAGAAATGAAATGTATATCTCGAAATTTCTGGGAATGTCTCCAAAGGTATTCTTCATTATGAACGACTTTTGCATAACTGGTAAACCATAAGAGATAGACAAAATTTTACTACACAAACAATGTAGATCGCGTTAAAATACACAACTTATATCATACGCATTTTTGTTGTTGAGTGAACCGTTTTCGAGATATTGCTTGCTATTTCCTTAAATTTTCCAATACTTATACTTTTTCTCAAATTCGTTATTCATTTTTACTTTCTCTACTACGTATAGTAAGTAGGGAAGTATTGCATTCTACCCAAAAATTCGATACCGAGATTTCACCGGAAATACATGTTTTGAGACCTCCTGAATCCAAAAATAGCATTTTTGGAAACATGTCCGTGTGTGTGTCTGTGTGTGTGTGTGTCTGTGTGTGTGTGTGTGTGTCTGTGTGTGTGTGTGTCTGTGTGTGTGTGTGTGTGTGTCTGTGAACAGCATAATTCAAAAACGAACAGTCGGATAAACACCAAACTTGGTATTTAGGTTCAGTATCTTCCAGAGATGTGACACGAAGGTTTTCAAGAAAATCCCCCCACCCCAGACTACCCTTTACATGGAACATTTTTCGAAAATTTTAATTTTCTCAAAAATGGCTCTAACGATTTTGATTAAAATATCATATGTTTAAGATAATGTCATGAGAAATGAAATGTATATCTCGAATTTTCTGGGAATGTCTCCAAAAGTATTCTTCATTGTGAACGACTTTTGCATAACTGGTAAACCAAGAGATAGACAAAATTTTACTACACAAAAAATGTAGATCTCGTTAAAATACACAACTTATGTCATATACATTCCTTTTGTTGAGTGAACCGTTTTCGAGATATTGCTTGTTATTCCCTTAAATTTTCCAATACTTATACTTTTTCTCAAATTCGTTATTCATTTTTTTATGTCCTGGACTTGCAAAGAGAATGGAATGCGCCGCATAGCAACCAGCGTTAAAATATTTGACCATCGCTTAAAAGCTACCATATTCCCCTTGCATCTACAAGAAAATTAGCAATAAGATTGACATTTCGATATCTCGATTAACATAAAGAATATGGAGAATAGGCGTTTGTAAAAATAGATTGTACAAGAGTAGAGAAAGTCATGTGAGTGTAACACATCAGATTTCTTTTATGTCCTGGACATGCAAAGAGAATGGAATGCGCCACATAGCAACCAGCGCTAAAATATTTGACTATCGCTTAAAACCTACCATATTCCCCTTGCATCTACAAGAAAATTACCAATAAGATTGACATCTCGATTAACATGAAGCATATGGAGAATAAGCGTTTGTAAAAATAGTTTGTACAAGAGTAGAGAAAGTCATGTGAGTGTAACACATCAGATTTTTTTATGTCCTGGACATGCAAAGAGAATGGAATGCGCCACATAGCAACCAGCGATAAAATATTTGACTATCGCTTAAAAGCTACCATATTCCCCTTGCATCTACAAGAAAATTATCAATAAGATTGACATCTCGATATCTCCATTAACATGAAGCATATGGAGAATAAGCGTCTGTAAAAATAGATTGTACAAGAGTAGAGAAAGTCATGTGAGTGTAACACATCAGATTTTTTTTATTAGGCTTTTAACTGAACACAAAGATAAACAGTCGAAATATCTCTGAGTTTAGTGAAAACTGTTAATAAAAGCTTGTAAACATGGTTTTTCTGACAAGCATACTGTCTATAAACCTTGAAAGGATGCATATTAAAGGGGTTTTGGTAGTTTTTCTTTAGTGATATTCATATACATGGGCGGCGCTGTGGCCAAATGGTTAGACCGCTCGCCTCTTACCAAAAGCGGACGGGTTCAGTACCAGGGAATCACATGTAGGATTTGTGGTGGGCAAAAAGGCGTCTGGGCAGACTTTCTCCGCTTTCTCCGGTTTCCCCCGCCATTCATTCCACCAATTGTTCCATCATCATCTTTATTTTCATTCATCTCACCGTCATTCCATATCATCTCCTTCCTCGCTCTTGTACCAGGCTTCGCGCTGATCACCCATCCTACCGTTCTGTGCTCCCCGACAGGCGTCTGACCCCAGGCTTCCGATTGTAAATTCTAGGGGGTGTAAGTCCTAACAGCGGGGAGGGTAAACAGAAAAAGAAGAAGACATTCATACACAAAAACCAATGAATAATTGATGTATTGTAATTCTATGTGTTTGTTTGCCTCTTTCAGAATTGCATAGGAAAGCACCTCGGCGACTATGGGAAACCACGACCCCCCCCCAAAAAACGGTCAGATTGGTCGGCTCACGGAATTTTAACGCGGACCTTCCGACCACAAACGTTACCACCTGAGCCATCTCACTTGGTAAGTTTATGTAAATATGTATTGTAACGCACGCTTTAAGAATATTGTATTTGAATGCATAATCGAATTTAACCTCTTTAAGTTACAATAACACTGATGAGGTGAATATAGATTTCAAATTACGTTCATTGGTGTTTTATAAATCGTAGGTTTGTTTTGCAATAAAATAAACTGAAAAAGCTGCAGTTGTCCCGATTTTCGGTTTAGCTTCGCCCGTTGGACACGGAAACATCAATCTTTGAAACGGTTGCGTGAGACAGTATACGATACATATTAATGATATCACTAATGCGATAGTTGAATTACATAATACGATATTAAACATATGATAAGATTGTGGTTAAAATAACAATTTTTCTGCTAATTCTTGGTTCTGCCTGAAAAATTGTTAACGCGAATAAAGGGCTACCATCAAGCAAAAATTTACATTCTTAAATATACGTTTGCGTGATGTTTTACCTTTTCACTCGAAAATTCACACGGTTTGTACATACTTATTCCCTCTTGGAAATGGGACCTTCACTGCTTCCCCTAAAGAGATGGGGTTTCCAATGTGAATCCAATTCAAAATATCAAACTATTTCGTCTATTATTCAGTTCTTTGAAAAGTGCTTCATTATATGTCTGGAAAATTTTAATGTTTACAAACTGTTAATAGGATCCTAATATAAGAAGTTATCCTCCCAAATCTTCGTTTCTATCATTCGTGTAAGTAGCCGATTGATCACTTTGAGTACTGTAGTTCCGATCACATAAAGCAACTGAGGTACAGAAACAACTCTGCATAGTTCTAAACCGATTTATTTATGTTTTAATTCTTGGCATCCCAAAGAAAACTGCTTTTTACAGGTTTTCAAAACATTACATGACATATAGATTGCACAGAAAGGGAGTGAGAGAGAAAGGGAGAGTATGGCAGACTAGGAGGGAGTGGGAGAGGAAAGCAAAATGAAGAGAAGAGTGAAGGCCAGTGGTAGCACGGAGAAAATAGAGTATCAGCCGTCAACACATCAACCATCTTAGCTAAAAGTTCAACTGGTTAAGAAATAACAAAAAACAAAAACAAAAAAAAAAACAAGGGAGACGACTGAAATAACCAAATGCAACTAGTAAATGCAATACTTTAATGATAAAATATTACAATATTATGGCCCTAATACAAACTTGCGTAGTGCTATATAAATACAACATATGCGCAGGTCACCTTGGCAAGCCTGAATGCAAGAAAACCCTGTTGTCCAAGCATTTGAACATCAACAAAACGTCATGAAAATGAAGCTTATCCTAGGAAAGTATCCAAATTATCTCCTTTCAGAAATACTTCTTAATATTAAAACAAGTCTGGCTAAGGAAACATTAAAAATGGAACTCCGGTCTATTGGATGTTGCAGGAATATTTGAAACTGCAAGCAGCATTTCGTTACTGGAAATTAATGGACGCAGCTTATAGTAGATTTCTGATAGAACAGTGTTTATATCACAGACCACACATTTAATTATCTTGTGTTATGCACAAGATAAAGTCCACATTTCCAAATACCTTTTAGAACAAATTCCAGGAAATTTCCCAACAGGTAAAGACGGAGGTAAAATACTAACGCAGACATTGCGTACTAGCTTTTCGTTTCACTGAAACCAGGAAAAGACTGCAACAAACAAGCGAATGCAGATTTCGTTACAACATGTCGCCCACCTTTGGCGCCTGCGCAATGCAGCTCCTTGGCTGTTCCAGGTCTGCTTCATTTGGTCACGGAGACAATTATTCACTAAGGACAAATTTAACGAAGGTCAAAGAGACTCAGTTATTAGGTCAGCTGAAGAATGCAAGTATCAAGGCTATTAACAAGTGTGTCCTGTTCTGATTGCCAAGCTACGGGCGATGAACCTTTGGCTTTTTCACCGCCCCCTGCAAGAAAAGCGCTACTTTTCAACCTTGGAGTTCATTTTAGCCAAATGCAACTTCATATCCTGTTACAGGCTTCAAGGTGAAGTTCTAGTTGATCTTTGCCTTACGTAGATATATATTTTAAATATACAACGAAACAGAAAACACATGAACTTGGTTATTATATAAATAAAATGCTTATGTATGATGCGTTTATCAAAAGTTAAATGCTGGGTGTTTAGCCCAGCCCTGCTAACGAAATTCAGAGAAAATCCACAAGCTGCAAAAGGTACGAAAACGAGAGCTATTTCGTGGATGAATACGTAGTGAGAAGCATTTATCAAGTCTCGCAAAAAATTCCAGATATATGATTATTGACTACACAAACATGTGGTGGGTGTCTATTTTTCCCGGAACATTTAATAAATATAAATATTTTTCTATCATAATTGTCGTTCCTTTCTATTCAATACAGTTCTTTATTTCGCTATTTTCACCACTGCAAATTTGATGTTCTGCTGTTAAAGATGTTCTACTGATTTTATGAATTATGACCAATATTCTGTTATTAATTGAGGCAGTAGTTTTAACACTTGAAGTATATAATATATAAATTCAATAGCAGCCCGCTTTGAAGCAATATGTATGTAACAGTCATTGCAAATACTTATATTATTGTAAGCATGTTCAATAATTGTATGTGAATGCATTAGGTAATTTAATAATGTAAGAGCTGTGAGAATAATAAGTTAAAGTTGCTAACAATGAGGTAACAATGAGGTAACCTTGAGGCAATAATGAGTTTGAGAGTTTGAATGCTACTAATTATGATTAGGACAGCAATAATGTAAACTTTGTGACAGTTTAAAATTAGCCAATCAACAGCCAGAAAAAGCTTTAATTAAATGCAGGTATTCTATTGGACTAGGATTAGCCATCAGAGACTTGAAATACAGAAGCTTACGGGATTTGACGATTGAAATATGTTCAGTTGCCTGCAGACCTTGGTAGTGACCAGATGGAAGATGTGTTCTCTAAAGAAATACTACGCATTCGTGTGAAACGAAAATTATGTATACGCGTTAACAAAGTGCAAGTATTAAAGAATCTCGCAGCTCTTAATATCAGTGTAGTGCTATTTAATTTGTATCAAGGATTAATAAAAAGAAGTGAATTTAAACTTAAAAATCTGTGTAAGCCTACATTCTTGTCGCACCATGCCCTGATTAAGAGAACGTGTCTCTAAAGTAAGACTGACGCAGCCGAGGCAAAAGCAAACATAAATAATATCTATAGAACCAGTTTAATAACAAAGTTAATATAATATTTTTAAACTTGGAGCGTAATAACAAACAATCATCTTCAAATTAACGTCGATACATGGTGCAAACTTCAATAACAGAACACTTTCTCAAAAATTAACGTCCATACGTGGAGATAAATAAATAAATAAACTCCAAGAATACTACTACTTCAAGTTTGGCTTCCCAAGCGTGTGGCTAAAAAAAATTACGTAAACAATATACTAATTCATAATTCCAGATAATTTGTTTTAAATATTATTTATTTTTTAGTATACGGTTTCTAAAACATAAGCTTGTCGGGCTGTTAACACGCCGAAAAATTTAGCGGCATACTAAACAAAAGCCATATGGAATTGATCAGTCATACCAACTTAAACAGGCTTTAAAGAAAATACTTTATCTTAAATCATGACATATAAACCATTGTTTTTTACGTTATTAATAAACTTTACCAGCATTTTTCACAAAACAATTCATAATTTTAACAAATATAAGTTAATATCATTTTATTGTTTATCAGAACTACATCCGCATCTCGCAATGTTACGGTCAACGCTTCTTAGGTGGCGTAGGACTTAAGCGGCTGTGAGAATATGCCAACAAAAGTGATTGACTATGGACTTTTTTAAGTTTATGCAGCACCTATACTACATTTATCTATTTTATATAATTTAAGAGCTTTTTCTAAACATCATTGTATGCTGCACGTCCGCCAAAGTCCAATTTTGCATACTTGATACATAAACAATTATAAACCGCTGTTCTAATGCAATAACTTGGAATTCATAACTCTTTTATTTTTAAATTTACTTTCCTCTAAGAACTATTACACTTTGAACATCTAAAGAATTGGAAATATGAGACAGTGGTATCAGCAAAGGCAAGGTAAATATACCTACCGACCTGTCTTTTATTTCTCCCTAAATCTTCTTTTTTAAAAAATAATAATCAGTCCTGGACTAAAGGCAGGTTTTTAATAATTCTTGCTGTAGGAAGTACTGCTGATAGAGAATTTGAATAGGAAGTATTTTGTCTCCACTTTAAAATTCTAGCAGACAAATAAATGGATAGAAAATTCTCATTTTCAATTTCAGAATCATTTAAGAATAAAGTGGTTTACATGGCGTTAGTCAAGATTTCAATTTTATTGCTTTTTTATTTTGAAAATTGCACTGATTTTTTTTTATTTTCCCGTTTTTACAAACTTATTTTATATGTATTTATTCAAGCAAATTTGTATTTAGTACCTGACAATGCCACTTAAATCATACAAATGTACGATAAACAAGTCTGTAAAATTGTAAAGACTGAGTATTCGAAATGCAGTAAAAGCGTTGGTAATTCCTGTATTCGATATCTTTTCTTCCTTTAGATCAAAATCCAATTTTAATTCAAATTTCAGTATTATACCACAAATTTGCCTGCACGTATTATAATTTTGTAAATGCCACATTTGGTACAATTTTCAAAAAATTATGAAGTAATAAAATGAAAAATTTTGAAAAGGCCCAGACCTATAAAGTTCGTTCGTCTGCATTTGAAGATGAGATTTTTTCTCCACTAATTTGACTGCTTGAATATTTAAGTGTAGATTAATATTTCTTACTTACTTAGTCGGCTTATCCTCCTCCTATGTAGGGCTTACATCCCGTAGGACTTACACCCGTGCCTAGGATCAGAGGCCTGTCGAGGAGCAGAAGAACATTGAATCAAGAATGGAAACCTCGGAACGGGGGATCAGCCGGTATGAGAATCCGGAACGGGGGATCGGCCAGGTATGAGAGTGAGGAAGAACATGATGTCAAACGAAGGCGAAATGGATGCTGCAGCAACTGGTGAAACGAGAGGCGGGGGAGAGGTTTTTCTCCAAAGAACTTGGAGAAAACCCGGTCACACGCACCTTCGTCCACACAAATCCCACATGCGACCCCTGGGACTGAACCCGGGCCTCCTTGGTGAGAAGTGAGCGGTATAACCACTCCACCACCATTATTACTTCTGAAGGCGCTATGTGTACTAGTAGCCATGAAATGTTTGAGAACGTACCCTACCCACATAGGGTAACCATGCAAGCGCGTGCAGGTAGAAATGCAGTGTTGTCGGACCTTACTAGCTTGCAAGCGAGTCTTGAGTTTTCTTTGCTATAAGTAAACATGAACGCCTTATAGAAAAATATTTAGATTCCTGAACACACATCGCCCAGTCAGAAGTAAATGAAACAAAGAAACAAGGTTCGTAAACCAGTTTGCTTTAGAATATGGGTACGCGATTTCTCCTGTACCGACATGTCGCATACCGAAGAATTAGTTTGTCCCAAAGTAATCGAAAAGTTAAGTCTGAAGCGGCACTTGGGGGGAAGGAAAAAAAGAAATTAATGATGTGCATGATTTTGATAACGGATGCATTAAACCATTTAAAGAGACATCAGCAAGTTCTAAAAGACACGTGTAAACACTAAAAAAAATATCTGATATGTTACACTCACATGACTTTCTCTACTCTTGTACAAACTATTTTTACAAACGCTTATTCTCCATATGCTTCATGTTAATCGAGATATCGAGATGTTAATCTTATTGCTAATTTTCTTGTAGATGCAAGGGGAATTGCTAGGCTTTAAGCGATAGTCAAATATTTTAAGAGCTGGTTGCTATGTGGAGTATTCCATTCTCTTTGCATGTCCAAGACATAAAAAATGAATAACGAATTTCCATTTGGAAAAAGTATAATTATTGGAAAATTTAAGGGAATAACAAGCAATATCTCGAAAATGATTCACTCAAAAAAAATGTATGACATAAATTGTGTGTTTTAACGCGATCTAAATTTTTTATGTAGTAAAATTTTGTCTATCTCTTATGGTTTACCAGTTATGCAAAAGTCGTTCACAATGAAGAATACTTTTTGAGACATTCCTAGAAAATTCGAGATATACATTTTATTTGTCATAAAAATATCTTAAACTTATGATATTTTAATAAAAATCGTTAGAGCCATTTTTGAGAAAATTAAAATTTTCTACAAATGTTCCATGTAAAGAGTGGGGGAATTTTCTTGAAAACCTTCGTGTTGCATCTCTGGAGGATACTGAACCTAAATACCAAGTTTGGTGTTGATGCGACAGTTCGTTTCTGAGTTATGCTGTTCACAGACAGACACACACACACACACACACACACACACACACACACACACACGGACATGTTTCCAAAAATGCTTTATATGCATTCAGTGCTCCTCAAAGCATGTATTTCCTGTGAAATCTCGGTATCGAATTTTTGGGTGGAATGCAGTACTTCCCCTACTTACTATACGTAGTAGAGAAAGTAATAAGTCGAACTATGGAAAGGTTAAAGCTACCATGGTTTCAGTAGAGATGATTCAGATTCTGAATACCAATTATTAATTAATACTTGATTTTAAGGTGCATGCATCTGAACGTACAGGCTACCTATATTAAAAAATCTGATGTGTTACACTCACATGACTTTCTCTACTCTTGTACAAACTATTTTTACAAACGCTTATTCTCCATCTTGTTCATGTTAATCGAGATAAACATTTGCAAACTCTATCTTATTGCTAATTGCCTTTAATTGCCTTTAAGCATATACATATCTCTTAATAGCTGGTTGCTAGGTGCAGCACCATTCCCTTTGCCACAGATTAATACTCTTTGCATATCCAAGACAAAAAAATCTGATGTGTTACACTCACATGACTTTCTCTACTCTTGTACAATCTAATTTTACAAACGCCTATTCTCCATATGCTTCATGTTAATCGAGATATCGAGATGTCAATCTTATTGGTAATTTTCTTGTAGATGCAAGGGGAATATGGTAGCTTTTAAGCGATAGTCAAATATTTTAACGCTGGTTGCTATGTGGCGAATACCATTCTCTTTGCATGTTCAGGACATAAAAAAAATGAATAACGAATTTGAGAAAAAGTATAAGAATTGGAAAATTTAAGGAAATAACAAGCAATATCTCGAAAACGGTTCACTCAACAAAAGAAACGTATATGACATAAGTTGTGTATTTTAACGCGATCTACATTTTTTGTGTAGTAAAATTTTGTCTATCTCTTATGGTTTACCAGTTATGCAAAAGTCGTTCACAATGAAGAATATTTTTGGAGACATTCCCAGAAAATTCGAGATATACATTTTATTTGTCATGACAATATCTTAAACATATGATATTTTAATCAAAATCGTTAGAGCCGTTTTTGAGAAAATTAAAATTTTCGAAAAATGTTCCATGTAAAGGGTAGTCTGGGGTGGGGGGATTTTCTTGAAAACCTTCGTGTCGCATCTCTGGAAGATACTGAACCTAAATACCAAGTTTGGTGTTTATCTGACTGTTCGTTTTTGAGTTATGCTGTTCACAGACACACAGACACACAGACACACAGACACACAGACAGACACACAGACACACAGACACACAGACACACAGACACACAGACAGACACACACACGGACATGTTTCCAAAAATGCTTTTTTTGGATTCAGTGATTCTCAAAACATGTATTTCCGGTGAAATCTCGGTATCGAATTTTTGGGTGGAATGCAATACTTCCCCTACTTACTATACGTAGTAGAGAAAGTAAAATGAGAAATGGAAGAAGAGAAAAACATACTACAAAACAATTTTAATCTTTTAATGATTTTCACAGGGCCAGAAAAATGTTAACGCTGTCGTATTCATCACAAATCTGTCTACTGCGTTTGTAGCTGTGTGCTACCTCCATAAACGCATTACTTTCATAAAGGTTTCCGCGGCGACTTTAGCCTCGGATGTGCGGTATTGGAGAATGTCGGGCTATTTTTAAATGAATTAAGCCGTATTTGAAAGCATGTCTGAGTGGTATGTTTACAGAGTTAACTGATTTTAGAATTGTAGAAATACGTGTATTTTCGTAAAAACCGACTGAAGAACTGCATTTTATGATGGAAAATAAGTTTTATCATAACAAATCTAAGCGAAATAGGCCAAATATTTCAGCTAAGAGTCAGCATGCATATCCAATATCTACTTCGTGTGCAGAAATCTATTAGCTATCTAAACTTCTTAGCCAGCCTTATATATTGGACTGAATGTGATATTAGGAATATGAGGATTGTAATAAAATTAGGTGTCTTGCCGCTCTTACAAAAAGCGGCCCACCTCCGCGGTGTGGGGTAGTATATCTCCCTTTCAGCTCGTATTTGAATTAGCAGCTTCACTTAACGTCCTCATCGGATACCTGAATCACTTTGAACATAATTCCAATAAATCATAGCGTCTGCAGACAGGATTTATAAAAATCTGATGTGTTACACTCACATGACTTTCTCTACTCTTATGCAAACTATTTTTACAAACGCTCTTTCTCCATCTACTTCATCTCAAACAAGATAAACATTTGCAGAATTGCTAATTTTCTTGTATGTGCAAGGGGAATATGGTAGGCTTTAAGCGATAGACAAATCTTTTAAGATCTGGTTGCTATGTGAAGCATTCCATTCTCTTTGCATGTCCAGGACTTAAAAAAACGAATAACGAATTCCTATTTGAGAAAAAGTATGTGTTAGAAAATTCAAACAAATAACCAGGAATATCTCGGAAATGGGTCAATCCACAAAAAATTGTCTATGATATAAATTGTGTGTTTTAATGAGCAGTTATGCAAAAATCATTCAGAAAGAAGAGGACTTTTGGAGAAATTCTCAGAAAATCCAAAATATATATTTTATTTGTCATAAAAAATCTTAAATGTGTGATATTTTAATCAAAATCGTTAGAGCCATTTTTGAGAAAATAAAAATTTTCAACAAACATTCCATGTAAAGGACAGTCTGAGGTGGGGAATGTTTTTAAAATCTTCGTGTCGCATCTTTGAAAGATACTGAATCCAAATACCAAGTTTGGTATTTATCCGACTTTCGTTTTTAAGTTATCTTCTTCACAGACACATACACACGCGGACCTTTTTCTAAACAGGCTATTTTTTATTCAGGGGTCTCAAAACATGTATTTCCGGTGAATACTCGGTATCTAATTTTTGGGCGGAATGCAAAATTAATGTCATTACGTGTGGAAGAGAACATCAGTTAAGTGACCGCCGCGACTTCGTTGGGTTGCGCGTATACGGTTGACCCAATTTTCAATGACAGAAGCACGTAAATTAGGTCCAACTTCACGAATAATACGCGTGATGTTATTCACAAGATCATTTACTGTTTCTGGCTTGTTGACATTAACTCTAGATTTAACATAACCCTACAAGAAGTAAACCAACGGCGTTAAATCATATGACCTCGAAGGCCAGTTAACATCATCACCACGGGAAATGATAATACCTCTGAACTTCTCCTTCAAAATATCGATTGTTTCGAGAACAGTATGACATGTGGCACCATCTTGCTGGAACCCGATGTTGCCGAGATTCATACCATCCAAATGAGGCCAAAAATACTCCCTTATAAGAGCCTGGTATCTTTCTGCATTGGCAGGTAGAACTTCTCCATCTTCATCTTGGAAAAAATATGGACCAATGATTCCACCATACCAAAATCCACACCACACAGCAACCTTTTGCGGATGAAGTGGTCGCTCTTGAATCTGCATTGGATTTTGATTGCTCCAATAGCGGCAATTGTGTTTAACACAACCATCCATCCAAAAGTGGGCTTCGTCGCTGAAGAAGATTTTTCGACAAAAATCCGGGTCAGCTTCCAATTGCTCCATAGCCCAGTCAGCGAATACGGCGCAACCTATGGTCGTTGGGCGTTAGTTCTTGTAAGTTTGATTTTGTAAGCGTGAAACTTCAAGTCCAGATGCAGAATTCGCCAAGTTGTGGTCGGCGAAACCCCCAATTCTTGCGCTCGACGAGCAATTGATTTGTTTCCGCTCTCACGTACACTCTCATGAACGGCGCCTATGTTTTCGTCGGAGCGCTTACGTCGATTACTTACAGGCGTTCTTTGATTGCTGACAGAACCATTTCTTTCAAATTTATCGATCAAACGCCGAATCGTTCTCTCGCAGAGACCATTATGCACACCGTATGCTGAATGCTGTAACGTTCCATAGCTATTTGTCAACAACTGTAACCATATGAAAAAAATGACTGCTGTAACTCAATAACAACGGCACCTATCACATGTTAAAGATAGGACACTCTTGTTGAAAGACCTTTATATAATGCATACGTATATATTAGATATGGAATCAAACATAAAGGTATATGATACAACAGCAATTAGTTTACATATCTTTTTATCACATTTATTTTATATACCTCATTTAGCACTTTTATTTAATACAAATCCTAATTTACGCTGAAGGTACATCATGGTAACAAGGATTGAATAACTGACCACACACACTTCTCTGACTGCTTTGGTATCTCCCGCCCGCTCGCTTATCGCGTCATCGTATCTTCGGGATAAACATCATTAGCAACATTGTACGTCGTTTTTACTTCCTTAAGTCAGTTTAGCGTTAGTCTCATTAATTAAATTTTTAAGCTTAATGTATTTGTTTCATTGCATTCCTTAATTTCTTAAATAGAATAACGTTTTTCTGCTTGTTCTCAAGATTGTTTCAATAAGTGTCGGTTTCTTTATATTAGATGGTTCTAATTTTATGAAAGAAGTGGATAATCTTGATGATTATGCAGGAATGAATGTTTCACGAGTTTATTAAGATTATTCTTAACGAGTTTATTACAACATTTTATCCAATCTTAGCATTGCAAGTGGTATGCAATAAATATTGAAATAATTCGGTTTCCATAGCTTATATACGTGAGAGAGCCTTCATATGTTCGTAAATGAGACGTCAGCTTTTCTCCCTGCATTTCATTTAATATTACCTGACGTGTTGAACAGATAAGCAATACAGTCAATTGCATGAATTTCCTTCCTGGGAGAAAAGTGAGGTGTTGCGGATTGTGATATAGCCTATCAGCAGCACAGAATGGCAACTAATTACAAATTCATATCCTAATTATTCTATGATTAATAATGCACAGAGGTTTTTTTTCATCTTCATTGCTCGGAGAGAAGAATTATCACAGAAATGTTTAATCTTCTCTCTATAAGCCACGACAACTTGCAATACCAGCATTACGCCAATGCTTTAGGTAATACGTCACTGCTATTATGCGTGTCACGTGATTGTGTACTGTAATGAGCCATTTATGCAGGGTATTGAATACAGTAATAGACCGTTTATAATGGTAGGGTTGCAAACAATATTTTTCCTACTTACTTTTTAGGTAAATGCATAATAAGTAAATATTTAAGTTAGATGTGTATTTTTCTTATTGTTTTATTCAAGCCTAAACAAGTGTATTTAAATGTTAGTTGTTTTCATTAAACAGGAAGAATTTCGCCGAAAACACACTAAAGAGTTGTAAACATTAAAGGCTACTAGTAAAGTCAAAATTGTTCCCGTAATACAGCAACAACTGCGTAGAGAAACGGAAAAATAGAGCTCCATTCTAAACTACTATAGACTTGACCTTACTCATCAAGGTGTTATTCTCCCATCCATCTGCAAGGAAAAGCGCGTGTTGCTAAACGTCTCTGCATTTCAAAGGCTTTTTTTTTTTTTTTTTTTTTTTTGCAGAAATCTATGAGGGAAAAAAACCGTGATTTCATATACACTACGTGATCAAAAGTATCCGGACACCCGGCTGAAAATGACGTACAGGTTCGTGGCGCCCTCCATCGGTAATGCTGGAAGTCAATATGGTGTTGGCCCACCTTCACCCTTGATGACAGCGTTCACTCTCGCAGGCATACTTTCAATCAGGTGCTGGAAAGTTTCTTGGGGAATGGCAGCCCATTCTTCACGGAGTGCGGAACTGAGGAGAGGTATCGATGTAGGTCGGTGAGGCCTGGCACGAAGTCGGCGTTTCAAAACATTCCAAAGGTGTTCTATAGGAATCAAGTCAGGACTCTGTGCAGGCCAGTCCATTACAAGGATGTTATTGTCGTGTAACCACTCCGTCACAGCCCGTGCAGTATGAACAGGTGCTCGATCGTGTTGAAAGATGCAATCGCCATCCCCGAATTCCTCTTCAACAGTGGGAAGCAAGAAGGTGCTTAAAATATCAATGTAGGTCTGCGCTGTGATCGTGCCATGCAAAACAACAAGGGGGGCAAGCCCCCTCCAGGAAAAACACGACCACACCATAACACCACCACCTCGGAATTTACTGTTGGCACTACACACGCTGGCAGATGACGTTCACCGGGCATTCGCCATACCACACCCTGCCATCGGATCGCCACATTGTGTACCGTGATTCGTCACACCACACAACGTTTTGCTTGCCACTGTTCAATCTGGTAATGTTGACGCTCCTTACACCAAGCAAGGCGTCGTTTGGCATTTTCCTGCGTAATGTGTGCCTTATGAGCAGTCGCTCGACCATGGAATCCAAGGTTTCTCACCTCACGCCTAACTGTCATAGTACTTGGAGTGCATCCTGATGCAGTTTGGAATTCCTGTGCAATGGTCTGGATAGATGTCTGCCTATTACTCTTTACGACCCTCTTCAAATGACGGCGGTCTTTGTCAGTCAACAGACGAGGTCGGCCTGTACGCTTTTGAGTTGTACATGTCCCTTTCACGTTTCCACTTCACTATCACATCAGAAGCAGTGGACCTAGGGATATTTAGGAGTGTGGAAATTTCGCATACAGACTTCTGACACAAGTGACACCCAATCATCTGACCACGTTCGAAGTCCGTGAGTTTCACGGAGCGTCCCATTCTGTTGTTTCACGATGTATAATGACTACTGAGGTCGTAAATAATGAGAACCAGGCAGTAGGTGGCGCCACAATGCACCTAAGATGAAAAACGTATGTTTTTGGGAGTGTCCGGATACTTTTGATCACGTGTATATCTATGAACTTATAGAGCATTCACCAGGATCCAGACGCGACACCTCATCGATTCAACCCTCACCGATTCACCCACATCAACAACCCTTAATAATATTACTTCACGTTCCATTAACTCTAGTTATACGTGTATATAAGAAATATTTTAAATAATACAGTGTTAAACTTAACAGGAACTGTGAGAATAGAAGCCGAAAATTGCTAACAATGAGGTAACCTTGGGGCAATAATGAATTAGAAAGTTTAATAAAGGCTACTGGTAATTCTTGGAACAGTAATGTAATATTTAAAACAGTTTATAAATAGCCAATCAACAACTAGAAAAAGCTTAAGTTAAATAAAAGTGTTCTATTGGAGTAGGCTTAACCAATCAGAGACTTAAAATAGGAAAAAATTGCAAATTCAAGCGGCAGACACTACAAAACAGCGTTCCCAACCAGACGCCAGAAGATAACGTACCTGAGCAGTTTGTTCGCTTTGTACGTATAAAGTGTGAGACAAAAAAAATGCATTTCGGCGTGAATAATATAAAGTTTACGTGTTAAAAAGTACAAGTAACAATAATCTCACAGCTCTACAGTAGGGTATATCAGTATAGTGTTATTTAATCGTGTGAAAGATTAATAAAACGAAGTTTAATACTATTATATTTTGTGTACGCCTTCTTTCTTTAGCCACACCACCCCTGCTAAGAGATACGTGTTTCTACAAATTACTACTGACGCAGCCGAAGTAAACATACATACATATATATAATGTAAATAAACACTAAAAATTCAAAGTTGATTTTTAAACATGTGGGCGAAGGCCATCGGAAAGGTGAACTTGAGGCGAAGGCCATTGGAAAAGTGAACTTGAGGCGAAGGCCACCGGAAACTTTGTATCGTACGTGGGGCTGCAACTACCTCAAGTTTGGCACCCAAAGTGTGGTGCAAATAACGTACAGATACTCTACTTAAAATTGGTGCCCAAAGCGTAGTGCTAATAATTTGAAAGATATCCTACTTCACATTCTACTGACCTTCACAGGTGAGTGTACCTGTTTACTTTTTCGCGCATGCAGTCTTGCTTTACCTGCACAGTTCTAGATTATTCACATACAAATATATAACTTTGAGGCAATAGATTTACCTTTATCGTTTATAATAACCATTTTAAAATAATATATAACTAAATAAAACCATTTTTTGCAGAATATGTCCGCGAAAAAATATTTTAATGACGACGTAATGTAAAACTGAAATATATTATAGTTTTTACTCTCAAGGAGCACACATTTACTAGACATTGTTGGAATCATCTGTCCAATCTAAATATATAACTAAATAAAACACTTATACACAATATCTCCATGAAACCGTATTTTTATACCATTATAATGTAAGACTGAAGTAAATTATGCTTTTTACTCTCAAAGAGGACCATTAGCTAGACATTATTTTAAAAAATATGTTCAATCTCCATACTTGTGCAATACCTGATTTAGCCGAATAGGTACTAATCGTTTAGGTGCTGAAAGAGCTCTGACTCTAAAACGTGTTTTGGAGTCGGAGCTCATTTCATAACAGTGTTCCAGAGGGCGACGAGTTTTGTCTTTACTTTGGGTATGCATGCGGCGAATAAACGGAACAGTCGCATGAAGTCGGCTGTTGTGATGAAGGTTTGTTGTATTGTTATTTACCCCACGTTTTGGGAGCCAATTTGAAGAAGGCTTGTTGCTGCCACGTATGGAAAGTCAATTTGAAGATGATGTATTATATTTCGACTGTTGGGGAGCCGAACTTGAAGTAGTTGCAACCACACGTATGGTAAAAAGTTTCCGGTAGCCTTCGCCCCAAGTTTAAAAAATAATAAGTTTGTAATTTTTTACTGTTTCTTTACATATTATATATTTATGTTTACCTCGGCTGCGTCAGTATTTATATTTTTTTAGAGACATGAATGTCTTAGCAAGGAGTGGTGCGACTGAAGAATGGCTTACACAGATTATAAATTTACTTCACTCCTTTTATTAATGCTTGACACTATTTGAATAACACTTCACTGATATAGAGAGCTGTGAGATTATTTTATTTATTACTTGCACCTTTTAACACGTAAACTATTTTTGTCTCACACTGAATACGTATTAAATTTCTCGAGGACACATCTCGTGTCCGGTTAGGAACACTGTCTGCAACCAACACGTCCAGTTATGAGCGCTGTCTACAAGCAACTGACTTGATTTCTACCGCCTAAGTTTGTAAATTTCTGTATTTCAAGTCTCTGATTGGCTATACCTAAATCCAATGGAATACCTTCATTTAACTAAAGCTTTTTCTGCTCCTACATTATTAAATTACGTAATACATTCACATATCATTATTACACACGTATACAATAAAATAAACATATATAATGACGGTAATATACACTTTTTATATATTGTTACATACACAAAATACTGTCTCAGTTGTGAAGGGAAGGGGAAGAAAGTCCGTCACGGTACCTGGCATTACCTACATGTAATCCGATCGGTAAGGCGAGTGTTTTCTTTACTTACTAAAACCTCTCTGCCTGCTTGTAGGGCATGGGTCTACATAAGTAAAATTGTCAGTCTGCCGCCTCAAATGGTTTCGAGAGATAATGGGATATGAAGTTGGTAATTTTAACATTGCCGGGATAGAACATTTAGTCTCCCCTTAATGCAGGGTCGGACAAACAGAACATGCACAACCACTCAGCGCAGCTAGTGTACTAATTGGCAAATGTTGCTAAAGGTTTCACATTATGAGACGCGCGGTGTTAAGTCGCGCGGAAAAATTTAGCGAACTCTTTTCGTTGCTTTTGGTTTTACGAAATATATGTTCTCTGTTTCTATTAAATATTTATTTAAGATCGTTTTGACTACATGGTCTTATCGAGACCTGTTGTCATAAAAATACACTATGATATACATATATAATACATATTGATATACATTAATTTACAATTGCATAAACATGGAATTAGGTAAACATTTACGGAGTTTTGTATCCATTAGAAACTATAGCGTCTTCTTGAGTATATTGAGTTTGTTAATTGCATTGGGATGGAAAAACAAGATTTATAAGCGAGTTTTACTTTTAAGAGCTCACTGAGATTATACAGAGAAAAGAAAGTAGTATGGAGTAGGGAATAATATGTTGACATATGTAATAAAACAGCAAGAGCAGGATTTGCATGGGCTAGGACAGGGGTAGTGAATTTGAAAGGTTTGAGAAAAGAGATTGATTTGGAGAAATACCCACTATGCCACCGGAAAATTAAAGAGTGGCATATAGTTTTAGAGTGTGAAAAAACGAAGATGCTTAGAAAGAGAATAGAGAAGCGAGAATGGTTAAATTTACCAATAGAAATTCAAGCTAAAAAGTTAGTAAATGTAAAATCTAGGAAAAATATAATCGAAGTAGAAAACTTTCTTGGCAGAGTAAGAGCAAAATGGATGAGGAAAATTAGCAAAGAAGAGGCAAATGAGTATTAAATTACAGTAGTTTTTATTTGATATGTTGCAAGTAGGACCCAACAACTCGACAACCTCAAGGTTTGAGTTCGTTGGGGACCAAGGAAAGCAACTCAAGGTAGAGTTAGAGTTAATATTGGAGATTAAATTGATAATTGCACTTATAGATTAGGAGGATGGCTACCAGTATTCCATACTGCTGGATACCGGTAGTTAAGAGGTTAGTTTGCTTTATATTTTATTTTATTGTTATTTTTAGAAACTGGGTTAAGAATAAATTTGTAAAATTGCTGTTGTAAATTTGTACAATTAATTGGATTAATAATAACATTACTTGCTTACTATTCCATTGCATTAGGAAGATTGGAAATCCCCGCTTATTGTCTACATTTACTGCACTGTGGGCAATCTATAAGGATATGCAGAATGGTTAGAGGAATGTGAAAAAGTTATTTTTTATATTGTTTACCCAACGCTTTGGAAACCGATTATAAAGATGCTTTATTGTCTTTACGTTGTTGTATTGTTATTTCAAGTGTTGGGGAGCCAAACTTGAAGTAGTTGCAACCGCATGTATGATAAAAAGTTTCCGTAGCCTTTGCCACAAATGTACTTTCCGGTGGCCTTTGCCCCAAGTTTAAAAATATTAACTTTGTAATTTGACTGTTTCTTTAAATATTGTATTTATGTTTGCCTCGGCTGCGTCAGTATTATTGTTAGAGACATGTTTCTCTTTGTAGGGTTGTGGTGCGACTGAAGAATGTAGGCTTACACAGATTATAGTTTTACTTCACTCCTTTTATTAATGCTTAACACGATTTAAATAACACTTCACTGATATAGAGAGCTGTGAGATTCTTTTATTAAATACTTGCACTTTTTAACACATAAACTATTTTCGTCTCATACGAATACGTATGAAATTTCTCGAGGACGAATCTCACGTCAGGAACACTGTCTTCAAGCAACGCGTCCAGCTATGAGCACTGTCCACAAGCAACTGACTGGATTTCTACCGCCTAAATTTCTGTATTTCAAATCTCTGATTGGCTATTCCTAATCCAATAGAATACCTTCATTTAACTTAAGTTTTTTTCTGGTTGTTGATTGGCTATTTTATAAACTATCACAGAATTTACATTATTGTTGCTCCAATAATGACTAGTAGCATTATTAAACATTCTTACTCATTATTGCCTCAAGGTTACCTGATTGTTACCTCATTGTTAGCAACTTTTAACCTATTATTCTTACAGCTCCTACATTATTAAATGACGTAATACATTCAGATAACATTATTACTCATGTATACAATAATATAAATATTTAGAATGACTGTAATATACACTTCTTATGTATTGTTACATACACATATTGCTTTATGGTGGGCTGTTATTGAATTTATATATTATATAATTACACTGAAATCATTTAAGTGTTAAAACACTGCCTCAAATGTTACAGCTGGTACAGTTTGGAGGTTGGTCCTTAGTGAGAAGATAACAGTGCTTTAATTTGGAGTGCCCAATTCTAAGCCGGGTGACGGTAACCTGGTCTCTTCTTTTGAGAGTTCGGGAATGCAGAACTAGTTGTGTGCAGCCTGTTGACTGATAACCATTTCAATTTCCATTCTGATGTACATGTGTTTAATGAAACTGATGACGTCTTGGTGTGGAGATGTAATCGATGAATCATTGACAGGATGTTTAATTGCTTCTTTAACAGCTTCATCTGCTGTTTCGTTACCTTGTATGCCAATGTGAGAGGGAGTCCACGCAAAGGATACCTTTTTATCGTCTTATTTATGTGGTAACTTAACAATCGGATTTCATGACCAGTGCGTGGTTTGGTTCAGAGTTTTGGGTGGTAAGTTGTGCACTTAATGAATCGGTGAAGATGGTGTAGGATGAATTAGTTATACATAGAAGAGCTTCCTTAATTGCGAATGCTGAAGTAGATGATTTCTGCCTCACGTATGGAAAGCCAATTTGTAGTAGATAATTTCTTTACGTTATTTGCACCAAGCTTTGGGCGTCAATTTTGAAGTAGGTTGTATTATATTTCAGCTGTTGGAGATCCGACCATGAAGTAGTTGGAACCTCACGTATGGTAAAAAGTTTCCGGTAGCCTTCGCCCCAAATGTATTTTCCGGTGGCCTTTGCCCCAAATCTTTAAAAATATATTAACTTTGCAATTTTACTGTTTCTTTAAATATTATATATTTATGTTTGCCTCGGCTGCGTCAGTATTATTGTTAGATACATGTTTCTCTTGTGCAGGGTTGTGGTGCGACTGAAGAATGTAGGCTTACACAGATTATAATTTTACTTCACTCCTTTTATTAATGCTTGACACGATTTAAATAACACTTCACTGATAAAGAGAGAGCTGTGAGATTATTTTAGTTAATTACTTGCAATTTTTAAAACGTAAACTATTTTTTTTGTCTCACACAAAATACGGATTATACTTCTCGAGGACGTGTCTCGCGTCCAGTTATGAGCACTGTCTACAAGCAACTGAACTCTAAATTTGTAAATTTTGCTGTATTACAGTTTCTGGTTGGCTAATCCTAATCCAATAGAATACCTTCATTTAACTAAAGCTTTTTCTGGTTGTTGATTGGCTATTTTATAAACTGACACTAAAATTACATTATTGCTTCCAAGAATCAAAAGTAGTATTGTTAAACTCTCAAACTTATTATTGCCTCAAGATTACCTCATTGTTAGCAAATTTTAGCTTATTATTCTCACAGCAGTATACAAGCATATACAATGACTGTTATATACATTTTTACAAATTATTACATACGCAAATTGTTTCAAGGCATTATTGAATATATAGTTTGACTGAAATCATTTAAGTGTTAAAAATACTGCCTCAAATAATGCGCATCCTCTTCCTTCTGTGGATGCCGATCCATCAGTGAACATTTTTGAGGTAGAGTTATATTTGTCCAGTAAATAATTGGACATTATCTTGAGGGTACAACAAGGTGTTTGAGATTTCAAGTGAGGTGAAAGTTGGGTATGAATTGGTGGATTGTATGTATGTAGCGGCGCCATGGCCTTCAGTGTCAAGTCGACACATTGTGTTCAATAGCCAACAGCGTTGCTGTAGCCTGTTTATCATGATTAGACTGCACTTTGATGTTAAAAGTGGTATGATGACTTTAGATCTGCTCCCTTTGCTATATGCTTGCAGATTCATTACTACTGCATGGCAGCCCCATTCATTTCATTATGATCTCATTCATCTCTAACCTATGATGCAATTAAGTGGGTAAATAAATGATGAATCACAAGCTTAAAAAAATCCAGCAATTTATTTTTTGCTAACCAGATGAAAAGCTCGCTCGGATGTTTTGATTTGATTAAAGCTCTGCGTCGTTTATGAGTCGTGATTTGATACTTAGGGCAAAAGGAAGGTAATATATAACGCTACACTCGGTTTGTAATGGTGCGGAAAAAAGAATCACTCAAGAGCAATTTAAATGTGTCAAAAATTATATTACGAGAAGAACGGTGGTGGAAATAGTTCTCGTGTACGTTTGCCCACTTCCTACATATTAATCATTGGGGGGGGGGGGATGTTATGGCTGGAAGCCAGCGTGGGTTCCCCGCCACACGCTGTCTAGCAGAGACGCTACTGTCCACGGTAAAAATATCTACCTCTGCCGCGAATCCAGAGCGTTCACAGCCAGCTGGTCAGTTGTATGCCAGAGATATGAGATGAGCGCATGTATCCCAACTACACTATATTCACTCTTAGGTTGATCCGCGGCAAAACAAACCCACGTGGTCAGCGCACCGTGTTGCAACCGGTAGCAATACACCCAGGAAAGTAGTCCCATGCTAATCTCTCAATTTTAGAACGAATTTATCCTTAAATAGTATAATATTCTATACAAATACCTAAGGTTTTATTTAACGCTGATTTATACCGTAAAACAGGGCTACAAGTCCCATGATGCAATTCGTATGAGTCACCTGGCACCCGGGTAGGCGCAGAATATTGTTTACAGCCAGAAACGAGCAGTTGTGTTCAGTATCATGGAGGACAGTGAATTTACTCTTGTGTTTTCGTCGAATTATGTAAAGCATTAGCCGCGCAAACCATTGACTAGTGGTGAAAAAACAATAGTGTTGAATCTTTATTATAAGTTATGTGAGAAATATCCAACACTTTCCGCGAAAGAAATGGTGAAATTAACTTCTGAGTTCACCGGTGTTTCGAGTACAAGTATAAACAGTGCTTGTCCAGAAAAATCTGAAACGAGAAAAGTGGTTACACCCGGAAAACAAAGAAAGCTAATGAAATACGCGATGCAAAAATGTAGTGATTTTAAGAAGAATGCAATTCGCGTAACAGTGCACAATTTCTTTTTTAAAATGAGCCGCCAACAGTTAATAAAGTGCCACTTCCAGAGAGCGAATAAATTAAGTTATCGCATATCTGTTACTTTATTTTTCGCTCATTTATTTTAGAATTAACTATTATTATATGTGGAAACGTTATTTTGTTACAACTATCAATCTTATCACCTTTAGCCCTTAACAGAATATGCTAGTCACCGTTCCAGTTGTCGAAATAAGAACTCTGTTCTTTTTTGCACTACGTTCCGCTTATACTGGCCAATGGTTTGAAAGTGTGACATTATTTCTAGTGCGAATGGCGGAAGGATACATTATAACGGTGCACTGGTCACCTGGGGTTTGTTTTGACGCGGATCAACCTAAGAGTGAATACAGAGTAGAGAGCTTTTGTCGCCACAGTAGGGTACGGTCAGTAACACAAGCTCTTCACGGGACGTCTAAATGTAGCGCACAAATTACCTATATTAGTTCTTTAAGATTAAAGACTGGTTCACAACCGCCCGAGAACGGTAACCATAAGGGAAACGAGAACGGGAAGCAATGCACCATGCAAGATATTGGTTCATAACAACCCGGTAACGAGAACGGGAATACATATCGATCACAAAGTGAAAATCGATGTTCCGCATTGGGATTTCATTTGTTTTTAGATGACCAATGACATTTTTTCACCTACTTCCAATTTCGATAGAGTAAACATTATCTAAATGCATATCCGTTACATTTCCGATCCCTCTACTTATGCCAAGCTATCATTCCTTTATTTAATGACATAAATTAAAATTGTTTATTGTTCTTTTTTTCATATCCACCGGTTTTAGCTTTTGTTTGTAGCTTTTGCCATTGTTTTTTAGGTAATAGCCAGTTTTGAGTTGCATATAAACAAACTACAAATGTTCCCTTCACCAGAGGAACCAACATTCATTAGATTTGCTGGTGTCGCAATGAGGTTGGGAAGCACAATTACTACTAATTCATACAGTTTCATGTTTCCAGCTTGCGACAATTGAGAGCACTAGTGACTGTTTCATGTCATGGCCGCCTAGATTAAACTCTAGAGTGAAGAGTCTAATATGCACAATAGGGATCTAATATGCCGTGCCCGGGAACGAGAACGAGAAAGTTAAAATTTGGGCAACTCTTCTTTCTCGTTCCCGGGGCCCGGGAAGGCTTCCCGTCGGTTGCGAACACTCCCATTTGAATACATGTGTTTCAACTTTCTCGTTCTCGTTCTGGTTACCGTTCTCGTTGGTTGTGAACCAGCCTTAAAGCTGTTTTCGGCTAGTATCATGTCAATTTTATTTAAAATCCTACGTTTTAGGACCATTATAGGTCCCCTTTTTAGTGAGATTCGAATCTTCCTCACAAGGGGACCGGTAATGGTCCTGAAACGTAGGATTTGAAACAAAATTAGCGTGGTACTAACAAAAGCAATTTTAATCATGCACTGTGACAACAAAAGCTTACACTCAAACGTATTGGTACTTATATTTTTGTACTTTTGTTATGTGTCACCTTATGTATTTTGTGTCACTTTATGTATCTGATATTCTACCTGTTTTGTAAAGCGGAAACTGCTGAGCACCTTTAATAGTAATAATAATAATAATAATCATAATAATAATAATAACTTATTGATTCTTTGATATAACTTTAAAACTGTCACTAACAATAGCTGTCAAGCAGCTTTTGTCCTATGCGTACAAATTAAAAATAGAAATCTACTTAAATTCTGAAACGAGCAGTGACACTAGAATTACAGGGTGGAAATGAAATAAAGTTCATGTTTTAAACCGATGATAACACATATCTTCTATCTTAAAATGAAACGCCTCAAGAATAAAATCGCGTGTTTTCAGATTGAACAGCAGGGTGCTTGTTGCCTTGGGTTAAACTGAGTTTTATTTATGGACGCTCTTTAGCTGAAATGGTTCTTAGCATCCCATTCTATATTGGGCATGAATGGCCAGAAATTATGCAGATGCCTCTTTATCAGACTTAGATTCTTTAACGTGCCGTAAATCTACGACAGAAACCGCCGGCTTTACTTCCTTTCGAAGGAAGACATGCTAAGGATTAATACGTCCGAAAAGGTCTATCGCCCTCCCCTAGGTTAGAGCCCGACCTAGAAACTAGAAGTTAGCATGGTACCCCGACCAGGATGGCGACTGCCTTGGGTTAGGCGATCATGTAAACAAAAATTTCTGCGAAGCATCGGAGACGTTAAGCGCGCCTAACAACCCAAAAGATTGTGCATGATTTATGCAGTGTTTATTGGAGATACTCAATGATTAGTTTGACAATTATTACTATATTTAAGACCGTTAATGCAAAATGTTTTCAAGAACAACGATTTTTTTAAATTAATTGAGTCATCGAGTAAGCCATGAAGCATTAAATTTTATTAATATAACACGAGTCAAAATCGACACTTCAACTCTTTTAGGCTGCTCGCTAAAATGATTACAAAAATTTCGGTTATTATATGTGCTGTTGGAAATGAAGTAATATTTATTCAGAGTGTTTGAGACAGTGAATAGGGGAAGGTTGAAAATCGGTTGCTCGTGCAAAGGTCGGCTTCTTATAATGGCTATTTGTGATAGCTACCGCACAGGCCGCGGTAACTGCCCCCCGTCTTCCACTGTCTCAAAAGACTCTGAATGGAAAATATTATGCTTGTACATAGGAAGAACGATGTTATGTCGGGTAGTCTTCCGTGGACTAGGGTACCACGCTAGCCTCTAGTTCCAGAGGTTGCGGGTTTAAATTCGGTGGAGGGCGATGGATTTTTTCGGGTGTAAAACTCCTTAGCATGACTTCCTTCGGAAGGGAAGTAAAGCCGGTGGTCCCGTGTCATAGATTTACGGCACGTAACAGATGCTCAAGCCTGATAGCAAAATTTTCCTGTCTTTCACGCCCAGTATAGAATGGGACGATGAGAACCACAGTTAAAGTGCATCCATAAATACAACTCAGTTTAAGTTTTTAGATATTATGTCAGAATTTCGGCATCTTTAATGATACAAGAAATAGGTGAGTGTTACATAACATGTTAAGAAATGCTACACCACTCCTTATTGATGTAATACAGAGCGGTCTTCAGCGCCCTGGCCGGGAATTGCACGGCAGTCTTGTGCGACACGTCTGAATGAACTCAAGGCCACGGGCTCTTCCACTTATCGGACATGTGGCAGCGGGCTTCAGTCAGCTGTTATTGCTTCTTGTGTATAGATGCGAGACGCGTGTGTATTTGTGTCCGATTGAATTATCGGATTATTACAACCCTTAAATGGTACTCAAATTTTCGCATCATCAAAGACTTTATGTATGACACGTATGTGAAAACCGACTCATATAGACAGGTGGTAGGCAATTTCACGATAAATTTCCTGGTGTTCCAGTTCCGAGTAGAGAAATAGTTAGATATCTAGTGAATAAAGTGAAGAGAACGGGATCATTTAATGTTGTAAGTTGTAAAAATAAACGAAAGTTTCTAACGGAAGAAAAACTTAATGAAATTGGCGGAGCATTTGAACAGTCTCCGAATAAATCTTTACGACATGTAGCACAACAAGTCAGTGCTCAGTACATAGGTCTACGAAACTGTTGAATTTAAAACCATACAGAGTGACTATTGTCCATCAATTACGACCGCGTGATGATGAAGCCCGCGTAAAGATCTGTAACTGGATGTTAGAAAATATTGCTGGCGGTACTGTTGACTCACATCTAATAATTTTTTTCAGATGAGGCATAGTTTCATTTGACTGGCCATGTTGCTTCACTAAACAATAGGTATTGGTGTACTGAAAATCCACATTTAATTCACGAGGTTCCTTTACATTATGAACAAATTGGTGTATGGTGTGCTGTAACAGTAGAACGGATAATAGGCCCCATATTTTACAACGATACCGTAAATTCCGATAGGTACCGCAGAAATATTCTCGTGCCATTTTTTGCAATGTTGACAGATAATGGGAGGGAATATGGCCATTTTCAACAAGATATTGCCACAGCTCATACTGAGGAGGCTTCCTTGAAAGACATCAAGAAAACATTTTATGACAGAATATTCTCTAAAGGGTTATGGCCGGTTCAATCGCCGGATCTTACTGTGGGGAACTCTCAAAAATAGAGTCTATAGGAATAATCCTCGCACCATAGACGAACTTAAAATCAATATAAGAACAGAAATTAGGGAAATTACGCAACAAGATCTTATGCGTGTGAATGGTAATTTCATCAGAAGGTGCCAAGAATGTTTATCTGCCGAAGGAACCATTTTCAACACTGACTGTGAAAAAGGTTAGTACTGATAAAATAAAAAGTAATTATTTTTGTTCAATATAAAATCAATAATAATATGGTATCAGTATCAATAATGAGAATAATAAACAGATACACTGAATATAGCCGCGGAACACGCATCGGGACTACCGGCCAGATGGCTGAGGGAGGGACTGCTCTGTACTTTATCCCTAGAGTAACATAATACTTTAGGAAAGTGTGCTGCCCTTTCTTCTATCTAGTCTTAGTATGCTATTGGTTATTTATTCTTAGATTCTCTTGGATTGCAAAAAGAAAGCGAGCTACCTGAAATTTAGCATCTATATCTAGATTTTATAGTACTGTTCTTGTTAGGTGCGTTAAACACGGTCGCGGGTTCAAACCCTGTGGAGGGCGATGGATTTTTTCGGGCGTAAAAATCCTTAGCATGGCTTCCTTCGGAAGGGAAGTAAAGCCGGTGGTCCCGTGTCGTAGATTTACGGCACGTGAAAGAACCTCAAGCCTGATGAAGAGACCTCTGAGCAAAATTACTGGTCTTTCACGCCCAATATAGAATGGGACGCTAAGAACCACAGCAGTTAAAGAGCGTCCATAAAACAAAACTCAATTTGAATTTCTTGTTAAACACTTAGTTTAGAGGCGTTTACTGTTTACCTCCAACTCAAATGAAGTAATTCAAGGAAACCACGTCTTTGTTAATGTAGTGATGGTGGTGATTAAGGACCTGAACCTGAATTTTGCTGCAAAATCTTAATGTTACATTCAGATGACTTTCTCTACTCACTATCCTTTATTTTTAAATAACTTCCACAAACTATTCGTATAAAGGCTTATTTTCGTATCTTCCCACGTATCAATCTGCAAATCACTTCATAAGTGACTATAAAAGTAACTCTGCTTTTATACATTTTGGACAGTAAAACACAAACAAGAGTGATAATTTTTTCGTATTAATTTGGGTGTGTAATTATGCATTATTATTTTAATCTTGAGTAAAATTCCAGATGAGTACGTTTATTGAGGTAAAATAAATATTTTGGCAAAATAGACTATAAAATACTCAGGGTATCACCTGATATATGACAGCGAATTGCACTTTTTCCTTAAATATTTCAAAGATTATGTTGTAGCAGTACCATTCACAAAGAGATTTATTCCTGGTTATTAATGTACTGCTAATCTGACACTGGCTTTGGGATGCTCTCTTTTACTCCATTATTTCATTGATCAGCTCTCTTTCCCTAAAGTTGCAGATAACTAAACATTTGTACAGAATCTTGAGAGCAAGTTGACGTACCCAGAAGTACATGCAGGAGATAGTCCAGCCGGGTTCTAGCGATATTTCTGCTTCCTTTTTCACGTCTCTTTCACTTGATCATTAGCAGCAATTTCAGCTGGAAATTTTCAACTGGTCTACCATATCAGGTGTACATAGCCTGCCCAACGAAATGACTGCTGCCTTAATTTGGGCTTTTCCTTTCATTCGTAGGGCAAATATACACTCCTAAGGACTCTCGCCACAGTAAGTTCGTTATAACAAGCAGTGGCTGAAGATGTACCTCTCCAATGACTCATTGCTCTGCTGTTCCGACTACCCATTCTACTCCCAAACCCGACGTTCGTTGGATCAGTAACTCTTTCCACGCAGATATGCAGAAGACGTTTTTCGCTACAATCGCTATCATAACTTCGGAAAAGCGAAGGACCTGTCCTCATGTGAACCCTGAACTCTACATAGGTGGGTACTTAAAACCACTCTTCTTCGTGCAATCCTAAATTCATTAACTTTTTGTTAAATTTTCGGGTCTTGGTGATGAAGGTAAAATTTAATATACTATGTGATCTAAAGTATCCGGACACCCCAAAAAACATACGTTTTTCATTTTAGGTGCATTGTGCTGCCACCTACTGCCTGGTACTCATTATCCGCGACCTCAGTAGTCATTAGACATCGTGAAACAGTAGAATAGGAGCTCCGTGGAACTCACGGACTTCGAATGTGGTCAGGTGATTGCGTGTCACTTGTGTCAGAAGTCTGTACGCGAGATTTCCACACTCCTAAACATCCCTATGTCCACTGTTTCTAATGTGATAGTGAAGTGGAAACGTGAAGGGACATGTACAGCACAAATGCGTACAGGACGACCTCGTCGGTTGACTGACAGAGACCGCCGACATTTGAAGAGGGTCGTAAAGAGTAATAGGTAAACATCTATCCAGACCATCACACAGGAATTCCAAACTGCATCGGGATCCGCTCCAAGTACTATGACAGTTAAGCCTGAGGTGAGAAACCTTGGATTCCATGGTCGAGCGTCTACTCATAAGCCACACATCACCCACGAAAATGCCAAACAACGCCTCGTTTGGTGTAAGGAGCGTCAACATCAAACGTTGTGTGGAGTGACGAATCCCGGTACACACTGTGACGATCCTATGGCAAGGTGTGGGTATAGCGAATGCCCGGTGAACGTCATCTCCCAGCGTGTGTAGTGCCAACAGTGAAATTCGGAGGTGGTAGTGTTATGGTGTGGTCGTGTTTTTCCTGGAGGGGGCTTGCACCCCGTGTTTTTTTGCGTGGCACGATCACAGCGCAGACCTATATTGATATTTTAAGCACCTTCTTGCTTCCCACATTTGAAGAGCAATTTGGGGATGGCGATTGCATCTTTCAATACGATCGAGCACCTGTTCATACTGCACGGGCTGTGGCGGAGTGGTTACAAGACAATAACATCCCTGTAATGGACTGGCCTGCACAGATTCCTGACTTGAATCCTATAGAACACCTTTGGGATGTTTTGGAACGCCGACTTCGTGTCAGACCTCACCGACCTACATCGATACCTCTCCTCAGATCCGCACTGTGTGAAGAATGGGCTGCCAATCCCCAGAAACCTTCCAGCACCTGATTGAAAGTATGCCTGCGAGAGTGAACGCTGTCATCAAGGCTAAGGGTGGGCCAACACCATATTGACCTCCAGTATTTTCAGCCAGGTGTCCGGATGCTTTTGAATCACGTAGCATATCATTGCAACCCAAGCGCAAACTCAGTTTTGAAGATTCTGAGAACATTTCACAGCACAGTCACTTAAAGTGGTTATGCCTAGATTAAAATACTCTGAATCATAGAACAATAGTAATAAGAAACGTTGGTAGGGCATAAGTTCTTCTACTTGTAACAAAGCTGAGATTGGCAGCTATACATTTCTGTGCGTGTAGGTCTGACAGAGTAAAGCGATACATTTCATCCTAATTTTTGTATCCTCTAAAAACCAACGCTCGTGATATCTCCTCCGTTTAACAAGTTCGTGCGGTGAGGCAAAAAAGAAGGTTGACAGTCGCAAGCGCGTGCGAGGGGGCAAGTTATGTTTGTAATGGGCTAACCCTCTCCCTACTGGAGCCCAAAACGTTGCCGTCATTTGTTCTCCTTCCTCTGACGAGCTATGAATAATAATAATAACTATACTTGCAGCTTGAGCTAACGCATGTGCATCCATATTTCACATCATATGCATACTAATTCATATTTATAAAACGCATATTTACATATTGCTTGTATTATCTGAACGTTTACATAAAGCATAAAATCTACAATTTCAGGCTTATCTAAAATGTTTATAAGTGGATCCTTAAATGTTCAATTTTGGAGGTAAAGGAATATTTAAACGTTATTTTACTTTTGTCATGGTATACGAGAGTTAAGAAACACGGCAGAGTGAGGTATTTTCATAATCCTTCTTTGAACAGGTATTAGGAATACCTTTGTGAGAAATTATATAAGCGTGGCTTGTCAATTGAACTACTAGCAGAAGCTAGATTTATATTTTGAATCTTATGAGTATTCAATAATGGCTTTAAAATACAATTACTTTATAATTACTTGTTGTGACTGTGATTTCTAATCCGGTATCTTATCTGCATTGTTCTATATTCCTATAATATTATATTTAAATAGTTTTAAAGGCTTTTCTCAAAGCTTTGAACTTTATTATCAATCAACTGTAATATTCTATCTTGCAATTAGGTTTCAGTTGCATGAACCTTTCACTTCTCTGTTATCTCTCCTAAATTCTTAAATGATGTGGGAAGAGTAGGTAGCAAGGGCATGGTAGTAGAAAGAATATTTAAATATTGGCATAGATTGAAATCATTGGACGAGCAAAATATCTTGAGGCAATGTTTACTAATACCAGAAAATTCCAGTGATGGGATGAACTGGGCTCAGGGAATAAGGAGAATTTTACAGGAAATAGGAATGGGTAACTTATGGGAGGAGAGAGAGGGGTTAGTTAAAGGTTTCTGGAAAGAAGCGAGGAACAGAGTAGAACATATAGAGAAACAAGAATTATTTCAAAGTCTGCAAGGAAAGAAAATTTTGGTACTATATAGACAATTAAAGATGGACTGGGGAAGGGAGAAGTATGTGGATAGGTAATAGGTTAGTGAGAGAAGGGTGGGCTTGGTCTACATTAAGTGCATATAGGTTAAGGGGAGATACGAAGAGAGCGAATTTGAATAGGTGTCCTCTTTGTGGAGAGGCAGATAATGATTTGCATTATATAATTGAATGTGAAGAAACTAAGTTGTGGAGAGATCAGTTTTTACCTAAAGAATGGGAGAATGTTAACAAAGAAGTATTAAAAGTTAGGATAGTGAAAATACAAAAGGAGAGGGATATAAAAAGAATAGGAGAATATATGGGGAGAGTAAGAGAAAAATGTTTTAGAAAAATAAAGCAATATGAATTTGTTATGACCCACCATGCATAAATAACCACGGTGTTAAAATGCAACTCAAAGTAATGTATTAAAAATTGTAAGAATTTTGTATAGCATTATGGAAATAAATATATACTATAGATAGACTTTTGTAGTTTTCATTTATTTCTCCTGTCTTCACTTCTATTTCTCTTCCGTTAAAGTGTTCTAAGGTGCTTGTACACTATTTCCCACTGCATGAATATCCCTTCGGATTTTTAGTTGACGATTTTCTTTTAAAACTAGAGCGACGATTTATGCCTTTGTGGTACGTACAACGTCCTCAAGCTCAGGTAAATATTTTATATTTTAACTCCTAAGTCCAATATCTAAAAATTAATTTTTCATCTCTTATGCATAAAAAGTACTGTAAAGAGTTGATGTTCAATTACATTTTCGTTTAGATAGAAATTAATGTAACACATACATAAATTAAGTACAATCATAGCTTCCTCCACTAATTCAGAAAGAGTTAAATTTATTTGACAATCTCCCCCAAATTGTGCTGTGCTGTAAGGAAAAACTTCGAATGTGTTATACGGAGTTATCATTAACAGTCAGAAACTTGAAATTTCAGCATAACATGAACAACATATGTACATAAAATCGCTGACTCCGCAGTAGCTGACCGCACTGTAGAAACATTACGTTTTGCTATTCTTTTTTTTGGGGGGGGGAAGATGAGCTGAGTATTGCGTTGTGAAGCCAATAGTAACCAACAGAATATTACATCATTAGGTGTGTTTGAGCAGATATGTTTGCAGGTACAAAATCCTCTGGAAAGATTAACTCTTTCTCTCTCTTTTTCTCTGATTACTCATTTGTTTCTGGCCAAACTATGATTGAGAGGTCCCACCGGAATCTGCATCATCGTTTGAAAGATGTAACAGTTTTTTGTCGTTTCTATAAGAGTAAAAATAATGGAATGTTCAAGCGGATGTTGCTCTTAATTTCTTGCTGAATCTCATTATCCCGGTGATCAAACCCATGGCCCGTGGCAACAACACTCAAATCAACTTTTTACATCACACGTTGTATAAAAAAAGTGTGCTGTTTCCTTGTGTTTATTTGTGGGGCTATGTCGACAATGATTTGTTTCCCAAGTTGATAGATTCATATCATCCACATCGCCTGAATTCAGACAAAATATCTAGTAGGGTGGGTGTAGTGCGGGAGCTTCGGACCCTTAGCGCTTGTGGTACTTCTGATGTTACTAGAAGTACGTCGGGCCGAACGTTCGAGCCCCTCCCGTGGGGGAGCCGTTCGGATTGGGTTGGCCTCGACGGGGCCGTGGTTCCCGATACCCGTGGGAGATTGGGTACGTCTGTAAGGGTGTCCATGCAGGCGGGGTTGTGAGACGCCTTAATGTCCTGCGGTACCGCCCTGGAAAGCCGATAGGTGGCATGCTCGGTCCCACCGAGGTTGTTCGGTAGTCGCCCTTCGGGGTTGACGCGCGTAAGTGGCGTATCCACTTCCGTCTCTGTCTGGGGGTGGGCAGGATGAGTCCTAACTCACTCCATTAGGTATCATCCCTAATGGCAAGGACCCACGAGGGCGTGGTATCTGAGTATTCAGACCCGGTCCCGTGTTTATAGTGCTTCTCAACCCATTACCAATTCACGGGTGCCCCAAATATTTGTATTCATAATGCACGCATTTACACACACATTTCATTAATCACGATAAATATACGGCTAGAAAAATCTTTCAGAGTTAGGTGACATGCAGTATATTATATGCGGCAGTTTATACTACAGTCCATTATTATCGAATGAGATAGCTTCGCGGTAACGTGTGAGACTCGCATTCGGGAAGTCCCGTGTTAGATTCCCGGGCCCAGTCACTCGGACCAGGGTTTTTCCGTGGTTTCCTCGGGTCGGTAGGCGAATGCTGGGGTGGTTCCTATTCTACCACGAATTTAAGTGCATCATTTCCTGTCCCCATCATTTCCTTTCATTTGCTTTAGGGTTGAAGCATTGTGATGATTGTTACTTTCATCTTGTAATATAGCAGCCCCTCCTTCATTAAATTTATTAGGAGAAATTGGATTATTTAATAGAATAGTAGGTTGAATATGAATATCAATATTTATTCTTATATTTATTTCATTTTTTAGAGCCACTTATACATTTGGTTGGAATGGTTTCTCCCTGGCGTTCGGCGGGTTTGCTGAGGAGCCCCCTTCCTGGGGGTGGCTCGGGTCCCTGGGACCCTCTCGGAAATTCGGGACTAATACATGGCCAGCCGGCGTCCGTATAGCTGTATCTGAATCATTAGGGACCCCATTCTGCTAGCGCGCATCGTCGTCCGGATCTAATCGCCCTTCCACTCTACCCTCATCCCTTTCTCCCAGGGGTCACGTTCGAAGTAAACAGAGCCGTTGCGGTGCTCTTCTCCAAGTGACTGGAGATCCCTCCGTATGTTTTCTTAGTCCTTCAGCCCAATACTGTTACTCATAAGCAGCTTGTAATGTTCGGAACCGATAGAACTGAATGCAGTGCGTTTAGGTTAATCATCTCTTGACCAAGGGACGTGCATGAGGTCCAGTAGGCAGGAGGAACCAACTCCTAGAGCCTTCACAAGGTCAAGAGGCCCGTTTATATATCTTACTGCAGTGAAGTTGTGTTACAGGTCCTCAAGGATACAAGTCTGAACATAAGCAAAGAGTTGTATTGCACAGTTCTTTCATAATTATGTTCATAGAAACACTGAAGTAGATCACTTTGGAAACATTTAAACGAACATCTCAAACAAAGTGTACATTTAAATCCATATTTACCCTGCAGTAAGTGTTTTATTATTTCCCAGTTGGATAAAATAAAAATAAAGGGTACAGGCTGTTTATTTATTTACTTATTACTGCATCAGAACTAAGGCTAATTAGCCTTTTCTACTGCTGCTTCACACAGAAGAATCCTGTATACATTAGCAATAATGATACAAAAACATACTGAAAATAATACATTAAATTTCTTACACATATACATCAGGTACAAATAAATAGATGGGAATATATAGGGAAAGCAGGTATAATATTAACATTAAAAATAAAAGCTTACGTTAATTATAAAAAAATACATTTACGTTTATTAAACAATAAATATGGTAATGTAATATGTTACATAATTACACTTACAAAATAAACATAAGAATATTGCCTTAATTTTAGATAATTCAAAATACGAGATGAGATCAAAACGTTTCCGGAATGACGTCATAAATATTACACAACAGTTTGTTTTGTCTAATCTGTACTGTCACGCTCGAAGTAGTCTCCTTGGGAGTTGATACACTTGTCCCAGCGCTTCTGCCACTGTTGGAAGCACCTTTGGAAGTCCTCTTCTTTCAACATGTTCAGAGCCTTCTGCAATTCACGATGGATGACATCAATGTCCTCAAACGGTGTACTCGGAGCCGAATTTTAAGTTGCGGGAAAAGAAAAAAGTCCGCTGGTGCAAAATGTGGAGCATAGCCGGGATGGGGAACAGTATTCATCCTATTTTTATTCAAAAATTGGCGAACAGAAAGGGCTTTGTGCGCGGGCGCATTGTCATGATGCAGGAACCATTCACCACTCCTCCATTTCTCCGACAGTTTGCGTCGCACATTCTTCCTTAATCTTTGCAGCACTTGTTTGTAGAACACTTGATTCACTGTTTGACCCTGTGGCACAAATCCCTTATGTACAATGCCTTTAATGTCAAAAAACAGAACCATCATTGACTTCACTTTGAATCGAACTTGTCTGGCCTTTATCGGACGTGGAGATGAAGGCCTCTTCCATTGTGAAGATTGTTGCTTCGTTTCTGGATCGTGCCCATCAATCCATGTTTCATCACCAGTAATAATTTTCTCCATAAACTGTGGATCATTTGTAGCTGTTCTTTAAGATCTGCGCAGGCAATCACAGGGCTTTCCTTTTGGTCATTCGAAAGCAGGCGAGGCACGAACATGGCGGCAATTCTTCTCATGTCCAAATTGTGTTTCAAAATGCTTTCAACACTTCCAAAGGAGAGTCCTAATGAGTGAGAAAGTTCTCTTATTATAATGCGCCTATCATTTAAGACCATTTCCCTCACCTGATTGATATTTTCATCAATTTTGCTGGAACAGGGTCGCCCCGAACGATCTGCATCTTTAACTGATGTCAGACCACTTTTAAATTACTACTCAAATGCTTGAGTTTTGCCCATAACGTCCTCGCCATAAGCTGTTCTTAACATTTCATAGGCTTCTGTTGCAGTTTTACCGAGTTTAAAGCAAAATTTGATGTTCGTTCTTTGTTCTTTATAATCTGACTTTGCTACGCAAAAAATCGCAGCACGTGCAAAACACGTGTTCACTTCAGAGCGTCTACCTCGTTGCTGCATGGTCACAGGAAGTCACGTGACCTCTCATTTTTATCGGGATGGAATGCTGTATGTACAGTCTGGGTAAGAATTAAAGAAATCTCAGAGTCAGCATTGTTGTGAGGCCATTCCTGAAACTTTTTGATCGCACCTCGTATACTGCATTCCATTTGCTACGCCAGTATCCCAAATTACATTTTACTTTAAACCGTTAAGAACTGCTTTTGACTCTCATGCAGATGTTCGCTTGAGATGGAATTTCCTGAAATTCCCTTAAAGCCGGATGAATACCGAACTTCGTATTTAACTTCAGCATCTTCCACGGATACGACACCAAGATTTTCAAGAAAATCTTCCCAAACTACTGTTTGCTTGGAAAAAAATTGTTAGTTTTTATTTTATGAAAAATGGCTTTAACAATTTTGATTAAAATACAATAAGTTTAACATATTTAAATACCTAATAAAATGTTTATCTTGAATTTTCTAGAATAGTCTGAGAATTTTCTTCATTGGGAATAAATTGCTGTATAATTTTGTATTATTGATAATCCCGAAGACCTACACAACATGTTACTACTAAAAAAAGTCAATCTCTTTAAAACATACAATTTAATTCTCATTGTTTTTGGAGGAGGGGGGTTTCGTCAGCCTTTACCTTGATATTTGCTGTTATTGGCTTAAATTTTTCAATATTTTTTGTCATTTTTTGAAGTTTTGTCAAATTCAGTTGTTTCTCGTGGTGTCATATAAGGAGTATGGAATTTCAAAGCCAGCATAAAGTAAATATTTGACTGTCGCTTCCGCCTCTGTATTCCTTTATACCTACATCGAAATGCGTATTTTTGCAAATGTTGATCTCAATCAACCTGAAGTAGAGAGAAAAATAAACATTTGTAGGAATAATTTGTAGAATAGATAAAAAAATGAACGATATTGGCTGTTTATATTTAGAAGAAAGTGTAGTTCTGATTTATTATTTAAGCTATTTCACTCGTGAATCAGTAATCAATCCGGTGTAAGAATAGCGGAGATTTCAATCAATCACAGCTGCCTCTCCAGAATTATTTTATTTATTTGTGTTTGTGAAATTAACGTTCTACAATCAGCTCGGTCTTATCGGACAGTGGGTGAATGAAATGGGTGAAAAGATACTCAAATAAGTCGGATATTAATTTAGCATTGAGTTACCCAATATTCGTAATCTGAGGCAAGCGAAAATCCGAAAGAAGGTTTTCCAATTAACTCACCCCAACTGAAGTTCGCACCTGGGACCTTTAGTTGAATGTGGGACAGACGTTTATGCCCACATCACGGACCTGGCTCGCTGCAAATATAAGTATCGTTTAATCTCTCATTTTATCGCATCTACTTCCATTGGAATTCATCAGAACACCCAAACGAATGTCTTTAAGGCTTCTTCGTGCATTTAACCAGTGTTTGTTGCCTCATTCGGCGGCGCCGTGGCCGAGTGGTTAGACCGCTCGCCTCCTACCGAGGCGGCCCGGGTTCAATCCCAGGGACCTGCATGTGGGATTTGAGGTGGACGAAGCGGCGTCTGGGCGGGTTTTCTCCGGGTTCTCCGGGTTCTCCGGTTTCTCCCGCCATTCATTCCACCAACTGCTCCATCATCACCTTTCCTTTCATCCATTTCACCAACATTTCGTTTCATCTACTTCCTTCATCCCATACCAGGCATCGGGCTGATTACCCATCCTGGTTGCTCTGTCTGATCCATGAGTGTCTGCTCTTCGACGGGCCTCTCACCCCAGGCACCCGCTTGTAAGTCCTGGGGGTGTAAGTCGTACATAAGAGTGAACAAAGCCATATAGGGTACTATACAACGGAGAGGGACATCTCGCGCACTGCGACTTAAGGGAGATCTGTTGCGGCTACCTCCTCCCAGGAGGAAAGGATGAAGTGGAGGAACCATAGTAGGCTACAGGCCGCGGCAGACAGGCCACAGAGTCGCGCGGAAGTCCATAACAGTTCCAGGCTGCAAGGTCCATCTCAGTACTGCAGCTGCCTAGAGAGGGCGATGAGCGCCCCGTCGACCAAGCTGCCCTCTAGTGTCCGCCGGGAGTACTTTCCTTTGAGTGAGCATCTACGCCATCTGTCTGGCACCGCCATACGCCACGAAACCTATAACACCACCTGAAAGATGAGAAGGAAAGGGGATGAAAGGATACCGATGGAAAGGAAATCGTGGTAGATGAGAAACCATCCCAGCATTCGCCTAACTACAAGGGAAACCCACGAAACCCTAAGGTCAGAGAGGACGGTCGTTGGGAATGGAAGCCAGACGTATTCCGTGAAGTAGGTATTGTATTCCATCCAAAATTTTCATCGAAAATATAACCTTTAGGATGTAGGTGTGAGTGCAGTATAACCAAGAAACGAAAAGTCAGTTAAATACCATCTTCGTATTTAAGTTCAGTATCTTACACGGATGTGACACAAAGACTTTCAGGAGAATTTCCCTTTCTATAACGTTTTGTTGTTTTTCATTTTTTCAAAAATGGCTGAAACGATTTTGATTTAAATGTGATATGTTTAATATATTGACACAAAAAAGAAAATGTATATACTGAATTTTATATGAATATCCTGAGAACTTCCTTTACTTGGCTAAATGGTGTATAATTTTATCTAACAAGGAAATCTTAGCACATAGACAGAAACTTACTTTAAGAAAACTGCAGAGCTCCTTTGTGTCGTATAACCTTTTTCGTAGCGTTAGCCGTTTACGAAATAGTCCATGTTGCAAGTTTAAACCGTTCCTATTGTTACCTAACGGACATGTTTGAAATTTTGCGATTCTTTCTTCTTCTTCTTCTTTATTTTCTTCGCAAGAGTTTGTTAACACTAATAAACATTTTATTGCTATTTCTGCACTCTGAAACCTTGTTGAATTTGAAACTAGGTAAAAATACTTCATGACTAACGTAGCGAGGATAGCAGAATCACGTTTTATATAAGTAGTATAACACAGTTTAACCGCATTTATATGTTACTCACTTCTAAGCTTCTCGCAGATGTACTTTACATTTTTTTGGGCACCGAACTTTGTCCGTTAATATATAGTTCGGTTATACGTTTTCTCAGTAACACCTATGTCACACTCTCCTGGTCCCCATGTTCGAAATACGTATGAACCAGAACTCCACCGACAAATTTTCAGGGGTTGTTCAAGGATACCTTCTGAGCTTTTTGGTATAAGAGACCCATGGTCTCCGGCGGTTTGTTACAGAGCAATGATGTAATTCCGATTTATTCGGTTTGTTACTCCAATCAACCTTTTTTCTGTGAAAATAACTTCACAGCAGTAAAGAAGTCTGTATAATATGCAATAATCAAAAGTACAACCTGAAGCAGTATTTTTAACACTTAAATAATTTTCTAATTATATAATATAAAATATAATAACAGCCCGCCTTAAAGCAATATGTGTATGTAATAATATGTAAAATGTATGTAACAGTCATTGTTTTATATTTATATTATTATGTACATGTTTAATAATGTTATGTAAATGTATTACGTAATTTAACAATGTAGGAGCTGTGAGAATAAAAGCCGAAAGTTGCTAACCTTGAGGTAATAATGAATTAGAAAGTTTAATAATGCTACTAATAATTCTTGGAACAATAATGTAATATTTAAAACAGTTTATAAATCAAAAACTAGAAAAGCTTTAAGTTAAATAAAAGTATTCTATTGGAGTAAAATTAGCCAATTAGAGACTTTAAATATAGTAAAAGTATAAATTTAGGCGGTAGAAGCCAAACGTTACCAGACAGCGTACCCAACCGGATGCTAGAAGGCAGAGTTCCCGAGCAGTTCGCTCGATACGTATTCAGTGTGAGACAAAAAATTCATTACGGCGTGAATAATATAAAGTTTACGTGTTAAAAAGTACAATAACAATAATCTCATAGCTCTACAGTAGGATATATCAGTGAAGTGTTATTTAATCGTGTGAAAGATTAATAAAACGAAGTTAAATACCATTATAATTTATGTAAGCCTTCATTCTTTAGCCGCACCAAGCCCTGCTAAGAGATACGTGTTTCTGCAAATTAATACTGACGCAGTCGAGGCATATATATAATATTTAAATAAACATTAAAAATATAAAGTTGATTTTTAAACGTTGGGGCAAAGGCCACTGTAAACGTTGGGGCGAAGCCACCGGAAAGTTTGTATCGTACGTGGGGCGAACATTCCAAGAAACATATCTGCCATACGTGAGGTTATAACTCTATCTCAAACTACAACCCAGAGTAATGCAACATTCGCAGACGAAACACGTACGCTTTTATCACAGTGTGTTAAATCTGATCTGTTACAGTACATTATGTAACAAACACAGAACTGTTACCTTACAGGTATTTTTCAAAATGTCGACCACCATGATCACGGCAGAATGTACCTACAGCGACGCACCATTGACTGTCTTACACACGCAAGCATTCCAGGAGTTTGGCGTACTACCTCCACGGCTGCGTTAATCCTAGCAACCAGGTCCATGCAAATATCGCTGGAGTCTCCTAAACTAGACTTTTTGCATGCCCCCAAAGAAGAAGTTCATTAGTGTCATGTTTGGTGATCGAGCTGGCCATGGAACAGGACCACCGCGACCAATCCATTGTCGTCCAAACTGTGCATCAATGTGGTTCCTAACATCGAGTGCAAAGTGTGACGGCGCTCCGTCATGCTGAAACCACATAAGATGACGAATTCTCAGTAGCACATCCGTTAGGAATTGTGGGAGGGCATGTTGAAGGAACGTTTTACACACGACTCCGTTCAGTGTATCAGGAAGTACGTAAGGTCCAATCACAAAATCGTTGACTACCAGCCCATGCTGTTGATAGGATCGACAACCAGTGCGTGTGGATTTTCGTAATCCCATGCATGGCTATTGCTACTGTTGAACATGCCCTCTCTTGTAAAATTGGCCTAGTCTGTAAAGAATACCAAAGTAGGAAAATCGTGGTTTTCTGCACATCGCCGTAAGAACCTATGTAAACACCACTCGTAATAGGTATTCCGCTGTCTGCAATGACCACACCCTCTGTGGATGATACTGGTGCAATTGTTCATGTGCAACTCTCAAAACAGTTGGTTGTGTTCAGAGCTCGCGCAACGCGCCGATTACTAGCGGCAGGATTGTCACTAATCACGTGTAACACATTCTCTTCCAGATCAGTGTTCTGGAATACCTCACACGGCCAGCATCTTCCATTCTAACTACAAGGACCCAGTTTCTCTAGGCGCCTATGTACAGATGCAAAAATACTGTGTTGTAGTTACCGTAGGTGCGGGAACAGCTCAGCATAGCGTTGTTGTGCCGGTCTTCCATTGCATTCAAGGAACTCTATGCACGAGGCGCATATTGGCCAACTCTTCATCAGTAAACCTATTCATACTGCTGTGTATCACAGTTAATACACAACTAACACTGCCGGAAAAACAATACCTAGACAGAACCGAGCAGTACTGAATGCAAACTTGAGGGACGAGTTAAAGAGGGCATTATTGTTGCCAACAGCAAGTACCGTGTGCGAATGAAAACAATTTCTTTACTAACAAGACACATAGTGCATACTGCCGACATTTGCACTCTTATGCAGTATTTTCAGTGCAATACAGATACATAGCTAATTGAGGCAAGAAACCAAACGAGATGCAATTATTCTGCAACGAGCCCCGGAGACCGTGGGCAACCTCTGAAGTTTGTCGGTGGAATTCTGATTCGCCCTGTATATTTAACTTCATTATTCGTTTATATTATGTTTATGCCGTATTAAGATATACCATGCATAGGTATGTTGGGTAAGGCATCGATACTTTCGAAACAAATTATTGCTGCGAACGTGTTAACAATACAGTCAAGAAAGACCATTCTTCATCGGGTTGTATCTGACTATGCTCATGATGACGCTGATGAAGAAGTAGGCCTAAATAATGAAAGTGTTCCCCAGTGTGTATGAGGCAATGCAAGCTCTAGAAATTATGGACGGTTTCTATCATAGCAAATCCTAAATTGTAACAACATTTCTGTGATTAGTGCATATAGTCGACTAGTGTATAACATATGAAAAATTTAAAGAAGCAAAGAAATATTGACGTATTTTCTTTTAAACCAAAGCAAAGTATCATTACTCAGTATCTTTTTGTTTTTAATTATGAATTAGGTAACGGCATGCATATAAGTAGCCACTCTAAATAGTGTGTTGTTGTTGATCTAATGTGCAGGACTTATTTTTACCTTGCTAGCCAATATAAATTGTGTATCTTCCCATCTGGTACAGCTTTCCTCAATTCTGGGCATTCTAGTAGGTGTTCTCCATTTAAAATCTTGTCAGCATTGCCAATTTTACATGCTTTGTCATTCATAAAACCAAATCTATGTAGATGTTCCGCCAGATAGTCATGTCTAGTGGCTAATCTGAAGCGAGCAACGGCTTCTTTCCTTGGGACATTTTTTATTCTTTGAAGTACTTGTTTTATGTTGGAGTAATTTTTGTTAGTCATTTCATTTTAATATTATATTGGTATTTTTGTTCTATATTAATTTTGACATTTTTAGTTTCATATCTAGTCCACAAGACTTTATAGGTTTTGAACATAAGACTGCACCCTTTTTGGCAAGAAAGTCTGCTGTCTCGTTACCATTCACTCCCACGTGTGCTGGTACCCACAGTAGTAATATGTGTTGAAATTTTGTTTGTAGTAATCTATAAGATCTCACATCCTTAATATTATAAGATTCATCTGAACTATCACATCGTTCTATTGCTTGAATGGCAGAAACTGGATCTGTGAGAACAACTACTTTATTTTCTTTTATATCAGTCCTGTGGTTGTGGTAACATAATTGTAGTGCTTACGTAATATGTTTTTACGTAAATTATTAGAACTTGAAGATCTTATGTTGTGCTGCTTTTGTTTTGTTTGGTTACATAATTTTAACTGCCCCACGTTGTGGTAGCCAATTTGAAGTAACATTATTTGTATATGTTTTGTTGTTGAGCCCCACGTTTGGGAGCCAATTTGTTGCGGTATTACTTATAATGTTTGTTTAGATCACGCGTTGAAGCCATCTTGTGACGTCATTCATTTGTTCGGTTTGTAGCTCCATCTTGTGTTAGCAATTTGCATCAGTGTTAGTGTTCGAAAGAATGCGACTGTTATTTGATTTAAATTTTGTTTACTGTCCTCCGGCAAGCTATTATCTCTCGGTCGAACATGTTTCTTGATCAGGGTTGTGTAAACGGAAAGGAATCTTTTATCCAAAAAGAACACTGACGAAGAAATTTGTTTTATAATTTTTATTGTCGAACACGTTCACTATCACTTTTACACATTGATCTTAACACTCGCCAAACTGAAACTGTTATAATAACTTCTTACTTATCACTTTTAATTCGCGTACTTAACTTTGTGTAATATTAACTTTACAACACTTTAGATTTTTCGTAACTTGTGAATCTATAGCCGACGTATCTCATACAAATATTTCGACGAACTGACGAACTGAAGACGACGTGTAGTGTACTAAGAATTTTGATGAACTGGGCGACTGAAGGCGACGTGTAATGTATTGAGATTTTCGATGAACTGAGCGACTGACTGACTTTATCTCTAACCTAGCTTCTATTTATACTCCAGCATCCAGATACGCCTAAAGATTATAACTGAACTGCAATTGGCTAAAAAAACGCGCCAACATTAGCGTCTATTTTAATATCCAATGAAAATTATGAATACATATGCTTTAGGGAGAAAATATTCCAGAAAGTTCTAAACGGAAAAACGCGCCAACATTACGTAACTTCCTCGTTTCCAATAATGATAAAAAGCTCACCCGCCTCGCTGCATTATTGCGCTATTATTGACAGTTTCAGTAAGGCCATATAAACTTATTTCCCAATAATAATTACAATTAATAAACATCTGAAATCCATGTCACATAAAAATGCATATTCATATTACAATCATTATTTACATTTAAGTAATTTGTGATACAAATTACTTACAGTATATACCACCTCCCACATTAGTTTTCAATTTATCTGTAGAACCATCTCTATACATTCTAAGCCACTCTGTTTCCGGGAATGGATTATGTAGATGTTCAAGTGTAGCAATTCTGTATACTTCTGGTGAGTCTTCTTGTTTATTTAGTTGTTCTATCAGCTCTTTATTTGTTACTATCTTGATAAAATCCATTAGATTAGTTCTAGGAGGATGAGGAGTGCATCTTTCTGATAAATTTAGGTAATTATAATTCTTCTCTAAAAAGGATTTGTTTGTAATCTGTGTTTTTAGCTTGTATTCTCTAGGTAGTTGTTGAAACAATTGATGTTGCTTGGGTTTGTTTTTAATTTTACATATAATTGTGCAGCTTGTATTTCAATGTTGGCTTTCATTGGTTATCATATGTTCCAGCAAGAAGTGCAATAACTTGAGGCAGTATTTTTAACACTTAAATGATTTCAGTCTAATTATATAATATAAAATTCAATAACAGGCCACCTTAAAGCAATATGTGTATAAATAACATATAAAATGTAAGTACCAGCCATTGTATTATATATATGTATATATATATATATTATGTACATGTTTAATAATGTTATGTGAATGTATTACGTGATTTAATAATGTAGAAGCTGTGAGAATACAGGTCAAAAGTTGCTAATAATGAGGTAACCTTGAGGCAATAATGAATTGGAAAGTTTAATAATGCTACTAGTAATTCTTGGAGCAACAATAATGTAATTTTTTAGACAGTTTATAAATAGCCAATCAACAATTAGAGAAAGGCTAGAAGTTAAATAAAAGTATTCTATTGGAGAAAAATTAGCCAATCAAAGAATTGAAATAGAGCAAATTATACAAATTTAGAATTCAGTTGCTAGTAGACAGCGTTCCTAACTGGACGCGAGACGCGTCCTCGAGAAGTTTAATACGTATTCAATGTGAGACATAAAATTCATTAGGGCATGAATGTTATAAAGTTTACGTGTTAAAAAGTGCAAGTAATTAATAAATAATCTCACAGCTGCCTATATCAGTGAAGTGTTATTTAATCGTGTGAAGGATTAATAAACGGAGTGAAGTAAAAATTATAATTTGTGTAAGTCTACATTCTTTAGCCGCATCATCCCCTGCAAAGAGACACATGTTTCTACAAATTAATACTGACGCAGCAGAGGCAAACCTAAATGTATATAATATTTAAAGAAACATAAAATACAAAGTTCAATCCTAATCGTTGGGGCGAAGGCTACCAGAACTGTATTGCATACGTGACGCTAAATACCTCTTCAAACTGGCGTTGTTTTCATGCTCCTGTTATCAATCTTAAACACTGATTTTGAAATTTCTCAATCATATTAATTTTATCGTCTGTTGCAGTTAATAGTAATTCACATCCATGTTTTAATACTGGTTTTATGTAGCTGTTGTATGTTTTATTTAAAACTGCTATTGAACTGCCCCATTTAGATCCAGCTAATCTCTTCAATATGTTACTTCTTTTAGTAGTCTTATGCGGGACATTTTGTACAAGGTCTTTCATTTTTAATTTTCTATCTAGTGCAATTCCTATATATTTAATTTTTCAGCATATTTTATTTGTTTCCCATTGATTTCAAGTTTTCAGTTTCTTTCCCTGTCATCAAAATGTTTCATGGTGTAAACTTGATATTTAGGGTTGCTACATTAATGGACATATTATTTAGTTTTGCCCAATTAGTTAATTTGACTAACATATTTTTTATTTTTTCTTCTAATGTGGTACATACATTGTTGTCATTTTTTTCAGCCGTCCATGGAACTTCATCATCAGCATACATTGCAATTTTATTTCGTTTTGTTTTATAAACTTTGGCATATTGTTAATATATATATATATATATATATATATTAAATAACATAGGACAGAATACTGCACCCTAATTAGTGTATTATATTTATTATTTATGTGCTTGTTTCATTTGTTGTTTTCGCATGCATACATTATTTTAGCCATCTTCCTTTGAGAATGCATTACTGAGGTTATAATGTGTATAATGATAATATATGAATTTGTCATAGGTAGAGAAAGTCGTGTGATTGCATCACACCAGATGTTTTCTTTAAGATTAGTAGGAAGAACATTAAATATGTCATCGAGAGGATTGCGTAATACCCGTTACAAGGCGGTGCATAATAAACTATTTTGTTAAAATGTTTGATTTAGTGTTGATGCCTTGGGCAGAGAAAGGCACACACTCGTGTTTACAAGGAAATACGTATTTATGGATTTGGAAACGACACACTTGTTATGAGTAGATAAAATGCGCTACTGGGAATGTGGGCCACCGCGAGCGACACGCGAGGAGCTAGAAGGAAATGCAGCACAAAGGATACGCCGAGCATCATAACAACATCCCTCTCACAGCCATCCAGGTAAATGAGATGTAATGTGAGAACTGCAGGAGGAAGCTCAACATGAAGAAAAGAAGACTGTTTTTTTTTTCTTTCTTTCCCTTCCTTTCGGAGCTAAGAGGTTATTGTGTTCCCATGATCCTCAGCCCCTCACACAAAGAGCTGTCACCAAGCGGTATGTGTGTATACAGCTAATGTTCGCAGAGTAGCATTCATTGTGATGGAGCTTCTCACACTGCCTAATCTCAAAATAGTCCATCAACGAACAAAACTCCTCATGCACATCTGGTAGTGCTGGAACAGCCTACTGAAAGTGCATCGTCTGCCAGAGAACACGAAACCATACTTGTATTCAGCCTAACATTTAAATAGAGGAAAAATCTTAAAGTAGAATATAGTAATTTAAGGAACAACTTTGCATAGTTACAAATCGTAAGTTATGTAACGGTTCAATCTCGCTAGGAAAAAAAATCTGATGTGTTACACTCACATGACTTTCTCTACTCTTGTACAAACTATTTTTACAAAAGCTTATTCTCCATCTACTTCATGTTAATCGAGATAAACATTTGCAGACTCTATCTTATTGCTAATTTTCTTGTAGATATAAGGGGAAAATATATTCACAAGGGCAATATAGAAAAACAGTAGCCTTTAAGCACATACATATCTCTTAATAGCTGGTTGCTAGGTGCAGCACCATTCCCTTTGGCACAGATTATAATTCTTTGCATATCCAAGACAAAAAAATGAATAACGAATTCCCATTTGAGAAAATAAGTATAGAAAAATCTGATGTGTTACACTCACATGACTTTCTCTACTCTTGTACAATCTAATTTTACAAACGCCTATTCTCCATATGCTTCATGTTAATCGAGATATCGAGATGTCAATCTTATTGGTAATTTTCTTGTAGATTCAAGGGGAATATGGTAGCTTTTAAGCGACAGTCAAATATTTTAACGCTGGTTGCTATGTGGCGCATTTCATTCTCTTTGCATGTCCAGGACATAAAAAAAATGAATAACGAATTTGAGAAAAAGTATAAGTATTGGAAAATTTAAGGAAATAACAAGCAATATCTCGAAAACGGTTCACTCAACAAAAGAAATGTATATGACATAAGTTGTGTATTTTAACGCGATCTACATTTTTTGTGAAGTAAAATTCTGTCTATCTCTTACGGTTTACCAGTTATGCAAAAGTCGTTCACAATGAAGAATACTTCTGGAGACATTCCCAGAAAATTCGAGATATACATTTCAATTCTCATGGCATTATCTTAAACATATGATATTTTCATCAAAATCGTTAGAGCCATTTTTGAGAAAATGAAAATGTTCGAAAAATGTTCCATGTAAAGGGTAGTCTGGGGTGGGGGGATTTTCTTGAAAACCTTCGTGTCGCATCTCTGGAAGATACTGAACCTAAATACCAAGTTTGGTGTTTATCCGACTGTTCGTTTTTGAGTTATGCTGTTCACAGACACACACACACACAGACACACACACAGACACACACACACAGACACACACACGGACATGTTTCAAAAAATGCTTTTTTTGGATTCAGTGGGTCTCAAAACATGTATTTCCAGTGAAATCTCGGTATCGAATTTTTGGGTGGAATGCAATACTTCCCCTACTTACTATACGTAGTAGAGAAAGTAAAAATTTAAGGAAATAACAAGCAATATCTCGAAAATGGTTCACTCAACAAAAAATGTATATGACATCAATTGTGTATTTTAATGCGATCTACATTTTTTGTGTAGTAAAATTTTGTCTATCTCTTATGGTTTACCAGTTATGTAAAAGTCGTTCACAATGTAGAATACTTTTGGAGACTTTCCCAGAAAATTCAAGATATACATTTTATTTGTCATAAAAATATCCTAAACATATGATATTTTAATCAAAATCGTTAGAACCATTTTTGAGAAAATTAAAATTTTCGAAAAATGTTCCATGTAAAGGGTAGTCTGGGGTGGGGGGATTTTCTTGAAAACCTTCGTGTCGCATCTCTGGAAGATACTGAACCTAAATACCAAGTTTGATGTTTATCCGACTGTTCGTTTCTGAGTTATGCTGTTCACAGACACACAGACAGACGGACAGACAAACTGACACACAGACACACACACGGACATGTTTCCAAAAATGCTTTTTTTTGGATTCAAGGGGTCTCAAAACATGTATTTCCGGTGAAATCTCGGTATCGAATTTTTGGGTGGAATACAATACTTCCCCTACTTACTATACGTAGTAGAGAAAGTAATAACCTGGACAAATTACTTCAACAAATACGTAAGGGTTTGATCGATTACTTATAAGTTATTTACACATATTTCCATTGTTTACTATACTGCAGTCAAACAACATTGTGGAGAGAACACACAGTCAGACAGACAGTAACATTAAAATTGAGTTTTATTTATGGACGCTCTTCAACTGCTGTGGTCCTTGGCGTCCCATTCTATATTGGGCGAAAAAGACTGGTAGTTTTGCTTAGAGGCCTCTTTATCAGGCTTGAGGTTCTTTTACTGTCATAAATCTACAACACGGGACCACTGGCTTTACTTCCCTTCCGAAGGAAGCCTTGCTAAGGATTTTTACGCCCGAAAAGATCCATTGTCCTGCGCCGGGTTCCGCGACCTCGGGCGTCTTTTCTTGGAGTTTTATCGACCTCTCGCATATCAGCCTAAAAGGTTATTGAACAGCCCCACTGGAAAGGATGCTTTCATTGTTTCCCAAAATCTTTCCCTGAACGAGTTGCAGTATTACTTTCTCTACTACGTATAGTAAGTAGGGGAAGTATTGTATTCCACCCAAAAATTCCATACCGAGATTTCACCGGAAATACATGTTTTGGGAGCCCCTGAATCCAAAAAAAAGCATTTTTGGAAACATGTCCGTGTATGTGTCTGTGTGTTTGTGAACAACATAACTCAGAAACGAACAGTCGATCAACACCAAACTTCGCATTTAGGTTCAGTATCTTCCAGAGATGCGGCACGAAGGTTTTCAAGAAAATCCCCCACCCCAGATTGCCCTTTACATGGAGCATTTTTCGAAAATTTTAATTTTCTCAAAAATGGCTGTAATGATTTTTATTAAAATATCATATGTTTAAGATATTTTCATGACAAATAATATGTATATCTCGAATTTTCTGGGAATGTCTCCAAAAGTATTATTCATTGTGAACTTCTTTTGCATAGCTGGTAAACCATAAGAGATAGACAAAATTTTACTACACAAAAATGTAGATCGCGTTAAAATACACAATTTATGTCATATACATTTTTTTGTTGAGTGAACCATTTTCGAGATATTGCTTGTTATTCCGCTAAATTTTCCAATACTTATACTTTTTCTCAAATTCGTTATTCATTTTTTTTGACCTGGTAATGTAAAGAGAATGGAATACTCCACATAGCAACCAGCTCTTAAAATATTTGACTTTCGCTAGTTTGTACAAGAGTAGAAAAAGTCATTTGAGTGTAACACATCAGATTTTTTTTATATTATATCAGCATTTTTTCCTAGACCTTCCCTGGTTATAGAAAGAGTAAGCCTCTTTCTTGCCAGGAATGTGCAACCAAACAGGATATGTGAATAAGTTTCTTCATCCTGTTTGCACATTCTACAGAAGGATTCATCCTCATACAGGCCTACTTTACGTAGATGTTTCCTGAAATGACCATGTTCAGATATAAATACAACTACTATTCCTGTTCTATCCAATCTCAGGAGAGATAAGGAAAGAGTATTGCACGGATCTAACACCAGTTTCTTTGCTTGTCTTTGTCTAGGAGAGGTTTGCCACCTGAGTTGTTGTCCAGGCTTTTAACGAGGTTTTCGCAGTATGTGTATTTACTCCAACTACGTGTGGATTAGCCAGCTGATCAGCTTTTTCATTTGCATAGTTGCTCTAATGTACCGGACCCCACCGCATTTCGAGCCTGTAGCGAGATTACAAGGCAACCAGGGCATTTAGACATTCCACTCCAGTTTTGATTTTACCTGGTCTGAGGAGAGTAATTTTAAACAACTTTGACTATCTGTGAGAAGGAGCAGAATTCCTTTGCCGTGGTAATCTTTCTGTCGATGTCTTTTGGATTTTATATTACACATATTAAGGAATTACACAGTAAAGTTATGGCTCCTTATACTGTGTGGAGACATACAAAAAATGAGCAGGTTAAAATATATTATATGCAACTGCAGAAAATATATAAGAATAACATACTTAAATCCAACAGAAAACTAAATGTTGAGCATGTCACTAATTTAAATAATAAGTGTAAAATATCCTGGAATGTTGTCACAAGTATCAAATAATAATACAAAATTAACGATATACGTTTTTCTCCAAATGACTTCAATAATTACTGTATTAAATCAGTACGTATTTTGAAACGAAACATAAATCATTATCCGAGTGATGATAACTAATTAAAAGAAGTTCCTATGTTGCAGTCATTTTTAATGGTCTTTTGTTTACCCTTTAAGTGTAATAAAGGTAATAAATAACCTCAAAGCTTCTAAATCTATGACATTTATGATATTTCAGATTTTGTTCTTAAACAGATAATTAAGAAATAGCTATTCCTATTACTAAATTGATTAATATATGTTTTGAAAATGGCGTGTTCACAATGTTCTGAAAATAAGTGAAGTCACTCCTGTATACGAGAAGTAGGACAAGCATAAAGTCGAAAATTATAGATCGATATGGTTAATTCCAGGTTTTTTGAAAATGATTGAAGCTAAACGAAAGAACATTGTTTCTTTTTGAGAAAAATAATATTTTCTCCAATGCTAAATCAACTATTACTGTTATGGAATCCATAATTAGAGAAGCAATGCATTCTTTTTAAAACAAATTATTTGCTTCGTTTTTCGTCTCTTGACTTAAGTAAGGCGTTTGATCGTGTGCCACGTGAATTATTAAGAAGCTCCAACATTGTGGTTACGAGCCTTATGCTTCAATTTGGTATGTTTTTGCATGAATTGTGTAAAACTGTGTGCTTCTATTAATAATAGTAAGAATGAATTTATTGCTGTAACTAATGGAGTACCTCAGGGTTCTATCCTAGAACCTCTTCTTTCTACAGTGATGGTAAATGATGTAGTTGTAAATATTCTAGCATTTGCTGTTTTGTATGCTGGTGATACATCTTTTTTTTAGCAGTTCGCCCTAATGTTGAGGCAACTAAAAAAATCTGATGTGTTACACTCACATGACTTTCTCTACTCTTGTACAAACTATTTTTACGAACGCTTATTCTCCATATGCTTCATGTTAATCGAGATATCGAGATGTTAATCTTATTGCTAATTTTCATGTAGATGCAAGGGGAATATGGTAGGCTTTAAGCGATAGTCAAATATTTTAAGAGCTGGTTGCTATGTGGAGTATTCCATTCTCTTTGCATTACCAGGACAAAAAAAATGTTCCATGTAAAGGGTAGTCTGGGGTGGGGGGATTTTCTTGAAAAGCTTCGTGTCGCATCTCTGGAAGATACTGAACCTAAATACCAAGTTTGGTGTTTATCCCACTGTTCGTTTCTGAGTTATGCTGTTCACAGACACACAGACAGACACACAGACAGACACATACACGGACATGTTTCCAAAAATGCTCTTTTTGGATTCAGGGGGTCTCAAAACATATATTTCCGGTGAAATCTCGGTATCGAATTTTTGGGTGGAATACAATACTTCCCCTACTTACTATACGTAGTAGAGAAAGTAAAAAACGACTAACGAATTTGAGAAAAAGTATAAGTATTGGAAAATTTAAGGGAATAACAAGCAATATATCGAAAATGGTGCACTCAACAACAAAAATGTATATGATATAAATGGTGTATTTTAACGCAATCTACATTTTTTGTGGAGTAAAATTTTCTCTATCTCTTATGGTTTAGTAGTTATGCAAAAGTCGTTCACCTTGAAGAATAATTTTGGAGACATTCCCAGAAAATTCGAGATATACATTTCACTTGTCATGAAAATATCTTAAACACATGACAGTTTAATTAAAATCGTTAGAGCCATTTTTCAGAAAATTAAAATTTTCGAAAAATGTTCCATGTAAAGGGTAATCTGGGGGGGGTGATTTTCTTGAAAACCTTCGTGTCGCATCTCTGGAAGATACTGAACCTAAATACCAAGGATGCTTTTTTTGGATTCAAGGGGTCTCAAAACATATATTTCCGGTAAAATCTCGGTAGAGAAAGTAAAAAGCATGGGAAATATCATGGAATCTGCTGAAATGTTTATTAACAAAGAATTTAAGCCTAAATAATGACAATACAAAAATTAGTTTTTAATTTACCAAATATTAATACCAATTCTGCCATAAAATTACTTGGATTTATGTTAGATTCTAAACTTTGGTGGAAAGATCATATAAGAAATATTTGCAACAAATTGTCAAAGGTTTTCTTTACGTCCTTCGTACACTGGTAAATATCGTAAATATAAATGTCCTAAACGCTGTACATCATGCGCTTTTTCATTGCCAGTTATTGTAAGGAATTCATCTATGGGGCATTGCCCAAATATAATACAAATATGTAGATTTCAGAATGCAGCTGTCCATATAATATGTAAAAAGTCAAGATAGTATTATTATAAATTTCTTTTTATTACAAATAATATTTTAACTCTTTCAGCTATTTATATTTGTACTTGCCTTGTATATATTAAAGAGAGACTACATACAAATTCTATGTACACTCTTATAATACAAGATCTAATGGAGGTCTCCACAATGTATTGTTGGACTTCCAAATCTCAGAACAGTTGGAAAAGTTTTGTTATTAAGCTATTTAATCCTTTACCTACAAGGGTTCGAGGTATATATTGTTAAATTTTAAAATAAAATGGCATAAATAGTTAATTCTCATGCCTTTTTGTACTACTGAAGAAATAATTCAAGATGGTTTTACTGATATATTGTACGAAATTGTATTTAATGGCCAAATAAACATTATTATTATTATTATTTTTATTATTATTATTATTATTATTATTATTATTATTATTATTATTATATGCTCGTTATCACTAAACTTTCTCCTTGTGATGTAAACTTTTGCTCATAATTTTGAAAATTTCACCGAGGAGTGTTACGATAAAAGTTATGGTCGGGAATGTTTAGGAAAGTAAAACTGACAAAGTACAAGACTAAGAATGTTTGCTGCCTAAAAAGCGTGAGAAGAAGAAATGTTCGTACTTTTGAATTTGTTTTCTAAAGTAATTCATGTTTTATTTGCAAACTATATGATAAGTTTGTAAAAAACATATTATATTTTTTCAGGAACTACTCAAGAAATAATCTATAAATTTGAAAGTTAATTATAGAATGTAACACAAATATCCGGAAAAATCAAACTAATTGCTAAAAAATACAGAATTTTCAAATTTCACAGGATGCAACACGAAATGCTTCTCCTCCCAAACTGCATACTACATGAAACATTTTCGTTCTATTTGCTCTATTTTGATTGCATCTTCGTATGTTTGAGATATTCATAAGAGGATTAAAATTTATTTCTAGGATATTCTGCAAATAGCTTAGTGAAATCCTTTTCATTCTGATTGAGTATTATATAATTTTATAATCAATTAGGAAACCATGAGAGTGAAAAAGAGAGAGATAAAAACGCATTTTAGAAACAATGCAAAGCTCATTAAAATATGCAGGTCATATCTAACATTTTTATGGTATTAGTCCTTTTTTAAATATTATATTTTTAAAGTTTACTATTTCCCAAATGATGTATGCATAATATTATTTGTTTCCCTTCATTTGCAAGAACTTCTCACTGCCACTTCTGAATTTATTCCTCCATGCTTTTGGCATAAACATTTGTAAATTGTTTCTGCTTATTTTACGTAACAATTCAACTAAGCACTTAGTGCTTAATTCGAAATCAATTCTGGGCAAAGATGCATCGTGAATAACGTAATGTGGATAGATGAATAGCTTTTTGGTGAGCACTGTAAATATAATTAAGGCATGAATGTGAATATGCAGCGGTAAGAAAGTTATGTGAGTGTACCATATCATATTATTGAAATGTAGCCTTAAAATGAAAGGGGTTGCGTTATACATATATAGGAATTGTACACATGAAAGGGGAACCATACATATAAGAATTGTACAGTAATAATGTAAGTCACTAACGTGTTAAAATATTCAACATCTAACATTTGTACAGAGCTGATTGTAAGAAACGGGCGAGCAAGCAAAAATTCCAGGAAAACATAAAGAGCGTACCTTTCACCAAGCCAACAGGCAGGGAACCGGTAACGGTACGGAGAAATAGAGATATATAGAGAAAAGAAAGAGACGGAGATATGGAACTAGCTTCACAACGCTCCAAGATGGCGGATCTGAAGCACAACGCACGGATCTGAAGCCACACATTTTCATACATGTTAAGGTAACGCGGTCTGAGGACCAATAGGAAACGTCGTTACATTTTAAACGCAGAGGTGAGCGTCACTAGGCTCCCGTATATAAGGGCAGACGAGTCCTCAGAGCCGACTCTCTATCACTGATCTTCAAGAATTCACGTCGACACGAGGTGCTACAGATGCACAAGGGTGGGAATGCGTGTGCAGATAGCTAGGCTTCTGACTAATTTAAGGTGGTGGGATTATAATAATGGGAAAGCTAGTCGCCCATAATTATTTCAATTGTGAATAAACTTCATTTATTAAGGGAAAATTTCAGTGTATTTCTTAAACTTGTCCCACCCACTATAACCTGAGAATTAACAAATAGATATAGTTAGGAATGGAATACGCAACAACCGACGAGCACCAATAGCTGAGGAAGAACACTGCAGAAGGTCACAACAACCCAGCGACGATTTCCCGCTACAAAAAGAAGAAAATAAGTTTTTTCCAGAAGAAAGAAGAGGAATGATTGTCTCCCTTTTTTGATATCCTTAAATATTAAGGGTTCGCTTAGTCCAGCGTTTCTCCCTGAAAAAGTCTTGCCTATGTGTCAAAACGTTTGTTATAAAGTGCAACTAGTTTACATTATTTAGCAGCACTATAAGGTAAACTTGTTCTTAATACTCAGAGAAACTAATGCCTTGTAAAAGCAGACTGAATGAAAAGAGGATGCAAATGAACCCTACGACGTCTAAGATTACCTTATTGTATTCAACTTCTTAGAATCAGGGAAAACACGGAAAGAAAACTTATCCAAATTTGAGGGCTTTCCCAGAAGTGCCCGGCCTAATAGCGGTTGTTTCAAACAATGACTATGGTAGAAAGTACAAACCTTATAAAGCTTAAGTTTGAAGTTTGACAATGCTACGTTGTTTAGTAATTGTTTGGCAGGCATTAATAGTGAACTCTCTCAGCGAATTTGTAAACATGGATAAAACTGGCCATCGTTATGTGATACAATACTTTCATTAGAAAGGTTTTTGTCCGACTAATACTAAAGCTGAGCTAGATTCTACTCTGGGGGAGCATGCTCCTTTGTTTAGAACAGTAAAATATTGGGTGGCAGAGTTTAAGCCGAGCTGCCAAGACGAACATCGCAGTGGTCGACCAAATGAAGTGACCACGCCAGAAATTGTGAAGAAAATCCACAAAATGGTGTTGGATGATCGTCGACTGAAATGCGCGAGCTAGCAGTCATCGTAGGCATTTCAAAAAGTGCTGTACATCACACACTAATTGAAAATTTAGACATGAGGAAGCTGTGCCACATTTACTCACAATGGAACAACAGCAGCGTCGTGTGGATGTTTCAGTTGAGTGTTTGGCGATGTTTCGCCGCAATAAGTTTTTGCATCGCTTCATAACCATGAATGAAACATGGGTCCACCTGAGACGAAGGAAAAGTCAAAACAGCGAATTGAAAGGGGAGAATCGGTTCCAAAGAAGACGAAGACAGTCCCATCTGCAAACAAGGTGATGGCGTCAGTTTTTTTTGGGATGAGCTTGAGATAATTTTCATTGTTTATCTTAAAAAGGAAAAGCAAGTATTATGCAAAATGATTGCGGCGTTTGAATGGTGAAATCAAGCACAAACAGCCGCATTTAGCGAAAAAGAAAGTTCTGTTTCATCAAGACAATGCACCAGTTCACACAACCATTATCATCATGGCCAAAATCAATGAGTTAAAGTTCGAATTGCTTCCCCATGCACCCTATTCGCCAGACTTAGCCCCCTCTGATTATTTTCTGTTTCCAAAGCTGAAGAAATGGCTTGGTGGTAAAAGATTTGCCAACAATGAAGAGGTGGGATTTGCAGGTGATGGCTATTTTGCAAAACTCGACGATTCTCACTATAAACAGGGTATCGAAGCTATTGAACATCGTTGGGAAAAGTCTATCGAGCTGAAAGGAGACTATGTAGAGAAATAAAGATGCTTTTTCTCAAAATGTTTGTGTTTTCTTTCCTAGGTCGGGTATTTCTGGGACAGCCCTCGTAACTTATCCCCATCGATAATTGAACTCGATCCTTCTAACAACAGGACAATACATTACCGTTTTAAACGCGATAGTTTAGTACTACCTATATCTGTAAATTTATTCAGGAACAATGACAACATTTGCCTTATTTGTGTTAAGGAAGTGCTCGTTGCTTCATGAAATACCATGTCATATACCAGACATGCTGATTACAACGACATTGAATTGTTTGCAATTTTGAATGGAAATATCTCACGCTACCGAACTTTTACACGTGCTATTAATTCCATGCTGCATATTGAAATATTCCGAAACCCGCACTCCCTGAATTGAGCAGAACTGATGCGTAATCCATGGTAGAAAACTGGATCATAAAAACTCTAACCCATACACAACTGCGCAAGAACTTCTACGAAATCATCGCACCCAATTTTCAATTATTACTTGATAAGGTAGACTGAAGGAGTATGTGAGATTAGATACCTAAGTACCAGCGAAATGTAGAGATACGTATAAGGATAGAGGAAATTGGAGGAGCATCGTTTCAAAACTCAAGTCCACCCACAACCGAAAATTAGTTTGAAGCGAATCTGAACTCTTTAGCATCTCCTACATCGTGCATAAGTCCCTGTTTGCTTTAGATCACGTTTTTAACCCGTTAAAATTGAGAACGAAATTGTGGGTTCGGTGCAAAAAACTATATGTCCAATGCCTATACTGGATCAAACCGCGAATTGCCCACTTTCTTACGCACATTGACGTGCTCGTGCGGAGGAATTGCCGCCTCTTTTATCACTGCATGACAGAAACATCTGTTTTTCATTGTAGCTCATTGTTTGACCCGATTGCACTGTTGACAACTGTCTTGCTATTATTGTAAGTATTGTAAGCAGTTGTGTCCATGAATATGGAAGAAAGTGTGTATATAGGTGAACATTCTGCAGGTTCCAGAAAGGAAAAGAGAACAAGAAGAAAGGTAAATACTATTTAAATTTTATAAAAAGAATAATTATTGGTGTTATTTTAACGAAAACACGGGAGCTGCTTTGCGATTACTATAGTTCTTACACATCAGGTGTTCTGATCAAGATCCTTGAATGCTACAGTCTCCATGTACGTACAGACATGCCTGCCTTTCACCTTATTAAAACAAGAAAATTGTATAAGTACAGCAACAAATCACAAGATAGGCTTCTGGCATCTATGTCTGTATCATCTCCCAAAAGGCGCAGGCCGAGAAAATCAGATAGGATTAATTCAGTGGTTAATAAATATCAAGTTAGAGTAAACAACGAACGTACTCCGCTTTGTTCTAAGTTTTTTCGAGCACTTTTTGGTATTGGCGCAACAAGAGTAAACAGCATAGCAGCTTCTCTAATAGCAGGTAATTGAAAGAAGGAGATGTGATCGGAAAGCCAAACAGTGAGGCAGTATTCTTAACATTTAAATGATTTCAGTCTAATTATATAATATAAAATATAATAACTACCCGCCTTAAAGCAATACCTGTGTGTATAAATATAATATATAAAATGTATGCAAGTCATTGTATTAATGTTTATTTTTATTATGTACATGTATAATAATATTATGTGAATATATTACGTAATTTAATAATGTAGGAGCTGTGCGAATATAGGTCAAAAGTTGCTAACAATGAGGTAACTTTGAGGCAATAATGAATTGGAAAGTAATAATGCTACTAGTAATTCTTGGAGCAACAATAATGTAATTTTTGAGACAGTTTATAAATATCTAATAAACAACCAGAAAAAAGTTTAAGTTAAATGAAGGTATTCTATTGGAGTAGCATTAGCGAATCAGAGACTTGAAATACAGAAATTTACAAATTCAGGCGGTAGAAATCAGTTAAGTTGCTTTTAAACAGCGTTCCTAACCGGACGCTAGACGCGTACGTATCCAGTGCGAGACAAAAATTCAATACGGCGAGAATATTATAAAGATTACGTGATTAAAAGTGCAATTAATAAATAATCGCACAGCCCTCTATATAAGTGAAGTGTTATTTAATCGTGTCAAGGATTAATAAAAAGGAGTGAAATAAAAATTATAATTTGTGTAAACCTACATTTTTTAGCCGCACCTCTCCCTGCAAAGAGACACATGTTTCTACAAATTAATACTGACGAAGCCGAGGCAAACCTAAATATATATAATATTTAAAGAAACATTCAAATTACAAAGTTAATTTTTTAAAACTTGGGTCGAAGTCCACCGGAAAGTAAACCTGGGGCGAAGGCTACCGGAAACTTTGTACCATACGTGGGGCAGTTACTACATCAAGTTTGGCTTTCCAGCAGTGAGGCAAATCAACCTTCATCAGTAAGCCCAAAGGAAGGAATCGGTAATTAGCTTCTTAACCAAGTTAAAAGCCAGAAGTTATTCGAAGCAAGAAAGTAAGCGACTCTACTTTCCTTCAGAGTTAAATATGAATAAGTTATTTAAAATGTACAATGCTAGTATGGTTGAATCACTAAAAGTAAAGAAGTGGTTTTTCCGCAGCACTTTTTCTAATACATTTAACTTGGGCTTTGGTGAACCAGCTGTACATGTTTGCAGTTATTGCAGTAGGACAAAACATGAACGAGTCACAAGCTGAACTCACGGCGCATAAACTGAAAGCAAAGGCGTCCACAAAATAATGAGGGAAAAAGATTCATCAACTATGTGTTTGTGCCTCGATTTGCAGCAGGTGCAGCCATTGCCTAAGCTTGCTATAGGTGAAGCCTTTTATGCCCGTCTCTTACCATTCTATGCTCTGTGCATCATTGATATGGAGAATAAATCACCAGCATTTTATTGTAGGACGGAAAAACAAACAGGTCGTGGGTCTATTGAAGTGGTTTGTGGGTTAACAAATTTTTATTATGCAAACAGCAATTTGAAGACAGAGTATCCAAATTAAGGCCCTTCTCTGATGGCTGTGCTGGCCAAAACAGAAACGTCCACGCACGCTATTGGTGCTATCTGAAGGGAATATAGGTATGTATGATATTTTCCGTGAGAGGCCATTCCTTCTTACCCGCAGACCGCATGTTTGGAGTTTTGGATCTTAGAAAACAGTCTGAGATATTGTGACGTTTGTAAGCATTATTGCGTACGTGACCTGGTGGCCCAGATCGGATATTGCGCAAGAGTGGAGGGGATGGAAAAACCAGTTCTAACGTAGCGTACCCACGCCAAATTTAGCGTGGTTCAGTCACAGTCGCGTCGAGTTACTGCTAGGAGCAAGGTCGTAGTGTGTGCAACTGTCCATGCGTGGAGCATGGCCTACCCACCGACAGGCAAGGAGGTATTGTATTTCCTTTTATCAATAAATATGGTTGCCATTCGGGCAATTTTATTGTGAATTTCTATAGTAGATAGACCCTTTCCTAATCCACATCATGAATTTATGATATTGCTAGGGACATTTTAGTATATTTTTCATAATTTCATTTAGCTACATCCCCCGACGGACCTCGCATAATGAGTAATAGAACTTTAGATTTGTCCACGGTACCTATCGCTCTACCCCCCATTGAGCTAGAATAGTAAAGAGGTTACGACAATATTAACTCTAGAGAAGTATGTTGAAACATATTCTAAGATTGGTAATGTTCGCTATCTAGGCAAGGGTTGGCATGTGGTTGGCTTCAAGATACTGTGCAATCTTAAAAAAAACCTGGTATAAAGAAATGAAAAGGGCCATGGTAAAAAAGAAACTGAAAGGGAATAAATTTTGCATTTCTTTCTCTAAAACTGGAAATGTATAGAACTAAAGGATGAATCCAGAAAATTTGTCTCCGTGCTTAAATGAGGAATAGAAGTAGAACAACTAGCAGATCCCACCGTTCTGCCTTTGGAACAACCCATCACATTGGAAAAAAAGATGATTTGAAGAAGGTTTTAAAACAACGTTTTGATGAAGATTGGTACGGTAACCATTAGCTGAAATTTTGTGCAAGGTTAATTGAACACGAAGATGATGCACGACAAATAGAGGAGAGAAGTGAGAATTAAGACTGCAATTGGTTGGAAGAAGAACGTGGTTTAAGTTCAATTTGAGAGCAATGTCAAAGTTCATCATTATTATCATTAAAGTAGTTTTATTTCACTTTGATAACTATCAATCACAATTGTTAGAAGTTCCAAGTGCACCTATAGCACAATTTGACTTTTACCCGTAGACCTGCTCAAATGCGAATATAGTATGGTTATAACACATTATTATTAATATTATTATAAATTAGCATGTAAGAGCTAAAATTATGCATTAAAGCTATTTATTGAAGTTAACATTGTATATATAGAAGAATGGTTCAAAACGCGTTGTGTCCATATATTAGGTGTAAAACACGATAAGTTCATAACTTTTCATATTCTAACCCGCCATTATAGCTTTACATAACGACTCTGATTTTTGACGCTCAACACCATGTTACTCCTTCATGTTTAAAAGCGAAAAACATCATTACATTTCAAAAGTACTGTTTACTTCAGGTGCTATTACATTTTGGCTTTCCCGTAAAATTGCTATTTGCGGACATATCGCGTTTTGAAAAATACATTGGATGAACTTCTAGCACCAGTAAAAGGGTAAAAAGCACAAGAGTTCTATGGGAGGAGCAACAAAGTGTGTATAGTTACGGTATACATGGAAGGAGCAGGAGAGTGTGTATAGTTACGGTATACATGGAAGGAGCAGAAGAGTGTGTATAGCCGTATTGATGTAAGAATCATGAGTGTGCATAGCTGTGGTAAACATCAAGGGAACAAGAGATCGTGTATATAGTTGTGATATTCATGGAAAGATCAAGAGTGTATATAGTTACGGTACAAATGGAAGGAGTAGGAGAATGGGGAGTGTCATGATGTTGATGAAACAATCAAGAGAATGTGTACAGTTGTGGTATTGATGGAAGGAGTAAGAGAATGGGTAGTTGTGATGTTGATGAAAGTATAAAGAGAGTGTGTATAGTTCTGGTATCGATGGAACGAGTAAGAGAATGGGTAGTTGTGATGTTGATGAAAGTATAAAGAGAGTGTGTATAGTTCTGGTATCGATGGAACGAGTAAGAGAATAGGTAGTTGTGATGTTGATGAAAGTATAAAGAGAGTGTGTACAGTTGTGCTATTGATGAAAGGAGTAAATATAGTTCTGGTATTGATGGAACGAGAAAGAGAATAGGTAGTTGTAATGTTGATGGAAGGATAAAGAGAATGTGTACAGCTGTGGTATTGATGAAAGAATCAAGAGTGTGTATAGTTCTGGTATTGATAGAACGCGTAAGAAAATGGGTAGTGTGGTGTTGATGAAAGTATGAAGAGGGTGCATACAGTTGTGGTATTGATGAAAGGAGTAAGAGAGTGAGTATAGTTGTGGTATTGATGGAAGGAGTAAGAGAATGGGTATAGTTGTGGTATTGATGAAAGTATAAAGAGAGTGTGTACAGTTGTGGTATTGATGGAAGGATCAAGATAGTGTGTACAGTTGAGGTATTGATGAAAGTATAAAGAGAGTGTGTACAGTTGTGGTATTGATGTAAGGAGTAAGAGAGTGTATATAGTTCTGGTACTGATGGAACGAGTAAAAGAATGGATAGTTGTGATGTTGATGAAAGTAAAAAGAGAGTGTGTACAGTTGTGGTATTGATGAAAGGATCAAGAGAGTGTATATAGTTCTGGTATTGATGGAACGCGTAAGAGAATGGGTAGTTGTGATGTTGACGAAAGTATAAAGAGAATGTGTACAGTTGTGGTATTGATGAAAGGATCAAGAAAGTGTGTATAGTTGTGGTATTGATGGAAGGAGTAAGAGAGTGTGTATAGTTGTGATATTGATGAAAGTTTAAAGAGAGTGTATAGTTGTGGTATTGATGGAAGCAGTAAGAGAGTGTGTTCAGTTATGGTATTGATGAAAATATAAAGAGAGTGAGTATAGTTGTGGTATTGATGGAAACAGTAAGGGAGTGTGTACAGTTGTGGTATTGATGAAAGTATAAAGAGAGTGTGTATAGTTCTGGTATTGATGGAAGGAGTAAGAGAATGGGTATAGTTGTGGTATTGATGAACGTATAAAGAGAGTGTGTACAGTTGTGGTATTGAGGAAAGGATCAAGAGAGTGTGTATAGTTGTGGTATTGATGGAAGCAGTAAGGGAGTGTGTACAAATGTGTTATTGATGAAAGTATAAAGAGAGTGTGTATAGTTCTGGTATTGATGGAAGGTGTAAGAGAATGGGTATAGCTGTGGTATTGATGAACGTATAAAGAGAGTGTGTACAGTTGTGGTATTGAGGAAAGCATCAAGAGAGTGTGTATAGTTGTGGTATTGATGGAAGCAGTAAGGGAGTGTGTACAAATGTGGTATTGATGAAAGCATAAAGAGAGTGTGTATAGTTGTGGTATTGATGGAAGGAGTAAGAGAGTGTGTACAGAGGTGGTACTGATGGAAGGATCAAGAGAGTGTGTACAGTTGTGGTTTTGATGAAAGGATCAAGAGAGTGTGTACAGTTGTGGTACTGATGGAAGGATCAAGAGAGTGTGTACAGTTGTGGTTTTGATGAAAGGATCAAGAGAGTGTATACAGTTGTGGTACTGATGGAAGGATCAAGAGAGTGTGTACAGTTGTGGTATTGATGGAAGGATCAAGAGAGTGTGTACAGTTGTGGTATTGATGAAAGTATAAAGAGAGTGTATACAGTTGTGGTACTGATGGAAGGATCAAGAGAGTGTGTACAGTTGTGGTACTGATGGAAGGATCAAGAGAGTATGTACAGTTGTGGTACTGATGGAAGGATCAAGAGAGAGTGTACAGTTGTGGTATTGATGAAAGTATAAAGAGAGTGTGTACAGTTGTGGTACTGATGGAAGGATCAAGAGAGTGTGTACAGTTGTGGTATTGATGTAAGTATAAAGAGAGTGTATACAGTTGTGGTACTGATGGAAGGATCAAGAGAGTGTGTACAGTTATGGTTTTGATGAAAGGATCAAGAGAGTGTGTACAGTTGAGGTATTGATGAAACGATCAAGAGAGTGTGTACAGTTGTGGTATTGTTGGAAGGATCAAGAGAGTGTGTATAGTTGTGGTATTGATGGAAGGAGTAAGAGAGTGTGTACGGTTGTGGTATTGATGAAAGTGTAAAGACAGTGTATACAGTTGTGGTACTGATGGAAGGATCAAGAGAGTGTGTACAGTTGTGGTTTTGATATAAGGATCAAGAGAGCGCGTACAGTTGAGGTATTGATGAAACGATCAAGAGAGTGTGTACAGTTGTGGTATTGCTGGAAGGATCAAGAGAGTGTGTACAGTTGTGGTATTAATGAAAGGATCAACTCAGTGTGTACAGCTGTGGTATTTGTTGGAAGGAGTAAGAGAGTGTGTATAGTTGTGGTATTGATATAAGGAGCAAGAGAGTGTGTATGGTTGTGGTATTGATATAAGGAGCAAGAGAGTGTGTATATTTCTGATATTGATATAAGGAGCAAGAGAGTGTGTATGGTTGTGGTATTGATATAAGGAGCAAGAGAGTATGTATAGTTGTGATATTATTATAAGGATCAAGAGAGTATGTATGGTTGTGGTATTGATATAAGGAGCAAGGGAATGTGTATCGTTGTGATATTGATATAAGGAGCAACAGAGTGTGTATAGTTGCGATATTGATATAAGGATCAAGAGAGTGTGCATAGTTGTGGTATTGATATAAGGATCAAGAGAGTATGTATAGTTGTGATATTATTATAAGGATCAAGAGAGTATGTATGGTTGTGATATTGATCTAAGGAGCAAGGGAATGTGTATCGTTGTGATATTGATATAAGGAGCAACAGAGTGTGTATAGTTGCGATATTGATATAAGGATCAAGAGAGTGTGCATAGTTGTGGTATTGATATAAGGATCAAGAGAGTATGTATAGTTGTGATATTTATATTAGGATCAAGAGAGTATGTATAGCTGTGATATTGATATAAGGATCAAGAGCGTGTGTATAGCTGTGATATTGATATAAGGATCAAGAGCGTGTGTATAGTTGTGATTTTGATATAAGGATCAAGAGAGTATGTATGGTTGCGGTATTGATATAAGGAGCAAGAGAGTGTGTATAGCTGTGATATTGATATAAGGATCAAGAGCGTGTGTATAGTTGTGATTTTGATATAAGGATCAAGAGAGTATGTATGGTTGTGGTATTGATATAAGGATCCAGAGGGTGTGTATAGCTGTGATATTGATATAAGGATCAAGAGCGTGTGTATAGTTGTGATTTTGATATAAGGATCAAGAGAGTATGTATGGTTGCGGTATTGATATAAGGAGCAAGAGCGTGTGTATAGTTGTGATATTGATATAAGGAGCAAGAGCGTGTGTATAGTTGTGATATAAGGAGCAAGCGTATGTATAGTTTTGGTATTGATATAAGGAGCAAGAGTATGTATAGTTGTGATATTGATATAAGGAGCAAGAGATTATGTATCGTTGTCGTATTGATATAAGGAGCAAAAGAGTGTGTATAGTTGTGATATAAGGAGCAAGAGTATGTATAGTTTTGGTATTGATATAAGGAGCAAGAGAGTATGTATAGTTGCGATATTGATATAAGGATCAAGATAGTTTGTATAGTTGTGATATTGATATAAGGAGCAAGAGAGTATGTATAGTTGTGATATTGATATAAGGTGCAAGAGAGTGTGTATAGTTGTGGTATTGATATAAGGATCAAGAGAATATGTATAGTTGCGATATTGATATTAGGAGCAAGATAGTGTGTATGGTTGTGATATTGATATAGGGAGCAAGGGAGTGTATATAGTTGTGATATTGATATAAGGATCAAGAGAGTGTGTATAAATGTGATATTGATATAAGGATCGAGAGAATATGAATAGTTGTGGTATTGATATAAGGATCAAGAGAGTATGTATATTTGCGATATTGATATAAGGAACAAGATAGTGTGTATAGTTGCGATATTGATATAAGGATCAAGAGAGTATGTATAGTTGTGATATTGATATAACGATCAAGAGAGTGTATATAGTTGTGTTATTGATATAAGGATCAAGAGAGTGTGCATAGTTGTGGTATTGCTATATGGATCAAGAGAGTGTGTATAGTTGTGATATTGATATAAGGATCTAGAGAGTATGTATAGTTGTGGTATTGATATAAGGATCAAGAGAGTATGTATAGTTGTGGTATTGATATAAGGATCAAGAGAGTGTGTATAGTTGTGATATTGATATAAGGATCAAGAGAGTATGTATAGTTGTGGTATTGATATAAGGATCAAGAGAGTATGTATAGTTGTGGTATTGATATAAGGATCAAGAGAGTATGTATAGTTGTGGTATTGATATAAGGATCAAGAGAGTATGTATAGTTGTGGTATTGATATAAGGATCAAGAGAGTATGTATAGTTGTGGTATTGATATAAGGATCAAGAGAGTATGTATAGTTGTGGTATTGATATAAGGATCAAGAGAGTATGTTTAGTTGTGATATTGATATAAGGATCAAGAGAGTATGTATAGTTGTGGTATTGATATAAGGATCAAGAGAGTATGTATAGTTGTGGTATTGATATAAGGATCAAGAGAGTATGTATAGTTGTGGAATTGATATAAGGATCAAGAGAGTATGTATAGTTGTGGTATTGATATAAGGATCAAGAGAGTATGTATAGTTGTGATATTGATATAAGGATCAAGAGAGTATGTATAGTTGTGGTATTGATATAAGGAGCAAGAGAGTATGTATAGTTGTGATATTGGTATAAGGATCAAGAGAGTATGTATAGTTGTGGTATTGATATAAGGAGCAAGAGAGTATGTATAGTTGTGATATTGATATAAGGATCAAGAGAGTGTGTATAGTTGTGATATTGGTATAAGGATCAAGAGAGTATGTATAGTTGTGATATTGATATAAGGATCAAGAGAGTGTATAGTTGTGATATTGATATAAGGATCAAGAGAGTATGTATAGTCGTGGAATTGATATAAGGATCAAGAGAGTATGTATAGTTGTGGTATTGATATAAGGATCAAGAGAGTATGTATAGTTGTGGTATTGATATAAGGATCAAGAGAGTATGTATAGTTGTGGTATTGATATAAGGATCAAGAGAGTATGTATAGTTGTGGTATTGATATAAGGATCAAGAGAGTATGTATAGTTGTGGTATTGATATAAGGATCAAGAGAGTATGTATAGTTGTGGTATTGATATAAGGATCAAGAGAGTATGTATAGTTGTGGTATTCATATAAGGATCAAGAGAGTATGTATAGTTGTGGTATTGATATAAGGAGCAAGAGAGTATGTATAGTTGTGGTATTGATATAAGGATCAAGAGAGTATGTATAGTTGTGGTATTGATATAAGGATCAAGAGAGTATGTATAGTTGTGATATTGACATAAGGATCAAGAGAGTAAGTATAGTTGTGGTATTGATATAAGGATAAAGAGAGTATGTATAGTTGTGATATTGATATAAGGATCAAGAGAGTATGTATAGTTGTGGTATTGACATAAGGATCAAGAGAGTATGTATAGTTGTGGTATTGATATAAGGATCAAGAGAGTATGTATAGTTGTGATATTGATATAAGGATCAAGAGAGTATGTATAGTTGTGGTATTGATATAAGGATCAAGAGAGTATGTATAGTTGTGATATTGATATAAGGATCAAGAGAGTATGTATAGTTGTGGTATTGATATAAGGATCAAGAGAGTATGTATAGTTGTGGTATTGATATAAGGATCAAGAGAGTATGTATAGTTGTGATATTGATATAAGGATCAAGAGAGTATGTATAGTTGTGGTATTGATATAAGGATCAAGAGAGTATGTATAGTTGTGGTATTGATATAAGGATCAAGAGAGTATGTATAGTTGTTTAATTGATATAAGGATCAAGAGAGTATGTATAGTTGTGGTATTGATATAGGGATCAAGAGAGTATGTATAGTTGTGATATTGATATAAGGATCAAGAGAGTATGTGTAGTTGTGGTATTGATATAAGGATCAAGAGAGTATGTATAGTTGTGATATTGATATAAGGATCAAGAGAGTATGTATAGTTGTGGTATTGATATAAGGATCAAGAGAGTATGTATAGTTGTGATATTGATATAAGGATCAAGAGAGTATGTATAGTTGTGGTATTGATATAAGGATCAAGAGAGTATGTATAGTTGTGGTATTGATATAAGGATCAAGAGAGTATGTATAGTTGTGATATTGATATAAGGATCAAGAGAGTATGTATAGTTGTGGTATTGATATAAGGATCAAGAGAGTATGTATAGTTGTGATATTGATATAAGGATCAAGAGAGTATGTATAGTTGTGGTATTGATATAAGGATCAAGAGAGTATGTATAGTTGTGATATTGATATAAGGATCAAGAGAGTATGTATAGTTGTGGTATTGATATAAGGATCAAGAGAGTATGTATAGTTGTGATATTGATATAAGGATCAAGAGAGTATGTATAGTTGTGGTATTGATATAAGGAGCAAGAGAGTTTCTATAGTTGTGGAATTTATATAAGGAGCAAGAAGTTGCACATAGATGCATTGTTGGTTTAATTTTTAGAAGAGTAACATATATTAGAGCTACTACCTCGAAAGATGGTTCAAGAGCGTCTTTAGTTGTAGTAATGGTAGTCTAAACTTTATGATCATATTTCTTGAATGCAACTGGTGATTTTTGTATCGGAACACTTCAGTTTTAGGCCTTCACAACTCTTAGAGATGGTAATAGAAATTATAGTCACTTACTACAATCCTTCTAGTGAGATTATTACCAATATTAGGAAGATGGTTTGTATTGTAACTTGTTTCCAACACTCTTTGAGCGTCAATTTGAAGTAGGTCGTATTGAAGGAGTTGTATCATATTTCAACTATTGGGGAACCGAACTTGTAATTCGTTACAACCACACGTATAGTACGCGCTTTCCGGTAGCCTTCGCCCTAAGGTTAAAAATACTACCTTTCTAATTTTGACTGTTTCTTTAAATATTATGTATTTATGTTTGCCTCGGCAGCGTCAGTATTTATATTAGAGACATGGATGTCTTGGCAGGGTTGTGGTGCGACTTAAGAAAGTAGGCTTACACAGATTATAATTTTACTTGACTCCCTTTTATTAATGCTTGACACGATTAAAATACACTTCTCTGGTATAGAGCTGCGAGATTATTTTATTAATTACTTTTCCTTTTTAACACGTAAACTTATTTTTCGTCTCACACGAATGCGTATTAAATCTCTAGAGGGCGCATCTCGCATCCGGTTACAAACACTGTCTGCAGGCAACTGAATTGATTTCAACCACCTAAACTTGTAAATTTCTGTATTTCATGGCTCTGATTGGCTATTTCTAATCCAATAGAATACCTTCATTTAACTAAAGCTTTTTTGGTTGTTGATTGGCTATTTTTATAAACTGTCACTAAAATTACATTATTGTTTCCAAGAATCACAAGTAGTGTTGTTAAACTTTCAAATACATTAATCACTCAGGGTTACCTCATTGTTACCTCATTGCTAGCAACTTTTAAACTATTATTCTCACAGCTTCTACATTATTAAATTACGTAATATATTCACATAACATTATTAAACATGGATACAAAAATACAAGCATATGCAATGACTGTTACATACATTTTACAAATTATTACATACACATATTGTTTCAAGGCGGTCTGTTGTTGAATTTACATATTATATAATTAGACTGAAATTATTTAAGTGTTAAAATACTACCTCAATATACAGAGTGAAATACCAAAAACTTGCACTGCAAATATTTCGGAAATGGAAAGTGCTATTGATGTGCAGTTTTCACAGCATTGATTCGTAGTCAGGGTCTCGTACATTTAGCCTATAAACAGATTTTAATAATACTGAGGAAGTGTATTTTTTGCGAAAACATAAAATTTTTCAAATGGAACAATGCCTATTTACATCACCAGAATAATGGTAGGGTAAATTAGAATGCCAATAGTCTTTATTGCAGGATTCTAGTGCAAGAGGTTTACGAGAAATCGTATTTTTGAAAAGTTTCCACCCCGACAATTGTTTGTACCATTCAACCTGCTTAGTTGCTAGGTACGATGTTATGTTTGTTTGCATTGTGTTTTCTGTTCATTGATTGCATTGCGACTCTCTGATCAGTTAGTTTGTGACACTTCAAGTAGTAAGTCGTGAGTGGAAGATGGGGTTTACTAATGCAGAAAAAGCCGACATGTTCATGGTGTATGGAGATATAGGTAGGATGAAGTTCGTTCCTGTACGGTGTATGCGGAAACGTATCCCAATAGACGTCAACCATTTCCGCAATTATTTATCAGCCTCTACAACCAATTACGTGAAAGTGGTACTGTAACACCTATAAAATGCAACAGAAACAAACAAGTGACTGAAGAAGAGGCAGACATTAATGTTTTGGCTGCCGTTGCAGTAGATTCGCAAATTAGTTCCCGCACAATCGCACGTGGAAGTGGCATAAATCAGGCAAGTGTACTGCGCATTCTCCATCGATTTATGTTCCATCCCTATCACATCTCTCTCCATCAAGATCTGCATGGAAACGATTTTGAGAATCGTGTTAACTTTTGTACATGGGCATCAAGACATGATACTAAGGATTCATCATGTATCTTGTTTAGTGAAGGAGCATTTACTAATCATGGCCAGGTAAACCCCAGAAACATGCACTATTGGTCTGTTGGCAATTCCCGTTGGCTTCGTCAGGTGGAACGTCAGCGTCCATGAAGTTCAAACGTGTGGTGTGGGATAGTGAATCATCAGCTCATAGGCCCTTTGTTCATAGAAGTAACAATGAACTCGCACAAGTATCGCAGCCTCCTGACAGACCATCTGTCACAGGTGCTAGAAGACGTTTCTTTACAGACTAGGAGGAACCTGTGGTATCAACATGATGGCTGTCCAGCCCATAGTCCAGCTTGTCTTAACAGATTGTTTCCAAATCGTTGGATTGGACGAAGAGGACCTGTATCTTGGCCGGCCCGCTCACCGAATTTGACCCCTTTAGACTTTTTTCTGTAGGAAGGCTGGAAGACACCGTCTACAAGGATGTACCAACTACACCAGACGATATGAAACGACGTATTACTGCTCACTGCTCTGAAATTTCCGCTGAAATGCTAGAACGTGTGCAGCAGTCTTTCCATAGCAGACTGGAAGCGTGTATTGAAGCTGCCGGTGATCATTTTGAACACAACCTTTGAAGGGCTATGCTTTTTACTTTTAAGAATCCACAGAAGTATAGTAATTCCCTTTTGTTTTTCTTTAGTTTGTGCTACCACAGGTTGTAGAAGTGTCGGTGTGTAAAAGTTTCAAAATAAGATTTCTCGTAAAGCACTTGCATTAGAATCTTGCAACAAACGCCACTGACATTTCATTTACCTTCCCCTTTATTCTGTTGATGAAAATAGGCAATGTTCCATTTAAAAAATTGTATGTTTGCTCAAAAAATAAATAGTTTATGGGTAGCTGTACCCATGCATGACAATACATTATAAACTGTGAATTATATCAAGGATTATACTTAATTTACAGATAACAACTGCACAGCAGAACCAGGATTTTAACAGCAGCTGCAAATCGTAATAGACAGAATACACATTTCTGTATATTACTCGCTCAACACACAAAAAAGTCTAATACAAGCATAAAGAAGGTAATATCTCATGCAGTAATGATATATTTATGTTTGACCAAGTTTTGCGTATGAAATATCAAACGAAGAGATTGGGTCTTGAGGCTGTATGAAAGGAAAAGTGAAAGAATTTCTGTTAAGATGCTCTGAGGTCATCAACAGATTGGTTAATGCCAAACCAAGGAAAAAACCTTTGATGTAAATTGATTTATAAGCCTTACGTGTGTAAATTTATTACTTTCTCTACTACGTATAGTAAGTAGGGAAAGTATTGTATTCCACCCAAAAATTCGATACCGAGATTTCACCGGAAATATATGTTTTGAGACCCCTGAATCCAAAAAACAATATTTATGGAAACATGTCCGGTGTGTGTGTCTGTCTATGAACAGCATAATTCAGCAAGGAACAGTCAGATAAACACCAAACTTGGTATTTAGGTTTAGTATCTTCCAGAGACACGACACGAAGGTTTTCAAGAAAATCTCCCCACTCCTGATTGCCCTTTACACGGAACATTTTTCGAAAATTTTAATATTCTCCAAATGGCTCTAACGATTTTGATTAAAATATCATATGTTTAAGATATTTTCATGACAAATGAAGTGTTTATCTCGAATTTTATGGGAATGTCTCCAAAAGTATTCTTCATTGTGAACGACTTTTGCATAGCTGGTAAACCATAAGAGATAGACTAAATTGTACTGCACAAAAAATGGAGATCGTGTTAAAATACACAATTTATGTCATATACATTTTTTTGTTGAGTGAACCCTTTTCGAGATATTGCTTGTTATTCCCTTAAATTTTCCAATTTACTTTTTCTCAAATTGGAATTCGTTATTCATTTTTTTGTCCTGGTAAAGCAAAGAGAACGTAATACTGCACATTTTGACTATCGCTTAAAGCCTACCAATTCCCCTTGCATCTACAAGAAAATTAGCAATAAGATTAACATCTCGATATCTCGACTAACATGAAGCGAGTGGGGAATAAGTGTTTGTAAAATAGTTTGTACAAGAGTAGAGAAAGTCATGTGAGTGTAACGCATCAGATTTTTTTACTTCTATCTGCTCAAACACAGTTTTACTTTAGTGTCTTAGGAGTAAATGTTATTGATATATAATAGAAGTGAATGTATGAAACGTGGAATTATAATTTAGGCGCCAATTGCACTCAAGACATCGTAACAGCTTTATGTTCATATAACAATTTTAAAACTTTTTTTGTGTTCCAGAAAACTGCTGAATATAGAAAGCGTATCATCTACAGCATTAGTCTTAATGTAGGCACGAGTCACACAGACCAGCTAGTTGAATTCTCAGACCTCTACTATAAATTGGCATGGAGTACTTTTTCAATAATTGTTCTTTCACTTAAGTCTTGTGTAGGACTAGGTTGGAAAGGTAGAATAGACTGAAAAATTCTCAGCCGGGATTTGAACCATCGATCTTCCGGTTTCCGTTAGGTTGCTGTAACCAACTGAGCTACCATGGCAACTTGCTTGCACTACAGTAAATCCCCAACTGACTCACATTTTTCCCCGCTAAACCACACGGAGATCTGAAATTCATTTTGATATAGCTAATCCCAATGGCGACTTACAAATTTCGTATACTTTAAATCCTAGGCTTCATAGTTTTAAGCAACTATTAGGTCAATCAGTGCTTGTTAATTGTTCATTTCACACAGGCCATATATAGGACAAGGTTGGAAAGGTAGAATGAAAGTAATAGTTCAATGCCGTAGCCAGTTTCCGTCCAGTTCCTCCAACGAATTTTTCCCGGTAAAACCACCTAGTACCTCAGTTTGGTAGAGCAACGAAAAGTGGTTCAAATCCCGGCTATAGCATTGCATTTTTCATTCTGATTCTACTATTTGAATTGCCTAGTGATTGTTTCCTTTACTTGCTACATGTCTTACTACTTTTTGGAACACATTCTTTGGTGGCTTTAATATTTAACTAATATACTGCACTTTTTGGATTGAATGCGAGTTAAAAAAATCTGATGTGTTAACACTCACATGACCTCTATTCTTGTACAAACTATTTTTCAAACGCTTATTCTCCATATGCTTCATGTTAATCGAGATATCGAGATGTTAATCTTATTGCTAATTTTCTTGTAGATGCAAGGGGAATTGGTAGGCTTTAAGCGATAGTCAAATATTTTAAGAGCTGGTTGCTATGGGGAGTATTTCCTTCTCTTTGCACGTCCAGGACATAAAAAATGAATAACTAATTCCCATTTGAGAAAAAGCATAAGTATTGGAAAATTGAAGGGAATAAAAAGCAATATCTCGAAAATGGTTCACTCAACAAAAAAAATGTATATGACATAAATCGCGTGTTTTAACGCCATCTACATTTTTGTGTAGTAAAATGTTGTCTATTTCTTATGGTTTACCAGTTATGCAAAACTCGTTCACAATGAAGAATACTTTTGGAGACATTCTCAGAAAATTCGGGATATACATTTCATTTGCCATGAAAATATCTTAAACTTATGATATTTTAATCAAAATTGTTAGAGCCATTTTTGAGAAAATTAAAATTTTCGAAAAATGTTCCATGTAAGGGGTAATCTGGAGGGGGGAGATTTTCTTGAAAACCTTCGTGTCGCATCTCTGGAAGATACTGAACCTAAATACCAAGTTTGGTGTTTATCCGAATGTTCGTTTCTGAGTTATGCTGTTCACGGACACACACACGGACATGTTTCCAAAAATGCTTTTTTTTTATTCAGGGGGTCTCAAAACGTATATTTCTGGTGAAATCTCTGTATCGAATTTTTGGGTGGAATACAATACTTCCCCTGCTTACTATAGTAGTAGAGAAAGTAATACACATACGAATGTGGCAAACGTGGAGGAGTATATAGGGAAAATTTTGAACATAATTTCAGGCAAACGTTGTTGAAGAATCCAAAGAGGTTGATTCATAGAAACCTGAAGACAAATGCGGGACCTCTTGGCCCCAATTCCAAACCTATGATGATTTTTAATTTCTACGAAAACAATGACGCAGTTTACCAAGGAATCTCATGATCCCGCTGACAACCTCGGTCATCAAAAAGACACATTATTCATGATGCGGCTGAGCAACAGTTCACCTGACCCATTTACCTTATTTCCTTGTTTGATGGCATTAGAGACATAAAACTTAACATATGTTACCTGAGTGGCCATTCTTCTGTCATTTTCAGTGGCTTGCGTGGAATACGTAATCTGGGAGTGTTTTGCAATGTGCTATGTGCCTTGCATCAGGTAGCGAGTATTCTGATGTCAGCTTGTTTCTATGGCAACGTCACCAGCCCCTGTCCTGTCTGCAGTCTAAAGATATTCCTTGTACCCGTGTCGTGGACACATGGGTGTATCTCTACGCTGCTTCAGGCTTTATGAGACAGCGATGGCCTTCTTCTGTGCTCATTTTAGTGTACACAACGAAAAAAATATACATAACTTGCTTTTTATTGCAGTGGTTCAAAGAAGGGGTCCTTTTTCTTTGAAAAATGTTATTTTTACGTTATTGTTATTTGCTCCACGTATGGGCGCCAATATGAAGAAGTTGGTTTCTTACGTTATTTGCATCACGCTTTGGGCGTCAATTTGAGAAAAGGTTATTTTTACGTTATTATTATTTTCCCCACGTAGGGCGCCAATTTGAAAAATAATTTATCAGCTCCACGTATGGACGCCAATTTGAAGAAGTTAGTTTCTTTAAATATTTAATATTTATGTTTGGCTCGGCTGCGTCAGTATTTATTTTAGAGACAGGATATCTTGGCAGGGTTATGATACGACTAGAATGTAGGCTTACAAAGATTTTAAGTTTTAATTCATACCTTTTATTTATTACTTGACACAAACTAAATAGCACTTCACTGATATAGAGAGCTGTGGGATTCTTTTATTTAATACTTGCACTTTTTAACACGTATACTATTTTCATCTCACACGAATACGTAATTAATTTCTCGAGGACACATCTCCCGTCTGGTTATGAGAACTGTTTGGAGGCAACTGAACTGAATTCCACCTCCTAAACTTCTAAATTTCTGTATTTCAAGTCTCTGATTGGCTAATCCTAATCCAATAGAATACCTTCATTTAATTAAAGTTTTTTCTGGTTGTTGATCGGCTATTTTATAAACTGTCACTAAAATTGACATTATCGCTTCCAAGAATCACAAGTAGTGTTGTTAAACTCTCAAACTCATTATTGTCTCAAGGTTACCTCATTGTTACCTCATTGCTAGCAACTTTTAAACTATTATTCTCACAGCTCCTACATTATTAAATTACGTAATATATTCACATAACATTATTACACATGGATACAATAATATAAGCATATGCAATGACTGTTACATATATTTTACAAATATTACACACACATATTACTTTAAGGCGGGCTGTTATTGAATTTACATATTATATAATTAAACTGAAATTATTTAAATCTTAAAAATACTGCCTCATCTTTGATTATAATTATTTAGAAACCTCATCAGATTTTAGCAAGTGTGACTGAAGAACGAATGACGGTAGGTTTCAAACATAAAAATAAATAACCACTCCGTTCCACGAGCGCTGATTTGGTCATATAAGTTATAGACGACTGCATAAACTAAACAGTTTTAACAAATCTATATAGTGGCGAAAACATGATTCCATTAAAAATTACCCTTCTCTCTGTGCATACTTATTTAAACTAAATTTGGGTTTATGAAATGCCTACAGTATTCAGGTTAGAAGGCAGAGCTATAGTTCAATAATCCGATATGTATTTTTCATTGATTGTAAGTGTATGTAGCCCATGTATCTTGTTCATATATAAAGGATATTTTATTGTTCGCTTTACTTTGATTATGATTACGTCTGACGTGAAACGTTCTCAGATATAAACGAACAACATCAGTTTATATTACAATCGATTTCGAGCTTATGAATAGAAGAGGTCGTTATGAAATATTCACAGGTGGCTCACCGAAATAAACTTTATTCTGGAAAGATTTAAACATACATAAGCGAATTTTTGAAAGTGATTGACAGAAAAAAAGTAATTGGTTATCTGAATTAGTTATACATTTTCCATAATTGAGCTATTGTCTTATCATTTTAGATTTCATGTTACATAACATTAAGTAAGCATAAGGAGGAGGAAGAGAAGGAAGGATAAATCTATCTTCAAGCATTGTAGTTTATGTAATTAATCCTTAGTAAAATGTTTTAATTATAGACAATAAGGACGCAAAATTTATGTCATAAAAATAAAGAGAACTTCGCCTGCTAGTTACAGAGAATTCCAAACATATACATGTGTATTATTTGTTATTTATTTATATTTGCCCGTCTCATATTTATGACTTTTCTAGAAATTTTAGTAAGAATAAAAAAACAAACAAAAAAGTTTCCAACTAAAGGGTTATTTAAGATCGTGATTCAGAAATTGATTCCTGCGAGGCACCCCACACCTACACTCGAACAGGGAGACAGGCAGGCAGAAACACGTCCACATACTGAAGCCTTACAAGTGCATTTCCTGTGAAATATATGTACGAGGGCAGTCCAGAAAGTCCCAGACGTTTTAGCCTATCGTGGCGATGAGTAGGGCTAGAGCCTCCATCAGAACGTTCCTACATTTAGTACGCATCCAGCTGTGGTAGCGTGAGGACTGTGCTCTCTGTGAGTTGTTAAAATGTACGCTGCAATAGAAAATCCCGCCACTTGTGAAGTGCGGTTGGCTAAAAAGAACAAACCAATTGAAATTTATCGTCAACTTTATGATGTTTACGGGCAGGGAATAATGAGTGAAAGCCGAGTCAGGTAATGGTGCAGTGATTTTAAAAAATGGCCGTACCAATGTTGACGAGGATCGCAGTGGTAGGCCTGGCCTTATGACTGATGAACTGTCAATGCAAATCAATGACAAAATTCGTGAAAATCGTCGTTTCACGATTACAGAACTTTCGGAACATTTTCCCCAAATCTCACGGAGTTTGTGCATGAAATTGATGCTTTGATACTGAGCTGAACTGCATGCCAGTGTAAACCAGTGGTTGAAGTCACAGGCGGCAGATTTCTATAGAGAGGGTATTGAAAAACTTGTGCCACGGTATGATAAATGCCTCAACTTGAACGGCGATTATGTAGAAAAATAGCTTAAGTGTACCTTTCAAATGTAGGTAATAAACGTTCATATTTGCATATTGTTAATTGTTTGTTTCAAAACGTCTGCGACTTTCTGAATTACCCTGGAAGCTGCCTTATGAATTTGGGTTTAATCTTCTGAATCTTCTAAGCGCTGTTCAACGTTCATATATATATATAATATGACTTTCTCTACCCATGATAAGTTAATACATTTCGGTTTATATATTATTATAGTATTTTATATATAAACTGGTACCTCTATCGACGTCAGGTTATTCACTGCAGACTTTTATTCCCTAGGATTGATTTCAAGTTAAGAAATAAATTCTTAGTTACCAAATGCAAAAACAGCATTTAAATGTTTAACTGTAGTGACAGGAAAGAATCTCATTGGCTCTAATTTTGCATTAGATGATGTACCAGTCAAAGCGTAAATATGCAACGTGTAATATTTTAAAACAACTAACGCTGCTAATCTTATGTGTTATATTTACATGACTTTCTCTACCCACCATATTTTATTTCTACATAACTTCTTCAAACTTTTCTTACGAAAGCTTATTTTTTTGCCTACTTCTTCTTAATAAAGATAAATATGTGCAAAAATAGTTTCATTATACATTTCTTTGTAGATACAAGGGAGGTAGAGGAAACCGAATCGATAGTCAGTTATTTAAAAGCTGGTCGCTAATGCTGTGCTTTAAACTCCATACTTAGTCCATAATACAAAAAGCTGAATAGCGACAACCTTTGAAAAAAAATCATTGAAAAATTCAAAACATTATTACCAGATATCTCTAAAATATCTAATGTTACAATAAAACCTTATTGGAAGTAAATTGTGTATTTTAAGGAAATCTATGTTTTTTTATGTGTGTTGAAAGACTTTGCCTACTATCTCGCGTCTCTTATGGTTTATTTATCAATTAAAATTATACAGAATTCCATCCGAAAGAAGAGGACTTCACAGGTGTCGCAGTTCTCAGATGACTTGTGTTATCTTATTTGTTGGGCCTTATTGTTTAATTATATTTTTTTAAATTTGGGTTCTTTATTCTCCGGCTAGCTATAATAACTCAGTCGAGCACGTGTCTCTAAGCAGGGTGTGTAAACGGAAAGGAGTTGTTAAAAGATAACCTGATCAAAAAAATCTGACTGTAGACTTTTATTGCCTTCATGCTTAATTAATAATTCACATATTTAATCTTTATACACGCCTGACTGAAACTGTGATATTTTCGAATGTAACTACAGTCGTTTTAGTTGCCGCGCACCAATTACTTCCGTACTTTACATTTTTGTAACTAACTCTGCGACGTGCACCTCGTGAGAGATTCTTCAGAACTGCGTGACGTGCACCTCATGAGAGATTCTTCAGAACTGTGCAACACTTCCTTATGGCTCGAGAATATATACTCCTTCACCTCGAATTGCCTAAACATTATAATATAGTTGCTATTGGTTACCAAATTGCGTCAAATTTAGCGTCTGATTTGGTCAGCCAATCACTAATACTGACATATATGCTCTAGGAAAATATTCCCTCCGTTTCTAAAAAAAGGCACGCTGCCCTGACGTCAATTTCGGCTTTCTTTTCTTAGTGACAAGCAACTCACCCCCTCGGTTTATTGTTACCCACTTCTATTGTCAGTTTCAGTCAGACCTGCAAACTTATTTCCTAACAACCCTTATGGCTAACAAACATCTAAAATCATGTACATACAAGAATATTAATTTACACTATAATCACTCTGGCATTCATAGCATGTTATGATATAAATTATTGCTTCACAGGCTATTTCCCAGGAAATTCAATATATACATATTACCTATGCAGCAAGTAAATATCTTAAACATATCATATTTTAATCCAAATATTTTAGGGCATTTTTTAAGAAATATAAAAATATCAAACATTTTTCTATGTAAAAGGTAGTTTAGGGAGGGATGACGTTTTTGAAAATCTTCAATTGCATCCTTGGAGGATGATGAACTTGCGTTTAGTGTTTATTTGACTTTACGTTTTTGAGTTGTGTTGTTCTCACGCTCACACAGTGTCTTTTTGTTCACCTTAGGACACGAATTTCGTAGGGAACTTCGAATGAAACTATAGGTGTTTATGTGGTAGAGAAAATACAATTACATTTTCTGTTTTATTCAGCAGAAACTCAAAGCTGAATGCAATTATCGAATCATATGGGTGGACATCCTCCGTCCAAGCGAGGGTATATTTTCGATTATTACTAAAACAGTCCTTCAAAGAGCACAGTATTCATTACAATGTCCTTACGCAAATGTATGGATCGCTATTAGATACAGCAGGGCACAGAAAATGACACAAGCTGCTGTTTAATGATCAACAGGAAACCAGTTGCATCTTGCTACCACTTACAAGCAATAAAGCCAGTGTACCGTAGCATTCCGTTATTCCATGCCATGCAGACATGCCATAATATTACATGGGAGGAAAACTATGTTAAAGGCATTCGAGATATGCCCTCAAAGAGCAATGCATTGTTTATGCACAATAAAGACGGACCTGGAAAGTGCATTCCCCGAGTTCCTCAGCTGGCCTCAAGTATTCCTGCTCTTCGGTTAACGAACTCGAGACTGTTAACATGCACTAAAGGAAATTCCTTGAGGTCTTCTGCGGTTCAGAATGCGAAAGGAAGTACTCAAAATCACAACACTGTTTAATTGTTTCCTAAGTCTACAGGTCCTTAGAATTACAATACATTCAAAACAAACAAGCAAACAAACACCTAAGGTGTAGCAATGGCCATCTACTGACATATCAAAGTTGGCTTCCATTTCCTTTCTTTGAGGAAGCTTCCGATGTGAAGGTAGTCATACATATTATGAATATAAAGTGAACGTTTTTAGTTTTCTAGCACCTACTTATAATACGTGGAGGAAATATTCCATTCCAGCCAAAAAATGGATATCGAGAGGTCCCCTGAATAAAAAAAAAACATTTTTAGAAGGAGGTGTGTGCATGTGTATGTGTGTGTGTGTGTGTGAACAGCCCGGCTCAAAGTAAAAAAGTCGTATAAACACCAAAATATCGGATAAACATTAACACTTCTCTTAATTATTTTGTTGTTATTGTATAAATTAATTATTTTTTAATAGACCTTAGCCTGGTCTAGGCAAGTTTTTAATATAGAGTCAAATGAAAAATTAACTTCTTCCTTCTCTGTTTAATCTCCTCTTATGTAGGATTTACACCCCCCAGGACTTACATGCGGGTCCCTGGGATTGAACACGGGCCGTCCACTCGGCCACGGCGCCGCCCCAAACATTAACACTTAGTATATTAAGTTTAGTACCTTGCAAGGATGCAAGGCAAAGTTTCAAGAAAATTCCCAAACCCGAAATTGCACTATCCATGAATAATAATGCTTTGTTACTTTATTTTCTCAAAAACTGGTTCTAGCGATTTACATTAAAATACCATATGTTTAAGATCTCTGGATGAGAAATGAAATGTATAACTTGGATTTTCTGTGAATACGATTCTTTTTTGAACACAACTTTAACTTTAGTGTAAGTAAAAAACCAAATAGAGATAGGCAAACAAACTTTCTGCACAAAAAAACATAAATCTCTTCAATTTATTTTGAATAATATTTTTTGCATTGTTATTGTTTTGCATTAACGTTGAACCTGAACCCAGAAATAGAATTTTTAGAAAAAGGTCCGTGTGTGTGAGTCTGTATGTCTGAACAGCAAAAGCAAACTTGGTATTTAGGTTCAGTACATTTGAAAGGTTCGACACGAAGATTTTCAAGAAAATCCCCTCACCCCAGACATGGAACATTTGTTTACATGGAACATTTTTCTAAAATTTGGATTTTTTGAAAAATGGCTCTAACTATTTTGATTAAAATATATGTTTAAGATATTTTCCTGACAAATGAAACGTATATCTTGAATTCTCTGGAAATGTACCCAAAAACCCTCTTCATGCAGATGGTTTAGGCATAACTGGTAAACCGTAAGAGACAGACAAAATGTTAGTACACAAAAATGTAAATATCGTTAAAACACACAATTTATGTCGTATATATTTTTTGTGGAGTGAACCATTTCCGAAATATTCCTTGTTATGTGTTTGAATTTTGCAATACTTGAAACTTTTACTCATATGGGAATTCGTTATTCGTTCTATTTTTATTTTCTCTGCTACGTATAGTAAGTAGGGGAAGTATTGTATTCCACCCAAAAATTCGATACCGAGATTTCACATGAATTACATGTTTTGAGGTGCACTGAATGCATATAAAGCATTTTTGGAAACATGTCCGTGTGTGTGTCTGTGAGCAGTATACCCAGAACGAACAGTCGGATAAACACCAAACTTGGTATTTAGATTCAGTATCTTCCAGAGATGCGACACGAACGTTTTCAAGAAAAACCCCCACCCTTTACATGGAACATTTATCGAAAATTTTAATTTTCTCAAAAATGGCTCTAATGTTTTGAATAAAATATCATATGTTTAAGATATTTTCATAACAAATGAAATGTATATCTCCAATTTTCTGGGAATGTCTCCAAAAGTATTCTTCATTGTGAACGACTTTTGCATAACTGGTAAACCATAAGAGATAGACAAAATTTTACTACACAAATAATGTAGATCGCGTTAAAATGCACAATTTATGTCATATACATTTTTTTTGTTAAGTGAACTATTTTCGAGATATTGCTTGTTATTCCCTTAAATTTTTCAATATTTATTTTCTCAAATAGGAATTCGTTAGTCATTTTTTTGTCTTGGATATGCAAAGAGTATTAATCTGTGGCAAAGAGAATGGTGTTGCACATAGCAACCAGCTATTAAGAGATATGTCTATGCTTAAAGGCTACTGTATTTCTATATTGCCCTTGCAATTACAAAACAAGGGGAACATAGCACGCCTTAAGCGATAGTCAAATATTTTTAGAACTGGTCGCTGTGTGTAAAATGTAATTTTCTTTGCATGTCAAAAGATCGTTTCTGCAAATGTTTATCTGGATTAATATGAAATAAATGGAGAATAAGAGTTTGTAAAAATAGTTTGTACAAGAGTAGAGAAAGGCATGTGAGTGCAACACATTAGATTTTTTAATACTTTGTCATGTCTTGAGGTACTGTCACCATTCTATTGTTTCTCGAGATATCATGGGAAGAGTATAGAATGTTAAAGCTAGTATATAGGTACTTTTTAAAGATTTGACTAATGCTTCATCCTCTTTTATCTCCTTCTGCCTTCAACGAAATGTGCAATGAAACTATTTCTGCAGTCGTTTATCTCGAGTAATATGAAGTAGGTAGAAAAGTAATCAATGATAGTCGTGTAAATGTAACACATCAGGTTAGTGAGGGAGGCAAGAGACTGTCCTGCACCACATATTTGTAGTTCTAATGCACTATCGCAAACTACAGCAGTTTAATATTTATAATGAACCGAATGAAATCCTGCATTGAAACGGTTAAAGGTCTTTTAGTTTTGGAAGTTATCTACCAGAAATGAGAGCTGAGAATGAAATAATAGGGTGCTGGATATTGTTATGTTTGCGTACGATCTGGCCATATATGCTGCTTTGAAAATGACCTCCAAACTGTAGCATACTCTTTGGACAAAACCGAAAACTTCAGCCTAATAATATCTCACTATTAAAAAAATCTATGAATTTCCGAGTAAAGATCCCTATTATATAAAACACGAATCAAGAATAAAATTATTGAACACCTAACCAATTTTAATTATTTATATTCTAACATATCATATTGCTAAGAGAAAAATATTATTTTAAAGCAATTTCAAAAGTTCAAAGGGACCAGAAAAGTTCTCTAACTAAAACTTTATAAAACATTTGCAATATCTTTGCTCTCAATTTTCAGCAATACATTTTGAAGTATTATGCCGCCCACTTTTGCTTATAATGATCTCATGCAGTTTATAAATGAAGGATTGCGTACCTCTAGTTGCTTTCTAAACAGCTGTGTATTGCCTCAGCCACCTATTAACAGTTAAGTAAAGTTGAATAACCATTCCTCACTTTCTGTATGGACAATTTGTAGAACAGTTATGAAACAAATCTGATGTGGTACAGTCACACAATTTTCTCTACGCATTTAAATACTATATGCAAATTATTTTAGAGTTCATTAAAAGGCAATTGTTCTATTCATGCTGTTCGCTATATTATTTTGTCTGCAAATAATTTCAAATTAAGCAATAAGTACTCAGTTATGCATAGCCGAGAAAATATTTTCAATTGTTTATAGGAAGATAAAAGAATCAACAAAGAAGTCATAGTAACCTTGAAGCTAAAGAAGAAGAAGAAATAATAAAAAGGACTTTAATGTACTCCCCATGAGATGACACACTAATATTTGAGAAATGTAATAATACAGTATAGGGTATTTCAAAACGGGTTAATACAACGATAGCAAAAATCCTCCTCAAAAGTATATACAGGGTCTTTCAACAAGAGTGTCCTATCTTTAACACGTGATAGCTACCGTTGTTATTGAGTTACAGCAGTCATTTTTTTCAGTTGTTATTGACAAGTAGCCATGGAACGTTACAGCATTCAGCAATTGTGAAAATTTATTATCAAAATGGATCATCTGTTCGCCAAACCTTCCATGTATTACGTGAAGTTTACGGTGTGCATAATCGTCCGTGCAAGAGAAAGGATTCGACGTTTGATCAATAAATTTGAAAGAAGTGGTTCTGTCAGCGATCAAAGAACGCCTGTACGTAATCGACGTAAGCACTCCAACGAAAACATAGGCACCGTTCGTGAGAGTGTACACGAGAACGGAAACAAATCAATTGCTCGTCGAGCGCAAGAAATGGGGCTTTCGCCGACCACAACTTGGCGAATTCTGCATCTGGGCTTGAAGTTTCACGCTTATAAACTGGTGTTAACTCAAGAAATAAAGCCCAACGACCATAGGTTGCGCCATGTATTCGCTGTCTGGGCTATGGAGCAATTGGAAGCTGAAGCGGATTTTTGTCGAAAAATCATCTTCAGCGATGAAGCCCACTTTTGGATGGATGGTTGTGTTAACAAGCAAAATTGCCGCTATTGGAGCAATGACAATCCAATGCAGGTTCAGTAACAACCACTTCATTCCCAAAAGGTTACTGTGTGGTGTGGATTTTGGTATGGTGGAATCATTGGTCCATATTTTTTCCAAGATAAGATGGAGAAGCTCTAACTGTCAATAGAGAAAGGTACCGGGCTCTTATAAGGGACTATTTTTGGCCTCAATTGGATGGTATGGATCAGAGAAACATCTGGTTCCAGCAAGATGGTGACACATGTCATACTGCTCTCGAAACAATTGCTCTTTTGAAGGAGAAGTTCACAGGTTTCATCATTTGCCGTGGTGGCGATGTTAACTGGCCCCCGAGGTCATGTGATTTAACGCCATTGGATTACTTCTTGTGGGGTTATGTTAAATCTAGAGTTTATATCAACAAGCCAGAAACAGTAACTTATCTTATGAATAACATCACGCGTGTTACTCGTGAAATTGGACCTAATTTACGTTCTTCTGTCATTGAAAATTGGGTCAACCGTATACGCGCAACCCAACGAAGTCGCGGCGGTCACTTAACTGGTATACTCTTCCACACGTAATGACATTAATTATGTTCCAAAATAAAAAAAGAAAAAACCTCTATCAATTATAGAACGCGTTTTACTTAAGTTCAAAGATAGGACACTCTTGTTGAAAGACCCTATATATCTGATGTGACGTAAACTGTAAATTCTTTCAGAAGTAGGTTTTCATCTATATCTTGTGGGTTTCTAGTCATGCAACTTTCCATCAGAATTAGAGTTCCTCGTATCACATAAAACTGCATTTTATTTCTGAAGTTAGTATGCAAAACATACAGTACTTTAATCTAAATCTATAAAACCTTATAAGAAAACCAATAACGAACATAATTCCATGTAAAGGGTACTTTGTTGTGGGAGGATTTTCATAAGAATCCTTGTGTGACAACCTTCGAAGATCTAAACTTATACACTAATTTTTATGTCTAGACTTTTCGTTTTTGAGTTACAGACATAGATACACACATTAGCCTTTTACTAAAAATCTGATGTGTTACACTCACATGAATTTCTCTACTCTTGTACAAACTATTTTTCCAAACTCTTATTCTCCATATGCTTCATATTAATCGAGATGTTAATCTTATTCCTAATTTTCTTGTAGATGCAAGGGGAATTGGTAGGCTTTAAGCGATAGTCAAATATTTTAAGAGCTGGTTGCTATGTGGAGTATTCCATTCTCTTTGCGTTACCAGGACAAAAAATAAATGAATAACGAATTCTCATTTGAGAAAAAGTATTGGAAAATTTAAGGGAATAGCAAGCAATATCTCGAAAATGGTTCACTCAACAACAAAATGTATATGACATAAATTGTGTATTTTAACGCGATCTACATTTTTGTGTAGTAAAATTTTGTCTATCTCTTATGGTTAAAAAGTTGTGCAAAAATCGTTCACAATGAAGAATACTTTTGGAGACATTCCCAGAAAATTCGAGATATACATTTCATTTGTCATGAAAATATCTTAAACATATGATATTTTAATCAAAATCGTTAGAGCCATTTTTGAGAAGATTAAAATTTTCGAAAACTGCTCCAGGTAAAGAGTAATCTGGGGTGGGGGTATTTTCTTGAAAACCTTCGTGTGGCATCTCTGGATGATACTGAACCTAAATACGGAGTTTGGTGTTTATCCGACTGTTCGCTTCTGAGTTATGCTGTTCACAGACACACAGACACACACACGGACATGTTTCCAAAAACGCTTTTTTTTTGGATTCAGGGGGTCTGAAAACATGTATTTCCGGTGAAATCTCGGTATCGAGTTTTTGGATGGAATACAATACTTCCCCTACTTACTATACGTAGTAGAGAAAGTAAAAATGAATATTTCCAGTGGAATCCTGATATTGAAGTTTTGTGTGAAACACCGTACTTCCACAACTTTGAAAATACTCGGTAATGCAAGCATATGAACAACACACATCAGAGTTTTACTTCCTCTTGTTCTCGCAAACTCTCGATCCTGAAGATGCTACAAAATGTAGGTAACTACCATGCTGTACAACAAAAATGAAATTAACCCGGCTATGTCCTTGAAGATACCTTTACTGCCCACTCCCGCTTCAGGCAGAGACCACTGAACTGTATTTGAGGTACACTGTATTTCGTGGGTTACCATCAGTAGGTGTATGTGGGTTACTGGTTTTTATTTGTAATAAATGTGTTACTTCAAATCCCTCTAAAGCTCCTTAAGATGTGCTCAAACGAAAGTATGACGGGCATTTATCCTTTTTTTTTTTTACTTTCTCTACTACGTATAGTAAGTAGGGGAAGTATTGTATTCCACCCAAAAATTCGATACCGAGATTTCACCGGAAATACATGTTTTGAGATCCCCTGAATCCAAAAAAGCATTTTTGGAAACATATCCGTGTGTGTGTCTGTGTCTGTGAACAGCATAACTCAGAAACGAACAGTCGGAATAAACCCAAACTTGATATTTAGGTTCAGTATCTTCCAGAGATGCGACACGAAGATTTTCAAGAAAACCGCAGAGTAACTTTTACATGGAACATTTTTCGAACAGTTTAATTTTCTCAAAAATAGCTCTAACGATTTTGATCAAAATATCATACATTTAAGATACTTTCATGACAAATAAAATATATATCTTGACTTTTCTGGGAATGTCTTCAAAAGTATTCTTCATTGTGAACGACGTTTGCATAACTGGTAAACCATAAGAGACAGACAAAATTTTACTACACCAAAAATGTAGATTACGTTAAAATACACAATTTATGCCATATACAGTTTTTTGTTGAGTGAACCATTTTCAAGATATTGCTTGTTATTCCCTTAAATTTTCCAATACTTATACTTTTTCTCATATTCGTTATTCATTTTTTTTTGTCCTGAGAGAAAGAGATTGGAATACTCCAAATAGCAACCAGCTCTTAATACATTTGACTATCGCTTATAACCTACCATATTCCCCTTGCATCTACAAGAAAATTAGCAATAAAATTAACATCTCGATATCTCGATTAACATGAAGCATATGGAGAATAAACGTTTGTAAAAATATTTTGTTCAAGAGTAGAGAAAGTCATGTGAGTGCAATACATCAGATTTTTTTATCTTTATCTATTGTAGGAAGATGAAGTATTGCATTCCACCAAAAATTCGGTATCGAGATTTCATCAGAAATGCATGTATTGAAGTCCACTGAGCCCAAAAAATATTTAGAAAAACCTTATGTGTCTCATAAATACACTTAACATAATCCTTTATCCATGACATGTTAGCATAAAAACTTATTCTCCATTCAAGTTACGTTAAGCTACCTTTTCTAGGAGAAATAATATGAAATTAAGCAATCTGCACTTACTACTATTCAGAATATGGAAACAAATCTGTTTTGATGCTTTTATACCACTTCATTTACCAATTAAAAATTCACTAATTATATCCTATTCGTATAAAAATAGGTATAGGCATATCGATATAGATAAGCATTTGAAAATTCAAGCAACAAGAAAGAATATCTCGGAAATGGCTAATCCCGCAAAAATTTATTTGGCATAAATTCTGTGCTTTAAAGATATCTAAAATGTATTTGTATTAAGATTTTGTATTTTCTCGTATAGTTTAACAGATATACAAAAGTCATTCAGAATAAAAAGGACTTCAAGGCTATTCCCATAAAATTCAAGTTATACATTTTATTTGTCATGAAAATATCTTACATATGGCATTTTAATCAAAGTGGTTAGGGCCATTTTAGAGAAAATTAAAAATAACTTATTTTGTTCCATGTAGAGGGTAGTTTTGGCGGCACCATCACCTCTCAACAAGGTGTAATACCAGGGACCCGAATGTGGGATTTTTGGTGGACAAAGCGGAGCCTGAGCGGGATTTCTTCGGGTTCTCCTGTGTCCCCTGCGGTGTTTCATTCCACCGGTGCTCCATCATCACCTTTCCTAATATTCTATCATCCACTTCCTCGCTCTTATCCCGGGATGTGGCTGATCTCGCACTCTCTCTGATCCGTAGGCCCTCTGCCTCCCGTCGGGCGTCTGCCCCGGGCGTTGTCGTAGTCCTAGAGAGTGTGAGTCTTCGTTTCGGGTGGACGTTACGGAGTGAAGCCTCTGTCCCAGTTGGTCTGTTTCCACCTTATAGTTAGTTTAAAGAGTAGTTTGGGGTAGGGGGATTTTCTTGAAAATCGTCACATCTTTGGAAGATCCTTGTAAGTGTACTACTTAACTGACTTTTCGTTTCTGAGTTATGCTGCTCAAAGATAGACAGAGAGATACACACTTACGCATACACATAGACCTTTTTCTAAAAATGGTTTTTGTGGATTCAGGGAGTCTCAATACATGCATTTTTGGTGATGTCTCGGTATCGAATTTTTGTGTGCAATGCAATACTCTTACCATTATAGATAAGTAGTAGAGAAAGTGAAAATTGCTTTATCAAACGCATATAATAGTAGATTATGATACAAAGGGTAAAAGTAGGGTTATATTTTGCGAGTAGGAATGGCCATGGGCCGCGTTTCGCAATAGTGCGAGCAAAATAAAACCACATTTAACACGAGTGGCATGTACTACTTCTTAGACAGCGCTCGAACTTGCAAAATATCAATAAAATTATATTGATTCCCGAAACTAGGAGAAATCAGTTTAGAACGCGGTTCAAGAAACAAGAGAAGTGACGTTAAAAAAGCGAGACGTCATATGTTTTACTGCTTTGTTCATTCACTAGCAGTCCTTTTCAGTGAAATTATTTCAAGTGTTTTGCATTACACCAAGCAATGAAACGATTAAATGTGAGGCAGTATTTTTAAAACTAAATGATTTCAGTCTATTTATATAACATATAAATTCAATAACAGTCCATCTTGAAGCAATAGGTGTATGTAATAATTTGTAAAATGTATGTAACAGTCATTGCATATGCTTATATTATTGTATCCATGTGTAATAATGTTATGTGAATATATTACGTAATTTAATAATGTAGGAGCTGTGAGAATAATAATTTAAAAGTTGCTAACAATGAGGTAACAATGAGGTAACCTTGAGTCAATAATGAGTAAGAAAGTTTAACCGTACTACTTGTGATTCTTGGAGTAACAATAATGTAATTTTAGTGACAGTTTATAAAAATAGCCAATCAACAACCAGAAAAAACTTTAATTAAATGCAGGTATTCTGTTGGAGTGGGATTAGCCAATCAGAGACTTGAAATACAGAAATTTACAAGTTTAGACGGTTGAAATCTATTCAGTTGCCCGCAGACAGTGATTGTGCCCGGATGCGTGATGCGTCCTTGAGAGATTTTATACGTATTTTGAGTAAAAAGGAATAGTTTACGTGTTAAAAGTGCAAGTATTTAATAAAAACATCTCACAGCTCTCTCTTTATATCAGTGAAGTGTTATTTAAATCGTATCAAGTATTAATAAAAGGAATGAAGTAAAATAATAGTCTGTGTAAGCCTACATTCTTGTCGCATTACACCCTGCCAAGATATCCGTGTCTCTATAATAATACTGACGCAGCCGAGGCAAACATAAATATTAAATATTTAAAGAAACAGTTTAATTACAAAGTTAATATTTTTTTAAACTTGGGGCAAAGGCCACCTGAAAATACATTTGGGGCGAAGGCTACCGGAAACTGTTTACTACACGTGCGGTTACAACTACTACAAGTTTGGCTCCCCAACAGTTGAAATATAATACAAACTGCTTCTAAATCTAACCTTTCTCAAATGCTATATCATATTGCTTTCTGGATTTTTTTGGGTAAGTAATTCCAGTGTTATTCTTTCTACTGCTTCTGTAATTTCACTTCCATTTCAGTTTCTTCTGAATTCATACTTTCCGTCATTGAATCTTTATGTAGGTTATGGTAGATGACATTTTATATCAGATACAACAGAACGCTGCCAACATAATTACAGATTAACTCTACGACGAATTGCGATAAATTGAAGGATGACGATTTCTGTTGTGAACAGATAATCAATCCTAGTCGAATTATTAAATATGTGCAAATACAAAGGGCAATTGCCATGTGATTGGACTTGAAATCAAAGTTGGTCACAATGAAGATTATAACACTAGTGTGAAAATCTAAAGCTTTTAGCTCGTGTGCACTGTGTTAAAATTCTGCTTTTAGGATTTGCTGTCTAAAAAATAAATTTTTAAACAACACTGCTAACAATTTTGAAAATTTCTTTCTCCTGGGAAGTGGTAGCCACAACAATAGATCTATGTAGGCATATACATGTATAAGGTCCTTTATAGCATATCCCTTTACCTTTATTAAAATCTCATTTCCGATACCTCTATTTTGCTTTTATCCTTCTCTTTAAGAATTCAGGATTCTGCATTAGCTATGGCGGTACTGCCATTATCTTAGATAACTTTATTTTCGTTTCCTGGGAATTTATCCTTCAATGTTCTATTGATTGTGTCACACACTGCTTGGAATTTATTTATTTTATTTTGAATATAGCTTATGTGGATTCCCAAATAATTAAAAATCGAATCAAATAAAAAATGCGAATAAATGCTAGAACACTTTTCTCCGTGTTAAAAACGAGAATTTTGTCTCCCTTAATTGGCTGCTAGATTTTTCTTTCTTTCTTTGTTTCTTGGTTTCATTTTATTTTCTTTCTTTCTTTTTTGTATTGTTTTTGTTTTTTTTTGTTATGGAGAAAAATCTTTTTCTGTGTCCATGTAGATTTTTTATTTTAGTATTTAAAATATCAGAAACCAAGCTATTATTGAGGGAAACTCAACTCTCACGTGTACAAAGAAGCCACAAAGATGTTCTTATGAATTAGATAAAACAACTCTGATGTGATACATTCACATGACTTTCTCTACCCTCTATCGTTTATTTGTGGGTATACATACTAATCTTACTAAATCTTATTTTTCTATCTACTTCATTTTAACCCAAATAATCATTTCCAGAAACTGCTACCTTTACACATTTCGTTATAGATACAAAGGGAATAGCGATAGTCAAATGCTTTCGAACTGGACGCTACACGCTGGCCTTAAAATTCCATACCTTTCCATCGCGAGAAACAACTGAATGTTGACAGGACTTTAAAAGAATGGCGCCAAGTAATGCACAATTCGAACCATTAATAACGGATATCTCAGAAATGGCTTATGTACAAAAAAAGTTTTTTGACGTAAATTGTCTGTTTTAAAGAGATGTGTGTAGTGTGTTTTCATCTATTGCTTGACGTTTAGCAGGTATACAAGATTATACAGAACTCCTTTCGAATGAAGAGGACTTCGTAGGATATTCCCAGAAAATTCAAGATATACATTTTATTTGTTAAGTAGCTTCAATGTATGATATTTTAATCAAAACTGTTAGAGCCATTTTTTAAAAATAAAAACTTTCGAAAAAATCTTCTATGTAAGGGTAGTTTGGGGTGGGGTAGTTTCTTGAAGACCTTCGTGTCACATCTTTGGAAAGTACTGAACCGAAATACCAAGTTTGGTGTTTATCCAAATTTTCAATTTGAGATATGTTGTTTACAGACACACGCACACAGGGACCCGATTCTAAAAATTCCTCTTTTTTGGATTCAGGGGGCCTGAAAACATATCAAATTTTTGGGCGGAATGCAATACCTTCTCTACCTACTATGTACGTCGTAGAGAAAGTAAAAAGTGCGATAACATGAAAACGATAAAATTGTGGCTATAGGCAGTTTTGGTGTTTTTAAATTTCTAATGCTTTTACATCGGATTGGTCGCTGATTCATGAACTGAATATTCAGTGTGGCATTCAATGGTGGTTTGTTATTGTCATCATATGTTACGGGTAATAATCGTGTCTCGTTAGGCACATTACTCTATGGGATTATCGGACTGTATTATCCTCAAAACTGCACGACGAGATCCTTTAACCGGGAGAAATGTTTGTAATGGTAAATCGTAAATCAAATCAAAAATGCAAATGAAAAGGGATATAATTTACTCTCGAAAATGCCCCTTTGTAAAGTTAAAGACTTAATAACGAGCTACCTCCTCTATCTCGACAAATTCACTCGCTGCATTCTCGAGAACCTCTTTCTGCTAGGGACGACCTTGTGGCGCAAAGAACGCGTAGCAGGTTATGACGTCACGTGCGCGCGTGACTTGCGTGCAGTTCGCGGACAGTGCTAGAAGCTCACGTATGGCTTAATCACACAGTAATGTATATTAATTACAGGTCATAAATCTTGCATCGCCACAAAACCTCAGGCTTTAATTGAAATGAGGTAATTAAGCTAAGATTAACCATGAAGTAAAGCTGTTAGATTGGAAGGCTACATATAGGGGGGACTGGGGCATTATGTCTCGTGTCGATCGATAAAAATTCCTGGACAGTGTTCGCAATTTTTTTGTTTTACACAGTAACCCAAGAAAAAGCAACGGTATTTCAAGGCAGAACATTCCGATCTAATCATAGGGGACATCTGGGGTCCACTTCATGAAGTTATAGGTTGCAAGTTTGACTAAACAGGTCAGTTGTAATTATTGCAACATGTTATATAGGGTACTTACAGATCACTGAATGATTTTAAGGCCAGTTTCAAACGGGAAGTTAAAGCTTATTACTGACCACAGATGCACTCCATTGGAAGATGTCCAAGCGGTATTTCCATTTTCGTCAAACTCTCCCAAGCATGCATTGTGTGACGTTCTCGATGACTGTGATCTGAAATCCGGGAATGGCACTGGAACTGGAATTATTGTCTCTTCAGGGTGTTTTGAGCCAGTGGAAGAGGTTCGGCATAGAAGCTAGAACAAAGTACAGCCACACGAAGCCGAACTGGCCGCGTGCAAGTGGTTTTTACCTTTCCCTCTCCACTGGCTCAAAAGACTCTGAACAGACAATCAGTAAGAATTATCTATACGATGAAATGACCCGCTGTGAGATCCGGCCATGTGCAGATCCGGGTGCAGTGCTGCAGGATCAAATTATCTGGTGGACGTCCATATGCCATTTTTGAGGTGCCCCATGCTTTCGGAAAATTAAACCCTCTTCTTCCTCTAAATGAATTGACAGCGCAGGAGGAGCATGAAGTTCAAACTATTCAACAAACTACAACTTTCTTTGCGTGTATTCAAGGAACACACCAGCTGCGATCAATCAGTAATGCAGGTTTATTGAAAAATAATACATAACAAACTTTTGTGAGCATAATGTTTCTAGCAAGTTTTGTTATTTACAAAATTCCTAAAGAATGAATATTTTTGGAGTTATAATTTTCGTTACTACAATACGTTTATGTTACTACGAGAAACAGCATAGTTCGGATTGCATTGCGACCATAAGGAAAGAGCACAACTTTGTAAAATTTTACACCCCAGGAAAAGCTTAACTGTCGGTTTTCAAAGCATCACACGACATGTAGGTTAAACTGAGAAAAGTGGGACGGGTGAGAACAGTGATGTGGTGGAGAGATATAGACGAAGAAAGGGGAAAAACAGAGGCAAGAATACTGAAGGGAAAGATGGTAAAGGTACGTATCACGAGGGCCCCCCGGAACCGGGTCAGAGCACGGCACGCAGACCAATCGGCCCTTTATGCTTCCGTGACCCCTAGAAGGGAGGAATGAGGGGAGAGACACAATGGGCAACCAGATCCGAATGCCGACGGGCGCAAGCATGGATTGAGTCCCGAACGTTTCCAGATAGAACGATTGCAACGCCGCACGGTCCCCGCCCACAAGCCACCAACCTCCACGGTCACCGAAGCGGCTCACGTTGAGGAGAGACCTGTGTGGTACCGCAGCGACCCAAGGGAATAAATCTTTACAGAACGCAAGCCACCCCAGCCGCAACCCACCGAACATCGTCACCTGGTCCTACAACCCTGAAACAGATGACAAGGTTGGGTACAGGAAATGAGAGGAAGCAGAGTCGGGCTAGAAGATTAACCACCTGAGTATTCGCCTGGCGATCCCAGAACTTCCCGAATGTGAGCCACAGACCTAACCGAGCCATCCGCTGGGTGGAGAAACACCTAGAAAGCGGAAGAGAAAGACACACGGACGGAAACAAAAAGACAAACCTCCGCGTTTGTTGCACAAATCAAATCTACAAACTAAATGTCCCAACCATTCAGGATAATACGTTTATTGCCTGTCCGTCCGCAGATCCGTCTTCAATGCTCGCGGCTTTTTATACTTCTTATTTATTCCTGTATCTGATTCTGTGTTAAACCCACATAAAATAATCTTTTAGCCTGTTATATTTCTGTCATGCTTTTCTTTTTTGTATCTCCAGTAAATTATAATTTAAGTAAGTTTTACTTTGTGGATGGTTAAAAAGCAGGACAGAAGTTAAGAGCTTTCCTCTATATTTTTGAGAGCAGCAAAATTGCTTCAACTGGCTCGTACTGCTGTTTAAAGTTAACAACAATGTTAGCACGGAAACACATTGTCAGGAGCAAAAGCTCAGCATGGAGGCAAAATCTTGATTCACACCCAAAACACCGACTTGCGACTCTAAGCTACCTATGACGCGGTTCATGAGACAAGGTCCGCTTTTACAGTAAAACCTGCCTAAAACGGAAGCGATCGTTTTGGTATGCTTCCTTTTTCACAGATTTCCATCTTATAAAGGATTGTATTTGAATAAAACAAAAAATCTGATGTGTTACACTCACATGAATTTCTCTACTCTTGTACAAACTATTTTTACACGCTTATTCTCCATATACTTCATGTTAATCGAGATATCGAGAAGTTAATCTTATTGCTAAATTTCTTGTAGATGCAAGGGGAATTGGTAGGCTTTAAGTGATAGTCACATATTTTAAGAGCTGGTTGCTATGTGGAGTATTCCATTCTCTTTGCATTACCAAGAAAAAAAATGAATAACGAATTCCCATTTGAGAAAAAGTATAAGTATTGGGAAATTTAAGGGAATAACAAGCAATATCTCGAAAATGGTTCACTCAACAAAAAAATGTATATAACATAAATTGTGTATTTTAACGCGATCTACATTTTTTTGTGTAGTAAAATTTTGTCTATCCTTTATGGTTAGCCAGTTATGCAAAAGTCGTCCACAATGAAGAATACTTTTGGAGACATTTCCAGAAAATTCAAGATGTACATTTCATTTGCCATAGAAATATCTTAAACATATCATAACTTAATTTAAATCGTTAGAGCCATTTTTGAGAAAATTAAAATTTTCGATAAATGTTTCATGTAAAGGGTAATCTGGGGTGGGGGAATTTTCTTGAAAACCTTCGTGTCGCATCTCTGGAAGATACTGAACCTAAATACCAGGTTTGGTGTTTATCCGACTGTTCGTTTCTGAGTTATGCTGTTCACAGACAGACACACAGACACACACACGGACATGTTTCCAAAAATGTTTTTTTGGATTCAGGGGGTCTCAAAACATATATCTCCGGTGAAAGCTCGGTATGGAATTTTTGGGTGGAATACAATACTTCCCATACTTTCTATACGTAGTAGAGAAAGTAAGAATAGGCTTTGATGTATTTTCAACTTACATTTAATAACTGCAGTTTCTCCGTCCCCATATAACTTGTGGAAAGTTAAATCTCACATGCACGGTTCTTAAAACTTCGGTGCAGGTACTGTTACGACCAGAATTAATAACTATCATTTTAAAAATTAGCACGTAACTATGCATCACGCATGTAATAATCCGTCTTAGGTTATTTACGCAAACGGTTCCAGAAAATTAGTCTGTTTCTGCGTTAGGCAGGTTTCCGGTTTAGAGCACTATTTAACATAGAAAATAACTCCGGTCCGATATTTACTTTACATCTGTCCAGGTTTCCGGAATACAAGGAAAGGGTTTACGCAAATTTTACTGTTTTAACACTTCCAAATAACGCGAGTAGAGCTGCGGGTTCTGCTGATACACTTAAATGAACACAATTTTCTATGACTACGTAACTGATACTAAGAGCGTTTTAATGTTGGTCATGTGCGTGTGTGCGTGTGCCTATTTTGTATTTGTTTTATGCAAGAATGGTGTAACGGTTTGTTATAAAGGCCGGCACATAACCACCTTTTAGACCTTTAGTACCTTAGATTTCAGAAAGAGACTGCATGGTACCTTAATTTCTTATCCAATGGAATGGGGAGGGTAATAGGTCACAAAATAAAAAAAATTATATATTGCATTCACATAACTATTCTACTCACTCTCCAACAAACCAATCTTATAAGAGCAGCGGATCGCTATGTGAGGCGGCGCCATGGCCACGTGGTTAGATGGCTCGCCTCTCACCAAGGCGGCCCGGGTTTAATCCAAGGAATTGCATGTGGGATTGCAAATCGGCGTCTGGGCGGGGCTTTTTCCGGGTCCTCCGGTTTCCGCCACCATTCATTACACCAATTGCTGCATCATCACCTTTCCTTCATCTCACCGTCATTTCCTATCATTTCCTAACTCGCTCGCATACCAGGCTTCGGGCTGATCAACCATACTAGCTGTTCTCTCTGATCCATAATCTGTGGTCTCCGATAGGCGTCTGGCCCCAGGTATCCGCTTGTAAGTCCTGTAGGGTGTAAGCCCTAACATGGGGAGGGTAAAAAGAGACAGAAGAAGGATCGCTATTTGATAGCTTTGAAATTTCGTTTTCTTTGCATGATCACGAGCAAAAACTAATAGCAACTTATCACTCGAAAAATAATCTGTTTCATCCATATGACTTTCTCTACTTATTCTTGTACAAAATATTCTTACATATGTTTATTCTTCTGTTTAATTCTTGTTAATCGACATACTCTTTCATTGCGCTTTTACACTTCGTTTTATGTATAAAAACAAGCAAGAGGCTAAAGCGATTGTCGGTCAAATTTTTATAAAGCGAATAGCTAAATGATTGCTTTCAAATTCCATGCTCTTTGCATGGACATGAGAAAAAACGAATAGCGACTTACTACTTGAAAACATATTAAGTATTTGAAATTCAAACCAATAAGAAAGTATATCTCGGCAATGGTTAACACCATTTTTTGATTTGACATAAATTGCGTCATTTGCATTTGTTACAGTAAGATTTTATCTAACTTTTACGGTTTACCGATTAAACAAAAGTGGTTCAGAATGAAGAGGTCTTCAAACCCCTAAAGACTAATCCTAGAAAATTCAAGCTATGCTCTTTATTTGTTACGCAAGTATCTTAAACAATGATAATTTAATAAAAAAACATTGCGGAAATTTTGATAAAATAAAAAATAACGAAGTTTGTTCTATATAAAGAGTAATTAGAAGTAGGTAGATTTTCTTGAAGGCACTCAACGTAAATACTATGTTTGATGTTTAACCCTGTTCATTTCTGAGTTATGCTGTTCACAGACACAGATACACGCGCGCGCGCACACACAATAAGCAAACCGTTTTCTTTTTTTTCCCCAGGAGCCTCAAAACGTGCATTTCCGGTGAAATCTTGATATCGGATTGTTTAATGGAATGCAATACTTTCTCTAATTTAGACATTAAAGGTAAGTAGTAGGGAAAGTAAAAGTGGAAACGTCTCTTATTATTCAAGCTTTGAAAATTGCTACATAACAAAAATTTAAAAGCATAATGTTCCTGAGAACTCTTGTTATTGGAAACATTTCGACGCATTAATATTTAAGAAATTATACAAAATTTTTGTTACTATTTATAATAAAACACGACATGCCATTACATTCGTTATATTACTACAAATTAATCAATTTTCCAGTTTGGAATTTGGATTAGAGACTAAGTTCGTAAATATCACCTCAATAGCCCAATCACATAGGTATAAGCTATTAATTCGTATGTAGTTTATAACTTTTAAAAGTGTAAACCTAATATCATTTGACATTTTGTAAATGCAATGTGAATTTTTGAAGTTTTTCTGATATTTGTTTTGTTGTACGTACCGATACGGTGTTCCACTCCGTATTAGTCAATTTAAAAATTAATATTATATAAATTTGAATAGCAGAAGGTCGCCTGCATACACCAGGTTCTTTTACACGCTGGAATGATATTGCAGTCTTTCTCAGCATTTTTAGGTAGGTCCGAGAGACATTTTTACTTTCTCTATATAGAAAGTAGGGGAAGTACTGTATTCCACCCAAAAATTCCATACCGAGATTTCACCGGAAATATATGTTTTGAGGCCTTCTGTATCCAAAAAAGGCATTTTTGGAAACATGTCCGTGTGTGTGTCTGTCTGTGAACAGCATAACTCAGAAGCGAACAGTCGTATAAACACCAAACTTGGTATTTAGGTTCAGTATCTTTCAGAGATGCGACACGAAGGTCTACAAGAAAATCCCTCCACCCCAGATTACCCTTTACATGGAACATTTTTTGAACATTTTAATTTTCTCAAAAATGGCCCCAACGCTTTTGATTAAAATATCATATATTTAAGATACTTTCATGGCAAATAAAACGTATATCTTGAATTTTCCGGGAATATCTCCAAAAGTGTTCTTCATTGTGAACGACGTTTGCATAACTGGTAGACTATAGGAGATAGACAAAATTTTACTACACAAAAATGTAGATCGGGTTAAAATACACAATTTATGTCATATGCATTTTTTTTATTGAGTGAACCCTTTTCATGATATTGTTTGTTATTTCCTTACATTTTCCAATACTTATAGTTTTTCTCAAATTCGTTATTAATTTTTTTTGTCCTGGTAATGCAAAGAGAATGGAATACTCCACATAGCAACCAGCTCTTAAAATATATGACTATCGCTTAAAGCCTACCAATTCCCCTTGCATCTACAAGAAAATTAGCAATAAGATTAACGTCTCGATATCTCGATTAACATGAAGCATATGGAGAATAAGCGTTTGTAAAAAATAGTTTGTACAAGAGTAGAGAAAGGCATGAGAGTGTAGCACATCAGACTTTTTGTTAATATTCCCATTCTAGATGGAGCCTTTCCCTTCGAAGAAGGCCAATAGAACTAATGTGTTTTTTCGTTCATTCGACAAGAATGACTGTAGAATAAAGAGCCGGATTTCTACCTACAAGAAGACTTCAAACTGTTGCCACATGAAATTAGTATACAAACCAAGCTCCACAGCTAATTCCGTATTCTTGATTTTAACAGCAGATATTCCATGAAATACGTGTAGATGTTCGATTGTCCGTTGCGATAATTCAGATCGCTGTGCAATGCTTATTTTTATACCACTGTATTGCTTACAATAAATAACAACTGCCTAGTTACGCATAACTAAGGAACCCATATAAGCAGATTGCAATGAAATACTTTATGCGACACTACAGGTAACGGCATTGCATTAAGTATTCTGATTTTTTTCTTTTTTTGGAGAAATCCTCTATGAATTGTCTCAAAGATAAAGGTATACCATTTTCCGCTATTTTTTTTCTGTATTGTACCAAAACAAAATCTCCAGAAATTCACGGACTGACTCTCCAAAGTCAATTTTACGAACACATCCGAGGAAAAACTGTTTAATGAAATAAGATCTAATTTTGCCTTTAAATAATTCCTCGAGTGACGTTTATTAAGACAATTTCTTTAACCAAACTAGAATTTCAGTACAATTCTCCAAAAACTAGCTCACAAAATATAATAATACCACATTTAAAATACTTTACCTATTCAGTCATATTGAGGCTACAATAGATAATTGTTGAATGACAACAGAAAAAAAAGTTAAATACGTGTTTAACTCTGTAATCATAGGTCATAATTATTGCACCTACTGCGCTTTTCTAATTATATAACAGAAATACATTTAATAAAATAAAATAAAATTTTATTTTTAATATTTATCTCTTGTTCAAATACACATTAAGTTAAATATCCAGTTGCTAAAAGTGCAGGTGGCAAAACTGAATAAAGGAGTCTGTGTTTTGACGTTTAGGAGAACATTTGGAAGCAGTATTTCGTAGTTTATTTATTCCACATGATGTTCTTTGTTAGAGACATTAAGAAGGCAAAAGAAGAAAGCCGAGATAATCTTAAAAGAAAAGAATGAGCTGGAAACGCCGCTGCGATTGGTTGAAATTCAGTATTTTATTACATTTTGTTGAACCAAAGTGGAATAACGTCATATGAATGTCTTCAAAGTGTAATGGCTCTTTTGCTGTATAACCATAAAAGGTTAACTGAACAGAATGCTCGAATACTATTGCTCCATCGTAGCTGGCTATCTAATGTTTGCCCCATTGGGCTGAAGTTATTGCTGTTCATTACCTCCCTCGCTGGCACGCTCGACAAGCTTGAGTGAGGGAGTGTGTGGCGGAGAGCGACGAAACCGTATTTGGCATTCCTGGGATAAGCTCTGTGCCTAATATGATAATGCGGCAACATTCGCGCGTTCTGATTGGCTAGTCTTTTACGGCTATAACAGTAAGCAATGTAACAATCCATTTTTGTACCAGGTTACTTGGAACTGCTCAGATAGCTTTGTGTAATTATAAACCACAGAGAGGATGCATGTGTTTTTGTTTCATTTTGACTCGTTAAAGAACACATTATTATTATTATTATTATTATTATTATTATTATTATTATTATTATTATTATTATTATTATTATTATTATTATTATTATTATTATTATTATTATTATTATTATCATCATCATCATCATCATTATTGGTTTAAGAGGGAGAGGATTTCGGTACCGCGGCTAAGATAGGTCTATTGCGCCTACCCGACCTCTTGGAGGAAGGGATGAGGTGAGGGAGCGCGAAGGGTGGCCAGATCTGACGACGGTAGGCGCAGCGCAGAGGAGCCCTTATCGTTTCCAATTGAAAGTTCCCGGATGTTCCTTCGATGCCTTCCACGCAGACGGAAGACAGATTCGGGTAGAACGTTCCATGCCAGGGAAGAAACAATTCTCTCTTTACAGCACGCATACGCCAAGCCCTGCAACGCTGAAACATCAAAGGTAATGAAACGGGAGGAAATGATGGACCAGAAAATACATGATATGATATAATTCACCCCAGCATTCGCCTACCGACCTGGGAAAACAACGAAACAATCAGTTTAGGGTGGCCGGTCCGACGGGAATCGGACAGGGGTGAACCCACCTGCGCCATCCCATTGTATTATTTTTACTATTATTAAATTAATATAAAACAAGCGATCACGTGTGTTTCCGTATTACAGTATTCTTCAGGAACTCGTAGACGTGTATTATTATTGTTATTATTATAATTATTATTATTATTATTATCTTACTCCATTACACGTATGCATTCTATAAGTAAGGGGTTGAAAATAACAACAGTCTTTTAAAGTTGCGTGTTATCATAATGTTCACTTTATCTAAAGCGTAAGGGTCCAAATTCCTGTCCAGATTGATCAAATGGTGCAAATTTATACACAGGGGTTGAAAATATAAGTAAGAGCATATGTTTTAGGTTGCAAGTTATTCTATAATTTTCGCCAATGCCTGTAGTTTGAAATAAATTAATGTACTCGTATTATATATAACACATTATGCATATTTAAATAATTCATATATAAATTATTAAAACTGGAAAGTGTGATAATGGGTTGAAGGTACATTACTTAGTGTCCAAAGGTGCACAAGATGTGTATTATACCTACATAATGTGTGTTGCATTAGGCTAGTACAAATTATTTATCTAGATGGTCGGACTCGAAGATATACCATCTATCTATGTATTAATAAAAACAAGTTTGAAGTTATTAACTTTGTATTATTTAAAATCTATTTTCTTGTACAACTTACAGACACAGCTAGAGCATGTGGGAACGGAAAATTTACAACTCTCCAAATCTAAATATATTATTTCAAATTTCTCACCGCATACTAACTTGGTTTTCTTTATATTCTGTGGTAATTATTTTATAACTCAAAAGCCACGATGCTATGTATTATTTTATTCATGAACATCTATGTATAAATTTTCTCCCCTACTTAAAATTTTTGACTTCTCCTGGTCTTTTAAGTTCGCATGGCTTCCTCTCTTAGCATTTGGCAATGATGTCTTGTTACAATGTGTATAATTGGCAGCTCGCTTGGAACACACAGATTTTCTCTGTTAATAGTTGTGATTGGTTTTAGTTTCCAATTATTATGTTAGTATGATTATGATTGTTATTTGTGTGATAACTAATTACAGTATTATGACTTATCACCTCATAAGTAATGTGTGACTAATTTTAACTCATTATGGCGGTCATTTTAGGGTTAAACTATGGCAACCTACAATTAGGGTCAATTTAAATTAGCCCTAAAATGATCATCACGTTCCTAAAGTATAAGCTTGCAAAGTGTTGTCTAAATAGTCCAAAGAGCGTTGATTTGTAGGTTAGTGATTGAAAATATGAATTGAAAATAAAGGTAGTGGAAGGTTTGAAAGCTTTAGGTAGTTTAGCATCTTTGCTGGATTCTAAAACTCAAGTATATCAAGTTTTGTCAAAATCATACCAAAGCTTATCCTCAAGTTTAGCAAAGCCATAGGTAAATTCAGTGACATGAACACGATATAACCCTCGCTCCCTACAATAACACAACGCTTTTAAGCCAACTCCTTTGTTCTGGAAGTCAGCAAAAATCCAACATGTTCGTAATAAAGCTTCAAAATACATTCTCCGATATTGATAATCAACGAAGCGGGATTGCAGTTAGATGAATATCAAAACCTCCCCAAGGAACCACCAATTTTATAACTATTAGAGATATTTTATGGTCTATGGCCATCCAGAAACATAGTGGTTTCAATGGCAAACGAATTGTCAAAATCCGTTTAGTGGTTTCTCTCTTTACAATATTAGTATAGACGACAAATTATATTATTCATAATAATAATAATAATAATAATAATAATAATAATAATAATAATAATAATAATTTAGACCTATAGGAAAAAACTTCGAAAGATAACGCTAAGTTTTATATTCGTACATAGCCAACGTTTGCACTCAGTCAACCTAATGTTAGTTTCTATATTTACTTTCTCTACTACGTAGAGTAAGTAGAGGAAGTATTGCATTCCATCCAAAAATTCGATACCGAGATTTCACCGGAAATACATGTTTTGAGACACCCTGAATCCAAAAAAAACATTTTTGGAAACATGTCCGTGTGTGTGTCTGTGAACAGTATAACTCAGAAACGAACAGTTGGATAAACACCAAACTTGGTATTAAGGTTTAGTATCTTCCAGAGATGCGACACGAAGGTTTTCAAGAAAATCCCCCCACCCTTGATTACCCTTTACATGGAACATTTTTCGAAAATTTTAATTTCCTCAAAAATGGCTCTAACGATTTTGATTAAAATACATTCAAGACAAATGAAATGTATATCTTGAATTTTCTGGGAATGTCTCCAAAAGTATTCTTCATTGTGAACGACTTTTGCATAACTGTGGAATATGTTGTATTTATCATGCTTTCTCAACAGAAGTTGGCTCTTATGACTAACATGCGGCATAACACGATAGTACATCAAAATGAGCCGGGACAAGTTTGATGTTTGAGGGACGGAAACTCATTTTACAGTGGTAGTTCAAGCTTGAAAATTTTGTTGAAGTTCAGTGTGCCTGTATGCGTGAGTTTGCAATACAACCTCCAGCACTTTGGCAGCTGTACGCTTTATCGTAAGTTTGAAACGCATCGTAGCATAATATGCACAAAGGCAGATACGGAAGACCTCGTACAGCTATAAGTACTGCTTCCTCGACTATGGTCGACTAAGATGTCTACACAATGTGCTCATGAGGCAGATGATAGCAGTACGACCGTACGACGCAATCTAAAGCCGCTAAGTGGACAGCACGCATTAAATGAGGACGATCCTGTTCACCGAATGAAGCTTTATGAATGATTTCAGCGTGTGGTAAATGAAGAGTTTGTGGCGAAGATTGTGTAGTCTGATGAGGCCCCTTGAAAATTAACGGAGCAGTGAATTCAGAAAATCCTCACTTTCGTGTAGATAAGGCAGTCAATATACCGGGGATGTATGTCTGTGAACTGTCATCTAGGGGTTTAATGGGACCTTTCTTCTTTGAAGGTGCAATTACTAACGCAGGTATCTGGTAATGCTACACGTATCAGAATTGTCACATATATGTGCACTTTATGGAAGAGTTTTTTTATAGCAAGACACCACTACCACTGAGGAGTGCGGGCTTTCTTGGGCGAGAATCTTCAGGAGCATTGGATAGGACGATGAGGTGCATTGGAGTTTTCAGTCGCTAGACTTAACACCTCTGGGCGTTTACCTTCGGGAGACCTTGAAAAATGCAGTGTAAACTAGAAAATCTTCATCAAGAAATTATAGCAGCATCTGCAAAAATCCCCACGAACAGTTTGACCAACGTTGTTCAAACAACTATTCGCCATTGCGATATGTGTCTGCCGTTACCCGCAACGAATTTGGGAACGGAAACAACTGAACAGGTGCAGGGAGGTGGTATTAATGTTATAATATACAATTAAATTAAATACTAACACGCAATAAAGAATTTGTGTATACATATTTTTTGCCGGACCTGTATATCAAGAAATGTGTGAAGTATTGCAACTGTTTTCGAAGAAAGCAAACAGTGCATGTTGTCAAAGACCTTCAGAAGGTCCTTACCTTCTGCAGATGTGCAATATTTCATCTGTCACACAAGAAAGCTACTGAAGACAAGATAAATAACGTTCAAATTTTAATCGAAAACAACTGCAAACAAAAAGCCAAATCACAGATGCACCTTACAAAAACATAGGATATAAATCTGGCATTGGGTGCTGACAGCCATATTTGTAGTCGGGACATGCAGTAATTGTAACAGCAAGAAATGTGTGGAGATGCTGCCGAGATAAGAGGCCGGAACGGATTGCACATGTCCACATGTGGAATGGGCGTCATCAGACGGGACAGCATTCCTTCCCAAATTCCTGCAACTTCACCTCAACTGTTCTATTGCCCTGATCTCTTTGTCCACTGTATCACTTTCAGCTCCAGTGCTTTCATTTTCACTTGGAAATAGTTAAGCACCTTAAAAGAGCAGTCCAATCTAAAATCCCTATCAGAATGATCATCTACACAAATGGGAGAAAAGATTATGATAATGCTGCTCGATTAGTAAAACAAAATTTGTAGCTTTAACAGAATGTGTGACGTTACTTACCCCAATCGCGTTAAGTCGCATACATAGTAGAAGCGTTTAAATGTACGTTCGAATGTTAAGTCGACCAACTGTGAATTTTAAAATGTGTACGGTTTGTATATATTAAGTTCATCTTTTTACCTTGAATTTACCTAGGAGCGCTGCTATAAAATTTGGTCTTTGTAAGTGAAGCGGTTTCTAAATTATGATTTTCTAAACAGAACATTAAGGATTTCCCAAAATTATTTTTGCGGTGTAATTTTTAATTTATTTACAATATAAATAAATATTTAAGAGTTATGATAGCTGTGCTGCATAGTGAATTTTTCTCTATAACTTGGATACTTATTGAGAATGAAATAAAATCTCCAATTTTTCAAAAGAAATTAACAAAAATGTTAGAGGGAGGTGTATTAATATTATCAAAAAGCTGTTAACGAAATTCAAAATAAATTGTCAGAAAGTTTAGAAACTGTCATGGCATTATTAAGTGTGAATGAAGCGTTGAATACACTTTACCTGTCACAGGTTTAGTGTTAACTTTAGGATTTGAATCTAGTATTGATAAAATAGAAAATTAGGGCAAAATATAAGTTTCCAAAAAGGGGATAAGTAAGTCTTCCCAATTAAATTTCGGCAAGAGATGCCACAAGAGAAAATCCTTACTCAAATTTTGGTTTCTTTGGCATTTTCTGTGTTAACCTTGTCCCATTTTGAATGCTGAAGTTGAGATTTTCCAGCCAAGCCAATATCGTTAAAAACAAACTGAGGAATATGTTGAGAAAGAAAGAAATAAATGCAAAAAATCAGTTGTCGGCTGTTTTGAACGTCAAATTTGGATTAGATCGTATGCAAAAGCGTTATTATTCATATGAAGTTCCTTCTGAAGTAGTGGAAACAACTATATCCTATATGTCATCAGAGAATGATCCTAGTTCTTTTGAAAGGATGTTGGAAACAAGGGACGAAGCAGATGGCAGCATTGATGATGATGATGTTGGTGGGGGTGGTGCTGGTGGTGTGTATTACTATTAGGTGAGTTACAATCAACAATTGTCTATTTCTCTAATTCTTTCAACTCTAATTTACACACTAATCTTGAAAGTCCTTACTATGAGTAGCATACCAATCTCAACGTCGCAAATAATATTAAATCCTAAGATTACTTTGTTAATTGCATAAATATTTGCAAAATATGTGTCGATTTCACAGCAATTGGTTGTTTTAAGTTCACAGCCACCTATATTTGTTGCAGTCAAATAGAAGAACATGTTTATTTACCACTGGTACATTGATCACAGCGTTAGTAACCATGTCACCAAATGTTAATCCGCTAAAAAAGACGGTGGCACAAGCTTAAAATTATTATTATATCGTATTTTCGAAAATATAATGCGCAGCTTTGATGTCCAAATACAGCATTCAAAATTGTGGTGCGCATGAGATTCAAAGGCGCATTAGATTGAGTTTTGTTTTATTATAATGGAAACTTTGCCTATATAAACATACATTATAGTTTTGCTAACAGAGTACATAGCAGTTCACACGATACGTGTATTCGGGACATTATGCATTGACAGCCCGAGATGCAGTGGTCAAACACCATTAGGTCTCTATATGAATAGCTCTGTGTGCATTTTAAAGATGTCGGTCAGCTGGCTTGTTGTGAAGTATTCTCTGCAGTAGAGGAGGATTCATATTTTGGAGTAAGCGTCGATAGAGCCTGGTGTAACTGATGCGGACAGAAGTTACTTCAGAAATGCCTAAGTCATTTGGCAGAGACGTATTTCGAATGTACCATGAGGCAGTATTTTTAACACTTAAATGATTTCAGTCAAATTATATAATAAAAAATTTAATAACAGCCCGCCTTAAAGCAATATGTGTATGTAACAAGATATAAAAATGTATATTACAGTCATTATATATGTTTATATTATTGTATACATGTGTAACAATGTTATGTGAATGTATTACGTAATTTAATAATGTAGGAGCTGTGAGAATAATAGGTTAAAGGTTGCTAACAATGAGGTAACCTTGAGGCAATAATGAATTTGAAACTTTAACAATACTACTTGTAATTCTTGGAAGCAATAATGTAATTTTTGTGACAGTTTATAAAATAGCCAATCAACAACTAGAGAAAGCTTTATTTAAATGAAGGTATTCTATTGGACTAGGATTAGCCAATCAGAGACTTGAAATACAGAAATTTACAAATTTAGGCAGTAGAAATCAAGTCGGTTGCCTGCAGACAGCGCTCATAACTGGACGCGTTGGTTGTAGACAGTGTTCCTAACCGGACGCGAGGTGTGTCGAGAAATTTAATACGTATTCGTTTGAGATGAAAATAGTTGACGTGTTAAAAAATGCAAGTAATTAATAAAAGAATCTCACAGCTCTCTATATCAGTGGAGTGTTATTTAAATTGTGTCAAGAATTAATAAAAAGCAGTGAATTAAAAATTATAATCTGTGTAAGCCTACATTCTTCAGCCGCACCACGCCTTGCAAAGAAATCCATGTCTCTAACAATAATACTGACGCAGCCGAGGCAAACATAAATATATAATATTTAAAGAAACAGACAAATTACAAAGTTAATATTTTTTTAAAACATTTTAGGGTTGAAGGATACCGGAAACTTTTTACCATACGTGCGGTTGCAACTACTTCAAGTTCGCTTCCCCAACAGTCGAAATATAATACAACTCCTTCATACAACAAACAAACCTTCTTCAAATTGGCTTCCAAAGCGTGGGGCAAATAACGTAAAGACAATAACTACTTCAACCATGGAGCAGCAGTTATGAGTCTAAGAATTCTGTTTTGTTGAGCCTGTATTCTTTTCACTTGTGAGGATGAAACAGAGCACCATATAGCACAACCATATTGCCAGATAGTTTTTATTAGCAAAGCATACAGTAAACGTTTAGCGTAGAGAGAGAGTGGTAATGATGATACTGATATTAGATGCTTCAGCTGATGAATACGGTTGCGATTTCACTGATTGTTGATGTAATGTGTTTTAACCATGTGATTTTGGTGTCCAGAGTGAGACCAAAATGTTTCACTGACTCAGATGCAGAAATTCGGACATTATGTAGCGTTACTGGATGGTATGTAATTTTCTTCTTACAGGTGAATTTAACCAGATGTGATTACTGTGGATTTGAACCCTGCATTGCATAAACTAAGTATGAATGTCATTACAGAATTCCTGAACTTGTCTAGCAGTAGAGTCACAGATGCCTTTGCTTTAGATTTGAGCGTAAAATCGTTCCTAGTTCGCCGGTTGCTGTGTTAAAATTTATCATATCTATTTTAAGTCACAATACATTGTTGCCATTGTCTACTTCGTTACCTATCGTTGGCCTATGTGGTGTTTGAATTAATAGATAGGAAATGAAAGGTAAATAGAGAACACCTTAACGCTTATGGCGGCAACAGAAATTACCATTATTCGCAACTAAAGCTAGAAAAACGCTACTTGTAATACTGGCAGTAGTAACTGTGGCAGTAGAAACAAAAGACTACAAATACCTACAGATGGAAGTCATCCAATTCAGTGACGCAACTATGTGTATTCTCTTTCGACGATTTCTTAACTGTTAACAAAATGCACAAAGCAAAAATGGAGTTGAAAAATTGTGTTTCAGCATAGAGCTCGCCTATACATAGCCTTAGAAAAAGTACATCATCCAAAAAAAAATATTTAACAAACATTCCTGTGAAGCCATCTTCTGAGAGCAGACTCTTGTGCACTAGGAGGAGATGCGAACAAACAGGAAGACTGCAGAGTTCATTTTCACCAGAACATGGACGTACTTCTAGAAACAAATTAAAGCCTAAAGCTCCCCATTCAATATCTGGATGTATTTTAAGAAATATACCACTTGGTAAAAAGTAGTTCTGAAATGTTCCTTTCATTACCCATAAAAATGGATAAGAAACACGTCATGTGACGTTTACATTCACAGGACTTTCTCTACCCTCTATAGTTTATTAGTGGCTATACAAATTATTCTTACGAAATCTTATTCTTCTATCTACTTCATTTTGATCAAGGTAAATCTTTGCATAAATAGCTACATTACACATTTATTATAGATACAAAGGGAATAACAGTAGTCAAGTGTTTGAGAACTGGACGCTATATGCTGCCTTAAAATTCCACACTCTCTCCATGACATCGCGATAAACAACTGAAAATCGACGGGACATAAAAAGAATGACAAAATGAACAAATCGAAGCATTAATAATGCATAACTAGAGAATCGCTGATGCCACAGAATAACTTAGTTGAAATAAATTGTGTGTTTTAAAGATATCTGCATTTTTTGTAAGTAAGTTTTTCCCAATCGCTTAACGTTTGCCGGTTATAAAAGATTATACAAAACTCCTTCCCAATAAGGAGAACTTCACAGCAGAAAATTCAAAATATTCATCTTATTTGTCATGTAATTATCTTAAATAGTCGTATGTGATATTTTAATGAAAATCGTTATAGCCATTTTTTAGAAAATCAATAATTTCGAAAAAACGAAACCATGAAAAGGTTAATTTGGAGTGGGAGGATTTCCTTGAAAATGTTGAAAATATTCCTATTGCATCTTTGGAAATTACGAACCTAAATAGCAAGTTTGGTATTTATCCGACGTTTCCTTTTTGAGCTATGCTATTCACAGACACTCAGATACACAGAAACACACAAATACACACACATACACATACACATGGACCTTTTTCTAAATATGCTGTTTTTGGATTCAGTGGACCTCAAAACATGTATTTCCGGTGAAAACTTCGTATCGAATTTTTGGGTAGAACGCAATACCTTGTCTACCTACTAAGTACGTGGTAGAGAAAGTAAAAATATATATATATATATATATATATATATATATATATATATTCTGTGATACATGCACATAACTTTCTCTACCCTCTAATGTTTATTAGTGAGTATACCAACTATTCTTAATAATGCTTATTTTTCTACTTACTGCATTTTTATCCAAATAAACCTTTGCAGAAATACCCACATTAAGCATTTCTTTGTGGACACAAAGGGAACAGCGATAACCAAATGTGAACTGTACGGTATATGCTGGTGTTAAAATTGCACACTGTTTCCATGCAATCGCGAGAAACAACTGAATGTTGAAAGTGCTTTAAAGAATGACCAAGAAATGAACAATTCGAACCATTAATAACGAATATCTCAGAAATAGCTTATGCCACACACACAAATTATTTGAAATAAATTATGTCTTTTAAGGAGATCTACATCTTTTTGTAGTACGTTTTAGTCTATCGCTTAACGTTTACCAGTTATACAAGATTATATAAAATTACTTCCAAATGAAAAGGACTTCAAAGGCTATTCCCAGAAAATTCAGGGTATACATTTTATTTGTCATGTAAGTATCTTTAATATATAACATTTAATCGAAACTCTTAGAGACATATTTTATAAAATAAAACATTTCGAAAAATTTTCCACTTAAAGGGTAGTTGGGGTGGAGACATTTTCTTAAAATGTTCGTGTTCATCCCTAGAAAATACTAAACTAATACCAAGTTTGGTACTTACCCAACTTTTCGTTTTTCAGTTATGCTGTTCACAGACACACACCATGTTTCCAAAAATTCTTTATTAGAATTCAGAGAGCCTCAAAACATGTATTTCCGTGAAATCACGGTATGGAATTTTTTTTGTGAAATACAATACTTCCCTGATTACTATATGTAGTAGAGAAAGTAAAAATCCAATGTCATACATCACATGACGTTCTCTACCCTCTATCGTTTATTAGTGAGCATGCAAACGATTTTTACTAAAGCTTATTTTTCTGTCTATTTTAATCCCCCCCCAAAAAAACCATTGCAGAATTAGCTACATTACACATTTTGTTATAGTTACAAAGGGAATAGCGATAGTAAAATGTTCAAGTCAAATGGGCACCATAAGCTGGCAAAATTGCATACTATTTTCTATTTTTAGTTCCATTATACCCCGCCTTTAGCTGCAATGGTATTTTCGGTGCCCTTTCCTTTGGAACTTATTGCCTAATGGCAATGGTGTTAACTCGCGTAACTCTTGTTGAATTTCTTGTACTTTGGTTATTAATCACTAGCTCATAAACACATTCACACTTTCAGACTCTAAGGAGGATAGGGAATAATCTTGGCTAGAGAAAAATTCACAGCCTCCAACCGGGAATCGAACCCGGGAAAACCTAGCACAACAGGCAGGTGCTCTACTGACTAAGCTACGAGGCCAGCCAAATTTACATACTGTTTCCATGCAATCACGAGAAATAACTGAATGTTGACAAGACTTTAAAAGAATGACCAAGTAATTAACAATTCCAGCCATTAACAAGTCCTCCTCCGTGGTGTGGCGGTTACCATGCTAGTCTCTAGTTCTCGAGGTCGCGGGTTCAAGCCCGACGAAGGGCGATGAATTTTTTCGGGCGTAAATATTCTTAGCATGGTTTTCTTCGGAAGGGAAGTAAATCCGGGGGTCTCGTGTCCTAGATTTACGGCATGTGGAAGAACCTCAAGCCAGATAAAGAGGCCTCTGAGCAAAATTACCGGTATTTCACACTCAATATAGAATGGAACGCTAAGGACCACAGCAGTTAAAGAGTGTCCACAAATAAAACTCAATATCATTTAATTTAATAAGAAAGAATTAAGGTTTAACATATAATTACAGCCAAGACAGATATTAAATAAAGTTACGGTACTCAGCTCGCCCTTTAGCAATGTTAACCTGGGGGTAACGTATACTTAAAACTTCTTTAAAAATATCTTTCTTATTGCCAAGCATCTATATCCTGTAATTTTACTAATAATGTAATTGTTTTGCCTCTTCTTGATTTAGGAATAATTGTTTGTTATGGGTACACATAATAATTAGCTTTCCCAAAGCTCTATTTTTACCTTTCACTTTTAAAGTTTTTGTCATTATTATTTTTCTGTTATTGGAAAAAATTAGGCTTTCGAGAATATATTTTTCGGGAAATTATATTTGGAGCAGTATCAATTTCGAGGGTTGCTTTCGGGTTATATCCTATAATCGTACCAGCCACTGCTTCCGCAGAGTACACCCTTGTTTTATCCAAGTATCGAAGTCTTCCTGCATGAAATGCGTTGGTTGCTAATTAAAAAGCACTTTTTAGCAACTCTAAGTTGCCAGCATTTTGTGACGCAGCAGCTATGGCTCAAGGTTATCGGGAGGTCGGTGATGGGCAGCCGGAGATAAACACAGATAAGTAGCGCTCGCCAGCGTAAACACCAGAAGAGCTATCGTCAGATAACCAGAATCTTCTGGAAGTTTCCGCTTCTCGAACGTTCTAGAACCAACGGCTATATAAGCGAGCGCTCTCGCAAGTAAGTAGCTGTATCAGTTGGTGAGCGAGTTAACGAATACGTTTCTGGTACGACGAAAAGTGCTGTCCTCCTAGTCATTTTGTGACGACTGCCGAGACGTGCAGTGAGTCTTGTCTTGTCTTATACGATAAAGATTTACATCTTTGCTCCGGACACAATTCAACCTTGGGCTTATTGTGCTATCTGTATCCTTTTAAAGCCAATCCATTATGCCTGCACCCTTTTCCAAGGAATGCAGTCTCATAACAGATATGGCTTCAAATTCTTCTGATTCTAAAAACATTTTCCCAAAAGCAATATACAGAGTGAGCCAACAGACTCCGAACCGCCTGCGCGGTGTTTTTTCTGTCCGCGACCTCGGCGGTCGTTGCCGTCTGCTCTATCATAGAAAGGCACGAATGAAACCATACAACATTTTTAAAACTACTTTTAAAGGCTTTATTTACCAACTTTGTGAAAGGAAATGATGAAACAAGCCAGCGTCGTTGTCCATGCATTTTTTGCATCTCTTTAAGAAACTATCCATCATGGAATTTTTGGAGGGAATTTTCCAAACGATGACCGATGTCGTTTAATGTTTGTTTTAGATTTCTTAGCCTGAATACTTCCTGTGGCCTGAAATGTACCGTAAAGTTCATGGATTGTTATACGGCCTGGAACTTTTACACCTGGAAATTTTTCTGCAAATCATACTTTCACCTGTCGAGCTGACCGAGTTAACACATACGAATCATAAATACACGCTGTGCAGCAGAAAACATATACTAAGCCACAATATACTTTGTGACTAAGTACAGGACAAAATAAACAAATAACTCGTAATAACTGAAGTACATCACATCACTGTCAATTCAAAACTGCACAGCAAAACCTCAACAGCGTGACTTTGTTTATAGCAGCAATGCGTTATCATGTTTTTATCATATTTCCACACGCCCAGTGGAAAAACACCGCGCAGGCGGTAATATTGTTCATAAAATAGGAGGAGTAACTTAAAACTTTTAATTTTAAAAGACAATCCCACACGCCCTGGTAGAATTAAAACAAAATATCCGCCAGGAAATTTCTCAACGTGAACTACGGCGAGTGATGGATAGTTTCCTAAAGAGGTGCCAAACGTTGGACAACGACGGTGGCCTGTTTCAGCATTTCCTTTTGTAAAGTAGTTTTAAAAATGTTGTATGGTTTCATCCGCGCCTTTCTATGATAGCGGCAGACGGCAACGAGCGCCGAGGACGCGGACAGGAAAAACATCGCGCAGGCGGTTCGAAGTCTTTTGGCTCACTCCGTATCTCAAAGCCTCACAGGAGCATATAATGTTTCAGTTTCTTTCTTTTACAATCTGCAATCTAAGTTATCCTGAAACTCTTTCATCGTGTTAAGATGCCTTCACAGGAGCATGTCCTGTGAGAAATGTAATAGCTGTTCTCAGCTGAAGTCTGTTACATTTAAGTAAGCTTTCAGCTATTTTCTTACGTGATTTTCTAAATCTTACTTTACCATGTTGTTCCCTGGAGTTTTAAGCCAGGTTTTATGATGTCCTACATTGCATCAGTTCTTAATAGTCTCTGTTACTAAACATCGAGATGTTCTAGACCCGGCTCTGGCCCAATAAATTGCGAAGCTGTTCCTTGCCTTGCAAGCTCGTCAGCATTTTCATTTCCCACTATTCCATTATGACCCGACACCCAGATGAATGACGTGCAGTGAGTGCTGCTTGCGTGAGACATTAAAGAAGGCTTGTGTTCGACTCCCCAGTGGGTGAACTATCGGGAAGAATAGGCTACGTCGTGTGTATTTCATTACGCTGCTACGTCACGAAGAAAGTGAATTAACAGTGAGAAATTAGAGAAGTGACAGTGAAAAGTTGAACTAAACCACATTAACGAGGAGACAGTGGGAACTTAGTGAAGTGACAGTTAAAACTGAACAAAGTCACAATATAAATAGACTTGATGGCTTTTCACCATTAGAATTTCAGAGAAAAGAGAGTTCTTTGGTTCTTCTCAAAATACAATTACAAGCAAACACATTCTGTGCCACTCACCGTCCAAACACCTCCAGCAAATATAAAGCGTGTAAGCTACCGCTTGGCGCAGATCTAGCGAACCTGCGAACGGTTGAAGCGACGTCAAAGTATTTTACACTCAGCCGCGTACCTCTAGATTTTACATCGGATTGCGTCTTTAAATATGTTCAAACAGCAGGTTTTGAAGGTGTTTTATTTAGCTCCACATATAGATGCCAATTTGAAGTAGAATTGTTCTTTAAGTTGTTTGCTGCTACGTATGAAAAGCCGATTTGAAGTAGGAGTTGTATTATATTTCAACTGTTGGGGAGCCGAACTTTTAGTAGTTGCAACAGCACGTATAGTAAACAGTTTACGGTAGCCTTCGCCCCAAATGTATTTTTAGGTGGCCTTTGCCCCAAGTTAAAAAAAATATTAACTTTGTAATTTGACTGTTTAAGTGTTAAATATTTATGTTTGCCTCGGCTGCGTCAGTATTATTGTTAGAGACATGGAAGTCTTGGCAGGGTTGTGATACGACAAGAATGTAGGCTTACACAGATTATAACTATTTACTTCACTTCTTTTATTAGTACTTGATACGATTTAAATAACACTTCACTGATATCGAGAGCTGTGAGATTCTTTTTATTAATACTTGCACTTTTTAACACGTATACTATTTTCGTCTCACACGAATACGTAATTAATTTATCGAGGACACATCTCGTATCCGGTTACTATCACTGTCTGCTGGCAACACGTCTGGTTATCACTGTTTGGAGGCAACTGAACTGTTTTCCACCTCTTAAATTTGTAAATTTCTGTATTTGAAGTCTCTGATTGGCTAATCCTAGTCCAATAGAATACCTTCATCTAACTAAAGCTTTTTCTGGTTGTTGATTGGCTATTTTAACTGTCACTACAATTACATTATTGTTGCTCCAAGAATCACAAGTAGTACTGTTAAACTTTCTTACACATTATTGACTCAAGGTTACCTCATGTTACCTCATTGTTAGTAACTTTTAACCTATTTCTCACAGCTTCTACATTATTAAATTACGTAATGCATTCACATAACATTATTGATAATGTTTACAATAATATAAGCATATGCAATGACTGTTACATACATTTTACAAATTATTACATACACATATTGCTTCAAGGCGGGCTGGTATTGAATTTACATGTTATATAATTAGACTGAAATCATTTAAATGTTAAAAATACTGCTTCAGTTTATTAGTTATTTGAAATAGCTCAGTGAAAATGGATGAGCAAAAAATGGCCCATTATTTAAATAGTTGCAATTGAAAAGAAGGAAGTACATGTATTTGCATGCATACGTTTTAAAACAATTTGATCAGTAATTGCGTAACCTACAATGAGCAGTATGGTGCTTTTATACTAGTGGATGATATACCTTTGCACATGCGTTCGTTAAAACCAGTTAAGAAAACAATGAGTGTTAAATCAGCACATTATCTGTGAACCTGACCAACAACTCAAGGGTTATAGTTTGAATCCCCGTCACGAGCGCATTATCATCTCCTACTTCTTCATTTAAAAGCAGTAACCGCGAAAGATTAGATTTTCGAGACGGAAATCGTGTGCAGACTGCTAACCAGAAGTAGTTTTCTCAGACACCCCTAGTAGGCTGTCATACCAACCAAATTAGTGCGCACCTAAATATCAAACACCATCATGGGAGCCGGTCTTGCAACATTCCATTTAACTAAAGTAATTTGATTTGGTCAAAACTTACCATTATCATATTTCTCAAGATACTCCCTCCACAATATGCAGTCTCGGCCTTAGGAAGGGAGAGGAGGGAGTTTCAGTTGCCAAACGACAAGGTCGTCAGGACTAGAGGCGCGTCCATCCTGTCTGAAACAAAAGACAAGCAACAAACAAACTCGACAAAGAAGAATAACACAACTGCACTTTTGGCATGTTATAAATCAGTGAACGTGCGCATAGTGTTATAGATACGTACACTCCTTCACAAAAAGCTTGACCGCTCAGGCAGAAATGGCTGTCATTCAATACAAATTTATGAATTACCTGCTTGTAAAATAAAACTTTCGCAAACATTAACAAATTTTGCAAACATGAAAACATTCTGCGGAAAAAAACCATGACACTCACAGAAGATTCTATTGTTGATAGGTGTTGTTACATCCTATGTATTTATGTTTATTCCTGGAATCCATATTTGTATGGGAACTCTCAAAGCTACCTTCCTTTCCTTGTGGCTTCTTGCTACCCTTTATGGCATATTGTTGCACATTGGCAACCAAGTTCTTTAGTGAGGGTTTTGGAATATTTTACTAGTGATTTTTCGTTAGTTTCATATTATACTACAAGGCAGTATTTTTATCATTAAATGATACCAGTCTAATTATATAATATATAAATTTAATAACAGCCCGCCTTAAAGCAATATGTGTATAATATAATTTATAAAGTGTATGTAACAGTCATTTATTTAGGTTTATATTATTACGTACATGTATAATAATGTTATGTGAATGTATTAGGTAATTTAATAATGTAGTAGCTGTGAGAATAGAAGCTAAAAGTTGCTAACAATGAGGTAACCTTGAGGCAATAATGAATTGAATAGTTTAATACTACTACTAGTAATTCTTGGAACAATAATGTAATATTTAAAACAGTTTATAAATAGCCAATCAACAACCAGAAAAGCTGAAAGTTAAATAAAAGTATTCTATTGACGTAGGATTATGCAATAAGAGACTTGTAGTATAGAAATTTACAAATTTAAGCGGTAAACGCCAGTCGCTAGAAGGCAACGTACCTGAGCAGATCGTTCGCTCGGTACGTATTCAGTGTGGGACATATAAAATTCATTACGGCGAGTAGGTATATTATAAAGTTTACGAGTTAAAAAGTGCAAGTAATTAATAAATAATCTCACAGCTCTCTATATCAGTGAAGTGTTATTTAATCGTGTAAAGGATTAATAAAGGAGCGAAGTAAAAATTATAATTTGTGTAAGCCTACATTCTTTAGCCGCATCACCCCCTGCAAAGAGATACATGTTTCTACAAATTAATACTGACGCTGCCGAGGCAAACATTAACATATATAATATTTAAAGAAACATTAAAATACAAAGTTGATTCCTAAACGTTGGGGCGAAGGCTACCGGAAACTTTGTGCCATACGTGGGGCAGTTACTTCATCAAGTTTTGGCTCCCCAACAGTAGAACTGCAATACAACTCCTAAAATAATACAACTTCTTCAAATTGGCACCTAAACGTGGGAATAATAACGTAAAGATAAACCTTCTGCAACTAACATTTAACAATAAAATGCAGATAGTTTTATTTATGTCGTAAACATATTAAATTAGTGTTTTTATGAATAAAAAGCAAAACCCATGCAACTGCAGACAAATGCAGCCCCAGTTCAGCCACAAGTGCCATCACACCGGTTATTTTACATGCGCTCTTCCCATCCTTTGCCACAATACATTTGAACGCAGTCACTGGAATTCGAACATGCAACATGTTTGCCTTTCAATGGATGGGCATCCATTTCGCATCACCTTAACAATCCCAGGTATTCAAATCACTTCTATTAAGGTGCCCTATAAAGGGATATAAAGGCAGTTTGGGAATTAGAGATACTGCATATGAGGCAAAATAATTCATATAATAAAGGGTTAAAATCGTCGCTGAGCTATAACCAACAAAATAAAAAAAATTATAAAACCGGAATTATTTACCATATTTGGATTTGAAGAAATTGAACCTACTGCTCTTCTATGCAATAACGATTTAAATATTTTCTGTGTTTCAAAGTATTTACTGTTTTTACATACTTTACCTCTTTCTAAAGCGGGCAGAGGAAGTAGCGTATTCCACTGAAAAATTCTATATCGAGATTTCACATAATTTCACACAAACAAGAATTGTGTCCTGAACATCCCCCAGAAGCTTTTGGAAAAAGGCCCCTGTGTGTTAATAGCACTACTTAAAAACGAAAAGTTGGGTGAATACTAAGCATGCTATTTCCGCTAGCATATTTGAAGGTGTAACCCGAAGATTTACAGGAAATTCTCCGGTAAAAACTACCCTTCTCATGGAAAAAATATTTTTTGTTTTCTTAAAATGGTTATGATTAGATTATCATATGTTTGAGAATTTCATATGTAAATTTAAATGTACATAGGTACTACACTTTCCTAATTATCTTGTGAAATTTATTACATGATTGAATTTTGTATAGTTATGTATAAACTATAAGAGATATACTAAATCTTACTGTAGAAAACTTCATATAAAATATACAATTTGCGTCAAATAATATTTTTCGTAGCGTTGGCTATTTTCGAAGCGTATGCTTGAAAGTTTGCGATTACTTTTTCCTTTCATTCCCATGAGCTCGTAACTACGACTTATAATATAAATATCTTAATGTTGTTACCACGCTTTGTACGACTGTGCCCATATTCCTGAATCTGAAATAATTCTTTGGCAAACATTTATCTTGTTGATAAAATTCAGCTTTTTATAATAATTGGTGTCCTATTCACTATAGGTCTCTGATTTTCCCTTATAAAAATCAATCAATAAAAATACAATACCTAAATGGTAGCATGGATATTATGAACATAATTTCGAATCTGAGAAGCTTGGTGACCACATGAGAACTAGCCTCATATGCGCGTGCTACTGTTGAGTTCTAAACCTACCGACACAGTATGCTTTGTTGTTATCGTCTTCTTGACCTAATGTTGACAATGACAATGCTTTCTGTTTATTGGAGTGTTGTACGGTATGAAATTAAATTAAATTGAGTTTTATTTATGGACGCTCTTTAAATACTATGGTTCTTAGTGTCCCATTCTATATTGGGCGTAAAAGACCGGTAATTTTACTCAGAGGCCGCTTTATCAGGCTTGAGGTTCTTTTACGTGCCGTAAATCTACGACACGGGACCACCGGCTTTACTTCCCTTCCGAAGGAAGCAATGCTAAGGATTTTTACGCCCGCGGTTTGAACCCGCGAGCTTGGGAACTAGAGGCTAGCACGGTTCCACTAGTCCACGGAGGACGACTGTACGGTAAGCATAAAGCTTTGCTGGAGACGCCAATTTCCAGTGATAGTCTACCCAAGGACCTCTTTGGTGAACTCAACAATCTGTTTTTCATTCTCTACCCTGTTCCTCTTTGCAGTTAAAGTCATTGTCCATCAGGCCTCCAACAATGTTCCAATTATTTCGACTTTCCTCACCAAATATTAAATGGCTGACTGCGACCCACCCCCTCCTCCCCCAAAAAAAGCTGTCGTATGCTTGCTTCGACTGATTACGTTATTTGTGGACTATAAACACACGCTGCTCTCACAAATGGTGATTCATTCTGTACCATATTCAATGGTGAACATTCAATCGTGAACGACTTGCATCACAGTTATAGTAACAGATACTCAGACAGCATGATGCTTAACGATTAGTACTGAAGCAAACTTGCGCATGCGCGCGCCACGCTTAGTAAGACTCGCCTCTCATGTGGTCAGCATGCTTCACGTGCACCTAGGTATACGCATTGCTTTTCATTAAATTTTTAAATAACGGACTGACGGCGAATGGGACACCCTGTATAGTATACTAGGGATATAATTACGTAAAACTATAATGTGTAGAGAACGTCATATGAGTGTTGCACATCATACATTTTTATTTCTTAGTTTGTTCTAAGCGTTTACATACTTTTAAATGTCGTATTAAAGGAGTACTTATTGTTTGATGTCTAGGATTTTTAGTTTCTAGAAGAAGGAGCTCTATTTTCATTTTGGAAACACGAAGTGAAGTATTATAAAGAGAGAGAAACTGAAAAATGCGGACGGAGCTGCGGGCTGTGCTAAAATTCTCTAAAATATCTGATGTATTACATTCACATGACTTTCTCCACCAACAACAAATTCACATATATCCATTATATGTTATCATAAATCATATTAAAAGTAACTCTTCTATTCGCGGTATATTACTTTCTCTACTACGTATAGTAAGTAGGGGAAGTATTGTATTCCACCCAAAAATTCGAAACTGAGATTTCACCGGAAATATATGTTTTGAAGCCCCTTGAATCCAAAAAAAACATTTTTGGAAACATGTCCGTGTGTGTCTCTGTCTGTCTATGAACAGCATAACTGAGAAATGAACAGTCAGATAAACACTAATCTTGGTATTTAGGTTCAGTATCTTCCAGAGATGCGACACGAAGGTTTTAAAAAAAATCCCCCCACCCCAGATTACCCTTTACATGAAACATTTTTCGAAAATTTTAATTGTCTCAAAAATGGCTCTAACGTTTTTGATTAAAATATCATATGTTTAAGATATTTTCATGACAAATGAAATGTATATCTCGAATTTTCTGGGAATGTCTCCAAAAGTATTCTTCATTGTGAACGACTTTTGCATAACTAGTAAACCATAAGAGATAGACAAAAGTTTACTACACAAAAAATGTAGATCACGTTAAAATACACAATTTATGTCATATACATTTTTGTTGTTGAGTGAACCATTATCGAGATATTGCTTGTTATTCCTTTAAATTTTCCTGGGATACTCCACATAGCAACCAGCTCTTAAAATATTTGACTATCGGTTAAATAGTACCATATTTCCCTTGCACCTACAAGAAAATGAGCAATAAGATTAATATCTCGATTAACATGAAGCATATGGAGAATAAGCGTTTGTAAAAATATTTTGTACAAGAGTAGAGAAAGTCATATGAGTGTAACACATCAGAATTTTTTTGCTTAAGAATGTTTTCAAACCAAGCAAGAGGAGCTTATTTACAGCTCGTGGACATAGTATTCAAATGTTTATTCGTGGTAACAAGCTCCTGTTATGGAAAGAAACGAAATGGGGGAAAAAGCAAGAATCGCACATTTTAAGAAGATGTACGTTAGATAACGCTCAGAATGGAATATTTCGAAAACGAAATACCACGAAAAGTGTATGCAACACAAACTGTGTAATTCAATTGTGTCCACATTTTTCGTCTACCTTTGAAGGTTCCCTTGTAAGCCAAATTTATACAAAATTCAATGCAATAAAGGGGGACTTGACGGGATATTCTATGACAATTCAAGATATAAATTTTATTTGTCATAGAACTACCTTAAACATGTGTATTTTAATCAAAGTCGTTAGAGTCAATTTTCAGAAAACAAAAAAATAACGCACATTTCTTCTTGTAGTTTGGGATAGGGAATTTTCTTGAAAATCTTTGGAAGATGATGAACTTTAGTATTCAGAGTTATGCTGTCCAAAGACACACCGACAGCACACTTTTTTTTTATCTAGAAATGCTTTTGGATTCAAAATTGTATTTCGGATGAAATCTCGATATCGAATTGTTGGGTGAAACACAATACTTCTTCTGTCTAGGTAAAGCACTAGAGAAAGTCAGATGATTTGCATTCCTATATAACCTACACAATAAAACCTTTGTCATCTTTACATGAAAACTTATAATCAAAATTCTGTCTTGAGGATATTTCTAGTCTTCGTTTTTTTTGTGTAGCGGACTGGTCGGGAGTCGAACCTGGGCGCGGCAGTATAAAAGAAAAGGTAGACAGACCTCGGCTAGTAGACTGGTCCGGCCCGAGGCGGGTTAGTGCGTTACAAAATGAGAGCTAATTTGGGCTCTGTTTTCATGGAGGTCTCCCCCCTCCTCTCTCTCTCACCTGAGGGCCCCTCAATGAAGTCATCACGCGGTCGGTCTCGGAAGCCTGTAATTACATCCAGCCACTTAAATATGGTCCCATTGCGTGTCATTCATATCCCGTAGCATTAGACACCTAAATTGGGAACATTTCTCACGTTACCTAGGAATGCATCCATTCCCCTTGCCAACATAGGAAACATTTGCCTATGCCGTTAACAAGAGTATGGTGCGTCTGCTGTAGAGTCCTTCAATCCACAACCTAAGAGCTTCTAATATGGCTAATCTTGCCATGTACTTCTCACCCAAGGGTTATTAAATGCTGGCTAATATTGCTGCACTATCAAGCGAAATGTTACGTGTTTGTTCGGTTATTTACTTTTTGAAATAAGAAACAATTTAAAAACCCAGACGTATTGTATATAGCATAAAGATAATTAAATAACCATAATTATTTTATTATTATTACTTAATTCATCTTTCATTGAATTGAGTCTCAAGACGGAAACTATTAACCGAAATCCATCCAGAAATAACAAAGCTGTAAATAATTTTTTTCGACGATAGTGTTCTTTTTAATCCACTTCCCGCTCATACTAACATGTGTGAGAAGTTGAAATGTCTGCACCCAGTGCGTTTTGAATTTTCACCGAAGATATTAATAAAATTTAATGAATCGTCCAACAGTTGATACCTATGTATATTTATTGCTGCGGACATGCAATACAATTATATTTGATAGTTTAATTTTACCATTTAAATCTTACCGTCTTAACTTCCCTTTATGTGATAACATTTACTTACGATTTAATTCACACAGCATTTAAATATAATTCTTTTGGTGCAAGCAGCCATGTCAACTCCAGTTGTTGATTAGCTTAGTCAACACTACCAAGTGTGACTAATCGATCACCAGGTCGCAGAGGCTGGAATGGTCGAAGTTGATATGGCTTTTGAACAACTGATAGTAATTTATTCTATTTGCAAATATTTCTCTATACACTATCGTCGACTTCGTCTCGTATTTTCAAACGAGGTAAGATGTGCTTATCACACTTGTATCGTAATATATTGTTGTATGTTAAGCTGAAGTAAGGCATTTAGCTATATTTGGCACGCTTTCAAAGCCATGTTATTGTGGCGGTTATATTCTGTTTTGTAAAAATGGGATAAATCTAATTTTATAAGGCTGGGATGTTAGGAACAAAATTTGCTTAAGAGAAACGATAAAGTTGGCTTTAGAAATTGTGACAAGTCAATTACGGATGCTTATGTAAGCAGGAGTGTATCGCGTTATCTTACGAGGGAGGTTTTCCGAATACCGAGAATATATGGACACTGGATGGATTATGCAAATTATTCTGAATGCCGCTGATACGTTTCTGCTGTATGAAGCACTAGATCAGCGTGTACTCTAGTATTTCAAGTTAGACGTTTTGATGGCGCTCTCTCCGCCTATGACGTATCTAGCAGGATTCTGTGACGCTAGGCTCTTTAAATTATTTTGTGCTGAGTTTTCGACTTCGACATCGGTCATAGGCACAATGAAGAAGGAATGCAAATCTTCGCCGTTAACGGGTAATTATTTAGCTGTCTGATGCAGCCCCTTCCATCTGTGATCAGTAATAATGTAATGTTGCTTAGTGCATGGAGAAATTAAAATAGATCTTGGAATCAGAATTACAAGTCAATAATTTGCCACCCTTCACCACTGCTCCTTCCCTTCCACCCTCACTGCGAAGATTAGTGCTCTCGCATTGGAAACCTGAACTACACGCCTTTCCTCGTCCTATCTAGTGAGGCTGCCGATTGCCCCGTTACATCTGGTGGCGTCGCCGTATCAAATAGAGCTGACGTCACATTATCATGGTACAATGTTTGAATATGAAATAATTAGGTATTGGAATTTTAAAATAATTGTCAGAGAATATCCCTTTGAGCAAGAAGTGAGGAACTTTAAATATATATTATGTTTAAAACTTTTAATCCGGCCCTGTGCATTTCAAATGACGTTCTTGAGATCTTGAAACACATAACAAGCGTTTGCGGTGTAAATTGTGCAAGAAATTAAAAAATTACAAATTATTGACATTTAATTTAATACAATAGAATTAAAACTCATAATTTATCCAAGTCGAGTGCTCCCAAAGCAAAAAGACAAAGGTTGCCGAAAGGCTTTGAACATATTAGCTAAAAGTAATATACGTGCGATGGACTGCTGTAACTCGATGGGGGCGGGGAATAAATCAGCTCTTTTATTTAATTTTATTTTAATTAGTGGTGAAATACAACCACAGTGCAAACCTGTGCAGCAGTGTAACAGTATGATGTCTGTAGATCACTATCGTACATAAAGTGTTTTATTAAAAAATATGATTTTAGAAATAGTTTCTTTAAGAAATTTAAATATTTTTATGTATATATTATATTTTTACTTTCTCTACTACGTATAGTAAGTAGGGGAAGTATTGTATTCCACCCAAAAATTTGATACCGAGATTTCACCAGAAATATATGTTTTGAGACCCCCTGAATCCAAAAAAAGCATTTTTGGAAACATGTCCGTGTGTGTGTGTGTGTCTGTGAACAGCATAACTCAAACGAACACTCGGATAAACACCAAACTTGGTATTTAGGTTCAGTATCTTCCAGAGATGCGACACGAAGGTTTTCAAGAAAATCCCCCACCCCAGAATACCCTTTATATGGAACTATTTCGAAAATTTTAGTTTTCTCAATTTTGAATAAAAGACATTTTTATGCCAAATGAATTGTATATCTCGAATTTTCTGGGAATGTCTACAAAAGTATCCTTCATTGTGAACGACTTTTGCATAACTGATAAACCATAAGAGATAAACAAAATTTTACTACAAAAAATGTAGTTACACAATTTATGGCATATACATTTTTTTGTTGAGTGAACCTTTTTCGAGATATTGCTTGTTATTCCCTTAAGTTTTCCAATACTTAAACTTTTTCTCATGGGAATTCGTTATTCATTTTTTTATCCTGGTAATGCAAAGAGAATGGAATACTCCACATAGCAACCAGCTCTTAAAATATTTGACTATCGCTTAAAGCCTAGCAATTCCTCTTGCATCTACAAGAAAATTAGCAAAAGATTAACATCTCGATATCTCGATTAACATGCAGCATATGGAGAATAAGCGTTTGCAAAAATAGTTTGTACAAGAGTATAGAAAGCCATGTGAGTGTTACACGTCAGAATTTCTTTTTGAAATACTCCTTTGCTAGTTCATGCATATATTAAAATTTCTCCCTCCTCCTTTATCAAACATCTAAACCAGGATTTTAAAATGCTTTCTAGTATTATTCCATTTCTCCTTGTTCTTCCCAATTCTTCTAAAGCTATCTCCCCTGGTGCTGATTAAATAAAGTATTGGGAAATCTCTAAGATTTACAAAGCATCCTATCATACAAAGTAGCCATAAAATCTCCACAAGGGTAGCTACACTTGCAAAAGTAATATGCACATAGGTACATAGGTTCACAAAAACCTTTTATGCTTGAATTGGATGGAGGTGAATGAAGATCTGTGGGCTATTTAGATATTTATCGAGTTTATTGAAATTATTCACATGTTATCCACTTAGTTAAATTCAGAGGCTTATAAATGTTCCATTTGAAGGAAACATTAGTAAAAGGATCGAAAATAGGTTATAAAACTTGCTAAGGAATAATAGAACGGAAATCCAATGGAATGGATGCGGAAACTTTATGCATTGTATAGTTATGTATGCAATGCATATTAAAATTATTAACGTATTGTTGCTTTAAAACGCCACTTGTGTCGTCAACTTTGCTTAAGCACTTAAATATTTTAATTGATTAATCAGAATTGTATTTATTGATAAGATAAGTAAATAACATTGAAAAGTTAAAGTGATCAAAAAGATAAACAAGATTAAATTCGCAATAGAAATATTGTGATAATACAAATATGTAACAAAAGTGAGAATTTAAGTAATAATGCGTTTATATAATATGATTGTAAATATGTTATTTATTCCATGCAAAAGTTTTCAAACTATGTGAATTTGTTTTACGATCGATACCAACCAGACAATAGCTTAAATAAGAAGGATTCAACTATTGTGATTGTTAACAACATTTTCATTGAGATAGAAGACGCTTGCAAGGAAAGCGGAAAAAGTGTATTAATTTGCTATGCGAGTTTTCAAATGTTCTCAAGGAGAGATAACAAAGGATTGATTATTATAATATAAAAAGTAATTAAAGCAAAAGTGTAAGTGAATCTTTGATTCAGGTGTCATATGTTGTTCGTTGTAAAAACATTATACCGAGTAAAAAAGAAAGAACAAAATATTATGTGCTGCACTCACGTGACTTTCTCTACTCTTGCACAAACTATTTTTACAAACGCATATTCTCTATCTACTTCATGTTAATCGAGATAAGCGTTTGAAAAAATTGTCTTATTGTGTGTTTTAATGAGATCTACAATTTCTGTGCAGTTTCTCTTACGGTTTGCCTTATAAAAAAGTCATTAAGAATGAAGAGTTCTTTTGGGTACATTCCCAGAAAATTCAGATATACATTTCATTTATTATAAAACATCTTTAACATATGGTATTTTAATCAAAATCGATAGAGCCATTTTTGAGAAAATCAAAATTTTCAAAAAATGTACCGTGAAAGGGTAGTTGGGGTGGGGGATGATTTCCTTAAAAAATCTTCGTATCCATCCTTGGAAGATAATAAACTCAAATACCAAGTTTGGTATGTATCCAACTTTTCGTTTTTGAGTGATGCTGTGCACAGTCAGACACACAGACAGAGATACACACATGGACATGCAAACATGTTTCCAAAAATACTTTATTTGGATTCAGGGCGCCTCAAAACATGTATTTCCGGTGAAATCTAGGTATCGAAATTTTGGGTGGAATGCAATACTTCCCCTAATTACTATACGTAGTGGAGTAAGTAATAAAACACATTGGGAAAGTTCACTAATTGGATTTATTTATAAAATAAATATCCTACCTTCCAAACACGGAAACCCTGAGATAAGGTTCAATATTGCCAAGACTTAGAGCTGTTAGGTATATCTTAAAATATAACGAACAAAAATAGAAACATTCAAATTTTTGCTACGCGTTACACATGATAGAATCCACAACAATTACTGAATAAAAATTATCCGCCAGGAAGTCAATTCTACCACGCTATACATAAACTTGCCATACCAACTGCATGAGAAGCGTGGTAAATTTACACCGAGCATTTCAGAATACAGCATTTACACTATGTGATCAAAAGTATCCGGACACCCCCACAAACATGCATTTTTCATCTTAGGTGCATTGTGCCGCCACCTACTGCCTGGTACTCATTATCCGCAACCTCAGTAGTTGAGATCGTGAAACAGCAGAATGGGACTCACGAACTTCGAACGTGGTCAGGTGATTGGGTGTCACTTGTGTCAGAAATCTGTACGCGAGATTTCCACACTCCTAAACATCCCTAAGTCCACTGTTTCTGATGTGATAGTGAAGTGGAAACGTGAAGGGACATGTACAGCACAAAAGCGTACAGGCCGACCTCGTAAGTTGATTGGCAGAGACCGCCGACATTTGAAGAGTGTCGTAAAGAGTAATAGGCAGACATCTATCCAGACCATCACACAGGAATTCCAAACTGCATCAGAATCCACTCCAAGTACTATGACAGTTAGGCGTGAGGTGAGAAACTTTGGATTTCATGGTCGAGTGGCTACTCATAAGTCACACATCACGCAGGAAAATGACAAACGACGCCTCGCTTGGTGTAAGGAGCGTCAACATTGCACGATTGAACAGTGGCAAAATGTTGTGTGGAGTGAAGAATCACGATACACAATATGGCGATCCGATGGCAGGGTGTGGGTATGGCGAATGCCCGGTGAACGTCATCTCCAGCGTGTGTAATGCCAACAGTGAAATTCGGAGGTGGTGGTGTTATGGTGTGGTCGTGTTCCTTGCACCCCTTGTTGTTTTGCGTGGCACGATCACAGCGCAGACCTACATTGATATTTTAAGTACCTTCTTGCTTCCCGCAGTTGAAGAGCAATTTGGGGATGGCGATTGCATCTTTCAACACGATCGAGCACCTGTTCATACTGCGCGGGCTGTGGCGGAGTGGTTTCAAGACAATAACATCCCTGTAATGGACTGGTCTGCACAGAGACCTGACTTGAATCCTATAGAACACCTTTGGGAGTTTTGGAACGCCGAATTCGTGCCAGGCCTCACCTACCTACATCGATACCTCTCCTCAGTTCCGCACTCCGTGAAGAATGGGCTGCCATTCTCCAAGAAATCTTCCAGCACCTGATTGAAAGTATGCCTGCGAGAGTGAACGCTGTCATCAAGGCTAAGGGTGGGCCAGCACCATATTGACTTCCAGCATTACCGATGGAGGGCGCCACGAACTTGTACGTCATTTTCAGCCAGATGTCCGGATCCTTTTAATCACATAGTGTATATCTAAACGAACTTCCAGAGCATTCACCAGGATCCAGCCGCGACACCTCATCGATTCAACACACACCGATTCACCCACATCAACAACCCTTAATAATATTACTTCACGTTCCATTAACTCTAGTTATACGCGTATATAAGAAATATTTTAAATAATACAGTGCTAAACTCAATAAACTTTTATAAATAAATAGATAGAAACCAAATCTTCGTATCACACCACCTAACATAATAAGTAATAGCAAATAATTTCGTACCTATCTCATGGAACACATATCTTACGCATATTTAGATACTATCTATGCACTGCTAAGACGCCATAGTACTTTGCCGATTACCAAGAAATTAATTGCATTTTTACTTAATTTTATGTACATTGTTTCCAGAAACTATTCGTCTCTACTTTAAAACAATTCCAGCAGCCAAATTAATAGAGAGAAAGCACTAATTTTTAATGCATTGAAAAAACAAACTAAGTTACAGTTTACGTGTTATCGCGTTTTTAAAGGTTTTTCAATTCACTGTATCTGTAATTTTTTTACAGTTGCATCAAGTTTCAAATTCTTAACGTGTAATATTTACAAAATGATTTTAAATGCGTTCAACACAGCTTTATTTTGGTGTAATACCTGAAATTGCTGTGAATATGGGCTGCGATCTGATGGTGGAATAACGACGTCAAGGAAGATTTATCAAGATTTTGACACAACCTTTTCATTACGCCTCATTTATTATTTTCAGGTTTACTAATTTATTTGTGCAACGATCATACTCAATTTCCAAAAGGATAATAAGTCTACTTCCTGATTTGGATGAAAAGGATTTTTGAAACCATGATTTTCTAGGCCATTATAATTTATTTTATAGTTGTTGCACAAATTATTCGTATAATAACTGATTTTTTTACTCACATCCTGTTAATTAACACTCTTTATTAAGTGACCAATCGGTGATAGAAATGCTTTGAATTTGGATCTGTCATAACTATCCTATCTCCCAACCTTATCATTTTCGCCTTATTACCTCCACGTGCAATTGTTTTTTTTTTTTTTTTTATTAGCATCCCCAGCTGAATCTTAGTAATCGTTCTAATTCTGACTATCTTTGGTATTGTTAGCTGGAATGGAAATATCAAAATTAGACATTAATAACTATAAGTGAATTTGTTACAATTATTAATAATTTTAGACATATTTCACGGATATACCATTTAATATTTGTCATTTTATCATGAAATAAATACACGCATTTTCAACCCTAGATTCCCTCAGAATTAATTTAGATGTTCCAGTTATACTCATATTACTTCGGAAAAAACTTTAAATCATTTCGGCTAATAGGTACTGCGGAAACAAACATTTTATAGATTGAGGCAACAGTTAAATGTTGAAAAACCTTATGTGTTATATTCACGTGATTTTCTCTGCCCTCTATCGCTTATTTTTATATACCTTCACCAAAATATTCTTGCGAAAACTTATTATTTACATCTACTTCATATTAATCGAGATAAATCTTTCAGAAATCGTTTCATTACGCATTTCTTTGCGGGTACAAGGAAGATACAGAAACCGAGTCTGCAATCAGATGTTTAAAACGGTGCCATTAAATACTGGCCTTAAAACTCTATATCTTATGCATGACATCGCGAGAAACAATTCAATAGAGACACTACTTTAAAACATGAAAGCTTAATGAAGATTTCAAACCAATATTAACAGCTATCTCGTAACTGGCTGAAGCCACAAAAAGTTATTTCATATAAGTTATCAACATATGGTGTGTTTTAAAGAGCTCTGTATTTTTTGTGCAGTACTTTTTTATTTCTCTTATGGTTTACACATTCTAAAAAATTATACAAAATTCTCTCTGAATGAACTTCATAGGCTACTCCCAAAATATTTAAGATATAGAGTTTATTTGTCATGTAAATATCTTAAATATATGCCATTTAAATCGAAATCGTGATTCATGTTTGGAAAAATCAAACTTTTCGAACAATTTTCCACGTAAAGTGTAGTTTTGGGTGGAAATCTTCGTGCCGCATTGTTGGATGGTACTGATCTTAAATACCAAGTTTGGTCTTTATACGACCTTTTGTTTTTGAGCTATGCTATTCAAAGACACAGAAAACACGCGCGCGAGGCTTTTATCTAAGTTTTCTTTTTTATTCGGGATGTCAAAACATGAAATCTTGATATCAAATTTTTAGGTGAAATGCAATACGTTGTCTATCTACTAGATACCTGCAGAGAAAGTAAAAATTAGGGCCATATGTGCTAGAAATATTATTATGTACTGTTTGGGTTAGCTCATTAGTCATTTAAAATTAATTCAAATTACACCATTCAAACTAGTGGCTAATCTAACGAATAACAGCGAATATTTCGGAAGCGGTTAATGTACGAACATGGCGTGTCTATGGATGCTAATATAATAAAACATGAAATGTGGTGTGTGGTTTTGTGTACTTAGAGTAATTTAAAAAACTACTTTTAAAAATGTCCTCTAAGAATTTGATCAAAGGTGAATTTCTTATGAATGAACTATTTCACTACTAACGACGAATGTAGCCGACGAAACACACTCATTTACGATTCATTTTGGTTCCTTCTGCGCTCGTGATATCTATGTGCTCTGGGATATACTGTCTCCTCTGAGAGTCATGACTTTCTCCCCAGTTTTTGACATATTTTCAATGGAGGTTTTGTGTACTGCCATTTATGCCTACTGCATTTATACTGGTTTCGCTTAAGTTTCGAATAAGATAGCACTGTTGAATGCTGACGTGACTCTTATTGGTTTTCTGTGAATGTATGGAAGGACAAGTAGAGTATGCACCGAATAAGGTTTTCAGCATAGAGGGAATATCGAAGCTTTCGATTCGGCACCAAGAAGTCGCCGATTGCAGCGAAAGGATGAAAACGGTAGTATCTCATACAGTAACCCTGACTTGCCCCTAGGATATAGCCCTTTCTTGCGCTGAGGTGGGATGCCTAGATGATGCTTCATTAAGCCCTTGGAAGTCCTCGACTCCATAAGGTTTTCCCACAGTGTATCAAACAGCACTCGGCTCGCATTAAACAGCGGCTGATCTGTATTTTAAAAACACCGCCAACTTTCACAACGCATTCCATTCCTTAGAGATACTCTAAGTCAATTTTAATTTGAAGCGTTACTTTGCACATTCCGCGAGTCATCCATCTCTCACGGTTCTTCAGGCTCAGTGACAGCGTTTCTGAACCGCTAGACACCGGTTTGAGCCCGGGATTCTTCTTATGTACCAACGACGTTCCTTTGGCAAAAGCAATAACTCATATCATTTCCTTATATGTATATGACATTTCCGCTGTATGTGGGCAATGAAGGTCATAGAAGGACTTCAAAAGTGATGGGAAATAAATCAGGATCACTGGAATTCGGGGATACAAGGGGATTTCTATAGGTATTAGTTGCACGAAGACTCTCTTGAAGTTGTTTCATTTATACTTTCTCTACCACGTACTCAGTAGGCAGAGAAGCTACTGCGTTCCACCCGAAAATTTGATATCAAGATTTTTCCGGAAATACACGTTTTGAGGCAGCATTAATCCAAACAGAAGCATTTTTTTAAAAAATGTCCATATGTATGTGTGTGTGTGAATAACATAACTCAGAAACGAAATGAGGGATAAGTACCAAAGTTGGTATTTAAGTTCAGTACCTTTCAAAGATATGACACAAATATTCTTAAAAAAATCCCCCAAACCCAAACTACCATTTACATGGAACATTGTTTTATTTTTTTTTTATTTTCTGAAAAATGGCTCCAACAATTTTTATTAAAATACAATATACCTATTAAGTACATTAACATGAAAAATAAAATGTATACCTTGAATTTTCTGCGAAAAGATTGTCAACTCCTCGCCATTCGGAAGGAAATGTATTTAACCTTGCGTAAATGATAAACGTTAAGCGATAGACGAAAACGTATATATAGATCTCTTTAAAGCACACAGTTTATAACTTTTTTGTGGCATTAGTCATTTCCATTATTTGAACCGTTATTAATGCTTCGAGTTGTTCTGTACTTATTCTGTTAAAATCCTGTCGATTTTCAGCTTTTTCTGGCGATGTCATGGAAAGAGTATAGAATTCTAAGGCTAGCATATGGCCTCAGTTCTAAAACATTTGACTTTCGCTATTCCTTTGTATCTAAATGAAATGTGCAATGTAGCTATTTCCGGAAAGGTTTATCTGGAGTAAAGAGAAGTGCGATAGATAAGAAAATAAACGTTCGTAAGATTAATTTGTATACCCACTAACGAGAGTAGAGAAAGTCATGTGAATGTAACACATCAGATTTTAGTAAGTCCTTGCTAAACAGATATCTTTAAATTATTTATATTGCCAAAATTCTGACCACCTTATTACCACATTCTTCATGAAAATAACCATGGAATTGTTGATTCTACTTCATAGTATTCCAGATGTACCTATATCAAAAGCTTTCTCAATCAAGAAATAATTATCTGAATGTGTCCTAGAATACTATGCGTTTCGATATTGTTTTCTTGAGAAATGAATGTGGTATAAGAAAGTACATGAAGAAACAACATTTTAAATTCTAGTTCTATATGGAGTGGAAGTATAGACCCTCACAAGCAAATATAACCAAGGATTGAGGCATCAGAGATGAAATTGCTATGTCCAATGGCTGGATACACTCTGCTGGATCATCAAAAGATTTAAGCTATAAGGAAACAATAAGGAATTACAAATGTAGTAGAAGCAATAGAAAATAGAAGAGATGAATGGTATACACACCTATACAATTGGCTCATATCGTAGTCCTCGCCAAGTGTTAAATTACCGTCCACTAGTAGAAGTAGTGTAGGAAGACCCAAAAAGCGATGGATAGCTTAGCTATAACTCTATGTACCTGAGCGGATTTTAAATTCCAAATCATATGGCTGACGACGACGACGAGGAGGAGGAGGAGGAGGAGAATTGAATGTTCTCTATTTTAAAGAAATGCTCATCTTAGTGTCAAAACTGGATGGTAAATAGATCTAGGATTTGTATACTAAACATTCCCAAAATATTAAACAGCTATGCACTAAAACCCTTTAAAATATTAATACATTAAGCACTAAAATTAGCAAAAATGTATAAACGTTTAAAATACGTCATATCAGTGATTTACGAAATAGTTCACTATGATCACCAAGGTTAAGCTATTAATTATTGGTTCACCATTAATAGTGCTGGTGTTGGCATAGACAAATAGAATATAATTCATACTCCATCTAAGGATGTAGACGTCGTTTCAGTATTCTGAGCTGATACTTCAAAATTTAGTGTATTTCTTGGACACACTTTTCCTCCCAATAAATGTCTCTAGAACTTTCCAGACCTTTCACTGACCTCAGCGTACCATTCCACAAAGAAAGAATTTTCTTTCACACAGATATTTAACTGGCTCCTGTCGCTTTCCAGTTCATTTCCCTACGTGCTGATTTACTTCGGATATCTAAATTGGAATCCTCCTATTGTCATCTCAACCGTAATATCCATTTTCTGTAACTAATCTATCTGGATGAGAGGGGAACCAGGCATAATCTATCCTTGTCTTACATGGGCCAACGATTTAAAAATGTATTGAGTGTCAAATAGAGCAGTGATTTATTGGAAAAGCCATCTAAATTTCTTTATCACTCCTATAAAGCACATCCCTATTTAATTTAAACTAATAATTCGTTAGAATTTAATTTCAATCTGCTTTAATCGTAGCTATTTCAAATTTCGGACAAACTTGTATGCTAATTCTGCTAAAGTTTTGTAAAATTTTTACTTTCTCTACTACGTATAGTAAGTAGGGGAAGTATTGTATTCCACCCAAAAATTCGATACCGAGATTTCACTGGAAATACATGTTTTGAGGCCCCTGAATCCAAAAAAAGCATTTTTGGAAACATTTCCGTGTGTGTGTATGTGAACACATTAACTCAGAAACAAACAGTCGGATAAACACCAAACTTGGTATTTAGGTTCAGTATCTTCCAGAGATGCGACACGAAGGTTTTCAAGAAAATCCCCCCACCACAGATTATCCTTTACATGGAACATTTTTCGAAAATATTAATTTTCTCAAAAATGGCTCTAACGATTTTGATTAAAATATCATATGTTTAAGATATTTTCATGACAAATGAAATGTATATCCTGAATTTTCTGGAAATGTCTCCAAAAGTATTCTTCATTGTGAACGACTTTTGCACAACTGGTAAACCATAAGAGATAGACAAAATTTTACTACAAACAAAATGTAGATCACGTTAAAATACACAATTTATGTCATATACATTTTTGTTGTTGAATGAACCATTTTCGAGATATTGCTTGTTACTCCCTTAAATTTTCCAATACTTATACTTTTTCTCAAATTCGTTATTCATTTTTACTTTCTCTACTACGTATAGTAAGTAGGGGAAGTATTGCATTCCACCCAAAAATTCGATACCGAGATTTCACCGGAAATACATGTTTTGAGACCTCCTGAATCCAAAAAAAGCATTTTTGGAAACATGTCCGTGTGTGTGTCTCTGTGTGTGTGTCTGTGTGTGTGTGTGTGTCTGTGAACAGCATAACTCAAAAACTAACAGTCGGATAAACACCAAACTTGGTATTTACGTTCAGTATCTTCCAGAGATGCGACACGAAGATTTTCAAGAAAATCCCCCCACCCCAGACTACCCTTTACATGGAACATTTTTCGAAAATTTTAATTTTCTCAAAAATGGCTCTAACGATTTTGATGAAAATATCATATGTTTAAGATAATGTCATGAGAAATGAAATGTATATCTCGAAATTTCTGGGAATGTCTCCAAAAGTATTCTTCATTATGAACGACTTTTGCATAACCGGTAAACCATAAGAGATAGACAAAATTTTACTACACAAAAAATGTAGATCGCGTTAAAATACACAACTTATATCATATACATTTTTTTGTTGAGTGAACCGTTTTCGAGGTATTGCTTGTTATTTCCTTAAATTTTCCATTACTTATACTTTTTCTCAAATTCGTTATTCATTTTTTTATGTCCTGGACATGCAAAGAGAATGGAATGCGCCACATAGCAACCAGCGTTAAAATATTTGACTATCACTTAAAAGCTACTATATTCGCCTTGCATCTACATGAATATTACCAATAAGATTAACATCTCGATATCTCGATTAACATGAAGCACATGGAGAATAAGCCTTTGTAAAAATAGTTTGTACAAGAGTAGATAAAGTCATGTGAGTGTAACACATCAGATTTTTTCCAAAGAGGTCACTCTTGGTGGCCTGGGAGTGTGGAGTGTACATCTTCAACAACCTCACCTCTATTTCGTTGTATATGTTAAGGGCTTCTGTATTATGTGGACACGGTGTAGCTTTTATGTTATTAAATACCAAAGAGAAGGTACAAAGGTCTAAAATTTCACATGTTGTAACTATCTAGACCATTCTGAACATTGATTATTCTCAACCAAAGGATCTTATAGGCCATGCATATTTCCAGAACTTGGAAGACTGTCGGGAAGACGTAAAGGGAGTCACACGTCCCGCCGAAGTTTCACATCCTTCTGAGTGAACAACGGGGGATTTTTTATCCGTTATTATAAATAGACGGGGCTGTAGGAAATTACAATTATAAGGCTTAAAAAAACTTGAGGGTCATGGCACAATAATTTCGTAAAGAGCTGGGGTAGCAAGTGAATTCGTCATTCGAATTTAAAAGGCTACCCGTTCAAAGTCAGGCAGCCAGATAGTTATTATTATATAGGGTTATTAAAAAAGAAGGAACAGAGTTTAAATATTTATTTCTAATAAACGACTAATATGACACATACGATACATCACTGATTAGAAAAAAGTTCAAAATGTTATTTTATGTGTTCAAAATGAGCACCATTTGTTATGCGAGGACGACCAGTGCTTTTCCATTTGCATACGCAACCATCTTCTACGAATTTATTGTATCAATTGTACATTTTTTGTGACGAGGCGGCTCGTTGATGAACTTACAACGAAATGCAGGCTGCAATGAAACAATGGATTCACTGTTTGCATAATGAGGACACAAAATGACTTATTCTGTGGCGTCGCCATTTTCTCGTAAACAAACACAGCGCCGCTGTTGGAACTGTATGAAACTAGTAGGTGGGGCTTAAAACTTTGAACTCTCCTCTATCCAATGATGTGTCGTATGTGTCGCTATCTATTGTCGTTTATTAAAAATGAATATTTAAAATCTGTTCCTTCTTTTTGAATAATCCTGTATAATTTGTTACGCTTTTGGTGAAATAGTGTTAATAAATGTAACTAGGCTACTTAAGCTTCCCTAGATATGTTTGCTCGCACCATTATTTATGCAAAACTTAACTTAGATGGTAATTCATGTCACACATCGGGATTTATTTATCGGTTTGAAACGGAGACTTTTTGTTTCAGAATAAATTATCATAAAGGCTGCATCAGTCATTTTATAGTATTGAAAATTACAAATCACACATTAAGTTACACTACCATTATGATGATAATGCAATAGAAATTTTCCAATTCTGAAAATTCATATCCCCTACGTTAACACAATATTTAGCTCTATTGAACCGGATGTGCCAAACCTTCATTCTAGCACAGTACCATAAAATGCTGAACACCAGATTACGTCAAGTTAGTTCTGGTATAAAAGCAAGAAACCACCCAAATACCTGTTACTTTGTGCAATAAAGAAAGCGGAATGATTATTGTGGCATCTAGACCCTCATTTATCCGTAGGTCTCTATTACTTGTTAGCAAACACATGTCAGAGCACTTAGGGCACTAAAAGGCACCTTTAGACTTAGATGAAAAGGTGTCCCTAGCAATAAGAGTCCGAGAGTGTGAAAATTGCACCTCCCACGGCAAGGAAGGGCTGGTCGGCCACCCAGATCCTTCCTGGCCATCACGGTAATGCACTTTTTTGTTTGGAGTTCTCTGAAACATCGCGCCGCAATCATAATACAGTCCCCTCAAGGCCTCCATGCAAACCCACACTTTTCAGCCTACTTCAGCTTTCCTTTTGTTTCACAATTTTAATGCCCTTGTGTTACACGGACAAAACCAAGTTCTGGAAACTAACGGATAAAACTATTTGACACTGAGATAACCTAGCTAACTCATTCTAGTCAGTGCACGCTTGTAGAATAACTAAAGCATCTGTAAGACTGAAGCTACGACGAATCAGCACGTCTTTTACTTCCTACTAAAATTCTGAAAATATATTAATAGTGTTTACAATGCTCCAAGCGTTACGAGCGCTCGTAATGTCATCTTAGCTAAAATTCAAAATAGTGAAGTGTCAAAGAACCTAGCCTTACGTGTCAAGAGTACTTAGTAGTGTTAAATTGTGCTTTAATATATGACCTACCAATCAGTACCTATGGAAACTGATATTCATTTTTACTTTCTCTACTACGTATAGTAAGTAGGGGAAGTATTGTATTTCACCCAAAAATGCGATACCGAGATTTCATCGGAAATACATGTTTTGAGACCCCCTGAATAAAAAAAAGCATTTTTGGAAACATGTCCGTGTGTGTGTCTGTGTGTCTGTCTGTCTGTGTGTCTGTGTGTCTGTCTGTGAACAGCATAACTCAGAAAAGAACAGTCGGATAAACACCAAGCTTGGTATTTAGGTTCAGTATCTTCCAGAGATGCGACACGAAGGTTTTCAAGAAAATCCCCCCACCCAGATTACCCTTTACATGGAAGATTTTTCGAAAATTTTAATTTTCTCAAAAATGGCTTTAACGATTTTGATTAAAATATCATATATTTAAGATATTTTCATGACAAATAAAATGTATATCTTGAATTTTCTGGGAATGTCTCCAAAAGTACTCTTCATTGTGAACGACTTTTGCATAACTGGTAAACCATAAGAGATAGACAAAATTTTACTACACAAAAATGTAGATCGCGTTAAAATACACAATTTATGTCATATACATTTTTTTTTAGTGAACCATTTTCGAGATATTGCTTGTTATTTCCTTAAATTTTCCAATACGTTTTCTCAAATGGGAATTCGTTATTCATTTTTTTGTCTTGTATATGCAAAAGTATTAATCTGTGGCAAAGGGAATGGTGCTGCACCTAGCAACTAGCTATTAAGAGATATGTATGTGCTTAAAGGCTACTGTATTTCTATATTGTCCTTGCAAATATATATTCCCCTTACATCTACAAGAAAATTAGCAATAAGATAGACTCTGCAAATGTTTATCTCGATTAACATGAAGTAGATGGAGAATAAGCGTTTGTAAAAATAGATTGTACAAGAGTAGAGAAAGTCATGTGAGTGTAACACATGAGATTTTTTTAAACATCTGTGTTGCATTCACATACGCTTATTCTTCTATCTACCTCATGCTAAACGAGATAAACGTTTGCAGAAATGGTTTTATTACCCATTTCCTTGTGCGTACAAGGGGAATACAATAGACTTAAGCCATATTCAAAACGTTTAAGAATGGATCACAAAGTAATGGTTTTTATATTCCGTTCTCTTTGCATGTCCACGAGAAAAAAATTGCGATTTTGCAGTTGAAAAAGCATAAAGCATTTGACAATGCAAACCTATAATGAACAATATCTCCAAAAAGGTTAACGTCACAAAAGCGTTTTATGTGACATAAATTGTGTGATTTGCCCAGATCTCCAACTTTTGTATAGTAAAGTTTTGCTTATTTCTTACAATTTATAAAAAGATCATTCAGAAATAAGACGACTTCAAAGGCTGTTTCCAGAAAAGTCAAGTTATATATTTTATTTTATATGCAAATATTTTAAACATACATTATTTTAGCCAAAATCGTTAGAGCTATTTTTGAGAAAATCATAAATAATGAAAACTGCTTCATGTAAAGGGTAGTTTGAAGTGGGGAGTTTTTCTTGAAAATCTTAATGTCGCATTCCTTGGAAGAAGTTAAACTTACGTATATACTTACCAGTTCTAATAGAGAAAGTAAAAATGAATTCTCTAATTTAATGATCTATACTAATATAATAAGGAGAGAAATGCGTGTGTGTGTGTGCTAAATTCCCAAACCACTCACAAACCACTCAACCATTGAGAAACCCTGTTCTTACGGGCGGACATAGACTACGTAACATTTTCCAATAATTTTAAGTCGGGGGTGGAGGTGTATTTGGATGCCACCCAATTTAATTCCGTTTCGTTGAATATGAATATTAGAGAGTATTTTTGGCATTTTATTGCAAAAATGGCGAAATTAAATTACTTCTATTCCAAAAGGGAAAATAGGGAGACATTAAGCACTTTTAAAACTCAGTCAATGGAAGAGGAAGTTGTATCTCTCCATATTACCAAATTTCCCTTTTATTTCGCTGAAATTTATCAATAAGTATTTTTGGTGTGATTATGACAAAACTCTATACTTGTGTTTTGAAATCTCGTAAAAATAATAAAAAATTCTAAAATTATCAAAAACTTCTGCTAGCATTATTGTGAATCTCTATTTTCAACACCGGACATAAAATTCAGCAGTCTTTGGCCTATCTAGATAAGACACTTATACTTACTCAAATAAAATTATAGCTTATTTTACAAATCTCGAGAACTGCCCCCACCGTATTTTCAACACTTTATGTAGAGATCTGCGCTGTTTAACGCATCTGGCCAAAATATTGTACAATACTATAGAACTTTGCAAAATTCATAGATTACCCTACTACTCGCAAAAGCTACCCAGCCGTATTTTCAATTATATAGTAACTGAAAATTTTAAAAGCTACTCTCGCCTTTATTTTCAATCCCTTTAAAAGATAAAACTATATTGCTTGTCCAATCAGGGCACACATTTGTGCACGTGAGCTATAGACTTGGCGAAATGATGGGATATCTTACAAATTAAAAGAAATACCCCTACTTACATTTTCAAACCTTTATGTACAAATTTTTACTTTCTCTACTACGTATAGTAAGTAGGGGAAGTATTGCATTCCACCCAAAAATTCGATACCGAGATTTCACCGGAAATATATGTTTTGAGACCCACTGAATGCAAAAAAAGCATTTTTGGAAACATGTCCGTGTGTGTGTCTGTGTGTGTGTGTGTGTCTGTGTGTGTGTCTGTGTGTGTGTCTGTGAACAGCATAACTCAAAAACGAACAGTCGGATAAACACCAAACTTGGTATTTAGGTTCAGTATCTTCCAGAGATGCGACACGAAGGTTTTCAAGAAACTCCCCCCACCCCAGACTACCCTTTACATGGAACATTTTTCGAAAATTTTAATTTTCTCAAAAATGGCTCTAACGATTTTGATGAAAATATCATATGTTTAAGATAATGTCATGAGAAATGAAATGTATATCTCGAATTTTCTGGGAATGTCTCCAAAAGTATTCTTCATTGTGAACGACTTTTGCATAACTGGTAAACCATAAGAGATAGACAAAATTTTACTACACAAAAAATGTAGATCGCGTTAAAATACACAATTTATGTCATATACATTTTTTTAGTTGAGTGAACCATTTTCGAGATATTGCTTGTTATTTCCTTAAATTTTCCAATACTTATACTTTTTCTCAAATTCGTTATTCAATTTTTTATGTCCTGGATATGCAAACAGAATAGAATGCGCCACATAGCAACCAGCGCTTAAAAGATTTGACTATCGCTTATAACCTACCATGTTCTCCTTGCATCTACAAGAAAGTTAGCAATAAGATTGACATCTCGATATCTTGATTAACATGAAGCATATGGAGAATAAACGTTTGTAAAAATAGTTCGTACAAGAGTTGAGAAAGTCATGTGAGTGTAGCACATCAGATTTTTTGAACCGTTTTACCAATCTGGACAAAAATGTGGACGTTTACACTTTAGTTACGAGTAAAAACTTTAGGCTACTTACACTTTCCAAAACTACACCTATACTGATTTTCAACCTCTTACTTACAGAATGTATCGTACAATGCAGGGTAAGATAGTTATTTATTTATATAGCAAAGGATAAACCTTTACATTGTGGCACGAGTGAAAGTGCTAATTTTCATTAATGGTATATAAAAAATAATACGTATATACACGAAGTTTTATGGACTACTAGCATTATAAATATAAAATATAAAACTTTCGAATGGACATGGCACATAGGCAACAGTTAGTATAGAATTCCTGTTTCTAAACCAGTTGTTCAATGGTAAACATCAATATTCAAGATGAAAGATAATAGATTTTTAAATAAATATTGTTACATGCTGGGTAGAGGCCTAAAGATTCACAAGGAAATTAAATTAATTTCTAATACCTAGCCCGCACATTGAGAGGACGTATACTCACTTGGCTGCGGAGGACCGAAACGTGGTGTAAAGGTTAAGAGGAAGGCGTGGGTTTTTCACTGTACAAAATCCTTAACACACATCTACCCACATATTCCTAGATTTATTTTCCAACCTTTTGGGGTTACTACATTATTAAATATGAAAGGTGAGGGGAGATGTTCACTGATCCAAAAGCCGGCTTGCACACACGATCCGCTTCTTACAGAATCCTAACCAGGACAGACGTTATATCCCCCACCACTCGTACTAGCAAAGCTACCAGGCAGGAGTGACGTAAACAACAATGCGTCTGGTAATGACAATTTAGAACAATGAATGTCTGGCAATGACAATGACAATGTAACCCCCAAATTATTAATACGCCACAATATGAAATGTGTATCTTGCCTCGGGTTTGTAGCATTTGCTAAGTTTTCATTAATTCAGGACAGAATAAAAGGCTTGTATAAGAGACAGCTATAATTTTCTTATATTAATAGCCGGAATAAGTTAAATATTATTTGTGTAAATGTTATATCGGGGTGAACGAACATTTCGATTGTCTCATCTCCTTACACAGAGCAAATGTTTATCGTCGGAACATCAAATCATTTCCATTATCAGCTAAAACTTCACAGAAGGGCTTTAGAAATTTGTAGGCTAAGAGGGAATTAATAGCTACATTCGCTTCATTGGATTTATTACGTCATTGTTTCTTGAGAAACCGTTATATGTCATAAAGAGACAATTATGCACAATTTTCTCCAACATAACAATTAGCAGTATTGCTAGAACTGCATTCATTTATATGTCTATGTCAATATAATGAAATGTCCCATTTTTTGGTGGAAACTCATTTTTCTCTCTCTTACTGAAGAAAGAAAGGGAAAAAAAAGTTTTGCGAATTGTTTCTCGTATAGACAGCAGAAATTTGTGCAGGAATACTTTTTAGCATTTAGAAGCATCGAACATACTCGATTCCTTTTGAACTTTTGTATAAAAAATCAAGAACATGCACAAATCTAAGGTATTTCAAGCATCCAGTGTTTTGGCTTCTCACTCCAGAGATTCTGGGTTTGATATCCAGCTGGGGTGGACTTTTCTCTCTAAGTTTAATTACTCCCTGCTCTCCGAAGAGTCTGAATATATTAATATGCAAGTGAATATGATTGTAATTTCTCAGTAATTCTAAAGTCAACGCCTCCAATACAACCAAAGAGTTTAAAGAGGTTACGCAAATACAACAAATAAAATATATTTTCGTAAAAGAACTGTATAAAACGCAAGTCTGTAAACATAAGTTCCAGATTTTTTGTTAATATATAGTTAGCTCTTTGCTTTTCTCTAGTTTGATAACCATGGTATGCCCTTCAGAATTGTTCTTAAAAATATTCATGTTAATGATTCTAAAGGTGAGTATCAGAATAGTAGGGCATATGAATGCATAACCTTTGTATGCAACTAATTTTTATATGTAAACACACACACATACATACACCCACACATCACACACATTATATATACAAACACTACTCTTTAGTTCAAGCAATGTGGAAATAAAAAATCCGATGTAATACATTCACATTACTTTCCCTACCCTGTATCATTTATTAGTGGATATACAAAAAAAATTTATTAAAGCTAATTTTCTATCTACTACATTTTAATCTAAATAAACCTTTGCAGAAATAGCTGCATTGCATATTTCGTTACAGATTCAAAGGGAACCGTGATAGTAAAATGTTTAAAACTTTGATACTATATGTTGGCCTTAAAATCCACAGTGTTTCCATGTAATCGCGACAAACAACTGGATGTTGAAAGGACTTTAAAGAATGACCAAGTAATGAACAATTCGAACCTTTAATAACGGAAATGGCTTATGCCACAAAAAAACTTATTTGAAATAAATTGTTTGTTTTAAAGAGATCTACATTTTTTGTGTAGTATGTTTTCGCCTCTCGCTTACATTTAGCAGTTGTACAAGATTTATACACAATTTCTTCCAAATGAAGTGGACTTCACAAGCAATTCCCAGAAAATTCAAGATATACATTTTATTTGGCATGTAAATATCTTTAATATATAGTATTTTGTTGAAAATCGTTAGAGCCATTTTTTAGAAAATCTAAAAATATTGCATGGAAAGGGTAGTTTGGAGAGGGAGGATTTTCTTGAAAATCTTCGTGTCGCATCTTTGAAAGACACAACCTAAATAAGAAGTTTGGTATTTATCTTACTTTTCGTTTTTGAGTTATGCTGTTCACAGACACGCGCGCGCGCGCGCACACACACACACACACACACACTACACACACACACACACACGAACCTTTTTCCTCAAAACAAGTATTTCCGGTGAAATCTCGGTATGGAATTTTTGGGTGGAATGCAATACTTCCCCTACTTACTATGCGTAGTAGAGAAAGTAAAAAAAATCTGATGTCACACGACTTTCTCTACTCTTGTACAAACCATTTTTACAAACGCTTATTCTCCATCTACTTCATCTTAATCGAGATAAACATTTGCAGAGTCTATCTTATTGCTAATTTTCTTGTAGATGTAAGAGGAATATATATTTACAAGGGCAATATAGAAATACAGTAGCCTTTAAGCACATACATATCTCTTAATAGCTGGTTGCTAGGTGCAGCACTATTCCCTTTGCCACAGATTAATACTCTTTGCATATCCAAGACAAAAAAATGAATAACGAATTCCCATTTGAGAAAATAAGTATTGAAAAATTTAAGGGAATAACAAGCAATATCTCGAAAATGGTTCACTCAACAACAAAAATGTATATGACATAAATTGTGTATTTTAACGCGATCTACATCTTTTGTGTAGTAAAATTCTGTCTATCTCTTATGGTTTACCAGTTATGCAAAAGTCGTTCACAATGAAGAGTACTTTTGGAGACATTCCCAGAAAATCCAAGATATACATTTTATTTGTCATGAAAATATCTTAAACATAAGATATTTTAATCAAAATCGTTAGGGCCATTTTTAAGAAAATTAAAATTTTCGAAAAATGTTCCATGTAAAGGGTACTCTGTGGTGGGGGGATTTTCTTGAAAACCTTCGTGTCACATCTCTAGAAGATACTGAACCTAAATACCAAGCTTGGTGTTTATCCGACTGTTCGTTTCTGAGTTATGCTGTTCACAGACAGACAGACACACACACACACACACACACACACACACACACACACACACACATACACGGATATGTTTCCAAAAATACTTTTTGGTTTCAGGGGGTCTCAAAACATGTATTTCCGGTGAAATCTCGGTATTGAATTTTTGGGCGGAATACAATACTTCCCCTACTTACTATACGTAGTAGAGAAACTAAAAATATACTAATGGCAATCTGTCACTCCGGTTACCCGAAACCATTATTACAACCAAAATATTGCGTTAGAGACCGCCAAGTTTCATTATTCGTGTTCTTGATGGTCGAGCTGCTCTCTTCTATTTGTGTCTAGCCATGCTTGCTTCAGTATAGCGAACAGTCTCAGAACATACCGGCCTAGAATTAAACTGTATTCACTCTTAGGTTGATCCGCGTCAATACAAAACCTAGGTGACCAGTGCACCGCTATAATGTATCCTTCCGCCATTCTCGCTAGAAATAGTCACACTTTCACGACCATTTGTGGCGTGATGCAAAAAGAATGGAGCCCCTATTGCAACAACTTAAATGGTGACTAGCACATTTTGTTAGAGTTAAAGGAGATAAGATTGACAGTTACAACAAAATAAAAGTTTGCGCATAATATAACAACTAATTCGAAAAGAAAGAGCGAAAAGAAAAGTAACAGGTATGCGATAATTTACATTTAATCGATCTCTGGAAGCGCGCTTTATCAACTGTTTGCGGCTCATTTCCATGTAAATTTCCATGTAAAGGGTAATCTGGGGTGGGGGATAGTATTTTATTTAAAATCGCGAAATTGCGCACTGCTACGCAAATTGCATTCTTCACAAAATCGTTACATTCTTGCATCGCGTATTTCACGATCTACATTTTTTGTGTAGTAAAACTTTGTCTGTCTCTTATGGTTTACCAGTTATGCAAAAGCCGTTCACAATGAAGAATAATTTTGGAGACATTCCCAGAAAAGTCAAGATATACATTTTATTTGTCATAAAAATATATTAAACATATGATATTTAATCGTTAGAGCCATTTTAGAGAAAATTAATGTTTTCGAAAATTTTCCATGTAAAGGGTAATCTGGGATGGGGGGATTTTCTTGAAAACCTTCGTGTCGCATCTCTGGAAGATACTGAACCTAAATACCAAGTTTGGTGTTTATCCGACTGTTCGTTTATGAGTTATGCTGTTCACAGTCACACAGACTCACACACACACATACAGACACACACACGGACATGTTTCCAAAAATGCTTTTTTGGATTCAGGGAGTCTCAAAACATATATTTCCGGTGAAATCTCGGTGTCGAATTTTTGGGTGGAATACAATACTTCCCCTAATTACTATACGTAGTACAGAAAGTAAAAATGTGGGTAAAATGTGGTCAAAGTTAGCTCCATATACAGGATGGGTCATTTAAGTTGAGACTGTACAACATCTTCAAAGCTAAGCATGTAGAAAGAAATGTCTTGAATAAAAGTTGCTTGATATTGTGGGGGAAAGTAAATGGCATTAGTCGTGTTTTATTAGGAGGACGTTGTAATGGCCATTTTAGGGTCAATTTAATTTGACCCTAATTGTGGATTCCTATTTAAAAAATGATTTGACCCTAAAATGACCATCATAACGTCCTCCAATCAAAACAAGACTAATGGCATTTACTTTCCCCCATAATATCAAGTAACTTTTATTCAAGACATTTCTTTCTACAACGCCTAGTTTTGGAGATATTGTACTGTCTCAACTTAAATGGTCCACTCTGTATATGTGCGGCTATGCAAGTTCACTAGGTATTTAATTTTTAAACTGCCTTTGAAGTTCTAATAAGACCTAAAATTTTGGGGAAAATGCCTAAAAGTATGTACTGTTATACGAAAAATTAACACTGTGATTTTTTATAATTTTTGATCCAGTATTAATATGGCCTGAGATGTAAGAAGCTTACATGAATATCAGATACATAAGAAAGTAGGCTCTCTGCTTCCTCTAATAAGTTCCTTTTTTATCATCTCTTCCTTAGCTTATATATAAGGAACGGAAAAGTGTGATTTTCGAAGGCGTAATAAAACTTTGACGCTAAGGTTTTAATTCGCTTTGTAGCTAAAGAAAGAGTTTTTGTATTAACGCATAGCATTGAAGATAGAGTGGGTGGTCTTTGGGAAACGCTCTCCGTTTCTTTTATCCCAAGACTGCATTCATATCTACACCTTTAATAGCTAAGTTAAGATGCCGGGACTCTCTAAGCGTCTCCAGGTGCTAATTGAGTTGTTGAAGCTTTTTACTTCGTCCTAGGTAACGGAGTACAGTGATTTATTTTTTTTTTTCGTAACAGCCTCAAGATGAGGCTTCGTGTTTTGTAGATACGAGGCAACCAATCAAGGATCAAGAATAAAATTGTATTCCTGGCGTAAGAATTGGGTACGTTCGCAATGTATCTACAAAGCAATGTAATTTTTATTGACAAATTAATATAAATATTTGATAACCTTCGTGAATAATTCGCACAATCTTAAAATATCTAAATACACCATAAACTGTCTATTTCCAACTGTCCAAACGAAGTACAAAAGGCTTTAGTGAACACATATGTACTTTACATTTTGCAAGCTTACCTACACGTGTAGGAATTTTACGACTGCGTTGTGTGATAACGATGTTTTGTAAATCTATGACGTCATACAATGCTTTATTTTCTTTTAACGGTAGCATTGCATCATATCTTAGGTAGTGCTCCGGCATTTCTGATGCACTCTCAATTCATCGCAATAAATATAAAATAAATAATAATTATGGTCGTCAACAAAAAAGCAGACGTATGAGAATACGATTAATCATTAAGATCGATCCATAAAGGAAAAAATAGCACTTCAGAGTGTGGTATCTAACAACAGTCAACACATGCCAGACATTAAGCATTACATCAGGGAACTCATGTTTTGATTTCGACCAATAAACACACGAGGTACTCATGTTACAGCTACTGCACAAAATTGCACTCGAATGACAATAAAAATTAAATAAAACACTTGATTTATGCCCCCATCGAGTAGCAGTGCATTGTATGTTTGATCGCATTGTTAGGTATTTCACTTTTAGCTAGAAAACGTTCCAAGCGTTTTGGAAACAGTCGGAAACATTCAGCTATGGGTAAATTATGGACTTTAAATTAGATTTTAATACCTTAAATGTCAATAATTTACAGTTTTTGGATTTTTGGGAAATCTACAACACAACCTTTCAAAATAAGCCAAAAGCTTATACAGCTTGGAAATGTCCTTAATAAAAGTTGCTTGATATTATGGTCAACTTAAATTGACCCTAATTGTAGGGTCCCATTTTAAAAAAATTAAATTGATACTAAAATAACTATTATAACGTCCTCCAAGCAAAACACGACTAGTGAAATTTACTTTTCCCCATAATAGCAAGCAACTTTTATTAAAGACATTTCTTTCTACAACGCTTAGCTTTGGAGATATTACAAAGTCTCGAATTAAATGGTCCATCCTGTATATTTCAGTAGAACACCCTAACTAAGGGTCTCAAGAATCCTCATATGCAGGACCGGTTTTGAATATAACATTAGTTTAATGAAACTTTAAATACAGGTGCCCAAGCGTGTTCAAGCAAGAGTAAGCTATACGTAAGATTTTTTTCAATGCAGTTTCTGAAAACTAAGCTGGTGGAATTTGTGTATAAATGAATTTTAAACTGATAAATCAAACAGATTTATTTATGGACGCTCTTTAACTACTATAGTTCTTAGCATCCCATTCTATATTGGGGTGAAAGACCAGAAACTTTGCTCAGAGGCCTCTTTATCAGACTTGAGATTCTTTTACGTGCCGTAAATCTATGACAACGGACCACCGGCTTTACTTCCCTTCCGAAGAAAGCCATACTAGGGATTTTTACGCTCGAAAACATCCATTGCCGTCCGCCGGGTTTGAATCCGCGACCTCGGTAACTAGAGGTTAGCATAGTACCCCTAGACCACGGAGGACGACAATTTAAACTGATTCCATCGGCTTGAAACTCTGTTTTCTTGAAATATCTGTTAGACTCACCGAGAAATAGGGAGGGAGGGTGCATGTGTCATTACTGCGACTGCATACAGGATACTGTCTGTACAAAAAAGATCATCTTATTTGTGTACCAATTTTACTATTAATCTGTTCTTCCAGAAAACCACGTGATGCACCGTTAAAGAGCTACAAAATAGAAAACGGCAGCTCCCTCCATACAAATTCCTCTCCTACATCCTGATTTCCGCTTACAGCTTGCCCTCTTTTGGGTGTCTATTTATAGTAGGCTGTTCAATTAATTTAATGAACGTTGGCAGCCATTTATGGCAACCAACTGGATGATAATCCCGTGTGTAACGCTATTTGGATTGTTTCAACCCGTTAAGCATAGAGATTGATCGACCAGCGTGTCTTCCTCAAGCTGGTAATACGTCATCTTTGGACAGTTTACACTTTTCATCCTATTTAATCACGTTAGATACCACATTTCTTTATGTTCTGTCATATATGCTTATATCCCTTGAATCCTTACAATTCCTTGCAAATATTTGCCTCCGTAGATTTGAATTTTTTTTCTCCCCGCCGCTATAGTTCACGTCTCTACCTCATACATTAAAATGGGTGATGCAAATGCTTTATAACATTGTATTTCTCTCTGTTACACTATTATTTTTTAAGTGTTTTCTCCATAAGTTACACACACTTGTTTACATCTTATTAATTTTTCTTCACCATCTACCTCGTTAAGATAACGAGCATTCAAATACTTAAAACCCCTGCCTTGCGCATTTATTTATATATTATACTTATACAGATAGTATCTGTAAAGTGTCCTTTTACTATATTGTCGCAGGAATATCACTGCCTGTTGTTTGTATGTTGTTTCTACACTATCGTGCATTCTCTCCACCTTACAGATTTACGGACGCACGCATTGGAAATGGATTTTGCAATTTTTTTTTGTCATCCGTTATAATTGAACTATGTGTCTTCTATGCTACATGATTCCGCTTACTTGAATCCATTATAGCATCAATTTTACTTCACAACAGGGTGTTTATTGTCATTCAGATGTTCCCTTTAAGACATTTTAGTTTTAGAATTTAGATATTTCATGTTTCTAAAAGTTATACCAGCGATGCTTTATACAATCTCGACACTGGAGAAGTTTTCTTCAATTTTTTAAAACTCATTTTCAAAGTTTGTTTCGTAATGTATTATTTTAAAGCTTCATTAGCTGCCTTGTATACTTATTGTGCTAATAATAACCTGCAAGCAAAATTGTGTGCATAATGCTTACGTCGTTAGAATCATACAGTGTGCAACAGGTTAGTAGAATACATGACATTGCATCTATAAATACATCATTGTGTTATTAATTTCTATAATTTTCAGTATAGCCGTGAACATTTCTAATCCAAATAATCCATTTATAAACCTTATAAAATACATTTCTTTTTAACTTCTCTAGCACATACTTACAGAGGAGGTTTTGCATTCCTCCAAAATTCCATATCGACACTTTAAAATAATTTTTTTAATCTTTTGAATAAAACAAAGCGTTGTGTGTGTATTTGTGTCTGAATTTCATTTCTCCGTCCGTCTGTCTGTCTATAAACATATAACCAAAAAGCCAGAGGTTGGAAAAATTGTTAAACTTCGTATTTTAAGTTCAGCATCTTCCAAGGTTTCGAGACTCAGAGGTTTTCAAGAAATCTGCCCATCCTAAACTACCCTTTGCATAGATAGATTTTATAATTTTTGTCTACATTAAAAATGGCTGTTAACATTTTGTTTAATACACCATATGTTTAAAATATTTTCATAATTAACGAAATATATACCTTGAACTTTCTGCCAGTAACTTATGAAGTCCTACTTATTCTGAATGAACTGAGTATAACATTTTATAACTAGTAAACTATAAGAAATAACAAAAACTTACTCCACAAGAAATGTAGATCATTTTAAAATGCACAATTTATTTCAAATAAATTTTATTATGCCACCAGTCATTTGGTGCATATTCATTGTTACTGGTCTTAATTACTTTTTCTACTACGTATAGTAAGTAGGGGAAGTATTGTATTCCACCCAAAAATTCAATACCGAGATTTCACCGGAAATACATGTTTTGAGAACCGCTGAATCCAAAAAAAGCATTTTTGGAAACATGTCCGTGTGTCTGTGTATGTGTGTGTGTGTCTGTGAACAGCATAACTCGGAAACGAACAGTCGGATAAACACCAAACTTGGTATTTAGGTTCAGTATCTTCCAGAGATGCGACACAAAGGTTTTCAAGAAAATCCCCCCATCCCAGATTACCCTTTACATGGAACATTTTTCGAAAATTTTAATTTTCTCAAAAATGGCTCTAACGATTTTGATTAAAATATCATATGTTTAAGATATTTCATGACAAATAAAATGTATATCTTGAATTTTCTGGGAATGTCTCCAAAAGTATTCTTCATTGTGAACGACTTTTGCATAACTGGTAAACTAATAAGAGATAGACAAAGGTTTACTACACAAACAATGTAGATCGCGTTAAAATACACAATTTATGTCATATACATTTTTTTGTTGAGTGTATCATTTTCGAGATATTGCTTGTTATTTCCTTAAATTTTTCAATACTTATTTTCTCAATGGAAATTCGTTTTTTTTTTTGTCTTGGATATGCAAAGAGTATTAATTTGTGGCAAAGAGAATGGTGCTGCACCTAGCAACCAGCTATTAAGAGATATGTATGTGCTTAAAGGTTACTGTATTTCTATATTGCCCTTGTAAATATATATTCCCCTTACATCTACAAGAAAATTAGCAATAAGATAGACTCTGCAAATGTTTATCTCGATTAACATGAAGTAGATGGAGAATAAGCGTTTGTATAAATAGTTTGTACAAGAGTAGAGAAAGTCATGTGAGTGTAACACATCAGATTTTTTAAAGTGCTATCACCATTTGGTTGCTCTTAGCGATGTCATGTAAAGAGTTTAGGACTTCAAAACAAGCATATAGCGACCCATTTTACAGATTTCACTATCACTTCAGCTTCCTGTGTCCCCTTTGTATTCACAACGAAATGTGCAATGAAACATTATCTGGATTAACATGAAATAGATCTAAATATAAGCTCTCACAAGAATGCTTTGTAGAAACCGCGTAAAAGTAAACGATAGGTAGAGAAAGTCACGTGAATATACCAAATCATACTTTTTAATGTTATATTAAACATATTGAAAATATTTAAACTCATAGAAAGGATTAACCAGCACAAGGAAAACTACGGACACCATGTTCAAGGGATGAATGAGGGAAGATTAACAAAAATACTTAACAGAATACAAACCATTAGAGAAACGGAATATAGGAAAACCAAGGCGTAGATGGAGAGACAAGTTTGATTAATAGGGACGGAACGGCTCTTGAAGATGTTTCAAACCTTGAAGATGATGATATTGTGTATTCATGACGGCAACCGCAAAGAACACAAACCATTCTTACTAAAAATTAGTCGACATGGTGGTTTTTATAAGCAAAAATAATTTTTGTTTGTGTTTATTTATTACTATACTTTGTGGTGAGGGAACTGGTTCATGTTTTACCTATAACACTGTTTTCTTTCTCACCGTAACTCGAGCTTTTCCGGTGATTACGATTCCGATGGTTCATATTTCGGGTGAAAGCTGAATTGGTTTTTGACGTTGGAACAAAGCCATCTTAATCTTAAAGAAGAACCTATATTTATTACCCCTGGTTAAATTATTAAGGTACTCTTCTAACCTAAGTTTGATGGTGAAACAGTATAGATAGTTCGTAGTTTAAAGTTTTATATGGTCATTTCTAGTTAACTATTTGGAATAGAATGTTGCAAAATTGATGATTTATTTTCTAACCTATGTGATTTGATTTTATTAAAGTTGGTTTGGCACTGCTTAAGTTTATGTATTAATGCACTGCTAGTATAGGTTTCAAACCTTTGTCTGAACAACAGTTTTGCGAAAATTAGCACGTCAATAGCAGCTCTCTTCAGACATATTTGCGACGGTACTTTTGGCTGATTCACCCGGTATAATTAATAAAGCCGTATGATGGAAAACCTTTTGAGAAGAAATGTCTGTTTTCATGCTGATGGGATAAAAGCAAGCAATGGTGAGACGAAGCCTATTAGAGAAGACAACACTCTATTTGGGGATAAGGAAGCTGTGCATGTCGAAGTTACAAGATTGAGGAAATGGACAAGGTGTTCCAACTGTACCAACCTGAGCAAGTTCTCCCTCGACCTTTACGATACTCCCTGGGGCAGAGGCGGGCAGAGAATTCAAATATCTTGAGATTACAAAACGTTCGGCGTTTCTTTGCTCGCTGGTCCCGGCCACTGTTTATCTTAATACGGCCCAACACCTAGCATTACACTTATTGATATTTGATATAGGGCTGGTCAAACAGTGAATACATGCTCATACTGGAATAATTATAGATCCAGCTACAAGTCGAAACAGGTTGCTACTGAAGAATAACAACCTTTTAGTGGTTAGTGTAATAACAAGCAAACTGCATCTTCACTCACTTTAGCGATCTCTGTCTCTGCAGGAAGACTATGTGTCTGTGGAAAATCTAAAATACACGCTTTTCTATCGATTAATTAGAACTTTAATAATGTTGGACATTACAAAACAATTGGAACATACAGCAGTTTAATCAACTAGGATGTAGGTTGTGTTTATCGGTCGCGCACTGCGACCATTTTGATCTATTGTGGCTACACCTCCCCATGAGGCAGGGATGAAGTGAAAGCCGTAGGAGGTCCCAGGTCCGCAGGTAGACAGGCCCCCAGAGACGCGCAGAAGTCCATAACACTTCCAGTTTGAACTCCCGCACACCAGTGGGGAGGGAATTCCAAGAGGGCGACGTAGAGACCCTAGCGGACGGTGCAGCTCACTCTGGTGTTCACGGGGAGAACAATTTCCCAACGTGCATGCATCCATGCCATCTGTCCGACACCCCAGCACCGCAGGATCTGAAAGAACACCTGAAACTTAAAATGGAGATAAAATGAGAGGTAACGGGGAACGGAGAAATCGTGTTAGAATACACATCTCGGTGACATGGGGAAAGCCACGATAAAACCCATGGTCAGAGTAGGCGGTCACCGGGAATCGAACCTGGGACCTCCCGAATGCGCGTCTGAACCATACCGCTCGGTTTAATCAACTATAACAAAGCGTTCTTACTTAATCTACCGCTTATTTATAGTAAGTAGAGGAAGTATTGCATTCCACTTAAAATATTGATACCAACATTTCGCTTAAAGGCCCCTAAATAAAAAGCAATTTTTAAAAAAAGTCTCTGTATGTGCTGTCTGTCTGTGATGTGTTTGTCTGTGAACAGCATAATTAAAAAACTAAAAGTAGGTTAAATATCAAACATGGCATTTAAGTTCAGCATCTTCCAAGGAAATCTTCCTACCTAAACTACCCTTTACATGGACAATTTTGTTATTTTTCATTTTCACAAAAGTGGCTCCTAACGATTTATATTCAAATATCATGTAATTAAGATACTTTCATGACAAATAAAATATATAACTTGAGTTTTCTGTGAACAGCTTATGTAGCACTCTTCATCCTGAGTGATTTTTATAGAATGGTAAACCGTAAGAAATGTACAAATATCTTCCTACAAAAAGATATAGATCCCGTCAAAGCACACAATTTATGTCCAATATATTTTTGCGGCTTTAACCACTTCCAAGATATTCTTTGTTGTTGGTTTGAATTTTCAAATACATATACTTTACCTAAAATGAAATGTGTAATGATTTATTAACAAAAAGCAAATAAAAGAATAAGCTTTTGTAAGAATAGTCTATAGAATAGTGAGTAGAGAAAGCCATTTGAATGCAACACATAAGAGTTTTTAAAATAATAACTTTTTACATATTAATAAAATACTCCTTGTTTAGTTAAGTATATTTGTAAGTGTATTCTATACTCACAGAAATCTTCGATCAGAAGTTATTGTTCACCGATGGTACCTACTAGGAATTAATTGATCTGCATATTTTCGCTCTGGCTTCCCAATATAAAGTCTGTAAGTTATCACTTTTAAGGCCTTTGCATTTGGCGAGATTTTGTTTGTTCAGGATGACATCTTCACAGAGAGTGCACTTCGGTGTAGGTAGGCATCGTATCTTGTAGAGGTGTTCTGCGAGGTAATCGTGGCCAGTTGCCATCCTAAATAAGGCCACTGCAGTCTTCCTTGGCATTTTTTGTATATCAACTCTATCTTTTATATTCTTATAATCTTTATCTTTAAATTTATCTTCTTCATCAAGTCTCTGATACCTTTTGAAATGTTGTTTAATGTTATTTAATTGTTTATTTATTTCTATTTGTCCTACAGGTTTTATTTGTTTACGAGATTGCAATTTTCTTTGCTAATCGATCCGCATGCTCAATTGCCCAAAAATCTGTCATGAGCTGGGATTCATTGTACTATCACTAAAAATTAACATGACTTTCTGTACTCACTACCGTTGTATATTACTTTACTGCCACCTACCAAAGTAGGTAGAGGCGTACTCTATCTACTCCCTATCACTGGAAATACTTATGCTGTCAGAGTTCCTCAAAAACATTTTTTGCTTTCTATTCCATGTACCTAGTAGGGAGGTACTGCGTTCCACCCAAAAAATTTGATATCAAGATTTCACTGAAATATGTGTTTTGAAGCCCCCTGAATAAAAAACTAGGAAAAGGTCCGTATGTGTGTGTGTCTGTGGAAAGCAAAACTCAAAAACGAGACATCGGTAAATCCCAAATTAGAATTTAAGTTTAGTATCTTTCAAAGATGCAATACGAAGATTTTCAATAAAATCCCTTCACCTCAAACTACCTAGCACTTTTTTAAAAATTTTTCTTTGAAATGGCTGTAACGATTGTAATTATAAAACCATATTTTAATACATTTAGGTATATCTTGAATTTGCTGGGAATAACCTGTTAAGTTCTCTTGATTCAGAAAAAATTTGTATAATTATTACACTGGTAAACCGTAAGAGATTTACTAGGCAGAAAATGTAGGGCTCTTTAAAACATGGAATTTATTTCAAATAACATTTTGTGGCATGAGCCATTTCTAAGATATTGTTATTGGTTTGAGTTTTTCAATACTTTCATTTTTTGAAGTGGCCGTCAGCTTTTTCTCGCAATGTCATGAAAAAAGTCTGAAATTTGAAAGCAAGCAAATAGCCACCCTGTTTGACCGTCGTTTGAGCTTCCTGTATACCTGCGTAATGAAATAATTTCTGCAAAAGCTTATCTTAATTAACATGAAATAGATAGAAACATAAGCTTATAGAATAGTCTGTAAAAACTTTATAAAAATAAGAGATAGCGGGCAGGGAAAGTCATATGAATGTAATACTTCATACTTTTCATATCTCTGCTGTAAACTATTCTCACAAAAACTGCGTTAATCGACATAAACATTGGAAGAAATTGTTTCAGCACATAAGTATTTCCTTGTAGCTACAAGTGGGATACAGAAGGCCAAAGCTACAGTTAAATCCTTAAAATGCGGGTGCAAAATTAATGGAGAATTCGAACGATTAGCAACGAATATATCATCAATGCCACAAATATATTACTTGTATTAGCGGGATCTATATTTTTTCTGTGGTAAATTTTCATCTGTCTGTTATGCTTTACCAATAAAACCAAATTAGGTATACAAAATTACTTCACAATGAAGAGGACTTCATAGGCTATTCCCAGAAAATTCAAGATATACAATATATTTTTACTTTCTCTACTACGTACAGAAAGTAGGGGAAGTATTGTATTCCACCCAAAAATTCGATACCAGATTTCACCGGAAATATATGTTTTGAGACCCCCTGAATCCAAAAAATGCATTTTTGGAAACATGTCCGTGTGTGTGTGTCTGTGAACAGCATAATTCAGAAACGAACATTCGGATAAACACCAAACTTATTATTTAAGTTCAGTATCTTCCAGAGATGCGACACGAAGGTTTTCAAGAAAATCCCCCCCAGTTTACCCTTTACATGGAACATTTATCGAAAATTTTAATTTTCTCAAAAATGGCTCTAACGATTTTTATTAAAATATCATATGTTTAAGATATTTTCATGACAAATGAAACGTATATCTTGAATTTTCTGGGAATGTCTCCAAAAGTATTCTTCATTGTGAACGACTTTTGCATAACTGGTAAACCATAAGAGACAGACAAAATTTTACTACACACAAAATATAGATTGGGTTAAAATATACAATTTTTGTCATGTACATTTTTTTGTTGGGTGAACCATTTTCGAGATATTGCTTGTTATTCCCTTAAATTTTCCAATACTTTTTCTCAAATTCGTTATTCATTTTTTTGTCCTGGTAATGCAAACAGAATGGAATACTTCACAATCGCTTAAAGCCTACCAATTCCCCTTGCATCTACAAGAAAATTAGCAATAAGATTAACATCTCGATATCTCGATTAACATGAAGTTTGTGGAGAATAAGCGTTGTAAGAATAGTTTGTACAAGAGTAGAGAAACTCATGTGAGTGCAACACATAAGATTTTTTCATATGCATTTCTTAAATATGTGGGTGTTTTAATTAAAATTGTTAAAGGGGCTTTTGAGAACATTTAAAAATAACGAATGATTTTTAAGGGTAGTTTGGGATGAGGGGATATCCTTGTCGCATCTTTGGCTGATGAGGAATTTAAATACCAAGTTTGGTATTCATTCGACACACATATCTCATTTCAATTAATTAGCTGCCTTTAATTGTATTTGGTTGTCATTAAGAACCAGGGTGAACTTGAATAAAACATGAAATAAAGCCGCTTTATTACTGTAAGTTTAGCCATTCGTCAGCAGGATCACGATTCGCCAATCCTAGAATGTATTCATGAGATTCACAATTGAAGTAAACGAACGATTTGAAAGGGAAAACGAACTTCCAAGCAGTGCTGGACCTTAGTTTCACTGTATCTTCTATCTGAAATGGAAAAAACCAGTATAGACATTGTCAGCAGATCTGTCTATTAAAGTGAATACAGAAGCAAAGTGGGAGATCCCAGAAGTAACGCAGGCACCCGTCTACATGGAAGTGCGTGATTGTAATGTATTGCCTATTAATATTAATCATTTTGGGTAAGTCTGTGCAGATTTAACACAATTGCATAAAGCTTTCTTTGTCTACTTTTTACTGAAATGAATCAACGAAAATAGTTGATGGAAGACCGCTGATTAAAACTGGAACTTTACTTGGAGTCATGCCAACAAAAACTTATGAACTGTTTCAAAGAGGCCTATTGCAAATGCACCAGGAATGGTAGTACAATTTTTGGATAGTCTAAACGTTTCCGTGAAGATTGTAATGAAAAAAATCAGTCAATGCCGCAGAAAACGGACAAAATGTGCAGTAGTTGCTGTCATTGTTTTGGAAGGCAGATGAATGCGAAGAGATAGCTCGTAATATGGCTGTCCTATTCATCGGTACTTCGGGTTATAAACGCAGCATTTTCAAAAGAGAAAGACTACTGATGCTGCACTACGTGATCAAAAGTATCCGGACACCTGGCTGAAAATGACGTACAAGTTCGTGGCACCCTCCATCGGTAATGCTGGAAGTCAATATGGTGCTGGCCCACACTTAGCCTTGATGCCAGTGTTCACTCTTGCAGGCATACTTTCAATCAGGTGCTGGAAGGTTTCTTGGGGAATGGCAGCACATTCTTCATGGAGTGTGGAACTGAGGAGAGGTATCGATGTAGATCGGTGAGGCCTGGCACGAACTCGGCGTTCCAAAACATCCCAAAGGTGTTCTATTGGATTCAAGTCAGGACTCTGTGCAGGCCAGTCCATTACAGGGATGTTATTGTCGTGTAACCACTCCACCACAGCCTGTGCAGTATGAACAGGTGCTCGATCTGTTGAAAGATGCAATCGCCATCCCCGAATTGCTCTTCAACAGTGAGAAGCAAGAAGGTGCTTAAAATATCAATGCAGGTCTGCGCTGTGATCGTGCCAGGCAAAACAATAGGTGCAAGACCCCTCTAGGAGAAACACGACCACACCATAACACCACCACCTCCGAATTTCACTGTTGGCACTACACACGCTGGCAAATGACGTTCACCCACACCCTGCCATCGGATCGCCACATTGTGTATCGTGATTCGTCACTCCACACAACGTTTTGACACTTTCAATCGTGTAATGTTGACGATCCTTACACCAAGCGAGGCGTCGTTTGGCATTTTCCTGCGTGAGCAGCCGCTCGACCATGGAATCCAAGGTTTCTCACCTCACGCCTAACTGTCATAGTACTTGGAGTGGATCCTGATGCAGTTTGAAATTCCTGTGTGATGGTCTGGATATATGTCTGCCTATTACTCTTTACGACCCTCTTCAAATGTTGGCGGTCTCTGTCAGTCAACAGACGAGGTCGGCCTGTACGCTTTTGTACTGTACATGTCCCTTCACGTTTCCACTTCACTATCACATCAGAAACAGTGGACCTAGGGATGTTTAGGAGTGTGGAAATCTCGCGTACAGACTTCTGACACAAGTGACACCCAATCACCTGACCACGTTCGTAGTCCGTGAGTTCCACGGAGCGTCCCATTCTGTTGTTTCGCGATGTCTAATGACTACTGAGGTCTAGTATATTGAATACCAGGCAGTAGGTGGCAGCACCTAAGATGAACATATGTTTTTGGGGGTGTCCGGATACTTTTGATCACATAGTATATGTAACGATTACTATTGGGAAACACTCTCTCACCTTTCCTACAGTCTAGCTATGATCGAATTTGATTATGTCCTTTACCCCAAAGCTGAACGATGCACTTCGGGATCAGCATTTTAATATTAAATAACGTGAATATCTCTTGGAACCACTGCATCGAGAGTTAAAATTCAAAGCAGAATGAAGCGATATATAACAGCTTTAACCATGTTGATCTTATCGCGACCGATTTCATTTCTTACAATATATCTTCAGTTACAAGAAGGGCGCTTTTAACTGCTGCGGTCCTTAGCGTCCCATTCTATATTGGGCATGAAAAGCCGGTAATTTTGCTCAAAGGCCTCTTTATCAGGCTTCAGGTTCTTTTACGTGAGTAAATCTACGACAGGGGACTACCGGCTTTACTTCCCTTCCGAAGGAAGCCATGCTAAGGATTTTTACGCCCGAAAAAATCCATCGCCCTCTGCGGGACCTGGGGAACTAAGGCTAGCATGGTAACCACTACACTACGGAGAACGACCGCAAGAGTGGTGTACAATTATAACACAATGATTACAAGGATACTTTAATAACAAAGCAATAACAACTGTGTTCTTATCTCTTTTGGTTAAACTTATTTGTACAATTCAGTTGCTTTAAGATAGTTGGTTACATTTCGAATGATAGAGACGTCATTGAATGCTGCATACCAAATTGGAATACCGAATTGTCTGCGCAGGTGTTCGAATACTGGACATATCAGTATGATGAATGTGTTCTAATGTCAGCGTTGTTTGGCACTTCTTACAGACGGCGGAGGACATCTGTTCAACAGATAGAGATGCGTAATTCTAGTATGACAATTTCTCAGACGGGTTATTACAATTTGTTCCTTACGCTGGAGATTTTTAATTGGGTAAGGTGTAGATGGGACCAGTCGTACATTACGGAGTTTACTGCTGAGGTTATGCATCCAACTAACCCACCATTGGTTTTGTATCTCTCTTTAATGGTGCGTATTTACATTAGAGTATGTAGCTGCTATCGCTGGATCCTGTGTAGCTTCTTTTGCAGCAGCATCCACCTCCTCGTTTCCCCCAATACTCTGGTGGGAAGATGTGCTTGTCCAGATTAAACAGAGTGGTTCAAATTGTATGTGTATCTTGAAGGATGCAGTTAGTAGAATGCATATTTTGGAGAGTTTTAAAGCAGACTGGGAGTCACTGATGATAAGGTATGTATTGTGAAGTAGTGTTTCGAATATGGATTCTAGTGCCTTTTTAATTGCATACTTATCATAGCTGGACATGATGGCAGTTTGTACAGAAACGTGTGATCATTACGTACTAGCTCAGCCTTTGCCTTCTTCTCTTTTTGGAACCAACTGTTTAGATACAGAAAGTATTTTAGTGTTTTCCAGTTTCTTTCCCTTAAACAGTTGCTAGTAAATTATCGGATTGGTGTTCAGTTTTAGTGCTCATTTAAGTCCATGTCAATGAAGCGTAGGTAATTTATTGCCCCATGACGGATTATCCAATTTTCTTTGTCTTGAGAAAATATAGGAAACTGCCAGTCCAGTTCCTTTAGGTATCTTCTTATTCTTTCTTTTTAATTTATTTATTAAAAGTCGACCAGTATTACATTGCTATACAGACTCAGGTTAACAGAATAAGGAATATTAGAACAAGTAGATTAAGGTCAGCCAAATGAAGCCCCTCAGTCACATTAAGTAACAGTTAAAAATCTGGCATGAATTTACAGTTGATTGTTTATGGAATTAGAGTCTTCGTCGGATGATAACAGTAGTTCTTGCGGAAGGTGACTCTTAATCCTTAGGGCTGCTGTGGATTTCCTTCCAGTGAGAAATGCACTGCCCCAGGCACATGACGAAGCTGACACAGAAAGACAGGGAGTGCACTTCTTTCTCGAGGAAGTGATCGCGAAGTTATTTTGTGAAGACCAGTATGGGTGCATTCCAGAGTTCGCTGTTGTTGCAATCTGAGGGCATAGATGATGCTGATTGCTATCTGGGTGTTGCAGTGGAGCCTCATTGGTCTGTATCAACCTGCTGTTTGGCCGATGATACGTAGGGCACCTAATGCAATCGGAGTGGCTGAATTTTGAACAACAACGAGGATTTTTAGACTGAGTTTACAGAATTGTAAATTATGGAACCATAATGCAGTTTAGAAACCTTTGTAGCTGGACATCAAATCTGTAGTCAGCTTCCCAGTTACGGAATTTTAGGACATTTAACCATCTTAGACATTAGTATCTTAGATTTTGTAGAATATAAGTCCTAGCAACTTTAAAGTCGTTTCTCGTGATGTCATCGAAAGAATATCGAATTTGAAAGCCAGCAAATAGCGACCCGCTTTTTAAAGACACGTTATCGCTTCAGCTTCCATAAAACAAAATGTGCAATGAAACATTTTCTGCAAACTTTTATCTCGAAGTAGGCTTTCGTAACAATAATTTGTAGGAGAGATATAAAAATAAAAGGTAGTGGGTAGACATCATGTTATGGAACAAGTTCGATTTTAAAATTGAGGGCGTTCCAAGTCCCTTTAAATGCTAGGTTTCAGCTGCTAGTGCCGAGTGAGCAATTTTCAGGTGCCAGTGAGTGTACTGTGTGGCGGTTGTAAAGGTGTAGCCAGCAATAATTGGTGGGATAGTGATTTCGGCGTGATTGCATTCTCCCGAGGTGTAGGGGGCGTGGTCAGGCGAGGCGCATCTGGAATTTCTTGTGACGTCACACCCGGCGATGGACCTCACACATCGGCTGCCCTGCTAGCCATGTTCCAACCCCCCCTCAATTTTAGTCTTCATACCCTGGTACGTCTTCATTGTCCTCACTTTCATGAACGATCTTGGGAATTTAAATTATTTCAGAATTATAAACGGTTTCTGAAGTAGCAAAAGCTTTATTTTATTTTTATTTTTTCAGTATAAGCGTACTGACTGAAATAAGTGATTAAATATTAAGTGGTTTATTAAAGCACCAGTGGCAAACATTTCCATATATTCTATATGACGTTTACAACTATTGTTTGCAATAAATAGTTGGGAATATTAAATTATGAGGGATAAATCTCGTGTCCCTTGCCACTGAAGTTATCTGGCATGAAGATCAGGAAAGTCGTAGAAATTAAAAGATAATATCCTAAGAATCAATATAAGCCCAATTGTTGTAAATGTACTTGCAATATAGAGAAGTACCAACCATCTAACGGAGATAAACGTAGTTTCTCTAAGAACAGAATTGTAAGGGTAGAGAGAACCAGTAAATGAAAAGGCTGAAGAACTGAGAGAGAACTTACTGGGGTTTCAACATCCCCCATCTAGTTCAATTTATTTTCCTCTATTATGTGCCTAACCCATGGAAATAAGGACTAGGAAATCAGAATTAAATTAAACTAAATTAAATTTTATTTATGGACACTCTTTAACTGCTGTGGCCCTTAGTGTCCCACTCTATATTGGGCGTGAAAGACCGATTGTTTTGCTCAGAAGCCTCTTTATCAGGCTTCAGGTTTTTTACGTGCCGTAAATATACGACACGGGACTACCAGCTTAACTTCCCTTCCGAAGAAAGCCATGCAGATTTTACGCCCGAAAAAATCCATCGCCCTCCGCCGGATTTGAACACGCGACCTCGGGAACTACACCACGGAGGACGACAGACTTTGAGAACGATGCCATTATAGATGTGTTCGCGTTTAAGCGTTTGCAGACATATACATATATAAACGTAATGAGGCGTGTGTTTAAAGTAAATAGCGATAATCTTTTAAAAAAAATCTGATGTGTTACACTCACATGACTTTCTCTACTCTGGTACAATCTATTTTTACAAACGCCTATTCTCCATATGCTTCATATTAATCGAGATATCGAGATGTCAATCTTATTTGTAATTTTCTTGTAGATGCAAGGGGAATATGGTAGCTTTTAAGCGATAGTCAAATATTTTATCGCTGGTTGCTATGTGGCGCATTCCATTCTCTTTGCATGTCCAGGACATAAAAAAATGAATAACGAATTTGAGAAAAAGTATAAGTATTGGAAAATTTAAGGAAATAACAAGCAATATCTCGAAAACGGTTCACTCAACAAAAAAAATGTATATGATATAAGTTGTGTATTTTAACGCGATCTACATTTTTTGTGTAGTAAAATTTTGTCTATCTCTTATGGTTTACCAGTTATGCAAAAGTCGTTCATAATGAAGAATACTTTTGGAGACATTCCCAGAAAGTTCGAGATATACATTTCATTTCTCATGACATTATCTTAAACATATGATATTTTCATCAAAATCGTTAGAGCCATTTTTGAGAAAATTAAAATTTTCGAAAAATGTTCCATGTAAAGGGTAGTCTGGGGTGGGGGGATTTTCTTGAAAATCTTCATGTCGCATCTCTGGAAGATACTGAACGTAAATACCAAGTTTGGTGTTTATCCGACTGTTAGTTTTTGAGTTATGCTGTTCACAGACACACACACACACACACAGACACACACACAGACACACACACACACACACACACACACACAGACACACACACGGACATGTTTCCAAAAATGCTTTTTTTGGATTCAGGAGGTCTCAAAACATGTATTTCCGGTGAAATCTCGGTATCGAATTTTTGGGTGGAATGCAATACTTCCCCTACTTACTATACGTAGTAGAGAAAGTAATAACAGAACATTATTTTCCAAATACTTTATTACCATTCGTTACTTCACATCTTACGCTACTTCTATACATAGTCACCTCCGTTATTTAGGCACTTGTAACGGTAAACCAGTTTTTGTATGCCTTCTTCAAAGAATGATGCCGCCTATGATGAAAGCCAAGTCTGCACTCCTTGCTTCGCATTCTCATCATTGAAATATTTTCCACAAATGAAAATCACCTTATGCCAAATCCGGACTGTAGGAAAGGTGGTCAAATTGTTCCCAACCAAATGATGGGTCAGATCTTGAGCTTGTTTGGCTGTGTGTGGCCGGGCGTTGTCATTCATTATTGTTTCCCGAAAAACTTCACACAATTGGCGATGAATGTTTGCTGATGTAAATTTCTCGCATTCAAAAAAATGAATCACTGATCTGACTTCACAGTCAGCGAATCGTTCGACTATTTTGAACATTTCGAAACGCCCTAACAACAGGAAAATACAAAGTGACGATTGCTTTCAGGTGCGACTGGCTTCCTGATGAATGGAGCAAGTGGCTGTGCATGTTTAAAATCGCGACTGCAGCGCTCTAGTGGCAAAATATGAAAATCGTGCTTACTTTAAAAACACAACCCGTGCCTATCTGTAGCCTGTGTTCGGAAAACCAACTCATACTGCCATTAATGCATTTCTTTAGCTGAAAATTGTACAATAATCTGGCTTGACAAATTAAAATGGAAGGAAGGAGAGAAAGGGGTGAGACGGAGAGGGTGAGAAGAGGGGAAAAATCTGACTGATACACTCACATGCCTTTCTCTACTCATTATCGCTTATTTTTATGTCTCTTCTACAAAGTATTCTTACAAAAGCTTATGCGTCTATCCACTCCATGTTAATCGAGATAAACGGCTGCAGAAATTGTTGCATCACGCATTTCGTTACAGGTAGAAGAGGGCACAGGAGGCTGAAGAAATAGTAAAAAATCTTAAAAACGGCTTTGAAATTGCCTTCTTTGAAAGACCATGAGAAGCAAACGAAAGGGGACTTACCACTTAAAAATGTGTATTTCTTTTAAATTGTAACCAACAACAACGAATATCTCGGAAGTATTTAATGCCGCAAGAACTTGATTTGACGTAGGTATTAACGAGATATCGTTTTTTGGAGTAAGCTTAGTCTATTTTTATGGTTCACAAAATTCAATCAGAAACAAGGGGATTTCACAGGCTATTTCCAATTTCAATGTAGGCATACATTTCATTAATCATGGAAACATCTTAAACATTTAATATTTTAATCAAAAGCGTTAGAACCACTTTGAGAAAAAAATGAAAGTGTGTCCATGTAAAGCGTATGGGATGGGGGATTTTCTTGAAAATCTTCGTATCGCATCTTTGGAGGATGCTAAACTTAAGTACTTAGCTTGGAATTTATATATTTCGCTTTTGAGTTATGGTGTTCACCGACCACCATGCTTATTTTGTTCAGGGGACCTCAAAACACGCATTTACAATTAAATCTCTATATCTAGTTCTGTGTAATAGTAATTCTGGCTTCTCATCCCGGAGCTCCGGGAATCTATTTCCGGCTGACAAGAGGTTTTTTCTTCTTCTTCTTCTTCTTCTTCTTCTTATTATTATTATTATTATTATTATTATTCCCTAACCCCCATATGGATGCGAGAGTGAAAGTATGTGCTTCATTGTTAATAGCCGCTAGTCAATTAGAATTTAAGTGTCAAACGAATCTTTATTTAATTCATTGGAAACGAGTTAAGAATTCCTTAATTGTCATAGTTAAGGCCGTCAATATAACCGCACTAGTTAAAGGTTGCAAATTAAGGCTACCTATATAATAACATTTGAGGGTTCACTGAACACAGAAATAACAGAACTCGGTAATCAGATTAAAACAAGTTCTGAAATCCTGCACAAGGTCTCTTTCCACCGTGAAGGGTTGTGCTCGAGAAATGATTTGACGAAATTTCAAGGAGCTTTCGAGGAGAATAACAATATTTTCTTACCATTACTTTCAAGTGTGACAATATTTTCTGTCTTACACAGGCGTATCAGAACTGCCATTACATACTTTCAGGGCTTGTAGTGACAATCATGAAGATGTGTTTTAAATAGGAACTTTTGTCCGCAAACGTACCGTTTCCTCCTACAAGCAAAACACCACAGCAACACACTTCGAACTCTCCCACTTTTGCTGTTTATGTAGGTACCTTTTTTTGCATATGCGTCCACTCACAAGTAGAGCTCGATGTGCGACCACCACATTCAACACAAACACGGTACCTCATAGCATGTTCTGGTACTCATGATTCGCCACCACCTATCGGCTAGTTCAACATCCTCCACTGCCATAACCCGCGCTGACAGGTCTTCCACTGATCTCACGCTCTTCATGTGGCCTCACAGTAAATAATCTAGCGGAGTCAAGTTTGGCCAACGTATAGGCCAAGTAAATGGGCTACCGTGACCTATTCACTTTCACCCAAATGGTTGATCCATATGACCTCGGACCAGAGGTCAAAAATGAGCTGGCGCCATTGTGTTGAAACCAATCCGTGGCAGATCTCGCAAGAGCTCATTGCAGTATGCGTTGAAGAAAAATAGAATACGGGTGATCGGTGAGATTAGTGGAATTAGGTATGGTCTAATAACACGTCCATCCAAATCTGATACTGCATAATTTCCGGAAACTATGGGCACATAGCATTCCGATTTATGACAGCCTAAACGTGGCTGTTACGGGAATTGAAAACACCTTCCTGGTGAACTTGGCTTCATCAGTGAAGAAGATCCGTCGTGGAAATTCAGGCTCAACAACAGAGTGATACAGAAGTGAGATCTGAACTCATTGCCTATACCGTTTGTGGTGGTAGGATGTAGCTGCCGCTCATGAATAACACGCCAGACAGCGCGTGACCCACAGAGAGACTATGCGATCTTTCAGGTACTCTTCGTCGCGTCCTCGTCCACAGCTTGGGGTGCAGCTTCTTCAAACTCGGGGTGCATCGCCGCTGTTGAAGTCTAACCTCCTGTCCGTGAATGTATCCGTCTTCACGCGCCGTTGGCGAATATTCTTGCGATATGGAAAACGCTCCACATACACGTAAGATTTGAAGCTTTCGCATACAGCTACACACAACTGACGAGTTCTCCCACATTACAGGGCTTCGCCGTACAATAACGGCATATCGAGGTATTTCTAAATATTTAATCAGTCATGCTCAATAGCAAAATACTATCAATAACTTGCAGCTTCACTTACAGTGAACGTTTATTAAAAAAAATGACCACGAGCACTACAGAAGGTACATCACTTCTCCAGGCAGCTCACAAAGTAAACTGAAACGTATGTAAAGACATCAGGTGATTACTGAATGGCTTACATAACGCCCTGGCCATTGGCGCCGAAAATGCATGAGAGTTCAGAGTGTCGTGATGGTATTTTGTTTGTAGCGGGTAAAAGGGGATATATCATATATATATATGCTAATGAGCAAGGAACTGTAAGCAATAAGGAGAAAGAGAAAGATATAGAAAGGAAAGAGACAAGAGATATTGAATCTGCTTCCAGACACGTCACTGGGGCGCGTATGCGAAATCTTTTGGTGCAGAATATTCTCATACATAATAAGGTAACTCGTCTGAGGACCAATTAGAAATGTCGTTACATTTTTAGGCGCGAAGACAAGCGTCACTAGGCTTAGGTATAAAAAGGGGAAGAAAGCCCCAGATTTTCACTCTCTTATAGAATCTCGTCGACACATAGTGATACTCTCTGGACGACAGATGCACGTGTGTGCATATGGGTGGGAAGCGAATGCAGTTAGGCTAGGCTCCTAATTACTATAATGGTGGGAATTGTTACAATGGGAAAACTAGCCGCCCATAAGTATTTATTTGATGATAAACCGCATCTTTAAGAGAAATGCAGTGCATTTTAATTTTCCTCACCTACGAAAACCCTGATACTTGTGAAATTAGTAGATAGGTAATTGATTAGGAATGGAGAATACAGCAGCCGACGAGCAACAATAGCTGGAGACAAGAAGACTGCAGCAGAGGGCATCAACCAGAGGAACATTTTCCAGCTACACGGGGAAGTGGTACCTTTCCGGACGAGTTTCTTTGCAAAATGCAACCATTGTGGACCCCACTACAAGCTCTCAAAGTCGGTAATGGAACTTTAGATCACATACAAGATGCGGAAGCACATATATATCATAGTTTTGTTACTTATGCGATTATGTGAAAAGTCCAAAGAATATCACGTTTTTAACCGTTAACCGTAAGTAAATTTCACTCTCACAAGGGTTTAAACATAGAGCAGAAAATATTTGAGAATGGAAGAAGTTATGACAGAACTTTTAAAATTATCATTACAAACCAGCTGACCAAGGCTAACACGCGTTGCATGGAGACAATGTAATTAAGTTTACGTACCTCTTTATCTTCCTTATGCTGAAACCTTCCCATTTAGCCTTAGAACTGTAATTTTATAAAACCAAAATAGTTGTAATAATGTACGAAAAATCTTCTAGTATTCACGGAAATTAAAGTAAATCTTTCAAAATTCTGGATGTATTTTAGGGGTGAAAGATTTCTGCAAATACTCAAGAAACATTTAGAAAAGCACAGTGAATGCAATAATTTTAAATGGTGGTTTCTTATCTTTTTTCCCTAATTGTTTGATTATATATAGACTCCATAATTTTCACATTAACGAAAATCACAATCCCATGATATCAACATTTAGCGAAGTTGGGGAGCAAATCCGAATATGAATAATTTACCCTCCCCCTCAAGCTAGCGGTTTTACAATTTTGGTTTTGGTATGCAATTCTGGAGAAAAATTGTATTTTCAGTTGTTAATCTATAATAATAAAAGTGTTTTTCTATCTAAGTGACCAGGCAAATCTTCGGTACGCAGATATTTTGAAATGAATATCATAGGTGGACGAAAGGAGGTCCGAATGCAGCTCGAAGCCCGATTCCTTTTATTTTCGCGAGGTTATTGATTTATGAGCGAAAAATAACTATTACATCAGTTAAGGTGTAGAATACGGTAAGATCCTTAGCCTTTTTTTCTGTTAAGTCAGTTAATATTGTATTACGAGATTGTAGATCGCAGCACATGGTTCTAAACTAAACTCCGTGGGGCAACAGCCTGTTGTAGGGCCAAGGCCTACCGCCCGACCGCTGCGTCCCCCAACTGCATGAGTGGGTTGCAATACCTACTGGAGGGTGGGATGTGGTCAGTGCCCCGGGTCCCTCCCGGCCGGTATATGCGGTCTCCTTAACCTGGAGCCGCTACTTTTCAATCAAGTAGTTCCTCAATTGGCCCCTCAGGGACATAACGAGGCTGAGTGCAGTCCGAAACAGATCTCCCCGCGGGAGAAAATCCCCACGCCGGTACCGGGAGTCGAACCAGCTCTCCCACTTGGTGAGCAGCTACACTACCACCACGCTAAGGAGACGGTCCAGTACATAATTATCCGATATTCATTTCATTCACTTATTCTTATATTTTATTATCACTATATTGTTATCTTTTATTACGCGTAAAGGCAACGCTCAATATTTACACTTGATATTAATTTCATGATATCAGATTGTTATTTTCAGACAGATGTGTACATTTTCTTCCTCTGCAATGGAACACGACTTTTAATCAAGAAATTGAATGCCAAATATTACTGGTTGGACATGTCAAGGCGGAAGTAGTTTACATTCCTAGCACCCCAATCATCCTTTGGGTTATACTCGTATAGTTTCACTGTAGACGTCTGTGTTTGTCGCGGTAACGTTCATGTTATCTTATTTGCTGAGCGCTTGTTATTCTTTTACTATTTTTAATTTTGAGTTCTTTGTCCTCCGGCTAGCTATTATTACTCAGTCGAGCAAATCTCTTAAACAGGGTGTGTAAACGGAAAGGAGTTGTTACTAAAAGATAACACTGATAAAAGAATTTGTTTTTACACTTTTATTGCCGTCACACTTTATTAATTTCACATAATTACTCTTGATACACGCCCGACTGAAACTGTTATGTTTTCGAATGTAACTATAATCACTTATTTGCCGCACATTATTAATTCGAGTATTTCACATTTTTGTAACTAGCTTTACGACGCGAGAGATTCTGTAGAATTGCGCGACGTGTAACCCGTGGATGATTTTGTTAAATTGTGCGTCGTGTAACCCGCGAATGATTCTGTTGAACTGAGCAATACTTGTTTCTTGCTTTAGCATTTATACTCCCTCACCCCGATATGCCTAAACATTATAACAGAACTGCTATTGGCTAATAAAGCGCGCCAACATTAGCGTCTATTTTTATATCCAATTAAAATTACATACATATGCTCTAGGGAATATATTCCCTCCATTTCTAAAGAAAAGCGCGCTAATCTGACGTCATTTGCTTGTCTTTTCTAATTGATAAACAACTCACCCCCTCGCTACATTGTTACCCGTTCCTATTGTCAGTTTCAGTGAGGCCGTGTAAACTTATTTCCTAACAATGCTTATAATTAACAAACATCTCAAATCATTGTCATACAATAATGTTAATTTACACTACAATCACTCTGGCATTGACAGTGTTGTGATATAAAATACTGCGTCATGTTCCCCCTTAGTTTTGAGTTGTGCTATAACCATCAACAAGACACAAGGACGATCACCTAAAGCTGTAGAACTCGCTTTCAATAACCGTACCTTTCCCATGGTAGGTAAGTACCTGTGCGTTGCTCAAGCCTTGTACACAATCTGGACAACTTAGATCCAAGGATCTACAATGCGTCAATATTATTAAATATAATGTTTTAATTATTTTGCTGTTAAATTATTTCAAAAACATGTATTGGTTGGACTAATATACGCGGATGAAACTGCTAGCTATGAATACATTTGAACAATTGATGTAACACAGGACATAATTCTGTTGTTTATTCCTTTATTCCAACAGTAGTCACTGACAGTTTGAACTTGTACATTAAAGACCTCTGAAAGGCAGTAAATTCCAACAAAATCTGATTGTGTCAAGAGTTAGTAAGAATCGGCACATAACAACTGATTCTGACAGGCAAACGTATCAAAACAACAGCTAATACAGACTAATCCGAGCCTAGGTGTTGGGAACGAGGCTTATATTCAGTAAACATTGGTAAATAATTGTTAACAACGTTCACAGGAAATGCAGCAAACCTTATGTAAGTGTTATTAAGAGATTATGGCATCCGAAAACGTAAGTCACACTTCTGTTGAATTATACTAAACGTTATTCAGAGGTTTTGATGCTGCCTTAATATGCACAATTGCAGTATTTCATAAAATAAAGAAATAAAATATATCACACAATCATCGAACCGTTATAAACAGAATTCTATTGTCTGTAGTTTCGTTCTGTCTTCCGTTTGCGTAACATTCCTCAAAAGCACACCTGTTACGAGGCGTATTTTTAAAGTAAGTACCATTTTAACATTTTGCCACTGTAGCGCTGCAGTCGCGACTTTGAGCATGCGCGATCACTTTCTCCATTTATTAGGAAGCCAGACGCAGCTATGAGCAATCGTCACTTTGTGTTTTCCTGTTGTTGGAGCGTTTCAAGATGTTCAAAACAATCGATCGACCCGCCGACTGTGAAGTCAGATCAGTGATTCGTTTTTTGAATGCGAGAAATGTTACGCCAGCAAACGCTCATCGCCAATTGTGTTAAGTTTATGGAGAAGCAATAATGAGTGACAATGCCCGGCCTCACACAGCCAAACAAACTCAAGATCTGATGGCATCATTTGGTTGGGAACAATTCGACCAACCTCCCTCCAGTCCGGATTTGACACAAACCGATTTTCATCTGTTTTTTCATATGAAGAAGTTTCTTTGTGGAAAACATTTCAACGACGATGACTTGTGAAACAAGAAGAGCAGACTTAGTTTTTCATCACTCTTTGACGAAGGCACACAAAAACTGGTATTCCGTTACACATGTCAGAATAACGGCAGTGTCTATATGGAGAAATAGTGTAAGGCGTAAGGTAATGAATAATAATAAAGTATTTGGAAAATTATGTTCTGTTATGTTTTTAAAAAATTATCGAGACATACTTTAAAAGCACGCCTCGTACATTGTGATCATTAATGTATATTTCTTGCAATGGAGTATAATCGGCGTTTGCTTTTACATATATTCTCTGTAGAGTAACAACAACCGGAAAAGACAAAGCCATCCCAGTAACTACATTATGTTAGGACTTCAACATGTTCGTATTCTAATATATCTTAATCCCCTTTTTAGTCATTTAGAGTTGAAATAAGAAGCTGTCTTATAGCGTATGTTCATCTGGAGGAACAGAAACTTTTAATTGTAATATGATTATAATTTCGTTTAGTGGTTTCTGAGATTATCTATTATAAGATGTGTGTGTGTGTGTGTGTGTGTGTGTGTGTGTGTGTGTACATAAGCTATACAACTTGAAGCACATACAGGTCTTTCACAAGTAAGGGATAATGCAAATAATACTACATTTATCTCATTTTAAACAAATATTCGGACAGGTTAAATTTAACATTTTGAAAGGAAAATTTTACAAGAAAATAAAAACGAAACAAAATTTTTAGACATTTTTGTACAGGTATGAACACAAATTTTAAATGGCAACATATTATTTTTTTCATTTTTTTCTGAAAGGTTATTTACCTTATTTGGTTACATGATCAATTTCATTTGTCTAATACAAAGGGTTTGGTTGCTACGGGAACGGTTTAAGTGTGAGCTTGTTTAACAATTTGATCCACACTCTATCAAATACTGTAACAAATGAAATTGTAATTATTTAATAAGGGATCAAAATGCTCCCCATTTACAATCTGTCAGTGGCTAAGGCGAAGCGTGAATACCTGTTGAACATCACTATTGGTAATATATCTCTGCATTCTTTCCTGATCCTCATTTTTTAACTCATGCATATTAACAAGCCACGTAATAAGGACTCTATATTTCAAATATTCCCATAAAAAGTAATCAAGAGGAGAGAGCTCTGTTCCCACAGCAACAATTTTTTTAGACAAATTAAACTTTTAACGCAACTAAATAAGACAAGTACTTTAAAAAATAATAATACATTGCGATTTCAAATTTGTGTCGGTGACAAATTAAATTAAATTGAGTTTTATTTATGGATGCTCTTTAACTGCTATGGTCCTTAGCGTCCCATTCTATATTGTGCGTGAAAGACCGGTAATTTTGCTCAGAGGCCTCTATCAGGCTTGAGGTTCTTTTACGTGCCGTAAATCTACGACACGGGACCACCGGCTTTACTTCACTTCCGAGGGATTTTTACGCTCGAAAAAAATTCCATCGCCCTCCGCGGGTGTGTCGATGACGTCACATGTGTACAATCTGTATTTCTTTTTTGTAAAATTTTTCTGCCAAAATATTAAATGTGAGAGTGCGAGCTTTTAAAAAAAAAAGTTGGTTAATTTAGTTTTATTTGTATCATTCCATACTTATAAAATACCCTTCTATTATTAAACCCCCTATCAAATAAATGTAATAAATTAAACTCAACTTAATCAGGATGTTGTAAGTATTAAACTTATATAAAATGAATTTTTGAAGCAATTCTGTAATGTTCTCTCACCTTAATTTCAACCATTGTTATTGATGATGTGGTTACGTATATACATATTCATGTATATCAAGATATTTTAAATGTTTAAATTTACACATTAAACTTACACTCAGAAAAAATATCTAGCACCACCACAAGCAATTACAAGTATATCATTTTATTTACTTGTATTATAAGTTAACAAATCAACAGTCATACAGTTCTCTAGTTCGTGTCCAAGTTAATGCTGCTCTAGCTAAATCGAGCAGTAACGCAAGCGAGAGACCTGAAATCATAAAATTTTCTTGACGCTGCTTAATCGAACCCGCAACATATAGACTTTGGACGATTACAGAGTATCTGTTTCATTGATTTTAAACCTGATTTAGGATGCTGAAAGACTGAAGTTAAGGAACTGTTGCCTGTGTGAGGGCAGAATAATTTGAGAAGGCCATCGAGGTAGGTAGGGAGGTCCGTCCGCCGTGCCAGATTTGTCACGGCTCTTTGCCGGAAGGCCTGGTCGCTCGGGAAGGAAGGCAGTATAATATTTAGACCATGGCATGTAGAATAATTATGTACAAGATGTTCCCTGTGCGTGTTACCCAATCACACGGCGGCGCTCAACCTGCTGCAGACACCAAACGTTATCTGATACACATTATAACCAACTCGAAATGCGCTTTCAATAATATTCCTGTGACAAAAAAAAGAGCTTGTGCTACATTCACCACTTTCTCTAGCCACCATCTTTTACTGTTATATCACTTTTACAAAAGCTTATTTTTCTATATGCTGCATATTAATGGAGATAAATATTTGCAGAAACGGTTTGATCACAAATTTCGTTGCAACTATAAAGAAGATTCAGGAAGCTGATGTGATAGTCAATTTTTTAAAAAATCTGTGTTACACTCACATGACTTTCTCTACTCTTGTACAAACTATTTTTTACAAACGCTTATTCTCCATATGCTTCACGTTAATCGAGATATCGAGATGTTAATCTTATTGCTAATTTTCTTGTAGGTACAAGGGGAATTGGTAGGCTTTAAGCGATAGTCAAATATTTTAAGAGCTGGTTGCTATGTGGAGTACTCCATTTTATTTTCATTACCAGGACAAAAAAAAATGAATAACGAATTTGAGAAAAAGTATAAGTATTGGAAAATTTAAGGGAATAACAAGCAATATCTCGAAAATGGTTCACTCAACAACAAAAATTGTATATGATAAATTGTCTATTTAACGCAATCTACGTTTTTGGTGTAGTAAAATTTTGTCTATCTCTTATGATTTGCCAGTTATGCAAAAGTCGTTCACAATGAAGAACACTTTTGGAGACATTCCCAGAAAATTCGAAATATACATTTCATTTGTCATGAAAATATTTTAAACATATGATATTTTAATCAAAATCGTTAGAACCGTTTTTGAGAAAATAAAAATTTTCGAAAAATGTTCCATGCAAAGGGTAATCTGGTGTGGGGGGATTTTCCTGAAAACCTTTGTGTCGCATCTCTGCAAGATACTGAATCTAAACACAAAGTTTGGTGTTTATCCGACTGTTCGTTTCTGAGTTATGCTGTTCACAGACACACACGGACATGTATCCAAAAATGCTTTTTGTGGATTCAGGGGGTCTCAAAAAATGCATTTTCGGTGAAATCTCGGTATCGAATTTTTGGATGGAATACAATACTTTCCTTACTTACTATATGTAGCAGAGAAGGTAAAAATTCAAACCAAGAATAACAAACATCAAGAAATGGCCGATGTCACAAAAATCGAAGTAAATTGTGATTTTTAAAGAGATATACACACTTGTGTAGTACGTTTTTGTCTCTCTAATGGTTTACCTACCAGTTATACAAAAGTATACAAAATTCATCCACAATGAAGATGACTTTATGAGCTATTTTCGCAGAAAATTCAAAATACACATTTTAATAGTCATGTAAATATTATAAACATATATCTTTTTAGAAAATGTATTATAATGCAATTTTTGAGATAAGCGAAAATAATGAAAAATGCTGCATGTAAAGGGTACTTCGAAAACGCTAAATTTAAATAGTCTGGTATTTATCCGACATTTCGCTTTTGAATTCTGTGCTCATAGACAGAAATAACAACACATAAATAGAGCTTTCTCTAAAAATGCGTTCAGTTGTTTCAGATGACCTCAAAACGCGTATTCTTGGTGAAATCAATACTTTGGGTGGAATTCAATACTTCCAAGAAAAGCGATAGATAAATTAATACAATACGCAATCGGATGAAGAATGTATACCCAGAGAAAATGTACCATTTGCATGTTCATCTGTTACTAATATTTTAAGAAATTACAGAACTCATTCTTTAAGAGATGAAAAATGCATTTTTGGCCTAAATGACGTTTCGAAATGTTGTGCGTTTAGGGATTCGGTATTTTTTTCGCAATTATTTTGTTTCTATTCTCTGAATACAGATATAAGTTGCAACTTAAATAAGATTCAATTTTTAAACTGTTGAAATCAGACTCCGTTTTAAACATTATTTGTTCATAGTATTTTTAACTGCAATATTTAATTAATACAAACGCAAGTATTGCGTTTTATCAGTAGGGCGGTATCAGTCATTCCATCAGCTTGCTGCGTTGACTTTACTCTATTTTTACCCTCCCCTAAACTGAGCAGATGCCTCCGTAGTAAGCTGTGAAGCTCGCATTCTGGAGTCCCGGTTTCATTTCTCTTTGGACCGGCCACTCTGTCTTAGCAGAGTTTGTAGGCGAAAGCTGGGGTGGGTTATGTAATGCCGCGAGTTTTGCTGCCATTTCATTTCCTTAGGTTTCAAGGTCGAAGGATCTGGCGAGTGGACGGTGGGCGAGGCGCATGACGGTGGAGTTTGGCGGAACTGTCTGCCCTGGCGTTCGGTGTGGGACGTGCTTTCAGAGAGACCTCTCCTTGGGCAGAGGTAGGGCTGTGTGAAGTCACGCCGACGTAGGGATTAAATGTCTGGAAACGTTAGGAACCCCGCCTGCCACCTCGGATCTGATCGACCTCCTATCCTTAGCTTCATCCCTACCTCCTGGAGGTTTCCAAAAGCGCATTAGGCGACTGAGCGCTTAAGCGCCGATGTTCTCCGCTTGCTGGTAACTATAACCCTATCCACCAAAGAGAAACATGATTATCACGTCACGTACCTCACTGTACCGGATTACACATTGAGCCTCTCGCGGCAATCCAGTATTAACTTCTTTCTAATACTTGCAGATTATCTAAAAGTAAATTAAACTCTGTAGCTCAGGAGTCTAAGAAAGACCAAAATCTACCACAGAACTGCTGTACCTTCTGCCTCTATCCAATACATTTGGAGTGCAGTAATTGGGGATGAGATGTGTTCAGCATGCTACAAGCCACCGATAATATGCGATTTCTTTTGAGCAGGAACCGCTACATCTGTCTGAAATAGCTTCTCATGTGGGCACAGAGGACCAAATGAGGCTGAGTGGTGACTGATAAGCAAGTTGGCAACTTCAGTTAGCAACAAATGAATCAATTGAAAATCAGTATGCAGACAGCAGCAGAATAATTAATAGTATACCGAGACAGCAAAGCAAAACGAAACCCTAAATCACAATAGAAATGTTGGAGAAATAGGAAGAAAGAACAAAAAGCAAAGTCCTGTACACAGAAAGCAGGGTATTGGGTGAGAAGAGATTACTTGCTAAGATCTGAAGGAAACGGTAAATGGTAACATTTTTGGTGGAGAAAAAGGTGTAGATGATACACAATATTAAGAAGACGATGTGAATACCGAGACAAAGAGAAAAACATGGAGATGACAGGGAACTATAGTTGATCTCCGAACGTTAGCAGTAAACACACAAGGGACTATCATTGTTTTTGTAAACAAAGTACATTCCAAACAGACATTCGTAACAGCACCAGAGTGTATTTGAGAAATAGTTGTAACTCAGTAATTGTATCATAAAAATAATTATTTCGTACCCTGGCTGTTTTTATTAGAGTCTCCTCAATTGAACAATATCATACACTGACAGCGGTTTTCACATAAAAACTTATTGCATTTTATAAAACTGTAAGTTTATATCCATGTTAAGCACTAAGAACTTACTTCTATTTTTGAATTAGAAGTTTGAAAGTGTTAATTTGCTTAATCCTTGCTTAAACTTTGCTATTTACTTTAATACTAGAAGAAGTATAGCATTTTCACCCAAATATTTGATATCGGAATTTCAACGCAAATCCATGTTTTGAGGTCCATTCAACAATCTCCCACCTAAAAATCTTGTTTTGGAAAAAGGTGGTCCGCATGTATGTGTATGTGTGTGTGTGTGTGTGTGTGTGTGTGGTGTGTGTGTGTGTGACAAGTGTAATTAAAAAACGAAAAACCGGAAAAATTTCAGATTTGATATTTAAGCTCAGCATCCAAAGATGCGACACCAATATTTTGAAGAAAGAAAGGAGGGAGGGGAACTAAATAATCCAAACTATGCTTTAAATTAAAAACCCTTCAATATTTTAAACTTTCTGTAAAATGGCTCTAAGGATTGTGATTAAAATACCAGATATCTGCAAGATTATCAAAATGTATACCTCTAACTTTCTACAAATAACCTTTGAAGTCCTCCTGAATAAATTTTGTAAAATTTTGTATAACTGGTAAAAGGTAAGAGATAAAAAAAGTCTTATAGAAAAATAAATAAATAATAAATAAATAAAAAGATAAAAAAAAGCAATTATCGTTTAAACCCACAATTTCTAACAAAACTTGTTAGAGATATTCGTTAATGGTTTTAATTTTCCATACCTTATAATTTTTAATTTTTCTACTACGTATACTAAGTAGGGTATTGCTTTCCACCCAGAAAATCGATACTGAGATTTCGCCGGAAATACATGTTTTGAGGCGTCCTGAATCCAAATAAAGCATTTGTGGAAACCTGTGGAAACAGCATAACTCAGAAACGAAAAGCCGGATAAATACCAAACTAGGTATTTGAGTTTAGTATCTTCCAAGGATGCGGCACTAAGATTTTCAAGAAAATCCCCCCGCTCTCAACTACCTTTTACATAGAACATTTTTTGACATTTTTGATTTTCGAAAATATGACTACAACGATTTCGCTTAAAATACTCTATATGAAAGACATTTACATGAAAAATAGAATGTATATCTTGAATTTTCTGGGTATAGCCTAGGAAGTCTTCTTCATTCGGAAGCAATTTTGTATAAATCTGTATAACGTAAATATTAAGCAATAGACGAAAACGAACCACACGAAAAATGTAGATCTCATTAAAGCACACAATTTCTTTAAGATAAGCTTTATGTGGCATAAGCCACTTCTGAGATATCCGTTATTAAAGGTTCGAATTGTTCAATGCTTACTCTTTTAAAGTCCCATCGATTATCAGTTGTTTCTGGCGACTGCATGGAAAAGTATGGAATTCTAAGGCCAGCATATAGCGTCCAGTTCTTAGACATTTGACTAACTGTTCTCTTTGTACTTATAACAAACTGCGAAATGTAGTTAACTAGCTATTTTTGCAAAGGTTTATTTGTATTAAATGTAGTAGATAGAGTTTGTAAAGTACTAATAAACATAAAAGGTAAAGAAAGTTATGTAAATGTACATCAGATTTTTTAAAGTACTAGATCACCAATCCTTTGTTTCTCGCGATGTTAAATAAACAAAATGGAAAATAAAAGCCAGCATATAGCAAACCGCTTTTTAAACATTTGGCTTCTCTGGTATTCACATTACACCGATCACAAAATGTGTGATGATCTCGATGTACATAACGTAGATAGAAAAATAAGCTTTTGTAAGAATAGTTTCCAGAGGTGATATAAAAATAAACGATAATGGGCAGAGAAAGTCATGCGAACGTAACAAGTAAGATTGTTTCTCTTTTATGATCCTACATTTTAATAATAATAATAATAATAATAATAATAATAATAATAATAATAATAATAATAATAATAATAATATATTTCCAGTTTTAGAATGTACAATCACTTTTCAGGCTATTAATAATACCATACTGAAATTATTACAAAAATCTCAATTTGTGTGCATTAGCCGAAGCTAATCACGCTAAACAATCACGTAGTGTATGAATACACAGTGGCTGGCAGGTCGGAAGCTTCAAAAGATCGCGACCTAGGCAGTTTGAGCTGCCACCTAGTGAGCAGGATGTCAACTACGTTCCCACTCCTTTTCTTTAGTGTTTTTATTTTCAACTGGAAACTATACGTCAATATCGAAAGATCTGCGCGAGTCTTCTGAAGCTTTGAAATGCTAAAATTAGCTTACACAATTATGGAAACTTAGGTATTAAAAGAAAAAGTCTATAAATTTAAAATAACTAATTCAGACAGGTATTCAAGGACAAATTAAACAATAGGCATAGAGGAATACAACGGAGAAATACTTTTAAGTAGTATATAATGCAGAATGTGAAATAATTAGTGGACTTCCTAATTTAATAAGCAAACCTATAATAGTACCTATTATGAAACAAGTTTATTATGTAATAATTGTATAACATTATAAATGAATTTTATACATTATATTTTGCAAAAGAAAATTCTAAAACTAAACTAAAAATAAAATAATATTGTCTGATTGTAAGGAACTTAGAAGTGAGTGTGAGTGTGTGTTTTGTTTTTATGATATTATTGTATGTATGGAGCTTACTGTAGTTTATTTGTTTTTTGATTTTAAAAGAGAAAGGATTTACCGAAAGACATTTTTAGTGGAAGCTAAAATAGCAGAACTAACCGTAATTCCAAGGAAATCACGTACTAGTTATGAGAGAGAATAGGAATGATTTCTTAATTGAATGGAGAGTAAAAGATGTTACGATATTTAGGTTTTGGCATATATTTCAGAACAGATTGCTATAATCACAAGTAACTCCAAGGGTAGTCTCAAATCACCAATAGATTTGCGAGTCAGGAAGTGACGAGAAAGTTTATCTAGAGAGTTTGGAAATCAAAAGTAGCACTCGTGGGACTGTTTTACGAATAGAGTGAAGTAATTTACCCTAAAAGCATGATTCTTAAAATACAACCATAACATGTTAACACTTACCTGCAATGTAAACGGCATTGTTTGAAAAAAATGAGAATGATGCAGTCGTACTTCATTTATTTGACCAGTGTAAATTGATCATTTAATATTATTACTTTCATTTGTCGTGGGAAACTATGTAGAAGTAAGTATGCAATATTGTAAGAATGCAATAAAGGATAACTATTAATAACTAGAATTATAGCTTATGATTTTCTTTATTGCAACAAATGTTATTTAAAACACATTATTGAATATAGAATTATTAATGCTGTAGGGAATGGGGTGAGTATGTTCCTTGTTTGTGTTATTTAATGTAAATGACGAAGTAATGGGTATATTGTTTCTTAATTTGCGTACAATGTCGGAAAGGTCACCTTCATTTAGTTGCAGTGCAAGATAATACTCTTATCTGCTCAAAATATTAAGAGAGGAGGAGTGTTAAAGATATATCGATAAAATACCAGGACCGTGATAGGTTGAAAAACATTATTTCCAAACGTGATTTTTATTAACTCCCATTCGTATTTCGTAACCTATTTTATATGTAATTGTTACTGTGGTAATTTTATTAAACGAATGCCATAATTTATAAGGTTATTAACAATTCTGACCAACAGTAAATGGAAGTCTAACAACACACTCGTGCAGGAAACATTTGAGCTGCTACTATTAAAATGGAAATCTAAAAAGTCTTAAAATCCACAGTTTTCAATTAAGAAGTTTAAAATAGTAACCCACTAACGATGCATACAGAACTGGTTAAAGGTCTCGTAAAGCTTAAACAGATTTTAAAGCTTTGAGTTTCATTTACGTTAAAATCTATATAGGTAATATCCGGGAATTAAAATATAACACAGTCAGTTTAGAAGGCTTTAAAGGTAGGTGAACTCTTTACATTATATATCTAAAAATCTGATGTGTTACACTCACATGACTTTCACTACGCTTGTACAAACTATTTATACAAACGCTTATTCTCCCTTATGCTTCATGTTAATCGAGATGTTAATCTTATTGCTAATTTTCTTGTAGATACAAGGGTAATTGCTAGGCTTTAAGCTATAGTCAAATATTTTAAGAGCTGGATGCTATGTGGAGTATTCCATTTTCTTTGCATTATCAGGACAAAAAAATCTGATGTGTTACACTCAATGACTTTCTCTACTCTTGTACAAACTATTTTTACAAACGCTTATTCTCAATATGCTTCATGTTGATTGAGATGTTAATCTTATTGCTAATTTTCTTATAGATGCAAGGGGAATATGGTAGGTTTTAAGCAATAGCCAAATCTTTTAAGAGCTGGTTGCTATGCGGAGCATTCCATTCTCTTTGCATGTCCAGGACATAAAAAAAAGAATAACGAATTTGAGAAAAAATATATAAGTACTGGAAAATTTAAGGGAATAACAAGCAATATCTCGAAAATGGTCACTCAACAAAAAAAAATGTATATGCCATAAATTGTGTATTTTAACGCGATCTACATTTTTTGTGTAATAAAATTTTGTCTATCTCTTATGATTTACCAGTTATGCAAAAGTCGTTCACAATGAAGAATACTTTTGGAGACATTCCCAGAAATTCGAGATATACATTTCATTTGTCATGAAAATATCTTAAACATATGATATTTTAATCAAAATCGTTAGAGCCATTTTTGAGAAAATTAAAATTTTCGAAAAATGTTCCATGTAAAGGGTAATCTGGGGTGGGGAAATTTTCTTGAAAACCTTCGTGTCGCATCTCTGGAAGATACTGAACCTAAATACCAAGTTTGGTGTTTATCCGACTGTTCGTTTCTGAGTTATGCTGTTCACAGTCACACACACACACACACACACACACACACGGACATGTTTCCAAAAATGCTTCTTTTGGATTCAGGGGATTTCAATACGTGTATTTCCGGTGAAATCTCGGTATCGAATTTGTGGGTGGAATGCAATACTTCCTCTACTTACTATACGTAGTTAGAGAAAGTAAAAAACAGGTTTACTTACGTCTAGCACGATCAAAACATATTTTGGAGAATATGTTTAACATTATTGTTGTCATATTGTTAAAAATTAAATTAATTATATTCCTCTTGCTTGCTTATTATTATAGGCACTTCTTGTCCTCTATTAATTCTTCTCTTTTAAACTTGAGTGTTAATTAGTAAAGAATTTGTGCAATCAAATTCGTTCGTTTTAATTTAAATTAGTCTAACATCATAATGGAAAGATATAATCAGACTTAAAAAGTTATACAGGATCTTCGGCTTACCATGCCGATGCTCTAGCCAATTACTTTATCATGCAACATGAAGGTATGATGTTAAATGTCCCAACCGACTCACATTTCTCCCAGTAAACCACAAGGCGTTCTCAACATTTTTTTTAGGATAGCATACCACGATACCCTACTTAGAATGCGTTGAGCCCTTCCTTTTGCCCCTTAGAACTACTTGCGTAAAGTCCCTATGATGTCGTGCTCTTAAATCAGTGTTAACGGAAACGAGAAAACAGGATAGTACTTCATTAACTCCAACGGCTTCTCAACGGCAGTGTCCCAGTATTTTGGAACGCAGCGGTCTTAGGACAGTCACTATTGAATACATTTCTATCTCGTATCTTTAATAAGTTTCGAAACATTTGTAGCGGGAATACGTCGATCCTTGGGTTGTCTGTTGCAGTCTACTTCTTTCTCGGCTATATATGCTCGTCGGTTGTTGCATATTCCAATTCCTAACGTTTCCTACCTATATCTAATTCTTAATTCTCAGGTTATTGTGGGTGAGGCAAGTTAAAATATACACTGCAATTTTCCCTTAATCAATGAAGTTTATTCACAAATGAAATAATTATGGGCGGCTAGCTCTTCCCATTATTATAATCCCACCACTTTAAATTAGTCAGGAGACTAGCTATCTGCACGCGCATTCCCACCTTTTTGCACACAACACGTGCATCTGTAGCACTTCGTACCGACGACAATTCTTGAAGATCAGAAGAGAGAGAGAGAGAGAGAGAGAGAGAGAGAGAGTGGGCTCTGAGGCCTTGTCTGCCCTTATATAGGTGAGCCTAGTGACGCTCACCTCTGCGTTTAAAAATGTAACGACGTTCCTATTGGTCCTCAGACCGCGTTACCTTAACAAGTAGGAGAATGTTTGGCTTCAAGTCCGTGCGCTAAGCGTCATCTTGGAGCGTTATGAAGCCAGTTCCATATCTCCGTCTCTTTCTTTTCTCTATCTGTCTCTTTCTATTTCTCTGTACCGTTATAGGTCGCGCCACGGATTTTGGCATGTGAAAATTTTAATGGAAAGCTATGATGCGAGTCATTTATCGTACAGATGTATGACACATACGGGGCTGCAGCTCGAAGAATGGTGCAAGTTGAGACGGGAGTTGTATACGGTGGAAGGAACTGGACCACAACAGGACAGAAGGAATCACGTGCTACTTGCAAGGGAGGTATTGAAACATCAGAGGGCTGGCTGACTGGGCTAGCCCTGAAGGTCATATGTCAATATCCCTGGCGAGACATATACCGATTCCCTGCCTGTTGGCTTGGTGAAAGGTACGCTCTACTTAGGATTATGCTTTTCCTGGAATTTTGCTATCTCGCCAGTTTCTTACAATCAGCTCTGTACAAATGCTAGATGTTGAATATTTTAACATGTTAGTGAATTACATTATTACTGTACAATTCTTATATGTGTACAATTCTTTCATATGTACAATTCTTATATATGTAAAATATATCCCCTTTCAAATGTACAATTCCTATATATGTATAATATATCCCCTTTCACATTCCACTTTGTCCGTCCAAGCTATTAGCATTTTAAGCAGTACACTGTACAGTGTACTTAGCGTATTTCCACCTGCTTTATAAATAATTGAGTATCGTCGTACGACAAAATATGCTGTTTCAAAATGAAATCTCATATTGCGACTTTTTTCATAATTAAGCTTAAACAGACGGAAAAGTGATTTAAAAGCGGATAGTCCTTAGCATTTGTAGACAAAGTTATAAATAGAGCTTTTAGTGTTATTATGAAGGACAATCTAAATTCCAATTTTAATATCAATTAATAAAGAATAGATGGGTTATTATACCTAAACTAGTATTAGGGTGCTACTATTACCCTGTATCCCAAAGTGGAATTCAAAGTTTTAAGCGTAACATTAGAAGCAAGAAAAACAAAATGCACAAAATTTGACTACAAAAAATATGATGTGTTACACTCACATGACTTTCTCTACTCTTTTACAAACTATTTTCACAAACGCTTATTCTCCATATGCTTCACGTTATTCGAGATGTTAATCTTATTGCTAATTTTCTTGTAGATGCAAGGGGAATATGCTAGTATTTAAGCGATAGTTAAATCTTTTAAGAGCTGGTTGCTATGTGGCGCATTCCATTCTCTTTGTATGTCCAGGACATAAAAAAATTATGATGTGTTACACTCACAAGACTTTCTCTACTCTTGTACAAATTATTTTTACAAACGCTTATTCTCCATATGCTTCATGTTAATCGAGATATCGAGATGTTAATCTTATTGCTAATTTTCTTGTAAATGCAATGGAAATTGGTAGGCTTTAAGCGATAGTCAAATATTTTAAGAGCTGGTTGCTATGTGGAGTATCCCATTCTCTTTGCATTACCAGGACAAAAAATGAATAACGAATTTGAGAAAAAGTAATAAGTATTGGAAAATTTAAGCGAATAACAAGCAATATCTCGAAAATGGTTCACTCAACAAGAAATGTATATGACATAAATTGCGTATTTTGACGCGATCTATATTTTTTGTGTAGTAAAATTTTGTCTATCTCTTATGGTTTACCAGTTATGCAAAAGTCGTTCACAATGAAAAATACTTTTGGAGACATTCCCAGAAAATTCGAGATATACATTTCATTTGTCATGAAAATATCTTAAACATATGATATTTTAATCAAAATCATTAGAGCCATTCATGAGAAATTTAAAATTTTCGAAAAATGTTCCATGTAAAGGGTAATCTGGCGTGGGGGGATTTTCTTGAAAACGTTTGTGTCGCATTTCTGGAAGATACTGAACCTAAATACCAAGTTTAGTGTTTATCCGACTGTTCGTTTCTGAGTTATGCTGTTCAAAGACACACACATGCTTTCAAAAATGCTTTTTTTGGATTCAGGGGTCTCAAAACATATATTTCCGGTGAAATCTCGGTATCGAATTTTTGGGTGGAATACAATACTTCCCCTACTTACTATACGTAGTAAGGATAGTAAAAAATGAGTCATTTCCAGATTTCATGTGACTATTGTAGAGCTTCTTGTACCTTCGTAACAGCTATGTCCACAACGCACATGGAAGAACTATAGATTGATCTGTGCTGTGAGCGCAATGGTCACTTATAACGGTGTTTCTCGGTGATGACGCTTATAAACTACTGGAAACAGCGCGAAACAACGTTTCGTTAGCCGAGAGTTTACGAAAGCACTGCCGGCGCTCATGAGGTCCTCGGTTCAAATATTAAATTCATTATTGTTATTTTTATGCCTGGATGCGTAGACCATAATATTGCATTAATATAACTTTAGAATTTCAAGTTTTAGGCATTTCTAGGCGCACCCAAAAAAAAATTATACCAAAATATTCATTTTAAATAACTAAAGAAAAAATGCAAATAAAATGATATCTTCTTATATTCTTCTAAAAAACATGAAAATAAACAAAATTAATATCGAGTGTATGAACCCTGAGCACCTATAACTGCCCTCAATTTTCGGATTACCTATAGATAAAATTAAATCCCTGTGGTAACATGGACAAGAAGCATCCCAGCCTGCTTGAATTTGTGCCCAGAAGCCACCTTTTGTCCTTCACGCATCTGCAGGGAAACTCAGCGCAGCTCCCTTTTCCTTTCAGCCCACACATTTTCAATAGGGTTCAAATCTGGTGAACAGGGAGGCCAGTCTGTCGCTCTGATATCCTGCCTCACTGAGAACCAATTGAAACCTTTCGGCATATGCGCACAGGATGATTATCCATTATGAATTCAATAATTCCATCGGGATATCTAATTTTCTACAGAGGAAATCCAAATATTCTCAAGTATTACCGTGTACTGCACACACTCATGTATCGTCACTGTACCACAACACACCTAGACCGTCCCTTGATATCCAGCAAGATACAGATATGCGACCATGATGAAATTGTGAAACCACGTATTTTGTATCGTAATAACTATTATATTATGAACTTTACTAGATAGATCGATGGACAGACAGACAGACAGACAGACAGACAGACAGACAGATAGATAGATAGATAGATAGATAGATAGATAGATAGATAGATAGATAGATAGATAGATAGATAGATAGATAGATAGATAGATAGATAGATAGATAGATAGATAGATAGATAGATAGATAGATAGATAGATAGATAGATAGATAGATAGATAGATAGATAGATAGATAGATAGATAGATAGATAGATAGATAGATAGATAGATAGATAGATAGATAGATAGATAGATAGATAGATAGATAGATAGATAGATAGATAGATAGATAGATAGATAGATAGATAGATAGATAGATAGATAGATAGATAGATAGATAGATAGATAGATAGATAGATAGATAGATAGATAGATAGATAGATAGATAGATAGATAGATAGATAGATAGATAGATAGATAGATAGATAGATAGATAGATAGATAGATAGATAGATAGATAGATAGATAGATAGATAGATAGATAGATAGATAGATAGATAGATAGATAGATAGATAGATAGATAGATAGATAGATAGATAGATAGATAGATAGATAGATAGATAGATAGATAGATAGATAGATAGATAGATAGATAGATAGATAGATAGATAGATAGATAGATAGATAGATAGATAGATAGATAGATAGATAGATAGATAAGGTATCTTTATTGGTTTCAAATTATTGAAGTTATTTCACAAATATTTAGTGCATGGGCCATTGACCGTACATGCATATTTAAGATACAATAGGGTGACAAAATAAACAACAGAGAAAGAAAAAATGCCGTGTATGAAATACACTACATCGAAAATAAATATATATTCTTATGGTGATTATATTTATTGCTTACTCTATAAGAAAGTAGTCGTTATGTGTTGATTAAGCATTGTTAACGGAAGAAAGAAAGAAAGAAAGAAAGAAAGAAAGAAAGAAAGAAAGAAAGAAAGAAAGAAAGAAAGAAAGAAAGAAAGAAAGAAAAAAGTTCTTAACTACAGAAGTACCATACGCTTTGCCACAGCGCTACAGAGAAGGTAGGATGTATAAGAATGCCGTACAACTTTCTGCAGCGGCTACACAACTATATCGCATATGGTGTAAACAAGGCGCTGTGCTGTGTAGGACTTTCCAGACATGACTCAATTTTGTTTTGTGTACTGGTGTACCATGGAGTATCTGTTATGAGTCTAAGAATTCTGTTTTGTTGAACCTGGATTCTTTTCACTTGTGCGGACCTTACTATCTGAACTTCAATCTAAAACTACGAAGACCTGCTTTGGTTTACCACAACTCATTGTTGCCCATTCGCAAACTTTCAGAGTGACCCTAAGTATTTTAGGGAAGATTCAAAATCTTATCCCATCGATGTTAAATTTGCTAATTGCAAGATCTTTTGTCTTAGAAACCATTTAGTATATAAGACTGAACTTTTTACAAGGTGTAGATGCAGATAAGTTTACTGATCTACTTTTATCCATTAAGTTTGTTTATTAAGGAAGACATGATTCTTTTCTCAGTTGTATCATCTTTTGATTAAACTTTATCAGCAACTTCTTTTTTGAAACTAACCAAACATTTTATTAACACAAAGTAGATCCATAACAGCACTTAGAGTTTTTTTATTATATTAAAAATGTATTTACCTATATTCAATAGTTTCTGAGATAACGGGCCATTCACAGAAAAAGCTGTTCGAAGCAAAAATGGAGAAAACAATCTTGTATATTTTTTTTCAAAGAAAGAAACCACATGGCTTTAGCATACAGAAGTTAATACTAATGATTAATATTGGTACCAATTATTATTAGAGCAAAGCTTCCCCTAAAACGTGGGCTAGTTTTTCTCAATAATCCAAAGCATGTAGGAGTTGTGATTTTCTTTTCTGTATTGTTATAAAATATGCCTATACCTATATGAAATTAAAGAGAAAATTCCAGTTTATAGGACTGCATAAAAACAAAAAATGTCAGTTTTGGGTAATTTTCGCCATTAAATGACTAAATTTTAGTCTCCCCTTAAAGCTATAGTTCTTATTCTTTAGTTAGACGAACATCCATTTTATGCTTTTTGTTATGAAGTTGATGTTTTTGTAGTTGTATAGGGCTTAGCATACTATGTTTCAACGTTGAAGTAGAAGAGGCAAGAAGAGGCTATGAATGACATCGACGCTTGTTTTTCCTTTCTTTGTGCACTTTTGAGGCAAACAGATGAAAAGCTCGGTGCGGATTTGTCTCGGCCGACTGCACGACAAGAGTAATCCTGGCCGCTCAGGGGTGGTCTAGTCAGGGAACACTATTAGTGTCAAAGAGTGGACCCCCAACTAAAGGGAGGCAATTAGAAGGGGGATCTTTAGTGAACAAACGTTAAAAACTGCCTGAGTTTATTACCTGCTGAAAAGCTCGGCCCTCTTTGTCGAAAATAAAAAATAAAGCCTTGTGGTCTACTTTTCTCTGGCTAATTGGACACCGCAGTGTGTTGTGTGTATCTGCTGGATGCACCATAAAGAATCATTAGCAGTGCTTCACTACACAGTATTATCACATCTTCAGTGAGGCCATTTGCCCTCCCACCAAGGTCTGATGGGGGAGTTCATCGCCTATACTAAATATTTCTGTCAACTGCTTATCGTACGCTTTTGGGTGCGTTCGGTATTCCACAGCACTTAACCCTTAGCTTGGCAAAATTATAGTAATAACAAAAACGTACTATAAAATCAAAGGGAAATATGATAAAGAAGTCATAAATGCAAAAAACAAATCATTTTTGTTTACTAATTGTTTATTGTATCCGTATCCTAAAAGACACGTTGCCAAGAATAGAGCAATGAACAAACCAATATAAACAATACATTGTATCAACATATGTGTAAAAAACGTGAAAACGTTCATCTAAATTCATACTCATTGAGCAAATACTTATTGATATTACGTATTTATGTACTTATTGTGGTATGATAGGAGACAATTGCGATTAACTGCAAAGCACACTCGTATATCACACTTTCTACATGCAACACTTGTTTGTCCTCTTGTCCTAGTCGCCCATCTCTTTTGTGGCAGCTGCAACACCAGTCAGTTCCAAACAGCCCATCTCTTCTGTAGCAGCTTCAACAACAGTCAGTTCCAAAGAGCCCATCTCTTCTGTAGCAGCTTCAACAACAGAGTTCCAAAGAGCCCATCTCTTCTGTGGCAGCTTCAACAACAGTCAGTTCCAAAGAGCCCATCTCTTCTGTAGCAGCTTCAACAACAGTCAGTTCCAAAGAGCCCATCTCTTCTGTGGCAGCTTCAACAACAGTCAGTTCCAAAGAGCCCATCTCTTCTGTGGCAGCTTCAACAACAGTCAGTTCCAAAGAGCCCATCTCTTCTGTGGCAGCTGCAACAACAGTCAGTTCCAAACAGCCCATCTCTTCTGTTGCAGCTTCAACAACAGTCAATTCCAAACAGCCCATCTCTTCTGTGGCAGCTTCAACAACAGTCAGTTCCAAAGAGCCCATCTCTTCTGTGTCAACTTCAACAACAGTCAGTTCCAAAGAGCCCATCTCTTCTGTGGCAGCTTCAACAACAGTCAGTTCCAAAGAGCTCATCTCTTCTGTGGCAGCTTCAACAACAGTCAGTTCCAAAGAGCCCATCTCTTCTGTGGCAGCTTCAACAACAGTCAGTTCCAAACAGCCCATCTCTTCTGTGGCAGCTTCAACAACAGTCAGTTCCAAAGAGCCCATCTCTTCTGTGGCAGCTTCAACAACAGTCAGTTCCAAAGAGCCCATCTCTTCTGTGGCAGCTTCAACAACAGACAGTTCCAAAGATACTCACCAGAAGATAAAAAAAGGCTATGCCTTCACTGTCGCCTTCAATATCGCATTCCGCGCCACCAATGCCAATGACATGAAGTTATTCTGAAAAATGTTAATTTTAAAAAAAATTATGACTCTAAAGGACTGTAAGCAAATCATAACGGTAATAAATGCCCAGTTCCTACATGTATTGTGAAAAGAAAGAATTTGAACTTGTCTTCATCTTCATCCGAGATCCTAGCAATATATCTTCAGGTATACACTATTTTATAAGACCAACATAATTATTGTATGCTTATAAAATCAACATACAAATGTACGATATAAAAGAATAAACATTCAAACGTAATTCCACATTTATATAAGCAGTTCCAGACATATTTATTCCAAAAAATCTGATGTGTTACACTCACATGACTTTCTCTACTCTTGTACAAACCACTTTTACAAACGCTTATTCTCCATATGCTTCATGTTAATCGAGATATCGAGATGTCAATATTATTGCTAATTTTCTTGTAGATGCAAGGGGAATATGGTAGCTTTTAAGCGATAGTCAAATATTTTAACGCTGGTTGCTATGTGGCGCATTCCATTCTCTTTGCATGTCCAGGACATAAAAAAATTGAATAACGCATTTGAGAAAAAGTATAAGTATTGGAAAATTTAAGGAAATAACAAGCAATATCTCGAAAACGGTTCACTCAACAAAAGAAATGTATATGACATAACTTGTGTATTTTAACGCGATCTACATTTTTTGTGTAGTAAAATTTTGTCTATCTCTTATGGTTTACCAGTTATGCAAAAGTCGTTCACAATGAAGAATACTTTTGGAGACATTCCCAGAAAATTCGAGATATACATTTCATTTCTCATGACATTATCTTAAACATATGATATTTTCATCAAAATCGTTAGAGCCATTTTTGAGAAAATTAAAATTTTCGAAAAATCTTCCATGTAAAGGGTAATCTGGGGTGGGGGAATTTTCTTGAAAACCTTCGTGTCGCATCTCTGGAAGATACTGAACCTAAATACCAAGTTTGGTGCTTATCCGACTGTTCGTTTTTGAGTTATGCTGTTCACAGACACACAGACACACACACAGACACACACACACACACACACAGACACACACACAGACACACACACGGACATGTTTCCAAAAATGCTTTTTTTGGATTCAGGAGGTCTCAAAACATGTATTTCCGGCGAAATCTCGGTATCGAATTTTTGGGTGGAATGCAATACTTCCTCTACTTACTATACGTAGTAGAGAAAGTAAAAATATATTTATTTACTTGGGAAGCACTTGATTGATATATTTGAACAGGCATTTTGATGTTTTGTTGGGCCATATTCTTCACTGTGCAATTAAGACTCGCATACAGGGAGGGCAATAAATACTAGACAGTGGTTTTAGAGTGCCATCTAGCCAGGGATTATGCTCACTACCAGTTACCGTGCATATTTTCCTTGGTGGGCAATTAAAAAGTGTATGTATGTATCTTATAGCACACATTGCCAATTTAAGGGTTAGTAATGTCGAAGGATCCATCCCTCCTTCCATACGATTCAAGCTATTATATATTATTCTCTTGATGCAAAAGTTTGTAGCGATTTGATCGTTTCCCATAGAATGCAATTGTACTATGGTAGACTGCCGCAATTGTCAACTGTGTATATAAGCAATACGTTCCTTGTAAAGGCGTTTAAATGGCCTACATCAAAACCTGATAGTTTTCGTGAAGATACAAAATCACTCACGCTAAATGGTCTCTCTTTGAAACGACAAAAAATTTTCTAGCTATGGTTATCCCCTTGACATTCTCTCTGTATACGGCAGAAATGCTTTGAGCCCGCCTTTGTTCCTTTTTATCCTCTGATAAGTTCAAATAGAAAAGAATATAATACTCCTTTCTTTGCATTTGTAACTTACCTTCTGAGCCTGCAAAGAGCAATAACCTTCCTGTACACTACAATGTTTAAGTTGCAGTCATAATACAACATTCTTGATCCAAGTGACAAATGATAAAACACTTGGCTCCACCGTATTGTCACACTTTAAAAGCGGCATTTATATTTCCGAAATATTCTAGTTATTCGTTTGAATTTTCAAATACTTCGCGTTTATTTGAAGTGCTAAGTCGCTATTTGTTTTTTTTTTTCCTCCTGATCATGTAGAATAGTGGAATTTCAAGGGCGTAGCGGCTGTTTTTTTTAAAGATTAAGTCTACAACGAAACATGTAAGCAAACCATTTCCGCAAACATTTATCTTGATTAACATGAATGGGATAGAAGAATAAGCTGTTTTAAAAATAGTTTGTAGAAGAGGGTGTAGAGTCTTGTGAAGAGTGCAGGTCTTGTGAATATAACAATATCAGATTTTTAATTTCTCGGCCACGTACCTAGTAGGTAGAGAAGGTATTGCATTCCACTAAAACAATTCATAACGAGATTACACCGGAAGTACCTGTTTTGAGACCCTCTAAACCAGAAAAAGTTAGAAAAAGGTCCGCGTGTGTCTGTCTCTGTGTCCGTGAACAGTACAACTCAAAAACGAGAAGTAGGATAAATATTAAAATTGATATTTAGGTTCAGTACCTTGCAAAGATGCGACAAAAAGCTTTCCAAGAAAATCCCCCGCTCCAAACTATCCTTTACATGGAACTCTTTTCAAAATTGGCTCTAACCATGTTGATTAAAGCATCATATATTAAATATATTTACATTACAAATCAAACGTATATCTGGAATTTTCTGAGAATAGCGTGTGAAGTTTACTTCATTCGGAAACAATTTTGCATAATCTTGTATAACTGGTAAGAGTTAAGTGAAGGACGAAAACGTACTGCACAAAAAATTTAAAACATTGTTAAACCTTTGACTATTGTTAAACTATTCCCTTTGTATGTATAGTGAAATTTGTAATGCTTGATTAAAATGAAGTAGATAGGAAAATAAATGCTCCCATCAATTTGTTTACCCACTAATAAGCGATAGAGACTAGAGAAAGCCGTGTGAATGTAACACATCAGATATTTTTGTATACAAATGGCGTATTTCATCTGGGGATTTTCTACACATATTCATGACAATTTGGTTATATTAAAACTTCATAATGGTCGAAATAGGCGACATTTTAATATCCTAAACCTTTACAGTACCAGCAGAGATGTAGTTTTACTTTCTCTACTACGTACACTAAGTAGGGGAAGTATTGCGTTCCCCCCAAAAATTCTATACCGAAATTTCACCGAAAATACATGTTTTGAAGCCTCCTGAATAAAAAAATTAAAAAACGGTCTGCGTGTATGTGTGTGTGTCTGTGAATACCATTAACTCAAAAACGAAAAGTCAGATAAATACTAAACTTGGTATTTAGGTTCAGTATCTCTCAAAGATGAGACACGAAGATATTCAAGAAAATCTCCCGCAGACTACCCGTTATATGGAACACTTTTCGAAAATTTTGATTTTCTCAAAAATGGCTCTAACGATTTTCATTAAAATATACTCGTATATTTAAGATATTTTCATGGCAAATAAAATGTATATCTTGAATTTTCTGGGAATGCCTCCGGAAGTCCTCTTCTGCTGAATGGCTTTTCCATAACTGGTAAAGTGTAAGAGATAGACATTTTACTTCATAAAAATGTAAATTTCGCTAAAACACACAATTTATGTCATTTTTTTTTTTGTCGAGTGGAGTTATTCCTTGTTATTTGTCTGAATTTTCTAAAACGTATGCTTTTTCTAAAATGAGACTTCTTATTTTTTTTATTTTTTATGCTTTATTTTTTTGGGGGGGGGGGAGTTTATGTGCTGGGCATGCAAAGAGAATGGAATGCTCCACATTAGCAACCAGCTCTTAAAAGATTTGACTGTAGCTTAAATGCTACCATATTCCCCTTGCACCTACAAGAAAATTAGCAATAAGATTGACATCTCGATATCTCGATTAACATGAAGTCGATGGAGAGTAAGCGTTTGAAAGAATAGTTTATACAAGAGTAGGGAAAGTCATGGGGGTGTAACACATCAGATTTTTTAAAAATATATCTATATTGCCAAAATAAATAACCTTACAGAAGTAAATTAGCAGACACGTGAAGCATCAACATATTCAAGAAAAAAATTAGTATATATTGATAATTTCAGAGAAGTCGAGTCATAAACTTGTTAAATTTAACATTAGCAAGTTAGGCCATTTAATCTCTCCTTATGAGTCAACAAAACCTCCCTTTGCCATTGTTAGTCTCAAACAACAACTCTCATTATTACGTACTATACATTCCAAATATCTAAAACATCTAAAAGGCAGCAAAATTTTGGTTTTGAGTTTTGAAACTCTTTTATCCGATAAGCCTTGGAAATTCCGTTGAAGCGATGCAATTACGTATAATTTTATTCCTTTGCAAGTTACGCTTTTTGATCGATTGTTGAATAGCTCGGAGAGCTAACCACTGCGCAGTGGAGGCGGTCTTCATTACGGAGTTGAATGGAACGCTCGCTCAATGGCGGGTGTAGCGACAAGAGTTTCATACCTTTAGCAGTACATTAGCTTAAATACGCTCCCCGTGTAGCATGAACATAATAGCAGCCCATCAAAGGGTGCCGCCGCAATGCGATCCCTCGTGATTACGCTAATTGCCGACTCTTAAAGGGTGGCCTTCCAATCAGGCGTTTAATTTCTCAAATACTATGAACAACTTAATTTGACAAAAAACACGGCATCATTACCAGAACTGCATTTGCCTACCTTCTGAAAGGGAAATATGTCTTAAATCAGACGGTCGTTATAATGCGATAACGTAAATGAAACGAGTTCACAGTGGCCTTGGGCTTGTTCTTAGAGAGAGAACGGTAACAAATATTACATAAATAAATACAGTGAAGGAAGATCTGTGGAAATGTACAAGTTAATTGCAGTAGTTGGTAAAAACGTTGCTAATTTATTGGTGAAATTCCTAAATCCTATAGTTTTCGAAATACGTAAATCAAGCGTTTATACTACACTGCTTTTCTAACGAAAAATAATTAAATATGTAATACTTCTAATTCACACAGACGCAGTTGCTAAATTATTAAAACTATAATTCCAAAGCTATACTACATATCAAGAAAAGCCTCTTTATATCAAAGACGTGATAACCTGAAAGAAACTGAACAAAAATTGCACCATGGGGAGTATTTTAAAGTGGCAACCTTTTGGCATTTAAATGGACAGAAAGACAAAACAGCAAATTACTGGGTGCTAATTCTACAACTTTTGGGGTTTTTTCCATGTAGCTTAACAAATCAATTTTTTTAATTATAAAATATTTTAATATGGAATATCCTTAAACTTAAAAAGCGTAACGTTACGCAAATATTTTGGAAGTACTCTGGTTCCTTCAGAAAAATTCCTAAAAATATAAAATATTTAAGACGTCTTTTTTTCAAACTTTATAAAACTGGTTTGAAATACCTGGAGAAAAATCATACGATATATTTTCCTCTTTGATATTTCCGTTGGAAATTTGAAGAAAACTGAATACTAAAAGAATAGTTAGGAACATTTTCGATGGAACAAAAGGTAAGAAGAATCAAGTACTAGACAACGGTGCTTAAACGCGTAGCTCATATATCCTGTCGTGTCTGAACAGATATATAGAACTGCATTTGGAGTAAATAAAAAAAAGACAGAATGTTAAAGTTGAAAGACTACGAAGCATTTCTTTTTAGTTTTAAAACAACAAAAAATGAAATGTTTAAAAGAGTTGGAATATTTTGACAAAATTTCACCATGGCTATCTAATTTATAGCTTTTTAAATTAGAAAATATTATAATTCATGCATATCATCATAAATTAAGCATGGTAAAAAGCTTTATTGATGATACCGATCCAGAAATAATGCACTTTATTTAAGGTTTAAACGACTGACTCTATGTTTAAGAAGTCAGTTTTCTGGCTTCTTAACCCCCAGGTCCCATGTTGGATTCCTGGCTGGGGCGGGGAATGTTTCTTAATCCAGTTATTTCCTATCCTCCGCAGAGTTTAGTAGTATGAATGCGGGGGTGAATATGCGTTCCATATGGAAGTTAATAAAACCTCCAGCTCAGACACTAGAAACATAAAAAATCTATGTATTACACTCACATGACTATCTCTACGCTTGTACAAACTATTTTTGCAAACGCATTTCTACATTTACTTCATGTTGATCTATATAAAAATGTTCAGAAACTATCGCATTACTTATTTTCTTATAGATGCAAGGGGAATATGGTAGGCGTTAAGCGATAGTCAAATCTTTTAAGAACTGGTTGCTATGTGAAGCATTCCATTCTCTTAGCATGTCCAGGACAAAAAAGAAAACCGAATAATGAATTCCCATTTGAGAAAAAGTATAACAAGGAATATCTCGAAATGGTTCACTCGAAATAAAAATGTATATGACATAAATTGTGTATTTTAACGAGATATACTTTTTTGTGTAGTAAAATTTTGTTTACGCTTACCAGTTACGCAAAATTCATTCTGAATGAAGACGACTTTTGGGAACATACCCAGAAAATTTCAGATACAGGTTTAAGTATCTTAAACATATGTTTTTTTAATCAAAATCCTTAGGGGCATTTTTGAGAAAACCAAAAGTTTCGAAAAATGTTCCATGTAAAGGGTAGTCTGGATTGGGGGATTTTTCTTGAAAATCTTCGTGTCGAATCTTTGAAAGATACTGAACCTAAATACCGAGTTTGGTATTTATTAACTTTTCGTTTTTGAGTTATGCTGTTCACAGGCACACAGACTTTTTGTAAAAATGCTTTTTTTATTCATAGGGTCTCAAAACATGTATTTCCAGTGAAATCTCGATATCGAATTTTTGGGTGGAATACAATACTTCCCCTACTTACTATACGTAGTAGAGAAAGTAAAAAGTTGTTTCGCGAGTCAAAGCTCTCGATATGAACATAGAAGTTAAAGGGGGCTATACAGATGAAACGGTTAACTTTTTAGTTCCTTCGGAAGACCCCCTATATAGTGCAGCGGTCAGCGTTCGGCTTCTCAACCCGGGTTCGATTCCGGGTGTGCCGGAGAACTTTTCTTTAACTAGGATTACTCTGTTCCCTCCAAAAAGACTGGAAGTATAGATAGGAGTGAATGACCGTTTCGTGGTAAAAACTAACGTAAACGATTAAAAAAATACCTCCGGTAATAGCTTCAACACCATCTTATTACATTCACATATCACTCCTTTAAAATGTTCATAGATAGCGCACCGAACTATTTTATGTTTCCGGTATAAAATTAAAACATGTTTGGAGTTATACTCAAAGAAAATGTTCTGCTTAAAAGATGACCTACTCATTTATGGCCTCAGTCTTTATTGAATGTTTCGTTTTCACGCGCGCGCACACACACGCATACACGAGCAAAACTATGCTAAAACTGCTTTTTGACGATTGAATCAGACTCGAAAATTCAATAAAATGCAATGCCCGGGAATCCAACAACGGATCTTCGGTTCTGCGTGCTGATAATCTTGTTTTGAACTACTATAACGAGATACTCGTACGCGCATTAAACCTTCTCATCTGATTCGGTTATCCTGGTAACCGCCAAGACCATATCAAATATTCCGAGTATCATGCCTCAAATGCGATTTGTAACGTGTTATTGTTTACCTTTTCTTCTTTTAAATTTCACAGCTTTACAGGGCAAGCTAGTGAGAAAAACCGAGCGGTAAAGCCTGTGGCCCGCATTCGGGAGGTTCCGGGTTCAAATCCCGTGGCCTGACCAATCTGTCTGAGGTTTTTTCGTGGTTTTCCTCAGTCGCCAAGGTAAATACCGCATTGGGTATTCAATACCACGACTCAAAGTTCCATCTTAAGTCTAAAACAATAGTAAAATGAAAAATAAGTGGTAATAGCGAATGCTATGCCATCTATCTACAGACAATGTAAGCAGTTAGACTGGACGGCACCCTAATGCCATCTGCACAGCATGAAGCAGGGGTTACAGGAATGAGACCTAGAAGGCTAACTGTCCACCACATATCGTTCTAAGAGATATCCACCAACAGACCCGTCGCGATATCACCAAGGAGTTAAAGCGACGTAAAATAAAATAGAATAAATAAATAAAAAAAATAGTGAGAAAAAATTATCAACTAACCTTTCTTTACTTTCTCCTCTACGTACTTAGTAGATACAGCAGGTTTTGCATTCCACCCAAAAATTCTATACGTTGTATTCATCTGAAATATACGTTTTGAGGCCCCTTGAATAAAAAAAATCTGATGTGTTACACTCACATGACTTTCTCTACTCATACAAACTATTTTTACAAATGCTTATTCTCCATCTACTTCATGTTAATCGAGATAAACAATTGCAGACTCTATCTTATTGCTAATTTTCTTGTAGATGTAAGGGGAATCTATATTTACAAGGGCAATATAAAAATACAGTAGCTTTAAGCATATACATATCTCTTAATAGCTAGTTGCTAGGTGCAGCACCATTCCCTTTGCCACAGATTAATACTCTTTACATATCAAAGACAATAAAATGAATAACGAATTCCCATTTAAGAAAATAAGTATTGAAAAATTTAAGAGAATAACAAGCAATATCTCGAAAATGGTTCACTCAACAAAAGAAACGTATATGACATGAATTGTGTATTTTAACGCGATCTACATTGTTTGTGTAGTAAAATTTTATCTATCTCTTATGGTTTACCAGTTATGCAAAAGTCGTTCACAATGAAGAATACTTTTGGAGACATTCCCAGAAAATTCGAGATATACATTGCATTTGTCATAAAAATATCTTAAGCATATGGTATTTTAATCAAAATCGTTAGAGCCATTTTTGAGAAAATTAAAATTTTCGAAAAATGTTCCATGTAAAGGGTAATCTGGGGTGGGGGGATTTTCTTGAAAACCTTCGTGTCGCATCTCTGGAAGATACTGAACCTAAATACCAAGTTTGGTATTTATCCGACTCTTCGTTTCTGAGTTATGCTGTTCACAGACAGACACACACACGGATGTGTTTCCAAAATTGCTCTTTTTGGATTCAGGGTGTCTCAAAACATGTATTTCCGGTGAAATCTCGGTATCGAATTTTTGGGTGGAATACAATACCTCCCCTACTTACTATACGTAGTAGAGAAAGTAATAAATTGTACACTTTTTGCAAGCGTAGCTTCACGGTGACACTTTCGGTTTTAGTATACTGCCCGTCTCTTTCTTGTCCACCGACTTTTCTCTCTTGACATGTTCTCATTTCAGCCAAATTCCTGTGCCGGACCTGACACTTCCAAGGACTGAATCTATTGTTGTCTCCTTCTATTAGCTGCTCTCCCTCTCCCTCCCTCTCTCGCTCTAACTCTCTCTCTCTCTCTCTCCCGCTGTTTCTGCTGTTTTCCAATTCTCTGGATTACAAAGTTCGCTTGCTAATTGTGTTGGTTTCTAGCATGCACTTCTGACCAACGTTTATATACGAAATTTGCTGTTTTGCATACATATAAATTATTTACAACATTATTTACCTTCCTTATGACAATAATATTTTCCTATATTTTGTTTAGAGGTCTATTATTCTGTTATTCGCCCACTAGGAGATGCTGGCTTTTAAATTACATGCGTATTGCAAGACATAGAGAGAAACAATGTAAACCAATTCAATGGAGGCCAAGTACTTCAAAACAAAATCTGATATGTTACACTCACATGGCTTTCTCTACTCTTGTACAAACTATTTTTACAAACGCTTATTCTCCATCCACTTCATGTTAATCGAGATAAACAATTGCAGACTCTATCTTATTGCTAATTTTCTTGTAGATGTAAGGGTAATCTATATTTACAAGGGAAATATAGAAATTCAGTAGCCTTTAAGCATATACATATCTATTAATAGCTGGTTGCTACGTGCAGCACCACTCCCTTTGCCACAGATTAATACTCTTTGCATATCCAAGACAAAAAATGAATAACGAATTCCCATTTGAGAAAATAAGTATTGAAAAGTTAAGGGAATGACAAGCAATATCTCGAAAATGGTTCACTCAACAAAAAAAATGTATATGACATAAATTGCGTATTTTGACGCGATCTACATTTTTTGTGTAGTAAAATTTTGTCTATCTCTTATGGTTTACCAGTTATGCAAAAGTCGTTCACAACGAAGAATACTTTTGGAGACATTCCCAGAAAATTCAAGATTTGCATTTTATTTGTCATAAAAATATCTTAAATATGATATTTTAATCAAAATCGTTATAGCCATTTTTGAGGAAATTAACATTTTAAAGAAATCTTCCATGTTAAGGGTAATCTGGGGTGGGGGATTTTCTTGAAAACCTTTGTGTCGCATTTCTGGAAGTTACTGAACCTAAATACCAAGTTTGGTGTTTATCCGACTTCGTTTCTGAGTTATGCTGTTCACAAAAAAAATTGAGTTTTATTTATGGACGCTCTTTAACTACTATGGTTCTTAGCGTCCCATTCCATATTGGGCGTGAAACACCTGTAATTTTGCTCAGAGGCCTCTTTATCAGGCTATGCTGTTCACAGACAGACACCCAGACAGACAGACAGACAGACACACACACACCCGCACACACACACACAGAGACAGACACACGGATACACACACACACACACAGACATGTTTCCAAAAATGCTTTTTTGGATTCAGGGGTCTCAAAACATGTATTTCCGGTGAAATCTCGGTATCGAATTTTTTTGGAGTAATGAATATCTCGGAAATGGTTAATGCCAAAAAACACATTTAACATAAATTGTGTTTTAATGAGAATTGCATTTAACATACAGTGAGCTGTCTCTTTTTTACCGTTTACCAGTTATAGGAAACTATACCAAATTCTTTCAAATGAAAAGAACTTCACGGGTTATTGCTAGAGAATTGAAGATATACATTTTATTAATTATTAAAATATGTTAAAATTGTATATTAATCAATATCTTTAGAGTCACTTTTAAGTGAATAAGCAAGGGAAAAGGTCCATGTAAAGAGTGATTTTCAAAGGTGCTGAACTTAAAATATACCAAATGTGATATTTTTCCGACATTTCAATTTTGAGTTATGCTCTTCACAAATACACACATACACACACACACGCTTACTGTTCTTCCAGGGTGTCCAATTGTGAATCACCTTTTCAACATCACTGGTTTCCTTCAGACCAAATATATATTTTCTAATTTATGCAACATGCTAAGTGGAAGTAGTGCCTTAGGTCTTTGTCGTCCCGTAAAATATCAAATATCGTTTGGTATTCAAAAAGACGAAAACTCCACACTCAGTGAAAAAGATACCTACATGGTGTATTGGAGTCCATTTCAAAAACAGTTCCTTTTATTGAGCGTTACACTACTTTTCTAGGCCATTTTGTAAAGCTCTGAAAGAACGAACCACTTTTCACATGTTCGAAAGTCAAAACCATAAAAGGGAAAATAATCTGCACAAAACGAGTGTTGTACAGTCACGTCACTCACGATGAAGTCGTTTCAATACTGGCCAGAATTACGACACCCACCATTTATGTAGTTTATACCGTTCTATTAGTAGTGTTAAAATGTCTAACAGGGCCATCAAACCGGCTAAACGCATATTAAGCGCAAACAAGTTTGGGAGTGATAAGAGAGCCCGTGTAGTATAAGTCAAGGCTAGAAATTATTTAGGGCCATTGAGCCTCAAGTTTAAAAGTAGCTGAGAAGTATCATGACCATCCATTTAATGCTATGGGTGACAGCACGATTTCTTATGTGCTAGCTTAATTTCCTCCGCTTTTTACAGCTTTGGTCTTGGGACTGGATGTGTTTATAAATATAAGCGTAATAAAGTTCAAAATTATTTATACCTACTAAGATGCTTAGGTTGATTCAGAGATAGGTCATTAAAATCAATACTTTTCGTATTCCCCTCGAGGTGAAGGAACGGACGCACGTAGGGGTCCCCGCAACCGGGTAGAGCACCCCAAGTAGAGCACAACGGACCTTTTCTGCTTCTACGTGAGCTCTGGGAAGGAGAGATGAGGGACCAGATCCGGATGATGACAGCGGCGAGCATGGACGGGATCCCTAACGCTTCTAGATCAAAGCATCCGACGCCGACGGCTCCACCCGCAAACCACCAAACCCACGGCGGTCTCCACGGGATGTGGTCCATTCGCAGGCGAGACCTGGGCAGCTCCCAACGATGCCAGGGAAGAAACCTCTACAGAGGGCACAGCCACCGTCCAGCCGCAGCCCACGAATACCGTCGCCTGGTCCTATAACTCTGAAACAGATGACAAGATGATAGGCACAGGAAGTGAGGGGCAAGAGAGACGTGGGAGAAGATAATCACCTCAGACTTCGGGGAATCCACGAAAAACCCAAGGCTCAGATTGGAAGGTCACCGGGGATCTTGCCTGGGACCTCCAGAATCCGGTCGCACACGTTACCGCGGCGCCAGCTCGCTCGGTTTCTTCTCGGCTATTTGAGAAATTATTAAAGAAAGAATGCATGAAACAAACACTCTTCTTCTACAGCACGATATATTGATAACTATGTAATCGTAATCGATGTTTGGGTTATGTTTTCGGTTCAGGTAGCAAAGCCCTAAAATGGCATACATTAAGATGCCTTGAAGAAATCAGTTTAGGGCCCAGGTCGTTATTTTAGGAGCGCTAGTCTGCTCATATTGAACATTTGCTGAGGTTCTTTAAAACGAAACATTTCTGTATAATCCTATGCACAGACCTACGAAAACATGTGTTTTAAGCTTTCTGCAACCTCTTTGAATTTGTGCAACATTAAATAATTTATATAACATTAAATAATACAAATAAATATGTCACAGAAAACACAGCTGCAGAAGAACTATTTTTAGTCATAAATAAGAAAACGCACCGGGCAGCTTATTCATGTGATATTCTACTTCAAGGTTATTGAAATAAATTATCTTTGTAGTTTGAACAGCAAAGCAAAAATAATTTAGCATGCGAAGGTAACTACTTTATATCTTCGTTGGTATTTCATAGCTAAATATGAATTATTCAAGAAACCGCTCATTTTATATGTATCTATTGCATGCTATTTGCAACCACGTTAAATATCTACATGGAAATATATAGGCAACACAATAGTAATTCACATTATTTTGGCGTGGGAGCCAGAGGCCATAGTCGACTTTTTAAAAGAAAAATCTGATGAGCTTTATTCAAATGACTTTCTCTACCTAATACCTTTTGTTTTCATATATTGTTACGAAAGCTTATTACTTTCTGTACTACGTATAGTAAGCAGGGGAAGTATTGTATTCCACCAAAAAATTCGATACCGAGATTTCACCGGAAATACATGTTTTAGGACCCTCTGAATCCAAAAAAAAAGCATTTTTGGAAACATGTCCGCGCGCACGCGCGCGCGTGTGTGTGTGTCTGTGAACAGCATAGCTCAGAAACGAACAGTCGAATAAACACCAAACTTGGTATTTAGGTTCATTATCTTCCAGAGATGCGACACGAAGGTTTTTAAGAAAATTCCCCCACACCAGATTACCCTTTACATGGAACATTTTTCGAAAATTTTAATTTTCTCAAAAATGGCTCTAATGATTTTGATTAAAATATCATATGTTTAATACATTTTCATGACAAATGAAATCTATATCTCGAATTTTCTGGGAATGTCTCCAAAAGTATTGTTCATTGTGAACGACTTTTGCATTGTATTCCACCCAAAAATTCGATTCCGAGATTTCACCGGAAATATATATTTTGAGATCCCCTGAATCCAAAAAAAAAACATTTTTGGAAACATGTCTGTGTGTGTCTGTCTCTGTGTGTGGCTGTGGCTGTGAAGAGCATAACTCAGAAACGAACAGTCGGATAAACACCAAACTTGGTATTCAGGTTCAGTATCTTCCAGAGATGCAACACGAAGGTTTTCAAGTAAATCCCCCCACCCCAGATTACCCTCTACATGGAACATTTTTCCAAATTTTAATTTTCTCAAAAATGGCTAACGGTTTTGCTTAAAATATCATATATTTAAGATATTTTCATGACAAATGAAATGTATATCTCGAATTTTCTGTGAATGTCTCCAAAAGTATTCTTCATTGTGAACGACTTTTGCATAACTGTTAAACCATAAGAGATAGACAAAATTTTACTACACAAGAAATGTAGATCGCGTTAAAATACACAATTTATGACATATACATTTTTTTTGTTGAGTGAACCATTTTCGAGATATTGCTTGTTATTCCCTTAAATTTTCCAATACTTATACTTCTTCTCAAATTCGTTATTCATTTTTTTGTCCTGAGAGAAAGAGAATGGAATACTCCACATAGCAACCAGCTCTTAAAATATTTGACTATCGCTTAAAGTCTACCAATTCCCCTTGCATCTACAACAAAATTAGCAATAAGATTAACATCTCGATAAACATGAAGCATATGGAGAATAAGCGTTTGTAAAAATAGTTTGTACAAGAGTAGGAAAAGTCAGGTGAGTGTAAGGCATCAGATTTTTTTTTCTATCTACTTCACGTTAATATTGATGAACCTTTGCTTAAACAGTTTAATTAATTTAATTTATTTAATAGAGGATAGTCAGGTGATTAAAAGTGAGCCGCTATAATATTATACTGGTCTAGAACTACGCTTTCCATGACATCGGAAGAAACAATTGAATAGCGGCAAAACTTTCAAAACTGGCAAACGTATAGTGTAGTACGTGTTTGCCTATCTCCTTCCGAATGTTGAGGACTTCGCAGTTATTCCCAGAAAATTCAGGATATACATATCGTTTTTCTAGTAAATATTTTATACGCATAGCATTTTAATCTGAATCGTAAGTCATTTTTGAAAAAATCAAAACTGTTGCGAAATATTACATAAAAAATTAGTTTTATTTATGGACGCTCTTTAACTGCTGTGTTTCTTAGCGTGGATCGTGGGCGTGAAAGACCGGTAATTTTGCCCAGAGGCTTCTTTATCAAGCTTGAGGTTCTTTAACGTGTCGTAAATCTATGAAACGGGATCACCGGCTTTACTTCCCTTCCGAAGGAAGCCATGCTAAGAATTTTTACACCCGAAAAAGTCCATCGCTCTCCGCCGAATTTGAACTCGGGACCTCGGGAACTAGAGGTTAGCATGGTAACGACGACACCACGGAGGACCACAAATATTCCATATAAAGTGTTGTTTAGGATGGAAGGTATTTTTAAAATCCTAGTGTTGCACTTTAGGAAGAAACTGGACTTCAATACCAAGTTTGGTATTATTGGATTTTTCGTTTTTGGGTTATACTGTCCACAGATACATAGGGCAGACTTAGATCTTTTTCTAAAAATGTCTTTTTTTATTCATGGTACCTCAAACATGATTTCATTAACATTATTTTCATTCAAATTTCGACATCGAATTTTTAGGGGGAATACAATACCTTCTCCATATACTATTTATGTGGTAAAGAGAGAAAGTAATATGTCGATGTATGTAAGCTATGAGCTCGTGAAAAGCGAACCATGGGTAGATACTTTACATTTTAGGGTATAGTTTCTACTTAAAACTTGGAAGAACTAAGACGTATATCTGTGAATACTTAGAAATCTTTAATACCACAAAACATTTACTTGAAAATATAGAAGTTGACGTCTTCATCACTCCAGTTATACTCCGGCAACCAGCCGAAGGCCGAAGGACGGAGAAAGTTCATAGAGAACATCCTTCTTCCCTGCCACGCTGCACCGAAACTCCATTGTCGACATTTCCAACCCTCCCCGAAGGGGGGGTTCCGACCCCTTCAGCTGCCGTGGTGCAGGCGCTGCGGATCCTTAGCACCGTGGTACTTCTAACGTTACCAGAAGAACGCCGGGCCGAACATTTGAGCCCTTCCCGTAAGGGAGTTGTTCGGATTGGGTTGGACTCGGCGGGGCATTGGTTCCCGATACCCATGGGTGATTGGGTACGCTTGGCTGGTTTATCCGCCCAGGCGGGGTTGTGAGACGCCCCGATGTTCTCCGGCACCAGCCATGAGGGACAGTTGGTAGACTGTACCTAGGTACTGTCGCCTCCACCGAGGTGGCGTATCCACTTCCGTCCCTGTTTGGAAGGGATGAGGGAAGGACGTGTTCCTGACTCAACCCCGACCAGGCAGGAGGGGGCGGGTTATAAAATAGGTATCGCCCTAATGGAAGAAATTCGCGAGCTTGTTCTCCCGGGTTGCAGGAAATCAAATGGACTAGAAGTAGTCAGAGGTCCAGTCCATGGATGAATGAACTGATTAACAGAATGAAATGGAGGAATAAAAATTTCAGGGGAGGGTAAAAGAAACCACCCAGCATTCGCCTGACGATCCAGGAAAATCCTGAAAATACCAATGAGTCAGAGTGGGCGGGGATCGATTCCGGGACTCTCGAATGCGGACTACAAACGTTGCCGCCTTAACTATCCCGTTCGATAGCGTCTGTTGTTACAGCGGAAGGGGTAATTTCGGCTTTGAAGGTTGCCTCGATCTGGCTTCCAATAAGCATAACTGGGCCTTTGTGAGCTTTCGTACTAATAACATTAGGGGCTAACTGGATCATATAAATGTCTAGTAATATGGATAACAGCGTATTGTTCTATGTTCACGCGTTTCAAATTACTTTACATTTTAATATTTTCACTCTAGGAAATGCATGTGGTTAACTAATTTGCAAGCTTGATGTGTTTAAGATATTTTATTCTATTACACTGGTGCAAGCTAGTGTATTGGTAGCAACAATTGGCTATGAAACCTTTAATGGCGAGAATGTATCGGACTTTTTACAAAGACTCTGCATTGTCTTCCATTGTTTCTTAAACTAGTTTAATTAACATTATCGTTTGAAACAGCGCTTTAACCGACCTACAATAGCTTGTAGTTTGTAGTTTGAAAAAGGGGTGGGTTTTATGCCCAAGCACTGCGACCTTAAAGATCTATTGCGCATCCCCCCTTTCATCAGTTAGGTAGTCTGTTGCTCGTTATGAACTTAACCAGACTGCTAACTGAGGCTTTCGATAGTTCATTTATCTTTGGAAAGTGATTGCCAAAAATACTTGCTCTTTGATTCGTAAGAGCAGGGCAATCACATAACAGATGAGTAACAGTCTCATCTCCTTCTAGACATCTACTACAGATAGGGTTGTTAAACAATCCCATTCTGTGTAGTTTGAACTTTAGGGCACAGTGTCCTGTAATGAATCATGTTGCCCATGCAAGCCTTCTTTTACTAAGACCGCGCAGGTACTTTGCCCGGCTGTTATCCAGGTCTGTAATAAACAACTTGGAATGTCTGCAACCCTCAATGGAATTTCAGTAGTTCACTGTTTCACTGGTCTGTAGGACACCCCCAGTACAGGCTCCGGACCCAAAAATGGGATTTCGCTGCCAATCTTTGCTGCTTCATCTGCTTTCTCATTGCCTGGTATACCTGTGTGTCCTGACACCCAAATAAGTTGAACCTTATTGTGTTCAGCCAGTGTCATTAAGGATTCCCGGCATTCTGAGACGAACTTTGATTTTATTGATGGTGATTCAAGTGCTTTAAGAGCAGTTTGACTGTCTGAGAGGATAAGAACACTTCTATTCTTATATCTCCTTTTAATTCTTTCATGACACTGGCTAGGCCTGGAAAACTGTAGATAAGGTACCCAGACTATAAGAAATCTGGGTGTCATTACCGTACAGCCCTGACCCCGTTCCTGATTTGGTTCTAGAACCATCAGTATTCCAGATTGGGCCTTTGTTATTATGAGGTTTTAACAGTCTTTCCCATTCACCCCGCTGTGGATAAGAGACCGTAAATTTCAATTCAAACTTGAATCATGGTTCAAGAATGTCAGTCGTCATATTGAGTATCTGTTGTACATTCTTATCCCAAGGAGGCTTGGGATGATTAATATGTCCAGTATTAGACACTTTAGTTTGGTGACAAGTACAGTGATACGCGATCATGGCTTCTGCCTTCATGCATATGTGGAGAGGTGTGAGCCCAATCAGCATCTCCATTGCCGCAGTTGGAGTGGTTTTGAAAGCTCCCATAATTGAAATGCAGAAGGTCCTCTGTAATTTACAGACTTCCCTTCTGCACACCTTTAAATTAACTCTAGGCCACCACATCAGTGCGGCATATGAGAATATAGGTCTCACCATGACAGTGTATATCCAGTACACTAAACTAGGTTTCAGACCCCATGTCTTACCAAGCATACCCCTACATGTCCAAAAGACTCTGTAGGTTTGGTAATACATAATTCCATGTGATGTTTCCAAGTTAATTCTTTGTCTAAAACAAGCCCACCTATTTAACTTGTGTTAAATAGGGCACTACTTCACCAAAGAGAGAGTCTGGTTAAATCAGGTCCCCCTTTCCTGGTAAAGGGTACCACTACTGTTTTGCTTGGATTAACAATTAGATTATTCATCTTGCACCAAGCTTCCACTTTCTTAAGCGCCATTTGTAGCACTTGAGAAACTATGTGAAGCAATTTCCCTCTTATGATTATTGCAATATCATCTGCAAAACCAACTGTCAAGTAACCATTACTATTGAGTGCGCAAGGAAGTGTGTCCACTACAAGGTTCCATAGCAGAGGTGACAAAACACCCCCCCCCTACCGGCAGCCCCTCTTCGTGGACACATCCAGCGTCTCCCCTCATAGATTCATGGTTATCTTCCTATTGTACAATAGTTTACTAAGTATAATTTGCTAATTAAAACTCATCTCTGTTTGTTCTATCCATTTCAAGGACGATTAGGGAAACGAAATGTCCTAAAATCCTTCTGGGCTTTCTGAATCGGTGGAACTCTAGCGCTTACATAATTACAGAACATCAAAGGTATTTTCTGCTTAATCGGCAGATTTCATTAAAAAAACAAACACATTAAAAGTATTAATAAAAGTCAACTTAAAATATACTAATATTTCTTGAATCGACGTGTTGACGCAACAGGTATTTACAGTACTGACTGCACACGTTGTGACAAGAAATATATTGGGCAAACGAAACGAAAACTTGGAGGAGTTAATTTATCTTAACGTTATTAGCCCCACGTTTAAGTGCCAATTTGAAGTAGGTGTTGTATTGTATTGTAGTTCCACTGTTGGGGAGGCGAACTTGAAGTAGTACGGTACAAACGTTTCGGTGGCCTTCGCCCCAACGTTTAGGAATCAAATTTGTATTTTTATGTTTCTTTAGATATTATTTATATTTATGTTTGCCTCGACTGTGTATTAATTTGTAGAAACATGTATGATGCGGCTAAAGAATGTAGGCTTACAGAAATTATAATTTTTACTTCACTCCATTTATTAATCCTTCACACGATTAAATAATACTTCACTGATATAGAGAGCTGTGAGATTATTTATTAGATTCTTGCACTTTTTAACACGTAAACATTATAATATTCTCGCCGTAATGAATTTTATATGTCTCACACTGAATACATACCGAGCGAACGAAATGCTCAAGTAGGTTGCCTTCTAGCGACTGGCGTTTACCGCTTAAATTTGTAGATTTTTCTATTTCACGTCTTTGATTGGCTAATTTTACTCCAATAGTATACTTTTATTTAACTTTCAGCTTTTCTGGTTGTTGATTGGCTATTTATAAACTGTTTTAAATATTACATTATTGTTTCCAAGAATTACTAGTGGCATTATTAAACTTTCCAATTCCTTATTGCCTCAAGGTTACCTCATTGTTAGCAACTTTCAGCCTCTATTCTCACAGCTCCTAAATTATTGAATTACCTAATACATACAATAACATTATTATACATGTACACAATAATATAAATATATACAATACCTGTAATATATACTTTTTATATATTGTAGTATACATAAGGTGGGCTGTTATTATATTTTATATTATACAATTACACTGAAATCATTTAAGTGTTAAAAATACTGCCTCAGACGTATGATTACACTGAAAGAACATCATAGAAACATCAAACTAAAATAATGTGACCGTTCAGCTGTAGCATATCATTTTTGGGGAGACCATCATGACATCGGACAAGAAATCAAACTCCTAAAAAAGTTAATAAAACACAGGTTTGGGTGCTTGGGAAAAATTTCACATCATAAAGAATGAACAAAAATGTTTGAATTTCGAGATCCGTCCCATAGATGACTTCATGCAATTCTTTTTTCAACCACCACATGAGGTTCGCAATGAGTCCATGGCAAGAGATGGGAAAAACCAAGAGAAGAACAGCTTAGTTGATTCAACTGCTGAAGATAGGTAGGACGCTACTTGAAACAATTGTCCATTTTTATTTTTAAGAACTTGAGGGAATTGTGTCAACATGTCGCTTCAAGAAACATTAACAGACTTCATTAACCTTTAAATACTCTGTTGATAGTTGCATGAAAAAAGAGCCAGCAAAGGCCATACCGCCTGGTCAAAGCTGTTGGAGTAAAATATCTGTATTATTATAATTCTTTTCAGCATATTAAAATGTGACTCGTATTTATCTGCTAGTAAAAAACACTGTCAACATTTTTTCATTATTTAAACACGTTTAATAAAATGAAATGTCAACAAAGAAGAAAAAATCTGAGCATTGATTTGCAATCATTACATTGACCCAAAACACCTCCTTCAATTGTAAATTTAGATACAGTCGTCGACGTGAACCAAAAGCTTCAGTAAACCGCCAGGGTGCACATGAATGGTATAATTTTTTCATGTTTTATTGGAGTACAATTAAACAAGATTTATGTTATAATGTTATTTATTTTAGATTATGCCAACTATTTCTTTTTCTTTTTTTTAAATTCCATACGCGTATCGTTTCATTAAGTATACATTCAAACTGTGTGATATATTACAAAATATTTGAAATATCTGTTACAATAATATGAGTAATCCTTACTTACTTAGTCGGTTTACCCTCCTCTTATGTAGGGCTTACGCCTCCTAGGACTTACAACCGCGCCTAGGGTCAGAGGCCTGTAGAGGAACAGACGGACATTGAATCAGAGAATGAAGAACCCGGAACGGGGTTCGACCCGTAGCCAGGTATGACAGTGAGGAAGAAGATGATATGAAATGAAGTTGAAATGGATGAAGGAAAAGGTGATGATGGAGCAATTGGTAGAATGAATGGCGGGGAAAACAAAAACGCCGCTATGTCCACCACAGATCCCACATGCGGGCCACTGGGTGGGATCAAACCTCGAACGCCTTGATGGAAGGTGAGCGGTCTAACCACTCGGCCATATGGATAAATCGAGATGTTTAATTTTTTCCATTGCTTTCGCCTTTTCCACCCACCATGCTGCGTCTAGTAACGATTTCCTCGCAGCAATTGCTCCTTTATTACAGGTGTAGTATGTGTATTACAGAAATGAGCTCCTAATCATTGACATGGGCGCTGAAACCAATTTGCATTTTCTATCGAAAATTTTCTGTGCTATGTATAAGTGGGAATGTATTGGTTATTATCGTGGTTGCTCTCTGCTGTCAAGTCCTGTACCTATGTTCATGCGGAGTGTCATTATAAAGCCCCTTGTACACGATGAAACTTTTTTTCAATTCAAGGGTTTACTAGACAAATTGTCAAACATTTTTCAATATGTGACAAGATTGGACAAGACTTCACAATGTCATAGATGTGCATTTACAGGTTGTCTTTTTACTTTCTCCACTACGTATAGTAAGTAGGGGAAGTATTGTATTCCACCCAAAAATTCGATACCGAGATTTCACCGGAAATATATGTTTTGAGATCCCCTGAATCCAAAAAAAGCATTTTTGGAAACATATGCGTGTGTGTGTCTGTCTGTGAACAGCATAACTCAGAAACGAACAGTCGGATAAACACCAAACTTGCTATTTAGGTTCAGTATCTTCCAGAGATGCGACACGAAGGTTTTCAAGAAACTCCCCCACCCCATAGTACCCTTTACATGGAACATTTTTCGAAAATTTTAATTTTCTCAAAAATGGCTCTAACGATTTTGATTAAAATATCATATGTTTAAGATATTTTCATGACAAATAAAATGTATATCTTGAATTTTCTGGGAATGTTTCCAAAAGTATTCTTCATTGTGAACGACTTTTGGTAAACTGGTAAACCATAAGAGATAGGCAAAATTTTACTACACAAAAGAAGTAGATCGCGTTAAAATACACAATTTATGTAATATACATTTTTTTTGTTGAGTGAACCATTTTCGAGATATTGCTTGTTATGCCTTTAAATTTTTCAATAATTTTCTCAAATGGGAATTCGTTATTCATTTTTTTGTCTTGGATATGCAAAGAGTATTAATCTGTGGAAAAGGGAATGGTGCTGCACCTAGCAACCAGCTATTAAGAGATATGTATGTGCTTAAAGGCTACTGTATTTCTATATTGCCCTTGTAAATATATATTCCCGTTACATTTACAAGAAATTTAGCAATAAGATAGAGTCTGCAAATGTTTATCTTGATTAACATGAAGTAGATGGAGAATAAGCGTTTGTAAAAATAGTTTGTACAAGAGTAGAGAAAGTCATGTGAGTGTAACACATCAGATTTTTTCAAACTGAAACCCTTCAGAACACATTAATAAATGATTTATCACGCACAAAGCAATTTACTATCTGCGTCATGGTATAACAGTTTGCAATGAAATACTGTTCTATACCAATATTATGTAGCTCTTTCATGTATTATATCCAATGAAATCACATTACCATTATGGAATACAATGGAAATAACACCAACCGATAGGTTAACCACACTATATAACAGTGCATTAATGTGTACTTAGTTCGGAAATCTGCCTGGCAATTATTTATTCCTATGCCTTCATCTGCTTCATCAGAGTCCTACACATACACACATACACACATGGCTAGCTTATGTAAACCTGATCAACTCGAATGTGACATGCCTTGGCCAGGTAGACATTTTTGTTTACTTTTCGCTTTCCGCCATGTTGCAGATTTCGTGATGCACTGTAAATACTCGCATTTCATTGGCCAAAGCCATCAAATCATTGTCAAATCTTTGATCGTTTAGAGCATGTCCTTATTTGCTTTCAAGACTTTCAAAGAGTTTAAAAGTATTGGAAGCAATTTCACAAGAAAAGTTGTAAAGTTGTAACAACTCTTAAAGGGTCTTTTTAAAGTATTGAATTTGACAAAAATTTGATCGTGTACAAGGGGCTTTAGACTTATTTGCATTTTAGTTTTACTGTTTATATGTTATTCAAAAAATCTATTTTGTTAAATTATACACATCCCCCCTTCTGTCCTGACCACTACCTTACAAGAAGCTTCCCCTCTTAATTTCTCCGACAGACAAATGCCGTCATTTGGTACGATTTGTACAGGCTGTTCGGAAATTACCATTGTAGACTTGTAGGGCTTGTAGCTAGAAGGAACCACTTCTGCTGGTCGAGTTCTTAGCGCTGACAAATGTGGTTTCGATACGATACTGTAACACCTTAACTTCCACCTGTTCGAGATCGCCTTGAGCGTCAAATGAGCAAGAATGAAAGGCCTATGTGCCATAATTGCGTAGCCTTCAACCGCCAGATTTTACCTCACTCGACTTTTACCTTGGTTGACGCACACAGGTGTGATGCATGAGGGATTCAGCGGATATCAGATGGAACTCAGCGAATGCACCAGAACCTGACTCGCAAACAAAATGTGTCAACCAAATGTGTGATGGTCTCAGTGAGCCGTTTAGTGGATCAGGAGGGAGGGGGGAAGGATTACCAAGGAGAAACAGGATGCTATAAAATGATTACGTTTCTTTACTCTTTCATATTTGACATTGTTACGAAACTCATTTATGTTAGCATATTAGAAATGTAACTATCTGCATTTCAATTAATTAAAGTACGAGAGTAATCCAGGAAGTAACGACCGTATGGTCTTAATACATTCATAAAAGGCAGGTCACAAAATTGAAACGTACTTTGATTATCAACAGAAGTACCACTAGTGTTGATAGTTTTACGACAATTTAATTGGGATTAACGAGTGCTTCTTTTCATGATAATTATTTCCAGACCTTTATGAAAAGGTGCATCAGTTTGAAACCGAAATTAAATTTTCATGTAAAACTAGTAGCACGAGTGCTACTCGGCTAGAAAATCACACGAGGAATTTACTATGAGCTTACCTAGTTTAGCGTGTAGTGGGAAACGGTTGCTAAGCGATATTTGTAGCGGGAAATCGTTTGGTCCTTGGGTTGATGCTATCTACTGCAGTGTTGTTCCTCAGCTATGGGTGCTCGTCGGTTGTTGCGTTTTCCATTCCTAACTGTTCCGTATATATATCTAACTATTGGTTCTCAGGGTTATCGTGGGTGAGGCAAATTAACAATATACTTATTTTCCCTTAATCAGTGTAGTTTTTTTAACAATTTAAATACTTATGGGCGGCTAGCTTTTCCCATTATTCCAATTCCACCACTTTAAATAACACAGGAGCCTAAGATCTGCACACGCACTCCCACCCGTTTGCACACACGTGCATCTGTTGCTAAGAGCGAGGCACTTCGTGTCGACGAAAATTCTAGAAAATGAGAGTGGGCAATCTGGGGCCTTGTTTCTCCTTATATACCAGAGCCTAGTGACGCACACCTCTGCGTTTAAAAATGTAACGACGTTTCTCATTGGTCCTCAGACCGTGTTACCTTAGCATGTATGAGAATGTGTTACTTCAAATTCGTGCTCTTACGCGAAACTCTGGCGCGTCGTATAGTTTTACTAATCTGTATAGTTTTTTATGTACCTTGTTATTTCATTTCCTATGTATACTAAATTTTGTTTAATCTTATATCTCTGCATTAGTAATTAGTTATGTATCTTGGTTTATTTTCTTTGTATTTTGAACTGTGAAGCGGGTTCAAAATCTCCGTCTCTTTTTTTTTCTATCTGTATCTTTCTATTTCTCCTGACCGTTACCGGTTCCCTGTTCGTTGGTTTGGTGAAAGGTGCGTTCTACTTAGAATTATGCTTTACCTGGAATTTTGTTAGCTCGCCCGTATCTTACAATTTGCTCTGTACAAATGTTAGATGTTGAATATTTTAACATGTTTCTTGGTTAATTATATTATTACTGTACAATTCTTATATATGTACAGTATATCCCCTTTCAAGCGCCAACCATGTTTTTCAGTCACTGCAATGTTGCAATGATGCATGTTTGTCAAAAGGAAACAAATTCTACGTGGTATCACTCACTGCATTCATACAAATTAAAAACAAATGCACCACCATGAAATATACCAGTGTAGTCACCGAAAAAAAATTAAATTGAGTTTTATTTATGGAGGCGCTTTAACTGCTGTGGTTTTTAGCGTCCCACTATAAATATGAGCGTGAGACTTTTAATTTTGCTTAGAGGCCTCTTTATCAGGCTTGAAGTTCTTTTACGTGCCGTATATCTACAACATGGGACCACCAGCTTTACTTCCCTTGCGAAGGAAACCATGCTAAGGATTTTTACGCCCGAAAAAATCCATCGCCCTCTGCCGGTTTGTACCCGCGACCTCCGGAACTAGAGGTAGTATTAGAAGATGATTCACTATCAGTGTAGTAGGGCTTTGTTTTGTCAACTGACTAGCATACTCTATCTATCATTGGCTAATGGCATATTGAGTGTGATTATCTGCATAATCACCTCCATTATTTATATATTTGTCATATCTGTAAACCAGCTTTAGAATTCTCGTGTTAAACTCGGCTGCCGCCAGACAATTAAATCCAAATTTTCGGACACAGTTTCACCAGGCAAAGGAAAAAATGGTAATTAGTTGTTCTTCCACACAATCTGTGTGTAGATCAAGGCTGGAAAGGTAAAACCAGATAACTGAAAAAATTCAATGCCATAGCCGGGATTTGAATGCCTACCAGCATGTTGCCAAGGTAGCCAAGTTGGTTAGAGAAACCGGATGGAAGCCGGAACACCCCTGGTTTAAATCTCAGGTAGGATATTGACATCTTTGTTGAAAATTGGACACTGAAAAGAATTATGACTCGAAATGATATTAAAAGAATTACTTACATCAAGATGGTCAAAGGATGGATGATCGTTTCGAGGTTATCAAGACCTCATCATCAGCGATTGAAAGACGACTGAATCACGCTCCAAAAATGGAGGATGTGTAGACATTGACATTTTTTCAGTCGTCTGATTCTACCTTTCCAAAGAAAGAAATGTTTGCAATAGGAATTTGTAACTCGTCTAGTATTCGGTACACAGATCTGTCTTATCGCTCTTTTGTTCACTTGATTCTTCTAATCATCTGTTATGAGTGACGAACGTTCGGGTCCAGCTTCTTCGTGCACATATATGCATCCATTGTTGAATATTTCTTAATTTGTTTTTCATTCTTACACTTCTTTTAGTTGACGGTAAATTGCTCCAGTTTTCAATTTCTGAGCATTCAAATTTCGAATACCTCTCGCCTCACACTAGTAGGCGGGAATTTGTATAGGGTCTTTCAACAAGAGTGTTCTATCTTTGAACACGTTCTATAAATGATAGAGCTTTATGTATTTTTTATTTTGGAACATAATTAATGTCACTACGTGTGGAAGAGAAAATCAGTTAAGTGACCGCTGCGGCTTCGTTGGGTTGCGCGTATACGGTTGGCCCAATTTTCAATGACAGAAGAACGTAAATTAGGTCCAACTTCACGAATAACACGCGTGATGTTATTCTGTTTCTGGCTTGTTGACAAACTTGAGATTTAACATAACTCCACAAGAAGTAATCCAACGGAACTCACATGACCTCAGTGGCAAGTTAACATCACGGGTAATGATGAAACCTCTGAACTTCTCCTTCAAAAGATCGATTGTTTCGAGAGCAGTATGACATGTGGCACCATCTTGCTGGAACCAGATGTCTCTGAGGTCCCTCCATCCAATTGAGGCCAAAAATATTCCCTTATAAGAGCTCGGTATCCTTCTCCATTGACAGTTAGAGCTTCTCTATCTTCATCTTGGAAAAAATATGGACCAATGATTCCACCATACCAAATCACACAGTAACCTTTTGGGGATGAAGTGGTGGCTCTTGAATCTGCATTGGGTTGTGATTGCTCCAATAGCGGCAATTTTGTTTGTTAACACAAACATTCATCCAAAAGTGGGCTTCGTCGCTGAAGATGATTTTTCGAAAAAAATCCTGGTCAGCTTCCAATTGCTCCATAGCCCAGTCAGCGAATACACGACGCAACCTATGGTCGTTGGGCTTTAGTTCTTCAGTTAACACCGTTTTGTGAGCGTGAAAATTTAAGTCCAGATGCAGAATTCGCAAAGTTGTGGTCGGCGAAAGCCCCAATTCTTGCGCTCGACGAGCAATTCATTTGTTTCCGTTCTCGCGTACACTCTCACGAACGGCGCCTATGTTTTCGTTGGAGCGTTTACGTAAGGCGTTCTTTGATCGCTGACAGAACCACTTCTTTCAAATTTATCGATCAAACGCCGAATCGTTCTCTCGCAGGGACGATTATGCACACCGTAAACTTCACGCAATACACGGAAGGTTTGGCGAACAAATGATCCATTTTGATAATAAATTTTCACTATTTCTACGCGATGCTGAATGCTGTAACGTTCCATGGCTATTTGTCAATAACAACAGTAACGACATGAAAAAAATTACTGCTGTAACTCAATAACAACGGCAGCCATTACATGTTGAAGATAGGACATTCTTGTTGAAAGACCCTATATAACACAGTTCATTTTGAACAATCATAGAATGCACAATAACAACTTATTTCGACTGAAATTCACACAATACTGAGAAAATATGCCGAGGACACCGTTCGACTTTGGATAGAAGCAATGCACAAACATTTATTACTTCCTGTATTACCCTCGTATTGTTTTTAATTCTCATAGATGTTCAAGGTTTTGTCCGAAGCTGTTGTACCCCTAACGCCACATTTCCACATGGGTTCATATTTATAAGTTATCTACTCACTCTATCCTAAAATTCAAAGGAGCTTCTGATGGATATCATTCTCCAAAAAGCATAACTGAAAACGTAACTCTCGTTGACAAGCAACTGCTGCTTGATTCTGTTAATCATCTACAGAGAAACTGTAGGCAACATAAATAAAATAGAGGTATAGTCATCAGAAAATATCCATGGGCATATCACACCACAGAGGAAGCTCCGATAGTAACTACCAAGGAACGTAGGCTCTAAAGATGCTCCATCCGCAGGCTTGAGAGGAAACCCTTCCAATAAAACCTCTTGCTTATAAGCAATTTAAAAAAAAACTAAAGTAAAAAGTCCGGACTGGTGAATTGTTAATTGCGTGTTTTACAGCCGGTTTTTGCTTAGAGGACGTGAAATATACACTACAGCGTACGTATAACATTTCATCTGCTTTATAACTTGGAGCTACCAGATCGTTAATGGACCCATAACTGGGTTCCATACGAAGGTTCTTTCTTAATTGCCATTATTATTATCATCACAAGCTGCCCACGCAGTAGCCCGGGTGGCAGTGGGATATCGCACTTACTGTCAGACTGGGTCCGCCTTTTGGGATGCATTTTCACTGGCATTAATGAACACCATTGTCGAGTTGGTTGGCTTACGTGTCTTGGTGGTATAAAAAACCTACGCAAAAAATACATATTTTCAACTTTATTATACTCATTTTGAAATAAAATAGAAATTAAATATTTGTGTCATTATTTGCTTTCTCTATCCGTGTTAAAGTCCGAGTAGAGAAGATGCTGCGTTACACATTCACATGACTTTCTCTAACAACTATTATTTATTACTTTCTCTACTACGTATAGTAACAAAAACTCGATACCAAGATTTCATAGGAAATACATGTTTTGAGGCCCCTTGAATCCAAAAAAAGCCTTTTTGGAAACATGTCCGTGAGTGTGTCTGTGTGTCTGAGAAGAGCATAACTCAGAAACGAACAGTCGGATAAACACCAAACTTGAAATTTAGGTACAGTATCTTCCAGAGATGCGACAAGAAGGTTTTCAAGAAAATCCCCCCACCCCAGATTACCCTTTACATGGAATATTGTTCGAAAATTTTAATTTACTCAAAAATGGCTCTAACGACTTTGAATAAAATACCATAAGTTTAAGACATTTTTATGGAAAATGAATTGTATACCTCGAATTTTCTGGAAATGTCTCCAAAAGTATTCTTCATTGTGAACGACTTTTGCATAACTGGTAAACCATAAGAGATAGACAAAATTTTACTGCAGAAAAAATGTAGATCGCGTTAAAATACACAATTTATGTCATACACATTTTTTTTGTTGAGTGAATCATTTTCGAGATATACCTTGTTATTCCCTTAAATTTTCCAATGCTTACACTTTTTCTCAAATGGGAATTCGTTATTCATTTTTTATGTCCTGGTAATGCAAAGAGAATGGAATACTCCACATAGCAATCAGCTCTTAAAATATTTGACTATCGCGTAAAGCCTACCAATTCCCCTTGCATCTACAAGAAAATTAGCAAAGATTAACATCTCGATATCTCGATTAACATGAAACATTTGGAGAATAAGCGTTTCTAAAAATAGCTTGTACAAGAGTAGAGAAAGTCATGTGAATGTAACACATCAGATTTTTTTTATATACCCTCTACAAACTATTTTTACAAAAGCATATTTTTCTATAAGATGCTTCAGGTTAATCGGGATAAACGTTTGAATATATGTTGGCCTTGAAGTTCCATATTCTTAGCGTAATATCGGAGAAACAACTGAATATGCCAGCACTTCAAAAAACGACGAAGTTTTGAAAAGTTAAAACCAATAACAACGGATCTCTCCCAAATGGCTGGTGCCACAAAAAGTTATTTGAAATAAACTGTGTGTTTTAAGATGTCCAAATTGTTTGTGCAGTATGTTTTTGTACATCTCATATAGTTTATCAGTTATACAAAACTACGGAATTCCTTCCGATGAAGAGGGCTTCTTAAGTTATTCTCATAAATTTCAAGATATGCATTTTATTTGTCATTTAAAATCTTTAATATATGACACTTTAATCAAAACCGTTAGTCAGTTTTTAGAATATTTGAAATAATGAAAAAGTTTCAATGTAAAGGGTAGTTTGAGGAGGGCGGATGATATTGAAATTCTTCATGCATCCTTGGAAGATGCTTAACTTAAATACCAAGTTTGGTATATTTAACCGATTTTTTGTTTTTGAGTTACGATATTCACACACATGAACCTTTTTCTAAAAATACTTTTTTTCGGATTCATGGTGCCTCAAAATACGTATTTCCATTGAAGTTTTTAATCGAATACAACACTTGCTCTACTTACTAGGTACGTGGTAGAGAAAATAAAAATTCAGAATTACCATGTCTCTAGAAATTCGTTAGCTGTATCCAAAACCATTGTTAAAAGTGTTGGTGTAATGTTATACTTACTTATTTACTTGGTCGCACATCTTACTTATTCGGCTTACACTCCTGTTATGTAGGCCCTAAACCCCCCTCCTTCCATGCACGCATAGGGTCAAAGGCCTGTCAAGGAGCAGACGAACATTCAATCAGAGAATGAAGAACCCGAACGGGGCATCGGCCCGTAGCCATCAGGTGTGAGAGTGATGGGAGAAGATGATATGAATTGAAGGCGAAATGGGGGAGGTGAAAGGTGATAATGGAGCAATTGGTGGAATGAGTGGCGGGGGAAACCGGAGTACCCGGAGAAAACCCGCCCAGACGTCCACCACAAATCCCGCATGCGGGGAACCCATGGTGGGAGGCGAGCGGTTTACATCTCGGTCACGGTCGTAATGTTATATGTCTCTTCAAATAGTAAAACAAACACGAAAAATATAAACTTCAAATTATTATTCAGTTCAGACAATTTCTGGGATGCAATGGAAACTTTCAACATTTTTTTGTCGTATAGTATCCTTTGCCAGAAAATATTTTCTTATTTTCTGAATTTCAGCTAAATGAAACGACAAAATATCACAATATTCTATCCTTAAAAGAAATGTGTACCATCGCTGGGTGTCTAAACATGGTCTCTAATGAGTGTTAGTTATCTTACTTAGCGTCTTACACTCTTATGTAGGCCCTAAACCCCCCCACTTCCATGTGCACCTAGGGCCAAAGGCCTATCAAGGAGCAGACGAACATTGAATCAGAGAATGAAGAACGGTCTCTAATGAGTTATAGTTACAATGTGTTATTTTGTTGACCAAGCTACTCAACACTTTGTTATTAAAATAAAAAATCTGCATCCAAAGCAATTGCCCTTTCCTCTCTTACGGTGCTTTGGGTTCTTGACTGTTCCCGGTGTATTGCCGACAGTAGTTAAATCAGTGTATGTTTCCTCAGAATTGCTTTTAGAATAAGTTCATTGCTGCTTCAATAGAAGGGATTGGATTGGATTGTGAAGTGGAGGGGATTCGGCACCGTCCAGGAATGAGAATATCGTACCGACACCCCACGGGGGGATGTCCCTGGGAGGGAGGGGTGAGGTGAAGAGAGACACCGGGTGGCCGGAACAGAAGTGATGGCACAGCAATGACAGGATCCCTACAGTTTTAAATTTGAGACGCCCTGACAGTCGGATAGGCAGACCGGGAACTGTAGCGGGGTTTGGGAATGGAAAAGGTTGTAATGGTGCGGTTCTTGGTGGTTGGGTTGCTAATTCGGGAGGATCGCTGCTGCTGCCGGCTACTCAGGTAGAGGAATTTGGCTTCAGGAGTCTCTTACCTTAGGGAGTGTGGACGGGAGATAAATGAAGTTCACTTTCTCCTCTCAGATGGCCCGTTTATCGATAATCCACACTGAAGTTGAAGTCCTCGTACGAATTTCCTTTCCACACAAGACGCGAATTTTCCTGTTACCGCTGCTACTGTTTCCGTGCTCTTACCCTTTCTTAATTACTTTGCGAAGTTGAAGTATGTTACAATATTACACTAATGATTTTTCCTTTTGTCATTCCCTAGCTACCCTGTTACTCACGTTTGCCTTAAACTGGTTTTCAATACTTAAATAGTTACTCGAAGACCGTTGCACTGTTTCCTTCTTTTATATAAAATATTTTGTATTTCTAGATCTATCTTACTTTCCCTCACGTTTCCTGCACAAATCTACTTCTTTCCCCTGGCTCATCTTCTTTCCCCACGTTTCTACACAGAGACTACTTCTCTCCCCGACGTTTTGACTCAGAGTGAGTTTGAACGTCGCTCTCCTTCATAGATAATTTTCTATTTCACGCCTACTTTTATAGTTTCTCTCTCACTTTTGCTATTCACGTGACATTTATTCATTCTGATTGGTTACATCTCTGAATTTTTTCTCCATCTACCATTGGCTCTTAATTTCATCGCCTGAGCCTCGCTCGCGTCTAACATTAACAAATTATGTTCCCTTTACTGAATTTTCTGTGCGCTTGGCTTATTTATTCGGTTTCCTGCCCGTTGTCCTGACATCCTGCGTGTAATACACCTTTTCTATTGTCACTAAAGCGATTCCCAATGTTGCTTTTCCTGTCCTTGAATACGTCTGCAACCTTTCTGTGATTTACGCCAAGTTTTTTCGTTCTCACCTACACGTTTCTACATTTTATTTCATAATCTAATTATTAATTAATATCTACTCTCTACGTTTTTTCTCTCTTCACGATTTTATTCCCCCTTTCTCTAATTCTTAATGTTCTCTTGTATTATTCCCTCATACTGGTATTCCTTCTTATTATTTTGATTATATGCTTATTAATTATTATTCTTATTCGTTATTATTTATTATTCGGGCGGATCTTATCACTTCAGAACCCAGCCCCACACAGTATCCAACGCTCCTCAAGAGGCGGCCTTATACCCTGCCAACCAGCCGAAGGGCGAGGGACGGAGAAAACTCTCAGAGAGATCCTTTTCCCTACCAGGCTGCACCGAAATACCATCGCGGATACTTCCAATCCGGAAACAGACCAAAAGGGGGGGATGAATGAAATGATAAATGGAGCGAAATGGAAGGACACGAAATTCGGGGGGTGTGAAAGAAATCACTCCAACATTAGCCTGATGACTCGGGAAAACCCCCGAAAAAAACTATGGGTCAGTGGCGGTCGCCGGAGATCGAACCGGGACCCTCCTTCCCGAACGTTTCAGCCTGGGCCATCCCGCTCTGTGATATATATCTTGCAATTCTGTATTACATTCTGAATGGAATGTCGGTATAGCGACAATTTTGCTGAACGTTACACACGCCGCAACAACGTAGCTTGTAGGTATTAGAACTTCATCACGTCATCGTGCTATGGTAGCTTTTAATTAAAACAGCTTATGATTAGAAACAGTATAATTTTTCCTGCGCAACTTTCGCGTAAAAACAACATGTTTTACAGAATTTTCTGTTGAGTTTCTGCATGAACGTAGTTTTCATGGGCCAGCTACTTCTGCTAACTCATGTCGCTGATGCAGTTGAAAAGAGCAGTTAACGCAGTTTAAGAAAAAGGAGAAATCAACTATTTGTGGATCCTTCATAAATCGGACGAGTTAGAAACGGTTTTAATTTACCGAAAACATAAACCTAACACTAAAAGTATGGCTACAAATTATTAAGCTAAATTTATTAGAAAGATCCCTCCTATTCATCGGCTGATTGTTGCTCTTTGGAGACAAATGGAATGTCTTCCATCGAAAGCAAAATGCACCTATATCAAAACAAAAGAAAACATTCCCTTACTGTGCCCTGCGCTGTGGGCTGGGGCATGGAGCTATGTAATGCGCCCGGGTTCGATCCCACCAATGGGGGTGCGGAATGAAGTCCAAGATATAGGAACGGTGCCCTCTCAGCATCTCAGAAAAAAGTGAGGGGCTGCAATAAACAGCGGCCCTGGCCTCGTGAGTCAACTTTCCGGCTGGGGATGCGTGATACGTGACTTCCTCATATCGGTTGGATGATTGGCCATCTCTGCCGCGTAAGTGCTCGTGAGGCCGGCAGGCCCAGGCCCTTCGCGAGCTGTAGTGCCACAGGATTTATTTTATTCCGTTGCTGTTGGAGTAGGTAGCACAAAACTAGGTAGTTGCCTGTAGTTTCTGATTTACTTTGCGAAAAATAATAATTTTTAATAGTTTTAAGTAACGTACTCTTATCAATAGCAAAGTGTTCAGTGTATCGATGGCAAAGATTTTACCCTGGCTGCTGTATCACTACTTAGACTCCTGAAATAAATATTCACTTTCCACAACTTCTGGCCCAGGGATGATGATGATGATAATGCAAATGTCAAAAACCAAGTGCATCTTTAAGAACGATTTACCTAAAACTTCAAGTTCATTCTTCTTTTTACTTCCTCTACTACGTATAGTAAGTAGGGGAAGTATTGTATTCCACCCAAAAATTCGATACCGAGATTTTACCGGAAATACATGTATTTTGAGGCCCCCTGAATCCCAAAAAAGCATTTTTGGAAACATGTCCGTGTGTGTGTGTGTGTCTGTGAACAGCATAACTCAGAAACGAACAGTCGGATAAACACCAAACTTGCTATTTAGGTTCAGTATCTTCCAGAGATGCGACACGAAGGTTTTCAAGAAAATCCCCCCACCCTTTACATGGAACATTTTTCGAAAATTTTAATTTTCTCAAAAATGGCTCTAACGGTTTTGATTAAAGATTTAAGATATTTTTATGACAAATAAAATGTATATCTCGAATTTTCTGGGAATGTCTCCAAAAGTATTCTTCATTGTGAACGACTTCTGCATAACTGGTAAACCATAAGAGGTAGACAAAGTTTTACTACACAAAAAATGTAAATCGCGTTAAAATACACAATTTATGTCAAATACATTTTTGTTGTTGAGTGAACCATTTTGGAGATATATTTTATTATTCCCTTAAATTTTCCAATACTTTTTCTCAAATGGGAATTCGTTATTTATTTATTTATTTATTTTTTTTGTCCTGGTAATGCAAAGAGAATGGAATACTCCACATAACAACCAGCTCTTAAAATATTTGACTGTTGCTTAAAGCCTGCCAATTCCCCTTGCATCTACAAGAGAATTAGCAATAAGATTAACATCTCGATTAACATGAAGCATATGGAGAATAAGCATTTGTAAAAATAGTTTGTACAAGAGTAGAGAAAGTCAAGTGAGTGTAACACATAAGATTTTTTTCTTCTGATTTTATTATCATCTTCGCAGTAATGCGTTGATTAGAACAAATATGAATATTTGTTTTATAGCACCGCACACACTGTTTAGTTTATGAATCAGTGCAGCTTTAATATATAAACACTTTCTCTTTTCATTTCTCTTTTCCGATCTGGTTGTGGCGAGTGTACTTCCAGCATTCACATAACAGTGAACTTGTTTACTTCCGGATCTACTGCAAAGGCGAAAAGGTAAGTAGGTACTTCAATGATCAACATTATCAAACAGTACATATCAAATTATTGACTTTTAGATAAACACTTAAAGACGTTTTATGCTTTCGAGGAGCTCTCTAAGCAATCGACATCTTCCTTCAGCCTTTATGACGACATATTCTGATGTTTATTTTGGGGCCTTTGTTAGTTTATCAGGGTTGTTATTCCTATGTGTGAGGGTTGAAATGAAAGTTTCAGTAGTAGAAAGCTTATGCAGTTCCATGACAGGTTAAACCGTCTGGTTCTTTTTCTGTTTTTGGTTAAATGGGAAGGTTTCTTTGTTAACGTATTTTATTCGCCTGGTAGTACCTGGCGCAATTACTTTTACCTCTTTCTTATTATAATAAATAATGTAATTAAGTTTGAAGTACACATAAGTTGGTATTGAAAACCTCTGATTGATAATTTATCAAAATGACCTTGACTGATATTAGGATACAATCAAACACGAAGCTATTATTTTTTAGTCAGTGTCCGGTGAAGCAAAATATATCCTGTGAAATTCCATTTACTGGTCCTCTTATTGTGATAATATAATGAAAGCACTTTATAGCTAAATTCGCGAACAACGAGGCTGCGAGAGAATTTGGAACTCGAGGTATGTTTATTATGAACATTTAGCAACTAACTACAAAATTAGATAAACGTAGATAAACATAAAAGTAATTAAATACATTGATATTTCATATAAGTCATTGTACCAGGATTGAATTCGTCTATAACCTTTCATTTAATTAAATTTTCAGAACTGAAATATACGATTTTATTTTCAGTACTGATATATATATATGGTTTTATTTTCCGTTTCAGCTCTTTGGTAGTAAATGTACCTATAGTATTGAAGATAAATGAACCATGATAACCTACAACATTAATAATTATACAAAGAAGGTATAATAGTACCGTATGCGACAAGAGTTTAGTGGTAGTAATTAAGGCGCGAGAGCGTCGTCTTAATTACCATTAGAGTCAAGTTGCATACGACTGTTTTTGGTGAGTCACACTATAATTTCAATGCTTTGAGTTTTTACAAAAATATCTTGTTAATTGTAATTATGTGCTGATCAGATGTGATGGCAGGACCTTGAGCATGTTTGCTAGTAGTGCAACAGACGGCAGCACTGTTGTTTCCTTGCCGTATTTATTATGTTTGCAGGTAACGTGAAAGCAACACATATGAATCATAGGAAGTGAACTCAATTTATGAGAATATTAAAATGACAATGAACAGAATCTATTTTATTTTAAATTGCATATTTCATTGTTTATCTGGGGAATGGAGCACAGCGGACTGCTACTTTGAAGTTGTTAAAAGGTATGACAAGACAATAATGAGTTGCTGAAGTATTATGATTACATAACAGTTGAGTTACGTCACAGCAATCACCCTATTATACTGTGATCAACCAAAAAGATGTTTTAGTTGGTTATTTTCATAAAACAATTGTAGGGAGGTGCAATGGGAATAAAATGTTAACACGAAAGCGAGAAAATTGCTCCGATAAGTAGCTATGATTGGTTGAAATTTGTAACATTCTTATACAGGATTGGTCACTGATGCATGAGTTAAAGTACTCAGACAAACAAGAAAAGTGTTACGAAGTTTTGTAATCTATACGACTTTAGATACCTGTTACTCTACTAATCTGCCTTTTACTGTTCATGTTTGAACTAACACAAATAATGCTATATGTTCTTATTTTTAATTAACTTTGAGGCAGTATGATTAACACTTAAATGATTTTCAGTCAAATTATATAATATGTAACTTCTATAACAGCCCGCCTTGAAGCAATATGTGTATGTAATAATTTGTAAAATGTATGTAACAGTCATTGCATATGCTTATATTATTGTAAACGTGTTCAATAATGTTATATGAATATATTACGTAATTTAATAATGTAGGAGCTGTGAGAATAATAAGTTAAAAGTTGCTAACAATGAGGTAACAATGAGGTAACCTTGAGTCAGTAATGAGTAAGAAAGTTTAACAGTACTGCTTGTGATTCTTGGAGCAACAATAATGTAAATTTTGAGACAGTTTAAAAATAGCCAATCAACAACCAGAAAAACATTTAGTTAAATGAAGGTATTCTATTGGATTAGGAATAGCCAATCAGAGACTTGAAATACAGAAATTTACAGGTTTAGACGGTTGAAATCAGTTCAGTTACCTGCAGACAGCATTACGAAACAGACGCAAAAAGTGTCCTCAAGAAATTTAACGAGTTTAAGTAATAAAAAAGTGTAATTAAAAGAAACAGTTTAATTAAAAAGTTAATATTTTTTAAACTTGGGGCAAAGGCTACCTGTAAGTACATTTGGGGCGAAGGCTACCGGAAACTGTTTAACATTCGTGCGGTTGCAACTACTACAATTTCGGCTCCCCAACAGTTGAAATATAATACAACTCCTTCAATACAAACATTCTCAAATTGACGCCCAAAGCGTGGTGCTAATAAATAACATAACAATACATCATCTTCAAACTGACTCTCCATACGTAGCAGCAACCAACATTTCTCAAATTGGCATCCATACGCGGAGCTAATAAAACACATTTCTTCCATTTCCATCACACTGCGATGTTAAATTCTTATGGAAACTATTTTATTCTTAAACTCAAAAGCCCATTCCTGCACTGAAACCTTAAAATATGAAATTCATCACATACGTATCTTACAGAACTAAGGATAACTGTCGCATTCATTTAACTTGTGATTCATGAATATGGTGACTGCCTTCGGCGAGTCTTAATTTCAGTCAGACATTACAAACTCTACTTAGTCCAACACGTAACAAGTTTGCCATGCCTTTTTCATTGCAGTGCCATTTTATTATACAGGGTGGACCATTTAGGTTGAGACTGTACAATATCTGCAAAACTGAGCGTTATGGAAAGAAAGGCCTAGAATATAAGTAAATGCCATTGGTCGTGCTTTATTTGAAGAATGTTGTGATGGTCATTTTAAGGTCAATTTAATTTCACCATAATTGTAGGTTCCCATTTAAAAAAATTACATTTACCCTAAAATGACCGCCATAACGTCCTCCAAACAAAACATGACTAAACTGCATTCACTCTTAGATTGATCCGCGCTAAAACAAACGCACGTGACCAGTGCACCATGTACAACACTGTAGCAATGCGTGGAGGAAAATAGTTCCAAGCTAATAATCTAAATTTTAGAGTGAATTTGTCCTTAAATGGTATAACATTCTATACAAATTCCTTAACGCCAATTTGCACCGTTAAACAGAGCTACAAGTCCCAACATGCAATTCATATAAGACCTGACATCCGGGTAGGCCCGCAGTTTCTGTTTAGTATGATGGCGGACGGTGATTTGCTCTTGCGTTTTCGTCGACTTACGTAAAGCATAAGCGGGCAAACCATTGACTAGTGGTGAAAAACAATAGGGTTGGAAGTTTATTGTAAGTTATGTGAGAAATATCTAACACTTCCCGTGAAGGAAGTGGTGAAATTAACTTCTGAGTTCATCGGTGTTTCGAGTACAACTATAAACATCGCTCGTTAAGAAAAATCTGAGGCGGGAAAGTGGTTACAAGCGGGAAAAACAGAAAGCGTGTGTAATACGCGATGCAAGAATGGGACAAGAATGCAAGTCACGCAACAATATTAAATTTCTTTTCTAAAAATGAGCCGCCAACAGTTGTCCAGGGAGAGAATAAATGCAAGATATCACATACCTGTTACTTTCTATTTCGCTTGTTTCTTTTAGAATTAACTATTATTATTATTATATGTACAAACATTTACTTTGTTGCAATTATCAATCTTATCACCTTCAACCCTAACAGAGTATGCCACTCACCGTTTAAGATGTCGGACCGTGTTGGTTCGTGAAAGTATGACAGTATTTCTGGCGCGAATGGCGGAAGGATACATTACAACGGTGCACTGGTCACCTAGGTTTTGTTTTGGTGCGGATCAACCTAAGAGTGAATACAGTTTAGTGGCATTTACTTTCACCCATAATATCAAGCAAGTTTTTTTTAAAGACATTTCTTTCCCAACGCTTGGTTTTGAAGATGTTGTGACGTCTCAACTTAAATGGTTCATCCTGTATAATTACGAAACTATAAAATATAAACGAAAGCTAACTATAGGAGAAATATAGGTCTCATTAAAATATACAGTTTATGATAAACATGTAGATTCTGTTTTCTATACCACTTAAGTACTTAAGGTAGAGGAGGGATTGCATTCCTTAAAAAATACAAAGGAAGGGGTTGTTAAGAAAACCTTTACTACTCCAAGCAACCATTTGTGAGTAAAATATTATATTTTCTCAAAGTGGCTGTTTCTATGTACTTTGCTACAGATTTTCCAATAATGTTTATATTTTCTATTTTCTGTGAATATAAAATTCTGATTGAAGTTAAGATAGTAGGCACTAACATAAAGTTTACATCTCCTTAAGGCACATAGTTTGTGTGCAGTTATTTGTCTTCTGACCCATTTCCAACATATTCACAGTTATTCAATTGTTTTTTTTTCCACATTTATACAGTGTAGTTTTTAATGATGAATGATCGTGCATTTTTTCCCATAAGCTCTTGAAAAGAATATGCAATTTCATGGTTGGCATACAATCATCGATAGATATGTTTTTGAAATGAACGAGTATTGTTTCAGCCTACAAAATGAATATAATTTTGATAATAATTTACTTAAGCATTTTTGAGGCACGCTTCAATGATTAACAGGAATTAGAGAGAGAGAGAGAGCAACAATTTTTTAAGAGTAGAATAATTATGGAATGAAAGGTTAATGGTAGAGAAAATCGCGTGACTGTTACAGATTTTAATACCAGTAATTCCCAGTGTACAGTTATACTTTCCACTTTTGAGCATACTGTGAAGTGGAACCTGAGCTACACTGGTTAACAATTTCTTGGTCGATTATGATCAAAAGGATCGATATTTTAATAATCGGAAAAAACTGATAGTGAATAATTGGGCGTTTAAGAGAAGCAAGTTTAACCTGCTAGAATGATGTTAAGGCCCCCTTGATTTCGGGGCCTGCCACAGTTGCGGGTGCTGTGGGGCCCTATAAATCGCCCTGCTCCCCGCTCCGTGTTGGCATGGCAATATTGTGCAGTGAATCTCGCCATAAACATTAGCATAAACCGAGGTCACACTCTCACTCCTACCTGATGACCCAATTAAGGGGAGGTGAAATACAACACGTGGTAGCACAGACTCCGCCCATCGTGATAGAGTAGTAATAGAAACGCCTCTACTCCCCACCTGCCTTCTCCCCCCTTGCTAGGTCTCACTTGATGAACAAACGTGTGAACTTGAGGTCATGCGGAGTTGGTTTGCAGATAATCTGTCACCAGCTGCTTTGCCTATCTGTCGAGTTAATCTTGCTGTGTTGCATAAGCATCCCCTCCCACTTGCTTATATAAGTTCTGTTGCGCCTTTTCTCTCCTTCTTGGGGATGATTGAGGGGCTCAGTTCCGCAGCGGGACATCACCAGCTAAACAACGTACATACATAAATGCACGCATAGGCTTACATTTCCTTGCCTTCTAGTATTCAGCGAATATTTTGGGAAACATTTCTAAACCTCGTACATGTTGAGGATCCTCTCCCTATACACTATTCTTCATTTTCTATTGGTAAATTTAGCTCTCAATTCTTACCAATAAAATGCTTATATAGTAGTAAATGCATCTAATAAGACTGGAGTATACGATTAATACAGAGTGAGCCAAAAGACTCCGAACCGCCTGCGCGGTGTTTTTCCTATCCGCGTCCTCGGCGCTCGTTGCCGTCTGCCGCTATCATAGAAAGGGGCGGATGAAACCATACAACATTTTTAAAACTACTTTTAAAGGGTTTACTTACCAACTTTACGAAAGGAGATACTGAAACTGGCCACCGTCGTTGTCTATATATTTTTGGCACCTCTTTAGGAAACTATCCATCACTCGCCGTAGTTCACGTTGAGAAATTTCCTGGCGGGTATTTTGTTTTAATTCTTATAGAGTGTGTGGGTTTGTCTTGTACACTTTATGTTTTAAGTTACCCCGGAGAGGTATTTTATCAACAATATTACCGGCTGCGCGGTGTTTCTCCACTGGGCGTGTGGAAATATGATAAAAACATGATAACGCACTGCTGCTATAAGCAAAGTCACGCTGTTGTGGTTTTGCTGTGCAGTGTGAAGTGCAGTTTTGAGTTGACGGTGATTTGATGTAGTTCAGTTATTACGTGTTACTTATTATTTTGTCCTGTACTTAGTCACAAAGTATATTGTGGCACAGTATATGTTTTCTGCCGCACAGCGTGTATTTATTTATGATTCGTATGTGATAACTCGGTCAACTCGCCAAGTGAAAGTACGATTTGCAGAACGATTTCCAGGTGTAAACGTTCCAGGCCTTACAAAATCCATGAACTTTACAGTAAATTTCAGGCCACAGGAAGTGTTCAGGCTAAAAAAATCTAAGACGGCGTTCGGCTCTTACCAAAGAAACATTAGACATCAGTCATCGTTTGGAAAATTCCCCCCAAAAATTCCATGATGGAAGTTTCCTAAAGAGGTACCAAAAATGTATGGACAACGACGGTGGCCAGTTTCAGCATTTTCTTTCATAAAGTTGGCAAGTAAAGCCTTTAAAAGTAGTTTAAAAATGTTGATGATTTCAACCGCGCCTTTCAATGATACAAGCAGACTGAAACGAGCGTCGAAGGCGCGGACAGGAAAAACACCGCGCAGGCGGTTCGGAGTCTTTTGGCTCATCCTGTATTGCGTTTGCAATCTAATGTAACCTAATTATAACACTCATTCAAGGCTACATAGAAAAAAATTTAATTGAGTTATATTTATGGACGCTCTGTAAATGCTGTGGTTCTTAGCGTCCCATTGTATACTGGGCGTGAAAGACCGGCAATTTTGCTCAGAGGCCTCTTTATCGGTGCTTCTTTTACGTGCCGTAAATCTACGACATGGAATCGTGGGACCCATGCTACGGATAGGCTACGTAGAAGGAAAGGAGTGCAACTGCATAATAAATCTCAGTTTCCTGTCCAGGTAATCACTGACGCCCTTTCTGGGCAACTGCAGTAGTGGGTCGGGCTTTCGAGATAGAAACTGTTAGGGACTCCGTTGCCTGTCTGCCTGCGACTGGCAGTTTCCTGCGGTTCTTTCACTTCATCCCTATCTACGAGGCGTGTTTCTAAAGTAAGTACCGTTAAGTTTTTTTTATATAATTTTTTTCAAAAGCAGAACATTATTTTCCAAATACATTCATTACCTTACACCTCACACTACTTCTTCACATAGTCACCGCCGTTATTCTGCATTTCTTGTTTCACAACAGTCCAGATTTGGCACCAAGCAATTTCCATCTGTTTCTTCACCTGAAGAAATTGCTTAGTGGAAAACATGTTTAACTACGATAGTGTTGGGATCAGAAGGCCAGCGCCTAACAAACTAAGCCAACCCGTTCACCAGATAATGGAAATACCAGCACATTCAAAAAATATATTTGCAGCTCATCAGTATTAGTTCCATGTAAATTAAACCCACTTCATGTTTGCCGACCGTCTCTTTTATTTTCTCTAAGACGTTCTCATAAATTGGCTGTATGTAACCTTTACTCAGAGTGCTCTCAGTGTGTACTTCTCAAGAAATGATTTTAATGCAGGATTGTTTACCTTGTGAATGTGAATTTCTGACTGGATTAATGCTATGGCAATATCGCTACTATCCAAATCTTGAAGCGAAGGCGTGTATTTTGCTTAGGCTTCGGCTTGCGAAGTTCAATGTTCTTTCAATGTTTGTGGTTCTGGATTTGCTGGTGTATTCTCTTTCTTTGATGCTTATCAATGATTGCAATATTTACTTCGCAGACGGCACATCGCAGAATGATGCCATCAGTTTCGAGTCTTGAATTCCTCTGAAGAATTCTTAACCTTCGGCATGCTTTTGAATTGCATTGGATTTTATTTATGGAGGCTCTTTACCTGCTGTGGTTCTTTGCGTTCCATTCTACATTGGGAGTGAAAGACCGGTAATTTTGCTCAGAAGCCTCTTTATCAGGCTTGAGGTTCTTTTACGTGGCGTAAATCTACGACACGGGATCACCGGCTTTACTTCCCTTCCGAAGGAAGCCATGCTGAAGGATTTTTAGCCCAAAAAATCCACCGGGTTTGAAGCCGTGACCCCGGGAACTGAGGCTAACGTGGTAACCACTACACCACGGAGGACAATGGCATGCTTTTGTTGTGAAAAATCCGTTCTGGTAAAACACTAACACGACCAACAAAACAGTTCACAATCCATAGATAGGAATCGTTAAATTCCTGCTAGCCCTAACTGAATTTAGGTTTCACATGCTGCAGGTTGGCCTTGTTACTGAGGTTAACTGTTGTAGCTGAGTTTGGTCATTGTTGCTGGGGGTATAATGATTATTGCGGCTTTCCATAAATTATATTTTAATATTTATTGACCGTTATTGATTTCTGATTAAACAAAATCTTATAATCCTGTTCAAGATGAAGGGAAAAAAAATCCTTTTAATCTATTACAAACGCAGATAAAAATGGAGGGAAGGTGCTGAAGCATGGAATAGAAGGAAAAAGGTGCAAAATGTAGTAATATCATAAAAAGCTACAACAAACTGTGAATACTTTGCTTCATTTCATGTACCCAAATGCATAAATGACCTGTCTGACTGAAAATAGCTATATTTCTGGAAATTTGCTGCACCTTAAACTCCTTTATTTACTAAAACATTTTGCAGCATCAGCCATTTCGGAGATATCCGTTGTTATTGGTTTGAATTTTTCAATACTTTGTCATACTTTGAAGCATTGTTACATTCAGCTGTTTCTCGCGATGTCATGGAAAGAGTATGGAACTTCAAGGCCAGCACATAGCCACCGCTTGTAAACATTTGATCATCGCTTACGTTTCCTGTATCCACCTAAAATGAAATTTATAATGAAGCTATTCCTGCAATGTTTATCTCGATTAATATGAAGTAGATTAAAAAATAAGAGTTTGAAGGCATAGTTTGTAGAAGCTATATAAAACAAATCTGATGTGTTACACTCACATGACTTTCTCTACTTTTGTACAAACTATTTTTACAAACGCTTATTCTCCATATGCTTCATGTTAATGGAGATATCGAGATGTCAATCTTATTGCTAATTTTCTTGTAGATGCAAGGGGAATTGGTAGGTTTTAAGCGATAGTTAAATATTTTAAGCGTTGGTTGCTGTGTGGCGCATTCCATTCTCTTTGCATGTCCAGGACATAAAAAAATGAATAACGAATTTGAGAAAAAGTATAAGTATTGGAAAATTTAAGGGTATAACAAGCAATATCTCGAAAACGGTTCACTCAACAAAAGAAATGTATATGACATAAATTGTGTATTTTAACGCGATCTACATTTTTCGTGTAGTAAAATTTTGTCTATCTCTTATGGTTTACCAGTTATGCAAAAGTCGTTCACAATGAAGAATACTTTAGAGACATTCCCAGACAATTCGAGATATACATTTCATTTCTCATGAGAATATCTTGATGCAGTAATTTGTATCACAAATTACTTAAATGTAAAGAATGATTATATTATGAATATGCATTTTTATGTGACATTAATTTGAGATATTTGTTTATTGTAATTATTGTTGAGAAGTAAGTTTTTAATGCCTTACTGAAACTGACAATAATAGCGTGCAATAATGCAGCGAGGGGGTGAGCTGTTTATCATTATTGGAAACGAGGAAGTTACGTAATGTTGGCGCGTTTTTCCTTGAGAATCTTCTGGAACGTTTCCCTAGAGCATACGTATTCATAATTTTCATTGGATATAAAATAGACGCTAATGTTGGCGCGTTTTATTAGCCAATTGCAGTTCAGTTATAATCTTTAGGCATATCGGTGTGTAGGAGTATAAATAGGGTAGGTTAGAGGTAAAGTCCGTCAGTTCATCAAAATTCTTTGTACACTACACGTCGCATTCCCATCAGTTCGTCGAAAGTATTTGTACGGCACACTTCGGATATCAATTTGCAGGTTACGCGTAACAGAGTTCTGAAAATTCTCAAGTATGGTAAAGTTAATTATACAAAAGGTTCAAGTACGTGGATTAAAAGTGATTAGTAAGAAGTTGTTATAACAGTTTCAGTTTGGCGAGTGTTAAGATCAATGTATAAATGTGATAGTTAACGTGTTCGACAATAAAAGTGTAAAACAAATTTCTTCATCAGTGTTCTCTTTGGATAAAAGATTCCTTCCGTTTACACAACCTGTATTAAGAGAAGTGCTTAACCCAAAAGATCAGAGCTAGCCGGAGGACAGTGAAACAGAATTAAATAAAAAATAAAAGTAAAATTCTTTCAAACAAAAACTAATACTGCCGCAAATTGCTAACACCAGATGGAGCTACATACCGAACAAATGAATCACGTCACAAGATGGCTTCAACGCGTGAAGTAAACACAAATACACAAACATTATAAGTAATACCACCGCAAATTGGCACCACAACGTGGGGCTACAATAATGTTAAATATAAATAACATTAAAACACTACAAATTGGCTCCCAAACGTGGGGCAGTTAAAATTATGTAACCAAACAAAACAAAAGCAGCACAATATAAGATCTTCAAGTTCTAATAATTTACGTAAAAACATATTACGTAAGCACTAAACCACCATCAAATTGGCTACCACAACGTGGGGCTACACAACAAAATAAATATAACATAAATACCGCCCCAATCTTAAACATATGATATTTTAATCAAAATCGTTAGAGCCATTTTTGAGAAAATTAAAATTTTCGAAAAATGTTCCATGGTATTCTGGGGTGAGGGGATTTTCTTGAAAACCTTCTTATCGTATCTCTGGAAGATAATGAACCTAAATACCAAGTTTGGTGTGTATTTGACTGTTCGTTTCTGAGTTATGCTGTTCACAGACACACGGACACACGGACACACACACACACACACACACACACACACGGACATGTTTCCAAAAATGCTTTTTTTGGATTCAGGGGGTCTCAAAACATGTATTTCTGGTGAAATCTCGGTATCGAATTTTTAGGTGGAATACAATACTTCCCCTACTTACTATACGTAGTAGAGAAAGTAATAAATGATTAATGGATAGAGCAAGTCATGCGAGTGTAACATTCTCATAATGTTTAAAGCATACAAACATAACCTAGATAATGGCATTTCATTGCATAATTCAATTATTTATATGTATAATACATTTCCAATTAGCAGCCTAAAGGAATATTACCTATTACAATAATGCTAAAACTAAATTATTCACAAGTTCAGTTTTGGATTTTGTTGATGTTTACTTGCACCATCCTGTTAAAACCAGTTCATTACCAGCAGATTCAAATAAATGTAAATGATTTTGGAGCAATTATCATTTTTCTTTACATAATTGTTTAAATAAATTTAATGTTTCATGGACTATTCACATTTCAAAGCAATTTCAGTAGCTTATGTTCATGAAAACACAATGCAAATAATTTCTAAGAGGATTTCTCGGCATGTCCCCAATCTGGTGTGTGAATTTGAGTGTTTTGTGTGTATGTGTAAGCGGTTATTTGGTAAGCCCATACAATCACGTTCCAGGACTGTCATTGGGTAAATATCGGCGTATACGTTTCGAGCCATATCTAGAATATGATAATTAATGCAGAATTAGCAAAGTTAAAGAAATATAACAATTTTAAACACCTATACTAATAATAATTATCAAACGATACCTCGCCCGTTTCCAACATATATTGTATAGGATTAAAAATTAAAGGTTATTAAAGTTTTATGTATAAAATGGAATTCCGCCAACGAGCACTTGTTTGCCTAAAAACTGAAAATTATATTTTTGTGTTAGGTGGTTCATTTTATTAAACAGGTAAGTACAGAAAATTTAATTATTTTTTCACAATAATGTTTTGGAACTGATGTTTGGTATACTTGTGTAAAACATATCCTTATATAATTACCAGCCTTTTTACTTTCTCTATTACGTGACAATATTTAGGACATTTCGTAAAATGCAGAACCATTCATTCAGCAGTGATGTCCAGGTATAAGAACTCTTAAGCAGTTAGCTTCCACTTATGGGGTAGTTTATTACCTGCAACATACCTAATTAAAGTCCAGTAAAAGTTCAACTTTATTTTATTTCGTTCTGGTTTAAATCCTTAGAAATTCCTATGCCTGGTAATGACACATTTAATACGTATATTAGCGTATAGTCCAGACTAACGTGTCCAGTTGATGTCATTCTGCAGTAAAGCTTTAATTTGTATATCTTTCCTTGTTATTCTCAACTTTCATTTAACTCATAAGGAATTGCAATAAATTATTGAACAACAAAATTCTCAGCATTGCATCATAACAATACTCACGCATATACCACTGTATGCCCTAGCAGAACAATCTTCAGCTTCAAACATTCAAATGACAGGATTATGTTTATCATTGTACTAGGATTCGATAACACTGAGAAGATGGTGTATGCACCTGTGACATTCACGCAAAACCAGACAGAAAAACGTTATTAATCGAACTTTTTCAGTATTTTTACTTTCTCTACTACGTATAGTAATTAGGGGAAGCATTGTATTCCACCCAAAAATTCGATACCAAGATTTCACCGGAAATACATGTTTTGAGACCTCCTGAATCCAAAAAAAGCATTTTTGGAAACATGTCCGTGTGTGTGTCTGTGTGTCTGTCTGTGTGTGTGTCTGTGTGTCTGTGAACAGCATAACTCAGAAACGAACAGTCGGATAAACACCAAACTTGGTATTTAGGTTCAATATCTTCCAGGGATGCGACACGAAGGTTTTCAACAAACTCCCCCACCCCAGGATACCCTTTACATGGAAGATTTTTCGAAAATTTTAATTTTCTCAAAAATGCCTCTAACGATTTTGATTAAAATATCACAGGTTTAATATATTGTCATGACAAATAAAACGTATATTTTGAATTTTCTGGGAATGTCTCCAAAAGTGTTCTTCATTGTGAACGACATTTGCATAACCGGTAAACCATAAGAGATAGAGAAAATTTTACTACACAAAAAATATAGATCGCGTTAAAATACACAATTCATGTCATATACATTTTTTTTATTGAGTGAACCATTTTCGAGATATTGCTTGTTATTCTCCTATATTTTTCAATACTTATTTTCTTAAATTGGAATTCGTTATTCATTTTTTTGTCTTTGATATGCAAAGAGTATTAATCTGTGGCAAAGGGAGTGGTGCTGCACCTAGCAACCAGCTATTAAGAGATATGTATGTGCTTAAAGGCTACTGTATTTCCAAATTGTCCTTTAAATATATTATCCCCTTACATCTACAAGAAAATTAGCAATAAGATAGAGTCTGCAAATGTTTATCTCGATTAACATGAAGTAGATGGAGAATAGGCGTTTGTAAAAATAGTTTGTACAAGAATAGAGAAAGTCATGTGAGTGTAACACATCAGATTCTTGAAAAAAAAGAACTTAAAAAGATGCAAAGCTCAAGACTGCCCCACACATACACTCTTAGTTTTAATAGCAGTTATAGAAGTTTGGTTAAAATAAGCGCAAAAATATTCCGTTATTCTTAAATACCTATAAAACTAAATGAGATTTCATTTTTAGGCATAAAAACTGAGTTTCTTGGTTGTTCAAAAATGAAATCGAATATTAATAATATTACTATAACTATTTCATGGGGTAGGCATTCAATATTCGTCAATCTAATTCACAGCCCCTGTAAGTTTAAACCGATCACGTCGACTATCACCGAAATCTTATTGAAATGAGATCGTCATGACTGATTCGTAATGGTCTGGAAATTATCGCAGCTGATTTGCACTTGTTTCTGATTTTTACTTTTTCTACTAGTATAGTAAGTATCTCGATATCGAGATTTCACTGGAAATACATGTTTTGAGGTCTCCTGAATAAAAAAAGGGTCCATCTGTGTGCTTGTGAGCAGCATAACTTAAAAATGAAAAGTCGGATAAATATCAAACTTGGTATTTAGGTTCAGTTTCTTTCAAGATGCAACATCAAGATTTTCAAGAAAATCCCCGTTCCCCATACCATCCTTTACATGGAACATTTTTCAAAAACTTTTGTTTTCTCAAAAATGGCTCTTAAGATTTTGATTAAATTATCATATATTAAAGATTTTTACGCCAAATGAAATGTATATCTTGAATTTTCTAGGAATGTCCCCAAAATTCCTCTTCATTCTGAATGACTTTTGCATAACTGGTAAACCGTAAGAGTTACACAAACCTTTACTAGACGAAAAAGTAGATCTCGTTAAAACACATGCGTTATCTCATAGTATTTTCCAATACTTATAGTTTTTATCAAATGGGAATCCGTTATTACTTTCTCTACTACGTATAGTAAGTAGGGGGAGCATTGTATTTCACCCAAAAATTCGATACCGAGATTTCATAGGAAATATATGTTTTGAAACTCCCTGAATCCAAAAAAAGCATTTTTGGAAACATGTCCGTGTGTGTGTGTGTGTGTGTGTGTGTGTGTGTATGTGTGTGTGTGTCTGTCTGTCTATTTGTCTGTGAACAGCATAACTCAGAAACGAACAGTCGGATAAACACCAAACTTGGTATTTAGGTTCAGTATCTTCCAGAGATGAGACACGAAGGTTTTCAAGAAAATCCCCCCACCCCAAACTACCCTTTACATGGGACATTTTTCGAAAATTTTAATTTTCTCAAAAATCGCTCTAACGATTTTGATTAAAATATCATATGTTTAAGATATTTTCATGGCAAATAAAATGTATATCTTGAATTTTCTGGGAATGACTCCAAACGTATTCTTCATTGTGAACGACTTTAGCATAACTGGTAAACCATAAGAGATAGACAAAAGTTTACTACACAAAAATGTAGATCGCGTTAAAATACACAATTTATGTCATATATTTTTTGTTGTTGAGTGAACCATTTTCGAGATATTGCTTGTTATTCCCTTAAATTTTTCAATACTTATTTTCTCAAATGGGAAGTCGTTATTCATTTTTTTGTCTTGGATATGCAAAGAGTATTAATCTGTGGCAAAGAGAATGGTGCTGCACCTAGCAACCAGCTATTAAGAGATATGTATGTGCTTAAAGGCTACTGCATTTCTATATTGCCCTTGCAAATACAAAACAAGGGGAACATAGTACACCTTAAGCGATAGTCAAATATTTTTAGAACTGTTCGCTATGTGTAAAATGTAATTCTCTTTGCATGTCAAAAGATCGTTTCTGAAAATGTTTATCTCGATTAATATGAAATAGATGGAGAATAAGAGTTTGAAAAAATAGTTTGTACAATAGTAGAGAAAATCGTGTTAGTGTAACACATCAGAATTTTTTTTATAGGTTTAACGCCCCTTAACTGATTATGTCAGAGCAGAAATGAATGAAATGGGTGAACTGATGCTCACACGTGCTGCAATCCATTAAACTTAAAGTTATCCGACATTCATCTTTCAGGATAAGAGAAAATATCGGAATAAACCTTCCGGGTAACTCGCCCTAAACCGAGATTCGAACTCGGACCTTTGAATGTGCGGCAGACGCGCTACACCCACACACGGAATAAGTCTGCCTAAAGAAACAAAGAAGCAATTTTTAAAGAATATAGATATGTTATGATATTGGTGTGCAATAAAATAAATTAAATAAGCTTATATAAAATACTTATGTTATTTCAATAGTTATTAATATTATTTGTTAAATTTTTAATCGGTAAGTAGTCTTAGCAAACACCACTCCTGAGGTCCATATTAGAGCTCGGGTACATGAAGCTCCAGGGGACTATGCTCCCAGTGACCCTGGAAGGGGGCGTCATCCGAGTGGCATTCCCACAGTCGAGAGATTTTCCTTTGGACCAGAACCTGAAAATTTTAATCCAACCCCTTATTACAGGGCGGAAGTGGATACGCCACTTACGCGCGTCAACCTCAAAAGGGGAAGACTACCGTAGAACCTAGGTGGAGCTGACAACAATCTTGCAACTGTCTACCGGCTATCCAGGGCGGTACCGGAGGACCTTGAGGCGTCTCACAACTCCGCCCTGGACGGAAAACCGTCTAGACACCACCAATCACCCCCTATCGGGAACCACTGCACCGCCGAGTCCAACCCAATCCAAACGACACGCATACTGGTGGGGCTGGGACGTTTGGCCTAACGTACTTCTAGCAAATCAGAAGTACCACGAGTGCTCAAGGTCCGCAGCGTCCATACCACGGCAGCAAGGGTTCGGAACAGGCACAATCGATAATATTGAATTCTCTCGTATTACTTGTGATACTCGTGTTATTTATTCAACTGCGAAAGAAAAGCTATTTGAAAACGCCGATACTTTGTTGTCAAAATTAATATGAACAAACAATAAAAAGTGATGACTGAGACTGGCAGGAAAGCGACTGCCGCACCTTTGCGATGGACGCCAGATAAAATCTGATATAGTCCGTAATGGATTGCTTCAAGTTTAGGCGTGAGGCAGTATTTTTAACACTTAAATAATTTCAGTGTAATTATATAATATATAAATTCAATAACAGCCCCCCTTGAAGCAATATGTGTATGTAATAATTTGTAAAATGTATGTAACAATCATTACATATGTTTGAATTATTGTATCCATGTGTAATAATGTTGTGTGAATATATTACGTAATTTAGTAATGTAGGAGCTGTGAGAATAATAAGTTAAAGGTTCTAACAAAGAGGTAACCTTGAGGCAATAATGAATTTGAAAGTTTAAATGCTACTAGTCATTATTGGAGCAACAATAATGTAAATTTTGAGACAGTATAAAAATAGCCAATCAACAACCAGAGAAAGCTTTAGTTAAAAGAAGGTAGTCTATTGGAGTAGGATTAGCCAATCAGAAACTGAAATATAGCAAAATTTACAAATCTAGAAGTCTGATGCCTGCAGACAGAGTTACTAACCAGACGCAAAAAGTGTCCTCAAGAAATATAATATGTATTCGTGTGAGACAAAGATAAGTTTACGTGTTAAAAAATAAGTGTAATTAATTAATAAAAAGAATCTCACAGCTGTCTATATCAGTGAAGTGTTATTTAAATCGTATCAAGTATTAATAAAAGGAGTGAAGTAAAATTATAATCTGTGTAAGCCTTTAACCTATAAGGCAAACATAAATATATAATATTTAAAGAAACAGCCAAATTACAAAGTTAAACTTGGGGCAAAGGCCACCTGAAAGTACATTTGGGGCGAAGGCTACCGGAAACTGTTTACTATACGTGCGGTTGCAACTACTACTAGTTCGGCTCCCCAACAGTTGAACTATAATACAACTCCTACAATACAAACCACTTCAAATCGGCTTTCCATACATGGTGCAAACTACTACTAATAACGTAACACACTACCTACTTCAAATTGGCTTCCATACGTAGGGCTGAAACTATATATCTACTTCAGGCGCAAGTGAATAATCTGCAACAAATAAATGTATTTTGAAATTCTTACAACAAACATTCCCAAAATTTTCAAACGCAGTTCGTCTTCTAGCAGGAAGAGGAAATACCAACAACTTCCATAACACTTTTTCATGTTGGGAAACTAGTCAAATTTAACATTGACGAGTTAATAAATAATTTAATTCATCATAAATATTAAAATTACGTTAAATGACAAATGCATGAAAATTCCTTCATAAACGGTTTTACTCAATATGTTTATCTAAAAGCCTTTTGAAAAAGAAAAACACTTTAATATTTCGTGTTATGTAAACTCCTCCACAGAACAAGCTGATATGTAGAAATGACTGTCTTCCAAACTTCGTTTTTCTAAGTTGTTACTTCAAACTTAAAAAAAGTCTACTTTTACTGTACATGGAATGTCCGATATGGAAAAAAATTCGCATAAATGAGATCTCTTCTCATATCTCAAATTATTAGAACCTGAAATGCAAAATAAAACAATCTGGTAGTCTACTACGATACACTTGGGAGTCAAAATCCAAACCACTATATCGTTGGTGAACTTATTCACATAAGTTAGGATACTTTTCTTGAACGAAGTCCTTCTTTTCTGCCAAAAGAAAGAAACTTCAGTAGCACAGCAATAGCAGACCAAAAGGCAAAGTCGTTTTTCTGTGCCGACAAATATTTAGTTTGACTATGGAAAAAGCAGATCTTATACTTTATCAAAATGACTTCTAATTTTTTAAATTAAAGATGTCAATAATGCGTTTTAACGCATAAATAGACTGTGAAGAGGAAAAACAATAGTGTCACAAGGGAAGTTGTACATGAAAACCCAGTTTCTCAAAATTTCTTTTGGAGACTTTAAGAATATTTTCCCAAAGTTTAATTTAAACATTAAGAAAAGAAGTGCTAAAACGAACAAGTATCTTTATGGTGCCACGTCCCCTTTTCATAAGATCGAGTTCTTATATGGCAGTGTTGAATCTGTTGTTAAACCCTGTTCGCCAAGGTTTCCATATGGGAAAATTAAAAATACATACATATTTCCCAGAGGTGTGTGCTACGCATGTAAAAAGCAATGTGGTGACTGAAATGCAAACGTTATCTTTGATTTTCCGAAATTTTTTAGCATACACACTATCTGATGCAGTTCGTTCAAATTTCCTTTTCTAATACTGTGACACAGCGGCAATGGCCAAGCTTATCGAGAGTTTAACGCCGAGCGACGGACACTTGGAAGGATAAACAGCGATAAATAGACGCGGTAGCGCTCTCGCCCAGCGTAAACACCAGAAGTGCTATTGACAGTACCTACTGGGTTTTGCAGGTAAGCATTTAGCGACTCACAGCAACTCACGCTTCTAGTTTCTTCTATTGCGGAAACAGTTATTTCAAACCGTAAAATTAATACTGCACGTCAGCAGGTATAATAATTCAGTTGTTATAGTTTCGAGTGCTTCGATTCATAATCAGTTTCATTCTTTATCTTCAAAAGGTCGGAAACTCGCTTCAATAACTTAAGTATTAGATCACATTAAATTTCTCGGCCAATTTAAACTGGTATTGTCCATTCACGCTACAACCACGCATACTCTGAAAGATCGCATAGCCAATCACTGTGGAAGACGGCAGCAGAATCAACAGCAGGTATTGGAGACGACGTCAAAAGGTGATAAGGACATTCGTTGTTAAACTTGGCGCCCAACATGGGGCTGGAATTTTGAGCCATTGGAAGCTGAAGAGGCCACACTGGAAACCAAACCCAGTGACAACCACACGGGAGGTAAGGAAGGAAGGAGCATAACTCATAACGGCAGTAGCTCAGGCTACACAGGTACACAGGGTACAAGAAAGAAGAAACAGGATCGTTAGACAACAGTGAGTGCATCAGCTAATCAAGTACTGAGTGTAAGTGTATTTATTTCAATGGTACTCACGTAGATGTAGTTAAAAAGTGGAAAAATGTAAGATGAAAACAATTCAGCAGAAACAATGGAAGATCAGGCAGGAAAAAGTAGTAGTAAACAAGAAATTGTACAAATTAGGGTAACAGAAACATAGGAAAATGGTCAAAGGATGAAGAATACAACTCAGGGAGAAAGAGTAGGTAATTCAGGAAGGAGGAAATGATTCCTTGGCAATAATGGAAATTTAAAAAGTATGGGAGAAAAGCTAGAAACAGCCAACATGAGTTACGAAAGAAATTAGAATTAGAATAGTCAACAAGAGCTAGAAAAAGAATTAGAGAAAAAGTCAGGAGAGAAATTGTAAAATACTCAACAGAAGTTAGAAAATAGTCAAAAGAATTAAGAGGAGAAGGAGAGTAATAATCAGAAATTAGAAAATACTAGACAGGAATTAGGAAAGAAGCTAGAAAATCAGCAGCATGCATTAGAAGCATTCAAGGATTAAATTAAAGGGGAAATAAGAAATGTTAGAAGTGAAACAAAAGAAAACAGAGGGCAGGTTTGGGAAGAAATAGAGAATGTAAGGAAATAAATTAGCCAAGCAATTGAAAAATCTTTAAATGAAATATGTAAACAGGTTAGAAAGAAATCATAGACAGAAAGCAGCAAACTACGGGAGGAGAGGAAGTAGCAAAGAAATTTGAAACAGAAACCGAAGTAGCAAATAAAGAAATGCAACAGGATAGGGAAGAAGCTAGAAAACAATTACAGAAAAGTGCCAGCAGAAAATAGAAAAAACTCTGGAAGAGAGATAGAAAAGAGGCAAAATGAGCTAGAAAAGGGGCGAAAGGAACCAGAAAAGGAACATAAGGAGCTAGGAAAGAAGTTAGAAAATCAACTGGAATTATCAGAATCATTCAAGGAGGAAATAAAAGCGAAAATAAGTAATGTTAGAAGTGAAGTAAAAAAAAAAAATAGGGAAAAAATGAGAAAAAAGCTTACATTTATTCAGGCAAGGGGCACAGTCTCTTAGGAGTAGAAACCATGATGACATTAGGGATAGATATAGATTTCCAGTTTCTAGATCAAAACTTAAATGGGAAATTCCCAAGAATGTAGATGTAAATAAAACTCAGCTAAGAGAGGAAGATGGGGCTAGGATTGCTTTTGAATGAATTAAGAAAAAGGCAGAGAAACGAAAATCCAAAAGAAAAGAAAGAAAACATAAGTGAGAACTTGAAATAGGTGACTTTGTTTTATAAAAAGATGCCAAACATGAAGACTCAATGGGTCATTGGCATAAGCAACTCATTCGTCCATACAGGATGCATTCAGATACTCCTAGCGTTTGATAAATTAAAATTGTGCATGCAAATTTTGTTTATAGATGATTATAATGCATATGTATAACATGGAAGACAAGATTCCGAAAACTGTAAATATAGCATAAGTTTAAAATTGTAAAAATTTACTATTAAGTAGAAAACAGTGAAAGTGAAGTGAGCTTAACAAAATTAGATCAGTGCTTCGACCAAAATATTCAAACAAAAGCAAGCTGAAAACCAAATATCTACAACGAAAACAGCCCTTCTAAAGTTATATAAGTTCAGAAGAGAAATTAACAATGTAAAAGAACAATACAATAGTAAATCTAGCACAAGGAGTACTTTGTTTACGTAGATAGGCTTATTAACTGTCAATGAAATATTTTCATGTAAGCATGAGTGATATACAAGAAGAAATTTGTAAAATATTGTACGAAAATTGAAACAGTTGCCAACAGTGGGTGAGATAAATTTAAAGTTAAAGTTTTACTCGGACAAACGTGTACATTATTTTGTTATTGAGAATAATAAAAAATTGCAACGGGGTAATTTGATACCGTAATTATTAACAGGAAGATATAAATAATTACATTAAAAATAACAATAAGATAGAGAAATAATTGCAATAAATAATTTCCGTATGTTAAATTAATCTATAATATAATAAGCACGAGTTGAAAAGATTCATTTGTCCGGAAAAAAGGCAATTAGCGAGCAAAGTCATTAATATTAGCCTGAGTAGCAAACGCTACGACTCATAATTAGCTTCATTCTTTATCTTCAAACGGCCGACAACTCACTTCAATAGCTCAAGTATTAGATCACATTAAATTTCTCAGTCAATTTAAACTAGTGTTATGCTTTCATACTATACCCCACGCATAGTGGGGAAAGATCTCATAGCCAACCACTGTAGGAGCCGGCAGTAGAATCAACAGCAGATATTGAAGACGACGTCAAAAGGTGACACCAGGCATTCGCTGTCACGTACTATATAAAAATGTAGATCTCTTTAAGACACACAAATTAATTCGAATAAGTGTTTTTTTGGGATATTAGCTATGTTTGAGATATCCGGATATTAAAAGTTCGAATTGTTCATTTCTTGGTCATTCTCTTAAAGTCCTGTTAACATTCAACTGTTTCTCGCGATTGCATGGAAACGTATGGAATTTTAAGGCCAGCATATAGTGTCCAGATCTTAAATATTTTACTGTCTGGCTGTTCTCTCTGTATCTAACGAAATATATAATGCTATTTCTGCAAAGGTTTATGGGATTAAAATGTAGTGACAGAAAAATAATCTTTCGTAAGAATAGTTTGTATACCCATAATAAACGACAGAGGGTAGAGAAAATTATGTGAATACATCACATCAGAACTTTTTCTGTAATTCAGTCATTCATATCTGAACTACTCTGAAATCTACGAGTACCAATTTATAGAAAGGTATTCCTGCTAAATTTGTTTTATTACGCTCAATTATGACTGGAAATACATAATTTCAACTAAACTTATTTAGCTTACTCTTCTGCCATATCAACTGGGCTTCCAAAACCCTCGGAAGATAGAGAATCCCATCTACAACACCATTTCTGGATCTCTCCCAGATTGGATGTGCAATTCTTAGCTCCGATTTCATTCATCTTGCAATAATTTCGTAAGACAACGTTCCTCTTACACAAGCTTCGTGCAACATCCTAAAGCACGAAGTTGAGTTTAATTTTTACTTTCTCTAGCGCCTAAACATAGTATATATATATATATATATATATATATATATATATATATATATATATATATTGTAAACAGCATAATTAAAAAATCTGATCTGTTGCACTCTACTCTTCTACAAACTATTTTTACAAACGCTTATACTCCATCTACTTCGTGTTAATCGAGATAAACATTTGCAGAAACTATCTAATGCTAATTTTCTTGTTAATGCAAGCGGAATATGGTAGGCTTTAAGTGATAGTCAAATCTTTTAAGAGCTGGTTGCTATGTGGCGCATTCCATTCTCTTTGCAGGACATAAAAAAAAGAATAACGAATTCCCATTTGAGAAAAAGTACAAGTAGTGGAAAATTCAAATAAATAACAACGAATATCTCGAAAATGGGTCTCATTCAACAAAAAAGAATATATATATATATATATATATATATATATATATATATAGCTTTTATAACATAAATTGTGTGTTTTAACGAGATTTACATTTTTGTGTAGTAAAAATTCAATAGTCCAATAATAAGTTTCCTTATTTTATAAAAAAACAATACACACAATTGATCATGTTGAATTAGCTTTATTTATATTGTATAATCCTTGTGTTACTTTTCTACATAGCCAACATGTTTTCCAAGCATTTTTGGCGATATGACACACTTTTTTCGAAGCCAGTGTTGTTCCAGGTCAGGTCCTATGCTCGCAACCAGCTGTTCACTGATTTGACTTCATCATCGGCGTTAAAAGTGCTTACCTTTGGGTTGTAGGGACATGTGAAAACCAGGGGCAAGCTCCGGTGAATACGGAGGATACCAGAAACTTCCAAGTTGAATTTTGACCTAGGCGGAGCTCACAGGAGTTTTCTCGCATTCTTCATAGTCACCAGATCTTTTCCCAAGTGTTTTCACATTTTCCCCTGCTTCAAAGGTCATCTTGGAGGTAAGCACTTTAACATTAGTGACGAGGATGAATCAGAAGTGAACCAGAAGTCGGGTCCTGTGCTCATAACCAGCTGTTCGCTTCTGATTGATGTTCGTCCCGGTATAGACATATGTGACTCTCGTATATGTGACATAAAATGTGTGTTTTTTCGAGATCTACATTTTTTGTTTATCTTTTACGGTTTACCAGTTACGAGAAAGTCATTCAGAATGAAGAGGACTTTGGGGGACATTCCCAGAAAATTCAAGATATATATTTTATTTGCCATTAAAATATTATAAACACATTTAAATCAAAATCTTAGTCATTTTTGAGAAAATCAAAATTTACAAAAAAATTTTCCATATAAAGGGTAGTCTCAGGTGAGGGGATTTTCTTGAAAATCTGCGTGTCGCATCCTTTGAAGATACCAAACTCAAATACCAAGTTTGGTATTTATCCGACTTTTGGTTTTTGATTTATGCTGTTCAGACAGACAGACACATAGACACATGGACAGACACACACGGAAATATTTTCAAAAATACATCATTTGAATTCAGGGTACCTCAAAACACGTATTTCCGTTGTAATCTCGAAAAAAAGCGTTTTAGAAAAAGATTCGCACGCGCGTGTTTGTATACACACACACACATATATATATATATATATATATATATATATATATATATATATATATATATGTGTGTGTGTGTGTGTGTGTGTGTGTGTGTGAACACATAACTCAAAAACGAAAAGACGGATAAAAACCAATACAAACACGAAAATTTAAGAAAATCTCCCAGTGTAAACCGCCCTTTACAGGAGCATTTTTCGAAGTTTTTTATTTTATAAAAAATGGATCTCACGATTTAGATTAAAATAACATATATTAAAGATATTTGCATGACAAATACAATGTATGTCTCGAATTTTCAGGGAATATCCTGTGAAGTCTTCTTCATTCGGAAGGGGTTTTGTATAATCTTGTATAGCTGGTAAACATTAAATGATAGACGAAAGCGTATCACACAAAAAGTTTAGATCTCTATAAAACACACAATTTATTTCAAATATCTTTTCTTTTAGCATCAGCCATTTCAGAGATATCCGTTATTAGTGATTCGATTTGTTCAATATTTTATCTTTTCAAGTCCCGTCGATTTTCAGCTGTTTCTTCCGATTGCATGGAAAGAGTGTGGAATTTTAAGGCCAGTGTATACGTCCAGTTCTAAAACATTTGACTTTGCTATTTCCTTTGTATCTATAACGAAATGTGCAATACAGCTATTTCCAGAAAGTTTAATCTGGATTAAAGTGAAGTAGATAGGAAAATGAACTTACGTAACAATAATTTGTATGTCCATTAAAATAAGCAATAGAGGGTAGAGAGTCATGTGAATGTAACACATCAGGAATTTTTTTCGGATCAGCCAGCATTAAAGCTTTTGGTCCCACAGGATGTTTAATCAGTCATAAAGGAAGCTCATACCCTGAGATAAGGATCCCTGAGAAAAATTGTAAGCTATTTTAACACCCAACAAGCACCCGATTCGCTCTAGTGCCATCTAGCGAGCGATGGGCTAATCACTCATCATTGCGAATCTAATGGCAGAGAGCAGGGTATTAGAAAACTCACCGATACTAAAAAGGTTTGATGTGTTGCATTCACATGACTTTTCTATTCACTCTTCTACAGACTATTCTTATAAAAGCTTATTCTTTTATCTCTTCTTGTTAATCTAGATAACTTTCATTGCACATTTCGGATTAAGTATAAGAAGAATACAGTAGGCTAAAGCGATAGTCAGATTTAAGTGGATCACTATGCGATGGCTTTGGAATTCCATGCTCTTTACATGACCACGAGAAAAAAAAATTGATGCGGTACACTCACATGACTTTCTCGACTCTCTTATTGCTAATTTTCTTATAGGTGCAAGAGGAATTGGTAGGTTTTAAGCGATAGTCAAATATTTTAAGAGCTGGTTGTTATGTGGAGTATTCCATTCTCTTTGCATTACCAGGACAAAAAAAAAATGAATAACAAATTCCCATTTGAGAAAAGTATAAGTGTTGGAAAATTTAAGGAAATAACAAGCAATATCTTGAAAATGGTTCACTCAACAAAAAGAAAATATATATCACATATATTGTGTATTTTAAGGTGATCTACATTTTTTGTGCAGTAAAATTGTGTATCTCTTATGGTTTACCAGTTATGCAAACGTTGTTCACAATGAAGAGCACTTTTGGAGACATTCCCAGAAAATTCAAGAAATACATTTTATTTGTCATGAAAGTATCTTAAATATATGACATTTTAATCAAAATCGTTAGAGCCGTTTTTGAGAAAATTAAAATTTTCGAAAGATGTTCCATGTAAAGGGTAATCTGGGGTGGAGGGATTTTCTTGAAAACCTTGGTGTCGCATCTCTAAAAGATACTGGACCTAAATACCAAGTTTGGTGTTTATCCGTCTGTTTGTTTCTGAGCTATGGTGTTCAAAGACACACACACAGACAGACACATACACGGACATGTATCCAAAAATGCTTTTTTTGGATTCAGGGGGTCTCAAAAAATATATTTCCGGTGAAATCTCGGTACTGAATTTTTGGGCGGAATACAATACTTCCCCTATTTACTATACGTAGTAGGGAAAGTAAAAAATAGAGGCTTATCGCTTGAAAAAGCACACTTGATTAACAATTCAAACCAGTAACAAAGAGTATCTAATGAAAGGTTAACGCCACAAAATTTTAGATATATGATATGGTTTACTGATTATACAAAAATCATTCAATGTGAAACGGAGTTCAAGAGGCTATTCCTAGAAAATTCGAGATATACATTTTATTTGTCATAAAATATCTTAAACATATTGTGTTTTAGTCACCCCGTTAAAGCCATTTTTGAGAAAACAAGAAATAACGAAATATTTTCTGTATGTAGGGTAGGATTGGAGGATTTGCTTAAAAATATTCGTGTCCCATCCTTGAAAGATGAACTTTAATACTAAATTTTATATTTAACTGGCTTTTCGTTTTTGAGTTATGCTGTTCACAGACAGAAGCCTTAAAAACTGTATTTCTGGATGAAATCTTGATACCGAATTTTTGAGTGGAATGCAATACTTCCTCTACTTAGCATAGGTGGTTAGTAGAAGAAGTAAAAATACCGCCATAGATCCCCATATGCCCCATTTGGGGTTACGTACTATAATTACTTGTCCATACGTATGATAATTTAAGAATGGCATTACTTACAAAAATCAGAAATTTGTATTTACAAAATATGGTTAAGGACATTCAATATTGAAAATTTATTTCAAGATTCTGATGATCCTCCCAGAAGCACTGATTTAACACTATTGTTGCCATTATTTTTCGAATCCTGTAGTAACTATTCTGTGTTACATAATCAGCCCATTGAAGGCCTTCTTCGTGCACTCTGGATAGGCGTGGGATCAGAATAAAATTCGAAGAATGCTGTTTTTCCTTGTAATCAACACCGTGCCCTCTTGAACGATAAAAAACTCTTTTCATTTCGTAGGAAAGGATACTTGGTCTCAACTGTTAGTGTTGTTTCTAAAACAACAGCACAAACACAGATGACATATGAGTCTATATATTCAGAGTGTAATCTTTGTGCTGCGTGTCGTTATACCCTCCTCAATTGATTACTATAGAAGATTATGTAACCCACATTCATTGTACAATAAAGCTCAAGCACTGCACACGGCAGTCTCCTCGATCCTGTTTCTACATTTTGAATTCGTTATTTGGAGGGTTGAAGAAGACATCCCTTCCGCTCGGAAGCCACCCTTAGCCAGTGTGTTGACAGGGGGCAGATCGCCGGATGACATAGCACCCACATTCCCAGTGATGCTTATCTGTCCAAGGGTGACTTGAGAAACCCCAAACAAAAGAACTGTTTAACTCCATGAGAAGGGAATGTCCTCAGAGGTCAAGCTCATGTTACTGTCTTGCCAAGTGTGTCTCCGTCTTCACCACTTGATAAAGGTAGTATCAGAGGTAGGTATCGGAATCCTAATTCTTTAAGAGATTCAGTCGGTTTCCTTACGCGTCTAGGCCGGTAACAGCTTCCAAATCATTGTAACAAAGAGCCAAGTTTCTGTCAAAATACGACAACCTATAAATATTTTGTTGTTTGTAATTAAATACTTCTGAAACTATATGTTTCATAAATACTTTTCATGAGCCACAGCTTTGTAGAGAATCCTTTCGGTTTTTCCTACCGAAATTCAGGTTTGTTTCCCCTTTATTTAAAGCCCTGGTCATGATCACACGTTGACGAAATGAAAGTCTAGAAGAGTGTGTTCACACTTGTTTACTGCCATTCGTAATGGTGTAGAGAAAATTACAATATTCCAAAACGAATTTTGCATCTTCAAATGTCTTCCTAGTTAACACTTTTCTTCTAGTTTGGATGAACTTTTACAATTGGAATAAGTTGGTTAAGAAAGTGTAATTATTCATTTTATGGTAAACACATTAGAACTTGTTGAACGCCATTACTATACATTATTTGTAATTAAAAAGCTGACGTGTATTACTTATAAGACGGTCTTTACCTGTTTCGAACTTGCAGCAATTCTTAAGGCTCAATATTATATATATATATATATATATTTCTAATTGTTATTTACTTCACAGTGTGGATTATGCGTTTAGATATTTGGCTTTATTTATTGAGATTCCTTCTAAAGTTCTTCAGAAGCTGTAAAAACCCGATACGACTTGTGCCAGCGAACTCGAACGGATGTTTCAAGTGGACAGGACTTACCCCTTGTGCATTGTCGCTTACAACATGAACAAATATCTACAGACATTTTAACGGTCTGTCAAGAATATTTTGTTCTTTTTTCCTCTAATTTTACAGCATACCTCATTTTAATTCAAGTAATTAGTTACCAGGTTCCCTACCATAAATCGATGAATGTGTGGCAAATAGGAGGTGCTGAGTTCAATCTTCGGTCTTCGGTGCCAACCAACCCGTCCGAGAGTTTTTAAGCGGTTTTCTCAACCTGCCATTTTACAGTTTTCGACTTCCCCACTCTTTCTGTCGTTTAATTCTTTCCACGGTATTGATAGCTAACTTAATATCCTGATGTGATTCGTTTACGATGTTTGTGACAGTTGTGAATATCCTTCCCTGCTTGACCTCGCCTGGGAATGCATTGCCCTTCCGCTTGGATGCGAAATCGTAGGTCCTTAGAGACTTTAGAAATGCTAGGGACCTATCGCTTATATCGCGGTTATCATTCCAGGTTTCAAAGTCCCAGTACGGCACGTACCATTCGTCTCTTCCTCCTAGAGGCTAAGGCCTAAGTAGACTATCTCAGAGATGCGGATTCTTCTATCTCTAAACTACCTACCATAATGGAGAAAAGGCTTCGGTCTACCCTGTTTGTTTGAAGTAGGTAGTTATTACGTTATTTGCATCACGCTTTGGGCGTCAATTTGAAGAAGATTGTATTGTAGGAGTTGTATTATATTTCAACTGTTGGGGAGCCGAACTTGTAGTAGTTACAACCGCACGTATAGTAAACAGTTTCCGGTAGCCTTCGCCCCAAGTGTACTTTCAGGTGGCCTTTGACCCAAGTTTAAAAAAATATCAACTTTGTAATTTGACTGTTTCTTTAAATATGATATATTTATGTTTGCCTCGCCCGCGTCAGTATTTTTGTTAGAGATATAGATGTCTTGGCAGGGTTGTGGTGCAACAAGAATGTAGGCTTACACAGATTATAATTTTACTTCACTCGTTTTATTAATGCTTGACATGATTTAATTAACACTTCACTGATAGAGAGCTGTGAGATTCTTTTATTAAATACTTTCACTTTTTAACACGTAAAACTATTTTTCGTCTCACACGAATACGTATTATACTTCTCTCGAGGACGTGTCTCGCGTCCGGTTAGGAACACTGTTTACAGGCAACCAACTGAATTGATATCAACCGCCTAAACTTGTAAATTTCTGTATTTCAAGTCTCTGATTGGCTAATCCTACTCCAATAGAATACCTTCATTTAACTAAAGCTTTTTCTGGTTGTTGATTGGCTATTTTTTAAACTGTCTCAAAATTTACATTATTGTTGCTCCAATAATGACTAGTAGCATTTGAACTTTCAAATTCATTATTTCCTCAAGGTTACCTAATTTTTAACAACTTTTGACCTATTTCTCACTGCTCCTACATTATTAAATTAGGTAATATATTCACATAACATTATTACGCATGGATACAATAATATAAACATATACTATGACTGTAATATACACTTTTTATATATTGTTAAATACATATATTGCTTTAAGGCGGGCTGTTATTGAATTTATATTTATAATTTGACTGAAATCATTTAAGTGTTAAAAAACACTGCCTCATGTTGCACAAAGGACAAAAAATAGACGTTTCCAGACTTGTTAATTCATCACTTAGTAACTATGCAATTCACTTGAGGACATCTACGATATGAGTATGGCACCACATAAACACAGAGAGGAAATGGAGTTTAAATTAAATGTTGTGCCATGTCGTTCAACAATAAAACGTTAACCAAAGACATGTCATTGTTGGTGGCCAGTTGGGTCTCTGTCATTGTAAATTTGAATTCTGCTGTATCACACTGATGCATGATCGAAACTTAAAAATAAATATACATAGTTTTTAAAAAGGACCAATGCTATACACTTCTGGATAAGAATGTTGTAAAACACACGTTAGGTTGTAAGACAAGTGTATTCAGTATATTTCATTGCTCATCCTTAGTAATTATATACTATTATTTCACTCATTCCAAAAAAAATATATTGACATTTACCTTAGAGATTATTACTTATCATATTATTGAATATTTACACTTGCTTAAATAAGTAAGGCTCTAAATAAGCTGAACTTAAAAGGATGGAATTTTCTGTTTGGATACATCTTATTGACTCATACCTATAGCTATAGATGACTATAAAATGAGCTTTTAAAGACGAGTTAGAGAAGGTATGTAAACAGAATGTAAAGAAAATCAGATAATAAATAGCCATCAGCATAAGTTTATATTCCCGATAACGAAGCAGCAGCAGCAGCAGCTTGAAGTAATTGGGTATGTGTTCATGAATAAACTTTCATTACACAGGTTTTTTTGGTAATTTTTCTTCGCCGCCATAAAGGAAATAAACAATAAGAAAGAAAACAGGAGAATGTAGCTCAGGCAGCTGGCTCGAATCCCATCTCGAGTATGATATATCTTTCTGCTGTATTACGTAACAGAAGATGGATATGCATTGTGATAAACTAGTTCATGCCTCGTTTCCCTTCTTTACTTTTTAATCTCATTAGATTTATAGGGACGAAAAAGCAATAAAGAATGCAGCTAAGCTGCACAGTCGTCAGTGCAAACGACTCTCTATTTTTACTTTCTCCACCACGTATAGTAAGTAGGGGACGTATTGCATTCCACCCAAAAATTCGGTATCGAGATTTCACCGGAAATATATGTTTTGAGACCCCCTGAATCCCAAAAAAAAGCATTTTTGGAAACATGCCCGTGTATGTGCGCGCGTGTGTGTGTGTGTGTGTGTGTGTGTGTGTGTGTCTGTCTGTGAACAGCATAATTCAGAAACGAACAGTCGGATAAACACCAAACTTGGTATTTAGGTTCAGTATCTTCCAGAGATGTGACACGAAGGTTTTCAAGAAAATTCCCCCACTCCAGATTACCCTTCACATGGAACATTTTTCGAAAATCTTAATTTTCTCAAAAATGGCTATAACGATTTTGAATAAAATACCATAAGTTTAAGACATTTTTATGGCAAATGAATTGTATATCTCGAATTTTCTGGGAATGTCTCCAAAAGTATTCTTCATTGTGAACGACTTTTGCATAATTCGTAAACCATAAGAGATAGACAAAAGTTTACTACACAAAAAATGTAGATCGCGTTAAAATACACAATTTATGTCATATACTTTTTTTTTGCTGAGTGAACTATTTTCAAGATATCCCTTGTTATTCCCTTAAATTTTCCAATACTTTTTCTCAAATGGGAATTTGTTATTCATTTTTTTATGTCCTGGACATACAAAGAGAATGGAATGCGCCACATAGCAACCAGCTCTTAAAAGATTTGACTATCGCTTAAAGTCTACCAATTCCCCTTGCATCTACAAGAAAATTAGCAATAAGATTATCATCTCGATATCTCGATTAACATGAAGCATATGGAGAATAAGCGTTTGTAAAAATAGTTTGTACAAGCGTAGAGAAAGTCATGTGAGTGTAACACATCAGAGTTTTTTAAAAATAGCATTACTTTCAGTATCCATTAGCACTGTCTTTGTCAGTGAAAATATTTTTGTTACTAAAGGACAAACACCAGTTGAATAATTATGGTGATTCATAGCTCAGTATAATGGAAATGGAAACTAGAAGATGCCATATCAACCGATATTGACTCTCTATATCGATAATTGAGGATTATACCCTTTTATCGCTGGGGAGTTATATCATGTTCTTTTAAGATAAGGTATAACGACTTGTGTACAATGGAAAAAAGCGCTTATTTAAAACCGCAAAATGGTCTCTGAATGATCGTCCAAGCTACGAAACAGGGAATAAAACAAGTGGAGTGTTATTGACTAAAAAGGCACAACAGATCACAAATACTTTAACTGACTGAATAAACGAAGATGATTATTAGGATGTATTGTAATATTTAGCTCCACTTTTAATTTATATTCAATGTGTGTTAACATGTATAAAATCATTTCTACATGACTCACGTGTTAGGGTTCGGCATTGCTCATGATTTGACAGTTTATCCCTACAAAAATTAGCCTTAGGCTGTATTTACCCAATAGCCTTGCCATTTTTGGAGGCATTTAAACATTATTACACAATATACTTAAAGAAATAGTTACTTGAAACTCTCAAGATTCTATAAAAAACAAAAAACTAAAATACTGAGGAAACACTATATAAAAACACTGCCAAAGAACCACAAATACCGCAGTTTGTAATGATGATTTCTTGTGAATGCAGCTGAGTGACTTCCACGTTGTAACACTTGCGCTTTCTCGTCGTTATTTATACAGAAAATTTCGTTTGGATAGAAGTAAAAATTAGCCTTAGGCTGTACTTACCCAATAGCCTTGCCATTTTTGGAGGCATTTAAACATTATTACACAATATACTTAAAGAAATAGTTACTTGAAACTCTCAAGATTCTATAAAAAACAAAAAACTAAAATACTGAGGAAACACTATATAAAAACACTGCCAAAGAACCACAAATACCACAGTTTGTAATGATGATTTCTTGTGAATGCAGCTGAGTGACTTCCACGTTGTAACACTTGCGCTTTCTCGTCGGTATTTATACAGAAAATTTCGTTTGGATAGAAGTAATGGCAAGTAACCAACATACACAAAGCTGCTAAGAATACACACGAAAAACAAAATAAAACGAAGACCAAAATTAGTATACAAAGAAAAGAAAAACATCAGTGGTACTTCGACTGGTTCGATGCTGCTCCTGTTATCCATGCCCACTGTCCTTTTTATGTCACTCAGCTTTTGTTTTTCTGCTTATAAAAGCATCACAAACTTCCCACAAAGAAAGAAATCCGCTGTATGCAAAAATTGAGAAATTACAAATCATAATATGGGAATGTCCTAACATCGGAGTATGATCGAAGAAAGTATGGATGTTAACTTCGATTTATTTATTACTCTTAGGTTTGTAATGTTTGGGCAACATAGAAACTTTTGTAGTCAATGTAATTATGTTGAATGCTTTTGTGTTATTTGATATATGTACACAATAAATGATCATATGAAGGTAAAGAAGAAGCGGTATTTTGTTTGGTTTGATGATGTTGCTGTTATAGGTGGAAGAGTTGTTGTAATTATGTGTTTGACTCAGTTATTGCTCCATGATAAACGTCAGAGAGGAGATCAACATTTATGTGAACTCGCAGTTCCTTTGTTATTTTGTGAGGCCATGAAAGTCTAAGGAATTATTCTTATTTTGGCAATATTCTATCTATTACGATTATCGTTGAGAAAGATAAAGATCGTCTTGCGAGCTTTTATAGGATTAACATAAAATTAAATAACTAATTGAGCGAAACAGGGCTTAATTTCGAATTATAACCTAGACAGTAATTTTCGCCTTGTGTCAAGTTTGGTCGAAGTCGATACTACGGTGTACAAGCCTGTAAAGAACACACACACACACACAGATACACTGGCTTTTATATATATTAAGATTGCATGAGGTTGTAGCGGGAAATGGTTGGTCGACTCTTGCAGCGTGCTGTTGTATTTTTCTTCCTCGGCTAGTGATGCTCGTCGGTAGTTGAGTACTCCATCCCTACGTAATTGCTAAGTTTCTTTAATCTCAGGTTCTTGTGGGTGAGGCAAGTTAAAACATACACTGCAAGTTTTCCCTTTATAACTGATGTTTATTTCCTCGTTCAAATAGATATGGGCGGCTAGCTTTTCCCATTTACTTTATCCCACCACTTGAATATTTATCAGGAGCCTATCTATCTTCACACGCATCCCCATCCTTATATGCACCCAAGTGCATCTATAGCACCTTGCGTTGGCGTGACTTCTTGTTGCGCTGAACTGTAATAAGTAAGGGTACCCCCTCGGCAAAATCTGGTCTTATTACCTGGCTTCAACCCCTCTTCCTGAAGGTTTCCAGAAGCACAATAGGTGACTGGGTACTTAAGTGCCGAAATCCTCCTCTAATTCCCAATAACTATAACCGTAATTTTGTGCAAACGTATAGTGAGTTTACTCTTACGCTACTAACTGTAGTTGACATATTGACATATTGAACAAACATGAACAACGATGCTTCATTAAAATTCAACTTGCAAGGTGCAAGAGTGCTCAAAAATGTCATACGGCTTAACGGAACCAACTTGTGAAAAGCATACTATAGGGAGGGTGATCGAATTGTTCCCAACCAAATGATGCGATCAGATCTTGAGTTTGTTTGGCTGTGTTTGGCCGGGCATTGTCACTCATTATTGTTTACCCATAAACCTCACACAATTGGCGGTGAATGTTTGCTGGCGTAACATTTCTTACATTCAAAAAACTAATCACTGATCTTATTTCACAGTCGGGGATCGTTAATTTGTTTTTTACATTTCGAAATGCTTTAACTACAGGAAAACACAAAGTAATGATCGCTCACGCTTCGTCTGGCTTCCTAATAATGGAGAAAATGATCTCGTGTGCTCAAAATCGCGATTGCAGCGCTGCAGCGGCAAAATATTAAAACGGTACTTACTTTAAAAATACCCCTCGTACATAGTGCTTCTACAAACACAGGATAGATGTGTTGCGTTATCTTGTCTTTATTTCTTTGGGCAGTTGTAAAGAAGGAACTTGAGTTGCACGAGTTAACTTGGAACAGAGAAACGAATAAACTATAGCTTGGTTATATTAACAATCCTCCAAACATGTCTGTGAAGTCGTATTGTACACTACAGCCAAGTGTAAAACATTCGAGTATTTCAGTCTGTTTATTGGCTGCAAATGAGACAAGAAAGTGAAACCACAAAAGTGTAAAATTGGGTTTTATTACGCTTTATACCACCTACGTATAGTAGGTAGAAGAAGTATAGTATTTCATCCAACAAATTTCATATAAAGATTTCTTAGGAAAAACATGTATAAAATCCCTTAAACTCAAAAATGTTTTTAGAACAACGTCCGCGCTGGTGCATATGTTTGTCTAACATGAAAACAAAACGTCCTTAAATATCATACTTTCTATTTAAAGTAAAAAATGCGACACCAAGATTTTAAAGTAAATCCCCCTCTCCAAACATACTACACTTTTATTTGGAAACATTTTCGTTATTTTTATCTTCTCATAACAGTTGAACGATTTTGTTTCGAATGCTATATGAATATTTTGACATTAAAAATAAGGTGTGCGAGTATCTTAAATTCTCTGTGAATATTCCTTCAACATCCTTTATTTGATTGCATTTTGTATAATCTCCTGTAGCAAGAAAATATGCAAAGATAGACAAAAGCTTACTATAGGAAAAATGTAGAAATAATTAAAATACACAACGTTTATGAAACGAAAATTTTGGTAGCCTTATCCGTTTTTGAAATATCCAATGTCGTAATTTCAGACTTACGGGCATACTTGAAAACTTGCGATTGTAACTTGTTTGTCTCCTTTCTTTTGTTTCCATCGCAAGAGCACGAATTTACATTTCAATGCTGTTTCCCTATTTTGAAATTTTCTTGCTTAATTTGAAACAATTCCTTGGTAAAAACAACTATATCGTGAAGAAGATAGCGAGAGCAGAAGAATAACTTTTATATGAATAATATAATATATAATAGATTCATGTACATTTGTCATTGGCAGAGAATGTCGTGTGAATGCATCAGCTTAGATTTCTTTTCCCTGTTTAAAGGGGCTATTATGCATGAGAAAGCATATTTTATTTCAATTATTAGAAACTTCGCTTAATCAATGTACATAGTTTTCTTTAAGCACAATAAGAATGCAATAACTATACGCAGCGTTTTATGCCATTTGGAGCAAGAATAGATCACCAGTTATAACTCAGACAGGATATCAACAAAACGAGTATACATCGAGTGATGGAAGGGAACATCCATACGAATATTTGAATACAGTGAAGCGTGGGACGCAAATACGTTATGGGTGTAAACAATGAAATGCATTGCAACTTGTTGAACGCAAATTGCCTGTTTATTATGTGCCGCTTTGAACCCCCCCCCCTCTCTGACATTGAACACGCCACCAGCAGACAAAAATCGACGAATATGCTAGAACCATGTCGTCATTCCTGACGAGTGTGATAGAACGACGTAATGGTCGTCCACGCTTGCCATAGGATGGGTTGACTACGTCAGTGATTACAACCTCCACTAGGAAGAGGAAGAACGTGTGTCTCCCGGGCGAGAGCAGCCAACAGTAAACAACGATTCGGACGAGCATCATTATCAAGGGTAATTTTGTCGAGTTGTCAAAGTTGAATTCATATTTTGTTCGGTAAGCACTTTCAAAATTATTTCATTACTTTTGTTTCAAATTCTTTAAGCTCGCGTGAGAAGCATATCTTTTCATTCTGAATTTCTTCAAATATTGTCCTGCCAGTTGAAGCAAACAAAACAATTTGTAAGGAATCAAAAATTATTGTAGAGCAAACGAATTATCAGAACGAAAGTTAAAAGGGAAATACGAGAATCATTATGTATTTAAAACATGTTAACTTTTATGTCTTTGTGCGCGTTAAAGAACTGCAGGATTAATGCAAACTTTATGTATACCTTTTAGTTATAATAAATAGTCAGTTTACTCGTATGGATATTTTAAAGCCTAAGCTCCCTTAACTATCCATATCTCTGAGCGAGCAAACATTACACCTTTAAGGTTGAATTGGGCAGCAGTTTCATCATATATAGCAACTAGTGCTTGAAGTATAATATAATTATTACAGCACGGCACAATTATGTTAATTGTAACAAAAAGCAAAGCAATTATATGTTTTTGCGACAATTGGTAGAAATGTCTGCCACTGAGCCTGGTTGCGTAGCTCCGCACATTTCACCATGAGCTGATGAACTCTAAGTAGCACATCTGACTGCTCCACGTTTCTCGCTACAAGCTCGTTTTTTTCTCTGGAATCTCGTAGACAAGTCATCGCATATGTCCCCACAGAAAGAAATCCAACAGCGTAAGATCGCTCGTTGGTCATGCAACGGGTTCAACTCGACCAACCCACCTATCTGAAAATCTGCAGTTGATAAAATCCCTGAAGACACTTGTGAAGTGTGAAGGGATGTCAGCGTAAGTTAAGAGGAACTTATTCCAAGAATTCTGAGAGCAGCACTGTTCTCGTCAGGCGAGGGGGAAAGTACATAGGGATCCAACAAGGTATTGTTTACAATTCCCGCACAAACATTTATTGCAACTCTGTGTTGAAATGCGCACGTCCGTATTGCAAGAGGGTCAACCTGTACCCATAAATTATTGCTTTCACAGTTGAAAATATCCCCTCGGGTAAACTTGGCTTCATCTGTCCACAACAAAATGACGGAGAAGTCTGTAATTTCCAGTTGCTGCTGCATGTACCGCGGGGAAAACGCGCACCGAAGACGAAAGTTATCACACCCAAACTTCTGAACTTTCACAAGATGCTCGTGAACAATGTTCCGAACGTTGTTACCGAAAAACTCAAGCCACAGCTCGAGGAACTGTTGTAAAACTGCTCCAACTTACTCTTCTAATTCTACGGACCCATGGTCTCTTACCACGTGCATGATTATTTTAAATTGACAGCCCCAGTCTCTCTCATCCGTCGATCAATCACAAGAAATGTCCTTGGATTTGGGATTTGTCTGTTTGGGAAGCAGTGTGCATAATTTCTCTGAGCTCCAGCCATCGTTCCAGCAGAATGGTACGCAAGATAAACGTCGGTGAGTGTTGGCAACGTAAAACTATCCATGTTAAAATGACAGCAGATACCTGTCCTATCTAGAAGACGGTTGAGAATGAACTAAATGAAGTTGTGAAGACAAAAGTAGGAGGGGTCTTCCCTCCCCTTCAATTGTTTACTGTGAGGGGATGAGAAGCATGTCAGAATGTAAACAAATGATCAATACAGGTCAGTTGATCATACAAATAAGTGCACTACACACTCAGGCGCCTTGTACTGTGTTTACGCCTATGACAATACACTTCTGGCCGAAAGTTCAGTACATTAAAATGCATATTAATGCCTATTACATTAAATGCCTCCCTATTAGACCAAAAAAACCAGCTCTTATTTTGCGGACACCCTGTACAGTTACGTTCCATAGATGTCTCGAACAGAATCTATATTGGCGCTTAATAACACATATTGCATAAGTACAAAACACAAATCTTACCATAAGGAAAAAGATACTGCAAAAGGATGCAGAGGAATGAATTGGTCTCTATTAGTGACGTATTTCAACGAATTGTTGAAGTTGTAAGCGACAATGCAAACAGTGGTAAAATCGCTCCGCTTGAAATATTTGGCTGTACAGATCACTTCATGTTCGCTGGCTGTCTTAAACCTCGAATTTCAACGATTCCTGGAGGACCCCAGAGGGTATCTACAAAATTCAAAACGAACAACCAAACTGTTTATCAAATGGCAAGACAAACGAAAACATTAATACTCGAACTTTTAGACGGGGTGTCCAGAAGGAAGACTACTAGTAATAAACTTTTATAACTCACTAATACAATAAAAATATTAACATTTACAGTAACTTATATAGGCACTTCCAAAAATTGAGAAGGCAGTTATCCAGAAGATTTCGAACATTTCTGCCCGCGTTTCTAGCATCTCCAGAGTGGGAGTTGCAAAGATTTCAACGATTCTCCGCCGCAAATTCTGCAAATCTGTCACTACACTCCTGTAGAGGATGTGTTCTTTTTGCATCTCCGTATGCGTAATTACGAGTATGTCTCTGGACGATCCCAGATATATGGGAGATTCACTCATCACTAAGAGCTATATTTTACATAAATCTATGCCGTTATCAATTTTCGACAACATTGAAATTTTAAAGATACGCCTTTCTTACACGGTATTATTTAGCAACTTACTATCAAAACCTTATAAAGCGATAAATTATTACGTTTACCTGAAGCACTGAAGGCGACCTTAGTCCGTTTTGCGTAGACAGCTACAAATAGACACAGCGTTGGAAACGATTCCTAAAAGCAAGTCTGTAGGATACAAGCATCAGATTGAGTGTAAAACTAGGTTTATGTCTGGAAAAGCTGATGCTATTAAAATTCTATCCAAACCCCATAATCATGAAGAATGAATGTAATTACTTTATCTGCAAAAATAAAGCTTACATGACCGTCAAATTCACGCTTGGGGTTGTAGGATGATTTTTGTCTCTGTTGTATAAGGTACTTACATATAAAACTCTGTTAAAACACATTGAATCCAAACCGACTTTACAGTTCGTACAGTTTTGCAAATAATTGAAAATAGCGTAGTCGATTAAAATTGCCTAATATGTATACAATATGAGAAGGTATACAATAAATGTTACAGCTTAAGGTTCACTAAGGCAGTGTGTCGCTTCACAGGACATTTTTCCCTCATAAATTATAGTATTCGTGTAAAAACGTGATTATTTTATTCATGTTATGTTACGCGCAATCATTTTTTGACTAGGGACAATTTTGATTAAGTAATATGGCTTAGCTGCTTGCACAATGTGGAAAACAAAACACAACTGTTCACAAATCGTAAGAAACCATGGTGGAAAATAATAATCGCATAAGATGCCTCATAAATCCAGCATGGCAGTTTAAGAATACCCATATCCGAAGTGATTATTTTGGTCAAAATATTTAAAACATTAAAAAAATCTGATGTGTTACACTCACATGACTTTCTCTACTCTTGTACAAACTATTTTTACAAACGCTTATTCTCCATATGCTTCATGTTAATCGAGATGTTAATCTTATTGCTAATATTCTTGTGTATGCAAGGGGAATTGGTAGGCTTTAAGCGATAGTCAAATATTTTAAGAGCTGGTTGCTATGTGGAATATTCCATTCTCTTTGCATTACCAGGACAAAAAAAATGAATAACGAATTTCCATTTGAGAAAAAGTATAAGTATTGGAAAATTTAAGGAAATAACAAGCAATATCTCGAAAATGGTTCACTCAACAAAAAATGTATATGACAGAAATTGTGTTTTTTAACGCGATCTAAATTTTTTACGTAGTAAAATTTTGTCTATCTCTTATGGTTTACCAGTTATGCAAAAGTCGTTCACAATGAAGAATACTTTTGGAGACATTCCCAAAAAATTCTAGATATACATTTCGTTTGTCATGAAAATATCTTAAACATATGATATTTTAATCAAAATCGATAGAGCTATTTTAGAGAAATTTAAAATTTTCGAAAAATTTTCCATGTAAAGGGTAATCTGGGGTGGGAGGATTTTCTTGTAAACCTTCGTTTTGCATCTCTGGAAGATACTGAACCTAAATACCAAGTTTGGTGATTATCCGACTGTTCGTTTCTGAGTTATGCTGTTCACAGACACACACACACACACACACACGGATATGTTTCCAAAAATGCTTTTTTGGATTCAGGGGGTCTCAAAACACATATTTCCGGTGAAATCTCGGCATCGAATTTTTGGGTGGAATACAATACTTCCCCTACTTACTATACGTAGTAGAGAAAGTAATTAGATTTTGTGTCCAAAAATACTTTGAACCTATAGCTTCAATTACACACAATATTTTGCTCTCGGAGCCACTTAAGGCTTCAACGCGCGACAACTTAAACGTCCAGGAAAACATGGCCTAATGGCCTATATTTACTTTTAATGCTTTTACACGAATTTCACTTTTCTTATACTTTTGTGCAGTACAAATGTTATAAATGTTGCAGTTTGTAACCAATCTTATTCAGATTTTCAACAGAAACTCAGAGAGAATGATCTTAAAAGCTGAAATATGGTTTTGCTGCATTTTAAATTACTCAAGATATGACAATTAATTATATCACTGACGAAGAATTGTTACAAAAATTATATTTTAAGTTTTAAGTTTTCTTCTGAAACAACCAGAGGAGTGAATAAAATTCTATGTGTCTTTTTGTATATTAGTATTTAAATAATATTTTAAGATTTTCGTTTTTTTCAAAATAACAATTTCTGCATCTTGTGAAACACCTCCGAGCTTTTTGGTACACTAATGCTTTTCTATATTATATTGTTTACTAGTTACACAAAATTATGCACAATACATTCAGAAAAAAGAGGACATAAAGATTGGCCACTGAAAACTCCAAATATATATTATTATTTGTTATATAAATATTACAAGTATGTTATATTTTAATCAAAAACGTTAGACTTTTTAAAAAAATAAAAATTAACCAAAAATGTTTCACGTAAAGTGCAGTGTGGGATTGGGATATTTTGTTGAGAGCCTTTTTCCGCATCCTTAGAAAATTTCGAAATTTTGATGTTTGAGTTATACTGTTCAAAGACTAAGATGGATATATGAAATCACTAAATCAAATATTTGGAAGGAATGCGAAAATATATCTCCACAGAGTGATAGAGAATTATGCTATATTCTATTATACTACGATAGTTATCCCTCTTTTAGTGAAATAAATCACCACCAGCTTCATTCTCAAACTTGCTGTAGTTTGCCAGTAAGGCAGTTCTGGAAAGGTAAGATATGAATATATTTTGGAAAGTAGGTTTTCAACAGAACGAGCTCGACTGAATCCCTTCTTTATTTCCCCAATAAAAACGAAACTAGACGAAAAAAAAGTGATAGAGGCGTTTCTTGTAGTCACACAACCAAACTGTTCTACAGATGAAGTCATCACGGCAAAGTTACTGCGTGAACTTTGTAGTTATTGGTCCCATTCCGTCACTCCTCTTGCCAAGTAATGTGTATTTGATGTAGATCTCAGTCGTTCCATTTGGCTTTTGTCCTATGAACCACAGATGTTTAACTGTTTTCCATTTACCAGTGCTAAACAAAAGAAACCTTCAAATGGATGTACACAGGATAAAACGTAGTGAAAAAAAATCTGATGTGTTACACTCCCACGATTTCTCTGCTCTTGTACAAACTATTTTTACAAATATTTATTCTCTATCTAATTCATGTTAATCCAAATAAACATTTGCAGAAACTACCTTATTGCTAATTTTCTTATGGGTGCAAGGAGAATATGGTAGGCTTTAGGCGATCGTCAAATCTTTTAAGAGCTGTTGCTTTGTGAAGCATTTCATTTTCTTTGCATGTACAGGACATAAAAAGAACAAATAAATTCCCATTTATGAAAAACTAGAAGTATTGGAAAATTCAAATAACAAGGAATATATCAGAAATGGTTCACTCTGAAAAAAAAAGTATATGACATAAATTGTGTGTTTTAACGAGCTCTGTATTTTTTGTGTGGAACAATTTTGTCTATCTCTTACGGTTTACCAGTTATGCAAAAGCCAATCAGGTTGACGACTTTTGGGAACGTTTTCAGAAAATTCAAGATAGAGACTTTATTTGTCATAAAAGTATCTTATAAGAGCCGTTTTTGAGAGAATCAAAGTTTTCGAAAAATGCTCCATGTAAAGGGTACTCTGGAGTAAGGGATTTTCTTGAAAATCTTCGTGTCGCATCTTTGAAAGATACCGAACCTAAATACCAAGTTTGATATTTATCCGACTTTTCGTTTTAGAGTTATGCTGTTCACAGAAACACGGACTTGCAAACAATCACACGCACCTATTTCTGAAAGTGTTTCTTTTTACTCAGGGGGCCTCAAAACATGTATTTCCGATAAAATCTCGGTATCGAATGGAATGCGATAGTTCCCTTACTAATAAAAATAATTGGAATACACGTACATATGTATTTATTATTTAGACCCTTTTAAATCTTCCCCAGTTGACTTCCAATCAAAAAGTCTATATTTAATAAGAATAAGTAATTAAAATTTTCTTACTATACGTAGTAGAGAAAGTAAAAATTGTATTCGATTGTACACGATCAAGTAGATAACAAATGAAAATATCGACACGGATAGCCGAGGTGGATAAACCACGAACTATTAAGCGGAATGTTCGCGGTTCAAACTCATCCAGGACCGACGTCCCTGACCGAGGTTTTCCTCAGTCCTCATAACTGGTAATGTTGGAAAGCACCTTAAACTTAGGCCTGGGACGCTTTCTTCACAAATTTCCTTTCCCAATTATAATTTCATTTCATGTATAATCAGTGATTATAAATGAAAGTATGAACGTACTTTATTCGGAAGTACTTTCATATAACTTTGTATAACTAGTAAGGCATAAGAGACAAACAAAAACTTAATTCACAAAGAATGTTGATCTCTTCAAAATACACAATTTATTTTCCGATAACTTTTTGTGGCATCACCCAGTTCCGTGTTATTGGTTTGAATTTTTCAATATTTTTGTCATTTTTTAAAGTAGCGTCAACCTTCAATTGTTTCCTGCGATGTTATAAAAAGAGTATAGAATTTCCAGGTCAATATATAGCATATCCGCTTTTAAAAATGTTACTACTGCAACTACTGTACCTGCCACGAAATGCTAATGAAACTTTTAATGTAAATAATTATATCAATTAACTTGAAGTAGATAGAAGAATAAGCATTTGCAAGAACAATTTGTAGAAGATATATAAAAATAAACAACAGTGGGCAGAGAAATTCTTGGGAATTTAATGCATCAAATTTTTTAATGCTAAGCTTTTGCTTGAGTTTTATACATAGTTTACTAACAACTAAAATTCTATTAAAGGAAAATCATTGACTGACGTATATGAAAAGTTAAACATTCATGTACGTTATTTCTCATTTCATTATCTCAGGCACGTGATATTATGATTCTAATCACTACAGAAAGGTATTAAAAATTATTAGTTTTTTTAAGTAAAGTGTTACATACTTGTGCGGGAAACTACCTAAAAATCTTATTCTTTCATCGTTGAAGATTTCTGATGATGATTAGTAAAATAAATTTAAAATCATTATACGTAAGTATGGATGGAGTAAGATATGTGACTGTTACACAAAAATGAAGATCTGTAGATCTGTCATGGGCTACATGTTCCAGCTTGGAAAGCTGGGTGCAAAAGTTCTTTGAACCTTAGTATCAATTCATTACTTAACTGAGGATGACCCAGTTTGCACTCCATCATTCTCTCTTGCTAGATTCTTCCACTGTAAAATCCTATGGTGAGACATTTCCTAACGTTGGCTAAAGCTGTATTGATCAGCACAGATAATTAAGTGCTCACGTTTTGTTAGTGTATGCCAGCTGAAGATTGGAGAGCTTTGGGGATTTATATAGAGCAGAATTAGAGCAAACGTGCTGCACTGTGTTCAACGAAGCACATTCTTCATTGTGCATTTCATTAATATCAAGCACAGAGAGGGGACATATCAGTGTGCATTTTCAACGAAATAATATACGAGCTGATCTTTATGACATTTCGCCTGTAAATCTGCAAACCTTTTAGCACTGCTGTCCACGGTTAGCCTAGATACAGACGCTCTTGATTACTGCGTATGTGTAGTATATTTTATCTGGTATTACTTGAAGTCCTAAGCCATTCTTAATGTGCTGGCAGTACATCATAATGATTTTTTTAAAAAGTTTCCTTGTTTACCCAGTTTATTATTACTGTGTGTTACTGTATTTATTACCGCTTATTACCGCAATTACACAACACACAGACAGACACAAACACCCATACCCATGGCGGGACTCGAACCGCAAACCTCAGCTTGGCGGAGCGCTGAAGCTATACACTCCAGCGACCACGGCTACGAGGGCCGTCAATGCATTGACTAAGAAGCAACTGAAGCAAAGGCTGATCTCATACTTGTCAGATAACTGCTTTATTACTTGGAATACATACACTATGTGATCAAAAGTATCCGGACACCTCCACAAACATACGTTTTTCACCTTAGGTGCATTGTACTGAGACCTACTGCCTGATTCTCATTATCCGCGACCTCAGTAGTCATTAGACATCGTGAAACAGCAGAAGGGACGCTCCGTGGAACTCACGGACTTCGAACGTGGTCAGGTGATTGGGTGTCACTTGTGTCAGAAGTCTGTACGCGAGATTTCCACACTCCTAAACATCCCTAGGTCCACTGTTTTGATGTGATAGTGAAGTGGTAACGTGAAGGGACATATACAGCACAAAAGCACACATGCAGACCTCGTTTGTTGACTGACAGAGACCGCCGACATTTGAAGAGGGTCGTAAAGCGTAATAGGCAGACATCTATCCAGACCATCACACAGGAATGCCAAACTGCATCAGGATCCACTCCAAGTACTATGACAGCTAGGCGTGAGGTGAGAAACCTTGGATTCCATGGTCGAGCGGCTGCTCATAAGGCACACATCACGCAGGAAAATGCCAAACGACGCCTCGCTTGGTGCAAGGTGTGTCAACATTACACGATTGAACAGTGGCAAAACGTTGTGTGGAGTGACGAATCACGGTACACAATGTGGCGATCCGATGACAGGGTATGGCGAATGCCCGGTGAACGTTATCTACCAGCGTGTGTAGTGCCAACAGTGAAATTCGTAGGTGGTGGTGTTATGGTGTGGTCGTTTTTTTCCTGGAGGGGACTTGCACCCCTTGTTGTTTTGCGTGGCACGATCACAGCGCAGACCTACATTGATATTTTAAGTATCTTCTTGCTTCCCACTGTTGAAGAGCAATTCGGGGATAGCGATTGCATCTTTCAACACGATCGAGCACCTGTTCATAGTGCACGGGCTGTGGCGGACAATAACATCCCTGTAATGGACTGGCCTGTACTTGAATCCTATAGAACACTTTGGGATGTTTTGGAACGCCGACGTTGTGCCAGGCTCACCGACCTACATCGATACCTCTCCTCAGTTCCGCACTCCGTGAAGAATGGGCTGCCATTCCTCAAGAAACCTTTCAGCACCTGATTGAAATAATGCCTGCGAGAGTGAACGCTGTCATCAAGCCTAAGGGTGGGCTAACACATATTGACTTGGAGCATTAGATGGAGGGCGCCACGAACTTGTACGTCATTTTCAGCCAGGTGTCCGGATACTTTTGATCACGTAGTGTATATTTTGACGGAAAAAGAGGAGTCTTGTGTGTAGAGATGGGAAAATTGTTACATTTCAACAACCGTTCCGGGCGTTCCAGTTCCAAAAATAATAGGTTCGCAAAATATCAGTCATGTATGTCCACGAGTATTTACATATAACCGTAATAACAAAGTACTCTTGATCATTTGTTATTTGGCTGACTCAGCTTTTTTCGCATGAAATCTAGATTCTTCGTTCAAAGAGTATCGGAGACAGATACTCCCTTCTTACACTCTTCCTCCCACCATGTATGGGCCAATTCATGCGTTATTGCATATAAGTTATTACAATTACTACTCACTTAACCTAATTTAAAGAAATTAACATGCGTTATCATTGTGGCAAACAACTTGTACAAGTTTCCATGCTGTCAAGGATTATTATGTTCCAAAGCGACATCCCGGATAAAAGCCTTTTGCATATTTATTGCAAGACCTACATAACATAAATAAATGCGATTTTCTGCAAGGTTTCCAGTGGTTGTTGCGTTTCATTGTAATTTGAAGAATTAAACTAGGGAAGATTACAAGACATTGCATCATAAATACATACAGCAGTTTAATGTAATGCACTTACTGACAACAGAGCGTTACTTTTGGAACCTGTTTTAAAACTACTCACATTAATGAAGTTGGAGGACATTTTATAGCTGTATAACTCGACCGACGGTTATTTGTGTTTTCTAACGATTGCATTCTCCAAACGTTGTGAAATAACCGTTTCGTTATTTTTTACTTTCTCTACTACGTATAGTAAGTACGAGAAGTATTGTATTCCAGCCAAAAATTCGATACCAAGATTTCATCGGAAATACATGTTTGAGGTCCCCTGAATCCAAAAAAAGCATTTTTGGAAACATGTCCGTGTTTGTGTGTGTGTGTCTGTGAACAGCATAAGTCAGAAACGAACAGTCGGATAAACACCAAACTTGATATTTAGGTTCAGTATCTTCCAGAGATGCGACACAAAGGTTTTCAAGAAAATCCTCCACCCCAGATTACCCTTTACATGGAACATTTTTCGAACATTTTAATTTTCTCAGAAATGACACGATTTTGATTAAAATGTCATATATTTAAGATACCTTCATGACAAATAAAATGTATATCTTGAATTTTCTGGGAATGTCTCCAAAGTATTCTTCATTGTGAACGACTTTTGCATAACTGGTAAACCATAAAAGATAGACAAACGTTTACTACACGAAAAATGTAGATTGCGTTAAAATACACAATTTATGTCATATACTTTTTTTGTTGAGTGAACCATTTTCGAGATATTGCTTGTTATTCCCTTAAATTTTCCAATAATTATACGTTTTCTCAAATGAGAATTCGTTATTCATTTTTTATGTTCTGCACATGCAAAGAGAATGGAATGCGCCACATAGCAACCAGCTCTTAAAAGATTTGACTATCGCTTAAAGCATACCATATTCCCTTGCACCTACAAGAAAATTAGCAATAAGATTAACATCTCGATGAACATGAAGCATATGGAGAATAAGCGTTGGTAAAAATAGTTTGTACAAGAGTAGAGAAAGTCATGTGAGTGTAACACATCAGATTGTTTTGGATTAGGTTACAGATAGAACATAACCAGTTACCCCTTACATAAACAGTTATACCAAGAAATGAGTAAATCAAATACCTATATTTCTGTACTGCAACTTTCTTGCAAGTGAATTTACGGATACAAATTGGAACTGTTGTTATATTGCTACAAATAAGAAAAATGAAGAGTTTATCAATCAGCAATGGTGCCTAAATTTGTGCCACTAGCTTGTTAATTATGCTACCTTTGACGTAGGCTAGCCAGCTGCAGAGCTCATAAGCATCGCCAGGCGCCGTAGCTACCACAGAGAAATGTTTTGACTCGACACCCAAGAAACATTTTTGCCTAGATTAACTTGACATCGTTCCAACTTTAAAGGAAAGCGTGGGGTTGTAGTGGCTGCATCTGAAAAACAGGAAGCAGAGCCCTAGGGTTTGTGATTCGCCTACTTTCCAAAATTGGAAATTCTGAGGAAGTCTTGATCAAAATATGCAATCAAGCATTAACATTCGCGGTCATTCCAAACATTTAATCCTGAACATCTGTCAATTCTTACATAAATAAGTTGTGTGATTGCTGGAAATTTCTTTGACGCCATCCGATCAACGAGAAATTTATACTGGGCACCCGCTTATGGCGGATAATTACATATAATCTGGAATCGAGGGCTATAATTTGCTTCACAGCTGTGTATTGCTATATTAACGAATTCGCCCAATAGCCTTTCAATTGAGCTTTAGCCCGTTATCGGCACCTGGCGTAAACATCACCAGCAAGCCTTCGAGTGTAAGCCTCAACAGTGTGATGGCATTCGCACGTTCTGATTTTTTAGCTTTTTATTGAAACAGTGTGCGAAATATTCTATACAGAATGTAATTAATTTAATATTTTTATCTATGATTCGTCCGTACAACGGATTTCAAAGAGTATGTGTGCAAATTCATAGGCATACAATACATGCTTTCTAATTTCAAAATAGATTAATTAATTGCAATAACTATTACAATAGAAATGCGCCCATTATGCTTAGTGAAGTATACGGAAAAAAAGGTACAGAGTTAGGAAATGTGGAACAAGAAATTAATTCTTTCGATACAGAAGTTTGACTGTTAACAATTTTGAGAAACACTCTTTGAAAGGATTTGGCAAATACATAGGGAAGGTAGGTGAGAATCGATGGAGAAAACTTTATACAAATAAGAATTTAGTGTGAGAGGGTTGTTGCAGCTCCACTGTTGAAGAGCCAAACTTGAAGTAGTTGCAGCCCCACGTATGGTACAAAGTTTCCGGTGGCCTTCGCCCCAAGTCTAAAATATCAACTTGGTATTTTAATGTTTAATTAAATATTATATATATGCCTCGGCTGCGTCAGTAGTAATTTTCAGAACATGTATCTCTTAGAAGGGCTGGTGTGACTAAAGAACAAGGCTTACGCAAATTATAATTGTATTGTACTTTGTTTTATTAATCTTTCACACGAATAAATAACACTTCATGATGTATACTACTATAGAGCTGTGAGATTATTGTTAATTGTACCTTTAAACACGTAAACTCAAATTATTCTCACCACAATGAATTTTATGTCTCACATTGAACACGTATCGTACCGATCGGGTACGCAATGTTGTAGCGTCTGCTTGGAAACGCTGTCTTGTAGCGTCTGGCGTCTGAATTTGTACAATTTCTCTATTTCAAGTCTCTGGCTAAGCCTACTCCAATAGAATACTGTTATTTAACTTAAAGCTTTTCTAGTTGTTCATTGCCTGTTTTTAAACCGTTTTAAATATTACATTATTATTGTTCCAAGAATTAGTAGTAGCTTTTATTAAACTTTCCAATTCATTATTGCCTCAAGGTTACCTCATTGTTAGCAACTTTCGGCTTCTACTTTATAATTCTGTTTGCTACGGAAGGTATTTTGCTTCCATTCTCACAGCTCCTACATTGTTAAATTATGTAATACATTCACATAACATTATTATACATGTACATATTAATATAAACATAATACAATGAATGTTACATACATTTTATATATATATATATATATTATATTATACACATATTGCTTTAAGGCGGTCTGTTATTATATTTTATATTATATAATTAGATTGATATTATTTAAGTGATAAAAATACTGCCTCGAGTAATACAAATAGTGACAACTAAGAATATCGTCAAATGGAGAGATGAGTAGAACAAGGTGGTATAATAGCGGCACAGACGAACATAGACAAGGGTAAAAATCCATAAAAAATTAGATATATATATATATATCCTTTAATATCAAGTAGCTCCATGTAGAGTAGAATGCATTGTATCCTAAACGTGGTGTAAATTATGAATGCTATTATTTCTATAGGAACCAGACTGCTTTGCCACCTTAGTAATCCTGAAGTCGTGTCATAATTAAGGGCTGTCAACCACTGACTATATTAGTAGGACCTCCCAATCTGTAACCAGAAAAGTTAAATAACTATCTGTTACATTGTTGCACCACTTATTCGAATACTGAAACCCTGGCCTTCAGAGTTCTGAATATCCGGTACATAAAACAAATACACAACCTTAAATACGTCTGAGGTTTTGTATAGGATCTAATAAACTGCACATCAAAAACAATAAATATCTGCATTTGGGCCACATGTAAACCGCAGAATGTTCTACCAACTTTATGGCACCCTACAAACTGCTCTCTACAACTTATTAAATTATTTAGCTTATTTGGAGTTGTGCAGGTGAATACTTTAACTCGCATGAAGCTTTTATTGTTTTGCCGGTCCTCGTAGCCGTGGTCGCTGGAGTGTATAGCTCCGGCGCTTCACCAAGCTGAGGGTTGCTGGTACGAGTCCCGCCATGGGCATGGGTGTTTGTGTATCATAAACTGGGTAAAACAAGGGAACTTTAGAAAAAAATTGCTTTCATAAAGCTTCCTTATAATATTAAGAAGTGAACTTCAGTAAAATATAGGATCGTTACATCGATAATCAAGTGCCACAAAAAATATTCACCAAAATGGGTAAAATCTATAAATTTGAGATTTTTCACCAATAAAACAAACAACCCTCTTATATCAAAGTACTCTTCACTAACATAAGATAAAGAAAAATTATTTTTTTTAAGTTCCCCTTGTTACTCTTTATTATTACTGTGTTTTACTGCATTCTTTACCGCTTATTACCGCAATTACACCCTCAACTTGGTGGAGCGCAAAGCTATACACTCTAGCGACCACGGCTACGAGGTCCAGTGCATATAGAAACAAACCTTTTATAAAATATATGTCTCCCGCATACACGGCGGAATCCAGGACTGTGGGGACACGCCGTAAAGAGATTGTTGTGCGGGATACTTGTTCTTTTTATTTATTTTTTTACATTACAATTTAATTATATATATATGTATAATATAATCTTAAATACAAAAATTTACTATTATTCTTAAATACTGCTCAAACATTTCGATGTTTGAATGATATATTTTAATCACATGCCCTTCTACATTTGGCACCTAGAGTCTCTGTAAATGCGAGAGATTCAAGGACAAATGGGTCCGTTTGTTTATTTCCCAGCGTTGTTTCCGGATAAAGATCTGGAAAGCCTGTAGATTCGCCGCGTCTCCAACTCTGATTATCCAAAAATAGGTGGCAAAGATTAGCCAAGAAAGGGTATCCGTCAGCTGCTTATCATCTTGATGGAATTCGAGGGTCAGATAGTCATCCAGTCCGTGGACTAGTGGTAGCGTGCTAGTCTCTAGTTCCCAAGGTCTCGGGTTCAAACCCGGCGGAGGGCGATGAAAATTCTTAGCATGGCTTCCTTCGGAAGGGAAGTAAAGCCGGTGGTCCCGTGTCGTAGATTTACGGCACGTAAAAGAACCTCAAGCCTGATAAAGAGGCTCTGAGCAAAATTACCGGTCTTTCATGCCCAATATAGAATGGGACGCTAAGGACCATAGTAGTTAAAGAGCGTCCATAAATAAAAACTCAATTTTAGGAGACACTTGTACGCCACGACAGATCACACAGATTCGTCCATAACCCAGTCCCAAATAGAACGTAAGACGGCACAGGTTACTAGTATGTAATAATCTTATCGTTAAGTTTATAACTTATTTACTTTCTAAAAATAAAGAACTTTATCTATGAAGTATCATTTACTATTGTAAATTCAGTTTTTGGATCAACCTTCTTTGTAGCGTTTACAAAATAATTTAATAGCATCACCAAAAGGTTGCAAAATTCCTACAAAACAAAGGTTTCCACTGCAGGACACCTATTGCAGAGATTGACACATCGAGTACTTACTGAGCTAATTCAAAGCATATAAAACTGTCTTTGTGCATTCCCTCATTTCTCTTAAAACCGATTTTTTTAAGCATTGACCATAAGAAATTCAAAACATAAATTTATATGATAGACAACAAACTCTAAACAAATAGGGAAATACCTATTTTATATTTTCCAGTAACTATATGCGCCCATTTTTTTAATTTTTTGGAAGTGCCGCGTGTCACCAGGAATAAATGTTCAACAGTAAGAACTATCAGAATATGTGGAAAGTATCTGAGCTAGGTATAACTTCATTCTATATCATCTAAACTGTGGTATACCAAACAATTTACTTAAAATTAATCTATGTAGTACTGTAGTCTTTGGATGTGCTATAACCAAAATAAGAACATTTTTTCTGAGAATTTACGATCATTAGAAATTAAGATGTTCTTTCCAAGTCAAAATAGGTAATTTCAGTTATCCATTCTGCGTATGCTCGATAACACATATTACATGAAAATCCGCTATCGGCCAAAGTAGTGAAGAGGTTAATTGCTTAAAATGAAGAGAAAGCAGCAGAAATAACATCTACGTGACCATTCCTGGTTATTAGTAGGCTATGTAATCTCTTGCAGAAGCGTTATTGTACAAACAACTCCGATGTGTTACATTCACATGACTTTCTCTACTCACTATCTGCACTATTTGTATATAGATTCTGCAAACTATTCTTACAAAAGTTTGTTATTTCCATGTACTTCATGTTAATCGAGATAAACGTTCCCAGTTATAGTTTCATCATACATTTCGTTAGGTACAAGGGGGATGCAGGAGATCGAAGCGATAGTCAAATGTTTAAAAGTAGGTCACTACATCCTGTCCAAGAAATTCCATGCTCTTTCTATGATATCGCGAGACACAATTGGATGGTGACAGCACTTCAGAAATTACAAAGTATTAATCAGTAATTGCTGATGCTACAAAAAGGTTATTTAAACTAAATTGTGTGTTTCAAGGATATTTACATTTTCGTGAAGCATGGTTTTGTTTTTCTCTTATGGTTTACCGGTTTATATAAAATTCCTTTTGAATGGAGGAGTTTACAGGCTATTCTCAGAAAATTCAAGATTTGACCATAAAATATATTAAACCATTTTAATCAAAATCATTGGAGACATTTTTGAGAAAATAACAAATAATGAAACATTTTCTATATCAAGGGTAGTTGGGGTAGGTGTACTTTCTTGAAAATTTTCTTATCGTATATTTAGAAAGCACTGAACTTAAACATCAAGTTTGGTATTTATCCAAATTTTCGTTTTTGGATTATTTTATTCATAGGCATACACACACGCACATACATGAACAATTTTCTAATTTTTCTTTCGGAGGGCCTCAAAACACGCATTTCTGGTGAACTTACGGAATCGAATTTTTCGATGGAATGCTTCCTCCATCTACTAAGTGCACAAGAGAAAGTAAAAACAAAACATACACTCGCTATAAGCTTCGCTTGCTACACATTATGACCTACTCATACGTATTTCTTACTATTCCTGGGAATGTAAAACAAATGGCAAACAGGTGTTTATAGGTTGACGAAACGCACGCACGTGGACACCTGTTCCGTCGGTTTGCAGCATGCAACGTTCAAGCCCCAAAGCGCAGCATGTATAATCGTAGTATTTCTGCCTGAATTTAAGAAAGTGTTGCAAGCAGCTGAAAATGACTTTACTATAAATCATTCTGTAGTGAAAGTTTTAGGCCCAATAACAGATCCTTCTTTCGAACCCAGCTTCATCCACTCCTCCCCCTTCGTCTCCTCATATGAACCAGGTTTTCTCAAAGCTGCCTACCGTCTTCTACTTCGAATGTTTTTTTCCAAATTCATCTTTCCTTCAAGTGCATTTCTTAGCAGTTTGTTCTTGTTCAATGTCCCAGACAACTTATTTCCCTTTTCTTGGTCAGTTTCCGCCTTGTTCCTCCTTCACGGCCGCCCTCTTCTGTCTGAAGCATATTGTGCTCCTATTTTGTCTATTTTACATATTCAGTTCTCTTCCATTACCATAATTCAAACACTTAAAAACGTGTTTTCTCACTTCGTGCTTAAAAGCTACAGCCTCAGGATGGTAGAGTTTTACTGGCATGTAAATTAACTCCCGTAGGAAGTAATTACGGCACATCGGAGACACTGCAAGGTTAGTTTAAATGAATTAAATGATATTATTAATATTATTATTTACTCATTTTTAAAGGTGCACGAGGTTTGGGAGAGGTCAAGAATTAAATTAGCAACTGTAAAGAAGAAAGAGAAAGAAATAATATTTATGATTGGAGGAAATTCGCTAACTTTTACACATAACTAGGTTTATTTAAACCAATGGACATTTATATTCTTAAAGTGATTTTGTGAACGTAAAGGCACGATTTGATTCCTGACAGTAGTCACCCGTTCAAGTATCCCAAAATAAGCCTGAACTAATTGAATTTTAAAATATATTTGTCAATAGCTTTTATTTCATGCCTTATGAGTTGAAGTTATAATGAAAATGTGAAAACTTACAAGCATGGATTCAATAAAGCATTACGTTTTAGATACTTCCAAAATATTTACGTCAGCAGTTCTCAATGAAAATTTAGTACGAGAATAACACTAAGGAAACTGCACATTGTTGGTCAATTTGGAATACTAAAGGATTATTGCTCTTCGTTTCTAGAATTTTGTTCTTCCAAATATTTACTTAAAAGTGTTCGCTGTTATTCTGTAAGCTCTAAATTGAATGTTTTTCTTTTGATGAAAAACTTAGAAAAAGTGTGGCTTATTTGCAAATCTGAAATTGCGTTATACTAAGCGTTTACGAGTCTAAAAATCCTGAATTCTAAAATCAGATAACATTTATGAAATACTAAAACAAAACTTTAGATATACAGAAAATTTTATAAAACTTGCAACATACATAGACGTCTGTATAAAATATACCTTTTAAAATCTATAGTGACAGCAAAATAACCATATGATGTTACTCTTGGAGGTTTCTTTAATGTGGTTAATATTCTGAATGCGTTAAGATACTTGGCTTGCAAAATAAAATCGCTGTAGTGGCCCATATAAGGAAAAAAGTTATTGACTAGAGAAAGAATTGCTGGCTTAAGAGAGAAATGTTGGATTTCTGAAGAAAGACAAGGATCACTTGTCCCTAAGTCTTTCACAAAGCAGGTTGAAAAACTTGACTCTGAAATCCGCTAGGCGCTTTAGGACAAATGTCACGTAAAGTTACTCATAACTTGTATAGGAGGGATGAAGAAGAACTTCTGGATCCAATTGCTCCATCCTTCATCCATGTTTTCATCTGCTGCATCACCTGCCCCCCCTTCTTTTTCTTTCTTTCTTTCTTTCCGCCTTTGCAGACGATGCGGCCGGCAGGCGGTCTGCCAAGTACTAACCTCCCATCCCAACGCCGGTGCCGGACGCGCTCCAACCCTTACAGTTCTGTGTTAACGCCTCAACTCGGCACTCCACCCGCGCTTCCTTACAGCAGACCTGCTTTTCTTTTTAATTATCATTTCTTTTAAAATCTCTCAAGTGTAGGACGCCGCGTAACCTCGTCTTGGTGCCGGATTGTTTTAGTGTCTACGGAATCGAGCGAGAAGAGTGCGGGCGTTGCCATAGTTACGGCTTTCAATTAAAACCGCCGTACAAATTGTGTGCTGGTGTACTCCATTGTTTTTAACCTTCTGTCGTGTTCTTTGCCCGGATTATTGTTCGTTATGGGAGATCGATATTGTCTGCAAATTTAACCGGCGTAAAGGCTAAAGGCAACGAAGCGGATCATGTGTGTCTGTCGGTGTGCGAGGGGAGAAGAAAGAGACAAAAAACAAACGTATATACGTAGAGAAAGTACGGTAAAGGAGATAAACAAGATGGGGGACGAGGAGGTCTCTGTATAGAGGTCCTTTTTAGCTTTGATGTTCGGCGGGACGTGCCTCCCCTCCACCCCTCCCTTTTCCCCTTCCTCCTCCTTTTCTTGTTGCATACCATAACTCTACTACCTCGGCGCATGCAGAGCGATAGCTAGCTGGCTTCTTCTCTCTAATCAATGGCGTTGTGATGTGGGGTAATTAGAACACCTTGCAAAGCAACCCCCTTTGTCGGCGGCGACATCCCCGCTCCATCTCCGTCCCCCGCGCCGCCGACAAGATTCCCCATGGACCATCGGCCACGGTTAGTTGGTCCTCGGACGCCGTACATGGCAGCGCGTGGTAGTGGTAGTGGTGCGGTGGTAGTGGGAGGAGGTGACGGCAAGCATGTCGACGTCACCGAGGAAGACCAAGGAACCGCCAGATAACAGCAGCCGCGCCAGCAACGATTAAAAAAAACAAGAAGGACCTTGTGGTGGTAGGAGGAAGAGGCGGAGTGAGAGGGGAAAAAATTATTCTAAGTACGAAACTTGGTGATCGAGGTCATTGGGAAAGGTCAAGGTGGACAGGCAGAAAGGACGCAGCGCCCTCCAGCAGAGATGCCCTGCAGCTGGGTTGTCCTGCTCATAACCTCTGGTACACTGCTTCAACTGCTGAGGACCTCATCAGGGTGAGCATCCTTATTAATTACTTTGCATGTCACTGTCGGTCCTGCAACTGTCAGACAATTCTTCCCTCGCCTGGGGTACAGGAAGTTTTACACTCGACATCGAGACTGCACCGGATGTACACGCTCTGAATCACTCTAAATTTAAAAGGATAGTACTAGAAACATATCCTGCGTTTCTATAAAACTGTCCTTCAGTCTGTTTCTGAATAGGAGAGAAATTTGGTATTAAAACATTTCTCTTGGATGCAAGAGAAAAGATTTCTCAGCTGAACTAAATCCTTAATTGCAAACAGATTTAACTGATCTAAACATAAATATTTTAACCATTTGTAACAATAGCTGTGACAAAAAAGGTATCAGATTACATTAAAAAAAACATATACATTTGACTGGAAATAGACATTTTGAGTTCCCCAATAAAAAAAGGCATTCAGACAACATGTTTCTGTGAAACTAGTGAAAAGTGAAAAGTTAGACAAGTACTGAATTTCAAACCTAAGTTAAGCACCCTCCAAGGATGCAAGGCACAACTTTTCTCCCTCAATAAACAACCCTTACCATAGAGCAATTTTGTTATTTTTATTCCCCTATAAAATAAATATAAATATTTTGATGAACATGTCGTATACTTGACAAATTTGCATTACAAATAATATGTATATCCTTAATAACAGCTTTTTAAACCCCCATAGCTCTCGACGAATTTTACATGTTAATAAAGAAAAATTTGTAGTTCTCGTTAGTATAAAATTTCTGTTATGAAGGTATGGTAGCAGTAACCACTTCCGATATATTCGCTGTTGTTCGTTTGTTATCGAGTTTTCAGCAACACATTTCAAATGTTGATCAACCGTTCTTTTGCTTCTCATGAACTTCTGCAAAGTATACGTAATATCATGGCTAACATATAATTATTTCCAGCTGTTTAAACGGTTGAGTGCTCTTTCTCTCTCTCTCTTTCTCTCTCTCTCTTTCTCTCTCCCCCTCTCTCTCTCTCACTGCCTACAGAGTGTATATTGCCTTAGTATTATGCAACTTAAATCACTTCCAGGGAATATGTACTATGATTAACAAAAAGAAGGGAGAGAAATAAACTATGTTATGAGTAATATACAGAATAAGTATAGAAATAGGTGTTAATGGATGGATATAGTCATGCAACCGTTACAGTCACAGTTTAGAAAAATGTATTTCTTATCGCGTAGCTGTCAGTCAATCTGTGTTTGAACAGTAAGTATAGCTCAAATTTGAAAAGACGTACTATAAAACCAAAACCTACCCCATTTAAAAAGTTTTGTTGTTTTAGATTTTCTCAAAAATAACTACAGATATTGGAATTAAAATGTCATATCACGCATACGAAATATTTGCTATGTTGTTAAATTCCTCAAACTGTTTAACAGCGTACTTTGAGACGACAGTTTAGCAATTTTACAGTATTTGACTTATTAAACTAAAAATGTAACGATGTGTTCTTTCATAATAAAATAATAATTCTGCAAAATTTCGCTTCCTAAGCTTAACTAGTTCAAAGTAATTAGTTTAAAGACATTAATGAATTGGCCATTTGGGAAAAAAAATCCACACATTGCACATTTTCTATTTGGAATACGCAAAACTGGCCAAGGTTAAAGTTATGACATATATATCCTAAAATTTCTTTGGAAAGCTATTTCTTTCTATGAAATAGTTTTATTGACATTTTATATATTTATCGTGCATATTTTTTAATTAACGACATCTTGAAAATGATTTTACCAAAGGTAACAAGATGACAAAATTATATATAATTTTTTCCAGTATTAAGAGGAAGTTGTGCTAAAATTGTAATATGTAGGGCATTTTAAAATTAAAGCAAATAAAATACAAGGGCAATTAAATGCGTATCATGGTACTTAAATATCACTGAAATAAACAGGTAGCTATTTTTAGAGCATAGGATATACGTTTAGCTTTTAAATGGAAAACGAAAACTCACGTGTTTACCGGAGTGTTCCTTTAAAGTCCATTATTTTGCTTCTCCCGAGCTCAACGCTAACATATGTTAATGATGATTGTTCCATGCAGACATTACAGTATGTGTAGCATAGAGTGAATGAAAAATGACATTTTATGTAAACGTGAGCTAGAAAGGTTAGGTAATGTCACGTCTCTGTTACCCATCACAGCGTATCCAAATTATTACCTCGAATTGTTTCCGCTCTCAATTCTTATTTTGTATTCATTAAATGTAGCTTTCATTCGAACCTTGCAAAGACAGCAAAAATGTTAAAAAATATATCTTTCTCTACGTACGTTTAAAGTCTTTCACTGGCAAATATTTCAAGAAATACAGTATATGCCGTTCGATTTCTTGATAATAAAACAAAAGAGATAAATCGAGGCTTTTCATTTTTAAAAATTGAGTCGTAATGACAGCAAAAGTACAACTTATACGATAAAATTACGTTGCAACCACATTAAGATTTTCCTAAACACGTTTACTATTTATCTTTTAACATTTAAAATTTATGTGTTTCACATTGTCTTTCTCTGTTTCTCTATCAACTTTAAATGCTGTGTAATTAACTTACAAAAACTGCTATTTCATTTTATATGAATAATTATTATATTATTACAAATGTAAAATGTGGAAACTGAAACTCAATTATTAAAATATAGTCTCGAAAAACTAATATATTCTTATTTTCAAAACTCCCTTTAACATTTGAAGCGATGTAAAATGAGTTTCTATTGAAAATGAAAATTGAGGTTAATATTGCTGAATTCAATAGCAAGAATGTCTGTACAAACATATACTTTGTATAAACAGTTTTGAAAAATAATTTTTAGGAAACTGAGGAAAAGCCTATAGGTTAATAGGCTTATGTGACGACAAGCCTTTGAAAGTTTAATTCAATATTAAGACGTAAAATAAAAACTAAAAGTAAATTAATTATCTGTGCCCGTTATTGTCTTAATTTTAAACTAACTCTGAACTACATCACTAATCTTAAAGTCATCAAATCCTTATTAAAATTCACATAGTGGTTAAGAATTTGCTGATATGGAGTGAGAATGTTCAGTATAGTTATAATCAATGCATGTGATTTAGAAGAATCCTTTACATTTTTTGGAGTTATAGATTTGTTTCAGCTTTTAGGAGAAGAATTTAACTACAGCTATAATTTAAAATTAATGATTGACATTGTCATAAACTGATATTCATTTTCTTTCTACACATTGTTTATGGGTAGTAAAGACTTTGTAGTTCATGGGAAAGGGGTTTAAAGGTTACTACCAAATGTTATTTTTCTGTGCTGGGCTTTAAATGGTACGAAAATTAATTTCTATAAAGCATTTAATTATTCATTAAAAATGTTATAGTTATGGCTGTTTTGTATCAAAATACGATATGTACATCTTAATAAATAAACCAGATGTGGTCCATATCACTCTCTGGTTCAATGGCACATGCTAAGCCTCGTATTCCTTTCTTTGGAGAACATTTTCACGGTGACCTTCCTTTTATCCAGTAGTTTTCTGAAGAATTATGTACGCTGGAGTTAATTATTCTTATCGCTGGGGGTATTCAAGGTTTTCTACTGCATGAATACTAAAACACCTAATATCCACACAAGTGAATTAAACCTACCTCCTCGGGCTGACATTGGCCGGAGTGACACTAAAATCTTTGACAAGTAGAATCGCTAACAAACCGAATTTACATTAAGTTTGGCAGGCAGAATATCTGCACTAATGGGGAAAAATTTTTATAATTAGCTAAATATTATCCATAATAATAAATAATTAAAAGTAAAAGAGAGCGAAAAATATTTTATCAGCTCATTGCTTACAGGCTGGTCATACATGAGAAGAAAGTTTGAATTAAATCAGTTCAAAAATAATTTACCTTGATTTACTCAACATCGAAGGCAAAACAATTAGGAAGTATGAAATGCTGAAATATCCGTAAACCAAACAAAACTTTAAAGCAGAAATATTCTCAAATATTTCTTAATTATGCTTGAAAAAATATTTTATAATTGAGCAAAAGCAGAAATATGATTACAAATAGTAAAATGTATGACGTGTACTACATTTTCAAAGTATTGAAAAATAATTGGTTATTGTGTTACTCAGATCTGTATGCCATATTTTATTCAAGAAGATTTTACGTGTTATTTGAAAACAACCCTAAGCAGATTATTAAAACTACAGCTAAACATAGTCAATTTTAGTCGATTTTCTTCAGAATATCACTTATTCCATTTTTCTTCCATTTTTTATTGACAAACGCAGGGTAACTTGAATTAGGTTAAGTTATCGTTTAGTTAAGGTCCTAAAAGTAACCCTATCTTATTTGTTCAAATTGTAACAGTACTGTTGAAAATTACCTTGAAATACTCTGCTCTTTATATAATCGTCATCATCTTACTTCGTTTAAATAAAAACATAAATTATGAAACAGAATTTTTCATACAGGAATTTCATTTTTCATACTTACTTCCAAGATTACGCCAATGCCACTTGGCATTTATAAGAATTTCTTTCACTTTAACTACCAAACAACAGCCTAAATATCTGTATAGGTTAAATATAAGGTGATTTCTTTGTGATGAAAATAATGCCGTAGTATCCCTAATATTACTATGGATAATTTGGGAAATAATCTTTAATTGTATTGTTTGAAAGCTCTTCCTATAAACTGCCCTTAATTTTGAGCATCTTCAAACAAATTTGAAATGTGTCAACAAACCTTACCTTTAACGACCGATATAATTAGTGATTCGGTTGCCGTCATCACATCTATAAAACATAGGCACTATACTAAGAGTAATTAATCACTTATGTGTCTGCGTTTTTCTTTCTTATATGAACCTATATAAAATTCATTAAACATATTTTTGTAAAATGAAATGATGGAATCTATATACAATGTAACAATATGGTAAGTTGTGTCATGGGGCAACTTACTAAAGAAAGCGGTTCCATTTTTTGTTCTTTAAATCAATAAATCGTTTTCTTTCTAATAAACACAACTCACTCCGTACGTGCAGCTGTTCACCTAAATAATGTGAACTTTTAGAAGGCTTTCTATGTTGTACCAATTTTAACCGAATTTGAAGTGTATAGCTGTTCGTGGGTAGTTTCTTGCGGACAGACGGACAAAGCGACGCTTATAGATAATGGTTGCTAGCAAACGCTCCTAAAACGAAAATAGAATAAATAAAAAAAGAAATCAAGAAAACTTGTCTTGTGATAGTCTTGCGGTACTTGCCTTAGGTTCATTACGCAAAGTATAACTACTTTATTCTAGCAGATATTTTCTTTCTATGAATTTAAAGTATGTTCCATAATAATCACAAGCAGGGCAAAGTTTCCACTGATATTTTCCAAAGATAAAACGATTTGCTTTTTATGCAGGTTTGCTTCTATTACACACAATTATAACTGAAGAGCTTTGTAGAAATTATTTAATTAGACTTTATGAAAAAAAACTGATATATTAAATTCAGATGAGTTTCTCTACGCACCATCCTTTATTTTCAGCGCTCTTTTACAAACCATTTTCCAAAAGTTTGTCTATCTAACTCTTGTTAACCGAGATCAACATTTGCATAAACAGTTTCATTAACGATTTCATTGTAGAATACAGTGGGTTGAATCCATAGTCAAATCTATAAAAAAAAAGGTCGTCGCTAAATGATGATTATGAAATATGTTGCATGACATCGCGAGAAACAAATGAATGGTGACTTAGCACTTAAAAATGTTGGAAAATTCTAACAAATATTAACAAGTATCTGGGAAATGCTAATGCCACAAAAATGTATTTGGTAAACGTTGTGTGTTTTAACGAAATCTATATGTTTGGAACATTAAGATTTTGTTTATTTCTAATGGCTCACTATATATACAATATTATACGAAATTAATTCAGAATGAAGAGGACTTCAAAGATTATTCGTAGAAAACTCAACATACACATTCTATGTATTTAGATATATGATATTTTAATAATATTTTTATTTTATTTTAGGGTCCTTTAACCGGCTAGGTCATATCGAACGATGAATGAATGAAATATGCTCAAATGAGCCCCGGTTTTGAAGACGTTCAGTTTTTCAGAATAAGGGAGAACTTCCCAAATAACCTTACCCGGTAAAATCACCCAAACCGAGATTCGAACTCGGGACCTCTTCCATTTGATGAATATACACTATCCCAACACCAGGGTGGCAAAAAACATTGTTAGAGAATTTTGAGAAAGTAAATCTTCGTATCGCGTCCTTGGAGGAAGTTGAATTCCAATACCAAGAATGGTATTTATTGTTAGTTTTTAGTTATTCTGTTCAGACACACGTGAGCCCGCGCGTGTGGACAAGTATTTGCGATGAAATATACGAATTTTTGTGTAGAATACAATATTTCCTCTACCTAATAGTGTAGGTGTTAAAGAAAATTATAATTAATAAGCATTCTAAACTGAAGCATTGGGAAAGTTACGCGGCGGAAGCATTTTTAAATCAACAATTATATTCTACAATATGACGAAGTTCAAATTACAAAATAAATGACAGCTAAGTGTTTAAGAAATGAAACTTTGGAAAGCAGATTATTCTGCGAAAGATTATATACTACCTGTGTTATTACTGCAAATAGTCTTAAAGTTTTGAACAAACTTCAGAAAGAGCACGTTCTTAGGAGCGAAATCTCCGATTAGAGATGGTCGTTTTTGTGTAAACAGCGGTAGCGGGAACGTTTCTTTGCTTTTGGGTAGCCTGTTGAAATCGAAGATCGCTCTAGTGCTCTAGCTGAAAACCTGCTCGTTTTTTCTGGTATAAGGAAGAGCGTGGCAGGTAATTCAAAGCGCCACCGGATTCTCATGCTTTAAAACAGCTAACATATTCACTTCCTTAGTCGGTTTTAGACCTGAATTTAAAAGATTAAATAGAGGAAATTATAAAAAAATGATATTTTTAGTCCTAAAATTGGAATTCCCCTTTTAATTTTATATATATTTCATTGTTGTACGCACAATAATTCATATTTTAAATGTATTTTTAAATTCTCTACTACGTATAGTAAGTAGGGGAAGTATTGTATTCCACTCAAAAATTCGATACCGAGATTTCACCGGAAATACATGTTTTGAGATCCCCTGAATCCAAAAAAAGCATTTTTGGAAACATGTCCGTGTCTGTGTGTCTGTCTGTGAACAGCATATTGTGGTATTTAGGTTCAGTATCTTCCAGGGATGCGACACGAAGGTTTCCAAGAAAATCCCCCCATCCCAGGATACCCTTTACATGGAAGATTTTTCGAAAATTTTAATTTTCTCAAAAACGGGTCTAACGATTTTGATTAAAATATCGTATGTTTAAGATATTTTCATGACAAAACGTATATCTTAAATTTTCTGGGAATGTCTCCAAAAGTGTTCTTCATTGTGAACGACTTTTGCCTAACCGGTAAACCATAAGAGATAGAGAAAATTTTACTACACAAAAAATGTAGATCGCGTTAAAATACACAATTCATGTCATATACATTTTTTTTGTTGAGTGAACCATTTTCGAGATATGCTTGTTATTCCCTTAAATTTTTCAATACTTTTCTCAAATGGGAATTCGTTATTCATTTTTTTGTCTTTGATATGCAAAGAGTATTAATCTGTTGCAAAGGGAATAGTGCTGCACCTAGCAGCCAGCTATTAAGAGATGTATATGCTTAAAGGCTACTGTATTTCTGTATTGCCCTTGTAAATATATATTCCCCTTACATCTACAAGAAAATTAGCAATAAGATAGACTCTGCAAATGTTTATCTCGATTAACATGAAGTAGATGGAGAATAAGCGTTTGTAAAAATAGTTTGTACAAGAGTAGAGAAAGTCATGTGAGTGTAACACATCAGATTTTTACTTTTTCTACCACGTAAAAGTAGGTAGAGGAGGTATTACATTCCACCCAAAACTTCCATACCGATATTTCATGGGAAATACCGGTTTTGAGGCCCTCTGAATAAAAAAAAGGCATTTTTAGAAAAAGGTCCGTGTGTGTGTGTGTGTGTGTGTCTGCAGCTTAACCGAGATACGAAAAGTCAGATAAATATCAAACTTTGTACTTAAGTTCAGTACCTTTCAAAGATGTGACAAATATTTTCAAGAAACTCCCCTCAGTCACAACTACACTTTACATAGAACATTTTTCGAATTTTTTTATTTTTTGATAAATGGGTCTAACGATTTTGATTAAAATACCACATTTTAAAGAAATGTATATGTCAAGTAAAATGTCTATCTTGAACTTTCTGGGAACATCCTGTGAAGTCCTCTTCATTCGGAAGGATATTTTTATAATATTGTATAGCTGGTAAACGTTAAACGATATAGAAAACGCGCCACACAACAAAATATATATCTGTTTGAAACAAAAATTTATTTCAAATCACTTTTTGGTAGCATCAGCCATTTCCGAGATATCATTTAGTAATCTTTTCAATTGCTCAATACTTAGCCATTCTTTTAAAGTCCTGTCGATTTTCAGCTGTTCCTCTCGATGTCATGGAAAGAGTATGGAATTTTAAGGAAACATAGTTCTAAAACATTTGACAATCGCTATTCCCTTTGCATCTGTAAATGTGTAACACAGCTCAGCTATTCCCGAAAGGTTTATCTCGATTAAAATGTTTATAGTTTAGAAGGGTAGAGAAAGTCGTATGCATATAACACATTTTTTTAAGTACTACTGTCGTTTTTTATTGTGAATTCTGCACCCTTCAGAGAAAAAATCATACCCTCTATACCTACTCTTTGGAGTAGAGAGGTAGGTTTTAGTTTATCTTTTAGAGGAACGTTCCACATCTAAATATGGCAGCGTCAATATACCCCATTTTTGCTTTCAACAGTTTTTTCGCTGAATGACATTTTCTCGTGTCAATTATTCATTTTCTCAGGAACTATTGAAAATAGCTAAATTACTTTCTTGATAATATAAACCACTCAACTCTTTTATAGATCTGCCTGGATGTTAATAAATCGTTAGTTATATTTTAAAAATACTGATAAATTTTAATAAAAATGTGTGATTAAGAATTTTTAGTAAACCACATTATTGTATAAGAGTAGATAACTGAACTTATAGAATTCGTCTAAATTCTGTTTAAATTTAAACTGATATTTTAGGTAGTTTCTGAGTTAGCAAATTTGACACTGACAGAATAGGGTTTTTAATTTCCTTTTAAATTGTGGCGTCTGTTTTAATTTGTATTACAATTTTTCAAATCTGACTCAAACTTCCAAAGTTATTTTACATATGACCATGAGAAAAAGAAATTATCAGACATAAACTAACTCACATCGCCATGCGGTTATAAAGAGAGTTTGCAGCAATGCAAGTCGCCGTTAAGGTATGATGAAGGGATGTAAATGAGATCTCCTTGCTCCAGGAAGCATGAATCGAGATAACTCGGGGGCAGAGTATTGGCAAATAAGCCGAATATCCATGGTTCCAATACTGGATGCGGCACTGAAGATTTTTAAAAATGTGTTAATAAAGTTAATAAGTACGCTATTGAACAGTACGAAAGCAATTTCTGAAACAAGTGGAATATCTACACAAAATACATTTAAAGCCATATAAGTTAATAGCTTTACTTGATATTTCTACTGACTACTAAGAAACACAGTGATAATGGTAAATCCGCTTCTGTGTTGGCCTGGGTGCGCAGTTGGCATTCTGATAGTTTGATGGCGCTATTAATTGTGACATAGGAGCTGCTAGCATACTTTAAAAAATCTAAATATTATTATTATTATTATTATTATTATTTTATATTGATAAAACTTAATTTATTGCTTTCAAAACTAAATCAGTTCAAACCTATAAAAGAAAATATTTTTTGAAATTAGAAATGGACTTACGTAATTCATATTTATTATTTTTCTGTCACATTTTCATATTTTGGCAAAATAAAGTTCATGTGTTACGCATTATTCTCTCTTATAATAGATATGTTATAGAGAGAGATAATGAACAATTAGTATAACTCCTTAAATATGTATTCTCTCGAATACTATTAATGGCAAAAATTATATGGAGAAATATGCTAATGAGCTATAGGTATTCTGTAAAATCCAATAATAAGCAAGATATTTTAAAATGTTGATTTTTCTACTGCTTTAAGATTTAAGGAACCAGAGTCCGTTCAAAAATTTTGTATTGAAATTTAATCGAAAATTCAGTTTGAAATTCTACGAATCCAGTAAGAGATAACGAACACAGAAAAAGGTGGCATTAGCATGGTTGCGTGTGTATGTTTGTAAAAGTGGCGGATAACATTCCAATTTCTTACTTACATTAGGCATTTTTTTAAAAATCGAAGATTGGGAAATATATCAATACTAAAAATATCCTCTATATGGTAAAGCTTTATTATTAGTTTCTCAACATGGCACCAATGGTTTTTAATAATAATATCACAGGTGTGTTTTATCTTGTCGAAAATTTAGCAAGCTTGCAAGTTTATTAGAACAAGATGAAGCCATTAGTGGTACTTGCTAAGATTATTTTCTAAATAAAATTTTTTATAAACACTGTAAATAAAATGAAAATAACAGGTATTTTATATAATATTATTTAATTGATTTTATTACACACCAATATAATACCTTAATATGACCTTTTCTTTAAGGATACCTACGACTGATATTTTAAGAATTTGGGCAAAAAATTGCATGTTTTTTTTTTTTAAAAATCTCAGTTCTTGCTTTAACAGAAAATAATATTACTCGCCATGTTCCGCCATTTCTATAGTCCACAGAGAGTTGTTTAAAGGCAATCGTTGCCGTTCTAAGACAATGCATGTCAATTTGAAATATACTGGGGTGTGGCTATACCCGCTGGGTGCTCTATCTCGCCTGTGGTTTAGGATGGGGTGGGCCCAGGTTAAATAATCGGCGGTGCGGCATGCCTGGATGATGACGGATTAGGTGGAAGCACCCAATGTGATACCCGTTTTGTAAATTTTTTAAACATATTACTATACTCATTTTTTAACTAATATTGCATTATAAACATAAAAAAGTATGGCTCTGGAGTATTTCAACGGTAGCCTTAAATAAACGGAGCTAGAGTAAAACATCAGAGGCAAAACAATGATAGACTCAGCAAGGAAAACTTCAACACAACGTGATTTGACTCGTATCATGCAAAGTAAGAAGCAAAGTTCCCAGAGAAGAAAAGCAACAACTAAAGGAGATAAAGACAGAAAAAGCAGCAAAGAAGAGAGGGCAAAGAAATCGGACGGTCCAACTATCAAACTGGTGATAGGAATGTGAGTTATGCATTCAAAACTTATATCGCTGTTTTCTCCGTATTGATATTTTCAACATTTTTATTCCTTTAAAATGCTTCTTGAAGAACACTTTTTATGATAGAGGAATGCAGTTTGGTTCACAGCTTCATAGAGGTACAATGAATAACAATTGCACTAGGATTTTTTGTGAAATGCATTTAAGTATATTTTTTTAATTTTCAAAACCAAAAATTCCAATTTTTTAAGTTTACGATACCTACCGAAAGATCTAAAAATGTTAGAGCCCAAATAGATAAGATACTGAAAATTCTAGGGCAATTTTAAAAAGCGTATATTGTGAATCTTTTCCGCAAGGAACTTTTTAAGTGGCGTAACAAAATAAACAAACGTATCCATGCATTTTAAAACATTACAGAAAAATGGATCAATTAGCATATTTGCATCAAAACACATATGTGGTATAAATTTCATAAAACTAGTTTTGTTAGTTTAAAATTTGAAAATTTCAGTAACAGGTATCCTTAAGAAAGCTGTGTTCGCTTCTTTAACTGAAAATCAGAAACAACTGTGAATCGGTTGCGGCAATTTCGAAACAATTGCTAATCAGGTGCGACTATCTCATACGACAGGATATCAGAGATAGTCGACCCCGACTAGTTGAAGCTGACACACTGTAAATTGTATTGGCCAATATTAATTGCTTGGCCCATGAAGTAAATAATCTTTAAAGTGTTATATGTTCGAGGATTTGCAATAATAAATGAAGTGTTTGTTTCGAATTCTTGTAAATAATCTATGAAAAAATCTGATGTGTTACACTCATATGCGTTCTCTACTCTTGTATAAAATATTTTTACAAACGCTTATTCTCCATATGCTTCATGTGCATCGAGATGTTAATCTTATTGCTAATTTTCTTATAGATGCAAGGGAAATTGCTAGCCTTTAAGCGATAGTCAAATACTTTAAGAGGTGGTTGCTATTTGGAGTATTCCACTCTCTTTGCATTACCAGGACAAAAAACATGAATAACGAATTTGAGAAAAAGTATAAGTATTGGAAAAGGGAAGAGCAAGCAATATCTCGAAATGGTTCACTGAACAAAAAAAAATGTATGAGATAAATTGTGTATCTTAACGCGATCTACATTTTTGGGTAGTAAATTTTGTCTATCTCTTATGGTTTACTAGTTATGCAAAAGTCGTTCACAATGAAGAATACTTTTGGAGACATTCCCAGAAAATTCAAGATATACGTTTGATTTGTCATGAAAATATCTTAACATATGATATTTTAATCAAAATCGTTAGAGCCATTTTTGAGAAGATTAAAATGTTCGAAAAATGTTCCATGTAAAGGATAACCTGGTGTGGGGGGATTTTCTTGAAAACCACATCTCTGGAAGATACTGAACCTAAATACCAAGTTTGGTGTTTATCCGACTGTTCGTTTCTGAGTTATGCTGATCACAGACACACACACACGGACATGTTTCCAAAATGCCTTTTTTGGATTCAGGGTGTCTCAAAACATGTATTTCCGGTGAAATCTCGGTATCGAATTTTTGGGTGGAATACAATACTTCCTCTACTTACTATACGTATTAGAGAAAGTAAAAATTACTTAGGGTAAATATAGAGCTCGATAAAACACACAACTTATATTTTTAAGCAGAACAGAGTACATTTTATAACGGTAAGTGACTTTTTTATCTCTCATGAGCGTACATGAGAGATACGATCACTTTACACCTACACCTAAAGTGTGTATTGCAGTTGTATTACTTGATATAAAGGATTTTCCGCGTGTATATATCACGGTTAACAGGAAATATATTAAGAAAATAAGCTTTTATATGAATAACTTGCAGAATAAGGAATGTAAACAAATGGAATGGGTAGAGAAAGTGCTGTGAACATTATACATCTCATTTGTTGGTTTGTGCGTAGCTCATGATCTCAGACAACTTATACATCAAATTTAATGACTGTACGTTCCATGCTTATTGAGTTATGTGGTATAAAACGTGCACGCCAACAGCGTAGTTAGTTTTATTAGCCGTCGATGAAGATTAAGTGTTCGCGAAAGCTAACACGTCTCATTCACGCTAATCTTGAATATTACTTTGATGTGCTCAGGTTTATAAGCGAGAACCCCAGTCACAATAAACATTTTCTGTAACTAGGTTCGCTGGCAATAGGCCGCTAACTTGGCGATGTCGAGTACTCTCGTCAGTAAGAAGTCCAGACAAAATAAATCTGGTGCGCTTTGCCCGGAACGTTCTGCCCCGCTGAGTATTCATGTAGGGGATTCCTTACATACAATCATAAATTTCTGATCTAATTTACTACTCGGTGTGCATATGAAGAAGAAGGGGTTTTAAATATCTTTGATCCGCTCACCTGAGGCATATAAATTAGAGATGGGGTTATAGACCGTGTTTTCTATTCTTCGGTTTCTTTATTTAGCGCGGTTTCCTCCCCCTGCTCAGTTCTTTATGTTTCTCCCCACAGTGCTTCGCATCCCTCCTACTGGATTAGTGCATTTCGATACCTCGAAACAAATCAACATCGATGGTAATTACTAGGGGAAACACAAACCTTTGATCTGCTCGATGCTTCCGGCAAGTGAATGAGCGTATGTGTGCTGAAGTATCAACTTGGGGCTTTAATTAAACATCGCATGCAATTACAGTGTGTTATAACAGAATTGTGTGTCGCACATGCAAAAGTATTTTGTATTATTCGCTTCTGGGTATGCGAACAACGACACTCTTTGCCTGCAACATTTACTACAATTTATTTCCTTTCTGTAGGCTAATTTTTTAGAATTCTTAAGGTAAGCTAATTTTAAGATCTCAAAACAAGGGGATAACTGGTTGAATAATGAGGATTGTTATGCACATAGGGACCCATTTGATTAATTCATCGTTCGATGTGACCTACAAGGCTAAAGCAACCCATTCTAACTCCGCCCCATTATTTTCGCGAGTAAAATGTGAACAAACCAGCTCAGTTCTATGGCATACAGTTGTCAACAACCCAACTCTGTCTCGTAACTGTGTAAAAACTGTTAGTTTAAAATTACAGGGCATTAATGTGTGTTTTATGCTGTGCACTAAGCTAAGATTTTTAACCATAAACTTAATGTATAATCTTTATAATTCACACCTTTAACTACAATAACTGCAGAAAGCGTTCGTACACATTTAAAAAATTCTGGCAGCCACATAAATGAAGCGATTACACAAAATAACAAGAAATTAAGTATTTTGCCACTTCTTTCAAAATATTTCATTGATTAGACTTATAAGTTTTATAATAATACACCTATCGTTAATCTATTTTGTGTGTGGAGTTTACAAAATACATGTTTTATGCATTTAGTAGAGTAAAAATGGTTATATAACACCTGGTTTTGCGCTTAAAATCGGTTTTGATGAAGCAAAAAACTGCAATATCGCTTTGAAGTTACTATAGGTCTGCTGAAAGTCCTAAGCCTTTTAACATAGGAATAAAATTATGCATTACCAACTAGATTGAGATTAATTTCCTACAGGACCGAGTTGGATTGTTTACATTTTGGGATACAGGACCGATATTTTAGTATTCGAAAGTAGAAAATGGAGATGAGATGGGTTTCACGAGTTAAAGGATGTTAAAACTAATACATACACAATCCTACCATTGGCATGCGTGTCAATAATAGCAATGACGTATTTCCTATACCAATGATATAATACCAGTATTGTAAGTTGCCGTGAGGAGATGAAACCATTTCGTGGTATTCTTTTCTCTGAGTAACTAACTTACAAAACCTCTGCACATTATTAAATGTAGAATAATTAAGATTAATTTTAATTACTTACTTTGCTGTGCTGATAATAAACTACATCACAGTCCGCTACACCTTATCACTTATCTTCCAAGAAGGGAGTGCGCACAAATGGCTTGTCTTGTTTATCGCTTCAGCACGCCAGGTAATAACAAAATGAAATGTAGGGAGAGAAGCTAACATCTAATAACATATGAAGACACTCTCACTTGTGCCAGCTGTGCATACCGAATTATTTAATGATTTATTTCCTATAATTTTAATGCCAAGATTGCATAAAATGTATTCAATACATGGATTATCTCATATGACACTCGTAAAAATTGTCGCAGGATCGACAGCGCCATCATCAAGATTGTTGCAAAAATTACCTTTATGATATCTTAACTTTACTTATTGCTAAAAGAACATAATATTACTATCTGTTTTAACCCAAAGGTATATGGTTGCCGTTTTAAATTTCAAATGAGAGTTTAATTTATTTTATCTATCCCTTTATGAAATTATCGCGTAATTATCTAGAAAGGTATAAGGCTGATTCCTCCACATTAACTCTCAGAATCTTAATTTTTTAAGCCCCAGGATATTCTTAATAAAGAATAAAAAGTAAACCCTGGTATTCGGGAAATGGAAGTAAAATTCTGGCAGATGTTATACTCCCAAATTCTGTAAATCCTGAATGGTCTGCAAACAACTCGGAGACGCAGGCCTATTTTGTCAAAAAAATTATTTTTTTAAACTTTATATTTAATAGAATAACATATGAGAACATATTCCAAGGATATTTTGTTTATTTTTCCATCTCTAAGTGTACTTAAAACTTTAAACACTTTAGGTGTGCAACTGTGACACGACCCTTTTCAAACAGGCACCAGCTTTGTGTTTTGTTATTTTGAGTTTATATTGTCATTTATTCTAATAAAATTGTAAATGCTTTTCAATAATGTAAGGGTTTATTACAAGAAAACCCACAATGGAATATAACGTAAATGTGAGTAAGGTAGTGTTTTTTCGAATATTTACAAAACAATTACCACACTGGGTATTTCTACCTGCCCGTCATCACCCAGGCATGCCGTACCTCCGATTATTTGACCTGGACCCACCCCATCCTAATCCACAGGCGAGTTAGCGCACCCAGCGGATCTAGTCACACTCCACCAACAGCATATTTCAGGCCATTAAATAGTGGCTGTTTTATTGGCAGAGAGCAGCTCGACTCGTAGCAAATGACTTCAAGTTTTCAAGAAAAATCTTCGCCAAAGGATAGTCGAACCGAATGGAATGATAGTGTTATGAACTGTTTTAGCATATCTAAGGACTATGAAGATCAAGGATAACCTTTATAAAGTTTTATGAAACTTGCATTTTTCACTATTTAGTACCTACATTTTTCTCTGAAACCACTGGAGATAAATGCATGCAATTTTGCGCAAAATTAGATGAACATTTTCTTGCAACAGAATTTCAATATTGGCTTTATTCTCTTATTTACTTTATAAAATGAGGTGTTCTTTAAGCAATGTGTAGGTTTTGTTCAATACTGAATTTTTAAAAAAAATGGGGAAAAGTAAAATAAATGGCTGCAAGAAAATCTGTATTGATCTATTTAAAATAGTAGGTACAATTTCAGAGTGTTGCATTCAGCAGATTCCATAAAAAGGTACATAGGATTTGCGATGTCATTAAAATATTAAAACCTCTAAGTGGATTACTAATGGAATAAAAAGTATTAAAAAATTAATGAAACACCAAAAGATCATACTGAAAATTTGCATAACTCTAGCTGCAAAGGTTTAAGAGATAAAAACAATTACCTATGCCTTTGCATTCGAGACCTACGTCTCCCTTTAAACTCCCAACGTGTAAATTTCAAATTCTGGAAATGCTGCATGGACTGCAAGCATCCCTCAAGGTTATAGGAATTACCAAAATAATTAAGAAATGTTTAGATAAGCACCGCAGATGAAATTTGAATTTTTTGGTACTTCTCTTTGGTCTCGTAATTATTTGCTAACACGCACACGCAATAACTTTCACATTAAGGGATATCATAATCCCTGATGTTAGTATTTAATGAAATAAAGACGAAATTGGTGGATATTATGAGGCATCTACTACAATACAGTTTTATTATTATTATTATTATTATTATTATTATTATTGGGATTGACACGTAGTGTATAATTGGAACAAAATAATATTTTCAGTTGCTAATAATTAATATAGGATGAGTAGTTACTGATGTTAGACTGGACACAATTCTTCTCTCTATAGATTTCTCACAACAACAGTTACTGATAGTTATATCAGTAGACAAAGCATTTGACTAGCAATGTGTTCCAACAAACTACTAATCGCGTTATTGTCTGTGAGAATTAGTAGATACTAGGTCATCCATATATCGTGTCTCCGCAGCTGATACGATGTTCAGCTCGGCAACAGCAACAGTGTTTGTGCGGGGGAAGGGAAGCGGTCTGCGGCAATAACTGGTTTATTCAAGGTCTCGCAACGCGGTTTCTATCGAGGTTCAGTTGGAGAAGCACGTTAAGTACAATTATTCTATTCCTCATCGAGTGTTTATTTATGACTCGTATGATCATATGATCAATTCAGTTCATCAAAAAGTAATGGGTAACTTCTAAAAAGATGCCAGGAATGTTTTGAAAACCAGGGCAATATCCCCTTTAGTGACATGGGCGAGTACTTTACAGTGCATTAGGCGGTCACTCTATCTAAACAACAGCCGCTCGCATAACCGACACGTGGTAAGTGACAGCTTATCGGTCGAATGTGACCCTACCTCAGGTGCGGAGACACGATATATGGATGATCCTGTACGTAGTAAACGTCACGCACCATAATAAAAGTCACAATAGCTGTGAAATTAACACTCGCATTGGGCAACCATGGATTTTTACATGGACTAATCAGAAGCTGTGTGTTGAAATAAGCCACATGTATATTCAATATACATTGTCAATGAACTTGTTTACAACATTCACAGAAAATATGTAAAAATTACTAATAGATTATTAAAGAATTTTGCATACAGAAATTCAACGACATGCTTCTGTAGAATTGGAGTAAAGGTTACTGAAGTTTTTGTACTGCTTCATCACATTCATCTGCAGTATTGGATAAAACACTAATTAAATAATTAAATATCGTATTAAAATGATCAAAATCCTGTTGTCGTTTGTTTCGCACCGTCCTCTTGTCTGCTTAGCGTTTCTCAAACGCTTAGTTAATATATCGTGGTCATCTATATATATTGCGTAGAATAAAATTTAGGCGAGTTTTGCTTTTACACGTGTTTTGCTTTTAAGTAACAGCTTGAAATACATATACGCATTCTACTATCCACGCATTTAAAATCCTTTTTTAATAATTTAATCATTTAAGGGCTGAACTGTGGTACGAAAGAACCGATCTTTTAAATACTGAAAGAATTATTAGAATCGGTTGAGCAGTTTTGAAAGTTACCCTATCTACACATACACACTAGTTTTCTGTATTAATAATGTTAATACTAATACAATTCGAGGCCAAAGTTTGGGTTTTCTTCTTTCGTTAATCCTTCATAAATAATCAATAGTGTTCTTACAGAGGGCTTGGAAATTTTGCAACATTGGAGAAAATTAGAATGAAATAGAGTATAAATGCATACCGCTTTAATATTTTTATTACTCATTTTTAGGCAATTTATAGCATACGAACACCTTAAACAGCCATTTATAACTGTATAAATGTACTATAGCATAACAATTTTACTCGTGTTGCAATTATTTTATTAAATGGTAATAAAATTAATTTATATATTATGCTTAAAATAAAAATTAATAATAGCAATAACGAGGCAATAAGACTGCCACTAACGAAAACTATCCTGTTGTATAGGAACCACTAAAAATTATGTGAATATAGAATATTTTAAGTGAATAAATTGTAAAATAGTTATGAAATGGCAATAGAGAAAACATAACGTGATTATTATTGTTGTTATATTATTTTTTAATTTCTAATAACTAATTGTAATAGTAACACCGGGATGATAAAAATACCAGTTTTCGAAGTACCTATGAAGGTTTTGGAAAATGAATATTGTCTTCTGGATGTTTAAAACACAATTCTTTGACATAAAATATTAGTGAACGAGTTCGACGATGGGTCCAGCTTCCTACTCCTTATTGTATGTAAAGGCAGTCAAGTGACTGTATAAATTAGTTTGACGCTTTAAGGATGCCTATATCGTGGGTTATATCAAACTTATTCCCAAAAATATCCATTTTAACTGTCAGTACTATTCTCCTACCTTGTTTTCAAATATTTGTTGAAGAATAACTTCCTGTTTGTCCACGGCTTAAAATACAGGTTTAGAAGTCGTGACATAAAAAAATAAATGACTCTAAGAATTTTAATTAAAACAGTTCACGTTCGAAATACTGGTATGAACAGTAAAACATGAATCTAGAATTTATTGTAGGTAGCGGTGAATTTCTCATCAATCTTATTCAGTGTTATTTAACTGTGAAATGGTAAGACATAGACAAAAGCTAAACGGCATAAATGAAAATCTCATTAAAATTACAAATTACAACAAGGAGAAATTGTTTACGAATTAATATTCCCCGAAATATTCATAATTTTTGCTTTTACGTTTTCCACATTTTAACCAGTATATTTTGAAGAGACGTTCTTTTGGTTTCATGAGCTCTTCCAAAGTGCTTTTCAATATAAAAGTAGCAAATATTCAACTAGCGACTGCTATCTTATCCTACTGAATGCACATAATAAAAATGTGCATTACCACAGTGTTATTCAATGGGAGCAATTTTCGGCGAATATGTTTCAAGATTAACAAGAAGTAGAAATAAACATATTTTATATGAAGGTTTTGTAAAATATCCGTAAAAAGAAATGTTAATGGTCAGCTAAATTTGTACGTATAAACATATAAATATCTATATGTTAAATTTCAACTGGAATAAAAATCTAAAAATTACACATGTCCAAAGTATACACATTTTCTTACTAATTGCATATACAAGGAGGCATAATTGTAACATTACCTGTTAAATACACTCAGTTGCAATTACGACTTTCCTATTAAAATTTATTTTCTAAAACAAAAGAAGTTAAAAGCTAAGAAAACCTCTAGCAACTAAAACATGTGTACTTCAGTGGCACGAAATAGTGTTAACATGTACAAACGTTTTCTCTCTAGCATACGTGTCTAGCGTACACTATGTCCTCGGTGGTGTAATGGTTACCATGTTAGTTCCCGAGGTCGCGGATTCAAACCCGCGAAGGGCGATGGATTTTTTTCGGGCATAAAAATCCTTAGCGTGGCTTCCTTCGGAAGGGAAGTAAGGCCGGTTGTCCCGTGTTGTAGATTTACGGCACGTAAAAGAACCTCAAGCCTAATAAAGAGGCCTCTGAGCAAAATTATCGATCTTTCACGTCCAATACAGAATGGGACGCTAAGGACCAAAGTAGTTAAAGAATGTCCATAAATAAAAAAAATCTGATGTGTTACACTCACATGACTTTCTCTACTCTTGTACAAACTATTTTTACAAACGCTTATTCTCCATATGCTTCATGTTAATCTTATTGCTAATTTTCTTGTAGATGCAAGGTGAATATGGTAGGTTTTAAGAGATAGTCAAATATTTTAAGCGCTGGTTGCTATGTGGCGCATTCCATTCTCTTTGCATGTCCAGGACATAAAAGAAATGAATAACGAATTTGAGAAAAAGTATAAGTATTGGAAAATTTAAGGGAATAACAAGCAATATCTCGAAAATGGTTCACTCAACAAAAAAAATGTATATGGCATAAATTGTGTATTTTAACGCGATCTACCTTCTTGTGTAGTAAAATTTTGTTTATCTCCTATGGTTTACCAGTTATGCAAAAGTCGTTCACAATGAAGAATACTTTTGGGGACATTCCCAGAAAATTCGAGATATATATTTTATTTGTCATGAAAGTATCTTATACATATGATATTTTAATCAAAATCGTTAGAGCCATTTTTGAGAAAATTAAAATGTTCGATGTAAAGGGTAATCTGGGGTGGGGGATTTTCATGAAAACCTTCGTGCCGCATCTCTGGAAGATACTGAACTAAATACCAAGTTTGGTGTTTATCCGACTGTTCTTTTCTGAGTTATGCTGTTCACAGACAGACAGACACACAGACACACACGGACATGTTTCCAAAAATGTCTTTTTTTGGATTCAGAGGATCTCAAAACATGTATTTCCGGTGAAATCTCGGTATCGAATTTTTGGGTGGAATACAATACTTCCCCTACTATACGTAGTAGAGAAAGTAAAAAAAAAGTACGCACTGATATAATAAATTTTCTCAAACTCAAGGACTAATTTTATTTAGTGGAAATGTTCAGAAGTTATTGGTTCCATTCCTTTGAGTTATCTACCGACATAATAAGAGTATGGAGCAATAAAACTTGCACAACAAAACTAGTGTTAAGGAGAACGTTTGTTAAGAGGTATTTTCTTCCTTGAGCATTATCCGTCCTGATGTCTTAATTTCCCTTTTCGAAAGTTATTTGAGAAATAATTCTACGTTTAATTATTAGCAGCAACACTAGTAGAACCCACTGATCGGGTCGTTTTATTCCATAAACTGTGGAGATTCTACTCTATGTAGCTCCTTCTCTGACCTTCTCACTGTCTCCCGCTCCTTCTTTCTCTCTTTTTACCGCTCCTCCCTTCGTCTGTCTTTTTCCTTCCCTCTCCTACTTTCTCCCTCTTTACTCTCTTTCTCTATTCAGTACATCTTCCATTCTGTTACTCTCTTACCCTCTGTCACTCTTCATCTCTCCTTCTGTGTAATGTAACTGTGAAGGGATCTTTCGAAAACTTGTAATAAAATTGCTTTTTCTGGGGTGTTAGTATAAATTAAAAAAAAAACCTTGTAGAGTGTCTTGTGGTGAGTGATTAATATAAAAGAAAAAGTGTATAATTTCCTAATCAGTCATCCTACCAAAATTTTGTACATAACAAAATTTGTAAGAAAAACTGTCATAAAAGTTTGTTATTAACACTTTTTAAAAAAGCTTTAAAATATGGAAGATGTTTGCAATGTTTGATTATGCAGTCCATTAATTTTAAAACTGTAGTTTTTGCCTTGAGGGTAGTCTTCATACACGTTAGTATCAATTATTCATTAAAAATCATATATTGCCAGAGAAATTTGCGTTACAATTTTTATTTCTCTGCTACGTATAATAAGCAGGGGAAGTATTGCATTCCACCAAAAAATTCGATACCGAGATTTCACCGGAAATACATGTTTTGAGGAACCCTGAATCCATAAGAAAACATCTCTGAACACACGTCCGTGTGTGTCTGTGTGTCTGTGAACAGCATTACTCAGAAACAAAAATTCAGACAAATACCAAACTTGGTATTTCAGTTTAGTATCTTTCAAGAGGATTTTCAAGAAAATCCCTCCACCCCAGACTACCCTTACATCGAACATTTTTCGGACATTTTCGCTTTCTCAAAAATGTCTAACGAATTTGACTAAAATATGTTTAAGATATTTTCATAGAAAATGAAATGTATATCTTGAATTTTCTGGGAATGTTCCCAAAACTCTTCTCATTGAATGACTTTCGCATAACTGGTAAACCGTAAGAGACAGACAAGTTTGCTACACAAAACATGCAGATCTGGTTAAAAACACAATTTATGTAATATAATTTGTTTTAATGAATAAACCATTTCCGAGATATACCTTGAATTTTCCAATACTTATTATTTTTTTCAAATGAGAATTTGTTATTAGTTTTTTAATGTCCTGGACATGCAAAGAGAATGCAATGTCCACATAGCAACCAGCTCTAAAAAATTTTGACTATCGTTTAAAGCCTACCATATTATTAGCAATAAGATAGTTTCCGCAAATGTTTCTGAAGTAGATGGAGAATAGGCGTTTGTAAAAATAGTTTGTTCAAGAGTAGAGAAAGTCAAGCGAGTGCACCACATGAGATGTTTTTTATATGAATAGATTTATGTTCACGTAATATGCTTCTCATAGTAATTCCGAGGAAACAAAACAGAGCAAGATTCAGATACTTATAGTACCGTAAAATGAATAGTATATCTACCATCGTTTTCAATATAGATTAATTACTAAAATTAAAATTATGTATATTTGCACAGCGTATGCAACAAACTGTATTACAAAACTACTACAAAAGTACCACTGCCTATGTATAGGCAGTAAAACCCATCACTCTAAATAAGTGCAACATTTTCTTTACCAGTTATCTAAATGGCTATCAGAGAAAATGAATATCATCTACTTTGATGATATTCTTTCATAACATTTGTAGGTTTTGAAAAATTCTGATGATGTGTTCTCTGAAGTTAAACTACTGGGCATTGTTTTGGATTCCAATTTACTTGGCTGGTCATATTTCCTATGTCTGCAAAAGGTTGTCTCGTGTTCTGTTTTTATTGAGTCATTTGAAAAAGCACATTCCCAGGCACCATTTTAAGCAAAGCTGTTTCATTGCATAATTTCTTATGGTATCCATATTTGGGGTAATGGTGCTAAAGTGTTAACACTGCAGAAAAAGGCCTTGAGAATTATATCTGGTTCATCGTTCATTGTTTAAAATCCTCACAGTAATTAATGAATATACACAGTTGCTTAGTAATTATTAACACTTGAATAATCAAGTATTTCATCATCAGCAACATGAACATTATACCAGGAATGATTATTTTATTGTCATACACAAAGTAAGGTTGACTAAATCCAAGAAATTGTGTAATATCATCGGGATCAATATGTTCAACAGATTACCAAGAGCTGCCCATTCAGATAGTCTATATAGATTAGTTGATCTGAAAGTATAGCTTGCTGCAAACCCATTTTATAGCCATAATGAATTTTTCGAGCCAATACTGACATTGTCTTTTGAAGTGTCTTGTTTTATATTTTTATTGTTTTTGTTTTACTGATCCAGTTTATCATTCTCATTGTATTATTGACTTACGTTAATAACTGCTTATGATTCAGTTCTACAACATCAATAAATATTGAATTGAATTGTAAACACAAATAAATAAATATATAAATTGATAAGAATTAGCAAATAAAATTAGAATGTTCAAAAATGATCCTACCAGCAGGATTGCTATGGAGGCAGCGTCTATGAGTCGCTCTTGGGAAGTCTCGGGTTCACATCCTGCGTACTGGTCAATTTTAATTGGATGTTTCTTGTCGCTTCCTCGCCAATAAATGCTGAATTAATTATTTCAATGCCAAGAACCAAAGTTCCACCCACATATTCAATTAAATAAAAATAAAAAGTAATGGGTGTTAAGGAAGAGTCTACACAACTGTGACCGCCTGTCTGGCGTCACACCACCATTCACAAAGCAGTTTATTTCAATGACCTCAAGAAGTCCAACTTCTGACTAAGCTCAATACAAATAAATTAGGAGTCACGGGAAGGCAAGTAGGTGAAACACGCACTCTACTAGTAAACTACTAAAGGCTACTGAGAGAATCTGCCTGACATACAGTGACACATGTATATAGAAAAATCTGCAGGACTGCGATAAGACGTGTCGCTTAAGGCGACATTAAATAAATAGAATTTAAAAACAAACAGTGGTAACCCTACAAGTTATGCATTCCTAATTAAATTTTGATAATAATTATTACCGCCTTATGACTTTTAGGTCCCAACATTTATTAAAATATTGCTATTTTGTAATAAGGACTCGAAAAAATATTTATCAAAATCGAACGAAGATATATGAAATTTTTCCGTAGTTAATCCACTTCCATTTAGGTAATCGTATTTGGACCATTAATTTTTGAAATGCTTAATAACTCCATTTTATTCATTAACATTTTAATTGGATGTTCACACCAGAGATTTAAAAAAATGTATAGATAAATGTATTTATAATAATATTCATCGAAGCTAGACAACAAAACCACGTTTCAAAGAAATACCCCAGTCTAAACGTTTTGAAAGTGTGTATAGCTTATAAGCAACTGAAAGAAAATTTATGTTCGCTGGTGAAGGACCTGACCTAATCGAATGAACTTGAATTTTAACGCATTAAACCTCCTTATACTTTAACTTTAAGCCTCAATATATTCGATTTAGAGACAAAAGAAAGCCTGTATTTCATTGTATTCAATGAAACACAAATCAACTTGGTGGATACGAAACATACACACATTTTAACATTTTAATCCTTCTGTGCTTTAGGACTTTAAACCTTATTGGTGTTCGAGAAGGTAAAATTAACGTAATGATTCAATAAAATATAAATTAAGTTGGTAACTATGAAAATCTTCACCATATATTTCTGAGCTCCCATTTCAAAAAATTAGAAAATATCATTTATGTTTTAAACACTTGTAAGAAACAGTTAATTTGCGAAAGAATAACGCAAATGGGATGAATAGTTTCCTAACACTCCTGGACATTCAGATTTGCACACAAAAATAAATCCTCTCCCTTTATATCTTATCATAAATTAATTAAATTCTATTCAATATGAATTATGAAATGGAGTCACTTACCCAATTTATTTTTCGTGTTTTCTCCAACGTTTTAAGCGTAATTGTATTTCTTTCTCCTACTTCCTGCATTAGTTCATTTCTGCAATTTCTTGGGGCACTTTTTGCTCTGCACTAGAAGTGAACAGGAAATAGCCATAAGTAATAGAGTTTTCAAAATATTTGCGGTATTCTTAATGGCTAAGCTAAAAATATATCGCGAGTCGAATGATTGCAATGGATGGTACACGAAATATGGGTATTCGACTTATTTTGCCAAAGCTGTATCACTGAGTTGATGTTAATTCGTCTCATCTGATCATGTTTCAAGCTGGCTACTTTGAGATATTGTACGTTTAAGGGGGCTTGCAATGCTATAAGTATTTTTACTTTCTCTACTACGTATAATAAGTAGGGGAAGTATTGTATTCCACCCAAAAATTCGATACCGAGATTTCACCGGAAATACATCTTTTTAGACCCCCTGAATCCAAAAAAAGCATTTTTGGAAACATGTCCGTATGTGTGTCTGTCTGAACAGCAGAACTCAGAAACGAACAGTCGGATAAACACCAAACTTGGTATTTAGGTTCAGTATCTTCCAGAGATGCGACACGAAGGTTTTCAACAAAATCCCCCCACCCCAGAGTACCCTTTACATGGGACATTTTTCGAAAATTTTAATTTTCTCAAAAATGTCTCTAACGATTTTGATTAAAATAGCATATGTTTAAGATATTTTCATGAAAAATGAAATGTATATCTTGAATTTTCTGTCTCCAAAAGTATTCTCCATTGTGAACAACTTTTGCATAACTGGTAAACCATAAGAGATAGACAAAATTTTACTACACAAAAAATGTAGATCGCGTTAAATAATTTATGTCATATACATTTTTTTTTGTTGAGTGAACCATTTTCGAGATATTACTTGTTATTCCGTTAAATTTTTCAATATTTATTTTCTCAAATGGGAATTCGTTATTCATTTTTTTTGTCTTGGATATGCAAAGAGTATTAATCTGTGGCAAAGGGAATGGTGCTGCACCTAGCAACCAGCTATTAAGAGATATGTATGTGCTTAAAGGCTACTGTATTTCTATATTACCCTTGTAAATATATATTCCGCTTACATCTACAAGAAACTTAGCAATAAGATAGAGTCTGCAAATGTTTATCTCGATTAACATGAAGTAGATGGGGAATAAGCGTTTGTAAAAATAGTTTGTACAAGAGTAGAGAAAGTCGTGTGAGTGTAACACATCAGATTTTTAATTTCCATATCCTAGTTAACCGCACTTTGAGAACTAATTCATACCTCAATTCTGATTCAATATTAGAAACTTAGATTACAAACAATCAAAGTTAAAGAACTAGTAGTAAGCAAACACTACATTTTCGTTATTAACATTGTTCTTGTCCTGTTCGGAAAATGAAGATAAAAGTATCAAGTCAAGAAGTTTCTTTGTTGAAACTGCAGAAGCTCAGAAATGTTCCTTCTCCCTCTTAAAGCTGATAGATTTGACTAAAGCAGTGAAGCCTTCTAAATATTTACTACAGTCAAAAACAGAATCTCTATAACTATCTTATCTTATAATTATCTTATAATCTTTAACTAAGGCACGAAATAAAACGTTCGCCTTGGACAGGTGGTAATACCTTTAAACAATTTAAAGGCATTGTTTAAAGAATAAAGAATAGAAATGCGGAATTTAAATATTTTGGGACTTATTGCTCTATTTATATTTCTATCACTATTAACTCTTGTGGAATCTTGTATCTATAAACGGAAATAATAATTTGAAAACAATTGCTATTAGTAGTCAGTATGTGCCTTTCAAACATCGAGATTCTGGTTCAACTCTTGCATGGGGTAGGAGAATTTTTACTTTCTTTACCAAGTACTTAGTACGCAGAGAAAATAGCGAATACCACCTAAAAATTTGATATGGGTATTCACGTAAAGTATATTTTTTGAGTACAGGTTCTAAATTGTTTTAGCAAAACGTCCGTGTATAAATGCGCGTGTACGTGCCTCTCTCTCTCTCTCTCTCTCTCTCTCTCTCTCTCTGTCCCTCTCTGTGTGTGTTTGTGTGTGTCTGTGAACACCATAATTTAAAAAATGAAAACTTGAATGAATTACAAACTTGTACCTAAAATTCAGTATCTTCCAAAGATGTGGCACAAAGGTTATCAAGAATACCCCTACAGCAAACTATTATTTACATGAAATATATTTTTAAATTTTTTATTTTATCAAAAAATGGCTATAAGAATTTTCATTAAAATAGCACATATTTAAGATATTTATATACAAATAAAATGTATATCTTGAATTTTCTGGGAATAGCCTGTGAAGTCCTCTTCCCTTGGAAGGAATTTTGTATAATAACATTTTTATAACTGCCAAACGTTCAGACACACGAAAAGGTACTGCACAAAACAATAAATATCTTAAAATCACGCACTTTATTTCAAATACGTTTTTTAATGCATTCAACTATTTCCGAGGTATCCGAAATTGAAATTTTCAATACTTTGTCATTCTTTTAAATGTTGTCGCTATTCAGTTGTTTCTCGCAATGTCATGGAAAGAATATGGAATTTCAAGGCTAGCAGAAAGTGACTGGATTTTAAACATCTGACTATAAATTCGGCTTCTCTGTCTTTTGTACGAGGGTAATCCAGTAAGTAACGGCCGTTTGCGCATTCCCGCTGCGCAGCTAACAGTCGGGCATGTATCCAAGGTCGAATAGTTTCCTAGACATGTTTTGTCAGGGTTGCGTGAGTTTAAAAAAAATCAGTTGTTATTGCGTTTTCTGTGATTGTTCAAAACGAAATATGCAATACAAGTACTTAAGAGAAATAAAGTAAGCTTTAATTTAGTAAGCGATATGCTTATTTTTAATAAAATATTTTTTCTGAATATATTAAAGCCAAACATCGTTATATTCTGGATGATCCTCTTGCCAAAATTTGTAATGAAACTATTTCTGCAAAGATTTATTTTGATTAACATCACGTAGATATAAAAGAAGCTTTCTTAAGGATATTTATAGAAGCCAAATAAAAATAAACGATAGTGGGCAGAGAAAGTCATATAAATATAACACACTAGAAATCCCTCCTTTAATTGTGAGTGTTCTGCATCCTTCCTAAAATTCAGAAAATTTAGTGAGCTAGTGAATATGAGTGAATTTTAATGTAAAAATATAAAACCGAACCATAACTTACTATTCAGGATTAAAAAAAGAAACATAAAAACCGACCATATTACTGTGAAAGTTAGAAGTCGTTATAGAAAGAACCGAAAATAAATAAATGACAGAATTAAAGCCGCCACCGCCAACAGCTGAAAGTTTTGACGTCATCCCTTTTCCTAAGGTCGCTGCTTAAGGGGATGCACCGATACTTACCTCATTAGAAAATAAAAATATCCTTTAAACTTTCGAAATAAGAACTTCCAAAATAACTCTTGTGAATTTATTCTGCTATGATACAGAAAATGATTACTGACTTCGAATACACTCACGGAAAAGGTTATAGAAGAAGAAATAATAAAAAATATCACATATTTGCCTCATTTTCTTTTAATAATTTGTATACTTTTGGTGTTTTGGAGAAAAATAGAGCAAACATTTCATATTATACCTACCCAAAGATGATAAAGGTCACCCAAAGCGAATTTCGGTATGACATAAAACGTTGACCAAATATGCCGCAATTGAACGAAATGTGAAGTTATACATTTGTACGATAAGGAAAAACCTAATAAATATACTTTATTCAGGTCACTTGTTCTGATTGTATATTTTTACTTTCTCTACTACGTACAGTAAGTAGGGGAAGTATTGTATTCCACCCAAAAATTCGATACCGAGATTTCACCGGAAATACATGTTTTGAGACCCCCTGAATCCAAAAAAGCATTTTTAGAAACATGTCCGTGTGTGTGTGTGTCTGTGTGTCTGTCTGTGAACAGCATAATTCAGAAACGAACAGTCGGATAAACACCAAACTTGGTATTTAGGTTCAGTATCTTCCAGAGATGCGACACGAAGGTTTTCAAGAAAATCCCCCCACCCCAGAGTACCATTTACATGGAACATTTTTCGAAAATTTTAATTTTCTCAAAAATGGCTAAAGATTTTGATTAAAATATCATATGTTTAAGATAATTTCATGACAAATAAAACGTATATCTTGAATTTTCTGGGAATGTCTCCAAAAGTATTTTTCATTGTGAACGACTTTTGCATAACTGGTAAACCATAAGAGATAGACAAAATCTTGCTACACAAAAATGTAGATCGCTTTAAAATACACAATTTATATCATATATATTTTTGTTGTTGAGTGAACCATTTTCGAGATATTGCTAGTTATTCCCTTAAATTTTTCAATACTTATTTTCTCAAATGGGAATTCGTTATTCATTTTTTTGTCTTGGATATGCAAAGAGTACTAATCTGTGGCAAAGGGAATAGTGCTGCACCTAGCAACCAGCTATTAAGAGATATGTATGTGCTTAAAGGCTACTGTATTTCCAAATTGCCCTTGTAAATATATATTCCCCTTACATCTACAAGAAAGTGAGCAATAAGATAGAGTCTGCAAATGTTTATCTCGATTAACATGAAGTAGACGGGGAATAAGCGTTTGTAAAAATAGTTTGTACAAGGGTAGAGAAAGTCATGTGAGTGTAACAAGATTTTTAGTGGTATTTCACGCCGATTTTAACCGCATAAGGCATCACAGGCGGTGGACACTAATACATGCAATTTGGAAAGGAAAAATTCCAGGCCTAAGTTTAGGGTACCTACCCGGCATTTGCCAGTTAAGAAGACTGAAGAAAAGCTGGAAAAAACCTCAGTCATGGACGCTGCTTTTGAGATTTGAACCGTAAACCTCCCGTTCAGGAGTCCATTCCTTAAAAACCCCGGCTACCCGTGTAGGTACTGACCAAACATGCATTCTAGCACGTCACATTATAAAAATATGTATTTTTGGGATTTTGGGACACTGGGAAAGGAAATTTGGAGAGGAAACGTTCCAGACGTAAGTTTAGGGTACCTCCCCAGTATTTGAATTTTATGAGGCTAGGGGAATTCTGATAAAAGAAACCTCTAGGTCAAGGAGGACGGCTCTGGCGGAATTTCAACCTCCCGCTCAGGAGTCCGTGACTTAGCCACCTCGGCTATCTGTGTCGGTGGATCATTGTAACTACAGTCGGAAGACAGGAAGCTAAAGCGATACTTATTATCTTTTAAAAACACGTGCATGCTGACTTTGAAATTCCACTCTTTGCACAACCACGAAAAACGAACGGATGCAAGCTTAGCCCTGCAAAAAATGTGTGATTATGTAACAAGGAATATCTCACAAATGTTGGACACAAGTCGTGCCCATTATCGACATCTACGTTTTTTGTTTAGTAAGTTTTGTCGTCCTATAGTTTATTAGCTATACAAAATTCATTCATAATGAAGATCACTTCACAGGCTATTCGTAGAAAGTTTAAGGCATAGAGTTTATTTGTCATGCAAATATCTTAAAATGTATGGCATTTAAATCAAAACACCACAAAAATAGAAAACGCGAAAAAACGTTCTACATAAAGAATAGTTTAGGGTGGAGCATTTTCTTGAAAAATTTTCGTGTTGCACCCTTAGAAGATACTGAATTATACTGAATTATTGTAGCATTAAGTTTGAAATTTTTCCAACTTTTCGATTTATGCTTTTTAAAATCTTCAAACATACCTTTTTCAAAAAATGATATTTTTGTACTCAGGCGACATTAAAGCTGTATTTCTTGTGAAATCTTGATAGCAAACTTTTTGCTTTGAATATAATACTTCTTTACCTAGCGGCAGAGAAAGGAAATGTGCATCTTTCAGGTCCTGGGAATCGAAAAAAAATCCTTCAACCACAGTTTTATAACACAAAACAGATCCTTCACGCAAATCTAACCTCTGCTTTTCCTTTGTTCTTATTACGGCTTTATCTGTATCTTCTTCCATCTCAAACATTTTTACTACTCACAATTCCTTCTAGTGTATTCCTTTAATTCAGTGTTCCAGATATTTGTTTCCTCTTCCTGACCAGCTTAAGCTTTGTTATTTCCCTCTCTAATATTTCTGAAACAGATCGTAATTGCTTTTGTCCATTTACATGCTTCATTCTTCCACATGTGACAAATACTTCCTATCAAGTTTCCTCGCTTCGTCGCAATGTGAAAATTTCCGCACATACTTCAAAGACCTTCACTAATATTTTTCTTACTTATTTCTTTACTGGTCCACTTTTGCTAACAAACATTTCCTTTGCCATTGCTATCCTGTGTTTAAGTTGTTGACATAGCTCGTGTTATTACTTGTGCACATCCTAAGGATATAAAGCTGTTGACTTACTCCATTACTTCATCTCGAATTTGCAACATTATCCTTCTGATGTTTAAATGAGACATGTTCTGAATACGCAAGGGAATTGCACAGTTTATCGTTACTCGGCAAATTTCCCGTTGTTTTAGTATTCTCAAATTTGCGTTATTATTTTGTTTGAAATATGAGTTTTTTTATCTTATGAAAGTTTATTGTATATCTTGAATAAAACGTTCTGTAAAATGCATGTCCAAATCGGTTCAAGTCATATAACCGAAAACCTATAAAACATATATTTTAACTACATATATTGGTGTGTTTATTCATTTCCAAAATATTTCCTTTTGTAGATTGCCCAAAGATTGAATTAATATGTTTTATTTCTCATGAGCTCTGGAACAAAGGTAGCACTGTCCTGTTAAAGCCATTCTATCGCGATTAAGATGAACTGAATATCAATAATCTGTAAAATAATAATGTGCACGGAGGGTCGCTTGCTGTTACAGGTAAATCCTTGAGGTTGTTTGTAGGATAGGTGTTTCAGAATATAAACTAACATCAACCTCAGCGTTGGCCGGGAACGCAGACTAACCAGCTGGCTTCATTTTAGAGACAGTTTTAATTCTAACTGAATTATGTTAACCCCGTCCTTTCCTTGGCAAGCACCCTGATTGCGGAAGTCTAGCACTTTTAATGCTTCCTGACCTATGACAAGAGCTGCGCAAGTGTAAATCCATAACACTACGTAATAAACAGCCGTTTCTAATATCGCACCACAAAAATATACCTCGTCGTCCCCCTCATCCACGGTTCATTAGGCTGAGAAATACAGGGTGTCAAGCTCATCACCTCAGTAACAGCTGAACGCTACATCGATTCGCATAGCGGGACGGAAGAAGGTTGCCTTCACCCACTATTTCTTCGGAAATACCTTTCCTCTCTTATACAAACATATATGCATACAAAAAATACTTGTATACATCTACACCTCTATATCGTTACGTAAGGAAGAGGGAATTTATAGCAAGACAACACTGGCGCCCCAATTTAAAACAGGACGTCTTCATAAAGAGATATGTATTTGTCTGTGCGTGTGTGTGTAAAACCATAACATAAAAATGAAAATATCAACTTTCCAGGGTGTAAACACCCCTAACGATTTTGATTACGACATAATGAATAAAGTATATATACAGGGTGGACCATTTAAGTTGAGACTGTACAATATCTTCAAAACTAAGCGTTGTAGAAAGAAATATCTTTAATAAAAGTTGCTTGATATTATGGGGGAAAGTAAATGCCATTAGTCGTGTTTTGTTTGGAGGACGTTATGATAGTCATTTTAAGGTCAATTTAATATTTTTTAATGGGACCATACAATTAAGGTCAAACTAAAATTGACTCAAACGACCATCACAACTTGCCAAATAAAACACGACTAATAGAATTTACTTTTCCCCATAATACCAAGCAACTTTTATTCAAGGCATTTCTTTTCTAAATTGCTTAGTTTTGGAGATACTGTACAGTCTCAACTTAAATGGTCCATCCTGTTTTGTATATATATATATATATATATATATATATATATATATATATATATATATATATACAGGGTGAATCGCCTAAAACTTGCACCACAAGTATTTCGGAAATGCAAAGTGTTATTGATGTGCAGTTTTCACAGCGTTGATTGGTAGTCAGGGTACATTTAGCCTATAAACAGATTTTAATAATACTGAGAAAGTGTATTTTTTTAGCAAATATACAAGTTTTTAAATGGAACAATGCCTAGTTACATCAACAGAATAAAGGTGGGGTAAATTAGAATGACAATGTTCTTTGTTGCAGGATTCTAGTGCAAGTGGTTTACAAGAAATCGTATTTTGAAAAGTTTCCATCCCGACAATTGTTTGTCCTATTCAACCTGTTTAGTTGCTAGGTACGATGATGTGATGTTTGCTTGTATTGTGTTTTCTGTTCTGTTCATTGATTGCATTGCGACTTTCTGGTCAGTTAGTTTGTGACAGTCCAAGCAGTAAGTCGTGAGTGGAAGATGGGGTTTACTAATGCAGAAAAAGCCGACATCTCGTGGTGTATGGAGAGTGTAGGAAGAATGTAGTTCGTTCCTGTGCGGTGTATGCGGAAACGTATCCCAATAGACGTCGACCAACTCGGCAATTATTTATCAACCTCTTCAACCAATTACGTGAAAGTGGTACTGTAACACCTAGAAAACGTAACAGAAACAAACAAGTGACTGAAGAAGAGGCAGAAATTAATGTTTTGGCTGCCGTGCAGTAGATCCGCAAATTAGTTCCCGCACAATCGCACGTGGAAGTGGCATAAGTCAGGTTAAGTGTACTGCGCATTCTCCATCGACATAGGTTCCATCCCTATCACATCTCTCTCCATCAAGAGCTGCATGGAAGCGATTTTGAGAATCGTGTTAACTTTTGTACATGGGCATTAAGACATGATACTCTAGATTCATCATGTATCTTGTTTAGTGAGGGAGCATTTACTAATCATGGCCAGGTAAACCCCAGAAACATGCACTATTGGTCTGTTGGCAATTCCCGTTGGCTTCGTCAGGTGGAACGTCAGCGTCCATGAAGTTCAAACGTGTGGTGTGGGATAGTGAACCATCAGCTCATAGGCCCTTTGTTCATAGAAGGATCTGACCCCTTTAGACTTTTTTATGTGGGGAAGGCTAAAATACAGTTTACAAGGATGTACCAACTACACCAGACGATATGAAACGACGTATTACTGCTGCCTGCTCTGAAATTACCGCTGAAATGCTAGAACGTGTGCAGCAGTCTTTCTATAGCAGACTGGAAGCGTGTATTGAAGGGATATGTTCTCTTTACTTGTAAGAATCCACAAAAGTATTGTAATTCCCTTTTGTGTTTCTTTAGTTTGTGCTACCACAAGTTGCACAAGTGTCGGTGCGAATAAGTTTCAAAATAAGATTTCTCGTAAACCACTTTCAGCAGAATCCTGCAACAAACGCTACTGACATTCTAATTTACCCTACCTTTATTCTGTTGATGAAACTAGGCATTGTTCAATTTAAAAAATTGTATGTTTGCTCAAAAACTACACTTTCTCAGTATTATTAAAGTCTGTTTATAGGCTAAATGTACGAGCCCCTGACTACAAATCAATGTTGTGAAAAATTCACATTCAATAGCACTTTCCATTTCCGAAATATTTGCGATGTAAGTTTTAGGTGATTCACTCTGTATATGTACTTATATATTCTACAAATAGACTCATTTCATTTACTGTATAACTCGGAAACTATAAGAGATAAATTACTGCAAGAAAATGAATATGCAGCATGTTACAATATACAATTTATGTGGCATGTACTACATACGAAATAATTCCTGCTTATCATCCTGGTAATCCCATGCTTTAAGCAGTACATTTTGAAAGATTATTTGGTCTTCTCGTTGCGTTTCAATAATATAAAGAGTTTGTAGTTAGCATATCGGCATTTTTTAATAGTTTGATATCGTTTTATTCTCCTCAGCACTTACATTAAAATGGTACTTGTTTTCGGAGTAGGTCTGATTAAACATATTTATTGGTAGGAAATGTGAAACTAAGGTTTACATGAATAATTTGGAGAACTAATATGAAAGTAGATTACAATGGGTGGAGAAAGTCATATCACCGTCACAATTGATATTTTTACGTTCTCTACTCTTTAGCTATAGTAAGTAGAGGAAGTATTATATTCCACCCAAAAATTCGATATCCAGATTTTACCGAAAACACAAGTTTTGAAGCCTCCTGAATTTAGAAAAGTATCCGTGTGTGTGTGCGTGTGTGTGCGCGTCCGCGCGCGCGCAAGCGCTCCTGTGCCTGTGAACGGTATAACTCCGAAACGAAAAGTGGGTTAAAAGGTTCAGCATCTTACAAGGAAGCACACGAAGATTTTCAAGAAAATTCCCTACCCCAAGCTACCCTTTACATGGAAAGTTTTTCGTTTTCTTTTCTCTAAAATATGACTAACGATATTGATTAAAATATCACATATTTAAGAATATTCATGACAAATAAACTGTATATCTTGAATAACCTACGAAGATTTCTTCATTCTGAATGACTTTTATATAATTTGTAAACCATAAGACATAAACAAATCCTATTACACAAAAAATTGAAGTAGAAGTTATCTTGTTGTATTGTTATTTCTACGTTGTTTGCACCACGCTTTGGGAGCCGAACTTGAAGTAGTTGCAACCGCACGTATGGTAAAAAGTTTCCGGTAGCCTTCGCTCCAACTGTACTTTTCGGTGGCCTTTGTCCCAAATGTTTAAAAAATATTAACTTTTTAATTTTGACAGTTTATTTAAATATTATATATTTATGTTTGCCTCGGCTGCGTCAGTATTATTGTTAGAGACATGTAGTCTTAACAAGGCGTGGTGCGGCTGAAGAATGTAAGCTTACACAGATTTTAATTTTTTATTCTGTCCTTTTTATTAATTTTTGACAATCGATTTAAATAAAACTTCGCTGATATAGAGAGCTGTAAGATTCTTTTATTAAATACTTGCACTTTTTAAACATGTAAACTATTTTCTCATACAAAATACGTATTAAATTTCTCGAGGACACATCTCGCGCCCAGTTAGGAACACTGTCTACAACCAACGCGTCCAGTTATGAGCACTGTCTACAAGCAACTGACTTGATTTCTACCGCTTAAATTTGTAAATTTTGCTATATTTCAAGTCTCTGATTGACTAATCCTAGTCCAATAGAATACCTTTATTTAACTAAAGCTTTTTTATGGTTGTTGATTGGCCATATTTAGAAACTGTCACTAAAATTACATTATTGATGCTCATAGAATCTCTAGTAGTATTATTACATTTTCTTACTCATTATTGCCTCAAGGTTACCTCATTGTTAGCAACTGTTAATCTATTATTCCCACAGCTCCTACATTATTAAATTACGGAATACATTCAGATAACATTGTTACACATGTATACAATAATATAAACATTTACAATGACTGTAATATACACTTTTTATATATTATTACATACACATATTGTTTTAAGGCAAGCTGTTATTATATTCTTTTATTATATAATTTGACTGAAATCATTTAAGTGTTAAAAATACTGCCTCAAAATGCACATCTCATTGGAGCACACAATTTATGCAGAATGCAATTTGTTTTGTAGCGTTAACCATTTTGGGGATATTCAGGTATTATTGGTTTGAATTTTCAAATGCCTAATACTTTTCTCAAGTGAAAATTCGCTATTCGTTTCTCTCGTGATCGTGTAAGGAGTGTGAAATTTCAAACCCATCACACAGCGCCACACTCTTTAAAAACCTGATTATCGCTTTAGTCTAGTATATTATTTTTATACCTGCAACGAAATGTATAAATGTGTAATGAAAACTTTATCTTGATTAACAAGAAGTAGTCAAAAATATAAGCTTTTTAAAGACTAGTTTGTAGAAGAGTGAGTAGAAAAGCCATGTGAATACAATACATACGTTTTTACTTTCTCTACTACGTATAGTAAGTAGGGGAAGTATTGCATTCCACCCAAAAATTCGATACCGAGATTTCACCGGAAATACATGTTTTGAGACCCCCTGAATCCAAAAAAAGCATTTTTGGAAACATGTCCGTGTGTGTGTCTGTGTGTGTGTGTGTGTGTCTGTGTGTGTGTCTGTGAACAGCATAACTCACAAACTAACAGTCGGATAAACACCAAACTTGGTATTTACGTTCAGTATCTTTCAGAGATGCGACACGAAGATTTTCAAGAAAATCCCCCCACCCCAGACTACCCTTTACATGGAACATTTTTCGAAAATTTTAATTTTCTCAAAAATGGCTCTAACGATTTTGATGAAAATATCATATGTTTAAGATAATGTCATGAGAAATAAAATGTATATCTCGAAATTTCTGGGAATGTCTCCAAAAGTATTCTTCATTGTGAACGACTTTTGAATAACTGGTAAACCATAAGAGATCGACAAAATTTTACTACACAAAAAATGTAGATCGCGTTAAAATACACAATTTATATCATATACATTTTTTTTGTTGAATGAACCGTTTTCGAGATATTGCTTGTTATTTCCTTAAATTTTCCAATACTTATACTTTTTCTCAAATTCGTTATTCATTTTTTATGTCCTGGACATGCAAAGAGAATGGAATGCGCCACATAGCAACCAGCGATAAAATATTTGACTATCGCTTAAAAGCTACCATATTCCCCTTGCATCTACAAGAAAATTACAAATAAGATTGACATCTCGATATCTCGATTAATATGAAGCATATGGAGAATAGGCGTTTGTAAAAATAGATTGTACAAGAGTAGAGAAAGTCATGTGAGTGTAACACATCAGATTTTTATATATATATTCCTATTTTGTGTGTACATAACGTAAACAGGTGTTAAATATAAACGGTATTTCAGTTTATTAGTAACGAAATTAAGTGAGCAAAACAAAACTTTAGTGTCTAAAAAATTTAGGTTTTGTTAGGTATCATTCAAAGTGAATCTTTCGCATTACTGTAATTTGACAGAATAAAACGCCCGGCTTATAAATAAGTACAATGGCATACTTAGTAGTTAATTTTCTAAACTTTTACTGGGAATCTGAATTCGATGAAATGAAAACACGACTAAATTGTAATGCAAGCCACTTCACACCCCTCTGTGGCTCTTTCCGCCAATTGATCCATCAACAACCTACCGCAAACAAAATTACTAAAGGGAAGGGGCTCGAAATAACCCTCTATCCGCTAATTAAGGAACTCAAATAATCCCATATGCAAATGAGGCCAAGTACATGACACTTGACACTAAGCTGAAGTGGAAGGCTCATGTTAAAAAGAAAAAAGAACTTACTATAAAGTTCAGAAAAATGTACTGGTTGTTAGGAAGATATTCCCAACTGAATATACGCAAGAAATTGCTATTATATAGGCAATTATTAAAACCTGTTGAATGAATGGGTTGCCGATCTGGGCCTGCACCGAGAAATTTAATGTTAAACTTATACTAAATTGTTCTTTCACACAAGCCGTGTGTTCGATAAGGTTGGAAAGGTAGAATCAGACGAAAAATTCAATGCCATTGCTGGGATTTGAACCAGAGAGCTCCCGGTCACCGTCCGGTTGCTCTAACCACTGACTTACCATGCGGTACGACATTAAAATCCCCAAACTGATTCGCATTTTTCCCGGTAAACTACAAGGAGATCTCAAATTGTATTGAGATGACATACCCCAATGGCGACTTATGAGGCAGTATTTTATATCACAACACTGTGAATGCCGGAGTGATTGCAGTGTAAATTAACATTATTGTATGACAATATTTTAGATGTTTGTTAGACATAAGCATTGTTAGGAAATAAGTTTACACGGCCTCACTGAAACTGACAATAGAAGTGGGTTACAATGAACCGATGGGGGTGAGCTGTTTATCACTAAAAAGAAACAAATGATGTCAGGGTAGCGTGCCTTTCTTTAGAAATGGAGGGAATATCTTCCCTTGAGCATGTGTTAGTAATTGTGATTGGCTGACAAAACAGACGCTAATGTTGGCGCGATTTGGTAACCAACAGTAGCTCTATTATAATGTTTAGGTATTTCGAGGTGAAGGAGTATATATTCTCGAGCTATAAGCATGTATCACGCAGTCTTGAAAAGTCATTCGCGAGGTACACGTCACGCAGTTCTATGGAATCATTCACGAGGTACACGTCGCGCAGTCTTGAAGAATCTATCGTGAAGTGCACATTATACAGTTTGGAAGAATCTCTCGCGTCATAAAGTTAGTTACAAAATGTGAAGTACGCGGCAAATAATACGACAGTAATTACATTCGAAATATAATAGTTTCAGTCAGGCGGGTATAAAGATTAAAGATGTGAACTATTAATTAAGTGTGACGGCATTAAAAGTGTGAAAATAAATTCTTTTATCAGTGTTATCTTTTAGTAACAACTCCTTTTCGTTTACACGCCCTGATCAGAGATATTTGCTCGACTGAGTAATAATAGCTAGCCGGAGGACAAAGAACCCAAAATTAAAAATAATAAAACAATAACAGGCGCCCAGTAAATTAGATAACACGATCAGATTACTGCGACACTTACAATGCTGCAAGGTCAATTAATGGAATTAGTTGTTCTTTCACACAAGCCATGTGTTGGAAAAGGTAGGAAAGGCAGAATCGCAGGACTGAAAAGACGGAGACCTGGAGATCCGTGGTTCATATCCCGGCTATGGCATTGAATTTTTCAGGCGTCTGATTCTACATTTCCAACCTTATACTAAACTTCAAAACAAAGTGTTATGTGGTATTGTTAATGCACCATGGTACGTTAGTAATGATAAAATCCATTCTTGAAGATAGACGTTGTCACTGAAGAAATAAGAACCATGTAAGTGAAGCATGAAAACAGATTTCACAGCCATCTAAACCTTACTGTGCTTCAGCTGCTGCACTACAGCATTGTACCAAAAAGACTCAAAAGGACAAAACCCGAAGATCTAGTGTAGTGATTTGTGTTCCCGTATGAAAAATGCAAATACTTAGCTGAAATAATTTGATGCCTAGCAGTGACTTATGATCAGGAAACTACTAGATACGTTTTTTTACTTAGTTGTTGCAAGTATGTAATGCATTTAGCATTAAATTAAAACAATTAAGGAATTCTGGGACATAGGAAAGCATATATTCACTCACAGTGTTTTATTTAAATATAGATTACATTATTACTTTATAATATTTAAATATTACAAAATAATTTTTTGGTTCAATTTTTACTAAAGGAGTTAGAGAAAACCTTTAGTAATCGGTTTTAATTCTATAGCCATTGGCTACTAATAAACTAAAGAATTAGGTGCAGAGTTTTGTGTGACGAAATGACGGCCGCTTATCTGCTTTTGAACACTGCAGGGAAGGTAAACATTTTCGCGCATATTCCTATATTGAAATTTACAAATGTATTAATATATATATATATATAACGCAATGGAGTAAACAAAAGCAACTGCATGGAAATTTATAATGATGTTTGAAGTAATGGGTTGGTTCACGTATTATTTTTAGCTGTTTTGAATTAGCCCCACGTATGTGCGCTAACTTGAAGATGATTTGCTGCTGTTACGCAATGTGCGTAATATATGTTTACGTAAACTTAAAGAAGGTTATGTTGTTCAACTGTTGTTTTATGTAGTTTGTAACACGCTTTGGGCGTCGGTTTGAATTTAATGCTTACTTAATATTATTCTTTGAATTTTGCCTCGGCTGCGTCAGTCTTACTTCTGAGTCAGGATTCTTATGCAGGGTGCGGTATGACATAATTGTAGACATCACAGAATTAAACTTTTTAATTTCACTTGTTTTATTTAAATTCTTGAACATATTTATAAACCACTACACTTTTTAAAGAACTGTGAGAAACTTTTATACATTTACTTAGCGCGTATATCTGTTTTTACTAATCACCCGTAGAGAACACATTTTTCCATCTTTACTTTATCAACTCTTGCCAGGAACTGAATAACCTCAACGGTCAAAGCTTCGGTATTGCAAGTCTCTGATTGGCTAATTCTAGTCCAATAGAATATCTGCATTTAATTTAAAATTTTTCTTTGCTGTTGATTGGCTAATTTTAAAACTGTCACTGAAACTACATCATCGTCGCTCTAATCATGGCCAGTACATTTTCAAACTCTAAACACATTATTGCTACAATTACCTCATTATTACTCATTGTTAGCAACCTTAAACTTATTATTCTCACAGTTCTTGCACTATTAGAGTATGTAAAGTATTCACAAAACATTATTAAAATATGTTTACAATAAAATAAGCATTTGCAATGACTGTTACGTACAATTTAAATAATTATTACGTACATATTGCTTCAAGGCGGGCTGTTATTGAATTTACTTTTATATAAAATACAATTGAAATTATTTAGGTATTAAAATACTGTCTCATGTTCTTACAATATGCTGATACATTTTCAGAGACATACATGGAATATTTTTCACAAAAATGCACCTCCATGAGACGATGCAATATAATAAACAAATCTATATAGAATGATCTCTAGCGCTTAAACATTTGTTTAAAAAACTATGAATTACTGTAACATTATAATTTGTGAAGTTTTATAACGTTATGTTATAAACTTTAGGGATATGAAACGCTTTTTATAAGCCTAATATGGTTACATTTAAATCTAAACAAGCACAGTTTTTTTGGCCAATAGTCACACATTGGAGACGTGTTTTAACTACAATACCGGTGCTATCTGTTTCTTCCTCGTATTCTAGAACAGGTTTCATCATGCATCTTTGCAATTTGCATAAGTAGTTAAGTTTTACATTGAATGTATAAAATCCGATTACCTTCTCTTCTGATGCAACTACATGCATACAAATGAAATGCGATGGTAACTTTCAACAAGTGAAGGAAAAAGAGCGCCTGGAGGTTAAGGATATTCTGGAGAAACGCTAATGTCTGTGTTTAGCAACTTTGTCAAGGACAACTCCAAAGCAGTTTAAAAGTGTAATGTAGATATGTACTTGTAATTGAATGTGAAGAGTTGTAATATTTTCTGCATAATTAAAATAATTACAAATTATACAATAACAGTGTAGTTAATGTAGCAATTAGTTGCTTATTAAATCACTGGATTCATAACTGATGCTATACACCTATTTCCTAATTCTTGTTAAAGCAATCTTTTTTGGAGGTGATTTGTAAACAATACCAAAATTATAATTTTCTAGAAACGCGTGTAGATGGCAGTACATGCCTAGAAAACTTTGGAATTGAAGCAGTAATTTGTATCACAATAATGTAAATGTCAGAGTGATTGTAGTGTGAATATGCATTGTTGTGTGATATTGATTTGAGATGTTTGTTGATTGTAAGCATTGTTGAGAAGTGGGTTTATACGGCCTTACTGAAACTGACAATAATAGCGTGCAATAATGTAGCGAGGGGGTGAGCTGTTTATCATTATTAGAGACGAGCAAATGACGTCAGAGTGGCGTGTTTTTCTTAGAATTTTCGGGAACATTTTCCCCAGAGCATATGTTTTCGTAATTTTCATTGGATATAAATATAGACGCTAATGTTGGCGCGTTTTATTAACCAATAGCAGCTCGGTTATAATCTTTAGGCATATTGGGGCGAGGAAGTATAAATCCAGTGTCAGGGTCAAGTTTCACGTAGTTCAACGGAGGCATTCATGGAGTATGCGTCGCACGCAGTTCATCAAAGTTACGCGTAGCAAATTTATGAAAAATCTCTCGTGTCGTAAAGTTAATTACACAAAAAGTTGAAGTACGCGAATTAATAATGGGCATTAAAGAAGTTATTATAACAGTTTCAGTTTGGCGAGTGTCAAGATTAATAGGTGAAAGTGAATGTGTTACGACAATAAAAGTGTAAAACAAACTCTTTCATCAGTGTTATCTTTGGAAAAAAGCTCCTTTCCGTTTACACACCTTGTACAAGATAAGTGCTTGACCGAGAAATCATAGCTAGCCGGAGGACAGTGAACCCAAAATTAAATACAATAACAGGCGCCCAGTAAAAGATAACACGAAGTGACCGCGAAATTGTCTTTCATACGTGCGGCAGATAAATAGTAGCATCTTTCGACTACAAACATTAATACCACTACATATTGTTTCCCCAATGTGGGGGGAACAACAATAATACTGCCACAGAATCTAAAGCCTATGAGAGAACATTTTTGAAATTCACAGTATTGCGAGGCTGTCTCAGAAGTACCCAACCTAACAAAGAAAACACAACAATTTTGGGAAAATACATCTTTATTTCTCTACATAGTCTCCTTTCAGCTCGATACACTTTTCCCAGCGGTGTTCAATAGCTTCGATACCCTGTTTATACTGAGAACCGTCGAGTTCTGCAAAATAGCCATCAACTGCAGACTCCAGCTCTTCACTGTTGGAAAATCTTTTAGCGCCAAGCTATTTCTTAAAGTTTGAATAGAAAATAATCAGAGGTGGCTAAATCTGGCGAATAGACTGCATGAGGAAGCAATTCAAACTTTAACTCATTGATTTTGGCCATGGCGATAATGGATGTGTGAACTGGTGCATTGTCTTGATGAAACAAAAGTTTCTTTTCCACTAAATGCGGCCGTTTTTGCTTGATTTCATCATTCAAACGCTGCAATTAGTTTGCATAATACTCGGCATTGATTGCCTTTCCTTTCTGAAGATAATCAATGAAAACTATTCCACACACATTCCAAAAAAACTGACGCCATGATCTTGCCTGCAAATGGAACTGTCTCACCTTCTTTGGAGCCGATTCTCCCCTTTCGATCCACTGCTTTGACTGTTCCTTCGTCTCAGGTGTTAAGTAATGAACCCATGTTTCATCCATGGTTATGAATCGACACAAAAACGCGGCTTTATTGTAGCAAAACATCGCCAAACACTCGACTGAAACCTCTTCACGATGGTGCTTTTGTTCCAATGTGAGTAAACGCGGCACGATCATGCGCATAGCTTTCTTATGTCTAAATTTTTAGTCAGTATGCAAAGCACAGATGTCTACTAGCTCGTGCACTCAGTCGACGGTCATCCAAGCCATTTTGTGGATTTTCCTCACACTTTCTGGCTTGGTCACCTCATTTGGTCGACCACTGCGATGTTCATCTTGGCAGCTCGTACTGCCCCGCTTAAACTCTGCCACCCAATATTTTACTATTGTAAACGAAGGAGCAGACTCCCCCAGAGTATAATCTAGCTCAGCTTTAATATTAGTTGGTCTAAGACCTTTCAAATGAAAGTATTGTATCACATAACGATGACCGGTTTTATCCATGTTTACGAATTCGCTGAGAGCGTTCACTATTGACGGCTGCCAAACAATTATTAAACGACGTAGCATCATCAAACTTCAGACTTAAGGTTGGTACTTTCTGCCACAGTAATTTGTTTGAAACAACAATATACATCAGGTCAGATACTTCTGGGACTGCCTTCGTTCAGTACAGAAATATTTATTTTTAAGTAAAACAAAACGAGCGTCATTTTAAAGTGTTACGATAGAGGCAAGCCCGGGGAAGCACTGGAAATGACCACTGTTCTCTGCTTCACGCAAGTGAGATGACGATCTCTGCAACGCCTATCGTGGGATAAATAGAAGCTTATCTAAGTTGAAAGTTTTTATTTACCTTGGTTGTTTAGTTTTTTCCTGTTGCAGAGATGAGCTACAGAAAATGACTGCCAGAACGGAGGTGCTGCGTGAACGATGAGCGTTACAATTCATTAGGTTACGTGAGAGTTTTTAACACACTTTGGTATTAATGAAGATGCAGTCGGTCGTGTATATATATATATATATATATATATATCTATAATCGGAGGTTTCGAGTTGGAATCTGTATTCCAGGTTTTTCTCTTATTGTTAAAAGGCAAATGCAAAATAACTCTCAGATTTTGGACCCAGGTATTCTGCACACTAATTAATCATCAACACTTTATTCAATGTCTCTTTATGCTCAACATATAAGTCACATTAAGGTATCGAAGATACCGGATGGAAGATGTTTAGATGCCAGCCTCTAGTAAAAATTATAATATAATTTTAGTCTGTGAACACCTACTTCAGCACTTTTCGTCGCATTATAATTCTCATACACAACTATTAAGGCAAACTTGTGATGGAAAAACAATTAATGTACACTTTTTTTTACGTTGACTTTCTTCCTTAAGCGCCTCGTTTCGCAATAATTAAGCATTTTGGTTTTGTATACAGGTGTTACGACGTCGTAACAGCGGCTGAAGAACTGACCATACAGACACCTCACACGGTTGTGATTATTTATCGCCCGGTATCAGGCCTTCATATCTTGGCTGTAAACATCGTCACCAACATTGCATGTTATTTTTTATTTCCTGTTATTGAATGAAAATAAAAATAAGATAGTTAATAGTCTCATTTATTAAATGTTTAAATAAAATAGTTTACTTTGTTTTATGGTATTTGTTCGAACTGTGAATACAGATAAATTTATATTGTATTTCTTAGGCCAATTAATGCTTTCATTTACTCAAACTTTAAATTAAATCGTTAACTTTGTTTTATTGCATTTTCTTAAAGTGTTAAAAAGACCTCTTTTACTTTATTTGCTCACGGAATGCTTCGATAAGCACCTAAAACTTTTGTATCTGACAGTTACAAAGTTCCTTAATTTGATTTAAGTGCATAACAAGTAAAGATTTAAGCTAAAACATTTATTTTATTTTGTTTCAAACTTGAATGTAATTCTGCATTAGTTGCTTCAATTAAACAATAAGCATGCTGCTGAAAACACATGGAAGAACTGTCCTAGAAATTAGACATCTCTAGCAAAATTATTATCTTACTCGGTGTAGCATTAACTTTGCAGCGACTTCAAAAACAAACTGCATTCTACAATTTACCTATTCCACCGAGTCACTACGCGTTAGTAGTCGTGTTATGTTCACTGAGTTGCCCAAAAAAATGGATTTATAAAATGTCAGTATATTCTCTCAAAGCTAAAGGTATGTAAGGGCGTATCTGGTCACAGGTTGAATCGGGTCAACTGCCTCCACAGTTTATAGAATTTTTAATTGTATGAAGTAGTTAATATCTTTGTTAACTAAGGTAGAGAAAACGAAGGCAGATAACCTTATTTGCCCTGGATCTCGATATACCTTTACCCTATTACTATACCTTCAAACTGCACTACCAGAATTATGTTTCCTATAGTGTATCCTACTTTCAGCAGTAGGATGTAGGATGTAATTATCGGAGGGGGACACCTTGCCACTGCGACCAACTAGATCTATTGTGGCTCCACCCCACCTGGAGACAGGGATGAAGTGAAGGAGCCGCAGGTAGACGGGATCACAGAGACGCCTATCATTTCCAGTACGAAACAGACGCTCTCGCTAGAGGACGCGAAGTGTCTTGAGAGAGGGCGACGAAGAGGCCTTGCAAGCATACCAACTTGCAACAGCGCTCTGGCGTTGGCGGGAAGAAGTATTTCCAAAGCACAGTGACCATGCCATATGTCTTTTATTAGACGCACTACTTAACCCGGAGACACTGCCTGAAAGATGAAATTACAGGAAATGAGGGGAAAAGAGACATCGTGGTAGAATACACCACCCCAGCATTCGCCTAGGCGACCAGAGCAAAAAACAACGAAAAACTCCATAGTCAGAGTGGGCGACCACTGGGAATCGAACCCCGGATTTCCCTCAGACGTTGCCGCCTGAACCATCCCGCTAGGTATTTTCAGCAGTAATTCTTAAAAAGCTGTAATCGTCCCTATGTTCGCAACTGCAGCATATAATATGGCACACGTAGTATACCTATTTATGTCCACTGGCAGCTGTTGAACTCAGGTAAAAAATCTGATGTGTAACACTCACATTACTTTCTCTACTCTTGTACAAAACTATTTTTACAAACGCTTATTCTCCATATGCTTCATGTTAATCGAGATGTTAATCTTATTGCTAATGTTTTGTAGATGCAAGGGGAATTGGTAGGCTTTAAGCGATAGTCAAATATTTTAAGAGCTGGTTGCTATGTGGAGTATTCCATTCTCTTTGCATTACCAGGACAAAAAAAAATGAATAACGAATTTGAGAAAAAGTATAAGTATTGGAAAATTTAACGAAATAACAAGCAATATCTCGAAAATGGTTCACTCAATAAAACAAATGTATATGACATAAATTGTGTATTTTAACGCAATCTACATTTTTTGTGTAGTAAAATTTTGTCTATCTCTTATGGTTTACCAGTTATGCAAAAGTCGTCCACAATGAAGAATACTTTTGAATATATTCCCAGAAAATTCGAGATATACATTTTATTTATCATAAAAGTATCTTAAATATATATTTTAATCAAAATCGTTAGAGCCATTTTTGAGAAAATTAAAATGTTCGAAAAATGTTCCATGTAAAGGGTAATCTGGGGTGGGGAATTTTCTTGAAAACCTTCGTGTCGCATCTCCGGAAGATGCTAAACCTAAATACCAAGTTTGGTGTTTATTCGACTGATCGTTTCTGAGTTATGCTGTTCACAGACACACACACGGACATGTTTCCAAAAATACTCTTTTTTTGGATTCAGGAGGCCTCAAAACATGTATTTCCGGCGAGATCTCGGTATCGAATTTTTGGGTGGAATGCAATACTTCCCCTACTTACTTGTGCATCTTCCGTATGCTTCCAATGCGAATAGAACTGCATACTGTTTATCGTGGTAAGCGGTTTACGTACGCGAATAAATTATGTGAAAATATTGGTATAATGTTCTTAAACGCACATGGATTAAGATGTTTTAAATAACCAAGGTTTTCGGAAACGTGCTTTTAAATTTTGTTATGTAACACTTTAAGAACAAGTGACTAGCAGATGCGATATTTCTATTTCTCTCCTCTCGTTAGAAGCCCCTATTGAGGGAAAACAATTAAAATACCGTATAGTCTGTTTTCTAAGTGGAACCTAAAGTTTGAACATTCTTGCGTGAAAAGGACAGAAAAATCCCATATTTTAAAAGTAATTTTGGCTTCAAGGTAACTGTTATATACGTTAGTACAAATTATTAAATCAAAATCAAAAATTATCAGATTATTTCGGTTATAGTTTTAATGTGTTTTTACCTAGGTAGATACCAATTTTTAAATGTCTAGATAATTTTTTCTCAAATGTTATGTCAAAATAAAAACTATAAAGGGAATAAAAACAAAAACGAAAATATTTTAAAATATGCAGCATATGATGAAGGTATGGAAAATCTTAGAATGTAGGTTTGGGATTAATAATAATAATAATAGTAATAATAATAATAACTAAATATTATTTAGCAGTGAAAGGGTATGATGCATATATATATACAATGTTTTCTGATTGTGTTGAACCCAGAAATCCACACAAAATAACTTTTCGGTTTTAGGATGTTGATTACAGTTATAGCACAAATTTCAGAAATGGGCGACTGCAAGGAAAGCTATGTTATAAGTGCGGAGTATCTGTTTAGCTTGCCCCCACTCTTGATTAATGTTTCACGTAGCCAGTCCAGGTGCCTTGAGATGCACAAAGAACGCGTTAGGTTCTATCTAAAGATACTCTTTGTGTCATAACAGCAGTTGCCGGTTCTATTTCCAGCTAGATCATTATGTGGTTTTGCGAACGAAGCTCTGAAGAGACACCTGTCGGAGGAATTTGGCACTTACACTGATGTTACATGTGTTCTCTGCACTCATCACACGTATCTGTTATATCTTAGCAAAGTGTTTTGGCTGTACCTCACACATGTTTATGTGAGAAAACGCTACGACTCTAATTTATTAGCCATTAAAGTTCTTTACCGGCAATTTAGGTCTTGGGTACGCGGACAAATGACCGACAATTGGATGATTTTTCACGCTCTATGAACCCAGTACGGCCTGGGAAGGAGCATGCGCAACTTACAGACATTTTTAAGCATCGAACGTTTGTTAAGCGCCTGTCAAGCCTTGTTCCTGCTGGACATCATATGAGCGTATGGACAGCTCTTTGACGCAAGCGTGTGGACATTGTCGTGTAACACTCGTTCTATACGCATTCTCAATACAATGTTAAATAACAGATCCACTTCTGGCATCGAAAACTGAACTGTACGCTGGTGCCTTGTCTGTCTGCATGTGCTAGCAGCATATAACATTTTCATGATTTTCACTTTCTCAAAAGCGACTCTAACGATTGAAAGATGGTTTGTTACGTTATTTATTAGCACCACGTGTGGACGTCAATTTGAAGAAGTTGTTTTCTTTTAACTTGTTTGCAACACGCTTTGGGCGTCAATTTGAAGTAGGTTGTATTGAAGGAGTTGTATTGTAGTTCAACTGTTGGGGAGCCGAACTTGTAGAATTTGCAACCGCAAGTATAGTAAACTGTTTCCGGTAGCCTTCACCCCAAATGTACTTTCAGGTGGCCTTTTCCCCAAGTTAAAAAAAATATTAACTTTGTAATTTGACTGTTTCTTTAAATATTATATATTTATCAGATGACTGAAAAATTCAATGCCATAGCCGGGATTTGAACCACGGATCTCCCGGTCTCCGTCCGGTTGCTCTAACCACTGAGCTACCATGGCAACATGGCGACACGACATTAAATTCTCCAGCTGATTCGCATTTATCCCGGTAAACCACAAGGAGATCTCAAATTGTATTGAGATGCCATACCCCAATGGCGACTTACATTTATTGTAAGTACTTTAAGTTCCGGGCTTTATAGTTGCAACCACTATTAGGTCAATTAAATGGAATTAATTGTTCTTTCACACAAGCCGTGTGTTGGACAGGGTTGGAAAGGTAGAATCAGATGACTGAAAAATTCAATGCCATAGCCGGGATTTGAACCACGGATCTCCCGGTCTCCGTCCGGTTGCTCTAACCACTGAGCTACCATGGCAACATGGCGACACGACATTAAATTCTCCAGCTGATTCGCATTTATCCCGGTAAACCACAAGGAGATCTCAAATTGTATTGAGATGCCATACCCCAATGGCGACTTACATTTATTGTAAGTACTTTAAGTTCCGGGCTTTATAGTTGCAACCACTATTAGGTCAATTAAATGGAATTAATTGTTCTTTCACACAAGCCGTGTGTTGGACAGGGTTGGAAAGGTAGAATCAGATGACTGAAAAATTCAATGCCATAGCCGGGATTTGAACCACGGATCTCCCGGTCTCCGTCCGGTTGCTCTAACCACTGAGCTACCATGGCAACATGGCGACACGACATTAAATTCTCCAGCTGATTCGCATTTATCCCGGTAAACCACAAGGAGATCTCAAATTGTATTGAGATGCCATACCCCAATGGCGACTTACATTTATTGTAAGTACTTTAAGTTCCGGGCTTTATAGTTGCAACCACTATTAGGTCAATTAAATGGAATTAATTGTTCTTTCACACAAGCCGTGTGTTGGACAGGGTTGGAAAGGTAGAATCAGATGACTGAAAAATTCAATGCCATAGCCGGGATTTGAACCACGGATCTCCCGGTCTCCGTCCGGTTGCTCTAACCACTGAGCTACCATGGCAACATGGCGACACGACATTAAATTCTCCAGCTGATTCGCATTTATCCCGGTAAACCACAAGGAGATCTCAAATTGTATTGAGATGCCATACCCCAATGGCGACTTACATTTATTGTAAGTACTTTAAGTTCCGGGCTTTATAGTTGCAACCACTATTAGGTCAATTAAATGGAATTAATTGTTCTTTCACACAAGCCGTGTGTTGGACAGGGTTGGAAAGGTAGAATCAGATGACTGAAAAATTCAATGCCATAGCCGGGATAGCTGGAGAATTTAATGTCGTGTCGCCATGTTGCCATGGTAGCTCAGTGGTTAGAGCAACCGGACGGAGACCGGGAGATCCGTGGTTCAAATCCCGGCTATGGCATTGAATTTTTCAGTCATCTGATTCTACCTTTCCAACCCTGTCCAACACACGGCTTGTGTGAAAGAACAATTAATTCCATTTAATTGACCTAATAGTGGTTGCAACTATAAAGCCCGGAACTTAAAGTACTTACAATAAATGTAAGTCGCCATTGGGGTATGGCATCTCAATACAATTTGAGATCTCCTTGTGGTTTACCGGGATAAATGCGAATCAGCTGGAGAATTTAATGTCGTGTCGCCATGTTGCCATGGTAGCTCAGTGGTTAGAGCAACCGGACGGAGACCGGGAGATCCGTGGTTCAAATCCCGGCTATGGCATTGAATTTTTCAGTCATCTGATTCTACCTTTCCAACCCTGTCCAACACACGGCTTGTGTGAAAGAACAATTAATTCCATTTAATTGACCTAATAGTGGTTGCAACTATAAAGCCCGGAACTTAAAGTACTTACAATAAATGTAAGTCGCCATTGGGGTATGGCATCTCAATACAATTTGAGATCTCCTTGTGGTTTACCGGGATAAATGCGAATCAGCTGGAGAATTTAATGTCGTGTCGCCATGTTGCCATGGTAGCTCAGTGGTTAGAGCAACCGGACGGAGACCGGGAGATCCGTGGTTCAAATCCCGGCTATGGCATTGAATTTTTCAGTCATCTGATTCTACCTTTCCAACCCTGTCCAACACACGGCTTGTGTGAAAGAACAATTAATTCCATTATATATTTATGTTTGCCTCGGCTGCGTCAGTATTATTGTTAGAGACATGGATGTCTTAGCAGGGTTGTGTTGCAACAAGAATGTAGGCTTACACAGATTATAATTTTACTTCACTGCTTTTATTAATGCTTGATACGATTTAAATAACACTTCACTGATATAGAGAGCTATGAGATTCTTTTTATTAATTAATTGCACTTTTTAACACAAACTATTTTCGTCTCACACGAATACGTATTAAATTTCTTGAGGACACTTTTTGCGTCTGGTTAGGAACACTGTTTGCAGGCAACTGACTTCTGAATTTGTAAATGTTTCTTCTTTTCAGTTTCTGATTGGCTAATCCTACTCCAATAGAATACCTTCATTCAGCTAAAGCTTTTTCTGGTTGTTGATTGGATATTTTATAAACTGCCTCAAAATTTACATTATTGTTGCTCTAATAATGACTAGTAACATTTAAACACTCAAACTCATTATTTCCTCAAGGTTACCTCATTGTTACCTCATTGTTAGCAACGTTTAACTTATTATTCGCACAGCTCCTACATTATTAAATTACGTAATACATTCACATAACATTATTACACATGGATACAAGAATATAAACATATACAATGACTGTAATATACACTCCTTATATATTGTTACATACACAATTGCTTTAAGGCGGGCTGTTACTGAATTTATATTTTATATAATTAGACTGAAATTATGTAAGTGTTAAAAATACTGCCTCAAGATTTTGATTAAGATACCATATGTTTAAAATATTTAAATGACTAATCAAATTTATGTCTTGAATGTTCTTTTTAATATCGTGTGAAGCATTTTGTGTGATTTTGTATAACTCATAAATCATAAATAATGTACAAAACTTACTTGTTTTTGAAATATTCATTGTTATATCTATGTTTTTTTCTAGGTTAAACTATCAAGCCATATCTATAAATCATCTTTGAAAGCACGCGATTTTCTTTATTCCGCCATGAGTTTACCATAAAAAACGTAACTGGTATTGTAATGGTGGAGAAAACTGAGCGAGCATGATGCATCAGGTAATCTGCCGCCCCCTTCAAAGATGTTCTGTTGCTTCAAATATCTGAGGCACGTAGAAAAAATATTATTTGTTGTTTCATAATAAAAACTATTATCGCAACAAATAATATTTTTCTAAGCATTGACGAAATCTTGAGTCAGACATTTTCAATCCATGCGGAATTCCAAAGTTCAAATCTATAAGCTACGAAACCTCGCTCTGCCAGAGTCAAAGAGTAGGTGCATCTCGGCGCATCACAAGCACGTTGCTGTGTAAATGAACCAAGAGCGACGTGAATACGGAACTAAGGACGCCTTTGATGCCAGTATCCTCACCGCATGCTCTCAGTAAACCAATATAGACACCCGGGCTCAAAGCGAAACGAAATTCCTCCGCTTCAAAGGCCAGACCTGCTCCGGAATTTGTCTTCTTGTTGATTCGCTCTCGATTGTGGGAAGTGGGACTTAATGGTAAGCGATAGAGGGCATTGATATTGTGATTTCCTGTGTTTTATTGAACAATTAGTTTCTAGCAAGAGGAAGTATTACAATCGATCTGGAATCTCGTAATTTCAACCAGACGTTTCGAAACACATACGTACATGAATAAATGAATAAGTAAATAAACAATATAAACGCCAAATTTGGTAAGTAAGGTGTGTTTCATGGGCGAAAGGCGAATGCATTAAAGCGATTTCTTCTTCTCCTCTTCTTTATATATATGGGAGGGAATGTGTGTCATTGGCAAACACATACTGAGCCTTAAAGTTTTCTTTTATGGTCGTACTAAGGCTTGACAAGACAACGATGAATATTTCCTTGCTTTCTTACCATACTAAGATTATAATTTAAAGTATCCGCAAAATATTAAGTCACAAATAGGCATAGCCAAAATTATAACTAGGAGTATCTTCCTGGCTGAGAAGCTCTGGTCTGCAGGAGTTATTCGTCCAGACTAGTGAAGTCCACCCTGTTCTCTTAAGAGCTAATGTTCAAAGTCCATAGTTCAGCCCACATACCATATTTGAAGAGATTGACACGTTAAACGAATCAAGCTTCAGCCATTGGCAGTACGAGTGGAAATGAGTGGAAAGAGAAACTCCCTGAATCCCCCTTATCTGTAAGCTTGGGCATCCCTTCCATCTACAACTACGGTAGGCATCATCATCTGTCGCAGTAAGCTGTTCGTGTTATCTTATTTGCTGAGCGCCTGTTATTGTTTTATTATATTTTTTTTTAAATTTGGGTTCTTTGTCCTCCGCCTAGCTATTATTACTCAGTCGAGCAAATATCTCTGAGCAGGGCGTGCAAACGGAAAGGAGTTGTTACTAAGAGATAACACTGATAAAAGAATTTATTTTCACACTTTTATTGCCGTCACACTTAATTAATAGTTCACATCTTTAATCTTTATACACGCCTGACTGAAACTGTTATATTTCCGAATGTAGTTACTGCCGTAATAGTTGTCGCGTACTTCACACTTAGTAACTAACTTTACGACGCGAAAGATTCTTCCAAACTGTATGACGTATAGCTCGTGAATGATTCCTTAGAACTGCGTGATGTGTACCTCGCGAATGACTTTTCAAGACTGCGTGAAACATGCTTATGGCTCGAGTATATATACTCCTCCCCGAAATGCCTAAACATTATAATAGAGCTACTATTGTTTACCGAATCGCGCCAACATAAGCGTCTGTTTTGTCAGCCAATCATAATTACAAACACATATGCTCTAGGGAAGATATTCCCTCCATTTCTAAAGAAAGGCACGCTACCCTGACGTCATTTGTTTGTCTCTTCTTAGTGATAAACAACTCACCCCCTCGATTCATTGTTACCCACTCTATTGTCAGTTCCAGTGAGGCCGTGTAAACTTATTTCCTAAAAATGCTTATGGATAACAAACATCTAAAATCAGTGTCATACAATAATGTTAGTTTACACTACTATCACTCTGACATTCACAGTGTTGTGATATAAAATACTGCCTCACATCGTCCCGATTGGAGTCTTCTTGTTAAAGATTCATTGCACCAAGAACATCCGACTGTGCCGCTGATGATGTCTACCATAGTTTTCGACAAAGTATCTGCACGAGAAAACTCCAGCAACCACGGTTTCTCATCCCAGAAGGTACTCCAGATTATAATGAACATTAAGTCCTTACTGTATAAAGAATAATTTTGTGCGTGCGTGTGCTCAGGATAATCTCGGAAACCACTGAACGAATTTGATAATTTCATTTCTTCATATGGCAAAGCACTGTTTTTCCTGATATAGACTATTTCCAGAAACTTGGAAGAGCCTAGTACAGCTCACTCAATTCAGGCGGGTTTAGGCGGATATGAGTTGCAGAGCACATCTGCTGAGCATTTGTTGCTAACATGATGGAAATAGAAATCTGCACGGTTTTATCTCTCTGGACAATATAATGTAACACATAGCAAAAGCATATGGTTATCTTAAAACTTCCAAAAGTTACCTCAAACATCATTTGCAATGCCATTGTAGCATCGAATCCAAAAACTACCCATACTCTTATTTTCAACTCCCTACTCAAAGAAGGACACTGCTTAATCAGTCAGGACAAACATGTGTGAAACATTATCTGTGCTTCATATTCAACCCTTTACCCACCATCGACCATCTGTACCATCGACCAGCCTGTCCAAGACTTTGGAGGCTTTAGATTGAAGCCCAAATTATCCACTACTCATCACATACATTAAAGCACTACTCCGAGCCATGATTGCAACCTGTTAAAGACGTTCATTGGTGGCTCTGTGGATGCAGCTCAGAAAATTTTATGTTTTAGGACTCGGCAAAAATTACAGACCACTTAAAATTCCCCAAAATTAATTCTACCCATATTTTCAACCATTTACACATGTGCAAAATTTTGCACCCTTGCAAAATTTAAGTGATTCAGAACTATGTAAACGATCTAAAACTAAGCCTTCCTTATTTTCAAGCCCCTATAACCCCTTGCATACTCAGACCATTGTTTGATTCCTCTGAAGAAAAGTCTGTAAACTTATGCTTTAGAATCCGATAATAACTAATACTTATCCTTGTTTTGAACCACTTTAACTAGAAATGATTTGCACAAAATGTTCCACATTTACAGGTTACCTATGGCTTTCAAAATTGAGGCAGTATGTTTAACACTTAAATAATTTCAGTCTAATTATATAATATATAAATTCAATAGCAGCCCGCCTTAAAGCAATATGTGTATGTAACAATATATAAAGAGTGTAGATTACAGTCATTGTATATGTTTATATTATAGTATCCATGTTTAATAATGTTATATGAATGTATAATGTAATTTAATAATATAGGAGCTGTGAGAAATAGGTCAAAAGTTGCTAACAATGAGATAACAATGAGGTAACCTTGAGGAAATAATGAATTTGAAAGTTTAATAATGCTACTTGTGATTCTTGGAAGCAATAATGTAATTTTTGTGACAGTTTATAAAATAGCCAACCAACAACCAGAAAAAGCTTTAGTTAAATGAAGGTATTCCATTGGACTAGGATTAGCCAATCAGAAACTAAAATGGAGCAAAATTTACAAATTCAGAAGTCAGTTGCTAGTAGACAGCGTTTACTAACCGGACGCGAAATGCGTTCTCGAGAAATTTAATACATATTTTGTGTGAGACGAAAATAGTTTATGTGTTAAAAAGTGAAAGTATTTAATAAAAAAGAATCTCACAGATCTCTCTATATCAGTGAAGTGTTATTTAAATCGTGCCAATCATTAATAAAAGGAGTGAAGTAAAATTATAATCTGTGTAACCTACATTCTTCAGTCACACCACTCCGTGCTAAGAGAAACGTGTCTCTAAAAATACAAATACTGACGCAGCCAAGGCAAAAATAAATATATAATATTTAAAGAAACAGTAAAAATTACAAAGTTAATATTTTTAAACATTTTTGGAGCAAAGGCCACCGGAAAGTACATTTAGGGCGAAGGCTACCGGAAACTTTTTACCATACGTGCGGTTGCAACTACTTCAGTTTGGCTCCCCAACAGTCAAAATATAATACACATATTCTGCAAACTAGCTTATCATATGTCAAGCAACAACAATACAACAAAATAACTTCTTCAAAATGTTGCTGTAATTATAATTTTCGACTCCTTACATAAAAGTTTCCGCTGTTTAACCTATCTGGACAAGACTTTGTGCACTCACTTTAGAGTGAATATTACATTCACATGACTTTTTCTACCAGCTATCACTTATTTTTATTTAGCTTCTACAAACTATTCTTACAAAAGTTTATTTTCCTACCTACTTCATGTTGTTCCAGATAGTTGCATTGCACATTTCGTGCTAAGTACAAGAGGGATACAGGAAACCGAAACGATAGTCAAATGTTTAAAGCACATAAAGCAGGTAGCTATGTGCTGGCCTTGAAATGCAACATTGTTTCCTTAACATCGCGAGAAAGCATTAAAATGTAACAAATGAATGTATTGAAAAATTCAAACGAATAACAAAGAATACCTCCGAAATGGTTGATTCCACAAAAATTGTCAAAAATTTATAGCGCTGAGGCGAACAATATATCTGTTTGGAACCTAACTTTAGTTTTTGGTTGCAGTGTTTGCAAGGATCTTAAGGAATGTAATGAATGTAATAAAACATGAAGCCTCACAAGACAACATATCTCTGAAATACTTCCTTCAGGGTTTAAATAATATGTTTACTTTTTTACTTATATTCTATCTCAAAATAAACGCTGTACCTATGCAAGCCGGATATCACAGTAAACATAAAAGTTTAGAAAACGTAAAACTCAATTTTTTCTCCAGGTCAAAAAATTGCAAATTCTGGGGTGAAAAGCATTGTGTAACAAAACTTTCTGGTATAATGATAAATTTTTATTTTGAAAAACTTCGATGGAATACGTATATTTTAGGACTTACCTTATTATTGTTATTTTATTATTAAGATATATATTATTATCATCAGCACCATCATCTTAAGAGTCTCTCATCATTGCTGATCACCACAAGAAACAGCATAGTTTCGAATAACAAAAGCGGTTACGTCTTGATATTTAATTTTTCTTTTCTCCTTAATATTAAATGAAAGGTCTTTGCCCATAGTTTAAGGATTATAGTTAAGGACGATTTTCAGTTGTAAAAGTATGGACCGTTACATGCATAAAGTGCTATCCACAACCTTAACCGCAAAGCCAAAGTACACCGTATTGCACTGCGTTCTTTTACTTTGCTGTTTGTTCCATACGCTTAACGAATATTAAATATACAAGATGGTCCATTTATATAGATATAAAATAAAAGCACAGTAATACCTGAATCATTGCTGTTTGTTTTCCTGTAATTTTTAAATATATTGTAGAAACATTAAGAGTGGTTCTGCCTTAAAAAATCTGATGTGTTACACTCACATGACTTTCCCTACTCTTGTACAAACTATTTTTACAAACGCTTATTCTCCATCTACTTCATGTTAATCGAGATAAACATTTGCAGACTCTATCTTATTGCTAATTTTCTTGTAGATGTAAGGGGAAAGTATATTTACAAGGGCAATATAGGAAAAACAGTAGCCTTTAAGCACATACATATCTCTTAATAGCTGGTTACTAGATGCAGCACCATTCCCTTTCCCACAGATTATAACTCTTTGCATATCCAAAACAGAAAATGAATAACAATTCCCATTTTAGAAAATAAGTATTGAAAAATTTAAGGGAATAACAAGCAATATCTCGAAAATGGTTCACTCAACAAAAAAAGTATATGACATAAATTGTGTATTTTAACGCGATGTACATTTTTGTGTAGTAAAATTTTGTCTTATGGTTTACCAGTTATGCAAAAGTCGTTCACAATGGAGAATACTTTTGGAGACATTCCCAGAAAATTCAAGATATACATTTTATTTGTCATGAAAATATATTAAACATATGATATTTTAATCAAAATCGTTTGAGAAAATTGAGAAAATTAACTTTTCGAAAAATCTTCCATGTAAAGGGTAATCTGGGGTGGGGAATTTTCTTGAAAACCTTCGTATCGCATCTCTGGAAGATACTGAACCTAAATACCAAGTTTGGTGTTTGTCCGACTGTTCGTTTGTGAGTTATGCTGTTCACAGACAGACAAACAACAGACAGACACACAGACACACACACGGACATGTTTCCAAAAATGCTTTTTTTGGATTCAGGGTGTCTCAAAACATGTATTTCCGGTGAAATCTCGGTATCGAATTTTTGGGTGGAATACAATACTTCCCCCACATACTGTACGTAGTAGAGAAAGTAAAAAACAAAAGATGTTGCTTAACGACTAAGAGTAAACAAAACGACCTTTACAACTCAATAACGAGCCAAATGCATACTGTAGTATGCGAAACTTCCCCACCAAATCTGCAATAGAGGGATAAAAGTATATTCTGGATCAAAATAATGGGGAACCACCCCAATTAACAAATGACGTCCGTAATTTTTCTCATAATACGTTTGGCAAAAGCTGAGACCTTGAGGAGGACCGAGGATGGGACCCCCAAATTTATCCCAATTCATCCGAATTCTTCATCTGAGGTTTGGTGAAGAACGTGTACATGATATACCAGAACAAATTTTGGAAGGAGGGTGAAATTAGCCTCAGATAAGAGTTATGCTGAGGCCACATTGCAGTCTAAAGTGAATAAAACTCCCATTCTCATTGAATATATACATATACAAAGGATTCTCATGTTACGAAATTTTTATTTTATTTATTTCGAAATTTATCAACCCCTAGTTTTATACTATTTTGAGTATGTTCGAATTCTGCCGTTTTAACAAAAAATCTGTCCTCTTTGCTTTTTGTAAACATTTCTGTGGGCAGAAATAAGAGGGGGGTCGTGGGAGTAAAAGAGATGGAGAAAGGTGGGAGAAAGCGTGTGAAGCTAGTTAAATAATAAAATGGAGACCAATTGAAGGACATTACTAAAATTTTGCATTTTCGTTAACCATAACGAGAAAAAAATGTGTTAAACTCGCATGAATTTCTCTACTCTTGTACAAACTATTTTACAACTATTTTTACAAATTCTCTATCTACTTCATAAAACTTCGCAGAAACTTCTTATTGCTAATTTTCTTGTAGGTACAAGGGGAATGTGGAAATAGTAAGCTTTAAGCGATAGTCAAAATTTTAAGAGCTGTTCGCTATGTGGAGTATTGCATTCCCTTTGCATGTCCAGGACATAAAAAAATTATCGAATTTCCATTTGAGAAAAAGTAAAAGTATTGGAAAATTCAAACAAATAACAAGGAATATCGCAGAAATGGTTCACTCCACACAAAAAAATGTATATGACCTAAATTGTGTATTTTAACGAGATCTACATTTTTTGCGTAGTAAAATTTTGTCTATCTCTTACGGTTTACCTGTTATGCGAAAGTCATTCAGAATGAAGAGGCCTTTTGGGGACGTTCCCAGAAAATTCATGATATACATTTCGTTTTCCATGAAAATATCTTAAACATATGCTATTTTAATCAAAATCGTTAGAGATATTTTTGAGAAAATAAAAATGTTGGAAAACTGTTCCATGTAAAGGGTAGGCTGGAGTTGGGAAATTTTATTGAAAATGCTCGTGTGGCATTTTTGAAATATACTGAACCTAAATACCAAGTCTGTTATTTGTCCGATTTTTCTTTTTGAGTTATGCTGTTCACAGACAGACACACACATGGAAGTTTTTTTTAAAATTCTGTTTCTTGGGGGGATTCAGGGAGCCTCAAAAGATGTATTTCCAGTGACATATCGATATCGAAAATTCGGGTGGAATGCAATACTTCCCCTACATACTATACAAAGTAGACGAAGTAAAAAACTCTCTTTAAAACTTTGAACTTTAGAAATTTCAAATAGATGCACCCTTAAATAATTTTGCACAGATGATTAAACCAAGTTATCGCCGCACGCCACTGCTTTTTACGCATATCCTTAGCCCCAAATTGTTCAATGTTCCAGTTAGATATTCATTTTAATTCAGAAAACACGTGCTAGTTTGGCTATCAAGTTACGGCATCACCTCAAGGATTGTTTTCAATATTATTAGCTCCCACTCGCAATTATCTGGCGAATTGCACTCCAAGCTTAGCCACGCCCGCTTTAATACGAAAACTTCCAACCTAATTCCCCTGCCAGACTTTAATGATAACCTCCTTGATTAACAACGGCTAGGGAGAGTCATAATCTGTTAATCAACAGGCTGCAGGTTCGATTCTGGGACAAGATCAAAACATTCCATGCCAAAGGCTAATTAGTGTTTTACAAAAACTTGGAATTGTGTTCTTTCGGTCGTGCTGTAACAGCAGTATGAATTCCTTCAGACTTAAGCGTGAAATTCTGTAATTTCATACAAATTGCTTTTCGCATTTTTTACTCGTCACTGCCCATATAACGCTGGTATCTAGACAGCGGAACAATTTTATTCCTCTGACAATACAGTCAAACACAAAAGCATGCTAACATTACTACGAATTGAAGAGGTAATTGCAAACAGGCTACAAGATAACTTTAGTTTTATTTATTTATTTATTTATTTATTTTATGTATTATATATATTATGTAAGCATAAACTGGATAAACATGGGAACTTTAAAGAAAAAGCTTTAAAAAAGTTTAATTCAATTAAAAATAACATGTTAAATATATTAGGAATGCTACCCGACCACAAACTCCAGCAATTTTGCTAATACAACTACATATCTCCGATATGGCTCTAGCAGTTCAAAGATACTAAATGCCTCAATATTTTTCATTCACCTAACGAAACTTTATTTAAGGTTCATTTCTCTAATTGTAGGATACTGATCAAGACCTGCAATTTCTTGCTAAAAGATGTCTATAATAATTTGGGCCTGCATTAAGCTAGCGATTAAAATTCAGTCACCGGTACCTCTGTCATATTTAAGAAGTTTAATGCTACCAGTGGCACATTTCAAAAGGATGTAAGTAACATAAGGCAACTCATGATAAATTAAACTAATAGTAAAGTAATTTGGAATCCATTGTAATCAGAATTTTATATGTTATATCTTAATTTTCTCTATCAATGTTCCTCTTAACTGTTAGAGCTGCGTTTCTGTTAGCATTAAGAGTTCATTATATTTGATGTAAGTGCTAGTGAGAAAGTGGAACTACTTTAAAATTATAATAAATGTGATATATATATATATCAAACATAAGAACTATTTCGTAAATTATTCATATAAAATATATATTAGCATAAATGTTGGCTAAGAATGGCTTAAACGTATATATCGCACATCTACTATAAGAGTGTTACATCTCAAAATATCTCACTACAGGAAAATCGAAGTTAAAGTTTCACAAGTTTTGAAATCTGGCTGCCGAGCCTTAATATGATAATATTATTATATAACTTTTTTCATAATCAGAGAACTTAATCATGATAGTTTACCACTTTTTGATGGAAATGTGTTTTTCAGATATTTTTAAATATATTATCTCAAGATGTAACAGTATGCGAAAAGTGGTTTCATCTAAATTTTAAGGTATATCATTCTTTTATAATATATTTAATACTATATTGTATTTATATCTACTTAAATGATAATATTTAGGTATTCACATTGCAGTAAGGAGTCAATGAAGAGAGACACAATCGAAAATAGACCATTTTGTATGAAACTACATTTGCAATGCTCTAATTAACAAATACAATTTTTATTGAACTTTTCTTTATTGTCTTAGAACAAATAATTCAAAAACTCAATATTCTTAGGTATTGATCACAGTCATCTTAAACCACCATGCATCACAGCCAAAAACCCTAAAATCTTGGGTAGTTAATATTCTTATGCACTGTCTTTCTTTTTACTTTCTCTACTACTTATAGTAAGTAGGGGAAGTATTGTATTCAACCCAAAAATTCGATAGCGATATTTCACCGGAAATATATGTTTTGAGAACCCCTGAATCCAAAAAAGCATTTTTGGAAACATGTCCATGTGTGTGTGTCAGCCAGCCTGTGAACAACATAACTCAGAATCGAAAAGTCGGATAAACGCCAAACTTGATATTTAGGTTCAGTATCTTCTAGAGATGCAACACGAAGGTTTTCAAGAAAAATCCTCCACGACAGATTACCCTTTACATGGAACATTTTTCGAAAATTTTAATTTTCTCAAAAATGGCTCTAACGATTTTGATTAAAATATCACATGTTTAAGATATTTTCATGACAAATGAAATGTATATTTCGAATTTTCTGGGAATGTCTCCAAAAGCATTTTTCATTGTGAACGACTTTTGCATAACTGGTAAACCATAAGTGATAGATAAAAGTTTACTACACAAAAACTATAGATAGCGTTAAAATACACAATTTATGTCATACATTTTTACTTTCTCTACTACGTACAGTAAGTAGGGCAAGTATTGTATTCCACCCAAAAATTCGATACCGAGATTTCACCGGAAATACATGTTTTGAGACACCCTAAATTTAAAAAAAGCATTTTTGGAAACATGTCGTGTGTGTGTGTGTGTGTGTGTGTGTGTGTGTGTGAACAGCATAACTCAGAAATGAACAGTCGGATAAATACTAAACTTGGTATTTAGGTTCAGTATCTTCCAGAGATGCGACACGAAGGTTTTCAAGAAAATCCCCCCACCCCAGATTACCCTTTATTTACATGGAAGATTTTTCGAAAATTTTAATTTTCTCAAAAATGGCCCTAACGATTTTGTTTAAATATCATATGTTTAAGATATTTTCATGACAAATAAAATGTATATCTTTAATTTTCTGGGAATGTCTCCAAAAGTATTCTTTATTGTGAACAACTTTTGCATAACTGGTAAACCATAAAAGATAAACAAAATTTTACTACAGAAAAAATGTAGATCGCGTTAAAATACACAATTTATGTCATATACAGTTTTTTTTGTTGAGTGTACCATTTTCGAGATATTGCTTGTTATTCCCTTAAATTTTTCAATACTTATTTTCTCAAATGGGAATTCGTTATTCACTTTTTTGTCTTGGATATGCAAAGAGTATTATCTGTGGCAAAGGGAATGGTGCTGCAGCTAGCAACCAGCAATTAAGAGATATGTATGTGCTTAAAGGCTACTGTATATCTATATTGCCCTTGTAAATATATATTTCCTTACATCTACAAGAAAATTAGCAATAAGATAGAGTCTACAAATGTTTCTCTCGATTAACATGAAGTAGATGGAGAATAAGCGTTTGTAAAAACAGTTTGTACAAGAGTAGAGAAAGTCATGTGAGTGTAACACATCAGATTTTTTGTAAGTAGGGATAGTATTGTATTCCACCCAAAAATTCGATACCGAGATTTCACCGGAAATGCATGTTTTGAGACCCTCTGAATCCAAAAAAAAGCATTTTGGAAACATGTACGTGTGTGTGTGTCTGTGAACAGCATAACTCGGAAACGAACAGTCGGATAAACACCAAACTTGGTATTTAGGTTCAGTATCTTCCAAAGATTCGACACGAAGGTTTTCAAGAAAATCCCCCCGCCCCAAACTACCCTTTACATTGGGCATTTTTCGAAAATTTTAATTTTCTCAAAAATGGCCCTAACGATTTTGTTTAAATATCATATGTTTAAGATATTTTCATGGCAAATAAAATGTATATCTTGAATTTTCTGGGAATGACTCCAAACGTATTCTTCATTGTGAACGACTTTTGCATAACTGGTAAACCATAAAAGATAGACAGAATTTTACTACCCAAAATATGTAGATCGCGTTAAAATAGACAATTTATGTCATATACATTTTTTTTGTTGAGTGAACCATTTTCGAGATATTGCTTGTTATTCCGTTAAATTTTCCAATACTTATACTTTTTCTCGAATTTGTTATTCTTTTTTTTTGTCCTGGTAATGCAAAGAGAATGGAATACTCCACATAGCAACCAGCTCTTGACTATCGTTTAAAGTCAATTCCCCTTGCATCTACAAGAAAATTGGCAATAAGATTGACATCTCGATATCTCGATTAGCATGAAGCATATGGAGAATAAGCGTTTGTAAAAATAGTTTGTACAAGAGTAGAGAAAGTCATGTGAGTGTAATGCATCAGGTTTTTTGAACAGCTATGAGAATGTACGGAAATCTTATAATACTAATGATTAACCATAGAACAATTCTAAAGTATCCTCTTAATCTAATTGCATTACAAAGGTGCATAAAAGCTGCAATACGCCTGAGGAATGATTTTGAAACTCAAGAGAGACATTAAATCATCCTCCTTTCGAGAAGCAATACTTGGGGAGAATTTATAAGCTGCCTCTTCCTTCCAGCTCTGAAGCTTCTTCATTTAAGTGGAAAGACTCACAGATGCTGATACTTTGTTGCGGGTGGTCTGTGTTCTAACCCCGCATGTGCTTTTGCTGATAAATCATCACTTCCTCAAAATCACTGGCTTAAAATAAAATTGAATGGCTTATCTTTTTCTAATCTGACAATCTTTGTGTCATTGAAATTAAATGACTGGAATTTGCAAATGACGTTAAAGTTATTTCTTAATTTTTCAGCAAGGTTCATAAAGTTTATAAAGTCTTTGTGCCCATATTTAATGACATTAAGATTTGGCATAGGTTTCTTTGCGCTTCTAATTATTTGGTAATACTATAACGGCGCATAAATTCGATCAGCTTTATGCATCTTCCTGATTTCTTTTTCAATAGAGTGAACAGTATCTCCCTCGTTTTTTGTGTGGCCTTTGATGAGATATTTGTGTGACACTCTTGATATTTTTCAGTTTGGCAACAGCATACATATACATCAAAAATAAGAATATGTTCTTCTGTTGCCCCCTACAGTTAGAATAAAATAAAAAATATGATGTGTTACACTCACATGACTTTCCTTACTCTTGTACAAACTGTTTTTACAAACGCTTATTCTCCATCTACTTCATGTTAATCGAGATAAACATTTGCAGACTCTATCTTATTGCTAATTTTCTTGTAGATGTAAGGGGAAAATATATTTACAAGGGCAATATAGAAATACAGTAGCCTTTAAGTACATACATATCTCTTAATAGCTGGTTGCTAGGTGCAGCACTATTCCCTTTGCCACAGATTAATACTCTTTGCATATCCAAGACAAAAAAATAAATAACGAATTCCCATTAGAGAAAATAAGTATGGAAAAATTTAAGGAAATAACAAGATATATCTTGTAAATGGTCCACTCAAAAAAAAATGTATATTACATAAATTGTATATTTTAACACGATCTACATTTTTTGTGTAGTAAAATTCTGTCTATCTCTTATGGTTTACCAGTTATGCAAAAGTCGTTCACAATGAAGAATACTTTTGGAAACATTCCCAGAAAATTCGAGATATACATTTTATTAGTCATGAAAGTATCTTAAAGTATCTTCCATGTAAAGGGTAATCTGGTGTGGGGGGATTTTCTGAAAACCTTCGTGTCGCATCTCTGGAAGATACTGAACCTAAATACCAAGGTTGGTGTTTATCCGACTGTTCGTTTCTGAGTTATGCTGTTCACAGTCAGACACACACACACACACAGACGCACACACGGACAGATTTCCAAAAATACTTTTTTTGGATTCAGGGGATCTCAAAACATCTATTTCTGGTGAAATCTCGGTATCGAAGTTTTGGGTGGAATACAATACTTCCCCTACTTACTATACGTAGTAGAGAAAGTAAAAATGTATTTAATCCTCTAACTATTTATATGTATATTTATTGTTGCAGACGGTAAGATTTAATTTATGCAACTTTTATGTGTAGCTCTTTAGGCGCATGCAGCCATGTCACCTTCAACTGTTGACTGGCTTGGTCAACACTACCAGGTTAGTGTGGTCGACCTTGATACTGCTTTAGAACATTTTGTCTTAGCGTAAATATTTCTATTATTCGGTATCGTCGAAAAAGTAGTATGCAATATCCATACGTTAAGTGCTTTGCAGAAACTCGATGGTGAAAATTCTGCAAAGATTTACATACCGCACTTGCATTGCAACAGTTATAGATATGGAAGAGCATACAAACGAATGTAAACTATTTAAAGCGCAGGTAGACACATAACCAGGCATAGAAACTCTTAAGCAGTTGGCTTCAAGTTATCAACACTCAAACCATTATCACCAGAAAGAACGCAGACAATAGCGGCCAAGAGTTGCTGATAAACTGGTTTGAGTGGTGTCTGCAGGCGACAAAAGAATTTACGAGGGATGTATGTGGTGAGAAACCTGCGTTATCTAATACTTAGAAATTGTTATGCCTCATGATAACTATTACGCACTCTGCATGAACCCATTAGAAATAACATTTTAAAAAATGGACACTCAACATTTTAAATTTTACAGCTCAAAATGAAGAAAACCGAGGGAAAACGCAGAAAGCTTTATAAAACATTATTGTAACAAAAATTCTCTTTTGACATAAATCATATAATTAGAGATGGACATCGTTCCTTGAAGTAAGTTTTGGTGTAGCTCCTATGTTCTCCACGTACCAGGCCCAACCTCGCCGTATTCCACATGTGTAGATATCTCTTCGTGCGTTAAAAGAGTTGCAGAATTTAAAGGGGTAAATCCAAGCAAACGCAGGTCAGTGGGGAACTGACACAATAACGTGAGCGACCTTTGTTCTACTTCTCTTGCTTATCAGCGAAGACGATCATTGACATTCAGTTCCCAGGCTTGCATTAAAGTATACGTAAATGATGTCAGACGAGAACGGTAAACAGTGTACTACTACCACCACCACCACCACCACCACCACCACCACCACCACCACCACCACCACCACCACCACCACCACCACCACCACCACCACCACCACCACCACCACCACCACCAATAATAATAATAATAATAATAATAATAATAATAATAATAATAATAATAATAATAATAATAATAATAGGGGGAAGAAGCCAGTAATACATCTTACGTGCTCTCTTGTTTGCATGCTTTCGTTACGAATATTTTTGATATTACTGTACAATCCGTATAGTGTGTAATAATAATAACGGCAGGCGAAAGAATATCAGTGATACACATTCCGTCCTCTCATGTTTGCATGGTTTTCGTTACGTCGCTTTAATGCTCTGATTTATCTCTTCTATGCGTATAGCGCATAATAATAATAATAATAATAATAATAATAATAATAATAATAATAATAATAATAGTAAAACAAATACCAGTGATACATATTACCTGCTCTCATGTTTGCATGCTTTTTATTACGTCGCTTTAATGCTCTGATTTATCTCTATGCGTATAGCGCATAATAATAATAATAATTATAATAATAATAATAATAATAATATAATAAATACCAGTGATACACATTACCTGCTCTCATGTTTGCATGGTTTTCGTTACGTCGCTTTAATGCGTTGATTTCTCTCTTCTATGCGCATAGCGCATAATAATAATAATAATAATAATAATAATAATAATAATAATAATAATAATAATAATAATAATAATAATAATAATAATAATAATAATAACAACAACAGTGGAGCAAATTTCAGTGATGCACATTATGTGTTCTTATGTTTGCATGGTTTTCGTTACGTCGCTTTAATGCTTTGATTTCTCTCTTCTATGCGTATAGCGCATAATAATAAAAATAATAATAATAATAAGAATAAGAACATAACAAATACCAGTGATACACATTACCTGCCCTCATGTTTGCATGGTTTTCGTTACGTCGTTTTAATGCTTAATTTCTCTCTTCTATGCGTATAGCGCATAATAATAATAATAATAATAATAATAATAATAATAACAACAACAATATAACAAATACCAGTGATACACATTACCTGCTCTCATGTTTGCATGGTTTTCGTTACGTCGCTTTAATGCTTTGATTTCTCTCTTCTATGTGTATAGCGCATAATAATAATAATAATAATAATAATAATAATAATAATAATAATAATAATAATAACAACAACAATATAACAAATACCAGTGATACACATTACCTGCTCTCATCTTTGCATGGTTTTCGTTACGTCGCTTTAATGCTTTGATTTCTCTCTTCTATGTGTATAGCGCATAATAATAATAATAATAATAATAATAATAATAATAATAATAATAATAATAATAACAACAACAATATAACAAATACCAGTGATACACATTACCTGCTCTCATGTTTGCATGGTTTTCGTTACGTCGCTTTAATGCTTTGATTTCTCTCTTCTATGTGTATAGCGCATAATAATAATAATGAATAATAATAATAATAATATATTAATATAACAAATACCAGTGATACACATTACCTGATCTCATGTTTGCATGGTTTTCTTTACGTCGCTTTAATGCTTTGATTTCTCTCTTCTATGCGCATAGCGCATAATTATAATAATAATAATAATAATAATAACAATAACAATAACAATATAACAAATACCAGTGATACTTATCACCTGCTCTCATGTTTGCATGGCTTTCATTACGTCGCTTTAATGATTTGATTTAACTTGTCTATGCGCATAGTGGTAACAGTAATAATAATAATAATAATAATAATAATAATAATAATAAGAATAAGAATAATAATAATAATAATAATAATAGAACAAATACCAGTGATACATATCACCTGCTCTCATGTTTGCATGGTATCACCTGCTCTCATGTTTACATGGTTTTCGTTACGTCGCTTTAATGTTTTGATTTATCTCTTCTATGTGTATAGTTCATAATAATAATAATAATAATAATAATAATAATAACAACAACAACAACAGTGGAGAAAATTTCAGTGATGCACATTATGTGTTCTTATGTTTGCATGGTTTTCGTTACGTCCCTTTAATGTTTTGATTTAACTCTACAGTGCGTATAATCCGTAATATTAAACAAAAGCAATGTATACACAATTTATAAAATAGCTATGAACGGATACTGTTAGCTTAAATTAAGACGTTTTAATTACCCGTCAATCTAAAAAGTGAATTTATTCCCTGGAAAATAAACTCTCTGTAACCGAAGTCAAAAACATTTTAAGACCTTTTCGGACTGTTTACACTGTTCTTGTCTTTATCACTGACGGTACACTCTAATCCAACGGGAACTGCCCTCTCAAAGATCCGCTTCTTTTTCCGCATCCGCTTCAAAGATCCGCCTCATTATCTTCGCTGATAATAAGCAACATCAGTAGAATGAATGCCGCTCACGACATTGCCCCAATTCCCCACTGACCTGCGTTTGCTTGGTTTTGCCCCGTTGAATTCTGCAACTCTTTTAACGCCCGAAGGGATATCTTTACAAGTGAAATACGGCGCTGTTGGGCCACGTGCTATACAAAATTCAATGAAACTGAACAGGAGTTTATGCATTATTTAAGAAATATCAACATATAAATTGTATTTATTATGCCAAATTCTCTAAATATACTTTAATATGAATAGTTAAAGGCATTTTTGGGAAAGTAAGGAATAACAAAAACAAAACAAAACTTCATACAAAGGATTGTTTTAATGGCATTTACCTACATTTTCAATCCGATCTCCTAAAAGGAATGGAGTTGTAATATTTATTCATTTTTAATTACCTAGTGATATTTTTCATAACACAAAAGGCACTTAAGGAAACACAAAAGGAATTAAAATGTGTATTTTGAGATATAGAACTTTTAGTGAAATGCAATACCGCCTCTACCTTAGCTGTGCGGTAGAGATAGCAAAACCGAGTGTTTTCATATATCGCTATGAACCACATGTAGTTCGTGACATTTACGAAGAAGGCTGGATTGAACATATTTCCTCCTGCAGAACTAGTTAACACTCGGGAAATTGTCAAGTTAACAGAGTATATAAAATAAACGTGTGGAATGTCATGTGGACAGGTGTAAAAGACATACAAATGGACACACAACATTAAGAATGGAAAGTCAGTTCCCACGCTTGAAACAGAAATGCTAATACGTGCATATATTCCTGTCCAGAGTGAAGAAGGGTCACAGCAATCTGGGAAATCTTGAGGACAAGAATGTCTAGAAGGAATTTAAATGTTCTGCGCTATCCCGGAGCTAGTAATGAGCTCTAACACTTGCTAATAATACGAAAAGAAACTGACAGTTTCTTGTTTAACTGGGACTGTTTGACCGCTGGCAATTAGGGACCTCTTTTCATTTCAGCATGCAAGACAACAGTAAATGTTTTGTCTTTCTACCCAGCTTTAAATCGAAGCAAGTTTGTCTAAGGGGATTTGTAAGATTAAATTAACCACTTCCATATGCATACTAAGACATAAACACTAACGCTGTAACGTTTACAGCTTATCCTGCTACGTATTTTATGGACACTTGAGACAAATTATAGCATTTATTGTACTGGTACAAGGATTAGAATTTTTACTTTCTCTACTACGTATAGTAGCAATTCATGTGTAGTTTTCCAGGAGGTTAATATACAAGCTGCATAGTTAAACTGCTTAAAGAACTCGCATAAAGCAACAAAAATAGTGAAGTAGTTAACAACCTTCCCTAAGCATTTGCCTGCACTAGTGAGGTTAGTACGTATAGTAAGTAGGGGAAGTATTGTATTCCACCCAAAAATTCAATACCGAGATTTCACCGGAAATATATTTCACCCTGTATCCAAAAAAAAGCATTTTTGGAAACATTTCCGTGTGTGTATCTGTCTGTCTGTCTGTCTGTGAACAGCATAACTCAGAAACGAACAGTCGGATAAACACCAAACTTGGTATTTAGGTTCAGTATCTTCCATAGATGCGACACGAAGGTTCTCAAGAAAATCCCCTCACCTAGATTACCCTTTACATGGAACATTTTTCGAAAATTTTAATTTTCTCAAAAATGAATCTAACGATTTTGATTAAAATATCATGTGTTTAAGATATTTTCATGACAAATGAATTGTACATCTCGAATTTTCTGGGAATGTCTCCAAAAGTATTCTTCATTGTGAACGACTTTGGCATAACTGGTAAACCATAAGAGATAGACAAAATTTTACTACACAAAAAATGTAGATCGCGTTAAAATGCACAATTTATGTCATACATTTTTTTGTCGAGTAAATCATTTTCGAGATATTGCTTGTTATTCCCTTATATTTTCCAATACTTATATACGCCACATAGCAACCAGCTGTAAAAATATTTGACTATCGCTTAAAGCCTACCATATTCCCCTTGCACCTACAAGAAAATTAGCAATAAGATTAACATCTCGATTAACATGAAGCATATGGAGAATAAGCGTTTGTAAAAATAGTTCGTACAAGAGTAGAGAAAGTCATGTGAGTGTAACACATCAGATCTTTAATTAATGTCTGCATTTTGTTCATATGTTTACAGAAAACCAACCACAAATTGCAGTTATGAAGCATATTTTCTTTATTAGCTCCAATGTCATATTTAGAAACAGCACTGAAAACTTAAAAGCAATTCATGAGGCCGTTTTCCTGGAGGTTAACATACAAGCTGCAGAGTTAAACTGCTTAAAGAACTCGTTCTAAAGCAACAAATATAGTTAAGTAGTTAACAGCCTTCCCTAAGCACTTGCCTGCACCAGTGAGGTTAGTCGCTGAATGCACGGCAAAAGCCTTGGGGTAGGTCGCATAGAAAATTGGTTGCATAGTAGTGCAAATGCAATAAACACATCGGTTCAGTATTTCTCCATCCTTATCTTACAGGCAGTACTACCGGAACCAACGAAGCTTAATGGAAAGTATGTGTAACAAAGACAATATTTAGTACTATCGTTCTTCCAAGAAGAGATAGAATAGTAAACATTAATATTGCTGTATATATTTTTCCGACAGCCTGGTCGGTTTTCGAAAAGTGTACCGTCTCTTCTTGGTTGGTTAGAGAAAGACTTGTGAGTACCATCAGTTGGCATTTTTCACTTCCATTGAAGAATCAATCCATAAGAAAACTGAGCCAAACATGCGTGATAATGCAAAAATCAAGCTTTGAAGTTTTATATTAATATAATGAAAAGTAGTTCAACAACAATTTAATGAAGCTTTTGGCATATTTTTCTTGATAATACACTTGCCTTATGATATTCATATTTTCCTCTAGCCACATATATTTACTGTAAAAACAGAAGGTAAAACGCTTTATTAAGCACGCTTTAACTGTCACACCGTAACTATTCAGTAATGCAGTTTTCTATGTGTCTTCCATCTCCCGCTTTATTTTTGTTTGAAATTTAGGTTGATAAACAGTGGTATGGGTAACGTTCTGTTTAACCCTAGATTCCGGTTGCAATCCACCTATGCGTATGCATGCAGTGATGAAGACGACGAATCTCTGGTTCCCGAGCTCGCGGGTTCAAACCCGGCGGAGGGCGATGCATTTTTTCGGGCGTAAAAATCCTTAGCATGGCTTCCTTCGGAAGGGAAGTAAAGCCGGTGGTCCCGTGTCGTAGCTTTACGGCACATAAAATAACCTCAAGCCTGATAAAGAGGCATCTGAGCAAAAATACCGGTCTTTCACGCCCAATATAGAATGGGACGCTAAAGACCACAGCAGTTAAAGAGCGTCCATAAATAAAACTCAATTTAATTTAATTTAGAAGAATCTGTTGGTGTCACATTTCGGCGAGGTAGTGATAATTCGTCTGACCGCAATTGCTCTTGACCTGTTTAGACAGACCTATTCTTTTAAATGTCCCTATAGAAAAAAAAACTAAAGATGTGAAGTCCGGCGAACTAGGGGATCATGAACTAGGCCCACTGTGGCTAATCCATCTCGGTGGATAAGCAATATGGAGCAATTGCATGCACAATGAGCCATAATGTCATCTAGAAGTTCACTACCGCAGAAAGCTCCTCATGAAATTTCTCTATCGACACCGCCTTCCAGGAAAACTGGTCCAATAAGAAGATCTAAAATACCACACTATACATTCAAGTTCAACCGAATCTGTATATGACCTCACAAACCAAATCGCAGAAATTCGTCATTTGTTTCTTAGAACGTTCCTGAGAGCGTCTAAAATAAATGCAAAGAGAATGGAATACTCCACATAGCAACCAGCTCTTAAAATATTTGACTATCGCTTAAAGCCTACCAATTCCCCTTGCACCTACAAGAAAATTAGCAATAAGATTAATATCTCGATATCTCGATGAACATGAAGCATACGGAGAATAAGCGTTTGTAAAAACAGTTGGCACAAGAGTAGAGAAAGTCATGTGAGTGTAACACATCAGATTCTTTCAAGTGTAAATACTTCACATAGCGACTCTATCTTTAAAAATCTGACTATCGCTTTAGCCTATTGCATCCTTCTTATAGCTATATGCGAAGTATGTAAAAGTATAATGGAAGTTTATCTAGACTTAACAGGAAGTAATTAGGTAGAAGAATAAGCATTTGTTAGAGTAATTTTACACGAGTGAGTAGAGAAAATCATGTGAATACAATACACAACACTGTTTTTATTTTTAATATATTCTTTCCGCTTAAATGCAATTCTTAACATGGATGCTTCGGAACAATTGCTCATCGGCAGTCTCTGAAAACATTTGCCGTTTACACTACTTTAAGTTTAAATATTAAATGAACACACATCACTTACGTTCATACTCTCAGAATCTAGCAAGCTAAGGAAATATCCTGACTAAAGAAAACCACTCATCTTTCAGCCGGGAATCAAAGCCGGACCTCTGGATTTGGAAGGTAGCATGCTGACCAACAGACTAAACAGGCAGATTTGGTAATTATTTCATTTATATAACATATGTGGAGGGAAAGGAATGATTCTAGTCAAAGAAAAATTCCTCCATCCCAGCTGGGAATCGAACTCGGAACTCTGGGCTGGTTTATGAGTATTGTCTGTATCAATTACACACATTTCCTGACATTAATATTCATCAGAAGAAAATTAAGTTTCATGAATATAGCAGACACCCTTACCCATCGTATTAAGAAATCTAATCCTTCGCTTTAAACCTTAAGACAGCAAAATTCGCAATATAGGAACCAAAAAATACTGTGAGATTAATATGTTACGAAATTTTAGTAGAATTGGTCGACACATTACAAAACACCATAAGAATTCTTGAATATATCTTCCAGCCTATGAGTACCCAAAAGTATAATGGCTTTCAGTGTGGAAGAATTACTGGATTTTACTAGGAATCCTGCTTTTAAATTGTTGGATGTAATTCAATATGTCCTCACCTAAGGTACGGCTAGAGCAAGTCAAACAATGAAGACCTTGGAAACAATTTTAATCAAAAACTGTAACACCGAGAACCAAATATAAAGCAGTTAGATGTCTGCCTTGAAATTTTTTCTGCGACCGACTGAAGTATTGTCAAGCAGGGAAGGGCTGATGGTTTTGAAAAAAATAGTCAAGACAATGGCTGGACGAGGTGCTACCAACCAAATCTACCGTTCTGAGAGGTCAGAATGAATGACAGCCATTCAGAAACCTAAATCTCCTGTGGCGAATTGTTGCAGTACGTTTGTATTTTTCTTTCTTTATTTATTTTTTCTGTTTTCTTTTTCACATTAGGCTGCCTGCTCTATTATAGTGGTGAACTCTGGTTTTCAGCTCAGCTAGTTTACACAAGCTGAGATTACTAATGTAGTCTTCACCACTTAAGAGAAAGTTCTTAAATTCTATCTCAAATTTCAAAAGTGGATGAAAAACTAGTTACAACTGGAGAAAAATACTATGAATACGAGGTGTGACCAAAAAGTTTCCAGAATGACGTCATAAATACCACACAACAGTTTGTTTTGTCTAATCTGCATTGTCACTTTCAAGTAGTCTCCTTGGGAGTTGATACACTTGTCCCAGCGCTTCTGTCACTACTGGAAGCACCTCTTCTTTCAACATGTTCAGAGCCCTCTGCAATTCACGATGGATGACATCAGTGTCCTCAAAACGGTGTCCTCGGAGCCGCATTTTAAGTCACGGGAAAACAAAAAAGCCTACTGGTGCCAAATCTGGAGCATAGCCGGGATGGGGAACAGTATTCAACCTATTTTTATCCAAAAATTGGCGAACAGAAAGGGCTTTGTTTGCAGGCGCATTGTCATGATGCAGGAACCAGTCACCACTCCTCCATTTCTCCGGCCGTTTGCATCGCACATTCTCCCTTAATCTTTGCAGCACTTGTTTGTAGAACACTTGATTCACTGTTTGACTCCGCGGCACAAATTCCTTATGTACAAAGGCTTTAATGTCAAAAAACACAATCATCATTGACTTCACTTTGGATCGAACCTGTCTGGCCTTTTTCGGGCGTGGAGATGAAGGACTCTTCCATTGTGAAGATTGTTGCTTCGTTTCTGGATCGTACCTATATATCCATGTTTCATCACCAGTAGTAATTTTCTCCATAAACTGTGGGTCATTTTGTAGCTGCTCTTTAAGATCTGTACAGGCAATCACACGGCTTTCCGTTTGGTCATTTGAAAGTAGGCGGGGCACGAACTTGGTGGCAATTCTTCTGTCCAAATTGTCTTTCAAAATGCTTGAACAGTTCCAAAGGAGAGTCCTAATGAGTCAGAAAGTTCTCTTATTGTAATGTGCCTATCATTTAGGACCACTTCCCTCACCTGATTGATATTTTCATCAGTTTTGCTGGTACAGAGTCGCCCCGAACGATCTGCATCTTTAACTGATGTTAGATCACTTTTAAATTACCACTCAAATGCTTGAGATTTGCCCATAATTTCCTCCCCATAAACTGTTATTAACATTTCATAGGCTTCTGTTGCAGTTTTACCGATTTTAAAGCAAAATTTGATGTTCGTTCTTTCTTCTTCGTAATCTGACATTTTTGCTACGCTGAAAAATCGCAGCACACACAAAACACGTGTTCACTTCAGAGCGTCTATCTCGTCACGTGACCACTCATTTTTATCGGGAAGGAACGCTGCATGTACAGTCTGGGTTAGAATTAAAGAAATCTTAACGTCAGCATTGTTGTGAAGCCATTCCGGAAACTTTTTGATCACACCTCGTATTAAGTTCAAAGAAATCTTTGCAGTGGTAGTTTTTCTTCATAGCCAGATAGTACCCTCAAGAACACAATGCCGAAAGAGTATCAGTGAATTCATTTTAAGGATATAGATATAGTCTAATAAGACGTTATTCTCTTATTACGGTTTTAGGGAAGAAAGAAAGAAAAAAACCGTTGTGTTTTACATCTGAGCAACATTTAAGTACTTGTTTAGTATTTTATAGGAGAATTTTGTACGGAATGATTGGAGGAAGATATTTCCTAATGTTTTGTTCTTTTTTTCATATTTTAGACCAGACACGCCATTCTCCTCCTTTTCCCCTCCAACTTGAGTGTTGAGGGTAGTAGGACTTTTCGGAGACACAATGTTAATGGAATAGAAGCTCCTTGGACGTAGGAAAACCAAACAGCAAAATAGGTGGAGGGGTTAAACCTCGAGTTTAAACGAAAAAAATTAAGTTGATTAAAGTCGATTTTAACCAAGTCAAAAGTGTATACAAATTCAGCTTTTGTATTTAGATATATGTAAATGGGTGGCCAAGATGGGAGAATGCATTAATGAGCAAACATTAACTTGTGAATATATCTCCTACTTCTGTTTAAGTATTGGACATTTGTTACTTATAAAATAGTGGCAGAAACCGCAGCTCTGCTCGCATTATTGCGTTAAAGACAGAGATCATTCCTCTCTCTCTCTCTCTCTCTCTCTCTCTCTCTCTCTCTCTCTCTCTCTGGTTCTGTTATTTTCTCACAAAAATGTTTTTGCCTTTTTCTTTCCTTCCCCTCTTCTCTCTCTCTCTTTATTCATTTCCGTCTTTACCCCTCGTTTCCTTCTGTCTGTACAAGTTGTGTACATTCTACAAAATTGAACATAAATGAAGATAACTCAAGATGCACATTTTCTTTATCATATTAAGACTTCATATATATGGTATTTTAGCCAAAATTGCTACATAATTTTATAGAAAATGGGAAATAAATAAAAGATGTCCATGTAAAGGGTAGTTTGAGATGAGATGGTTTTCTTCAAAATCTTCGCCTGGCACACTTAAAGGATTTCTGACTCAAGTAGAATGGTGAAATTTAGCATACTTTACATTCTGGAGTAAAGTTGCCCCCCTATCACTTTCCCTCTCCTTCATCCTTACGTAAGAATATTTTTCAAAAATGTTTGTTTTTGTACAGGGAACCTCAAAACATGTGTTCCCAGTGAAATCTCAATATCGAATTTTTGGAAGTGAAAAAACTGTCGTTTCTGTGAACGGTAGAGTGATACGAGAGGATAAAGATCTGTGACTCTTACACAACATACTTATTTTTACTCCATTTGTTAATAAGTTTGTGAGTGTAGTAAAACTACCTACATAAATGTTTCTTTCGCTATTTAAACAATAAACGAAAAGTTGTTTCAATACTATGTATTAATGCTTCAAGCCCCTATGAAAACAAGTTATTATATTCCTGAAGTATAACTGTTTCTAACCAAGTGAAAAGATCCGAGTTGCCTGATGATAAGCTCTGTCAAAACAGCCATAATGTCAGCTGGTTTATGCCAGAAGTTTAGAAAGTTGTGTGAAGAAATAAAACAACTAAAATAGGAAACCAGGAAGGCTGTGAACTGTGCTGAGATATGCACTATTAAAATTGTTGAAAGCTTCTATATGGCGACACTGCAACACTTGGAAGCATCTGGTCCATAATGTTTATGAGATATGGTACGGCAGTTCTCATAGCCAAGTTGAAGTGTGTTAACTCGGCCAGTTAACAATCTTTACGATACTGCTAACAAGGCTAGTTCATAATTTCCTGAACTGGACGAAGAAAACATACCCGATACTTGTTGATAGCGATTCTTCTTGGATCTCATCAGCTTTATTACAATTTTATTATGGCTAGTTTATTAGAAGAACCCGTAGCTCCACTAGTGTTGTTACGTTTACTATGAAGATTCTGCTATATCACCTCTTCCCCTCCCACTCGGTGTTTTATTAGCTCCACGTATGGATGCCAATTTGATAAGATGTTTTGTTATGTTATTTATTAGCACCACGCTTTTGGCGTCAATTTGAGGTAGTTTGTATTGAAGGAGTTATATTATATTTCAATTGTTGGGGAGCCGAACTTGTAGTAGTTGCAACCGCACGTATAGTAAACAGTTTCCGGTAGCCTTCGCCCCAAATGTACTTTCAGGTGGCTTTCCGGTAGCCTTCGCCCCAAATGTACTTTCAGGTGGCCTTTGCCCCAAGTTTAAAAAAAAATAACTTTGTAATTTGACGTTTCTTTAAATATTATTTATTTATGTTTGCCTCGGCTGCGTCAGTATTTTTGTTAGAGAACACGTTTCTCTTAGCAGGGTTGTGATGCGACAAGAATGTAGGCTTACACAGATTATAATTTACTTCACTACATTTATTAATCCTTGACACAATTTAAATAACACTTCACTGATATAGAGAGTTGTGAGATTCTTTTTATTAATTAACTACACTTTCTAACACGTAAAACTATTTTCGTCTCACGAATACGTATTAAATCTCTGGAGGATGTGTCTCGCGTCCGGTTAGCAACACTTTTTGCAGCCAACTGATAAGATTTCTAGCGCCTTAACTTGTAAATTTCTGTATTTCAAGATTGGCTATTCCTAATCCTATAGAATAGGTTCATTTAACTAAGGTTTTTTGTGGTTGTTGATTGGCGATTTTATAAATTGTCACTAAATTTAAATTTTTTGTTACTGCAAAAATCACAAGTAGTACTGTTAAACTTTCTTACTCATTCTGACTCAGGTTAACTCATTGTTACCTCATTGTTAGCAACTTTTAACTTATTATTCTCACAGGTCGTACATTATTAAATTACGTAATATATTCACATAACATTATTACACATGGATACAATAATATAAGCATATGCAATGACTGTTACATACATTTTACAAATTATTACATACACATATTGCTTCAAGGCGGGCTGTTATTGAATTTACATATTATATAATTAGACTGAAATCATTTAAATTTTAAAAACACTGCCTCACGTTTCTCTGCTCGTCCATTCTTTCTCTTTCCCTAGTCTCTCATTTTAACTTTCTCTACCACCTACTCATTGCACGTAAGAAGAAGTATTGTATTGGACAACAAAATTCGATATTGAGAACTCATAAAAATACATAAATACTAGAATTACTTTAATATCCCACCAAAAACAGAAAAAATTCCTTGTGTGTATCTATGAACAACATATCCGAAACAAAAAGCTAACAAATACCAAACTTGATATTTAACTTCGGCATCTTGCAAGGATGCGACATAAACATTTCAAAATAAAATACCCACCCCAAAATACTTACATGGAAAATGTTCATTATTTTTTATTTTCAGAAAAACGACCTTAACGATTTGGATTAAAGGATTATATGTTTAATCTATTGACATGAGAAATAAAATTTACATCTAGAATTTCTTGTGAATATATTTTAAACTTCTCTTTATTTGACTGCATTTTTTATAATTTTGTATAACACGGAAATCGTAAAATATCAACAAAAACTTACTACAGCAAAAATATAGAACACATTAAAACACACGATTTGTGTTATTTCATAGGGTTAACCGTTTTCTAAATACTCCATGTTGCAGGCTTAGATCTTTTCAGTGCGTCATCTAACAGTTCATGCTTGAAAGTTTGCAATTCTTACTTTATTCCATCGTTTGTTACCAGGAATAAACATTTGAATGTTAAAACCTTCTTTCTTAATTTGAAGGAATCCGCATATAAAATATGTGTATATTGTGAGTAACATAGACAGGATAGAAACATCAACGTTTATAATGAATAATATAACATGTACTGAATTTATCATTGGTGAAATATGCAGTGCATCAGATTTTTTTACTTTCTCGGCCTCTCCGCATTTTCTTTCTCGCCTACTCTACCGCTGTTTTCTCCTTGTTTCTACAATATAGGGATATATACCTCGGTGATATTTTAAAACTCTGAAATAAAACTATTTTCTGGGATGTTGACAAAAATTAAACTAGTAAAAGGTATCGTAATGTATAAAGTTATGGCTGTCTCTTATGCTTGCAATGCGATCGACACTATCCTATTGTTACCCTTGTTTTACGTACGTGAATAAAAAATTGGCATAGCTTACTAAATATTCATATATCGAAATTTTGTAAGAATAAAACTTTTCACAAACTTTATGCTTATAAACCTTTGTTATCTAACACTTTCCAAAAAAGTTGAAAAATGAAGTGAAATATTTGGATTTTACTCTCCCTGCCACCTATCTAAAGTGGACAGATATAGTGTTGTATTCCACCCAAAAAAATTAAATATTGACATTTTAGGAAATATATGTTTTATACCTTTAAAATGCAAAAACAAAGAAGTTCATTTAAGAAAAAGGTCCCTGTGTCTATAAACAGCGTAAAGAACGAGTGATTCCTACATGTTTTCCCTCCGTTAGACCTAAACCCATGTTACTGCAATTTCAGGTGCATTTGCTGTACAAAATTCGTAAAAATGTTGTAAACTTTACATATGAAAAAATTGCTAATAAAGCCGTTGTTATCATAAGATCCTATATTCCTGTTTGCATTCTGTTTAAAACCAAATCTCCGCAACTGTATCACTGCTACCAAGCTTGAATTGTAAGGATGTTTAACCACATGATTAACCTCGAAAGCAATAGGTAAAAGAACAAAACTGGAACAATTGCATTTATTTTTAAAGCGCACTAATTATATGCAAATCTTGACCAAGTCTTAAAGTTGTCATTTAGTTTTGAATGTCACGAAATGAAAAACAAACGATGGAGGAAGCACAAGTATAGGATGCCGTTCCTGTACCGATTGGTTATTTAACGTTATGGTGCTTAGGTTATATGAGTGAAACAGTCATACAAATATTAGTGTCGATTTGCTAGTGTAATATTCAAACCAGCGTTTCATGATGTAGGGTGAAGCTTTCACAGTGCACTATTGGAGAAATAAACATTGACACTGGTCTACGCTATTACTATAACTAAAAAGAAAGTCTTCCCAATCCAGCATTTAATTCAGGAAACTGAAAGGGGATGCATTATGCATATATAGGAATTTTACATATGAAAGGGGAATCATACATAAAGGAATTGTACAGTAATACGTTAATTCAATAACATGTTAAAATATTCAACATCTAACATTTGTACAGAGCTAATTGTAAGAAACGGGCGAGCAAGCAGAATTCCAATAAAACATAAAGAGCGTACCTTTCACCAAGCCAACAGGCCGGGAACCGGTAACGATACGGAAAAATAGAAACAGACAGATAGAGAAAAGAAAGAGACGGAGATATGGAACTGGCTCCACAATGCTACAAGATGGCGCTTACGCGCACGGATCTGAAGCCACACATTCTCATACATGTTAAGGTAACGCGGTCTGAGGGCCAATAGGAAACGCAGAGGTGAGCGTCAATGGGCTCCCGTGTACAAGGGCAGGCAAAGCCTCAGAGCCCACTCTCTCTCTCTCTCTCTCTCTCTCTCTCTCTCGCTAACTGATCTTCGAGAATTCACGTCGACACGAGGTGCTACAGATGCACGT